>OZ014520.1:366788923-368038923 GCA_963966055.1 Lathyrus aphaca | reverse complement strand
GCATGCTTGGGCTCAGCTTGAATCAAGGGATGCTGTGAAAAGAGTTTTGAGGCTAGGCAGCAAGTGGTTCATAACTTATGATGAGTTTTGCAAGTTGGTTCAAGTTTGGTTCCTTTGAGATTTCATGAGTTTCAATGTATCAAAGTGCAAACTTCTTTGGCCCATTCTGAATTTTAGAAGCCATATGATCATGTTGTGAAGTTTAGAAGTCCATTTGATAACTAAATTTGCCTTGAGAAGTGAATTTGCAACTTTGCCTCTTTGGTGGAAAACTTCAAATTTTGTGATTTTTGCCAACTTTGACAAGCCATAACTTTTGATCCAAAATGAATTAGGTCATGTTCTTGTACTTTTTGAAAAGGGAATGATCCATTCTACAACTTTCATGACCAAAGCTTTTCCATTTGAAGCTTTTTTGAATCAAAAAGTAAAGCTTGAAAAAGTTGCCTAAAATGGCAATTTCATTAAAAGTCAAACTTCCCCAAAAAGTCAACTTTGCAAAAGACTTGAAATTCTTCAATTTTGTGAACTTCCAACTTCTTCTATGATCAAATAAAGATCATATACAATCAAAATGATGAAGAACACCCCTTGGTTGGGTCATTGGGGGCCTCAGATGCCCTGATTTTGCACTGACTTGCTTGAAAAGTCAACTCTTGATCAGATGACTTCCCCATGGAATTTCTTCATGAAAATTGATATGCATACTACCTATACCATATAGAGATCAATAGAAACAAGAATGACCAAAAAATTTGGAGTTATGGCCTTTGAAACCAAAACCCTAATTCTAGGTCATCTGTGCAGTCAAACCTGGCTCTGCCTCCATGCCATTCTCAGTTCTTGTGATTCTTTGACATTCTTGACTTTGAGAGGATATAATATGATACTTGAACACACATGTACCCCTTTGAAGTGATTGATGACCTTTGGAGTGGCTCAAGAAGCCCTTGGATTGCTCAGATCACAAACCCTAGATGCAGATGACTTAAAACCAATGCAATGAATCAAAAATGTGATATGAGATGCTATGATTGAGTTTATGCTTATGAAATGATCACAAGCCATGGTGTGAATGGGTGAGGGCAAATTTGGGGTGTTTACAGCTGCCCCTATTCAAACAAGAGTTAGCTGTGCAGGATGTAAGCGACGGCTTAACAGGCAAGCAAGATAACTTGTGGTTGAATACCAAAGACAGTCCAAAATTTGCACTCACAGAATGAAGAAGAAAAGGGACATAGATTGTAAAAGAAAAATAAAGTATGTTGTAAAGTATGGGCGACGGAGGACGACCGTCGAGCAGAGGACGACTGCTGGGTAACGAGCAATGACGGGGACGGCCGACATGCTGGGGATAAAAAGAATTATGATGGGGACGGCCATCTTGATAAAGTTGTAAGATTTTCTGGGGATTAATGAAAAATGATGGGGACGGCCATCAAGTTCATAAAGTAAAGTAACCAACGATGGGGACGGCCATCGGGCTTAAACTGATGAAGGACGATCATCAGGAAAAGGAAAAGGGACCATGACGGGGACGGCCATCGGGTTAAAGAATAAATGAAATAAACAGATGATGAGGTACGGTCATCAAAGGTGAAGGACGATCACCTAGCAGGGGACGGCTGCTCTGTAAGGGTTAAGATGAGGGACGGTCATCTAAGGTGGAGGACGACCACCTGGCAGGGTACGACTGCCGAAAATATCGCGACATAGGACGAATGCCGGATAAAAAGGTCAACGATGGGGACGACCATCGGACGAGCATGATGAAGGACGATCATCAAGAGGTGGAGGACGACCACCTAGCAGGGGGCGGCTGCTCTCAAGGTTTGTCATGACATAGGACGAATGTCAGATAACCAAAAGCAACAATGGGGACGGCCATTGGATAAAATGATGAAGGACGATCATCAAAAAGGTGAAGGACGATCACCTAGCAGGGGACGGCTGCTAAATATATCACGACATAGGACGAATGTCGGATAAAAAGTCAACGATGGGGACGGCCACTGGACAAGCATGATGAAGGACGATCATCAAGAGGTGGAGGACGACCACCTAGCAGGGTACGGCTGCTCTCAAAGTTTATCATGACATAGGACGAATGTCAGATAAAAAAAGAAAATTGCTTTGTTGACGAACTACTGGGGAATAGTAAACACGGACGAGTGTTTACATCCAAAAGGTATAAGTGTTTAGATGTTTGTGTATAGATTAAAGATGCGGACGGGAATCCTTAAGACTACGATACGGACGAGTATCGAGTAGAAACAAATACTGACACGTGTTCAGAGATGATGATACGGACGAGTATCAACTGGTTAACAAGGAACACGGACGAGTGTTGAATCTGAGGGGACTCTTATGGGGAATAGTAGACACAGACGAGTGTCTATATTCAAGAAGACAAAAGTGTTTGACACAGTGTATGGATTAAAGATGCGGACGAGCATCCTTAAGACTATGATACGGACGAGTATCAGGTAGAAACAAACGCTTGACGCATGCTCTGAGATGATGATACGGACGAGTACCAACGGGTTAACAAAGAACATGGACCAGTGTTGAATCTGCGGGGATATAAATGGTGTATACAAGATACAGACGAGTATCTGTATAAGTAAAATAAGCATGAGTAGTGTATATTTGAGTGTTCAATCTGCTGGGATGAGTGACACAGACGAGTGTCAAAAAGGAAAGTATTATAAACAAGTATCTGCTATACAAAATGTTTCAGGTTACTGTGCTGGGGAAAATGACATGGACGGATGTCAAGGAATTGTATATATAAGTATCTGTGAGTGCAAAGGGGACACTTTGGCTTTCTGCTGGGGATATGACACGGACGGGTGTCACGAGGAGGTATGTACTGATGTTTGTGAATGTGAGGCAACTGTTTTAGCTTTTAGCTCTCTGTTGGGGAATCTGGGGGGTTTTCTGTATACTGTTGATGGATTGTCATTATTCACAAGTGCTTGATTCAAAACATGGCTTATGATTATGCAATATGTTTGATTTCTGCCGTAATGCTCCGTTTTAAACGGAATGTTATGCTTATGGTGCAAATGCCATGATTATGCAAAGGTACCAAACCGGGATTCGGGTCCCGATGCTGTGAAGATCTCTGGTCGATCTGCTTGAAGTGAACATCCCAGCTGGGGATGAGATCATTAGTAGATCTGATGAGATGTATTTGCTTGGGGAGATAGGTCACTGATAGACCCATCCTTGGTAATGAGGGGACCCAGCTGAGGTTTGTAGAAGCTTTCTTTACTCTGTCGTGATCCCTTTGTGCGTTTCTCTTCTGGTTAGAGGCTGAAACTCTGTGGGGAAGCAGTTCCCTGGCTTTTGTACTTGGCTGAGGAAGAATGATTGACAACTCGGCTGGGAGAAGCCATAAGTGGTAACTCAGCTGGGGAGAAAACACTTTGAGTGCTAAGAATGAATGTTGATTTGCCAGCTTGCTGGGATGAAGCTTACATGCCCCATGTTGTACTTCGGATACCTGCAATCTTGCAAAGATAGAGAAACGCACAAGTAATCCCGAGGTATCCTTTACCGGATTCCGTCATAGGAGTTAGACACTCCCGGGAATAAGTATATTTCCTGCAAGCATGTGGTTTTTATTTTTTTGAAGATAAGCATCTGTATTTATGCAATCAGTTTTCTTAAGACATCAGACATTCTCTGCAAATAAAAACGTACAAGACGAAACGTGACTGAAAATTTGCTTTTATTAATCCATGTGCCCTGAATTGGCAAGATACATCAAAGAAACATATCCCCTGAAATGAGGAGATTGTTACAAATTGAGAAACAAAATGCTGGCAATGTTGACGACGCTTCGAGGAGCTTCCCTTTCTGCTATGACCCGTATGACTTTTGACGTTCTTCTCGTCTTGCTTTCTGAAGAAGGCTGATTCTGATTGAAACTCGACCCTTTCGAGGTTTACCAAGTTGTAAGCGATACAGGCGAATTCAGAATGCAGTTGTTCGCTTATTCCCTTATTTTGCATGGATCGCCCTTTCGGGTTTTCAATCCATCGGGATACCCATTTTTGCCTGAGTTGTCCAATGCGGCTTTTCAACTCAGCGGGTGTACATTTTTTATTTGTTTCCCTTATTTTTGCCCAAGTCTTTTATTCTGTTTTTGACTTGCCGGGATGCCCTATTTTTGCCTGGACTCACATTCTTTTTTTATGTCCAGCGGGTCATTTTTATGCGAAGTATTTTTTAACTGCATCTGAATTCACAGGGGACGGGAAATCTTCACCATCCATGGTGCTGAGCATCAGTGCTCCACCAGAGAAAACTTTCTTTACTACGAATGGTCCTTCATAGTTCGGAGTCCACTTGCCCCTGTGATCTGTATGAGGAGGGAGGATTCTTTTCAGCACAAGATCTCCTACTTGGTACTCTCGGTGCCTGACTTTCTGATCGAAGGCTCTCTTCATTCTTTTCTGATACAACTGTCCATGACAGATTGCAGCCAATCTTTTCTCTTCAATCAGACTTAGTTGTTCGTATTGGGACCGAACCCATTCTATTTCGTTCAGCTTAACATCCATTAATACCCGTAGAGAGGGTAATTCAACTTCAACAGGTAGGACCGCTTCCATACCATACACAAGCTGATACGGTGTTGCCCCAGTGGATGTTCTGATTGATGTGCGGTACCCATGCAAAGCAAACGGTAGCATTTCATGCCAGTCCTTATATGTAACTACCATCTTCTGCACAATCTTCTTGATATTCTTATTAGCTGCCTCAACAGCGCCGTTCATCTTTGGCCTGTAAGGAGAAGAATTGTGGTGTTGGATCTTGAAGTCCCGGTACAGTTCTGCCATCATTTTATTGTTCAAGTTGGAACCATTGTCAGTAATGATTCGCTCGGGCACTCCATACCGACAGATGATATCTCTCTTCAGAAATCTGGCTACCACTTGCCTTGTAACATTTGCATATGAGGCTGCTTCAACCCACTTGGTGAAGTAGTCGATGGCGACCAAGATGAATCTGTGGCCATTTGAAGCAGTTGGTTCAATCTTGCCAATCATATCAATGCCCCACATGGCAAAGGGCCAGGGTGAAGACATTATATTCAAAGGATTGGGAGGCACATGCACCTTATCCGCATAGATCTGGCATTTATGGCATTTTCTAGCATAGGCACAACAGTCGGCATCCATTGTGATCCAGTAATAGCCTGATCTCAACAACTTCTTGGCCATGGCATGCCCTCCTGCATGGGTACCAAAGGATCCTTCGTGCACCTCGTGCATTAACAAGTCTGCTTCTGTTCTATCAACGCATCTGAGGAGTACCATATCAAAGTTTCTCTTGTACAGGGAACCATCAGTGTTCAGAAAGAAACTACCAGCAAGCCTTCTCAAAGTCTTCTTATCATTGGAAAATGCCCCGGGTGGGTATGTTTGATCCTCCAAGAAGCACTTAATGTCATGAAACCAAGGCTTATCATCTTTGACAATATCTGCTACAAATACATATGCTAGTCTGTCAAGTCTGGACACTGAAATCTGCGGTACAAATTTGGCGGCTTGAACTTTGATCATAGATGAAATGGTAGCCAGAGCATCTGCAAACTGATTCTCGTCCCGAGGGATATACTCAAGCTTGACTGTTGTAAAGAAAGTCAATAACCTCCTTGTATAGTCCCTGTAAGGTATCAGATGCTCCTGGTGTGTGTACCATTTGCCATTGGTTTGATTAACTACCAGAGCTGAATCTCCGAATACAGTTAATGTTTTGATCCTGAGGTCAATGGCTTCCTCAAGACCCATAATGCAAGCTTCGTATTCAGCTTCGTTGTTAGTGCAGTTGAAAGTGAGCTTTTCCGAGAAAGGCATGTGAACTCCCTTGGGTGTAATGAGTACTGCACCAACACCACGACCATTCATGTTAACAGCCCCATCAAACATCATAGTCCATTCTTCTTCTGGGTCAGGCCCTTCAGTGTGAACAGGCTCTTCACGATCTTTCGCTTTTATGAACATGATGTCTTCATCAGGGAAGTCAAATCTCATGGGTTGGTAATCATCAATAGGTTGCTCAGCAAGATATTCAGACAATACACTGCCCTTGATGGCTTTCTGAGATGTGTACTGGATGTCATATTCTGTGAGGATCATTTGCCATCTTGCAACCCGTCCAGTAAGCGCTGGCTTCTCAAAAATGTACTTAACTGGATCCATCTTTGAAATCAATAGAGTAGTGTGGGTCAACATATACTGTCTCAGTCGGCGAGCAGCCCACGCTAAAGCACAACAAGTTTTCTCGAGCAGTGAATAACGCTGTTCACAGTCGGTAAACTTTTTGCTCAGGTAGTATATTGCATACTCTTTTCGACCAGACTCGTCATGCTGGCCCAGCACACACCCCATTGACTCTTCTAATACTGTCAAGTACATTATCAGAGGTCTTCCTTCAACTGGAGGCATAAGGATTGGAGGTTCTTGCAAGTACTCCTTGATCTTGTCAAAAGCCTTCTGGCAGTCTTCGTTCCATCTGACCGTCTGTTCTTTTCTCAATAGTTTGAACAAAGGTTCACAGGTTGCAGTAAGGTGAGATATGAACCTTGAAATGTAGTTCAATCTTCCTAGAAACCCTCGAACTTCTTTTTCAGACTTTGGTGCAGGCATTTCTTGAATGGCTTTGACCTTATCAGGGTCAACCTCAATCCCTTTCTCGCTCACAATAAAACCCAGCAGCTTACCAGATCGCACCCCGAATGTGCACTTGTTGGGGTTCAGCTTCAGTTGGTACTTCCTCAGACGCTTGAATAGTTTCAGCAGATTTACCAGGTGGTCTTCTTCTGTAAGGGACTTGGCAATCATGTCATCCACATAACACTCGATTTCCTTATGGATCATATCGTGGAATAATGTTACCATAGCCCGTTGATATGTTGCACCGGCGTTCTTCAATCCGAATGGCATCACCTTGTAACAGAACGTGCCCCAAGGTGTGATGAAAGTTGTCTTCTCCATGTCTTCAGGTGACATCTTGATCTGGTTGTATCCTGAAAATCCGTCCATGAAGGAGAATACCGAGAACTGAGCCGTGTTATCCACCAATACATCGATGTGAGGTAATGGGAAATCATCTTTCGGGCTGGCTCTGTTCAGATCCCGGTAGTCAACACACATTCTTACTTTGCCGTCTTTCTTAGGCACAGGTACTATGTTAGCAACCCACGGCGGATAGCTAGTCACAGCAAGGAACCCGGCGTCCCACTGCTTTTGCAGCTCTTCTTTGATCTTCATTGCCATGTCTGGGCGAGTACGGCGCAGTTTCTGTTTAACGGGCGGGCAATCTTCTCTTAAAGGCAGCCTGTGCATGACAATGTCGGTGTCCAACCCTGGCATATCTTGATAAGACCAAGCAAACACATCCACATATTCCTGAAGCAGGTCAACCAGTTGTTTCTTCACTGAGTCTTGTAAGCAGGCCCCGATTTTAACTTCTTTCACATCTTCATCTGTACCAAGATTAATCGTTTCTACCTCCTCCTGATGAGGAGTAATAACTTTCTCCTCTTGTCTCAACAATCTAGCTAGCTCTTCAGGAAGCTCGTAATCTTCTTCAACCCCTTCATCAGCTTGATTGATTGGATTGTCAAAGTCATACGAAGTCATAGCCGTGTTGTTGTCGGTGCGGTCTGGAAGGCACTCTCTGCAAGGGTTCAGTTTGTTCATTTTAGTGATTGATTTTAATCTTGTTTAGGAAAGTGAAATAAAGTTATCATTTTGAAAACATTGCCATTTATTTTTTGTACAAAAAGAAAAATGGAAAAACAGTGAGCGGAAAAGAAAAAGACTCATTTGCAAAAGATGTCTGATATTTCATTGATTAATCTTGTTGTACAAAAATTATAGATGGCCCGATTACAAAATGAGTCTTGTCATCTTGGGCAAGATGCAAGACTTGATGCATGCTTAAAATATACAGGAAATAATAATTACTCTGCAGGAGTAACTCTTATAATTTCCTGGGAAGACCAGTTTGAGATACGGCTCCCCGGGATCCTTGGACGTATCCAACTCTCCAGGTTGCGCTCATCTTCCGACTCATCTTCCAAGTTGTTGACAGCATCAGGGGTGAGCATCCCCCCACTAACAAAGTTGGGCTTTTTAGCAGCCTCTGCTTGATCTTGTTGAGTTGGTTTGTAACCCAACCCAAATCTATCCTCCTTCTTCTCTACAGGCAGCAACTTGCCCCAGCCTTGGGCAGTCCCTTCTTCAACAACCTTCCGGGCTTGTTGATAAGATGTCATTGAGGATCCAGGTACAGCAGATGTTTCATTTATGTTCAAGGCCTCAAACCCTTGACTCATCGTTTCGTGGATCTCCCCATCCATCTCAATGTATTTGTATGTAGCCAGATGGCTAACAAAAATATCTTCCTCTCCACAAATAGTAACGATTTGGCCTTCCCACTCGAATTTTAACTTCTGGTGAAGGGTAGACGTAACTGCGCCAGCGGCATGAATCCATGGTCTACCCAACAAACAGCTGTAGGCAGGCTGAATGTCCATCACGTAGAAGGTCGTTTTGAAAGTTTGTGGGCCAATCGTTATAGGCAACTCAATTTCCCCCAGAACTGATCTCTTAGAGCCGTCAAAGGCTCTTACTACCAAGTTACTGGGACGTAATGCCAATCCTTCATACTCCAGCTTCACAAGGGCTTTTTTTAGGTAAGACATTGAGGGATGATCCTGTGTCTACCAGCACATGAGAAAGAACTGCACCCTTACACTCCATGGTAATGTGCAAAGCCTTGTTATGATTGCGACCTTCCGTAGTCAAATCAGTGTTGGTAAATCCTAGTCCGTTACTAGCATTAACATTTCCAACTACAGCCTCCAACTGATTGACGGTAATCTCTTCTGGCACATAAGCTGCGTGCAAGACTTTTAATAGTGCGTTCCGATGAGCCTCGGAGCACATAAGCAATGATAGAATGGAGATCTTGGAAGGCGTCTGGTGAAGCTGGTCCACTATCTTGTAATCACTTTTCTTGATGATTCTCATGAATTCATCAACCTCTTGATCAAAAGGGGTTTTCAAAGCTTCTTTAGCAACTTGATCTTCTTGCACCAAGCTCTTTCCTTTTGCCTTGGCAGCAGCTTCTGCTTCAGCAGTGGGTCTTGGAATTTGCGGGGCAAAGAGACGTCCGCTTCGAGTGAAGCCTCCGCCTCCCCCCACATTGTCTATTTGTGGTGAAGAAGTTGATGATTCAAGAGTGATTTTCTGTCCTTCGCAGTATAGATCGGAGCCGTAATGCCAAGGGATGGCATTACTGCTTTCATAAGGTACTGGCCCAGGCACTGTGATAGTGACTGGACTGATGGTAGCTGCAGAAGGGACCATGATAGTCTGTGGATCATAGTATATTGTGACTGGTGCTCCGATAGGAGTGGCATTTTGTGAGTTGTAGGCAGAATCATTTGTAGGATCATAATAAATTGTAACTGTTGAGACACTTTCATTGTTTGCTACTGATGTTGTAGGAGACACTGTTGAATGGATGGGTGTTGTTGTTGTAGGAGACTCTGAATGAAGGGGTGCTGAAGTTGTAGAAGGGATGTTTGCTGATATCTGGTCTGTTGAAGTAACAGATGAAACATTTGTTGATGAGATTGAAGAGTTGTTTGGAACAATGGTTGTTGCAGTTGTAAAAGACTCGGGAACTGTTGTTAAGGAGATTGCTGGATTGGTAGGTATTGATGTTGTAATTTGAAGCAGGCCACTCCGGATGAGACCATCTATGCCTTCTCTCAAGTTATCACACCCATTCACTGAAATGTTGCAATAAGCACATCCTAGCTCACATCCCGAGAACATTTGACATTCAAGGTGTTGAGCTTTAATCTCTACCAAGGGTGTCCGAATCTGACCCACACTGGTTATTAAGTAAGACGGCTTGTCTTCCTCAATAGCATTGATTTTGGGTCCTCCGTGGTTTGGCATAGGGTTCTTGTTTACATTTGGTGGGGGTGCAAAGTTTAGAGCTTTAGAATCTACCAAGTCCTGTACTTTCATGTGCAAAGCTCTGCACTTCTCTGTACTATGGCCAGGTGCATTCGAGTGAAAAGCACATCTGGCGCTGGCGTCGTAATTTCTGGGTAGACTGGCAGGATCTGGAGGTGCCAATGTCCTTAGCTCAACCAGGTTGAGTTTCAGGAGTTGTGACAATAATGTGGCATAGGGCATAGGGATCGGATCGATCACCCTATTGGCCTGAGAAGGTCTCTGTTGAAATGGTCTTTGCTGATTGTTGTTGCTGGTGTTGCTGTAGTTTCTCTGAGGAGGATACTGAGTTTGTTGCTGATAATTTTGTTGCTGTGGTTGATAAGCTGGTTGTGGATGAACTGGAGCGGGAATGGTGACTGCTGCCACAGACCTATGAACATATTGGGGTCTGCCCCTGCTGGCATGGATAGCATTGGTCTCACCAGTTCTTCTTGGGCCCACAAAAGGCTTTCTTGGGTTGCTGGATGAGCTGGCACCGTTGTCAGAAATTTTGCCCATCTTTAACAGGCTCTCAATTCTTTCTCCAGCTATGACTACATCTGCAAAGCTGGTAGAAGAAAAGGCAGCTAGCCTATCAATGTATGTCCCTTGGAGGGTGTTCATAAACATATCAGCCATCTCCCTCTCTGACATGGGTGGCTGGACAGCAGCAGCAAGCTGCCTCCACCTCTGGGCGTACTCCCGGAAGCTTTCTCTGGACGATTGTGACATTCCCATCAGGAGGGTCCTGTTGGGGGCCATATCCAAATTATACTGGTATTGTCTAATGAAGGCCTCTGCCAAGTCCTTCCAACATCTGATGGTTGCTCTAGTCAAGTGAGAGTACCATTCCCTTGAAGCTCCTGTTAAGCTATCCTCAAAATAAAACATTCATAGCTTTTCATCCATGGTGTATGCCTTCAGCCTCCCCAGAAAGGATTGTAAGTGGGTCCGTGGACAGGAATTCCCGTTGTACTTCTCAAAGCACGGTGGTTTAAATTTGTGGGGAATCCTGACCCCGTCCACTAAGCCCATGTACATAACATCAAAACCCAAAGAGTTTTGAGACTCCAAGGACCTTAATTTTTCAGCAATTTCATCTAGCCTTCTGTCATAGGCCTCATCCCCAGCTCCCATCACTGTGAACTGATCTTCCTGGGGGTCTTCTTGCAGCACTCTGCCTGTAGTAGCATTCCCTTGCACATTAGCAGGAATGTTGATTTCTGGGTGAAGGTGGGGTCCAAATACAAGTGGGTTGATGTGAGGCTGAACCCTCTCATTGTTGCTTGTCCCACTAGTCCCTAGATGGGGATCTTCCTGATTCTGCCTCTCTACCAGTGCTCGTAATCTCTCTTGGCTTTGAGCCATATTATTCATCACCTCCATAAACTGAGTCATCTGATTCCTTATTTCTAGTCTCTCATTGGCCATTTGGTTCCTGACCTCTGGAAGGTCCTGCTGTACCTGGTCCATCTGTATACCCGGAAGGTTGTTACAGGTGGGATATCTGTGTGGACGGTTGAGTGGGAACACCCGACGTCGAGCAATAGTTCCTGAAGTCACAACAGAGTTAGTAACAAAAACAAATCAATCCTACAAAACAAACAAAGGTTAGTATGCAATGCAGTATGCTTATTTGTCTCCAGGGTATCCGGCTTGGCACTTGGTTTTGACCTTTCCAGACCCTTGAGGAAGATGCTTGTGATGTTGCTTGAAAGAAACTCTGATAAAACAAACTGATACATATATTACAAAAAGTAAATGATACATAGTTTGTTTCTTACAAATCATGCCCTCTGAGGGGTCAAAAATACAGCATAAGAAAGTAAAAGTACATGAAATGAAAGCAACAACAAGCAAAAGTCAGACACCAAGACCAAACTCATCCTCCTGAACTTCCTTTAGAAGTGCTTCAGTCACAGGATCAGCTGGACGCTCTGTGAGATTCCTGATAAGGAGATTCCTGGTAGTAACAGCTGCAGTTAGCTTCTTGTGTAGATTCTGGTCCTTTGACCTCTTCACACCAGCTCTAATCTTCAACTCTGAGATCTCCCTCTGGGCTGCTAGCAGGGCTTCCTGCTGCTCCTTTGCATTAGCCTCCAACTGCTCAATCTTGTCCTGAGTCCTCTTATCCTCCTGAGTACGAGCTTCGGTGATCCTGACCCACCTAGCTTGACTCTCTTTCAGATACAAATCAGTCCTGGCCTTCTGGAACTGAGCCTCCTTGCAGGCATTCTTCAAGATCTGCTCTCCAGCCCTTGACTTCTTGATATAGTCCTCTGACTTCTCAATCCTAGCTAGATGCTCCACCTTCAGCTTCTCTAACCTTTCAATGTCCAGCCGACCATCACTCCTCTCCCAGAGGGTCTTCTGTAGAGCCTGAGTCAGCTTCTCATTTCTCTCTTTCAATTTCTCAAACTCTTCTAAACTGACAGTGACAGGAGGTGGTGCTGAGGATGGCCCAGGCACATCTTCAATGGTGAAGGGCATCCCAGAAATCTGAGCCCTGGCATGAGACCACTCACAGTACTGAGCTGAGGCCACATTGTTGCATCTCCCAAGAATGGTCACCCCTTTAGTCTGGACATTGTCCCAAGCCCAGGATGCTTGCCTGACAATAGCCAGATTAGGCTTGATCTCACAATAAAGGGTTTCAGTCAGATCCTGTGCTTTAGGTGTGTGGACCAATGCATAGCCCAGTTGTCTCTTGAATAGCAGAGGGTTGTGTCGCTCCCGACAAGTGACACCGGGGTCAGATGAAGGTACAGACGCGAACGGTCGGCGAAGGGAACAATGAGAACACACAGCCGTGAACTCACTGGAGATGACAAGAGTCGCCAGCTAGGCATTTTTATCCCGGAGGAAAGGCAATGCTGCATAGACCTAGAAAAAGATGGATAAGACGGTTTGCGAACCAGAGAGACTGAGAAAGGGGGTTGGTTACAACCTGGGAAGGTATTAGCACCCAGATTGTCCGTCGTACTCGACGGGATCCACGCTTAAAAGATTTGTGTTTTAAAGGGGTAGTGTCAGTGTAATCTGTGTGTAAAAGAGCTGGAAAAGATGTACAGGTGTCAGTGTAAAAGGAGTGTGAAGTGTATAAATGATGTGTCAGTGTAAGAATGAGAATGAATTGCTCATGATAATGAGGCTAAGAGAAAGATGCTGGAAAGAGGGGGAATATACAGAGACTTTTGTTCGATAACTGTTAAGTTATGCCTACGTATCCTCTCGTGCAATGAGGAAGTCAGAACACCGTAGTTCGACCCAAAGAGACTGAAAGATGAATTGACTGATGAACTGCTTGCTTGTCAATGCTCAAGTGTATGACCTGTCTGGCTCAGGCGCAAACTGTCTTGCATTAGACGGAAGAAGCAAATTCTCGTTTATGAGTGAATGAGATGAGAAAAGAATCCCGTAGGAGACGATTATTGTTTGTTTTGAGCTTTCAGTCTTTTATTGCTTTTGAATTTTGTCATAAGTTAATGAGCTTAAGCCTAAACCAATGGGTTAGTAAACTCATCACATCTTCCCTCTGATTAGGGGCAATGAGAGTACCTTAAGTGTGAAGTCAGATTCTCACACTTAATCACCTTTTAATGTAGGATTAAGATCATTAACCTACTTGTAATTATTTAGATGTTTTTGGTGTTTTTGTTTAGTGTTGAGTAATGAGGTTAAGCCATAATCAGGGATTAAACAGACTCATTACACCATCCTAAAAGAAGGATGATAGATGAGAATGTTTAAGCTGAGGAAAGCTCCTCAACTTAATCCATGATTAGGGATTAAACCCATGACAAAACAAGCCTTTGATTAGGTGGATTTTATTTAATGGTATGATGATGAAGTGAGTTTTATGATTTGTAAGACAACTTGAGGGGGACTTGTCCATTAACACTAGGGTTAGTCCTTCTTAACCACTTAAGGAAGAATTAGAACCCTAATGCAAGGCCCAAGTTACAAGTGTGATGTCTTGATATTTATTAAATGGATTGATTAAGAGATTTTAAACACATTAAGGGTTTAATACTTAGGATTAAAGTTATACACTCCATCCTAAAAGAAGGATGCAGGCATAAGCTTAATCACAAAGTCTTAAAGCCTTTAGGGTTTAGTCCCTGATTATGAGATGAGAAGAGAAGACTCAAAGAAGACACAAAGGTAAAACTAAGAGGGGAGACTAATCAAAACCCTAATTCATTATCATGCTTGGTTGACCCTAAGGTTTGTGAGGTTTGCAAGAAGAATCTTCAAAGGAGCCACCAGGAAGCAGATGAATAAGATCAAGAGAAGCAAAGCAACTTGCTTCATTCAAGAAGTCAAGTTACTTGAAGAAAGAAAGTGGGAAGAACAAGAATGAGCAAGCTCAGTCTCATACACAAATAGAAATGCAGCAATGGATTCAAGAGAGATGAAAAGAAAAGTTATGAGAAGTGAAGGCAAATTCACTTCTCAAGTTTACTTACCACCTGAAATATTAGAAAGAAATGCAATGCAATGCTAAATGAAATGAAATGACATGATGCTAAGCAAAACCAGAAGCATGTTGATGATGATTATGATGTTATGAGGTGCTGCAAACAAGAGGCAAGGCATGGAAATGTTCATACAAGATCATGGATGCAAATGATGCAAGCTAAAGAGCATGAACAAGCATGAAATGTTATGAAGCATACAAGGCAAATGACATGGCAAATATGTGATGCAATGATCAAACATGCTTCCCATATGTCTTAAGATGTCAAATGAATCACAAGAATGCACTAAATGCAAAGACAAGTCATGTTATGCAAGGAAATGCAAGAAGGATGCAAGAGAAAGCCCAAATTAGGGTTTATGGATCAAACATCAAACCAAAACCAAAAACAGAAGCAAACCTTAAGATCAAAAATGGAAAATGGCATCCAAAGAAACCCTAGACCTATAATAAACCACTGCCCAAAGGGGAACTCTCAACTCTTAACCAATCTCAAGATATGAATTTTCTAAGTTATTAGGGTTTTTTAGGGTTCTTAACAAAAGAAATGCCAAACAAATGGAAAATGCAAGATCAAGTCATGACCATTTTATCTTAGAAACTACATGCTAAACACAAGACAAAGCAAAAAGAATCAATGTCTCAACCTTCTCCAATAGGCAGAAATGAATTTTTAAACTTATGATCAAATTAATGCATAAAAAATGATTTAATTCAATGCAAAATTCTTAAAATGCATCAAGATCAAAAAAGAAATTTGGTTTGAAGGTTGGACAATGTTTCTAAATGTCTTAGAACATTTCATGAATTTTTTTTGTAATTTTTAAATACTTAAAAGCATTTTTAATTAATTAATTTCCATTAATCAATTAAAAATAATCTTTTAAATATTTAAAAATACTTTTTTAATGATAAAAAATAAAATAAAAATATTTTTGGGTCTTAAAAATTAATAAAACTTTAAAGAAAAAAGTTTCATAATTTTTAAGAATTTTTAACTATTTTAAAATAATTATGCAAGTTTAATGAAACAAAATGAATTAAAAAATCAAATAAAAAGAAAGTAAGCTAGATGGAGGGCCAGGATGGAGCCTGAGTTTAAATGTGTTGACTGGCGCGTGAATGGAGGGTCCAGATGGCCTCTGAGTTAATTAATTGTGATTATCTTAATTAAATAAGATTAGGGCAAATGAGTGAATCTGAGCCTTCCATTCGCGCGGGGAGTCAAACAATTCAACGCAATCAATGGTCCAAATTCAAACTAACATTAATTATGCAATTAGGGTTTAATCACTCTCAGGTGGCCGGAGAAGACTTCCGGTCGTCTTCTCCGGCGAACACCTCCCCTGAAAAACTCCCAATCCCCTCAAAACGTATCAAAAATGAAAACCAAGAACTGGGAAATGATCTCCATCCTCTCACGAATCAAACCCCTCTCTCAAAACACATTTCCTCTTCCTAAACAAGCTGAATCGAAAGAAATAAAAACTAGGGCACGCAAGCTTCAGAGACAAATTAAATACTCAAATCAAAACCATTTTCAAAACCAATGACATCAGGATAATCAGTGAATCACATAGAACAAGTTTGTAACAAGAAAAATGATTTCTGGAAAAATAATTTTCGAGCTACCTGAGATTTGGAGCTTTCAATTTGAGGACTTTCTGGCCACTTCTCCTTGTGCAATCCACTCCACTTGGTCCACAGAAGATGCTTGAATGCTCAAAAGGAGTTTATGTTGGCTGGATAATGAGATTCGACAGCTTCTGCTCAAGCTTGATCAGAAATGGCAATGGTGTTTCAGGCACTTTCAGATCATAGTGAGGGGTTGTTTGTGATCCTGAGGATGAATGGAGAAGGCCTGTGGTGTTTGTTTGTGTGTTTGCAAGCTGTGGTGAGAGTTTCGAAGAGAAATGCAGGCTGAGGTGAGAAATGGTTATGGAGTATTCTGGTTGTTTCAGGCTTGGGTTCTTGGTGCTGGGTGGTCTATGGAGCAAGGTGAGTTGAATGGTGAAGATAGTTTGAGTGTTTGCAAGCTGTGGAATCAGATTCGAGGCAAGTTGCAATTGGGAGTGTTTGTGTGAATGTGTTGAATGAATATGTTTCAGCCTTGCCTTGTGTTATGTTTAGCTTGCAAATTGTCCACATAACTCTCTCTCATTGGTCAGTGGATGTGACTTGTGCTTTATGGATAGGTGTAGCCACTTTTGCAAAAAGTCAAATAATGTGTAAGAGAAGCATGGCTCAAGGTCTAGGCAAGTACATGGCATGGGCTGGCGCAGCAAGGGTGAGGGAGAGGCCTAGCAAAGCTCAGCATCCAAGGCTGCAAGTTGTAAGGAGCATGATCATGAGTTTTGCAACTTGTTGTAACTTTGGTTCACATGTGATTCTTTGTCCAACCAAACATGAAACCATGGGCATTCTTGGTTCAAATCTGATTTTCATGACTTAGAGAAAGTTTATGTGCTGGTTTGAAATGAATTAGAGGCTGCAATATGCATTGGTCCAAGATTTTGCAAAATTCTCACTTAGGGCATGCCTTGAAAATCAATGATTTTAGCCAACTTTGCATTGCCATAACTTTTGATTCAAGAAGAGTTTGATCATGTTCTTGTACTTTTTGAAAAGGGAAAGATGAGATCTACAACTTTCATGACCAAAGTTTTTCCATTTGAAGCCTTTTTGGATCAAGAATCATGGCTTGAAAAATGACCTAAAATGATGCATTCTTGAAAAGTCAACTATGCCCAAAAAGTCAACATTTCCAAAAACCCTAAATTCTTGATTTCCATGAACTTCAACCTTCTTCCATGATCAAATAAAGATCATATACATTCAAAATGATGAAGATCACCCATTGGTTGGGTCATTGGGGGCCTCAGATGCCCTGATTTTGCACTGACTTGTCTGAAAAGTCAACCCTTGATCAGATGACTTCCCCATGGAATTTCTTCATGAAAATTGATATGCATACTCCCTATACCATATAAAGAGCAATGGAAACAAGAATGACCAAAAAATTTGGAGTTATGGCTTCTGAAACCAAAACCCTAATTTTAGGTCAATTGTGCAGTTCATCCTGGCTCTGCATCCACTCAAACCCTAGTTCTTGTGATTCCTTTGCAATTTTGACTTTGAGGAGATGGAATATGATATAAGAACACACATGGACCCCTTTGAGGTGATTAGTGGCCTTTGGAATGGCCCAAGATGCTTTTGGGATTGCTCAGATCACAAACCCTAGGTGCAGATGACTTAGAAACTATCCAGTGAACAGAAATGGGATATGAGATGATATGATTGTGTTTATGCAAATGAGAATGATCACAAGCCATGGTGTGAATGGGTGAGGGCAAATTTGGGGTGTTTACAGCTGCCCCTATTCAAACATGAGTTAGCTGTGCAGGTTGTAAGCGACGGCTTAACAGGCAAACAAGATAACTTGTGGTTGAATACCAAAGACAGTCCAAAATTTGCACTCACGGAATGAAGAAGAAAAGGGATATAGATTGTAAAAGGAAAACAAAGTATATTGTAAAGGTGCGGAAAACAAAGCGATGACGGGGACGGCCGACATGCTGGGGATAGAAGGTAAAGCCAAGACGGGGACGGCCGGCTAGCTGGGGAAATAAAATCATGATGGGGACGGCCACCAAGATAAAGCTGTAAAATTCTCTGGAAATTAATGAAACATGACGGGGATGGCCATCAAGTTCATAAAGGCACAGTAACCAACGATGGGGACGGCCATCGGGCTAAAAGGAAAAGGGACCACGACGGGGACGGCCATCGGGTTAAAGAATAAATGAAATAAACAGATGATGGGGTACGGCCATCAAAGGTGAAGGACGATCACCTAGCAGGGGACGGCTGCTCTGTTGGGGATAAAAGGAATATGATGGGGACGGCCATCAAAGGTGGAGGACGACCACCTGGCAGGGTACGGCTGCCGAAAATATCAACGATGGGGACGGCCATCGGATAGAAAAGGTCAACGACGGGGACGGCCATCGGACGAGCATGATGGAGGACGACCATCAAGAAGTGGAGGACGACCACTCAGCAGGGTACGGCTGCTCTCGAGGTTTCTCATGACATAGGACGAATGCCAGATAACCAAAATCAACAATGGGGACGGCCATTGGATAAAATGATGAAGGACGATCATCAAAAGGTGGAGGACGACCACCTAGCAGGGGACGGCTGCCGAAAATATCAACGATGGGGACGGCCATCGGATAGAAAAGGTCAACGATGGGGACGGCCATCGGACGAGCATGATGGAGGACGACCATCAAGAAGTGGAGGACGACCACTTAGCAGGGTACGGCTGCTCTCGGAGCTTATCATAACACAGGACGAGTGTTAGATAAAAAGGAAATTGTTGGCGATCTACTGGGGATATAGTAAACACGGACGAGCGTTTACACCCAAGAAACAAAAGGTATAAGTGTTTGGTATTGTGTATAGATTAAAGATGCGGACGAGCATCCTTAAGACTATGATACGGACGAGTATCACGTAGAAACAAACTGACACATGTTCAGAGATGATGATACGGACGAGTATCAACTGGTTAACAAAGAACACGGACGAGTGTTGAATCTGAAGGGACTCTTCTGGGGAATAGTAGACACGGACGGGTGTCTATATTCAAGAAGACACAAGTGTTTGACACAGTGTATGGATTAAAGATGCGGACGAGCATCCCTAAGACTATGATACGGACGAGTATCATGTAGAAACAAACATTAGACGCAATGTTCTGAGATGATGATACGGACGAGCACCAACTGGTTAACAAAGAACAAGGACTATTGTTGAATCTGTGGGGTTATGAGTGGTGTATACAAGATACGGACGAGTATATGTATAAGTGTACCAATGAGTAGTGAGTATATATGTATATAAGTGTTTATCTGCTGGGGAGAATGACACGGACGAGTGTCAAAAGGGAAAAGTATAATAATAACAAGTATATGGGTGATGAAAGTGTAAGCGACTGCGCTGGGGACATGACACGGACGGGTGTCAAGAAAGTGTATATATAAGTATAAGTGAGTGCAAAGAGGATGTCTTTGGCTTTCTGCTGGTGATTTGACACGGACGGGTGTCAGGAAGTATCTGTAGTACGGGTGATTTTGTTTGTAAAGTGTATTCAGGCAACCTGTTTGGGGAAGTGATGACACGGACGAGTGTCAGAAATATATACTGGTGTTTGGTGATTGGAGAGGCAACTGCTTTTGCTGGGGCTCTGGTGGGGATTTTTGTATAATGATGATGAACGGTTATTATTCACAAGTGTTAATTCATAACATGGCTTATGATTATGCTATGCGTTTGATTTTTGCCGTAATGCTCCGTATTAGACGGAATGCTACGCTCTGAGGGGATATTATGATGCAAATGCCATGATTATGCAAAGATACCACACTGGGATTCGGATCCCGTCACTGCGAAGATCTCTGGTCGATCTGTTGGAAATGGACCTCCCAGCTGGGGATGAGATCATTGGTAGATCCAATAAGAGGATATTTGCTTAGGGATATAGGTCACTGGTAGACATATCCTTATAACACGGGGCCCAGCTGGGGTTTGTAGAAGCTTTCTTCACTCTGTTGTGATCTTCTATGCGCTGCTTTTCTGGATAGAGGCTGAAGATTCTGTGGGGAGATGATTATCTGACTCCCGTACTCAGCCGAGGATGAAATGGCAGCTCGGCTGGGGAATTATGAGAGACAACTCAGCTGGGGAGAGAGCATTTCGGATGCCGAGATTGAGCGTATGTTGATTTGGTAACTTTGCTGGGGAAGTGGGCACCCTCCAGTGCCACGTGGGAGATAGACCGAGTTGATAATGATTCACCAGCTTGCTGAAACGTAACTTGCATGCCCCAGGTTGCGTTCTGGATACCTGCAATCCTGCAAAGATAAGGAAACGCACAAAAGGTCCCGAGGTATCCTTCACGGAATTCCGTCATAGGAGTTAAGCACTTTTGAGAGTAAGTATATTCCCTGTAAGCATGTGTTGCATTTTCTTTCTTTTTAGTGAAAAACATCTGTACTTATGCAATTAGTTTTTTAGAGACATCAGACATCCTTTGTAAATAAAAATGTACAAGACGAAACATGACTGAAAAATCTGATTTTATTAATTCATGTGCCCTGAATTGGCGAGATACAGTCAAAGAAACAAATCCCCTGGAATGAAGAGATTGCTACAAATTGAGAAACAAAATGTTGGCAGTGTTGATGAGGCTTTGAGGAGCTCCCTCTTCTGCTATGACTCGTATGACAATGACGTTCTTCTCGTCTTGCTTTCTGAAGAAAGTTGATTCTGATTGAAGCTTGATCCTTTGTAGCTTACCAAGTTGTAGATAATACAGACGAATTCAGAATGCATTTGTTCGCTTATTCCCTTATTTTGCATGGATCGCCCTTTCGGGTTTTCAATCCATCGGGATACCCATTTTTGCCTGAGTTGTCCAGTGCGGCTTTTCAACTCAGCGGGTGTACATTTTTTGTTTATTTCCCTTATTTTTGCCCGAGTCTTTTATTCTGTTTTTGACTCGCCGGGATGCCCTATTTTTGCCTGGACTTACATTCTGTTTTTATGTCCAGCGGGTCATTTTATGCGAAGTATTTTTTAACTGCATCTGAATTCACAGGGGACGGGAAATCTTCACCATCCATGGTGCTGAGCATCAGCGCTCCACCAGAGAAAACTTTCTTTACAACGAATGGTCCTTCATAATTTGGAGTCCATTTGCCCCTGTGGTCTGTATGAGGAGGGAGGATTCTTTTCAGCACAAGATCCCCTACTTGGTACCCTCGGTGCCTGACTTTCTGATCGAAGGCTTTCTTCATTCTCTTCTGATATAACTGCCCATGACAGATTGCAGCCAACCTTTTCTCTTCAATTAGACTCAGTTGTTCGAATCGGGACCGAACCCATTCTGCTTCACTCAGTTTAACATCCATTAATACCCGTAACGAGGGTAGTTCAACTTCAACAGGTAGGACTGCTTCCATACCATATACAAGCTGATACGGTGTTGCCCCAGTGGATGTTCTGATTGACGTGCGGTACCCATGCAAGGCAAACGGTAGCATTTCATGCCAGTCTTTGTATGTGACTACCATCTTTTGCACAATCTTCTTGATATTCTTATTTGCTGCCTCAACAGCGCCATTCATCTTTGGCCTGTAAGGAGAAGAATTGTGATGTTGGATCTTGAAGTCCCGGCACAGCTCTGCCATCATTTTGTTGTTTAGATTGGAACCATTATCAGTAATGATTCGCTCGGGCACTCCATACCGACAGATGATATCTCTTTTCAGAAATCTGGCTACCACTTGTCTTGTAACATTTGCATATGAGGCTGCTTCGACCCACTTAGTAAAATAGTCAATGGCGACCAAGATGAATCTGTGACCATTTGAAGCAGTTGGCTCAATCTTGCCAATCATATCAATGCCCCACATAGCAAAGGGCCATGGTGAAGACATGATGTTCAAAGGATTAGGAGGCACATGCACTTTATCTGCGTAAATCTGGCATTTGTGACATTTTCTGGCGTAAGCACAACAGTCTGCATCCATTGTGATCCAGTAATAGCCTGATCTTAACAACTTTTTAGCCATGGCATGCCCTCCAGCATGGGTACCAAAAGATCCTTCGTGCACTTCATGCATCAACAAATCTGCTTCTGTTCTATCAACGCATCTGAGGAGTACCATATCAAAGTTTCTTTTGTACAGGGAACCATCAGTGTTCAGAAAGAAACTTCCAGCAAGCCTTCTCAAAGTCTTCTTATCATTGGAAGATGCCCCAGGTGGGTATGTTTGATCCTCCAAGAAGCACTTAATGTCATGGAACCAAGGCTTATCATCTTTGACTACATCTGTTGCAAATACATATGCTGGTCTGTTGAGTCTGGACACTGAAATCTGAGGTACAAAGTTAGCGGCTTGAACTTTGATCATGGATGAAATGGTAGCAAGAGCATCCGCAAACTGGTTCTCGTCCCGAGGGATATACTCAAGCTTGACTGTTGTGAAGAAAGTCAATAACCTCCTCGTATAATCCCTGTATGGTATCAGATGATCTTGGTGTGTATACCATTTCCCGTTGGTCTGATTGACTACCAAAGCTGAATCCCCGAATACGGTCAATGTCTTGATCCTGAGGTCAATGGCTTCCTCAAGACCCATAATACAAGCTTCGTATTCAGCTTCGTTGTTAGTGCAGTTGAAAGTGAGTTTTGCCGAGAAAGGCATGTGAACTCCTTTGGGTGTAATGAGTACTGCCCCAACACCACGACCATTCATGTTAACAGCCCCATCAAACATCATAGTCCATTCTTCTTCTGGGTCAGGCCCTTCAGTGTGAACAGGCTCTTCGTGATCTTTTGCTTTAATGAACATGATGTCTTCATCAGGGAAGTCAAATCTCATAGGCTGGTAGTCATCAATGGGTTGCTCAGCAAGATATTCAGATAACACACTGCCTTTGATGGCTTTCTGAGAAGTGTACTGTATGTCGTATTCTGTAAGAATCATCTGCCATCTTGCAACCCGTCCGGTAAGAGCTGGCTTCTCGAAAATGTACTTAACTGGATCCATTTTTGAGATTAATAAGGTAGTGTGGGTCAACATATACTGTCTCAGTCGGCGAGCAGCCCACGCTAAAGCACAACAAGTTTTCTCGAGCAGTGAATAACGCTGTTCACAGTCGGTAAACTTTTTGCTTAGGTAGTAAATTGCATACTCTTTTCGACCAGACTCGTCATGCTGACCTAGCACACACCCCATCGACTCTTCTAACACTGTCAAGTACATTATCAGAGGTCTTCCTTCAACTGGAGGCATGAGGATTGGAGGTTCTTGTAAGTACTCCTTGATCTTGTCAAAAGCTTTCTGGCAATCTTCGTTCCACCTGACCGTTTGTTCCTTTCTTAACAGCTTGAACAACGGTTCGCAGGTTGCTGTAAGGTGAGATATGAACCTTGAAATGTAGTTCAATCGACCTAAGAACCCTCGAACTTCTTTCTCTGTTTTAGGTGCAGGCATTTCTTGAATAGCCTTGACTTTATCAGGGTTAACTTCAATCCCTTTCTCGCTTACAATAAAGCCCAGCAGCTTACCGGATCGCACCCCGAATGTGCATTTGTTGGGGTTCAACTTTAGTTGGTACTTCCTCAGGCGCTTGAATAACTTTAGCAGATTTACCAGGTGATCTTCCTCTGTAAGGGACTTGGCGATCATATCATCCACATAACATTCTATTTCCTTGTGGATCATATCGTGGAATAACGTCACCATAGCCCGTTGATATGTGGCACCAGCATTCTTCAGTCCGAATGGCATCACTTTGTAACAGAACGTGCCCCAAGGTGTAATGAATGTTGTCTTCTCCATGTCTTCAGGTGACATCTTGATCTGATTATACCCTGAAAATCCATCCATGAAGGAGAATACCGAGAATTGAGCTGTGTTGTCCACCAATACGTCAATGTGAGGTAATGGGAAGTCATCCTTCGGGCTGGCTCTGTTCAGATCCCGGTAATCAACACACATTCTTACTTTGCCGTCTTTCTTAGGCACAGGTACTATGTTAGCAACCCACGGCGGATAGCTAGTTACAGCAAGGAACCCGGCGTCCCACTGCTTTTGTACCTCTTCTTTGATTTTCATAGCCATGTCTGGGCGAGTTCGGCGCAGTTTCTGTTTAACTGGTGGGCATTCTTCCCTCAAAGGCAGCTTGTGCACAACTATATCGGTGTCCAACCCTGGCATGTCTTGATACGACCAAGCAAACACATCAACATACTCTTGAAGCAGATCTATCAGTTGTCTCTTCACTGAGTCTTGCAGGCAGGCCCCGATTTTAACTTCCTTCACGTCTTCGTCTGTACCAAGATTAATCACTTCAATCTCCTCCTGGTGAGGAGTAATAACCTTTTCCTCCTGTCTCAACAACCTAGCTAGCTCTTCAGGAAGCTCATATTCTTCATCAACCCCTTCATCAGCTTGATTGATTGGATTGTCAAAGTCATACGATGTCATAGCCGTGCTGTTGTCGGTGCTGTCAGGAAGGCACTCTCTGCAAGGGTTAAGCTTGTTCATTTTAGTGATTGATTTTAATCTTGCTTTAGAAAAAAGTGAAATGAAGTTATCATTTTGAAAACATCGCCATTTATTTTTGTACAAAAAGAAAAATGGAAAAACAGTGAGCATAAAGAAAAAGACTCGTTTGCAAAAAGATGTCTGATATTTCATTAATTTAATCTTGTTTGCACAAAAGTACAGATGGCCCTGATTACAAAATGAGTCTTGTCATCTTGGGCAAGATGCAGGACTTTGATGCATGCTATAAAAATGCAGGAAATAATAATTACTCTGATCGAGTAACTCTTATAATTTCCTGGGAAGACCAGTTCGAGACACTGCTCCCCGGGATCTTTGGACGAATCCAATTCTCCAGATTGCGCTCCTCTTCCAGCTCGTCTTCCAGACAGTTGATAGCATCGGGGGTAAGCATCCCCCCACTGACAAATCCAGGTTCTGCAGCAGCCTTTGCTTGATGTTGAGTTGGTCTGTAACCCAACCCAAATTTGTCCTTCTTCTCCTCCACAGCTAAAACTTTGCCCCAACCTAGGGCAGTTCCTTCTTCAACAACCTTCCGGGCTTGTTGGTAAGATGACATGGAGATACCTGATACAGCAGATGCTTCATTGACATTCAAGGCTTCAAAACCTTGGCTCATTGTTTCATGGATCTCTCCATCCATCTCAATGTATTTGTAGGTAGCCAGATGGCTAACGAAAATGTCCTCTTCCCCACAGATTGTGACAACTTGACCTTCCCACTCAAATTTTAACTTTTGGTGAAGGGTAGACGTTATTGCGCCGGCAGCGTGAATCCAGGGTCTACCCAACAAACAGCTGTAGGCGGGCTGAATGTCCATCACATAAAAGATAGTTTTAAAGGTTTGCGGGCCAATTGTCACGGGCAGCTCAATCTCTCCCAGAACCGATCTCTTCGAACCATCAAAGGCTCTCACCACCAGGTTGCTGGGTCTCAATGCCAATCCATCGTATTCTAACTTCACCAGAGCCTTCTTCGGTAAGACATTCAGGGAAGAACCTGTGTCCACCAGCACATGAGAAAGGACAGCTCCTTTGCATTCCATGGTTATGTGCAAGGCTTTGTTGTGGTTGCGGCCATCCACTGTCAGGTCAGAATTGGTAAACCCCAGCCCATTGCTAGCAGTAACATTTCCAACCACGGTTTCCAACTGGTTGACAGTAATCTCCTCAGGCACGTAAGCTGCGTGCAAGACCTTAAGTAGTGCATTCCGATGGGCCTCGGAGCACATAAGCAGTGAGAGGATAGAAATTTTGGATGGCGTCTGGTGAAGCTGATCCACAACTTTATAATCACTCTTTTTGATGATTCGCATAAACTCATCAACTTCCTGATCAAATGGAGTCTTCAGGGTTTCTTTGGCAACTGGATCTTCCTGCACCGGGCCTTTTCCTTTTGCCTTGGCAGCAGCTTCTGCTTCGGCTGTAGGTCTTTGGACTTGTGAAGCAAAGAGACGTCCGCTTCGAGTGAAGCCTCCGCCTCCCCCCACATTATCTACTTGTGGTGCAGGTGCTGATGTTTCAAGAGTGATTCTTTTTCCTTCGCAATACAAGTCAGAGCCATAGTGCCAAGGGATGGCCCTATCGCTTTCATATGGTACTGGTCCAGGCACCGTGACAGTGACTGGACTGATTGCTGCTGCTGAAGGGACTGTTATTGTTTGTGGATCATAAAAGATTGTAACTGGCGCTCTGGAAGGAGCAGCACCTTCTGAATGATAGGCGGAGTTATTTTCAGGATCGTAGAATATGGTAACAGTAGAGACATCTTCATGATTGATTGCTGGTGTTGTAGGAGGTGTTGTTGGAAGGACTGATGTTGTTGTTGATGGAGATTCGAAATGGAATGAAGCTGAAGTTGTAGCAGGAGAAACTGTTGAAAACTGATCATTTGGGAGGGCAGGTGAAGTACTTGTTGATGTTGCTGGCGGATTGTCGGGAACAATAGTTGCTGCAGTTGTAGGAGGGTCTGAAACCGTTGCTGATGAAGTTGTCGGATTTGTCGGAAATGATGTAGTGATCTGTAGCAGGCCACTCTGAATAAGGCTGTCAATGCCATTCCTCAGGTCCTCACACCCATTCCATGAAATATTGCAATAGGGACACCCCAGTTCACACCCCGGAAATATTTGGTTTTCGCGGAGTTGAGCTTTGATTTCCACCAATGGTGTCCTGATCTGATCCACACTGGTTATTAAATAAGACTGTTGGTCTTCTTCAATGGCGTTAATTCGAGGACCACCATGATTTGGCATAGGGTTCTTATTGACATTGGGCGGAGGTGCAAAATTCAGAGCCTTGGAGTCTACCAAGTCTTGTACCTTCATATGCAGAGCCCTGCATTTTTCTGTACTGTGACCAGGTGCGTTTGAATGAAAAGCACACCTAGCATTGGAGTCATAGTTCCTTGGTAGACTGTTGGGATCCGGAGGTGCCAACATTCTTAGCTCAACCAGGTTGAGTTTCAGAAGTTGTGGCAGCAAGGCAGCATACGGCATTGGGATCGGGTCGATCACTCGGTTAGCTTGGGATGGCCTTTGCTGGAATGGCCTTTGTTGATTGTTGTTGTTGGTGTTGTTGCTGTTGTAGTTTCTTGGAGGATATTGGTTCTGCTGATACTGAGGTTGTTGTTGGAAGTTTTGTTGAGGAGGTTGATAGACAGGTTGAGGATGAGCTGGAGCAGGAATGGTGACTGCTGCTATTGACCTTTGGACATATTGGGGCCTACCCCTGTTTGAATGGATGGCATTGGTCTCGCCAGTTCTCCTCGGGCCTGCAAAAGGCTTCCTTGTACCACTGGACGAACTGACACCATTATCAGAAATCTTACCCATTTTCAACAGGCTTTCAATTCTCTCCCCAGCTATGACAACATCTGCGAAGCTAGTGGAAGAGAAAGCAGCCAACCTGTCAATATACGTTCCCTGGAGAGTGTTCATAAACATGTCTGCCATTTCTCGTTCAGACATAGGTGGTTGAACAGCAGCAGCCAGTTGCCTCCACCTTTGAGCATATTCCCGGAAACTCTCCCTCGAAGACTGTGACATTCCCATTAGGAGAGTCCTGTTGGGTGCCATGTCTAGATTATACTGATACTGTCTGATGAAGGCCTCTGCCAGGTCCTTCCAGCATCTAATTGTTGCTCTTGTCAGATGGGAATACCACTCCCTCGAAGCTCCAGTCAAGCTATCTTCAAAATAGAACATCCACAATTTCTCATCCATTGTATAGGCCTTCAGCCTTCCCAGAAATGATTGTAGATGAGTCCGGGGACATGAAGTCCCATTATACTTTTCGAAACAAGGAGGCTTGAACTTATGGGGGATCCTGACCCCTTCTACCAAACCCATGTCCATGACGTCGAAACCCAAAGAATTTTGAGATTCTAAGGACCTCAACTTCTCAGCTATTTCTTCCAACCGTCTATCATAAGTTTCCTCTCCGGCACCCATTACTGTAAATTGGTCCTCCTGAGGATCTTCTTGAAGCACCCTGGCTGCAGTGGCTGTTCCCTGAATGTTCGCAGGAATGTTGACCTCAGGATGTAGATGTGGGCCAAACACAGGAGGGTTAACATGGGGTTGCACCCGTTCATTGTTACTTGTGCCGGCAGTTCCCACATGGGGCTCATCTTGATTCCTCCCTTCTACCAAGGCCCTGAGCCTCTCCTGGCTTTGAGCTAAGTTGTTCATTACTTCCATGAACTGTGTTATCTGAGTTCTCATCTCCAGCCTTTCATTAGCCATCTGGTTTCTGACCTCCGTGAGGTCTTGCTGCATCTGATCCATCTGAATTCCCGGAAGGTTGTTTCTAGTTGGGTACCTGTGTGGCCTGTTGAGAGGAAATACCCGGCGGCGAGCAATAATTCCTGAATATCACAACAGAGGTTAGTAACAACAAAACAAATCCCTACAAAACAAATAAAAGGTTAGCATGCAATGCAGTTATGCTTATTTGCTCTCAAGGTATCCGGTTTGGCCCTCAGTTTTGACCCTTCCAGACCCTTGAAGATGCTGCTGTTGAAGTTGCTTTTGAAGTGAACTTGGATGGAACAAACTAACAAATATATTACATAAGAGGGAATAATACAACTTGTTCATTTTACAACACCAGCCCTCAAAGGGGTCAAAATACATCACAAAAAAAGCAAAAGTACATGAAATAGGAACAACAACAAGCAAATGATCAAACTCCAAGGCCAAACTCATCCTCACGAACTTCCTTGAGAAGTGCTTCGGTCACAGGATCAGCCGGACGCTCCGTGAGACCTCTGATGAGAAGGTTTCTTGTTGCAACAGCTGCAGTCAACTTCTTGTTCTGACTTTGGTCCTTAGACCTCTTCACTCCAGCTCTGATTTCTAGCTCTGATATTTCCTTCTGGGCTGCTGCCAGGGCTTTTTCCATCTGTTCCATTTTGTCTTGAACTCTCTTGTCTTCTAGAGTACGGGCCTCAGTGATCCGGACCCACCTGGCCTGACTCTCTTTCAAATACAAGTCTGTCCTTGCTCTCTGGAACTGGGCTTCCTTACAGGCATTCTTCAGAATCTGTTCACCAGCTTTAGACTTGTTGATATAATCTCCAGACTTCTCAATTTTAGTCAAGTGTTCCACTCTCAATTTCTCCAATCTTTCAATCTCCCTCACACCTTCACTCCTCTCCCGGAGGGTCTTCTGCAAAGCCTGGGTTAACTTCTCATTTCTTTCCTTCAAGCTCTCAAACTCCTCCAAACTGATAGTGGCAGGGGGTGGTGCTGAAGATGACTCAGGCATGTCTTCTATGGTGAAGGGCATTCCAGAGAATTGGGCCCTGGCATGGGACCACTCATAATATTGTGCTGAGGCCATATTATTGCACTTCCCCAGAATGGTGACTCCCTTGGTTTGAACATTATCCCAGGCCCAGGCAGCCTGCCTAACAACAGCCAAACTAATCTTGTTCTCACAGTAGAGAGTCTCAACCAAGTCTTGTTCCCTTGGAGTATGAACCAGTGCATAGCCCAATTGCCTCCTGAACAGCAGAGGGTTGTAATTGATACTTCCCTTGACCCCTATTAAAGGCACATTGGGAAAGTGCCCACAGCTAGTGAGGATATCTCTGCCCTTGGTGCTTTGAGTACACCATCTGATATCTGCTGAAGTGAGAGTAGTGAGCCTCTTAGCCCAGTTGCTTTGCTGATGAGGATTTAGAAATGCATCTGTCTTGGGTAGATGCTTTAGAAGCCAAGCATGGAATAATGGAGCACAACACCTCACTAGCCTTCCCCTATGCTTCTCATTCTTCTGATGTACTGAGTAATAGAGATCTCCTAGCAAAGTTGACACTGGGTTCTTCAGGATGAACAAATGGATTGCATTCTTGCTGATGAATCGAGGCTCATCTGCAAACAACACAATTCCATATACACTTAAGGCCAACAGAGCACAAACAGCTCTCCACTCCCCCAGGGAGGCCTTCAGACTAGCTTGGGAAATCAGGAAGTCAAGATGAAAACCAGGGATCCCAGCCTTAGAGGTCATATGTTGCTCAATCAAAGCAGGTTCCAGGTGCAGAGCTTTTGCCACCTCTCCATTGCTGGGAAAGACCATTTCAGGGTTGAAAGGGATTTCCCTCTTGATAGGCAAACCAACCAAAGATGAGTATTCTTCTAAAAGAGGCCCCATCTGAAAGTCTTGAAAGGTGAAACATCTCAATGGGGGGTCATAAAACTGAATGCAGGTGTGGATCAAACTCCTCTGAGATGGGTCCAGATCCATGACCAAGTCAAGTATATCCCCATAATGCTCCCTGAACAAAGGTATGTGCTCTGGAGTGATCAGGGTTTGGATCCTCCTGATGTCTGATAAGTCTGGTTGGAAGAAATGATAGGTGATGTTGCTTTTCTTTGGAGCCATGATGCTGAAGACTAAGTAGAGTGCTGATGAAGATGCTGAGGAGTGGGCCACTGGCTGGCTAGTGCAAGTAACTGAAGTATATGGCTGACAAGCTGAAGCAAGTGCTGGTGGGGATAGGTCAGTAATGCAGATGGGGTCAAAACCAAAACCAGATGAAAATGGATACCCTGAAACACAAATAAGCAAATGTTAATATGATGCAATGGTTATGTATGCAAATGATATGCAAAGGGTTTGTGACCGAGCTGGATCTGATCAAAATGCCCTGATATAAGTCCATGTGTGTTCAAGAATCCCAGATGGAGGTCTAAAAATCCAGTAACCAGGGTGGGGGACTCAAATAAAGAGCCACAAGTCCAAGGTTTTAGAATCACAAGAACTGTCCAACATGGAGCATTCTTAACAAAGTCAAAGTAACAGGGTATTCTGAAGTCAAGGTACCTGCAAACCTGTAAACAGCCCAACCCCCTCACAGGTGATGATCTAGAACAAGGATCCTCAGACTTGGATCAGTTATGAGAAGTGTAAACACTTCTAACCCGGAGGTACAGTGTTTACAATAACCATAACAATTCCTCCTCTAATTCACCTCAGCTTCTGAAGGTCAATACTAAAAGGTCATCCAGACTTAGCAGGCTTCCCAGATAGCCCTAGCATTGCAGGAAATCTGCAACACAGAGTTCTCAAGAAGAAACCTATATCTGAACCGTGTTTCATATTCCCGCACCAGACCGAAATGGAATGGGAAAGAATATGATTCACTCTAGCCTAGGTGTCACTCAGGTCCCAGGTGTAGGACCTTAACTCTCAATGAATCACCCACCCACCAAAACAAACAACAGATCCAGCCAGCAGCACAGTATGATAATATGATATAATGCAACAACAATAAAGAAAGTAGTAAAGCAAACTGTACATAAAGCAAAATAAGTACAAATATACAAGCACAAATAAGCACATAACACCCCAGTAAACACAAATCAAACAAGCGCTAGGAGGAACCCACAAAAAGAACCAGAAGCCCTGGTTGCAGTATAAGGGTCCCCAGCAGAGTCGCCAAGCTGTCGCTCCCGACAAGTGACACCGGGGTCAGATGAAGGTACAGACGCGAACGGTCGGCGAAGGGAACAATGAGAACACACAGCCGTGAACTCACTGGAGATGACAAGAGTCTCCAGCTAGGCATTTTTATCCCGGAGGAAAGGCAATGCTGCATAGACCTAGAAAAAGATGGATAAGACGGTTTGCGAACCAGAGAGACTGAGAAAGGGGGTTGGTTACAACCTGGGAAGGTATTAGCACCCAGATTGTCCGTCGTACTCGACGGGATCCACGCTTAAAAGATTTGTGTTTTAAAGGGGTAGTGTCAGTGTAATCTGTGTGTAAAAGAGCTGGAAAAGATGTACAGGTGTCAGTGTAAAAGGAGTGTGAAGTGTATAAATGATGTGTCAGTGTAAGAATGAGAATGAATTGCTCATGATAATGAGGCTAAGAGAAAGATGCTGGAAAGAGGGGGAATATACAGAGACTTTTGTTCGATAACTGTTAAGTTATGCCTACGTATCCTCTCGTGCAATGAGGAAGTCAGAACACCGTAGTTCGACCCAAAGAGACTGAAAGATGAATTGACTGATGAACTGCTTGCTTGTCAATGCTCAAGTGTATGACCTGTCTGGCTCAGGCGCAAACTGTCTTGCATTAGACGGAAGAAGCAAATTCTCGTTTATGAGTGAATGAGATGAGAAAAGAATCCCGTAGGAGACGATTATTGTTTGTTTTGAGCTTTCAGTCTTTTATTGCTTTTGAATTTTGTCATAAGTTAATGAGCTTAAGCCTAAACCAATGGGTTAGTAAACTCATCACATCTTCCCTCTGATTAGGGGCAATGAGAGTACCTTAAGTGTGAAGTCAGATTCTCACACTTAATCACCTTTTAATGTAGGATTAAGATCATTAACCTACTTGTAATTATTTAGATGTTTTTGGTGTTTTTGTTTAGTGTTGAGTAATGAGGTTAAGCCATAATCAGGGATTAAACAGACTCATTACACCATCCTAAAAGAAGGATGATAGATGAGAATGTTTAAGCTGAGGAAAGCTCCTCAACTTAATCCATGATTAGGGATTAAACCCATGACAAAACAAGCCTTTGATTAGGTGGATTTTATTTAATGGTATGATGATGAAGTGAGTTTTATGATTTGTAAGACAACTTGAGGGGGACTTGTCCATTAACACTAGGGTTAGTCCTTCTTAACCACTTAAGGAAGAATTAGAACCCTAATGCAAGGCCCAAGTTACAAGTGTGATGTCTTGATATTTATTAAATGGATTGATTAAGAGATTTTAAACACATTAAGGGTTTAATACTTAGGATTAAAGTTATACACTCCATCCTAAAAGAAGGATGCAGGCATAAGCTTAATCACAAAGTCTTAAAGCCTTTAGGGTTTAGTCCCTGATTATGAGATGAGAAGAGAAGACTCAAAGAAGACACAAAGGTAAAACTAAGAGGGGAGACTAATCAAAACCCTAATTCATTATCATGCTTGGTTGACCCTAAGGTTTGTGAGGTTTGCAAGAAGAATCTTCAAAGGAGCCACCAGGAAGCAGATGAATAAGATCAAGAGAAGCAAAGCAACTTGCTTCATTCAAGAAGTCAAGTTACTTGAAGAAAGAAAGTGGGAAGAACAAGAATGAGCAAGCTCAGTCTCATACACAAATAGAAATGCAGCAATGGATGCAAGAGAGATGAAAAGAAAAGTTATGAGAAGTGAAGGCAAATTCACTTCTCAAGTTTACTTACCACCTGAAATATTAGAAAGAAATGCAATGCAATGCTAAATGAAATGAAATGACATGATGCTAAGCAAAACCAGAAGCATGTTGATGATGATTATGATGTTATGAGGTGCTGCAAACAAGAGGCAAGGCATGGAAATGTTCATACAAGATCATGGATGCAAATGATGCAAGCTAAAGAGCATGAACAAGCATGAAATGTTATGAAGCATACAAGGCAAATGACATGGCAAATATGTGATGCAATGATCAAACATGCTTCCCATATGTCTTAAGATGTCAAATGAATCACAAGAATGCACTAAATGCAAAGACAAGTCATGTTATGCAAGGAAATGCAAGAAGGATGCAAGAGAAAGCCCAAATTAGGGTTTATGGATCAAACATCAAACCAAAACCAAAAACAGAAGCAAACCTTAAGATCAAAAATGGAAAATGGCATCCAAAGAAACCCTAGACCTATAATAAACCACTGCCCAAAGGGGAACTCTCAACTCTTAACCAATCTCAAGATATGAATTTTCTAAGTTATTAGGGTTTTTTAGGGTTCTTAACAAAAGAAATGCCAAACAAATGGAAAATGCAAGATCAAGTCATGACCATTTTATCTTAGAAACTACATGCTAAACACAAGACAAAGCAAAAAGAATCAATGTCTCAACCTTCTCCAATAGGCAGAAATGAATTTTTAAACTTATGATCAAATTAATGCATAAAAAATGATTTAATTCAATGAAAAATTCTTAAAATGCATCAAGATCAAAAAAGAAATTTGGTTTGAAGGTTGGACAATGTTTCTAAATGTCTTAGAACATTTCATGAATTTTTTTGTAATTTTTAAATACTTAAAAGCATTTTTAATTAATTAATTTCCATTAATCAATTAAAAATAATCTTTTAAATATTTAAAAATACTTTTTTAATGATAAAAAATAAAATAAAAATATTTTTGGGTCTTAAAAATTAATAAAACTTTAAAGAAAAAAGTTTCATAATTTTTAAGAATTTTTAACTATTTTAAAATAATTATGCAAGTTTAATGAAACAAAATGAATTAAAAAATCAAATAAAAAGAAAGTAAGCTAGATGGAGGGCCAGGATGGAGCCTGAGTTTAAATGTGTTGACTGGCGCGTGAATGGAGGGTCCAGATGGCCTCTGAGTTAATTAATTGTGATTATCTTAATTAAATAAGATTAGGGCAAATGAGTGAATCTGAGCCTTCCATTCGCGCGGGGAGTCAAACAATTCAACGCAATCAATGGTCCAAATTCAAACTAACATTAATTATGCAATTAGGGTTTAATCACTCTCAGGTGGCCGGAGAAGACTTCCGGTCGTCTTCTCCGGCGAACACCTCCCCTGAAAAACTCCCAATCCCCTCAAAACGTATCAAAAATGAAAACCAAGAACTGGGAAATGATCTCCATCCTCTCACGAATCAAACCCCTCTCTCAAAACACATTTCCTCTTCCTAAACAAGCTGAATCGAAAGAAATAAAAACTAGGGCACGCAAGCTTCAGAGACAAATTAAATACTCAAATCAAAACCATTTTCAAAACCAATGACATCAGGATAATCAGTGAATCACATAGAACAAGTTTGTAACAAGAAAAATGATTTCTGGAAAAATAATTTTCGAGCTACCTGAGATTTGGAGCTTTCAATTTGAGGACTTTCTGGCCACTTCTCCTTGTGCAATCCACTCCACTTGGTCCACAGAAGATGCTTGAATGCTCAAAAGGAGTTTATGTTGGCTGGATAATGAGATTCGACAGCTTCTGCTCAAGCTTGATCAGAAATGGCAATGGTGTTTCAGGCACTTTCAGATCATAGTGAGGGGTTGTTTGTGATCCTGAGGATGAATGGAGAAGGTCTGTGGTGTTTGTTTGTGTGTTTGCAAGCTGTGGTGAGAGTTTTGAAGAGAAATGCAGGCTGAGGTGAGAAATGGTTATGGAGTATTCTGGTTGTTTCAGGCTTGGGTTCTTGGTGCTGGGTGGTCTATGGAGCAAGGTGAGTTGAATGGTGAAGATAGTTTGAGTGTTTGCAAGCTGTGGAATCAGATTCGAGGCAAGTTGCAATTGGGAGTGTTTGTGTGAATGTGTTGAATGAATATGTTTCAGCCTTGCCTTGTGTTATGTTTAGCTTGCAAATTGTCCACATAACTCTCTCTCATTGGTCAGTGGATGTGACTTGTGCTTTATGGATAGGTGTAGCCACTTTTGCAAAAAGTCAAATAATGTGTAAGAGAAGCATGGCTCAAGGTCTAGGCAAGTACATGGCATGGGCTGGCGCAGCAAGGGTGAGGGAGAGGCCTAGCAAAGCTCAGCATCCAAGGCTGCAAGTTGTAAGGAGCATGATAATGAGTTTTGCAACTTGTTGTAACTTTGGTTCACATGTGATTCTTTGTCCAACCAAACATGAAACCATGGGCATTCTTGGTTCAAATCTGATTTTCATGACTTAGAGAAAGTTTATGTGCTGGTTTGAAATGAATTAGAGGCTGCAATATGCATTGGTCCAAGATTTTGCAAAATTCTCACTTAGGGCATGCCTTGAAAATCAATGATTTTAGCCAACTTTGCATTGCCATAACTTTTGATTCAAGAAGAGTTTGATCATGTTCTTGTACTTTTTGAAAAGGGAAAGATGAGATCTACAACTTTCATGACCAAAGTTTTTCCATTTGAAGCCTTTTTGGATCAAGAATCATGGCTTGAAAAATGACCTAAAATGATGCATTCTTGAAAAGTCAACTATGCCCAAAAAGTCAACATTTGCAAAAACCCTAAATTCTTGATTTCCATGAACTTCAACCTTCTTCCATGATCAAATAAAGATCATATACATTCAAAATGATGAAGATCACCCATTGGTTGGGTCATTGGGGGCCTCAGATGCCCTGATTTTGCACTGACTTGTCTGAAAAGTCAACCCTTGATCAGATGACTTCCCCATGGAATTTCTTCATGAAAATTGATATGCATACTCCCTATACCATATAAAGAGCAATGGAAACAAGAATGACCAAAAAATTTGGAGTTATGGCTTCTGAAACCAAAACCCTAATTTTAGGTCAATTGTGCAGTTCATCCTGGCTCTGCATCCACTCAAACCCTAGTTCTTGTGATTCCTTTGCAATTTTGACTTTGAGGAGATGGAATATGATATAAGAACACACATGGACCCCTTTGAGGTGATTAGTGGCCTTTGGAATGGCCCAAGATGCTTTTGGGATTGCTCAGATCACAAACCCTAGGTGCAGATGACTTAGAAACTATCCAGTGAACAGAAATGGGATATGAGATGATATGATTGTGTTTATGCAAATGAGAATGATCACAAGCCATGGTGTGAATGGGTGAGGGCAAATTTGGGGTGTTTACAGGTTGTAGTTGATGCAACCCTTCACTCCTATCAGGGGTACATTGGGAAACTGCCCACAACTAGTAATGATGTCTCTGCCCTTAGTGCTCTGAGTACACCACCTGATATCATCTGAGGTTAAAGCAACAAGTCTCCTTGCCCGGTTCCTTTGCTGGTGAGGGTTCAAGAATGCATCGGTCTTTGGAAAATGTTTGAGCAGCCAAGTATGAAACAAAGGAGCACAACATCTCACTAATCTTCCTCTCTGCTTTTCATTCCTTTGATGGACAGAGTAGTAGAAATCTCCCAGTAAGGTGGGCACTGGGTTCCTCAGGATGAAAAGATGGATTGCATTCTTGCTAACAAACTTAGGCTCATCTGCAAATAATATGACCCCATATATGCTAAGGGCTAATAATGCACAGACTGCCTTCCACTCTCCCAAAGAAGCCTTCAGGGTAGCCTGAGAGATCAAGAAATCCAGATGCAAACCAGAGACTCCAGCCTTGGCAGTCATGTTCTTCCCAATCAGAGCTGGTTCCAGATATAATGCCTTTGCCACTTCTTCATTACTAGGAAAAGCCATCTCAGGGTTGAAGGGGACTCCACCCCTGATAGGTATGCCAACTAATGATGAATACTCCTCTAATAAAGGCCCTAACTGAAAATCCTGGAAGGTGAAGCACCTCAGAGGGGGATCATAGAACTGCAAGCAAGTATGAATCAAGCTCCTCTGGGAAGGGTCCAAATCCATAACCACATCAAGTATGCCTCCATAATGTTCTCTGAATAGTGGTATATGGTCTGGAGTAATCAGGGTCTGGATCTTCCTGATGTTAGCCAACTCAGGCTCAAAGAAATGGTAGGAGATATTGCTTTTCTTAGGTGCCATGTTGCTGAAGAAGAACTGAGACAGATGCTGATGATGGAGAATAATACTGATGATGGGCCACTGACAGGCTGAGACTGGTGATGCAGGTGACTGAAGCAGATAGATGATGAGGAATAGCTGAAGCAGATACTGGTGAAGATAGGTCTATGCAGATGAAGGGGTCAAAACCAAGCCAAAATATAGTATGGATACCCTGAAAAACAAATAAACACATGTTAAAATGATGCAATGATGATGTATGCAAATGATATGCAAGGGTTTGTGATCAAGCTGGATCTGATCAAGTGCTCTGATATAAGTCCATGTATGTTCAAGAAATCCAGATGGAGGCTCATAAGTCCAGTAACCAAGGTGGGGGACTCAAATAAAGAGTCACATGTCCAGGGTTAAAAATCACAAGAACTGTTCCAAAATGGAGTACTCTTAACCAAAACAAAGTAACAGGGTATGTTGAGGTCAAGGGTACCTGCAAACCTGTAAACAGCCCAACCCCCTCACAGGTGGTGTTCTAAAACAAGGATCCTCAGACTTGGATCAGATATGAGAAGTGTAAACACTTCTAACCCGGAGGTACAGTGTTTACAATAACCATAAAAGATCCTCCTCTAATTCACCTCAGTTTCTGAAGGTCAATAATAAAGGTCATCCAGACTTAGCAGGCTTCCCAGATAGCCCTAGCACTACAGGAAATCTGTAGCACAGAGTTCTCAAGAAGAAACCCATATCTGAACCGTGTTTCATATTCCCGCACCAGACCGAAATGGAATGGGAAAGAACATGAACCACTCTAGCCTAGGTGTCACTCAGGTCCCGGGTATAGGACCTCAACTCTCAATAGAACACCCACACACCAAAGCAACATAACAGATCCAGCCAACACAGTATGACAGTATGATATATGTAAAGCTATAGAGAAAGCAATAAAACAACTGTACATAAAGCAAAAATAAATACAAATACAAGCACAAATAACACATAACACCCCAGTAAACACAAATCAATCAAGCGCTAGGAGGAACCCACAAAAAGAACCAGAAGCCCTGGTTACAGTATAAGGGTCCCCAGCAGAGTCGCCAAGCTGTCGCTCCCGATAAATGGGAATGGGCCCAAATAAGGGTACATACGCGAACGGTCGGCGAAAAGAGAATGTGAGAACACACAGGAGTGAACTCACAGGGAATGAAAAGAGTCGCCAGCTAGGCATTTTTATCTCGGAGGAAAGGTAATGCTGCATAGACCTAGAAAGATACGGATAAGACGGTTGCGAACCAGAGAGACTGAGAAAGGGGGTTGGTTACAACCTGGGAAGGTATTAGCACCCAGATTGTCCGCCGTACTCGACGGGATCCACGCTTAAAAGATTTGTGTTTTAAAGGGGTAGTGTCAGTGCAATTTGTGTATACAATAGCTGGAAAAGGATGTACAAGTGTCAGTGTAAAAGAAATGTGAAGTGTGTAAATATACAGTGTCAGTGTAGGAATAAAATGCCCAAGATCATGAGGCTAAAAGAATAAAGCTGGGAGGAGGGGGAGTATACAGAGACTTTTGTTTGATAACTGTTAAGTTATGCCTACGTATCCTCTCGTGCAATGAGGAAGTCAGAACACCGTAGTTCGACCCAAAGAGACTGAAAGATGAAATGACTTGTGAACTGCTTACTTGCCTATGCTCAAGTGTATGATCTGTCTTGCACAGATGCAAACTGTCTTGCATTAGACGGAAGAAGCAAGTTCTCGGTTATGAGTGAAGGTGATGAGGAAAGAATCCCGGAGGAGACGATTATTGTTTGTTTTTGAGTTTTCAGTCTTTTATTGCTTTTGGAAATGTGTCATAAGTTAATGAGCTTAAGCCTAAACCAATGGGTTAGTAAACTCATCACATCTTCCCTCTGATTAGGGGTAATGAGAGTACCTTAAGTGTGAAGTCAGCTTCTCACACTTAATCACCCTGATGTAGGATTAAGATCATTAACCTACTTGTGATTATTTAGATGTTTTTGTTGTTTTTTGTTTAGTGTTAAGTAATAAGGTTAAGCCATAATTAAAGATTAAACAGACTCATTACACCATCCTAATAGAAGGATAATAGATGAGAAAGTTTAAGCTGAGGAAAGCTCCTCAACTTAATCCATGATTAGGGATTAAACTCATGACAAATCAAAGCCTTTATTAAGTGGGTTTTATTTAATAGTGAGATGATGAAGTGAATTTTATGGTTTGTAAGACAACTTGAGGGGGACTTGTCCATTAACACTAGGGTTAGTCCTTCTTGACCAATTAAGGAAGAATTAGAACCCTAATGCAAGGCCCAAGTTACAAGTGTGATGTCTTGATGATTATTATGTGAATTGATTAAAGGAGTTAAACACATTAAGGGTTTAACACTTAGGATTAAAGTTATACACTCCATCCTAATAGAAGGATGCAGGCATAAGCTTAATCACAAAGCCTTAAAGCCTTTAGGGTTTAGTCCCTGATTATGAGATGAGAAGAGAAGACTCAATGAGACACAAAGGTAAAACTAAGTGGGGGACTAATCAAAACCCTAATCATTGTCATGCTTGGTTGTTCCTAAGGTTTGTGAGGTTTAAGAAAGAAATCTTCAAAGGAAACACCAGGAAGCAGATGAAAGGAGCAAAGAGAAGCAAAGTAACTTGCTTCACTTAAGAAGACAAGTCACTTGAGAAAATAAAGTAAGAAGGAGAAGAAAGAGCAAGCTCAATCTCAAACACATAACAAAATGCAGCAAATATGCATAAAAGAGATGAAAAGAAAATGTGAGAAGTGAAGGCAAATTCACTTCTCAAAGTTGCTTACCACCTGAAAAGTTAGTGAAAGAAATGTAATGCAATGCAAAATGAAATGAAATGGCATGATGTAAATCAAAACCAGAAGCACATACATGATGTTAATGATGCTATGGGATTATGCAAACATGAAACAAGGCATGAGAATGATCATACAAGCTTATGGATGCAAATGAAACAAGTTAAGAACCATGAACATACATGACAAGTTATGAAATGCAAATGGCATACAACATGGAAAATGCAAGATGCAATGATCAAACATGCTTTCAATATGTCTTAAGATGTCTAATGGATCAAATGGAAGCACAAAATGCTATGGCAAGACATGGTATGCAAGCAAATGCAAGATGGATGCAAAAGGAAGCTCAAATTAGGGTTTATGATCAATGCATCAAACAAAAACCAAAATCAGAAGCAAACATCAAGACAAAAAATTGGAAATGCATTCAAAGGAACCCTAATCCTATACAAACTCACTGCCCAAAGGAGGGGTTCTAACTCTCAACCTAATAAAAGTTATGAATTTCCTAAGATTTCTAGGGTTTTAGGGTACCTTAACAAGAAAAATGTCAAACAAATTGAAAATGAAAGATCAAATCATGCCAATTTAATCTTACAAACTACATGATATGCTAAACACAATGCAAAAAGAATCAAAGTCCAACTCTCAATGGTTAGGCAGAAATGATTTTTTGAAGTTTGGATCAAAATAATGCTTTGAAAATGAATTAATTCCATGGAAAATTGTCAAAATGCATCAAGATCAAAAAAGAAATTTGGTTTGAGGGTTGGACAATGTTTTTAAATGATTTTAAAGGTTTCATGATTTTTTTGGTGATTTTTAAATACCTAAAAGTATTTTTAATTAATTAATTCTCATTAATTAATTAAAAATAAACTTTTAAATGATTTAAAAATATTTTTTAATGCAAAAAATAAAATAAAAATGTTTTTGGTTTCTGAAAATTAATAAAAGTTTATATAAAAATTTTCAGAATTTTTGAAAAGGTTTTGCTATTTTAAATAAATATGAGAAAACAAATGAATTAAAAAGAAAAATAAAATGAATTAAATGGGTGGTAATCAGATCCAAGGGCCTAGGTTTGAACTGGCAGCGCGCGCGTTTGACTTGGCGCCATATCCAAGGGTGGAAATTCAAACTCACATAATTATGATTAGCCCTAATTAATTATGCCCTAATGACTCTCAGGCGACCGGAACAGTGTTCCGGTCGTCTTCTCCGGCTATCTCATCTTTCAATCTCTCTCAATATGCCATGAAAACGTGCCAAACTCTCCAGAATCAATCATTAATCATCCCTAAACCTAAACCCCACCCCAAAATCCATTCATTTCCACTGAATCATGAGACACGAATCAAAACGGAAAATAAAACAAAAATTTCAGAGATCAAATACATCCTACACACGCAACCATTTTCAATGATTCAAAGCTTAAAATGATCAGCACATCACATAGAATCAGTTTGTAACTCAAAACACAAGTTCTGGAAAAATGTTTTTGGATGATACCTGAGATGGAGCTTTCGATTCCAGAGCTTTCAGGCTGCTTCTTTGGCTCAAATCTACTCCACTGATCCTCCTAAGAAGCTTGCAAGGTTTGTTTGGAGTTTGCAATGGCTGGTTTGAGAGTTTGCTTGAGTTCTGTTCAAAGGGGGGCAGAAATCGTATCTGGCTTATGTGAGGTTTCAAGGGTGGATGAAGGCAGGGAAATGATCAGGAGGATGTGGTGATGTGTTCTGTGAAGTTTGTTTGTGAGTTTGTAGCTTGTATGATGAGTTTCAAATGCTTTTGCAAATGGGGTGGAAAATGAGAATGCTGAGCTATGGAGTGTTTCAGGCTTGTGTTCTTGTTGCTTTGGCTTGCTTTTGATGTGTATAAACAATTGTGATAGGTCAGAGAGTTGGTGCTGGCCTATTGTGATTGGTATGGGCAAGTTGCCAAAATGTCAACTTGACTTGTACTTGAGGTATGGGCTATGGTACCACTTGCTTCTTGGCATGCTTGGGCTCAGCTTGAATCAAGGGATGCTGTGAAAAGAGTTTTGAGGCTAGGCAGCAAGTGGTTCATAACTTATGATGAGTTTTGCAAGTTGGTTCAAGTTTGGTTCCTTTGAGATTTCATGAGTTTCAATGTATCAAAGTGCAAACTTCTTTGGCCCATTCTGAATTTTAGAAGCCATATGATCATGTTGTGAAGTTTAGAAGTCCATTTGATAACTAAATTTGCCTTGAGAAGTGAATTTGCAACTTTGCCTCTTTGGTGGAAAGCTTCAAATTTTGTGATTTTTGCCAACTTTGACAAGCCATAACTTTTGATCCAAAATGAATTAGGTCATGTTCTTGTACTTTTTGAAAAGTGAATGATCCATTCTACAACTTTCATGACCAAAGTTTTTCCATTTGAAGCTTTTTTGAATCAAAAAGTAAAGGTTGAAAAAGTTGTCTAAAATGGCAATTTCATTAAAAGTCAAACTTCCCCAAAAAGTCAACTTTGCAAAAGACTTGAAATTCTTCAATTTTGTGAACTTCCAACTTCTTCTATGATCAAATAAAGATCATATACAATCAAAATGATGAAGAACACCCCTTGGTTGGGTCATTGGGGGCCTCAGATGCCCTGATTTTGCACTGACTTGCTTGAAAAGTCAACTCTTGATCAGATGACTTCCCCATGGAATTTCTTCATGAAAATTGATATGCATACTCCCTATACCATATAGAGATCAATAGAAACAAGAATGACCAAAAAATTTGGAGTTATGGCCTTTGAAACCAAAACCCTAATTATAGGTCATCTGTGCAGTCAAACCTGGCTCTGCCTCCATGCCATTCTCAGTTCTTGTGATTCTTTGACATTCTTGACTTTGAGAGGATATAATATGATACTTGAACACACATGGACCCCTTTGAAGTGATTGATGACCTTTGGAGTGGCTCAAGAAGCCCTTGGATTGCTCAGATCACAAACCCTAGATGCAGATGACTTAAAACCAATGCAATGAATCAAAAATGTGATATGAGATGCTATGATTGAGTTTATGCTTATGAAATGATCACAAGCCATGGTGTGAATGGGTGAGGGCAAATTTGGGGTGTTTACAAGTCCCTGTAAGGAGTCAAATGATGTTGATGAACCAGACATTTGCTGTTAACTTGGTTAATAACTAAATCTGAATCACCGAAGATCTCAAGGTTCTTGATTCTCAGATTAATTGCTTCCTCGATCCCCATTATGCAGGCTTCGTACTCTATTTCATTATTAGTGCATTCGAATATCAACCGAGCAGTGAAAGACATATAGATCCCTTCTGGCAAGATGATAAACCGTGCAATGTAGTCCAACCTCCCTAAGAAGCCACTGACTTCCTTTTCAGTTCTAGGCTCAGGCATCTCCTGAATTTCTTTCACCTTCGTAGGGTCGACCTCAATCCCTCTTTCACTGATAATAAAGCCCAACAGCTTTCCGGAACGCACCCCGAATGTGCATTTGTTCGGGTTTAACCTTAATCTGAATTTCTGAAGCCTGTCAAATAGCTTGGCTAAGTTGACCAAATGTTATTCTTTTTTTTGTGACTTCGCGATCATATCATTAATATAGACCTCAATCTCGTGATGAATCATGTCGTGGAATAAAGTCACCATTGCACGTTGGTATGTAGCTCCAACATTTTCCAAACCAAACGACATTACTTTGTAACAGAAGGTGCCCCATGGGGTAATGAATGTAGTCTTCTCCATGTCATCTGGCAACATTTTGATTTGATTGTAGCCCGAAAAGCCATCCATGAAGGAAAACACAGAGAATTGGGCAGTGTTGTCAACTAGCACATCAATATGCGGCAACGGGAAGTCATCTTTGGGGCTTTCCCGATTCAAGTCCCGATAGTCCATGCACATTCTGGCTTTACCATCCTTTTTAGGAACCGGCACGATGTTCGCAACCCATGGAGGATAGCTCGTCATGGCCAAGAATCCATCGTTAAACTGATTTTGAACCTCTTCCTTGATTATGATAGCCATGTTAGGTCGAGTTCTTATCAGTTTCTGCTTTCCTGGCGGGCAATCTTCTCTGAGAGGCAGCTTGTGCACTACAATATCAGTATCCAACCCTGGCAAGTCCTGGTAAGACCAGGAAAAGACGTCAATATATTCCTGGAGCATGGAGATCAAGTGGCTCTTGACAGGTTCTTCCAACGCAGCCCCGATCTTGACCTCTTTCTTGTCTTCTTCTGTACCCAGGTTTACCACTTAAATGCCTTCCTCGTGTGGCTGAATTATCTTCTCCTCTTGCTTGAGAAATCTGGCTAGTTCTTCGGGTAGTTTACAATCTTCTTCACCTTCCTCGTCATCTAGGTAAATCGGATTTTCGAAGTCATACTGAGCCATAGCCAGGTCGTCACTGATGAGACCCGATGAGGAGTATCTGCATGAATGGTGATTCATGCTAGATTTTAGAAAAAGTAGGAGACATGGAAAAACATTGCCATTTATTTTTTAAAACAAAAAATGAAAGATAAGGAACACTTGAATGAATGCAAAAACGTCCACTTTATTAATGATTATGATATTGTATCATGAACAATAAACCCTTACAATGAGCCGCTATGCCCTGAGCAAGGCATAAAGCTTGTATACAAGAGAATAAAAACATAAAACTCTTACGCTTCTAGTTGAGTGACAGAGATGAGTGCTTCAGCCGACCAATTATTAAGTTGCATTCATGGGACACAGGGCCTTATCCACTTATCCAGTTCGCAATCACTATCAACCTTTTCTTCCTGCACTGTATAGATGTTGCCGTGATCAAACCACCCTGCACTGGTGAAGGTAATTGGGCCTTTCCGACCTCTAGCGCTTTTCCCAGGTGTTGACTGACTAGGTTGGTATCCAACCCAGAACATATCCTTCTTCTCTGGGATCTCAATCATTTTTCCCCAACCCTCATTTGCACCTGATTCCACAACTTTTAGGGCTTGCTTGTAGGACGCTATGAATGCTCCATTATTTGTATCCTCTGATAAGGAAGCTGATGATAATGCACTTACAGTCCAAATGGGCTCAAAGGCTTGGCAAGGAGTTTCAACGATCTCTCCATCCATTTCTACGTATTTGAACAAGGCCAAGTGGCCGATGAAGATATCTTCTTCCCCACACACTGTCACAATCTGTTCTTCCCAGAAAAATTTAATCTTTTGGTGAAGGGTAGAAAACATTGCGCCTACTGTGTGTATCCAAGGTCATCCCAACAAATAGTTGTATGCTGGTATGATATCCATAATGTAGAAAGTTATATTGAAAATCTATGGTCCCACCTTGATCGAAAGTTCCACCTCTCCAAATACTTACCTTTTCGAGCCGTCGAACGCTCAGACGACTAAATCACTTGGCCTAAGCACAACCCCATCATAATCCAACTTAATCAATGCTTTCTTAGGAAGTACATTCAAGGAGGACCCCGTGTCTACAAGCACATGAGAGAGCACAACTCCTTTACATTCCATGGAAATGTGTAGAGCGTGATTGTGGTTGCGTCCCTCAGTTGTCAGGTCCATATTCGTAAATCCCAAACCATGGCTGACATTTACACTTGACACTACCGTCTCTAGCTGATTTATGGATATGTCTTATGGCACATATGCATTGTTCAAGATCTTCAACAAAGCTTTCTGGTGCGAGTCTGAAAACATTAACAGGGATAAGATTGAGATCTTAGAGGGAGTTTGCTGCAAGTGATCAACAATCTTGTAATCACGCTTCTTGATTATTCTCAGAAATTCTTCTGCTTCATTGTCAAATGTGATATCAGGCTCTGGAGTTGACGCAGGAGCATCAATTGTCATAGGCTGCTTGCCTCTGGCCCTGGCTTGAGCTTCAGCATTGTCCTTCGATGGTAACACATTATTTCTCAATGTCTCTGGTGCGAACAGTATGCCATTTTTAGAGAATCCTCCAACCCCAACATTCTCAACTTGGTGCGGAGATGAATTGGATGTGGCCACGTTCTGCTTCTGACCATTGTAATAAACTTTTCCCCCATAGTTCCATGGGATAGCTTTATCACTCTGGTACATAATTGGTCCAGAAGTAGTAATGGTTACCGGTGCGACCTTTGCTGGTGCTGGAACTTATGCTGGATTATAGTTAATTATAACAGTTTATACTTCGTCCTCTTTCACGATCTTGTCAAACTGTATACTTCCTTCATCCATCATTCTCTGTATCCCCGATCTCAATAGGTCACAACCGTCGATGGAATTGACATAGTCTTAACAACCTTCCTCATAACCTGGAAATATGTTCGTCTTAGCCAGGAAAGCATGTACAACCAACAATGAAGTCTTTAGGGCATTAACATTAGATACTAAGTTCAAACATTCACCACTACTAATAGCTCCTACGGTCCTTCCATGATCAGGCATGGGGATTTGTAGCACATTAGGGCTTGGAGCGAAGTTGATCGCCTTGGAGTCTACCAAGTCTTGAATGACATGCTTGATAGCTTGACAATCTCTATGCTATGGCCAGGAGCTCCGGAATGGAACTCGTAACGGGAATTAGCATCATAGCCTACTTGGAGCTAACCTGACTTTGGAGGCTGCAGGGTCCTTAATTGGATCATCTGAAGTTTGAGCAGGTTCTGTAATAAATAGGAGTACGACATCGGAGGCTTCTCGAAATGTCTATCCTTTGGTCTGGGAGGATAGTATTGACGGGGAACTCTCTGATGTTGGTATTGTTGCTAAACTTGTTGCTGATTAGCAGGAGAAAAAAATAGTGATGGGAGCTGCCTGATGAGAAGCATTTTGATTCCCCCTCTTATTTTGAGCATATACAACCCTAACTTCTCCTTCCCTTCGCTTCACGAAAGGCTTTTTGACCCCGAAGGTTGATGCTCTGCCGCTCTGAATCTTTCCTTGTTTCATCCAACTCTCGATTCTCTCTCCCGTTAAGATGATATTGGAAAAAACACTAGAGGAACATCCTGCCAGTCTCTCCATGAAATGCCCCGGGAGGGTATCCATAAAGAGATCAACCATCTCCCTTTCTAGCAACGGCGGTTGAACTCTGGCAGCGACCTCGCGCCACCTCTATGCATAGTCTATGAAACTCTCAGAGTTCTTTTGTGATAGGCTTTGTAGCTAATTCCGACTGGAAGCCATGTCAATGTTATATTGGTATTGCTTGAGGAAAGCCTCCCCAAGCTCCTTCCAATTACGAAAAGAGTTCTTCTCTAGTTTCATGTACCACTCCAGCGAGCCCCTAGACAGACTGTCTTGGAAGTAGTATATCTAAAGTTTCTCATCTTTGGTATGGGCAGCGATCTTGCGGTAAAAGGCCGGCAAGTGAGTCTTAGGGCAAGAATTGCTGTTGTACTTGTCGAAACCTGGAGGTATGAACTTTGGAGGGATGACGACCCCTGAAACTAAGTCTATGTCGGAAACGTCAATGCCGAGAGTATCTGTGCATTCCAAGGCCCTCACCTTCTCGGCCAACATTTGGAAGTCCTGATTATTAGCTCCAGTACCAAATCCCATGTCTTTGTTAATCAGGGTGAACTGGTCTTCCTGAAGGTCCTGTATGATGACAGGAGTAGGGCCACCAGTCTCTGGAGTTGGAGGTCTATCCCCTCTGTTGATGTTGATCGGGTTTCCCTAAGCATCCAAGGTAACCACCAGAGGATCTGTTTGTGGGGGGTTAAGCCTTTGCATTGCAACCCTCATCTCTTGCTGCCCAAGAGCTATACCCTGCATCATTGTCAGGAACTCCCCCATCCTGGTGCAAAGTTTGTTCAGCTTGGTTTGTACTGTATCCATGACGTGCCTTTGATTACGGCGAGTAGCGTATCGGTGTGAAGGGATATCGTGCCTGAGAAGACGAGTCTTTGAGGCTCTCACAATCTTTCCTGAAAACCCAGATAAGTTAAGAACCATGGATAACCTGCAAAAAGAAAAAAATGCAAATGACATGAATGCATGAAATGTTGTGTTTTTTCATTCTTAAGGTTTTTTTTTACATTCCCATTCTGGTATTTCGAGAATTCAGATAGACTTTTTAGATTTTAGGGAAGCAGACCCCACATGTCATTCGGATAAGATGATATTCATGGAGAATAGGTGCTTTGTACCCCATGTCAGTGCAAAAGATAACAACCAGAGATTTAACCCAAATCAAGCATATCATAAACTGAGATCTAAAGGTAACAATGTCCCCGAACGGTGCCAATTCATACATAAAGAGAATAGCAAAGAAATGTAAAGAGGAATCCCAAAACAAGCCTGTGGGTAATCCATGTACAAGAGTGCGAGACTAAACCCTAGGAAGCTCCATGTCTTGAAGCCTCCAGCTAAGACGCTTGATGGCTTGGAACTGCTGGGCTATGTCTGGATGATTCGGCTCCTGGATGAGCTTCTGAATAAGAAGATCCCTTAGATCAAAGGAAGCATGCAGTTTGTTGATCTATTGTAGGAACACCTATTCCCTTTCTTTACTAGGGCCCGACTCAGTCTTGACTTTTTTGACATCATCTTGAAGCTTCATCTCTTCTACTTCCTTCTGGATGTCTCCAGCTGCTTGTTGACTCGTTGCCATCTTTTGAAGGTTGTCTCTTCGTTGCTCATGGGTTTTTTGGAGCAGCTCTCCCTGCTCAACCAGAGTCTCTTGAAGGCCTTTGATCTTCAGCTTGTACTCGATCTCTATCTCCTTCTGCTTTCTCAGATTATCTTCCCACTTCTCTTGCTAGAGAGGCACAACTTCGTTAGCTTCATCCAAAGCTTTCTTATCCTTCTGGAACTGACTCGCTTTGTGGGTTTCAGCCAACATTCTCTTCTTAAAGTAGAGCTCTCATTCTTTGAAGTCCCGCTGCTTGAGCCTAACTATCTCTTCAACTCGATGAGCTCTCTCTTCTAGCTTCTGATTCTGAATCATTAGCCTCTGATAGGAGTTATTGGCCTCTTGATTTTCTGCTCTGAGTTGTTGGACCAAAGCCTCCAACTTCTGGTAATCCTCCAATGGCACAATAGGAGGAGGTGGAACTAGTGCAGAGAAAAGGATTAGGGACACTAACTTTCTCCCTTATCCAGGCTTCGAACTCGGGGAACATCTGATTGTTGCTCTTGCCTAAGCGCTCTATACCCTTCCTTTTGATAAGTTTCCAGGCACCTGCGGCTTCTCGAACCAAGGGAAGATTATCCTTCACAGAGTAATAGAAGGTCTGAACTAGCTCTGATTCTTTGGGAATAGTCTTGAGTGCATATCCCAATTTTCTTCTCAGGAGGATGGGGTTGTAATTTATGCCCCCAGCTTCTCCTAAGAGTGGAACATTGGGATAACCCCCACAGCTAGAGATGAGATCTTTCCCTTTTAACTTCGAAGTGAACCACCTGACGTCCTTGGCAGACAATCTCCTTAGCTTCTGGGCCCAGGTCACGTTGGGATCAGTGAAAGCTTCAGTAATGGGTAGTGTAACACCCCAAAATTTGCCCTCTTATTTATTATCAACCTCAAGAAGCTCATGCTTCATTCTAGTATCGTTCCGTATATCATTGCATACATCGCATTCAATAAATAATAAAAATAAATAAATCATTCATCATTGGCATATGCATGAAGCTTGTGACCAGGTATTACTTGTCAGGTATCGGGTCCGGGAAGAAAAATAATCTCAAAAAGCACGACCAAACATATTCCCAGGATATCCCATTAATAGGCAGAAAAAATTAAGTTTTCTTTACGTTAACCGGTTAACGCCAGGATTAACTGGTTAACGGTAGCAAAATGGAAAAAAAATTCAAAAGGTTAGTTGGTTTCTCTTCATTTTCACCACTTTCCTCTTTACCTTGTACTACATTCCATTACACACTCCACTTTGCCTTGGATTATTCCACCATCTTCTAGACCTTTCCACACTCTTTCAAGGATTATTTCAAGGAATATTCTAGAAACCCTAACTAACTTCAACTAACTCCAAGCCTAGTTCCAAGCCTCGTCCTTCTAACCTAATGCCAAACCTAATTCCTAACCCAAGCCTCATACCAAGCCTAGCTTCTATATAAGCTTAATTCATTCCAAACCTCACAACTTCAACTTCATTCTCCAAATTTCACTTCATCTCTCTCATTTTCTCTCAATGTTTTCTCCCATCTTCACCAAATTCACCAAAAGCTTCTCCATAGAAGTTCTTCAATTTTTCCATTGAAACTTGAAGAACTTGAAGCTAAACCTCCATTAATCATTAATGCCATGGATTATTGAATAAGTTGCAGCTGCTTTTGGATTGGTTTTAGCTTCTTAGAAGTGATTTTGCAAGTGTTCATCAAGATCGACATCAACAACATTTATTTTGCGCATTCGCGGAAGCACAAAGGAATCTCCGATTTTCTTCTTCATTCGCGTTTTGACCGACATAACAACACTTACCAAAGCAATCCTCCACTTTGTAGGTTGGTGATTCGAAACCGCTTCTCGCTTTTAACTTATTCTCTTCATCTCGCCATTCGACATTCTCCGCTTTATCGTCTTTGTGCTTAGTAATGCTTTAATCGATTAATCATTATAAGCTAGATTGGTGATATGTGTTTTGGTGCCATTAGGTGTTAGATTATGGCCTTTAGGTGTGAAATTCGTGCTCATTAGATAATGGTTGCGTTAGGAGCTTTAGGAAATAAGTCGATTGTGAGAAGTGTTTTTTTTCCTCTTGATTTGCTGCATTCTTATAAGTGTTAACCGGTTAACGCTATAGGTTAACCGATTAACACATGTATTTTGGCCTCTGGAACTGCTATTTTAAAACCGTTAACCGGTTAACCTATACCGTTAACCAGTTAATGCTGAGCTGAATTGAGAAAATATGATTGTTTCATGGCCTTTTTGTGCATATCTCTTCTTTTAATCCCCATAGATTGATAGGTCTCAATTTTAGGGAATTTTTAGGATCATTTTAGATGCATGATTCTATAACTTTGGTAGCTTTCGATATGAGTTTCGTTAGTTTCCGTTTTTGTGCATAATGTTGCATATATGTTCATGGTATTTTGTGACCATTTTTTGTATAGTTTTGCATCATTCATAGCCTCATAATAAGTAGCATGCTTCTGTATGTTTGCATTGCATTATGAAGTGGTTTGCATTTGATTATATCATGTGCATATTTAAAAACTTGTACAATGTTAAAAAAACACAAAAGATCATTTAATTCACATCACTTAATTGCATGATAATTTTTTCATGACATCATTGTAAACACCCCAAATTTTCTCTCTCTCTTTTATCATCTTGACTTATGATTATCATCATTGCATAGCCTATCATCACACTTCACAATACATAATCATCCTTACCATTTCATTTGCATAGTTGCATCTAGGGTTTGTGATATGAGCAATCCAAGAAGTAATCTGAGCAATATCAAAGGTCTTAAAGCATGCCAAGAGGGTCCATGAGTGTTCTATGATCATCTTATTCCCCCATGGGTCCATTGAAGTCAAGAAATGTCCAAACACTGCAGAGGTATGGAAGCTAAGCTGAGGCTCCTGCATAGATAACCTAAAATTAGGGTTTTGGTTTCAGAGGCCTTGCACCCAAACATTTTGGTAATTCTTGTTGTTATTGGTCCATATATGATATAAGGAGCATGTGTATCAAATTTCATGGAAAAATCCAATGTGGAAGTCATCTGATCAAGTGGTAACTTCCTAAGCAAGAAAAGTCAGATTCTGGGCATCCGAGGCCCCCAACAAGGGTACCAAAGGGTCATCATCATCATTTTGAAGTCATATGGTCTTTATTTGATCATTGGAATGCTTGGAAGTTCACAAACTTGAAGAAAAATGAACAAAGCCAAAACTTGCCAAAAATGGAAATGACTTGTAATATAAACTTTCTATTTTGGGAAAGATCTTCAACCTCCTCTTTCTTGATCAAAAAGGTTTCAAATAAAATTTCTTCAAACATGAAAGTTGTAGATTGGATCCTCCCATTTTCAAAAAGTACAAGAACTCATTCTAATTCATCTTAGAACTCAAGTTATGGCCTTGCAAAGTTGGCAAAAATCTTGTAAATTTCATGTTCATGTCAAAGAGGGATTTATGCAATTTTGAGTTTCAAGCTTCTAAGTGACCTCTAATGTGCTCAATTATGTCACAACATGTCAATACAACTTCAAAACATCATAATTGGCCCAAGAATTCAAGGATTTCATGGCTTGATTCACAAGAAATCTCAAAATGGCCAAAATACATAAACCTTATAAACTCTTGATCCAAGCCATCCAACTGCATAACAATGATCATATGGTTCTCCTTGAAGCTAGCTGAAGCAGTTCAAGCACAGAAACCAGCTCTGACATGGCCCATACCTCAAGTACACCAATCTTGACTTTTTGGCCAATGGAGTCATACCATTCCCACAGTGCATATCTAATCTTCCGACTCATTCCAATAGTTTAAGGATTGCCTCGAGATCATAAGAGAAGCATGCCATGAGCTCAGAACACACACAACATCAGTTTTCACAAAATTTACCAAAAACTTCTCTTCTTCGATTCTCTCAAACAATCCATCAAATCTCAAAAATTCTTTCACCATTCATTCAGAAATTATCAATAGAACATAAAGCAACCATTACCATGGCTTGAAACCTCATAAACCAAAGCCTCCATTTCTGCCATATCAGAATCGAGCCACTCAAAATAGCTACTTTCAAAGCATTCTAAGCATCCCAATAGCTTCAGGAGGATCAAAGGAGTAGACTTGCACAAGTGGGAGGTTCTGAAAGCTCACATTTGAAGGTTTCCAGCTTAGGTATACTTAAGAACATTTTTTTCTCAAAACTTTGATTTCTTGTTATAAAATGAAACTGCATGCTCTAAGGATCACAATGATGCTTTTAGAATTGAAAATGGTAAAAAAATGAACATTTTATGAACTTCTGAAAATTTGCCCGTGTTCATGTTTTGATTTGATTCAGCTTGTTCATGAATGATAAATTTTGTTTGATGTTTGATTTGAGTTGCTAGAAGTATGAGGATCATTTTTGGGTAGGTTAGAGGTTTTAATTTTGCCTAGGGAAGATTTTAGGGTTTTGGATGGCCAGAGAAGATGACCGGAGCAATTTTCCTGTCATCTGAAAGTGTTTAGGGTTAGGGTTCCCAGATTGATTGTAGGCCCTTGGATCATGATTAGGTTAAGGAATGAACGCTTCAGATTGTGTCATTAATTTTAAATCCTGATTAATTAAAATAAATCATAATTAATTGCCAGATTAAATATGGGCCATTGGATCACGCGCGAAAAGAAGTTTTGAATGTAGGCCTTAGGATCCTCATACCTCAAGTCAATCAGACTTCTCATCCTGGCCCTTGATCTCTCTCCTGCGCAATCTCATCCATCCATCTTGCATACTTTTCATTTTATTTTTATTTATTTCATTTTATTTTCTCTTATTTATTTAAAATAGCAAAATTCATTTAAAAATTCTGAAATTTTTTATCATCACTTAAATTAATTTTTAGAAACCAAAAATATTTTTATTTTTATTTTTCATTAAAAAAATACATTTTTAAATATTTTAATTGTATATTTTAATTAATTAATTCCATTTAATTAATTAAAAATACTTTAAAGTATCTAAAAATCACAAAAAAAAATTCAGAGAGGTGTCTTAAACATTTATAAACATTTTCAAACTCATCTCACAAATTTCTTTTTGGTTTTGATCAAACGTTGCCAATTTTCTTTGAATTAGGGTTTCTAAAATTCCTATTTTTCAACCCTAACTTCAAAAATTCATAACTTTCAAACGAAGATGAGTTTGCATTTGATTCTTTTTGCAATCTTTCACATTTGACCTCTAGTTTCTAAATATATTTTTGTCACATTTTTATCTTTCATTTTCAAATTAATGTGCATTTTCCCTTTGAGAAGTATCCAAAACCCTAACCACTCTTAGGTAAGCCATAACTTGAACTTGGTAAACCTTTAGACCTCCCCCTTTTGATGGTGATTTCATGAGTGCTTAGGGTCCCCTTGGATGAATTTTCAATTTTTTATCTCTTGATTTGCTTATGCTTTTGAGTTTGTACATATCTTGCTTTCAAACTAACCATTTCAGGTGCATTTGGTAAGTTAATCAGGATGTGGATGTGCATCCACATCCAACCTCTCTTTCTCTCTTTATTTTTATGCACTTTGTTTGTGTTTGAAGTGAATCTCATTCACTTATGTTATCTCTTGTTCTTAGGTTACTTAACTTCTTCATGAAGTAAGTAACTTAACCCTTCTCTCTCTCTCTCTCTCTCTCTCTCTCTCTCTCTCTCTCTCTCTTTCTTTTCATCTGCTTCTCCTCATTTGGTGGCCAACTTGAAGACTTCTCTTGATGCCTCACAAACCTTAGGAATATCCAAGCATGATAACTTTAGGGTTGTAAATAGTTCCCCCCTAGTTTTTACCTTTTGAGTCTCCTTGAGTCTCTCTCTCTCATCTCATAATCAAGGCTAAACAGTTAAAGTTTTGGGACTCTGAATTAGGGTTATGCCTGCATCCTTATCTTAGGATGGAGTGTATAACTTTTATCCTTAGTGTTAAACCTTTAAGTTGTTTTCACCTTCAATCAAAAACACCTAATAATCATTAAGACTTAAGCTTGTAACTTGGGCCTTATATTAGGGTTACATCTCTGCTTGTTGGTTCAGAGGGACTAACCCTAGTGTTCAATGGACAAGTCCCCCTCATGCTAAAGTCTTGAAAATATAAAAAACACTTCTTCATCCAACCATTAATTAAAATCCACTCAATAAAGGCTTGTTATATAATGAATTTAATCCCTAACCATGGATTAAGTTGAGGTATCTTCCTCAACTTAAGTGTTCTCATCTATCATCCTTCTCTTAGGATGGTGTAATGAGTTCACTAATCTTTGATTGGAGATTAAACTCATTATTTAACACTAAAAAAAACCCAAAAACACCTAATAATTACCAAAGTAGGTTAATGATCTTAATCCTATATCCTCATGGTAATTAAGTTGGGATCTTCATCTCATGCTTAAGTAGGCTCATTATCCCTAATCAGGGAGGATATAATGAGTTTACTAACCTTTGATTTAGGCTTAAGATCATTTCCCTATGCAAAACACCAAAAACCAATAACAAAACTGAAAACACAAAAACAAACAATAAACGTCTCCTTCGGGATTCTTTTCTCATCACACTCACTCTAAAAGCGAGAACTTGCTTCTTCCGTCTAATGCAAGACAGTTAGCACTCGAGTCAGACGAGTCATACACTTGAGCATAGACAAGCAAGCAGTTCACAACATAATCATCCAGTCTCTTTGAGTCGAACTACGGTGTTCTGGCTTCCTCATTGCACGAGAGGATACGTAGGCATAACTTAATAGTTATCGAACAAAAGTCCCCAGGTCTTCCCCCCTCTCCTTCCTCCAGCTTTTCTTTTCAAAATCCTAATCTTGAATTCCATATCCTTTTTGCACTAACACTTTGTACATCTTTTTCCCCTTAGCTTTTATGCACAATTTAACACATACACCATCCCCTTCTAAACACAATCAAGTAAGCGTGGATCCCGTCGAGTACGACGGACGATCTGGGTGTTAATACCTTCCCAGGTCGTAACCAACCCCATTTCTCAGTTTCTTTGGTTCGCAACCGTCTTATCCACTTCTTTCCAGGTTTATGCAGCATTACCTTTCCTTCGGGATAAAAATGCCTAGCTGGCGACTCTATTCAATCTCAACCTCCAACATCGCCGACGGTTCACGTTTGCACCAGGACGTAAGTCCGGGGAGCGACAGCTTTGCGACTCTGCTGGGGAATATTTTTGCAACCAGGGCTTCTGGTTCTCTTGTGGGTTTCTCCTAGTGCTTGTTTGATTTTGTTTACTCGGGGTGTTATGTGCATACTTTTTTATTACTTTATTGCTTTCTGTACAACTTTATTTATCGCTTTCATTTACTGCTTTATGCATTTCATTTTTATCATATCATCTGTGCTGGATTTGTTGGTTTACCTTGGTGGGAGGGGTATTCCAGTGAGAAAGGCTCAACACAAAAGCCTGAGTGACACCTAGGATTAGAGTGATTTTGTATTCTTTCCCATTCCATTTCGGTCTAGTGCGGGAATATAAAAACACGGTTCAGACATGGGTTTCTTCTTGAGAACTCTGTGCTACGGATTTCCCGTAGTACTATGGCTATCTGGGAAACTTTCTAAGTTTGGATGACTTTTTTAGATGACCTTCAGCATCTGAGGTGAATTAGAGGAGGGTTCTTTATGATTAGGGTAAACACTGTACCTCCGGGTTAGAAGTGTTTACACTTCTCATAATAGATCTGAATCTGAGGATCCTTATTCTAGAACAATACCTGTAAGTGGGTTGGGTTGTTTACAGGTTTGCAGGAACCCTTTACCTTATCATACCTTGCTACTGGAATGTTATAAGGTTGTACTATTTTGGACTGATCCTTTGAAACCTTGGACTATTGACTCTTTATTTGAGTCTCCCACCTAGTTATTGGTTCTCAACCTTCATCTGAACTTTGAACACTCATGGTTCCTACTAAGAGCAACAGATAATCCAGCACATGATCACAAACCCTTGCATATCATAAACATACATCATATTGCATCATTTAACATCCTGTCTATTTGTTTTACAGGGTATCCATCTCTTCTTGGTTTGGTTTTGACCGTTCTTCAGCTCAGCTTATCTGCTTCAACACTTCTTCAACTATCCTCTTTAGTTGTCTCCTTCAGCATGGATTCAACCAGGAAAAGCAACATCACCTACCACTTCTTTGAGTATCCTCTGGCAGACATCAGACAGATACAGGCTCTTATCACCCCTGATCATGTTCCCTTATTCAGAGAGCATTATGGTGGGATCCTGGACATGATCATGGATTTAGACACATTGCAGAGGAGCATGATTCATACTTGTCTTCAGTTCTATGACCCTTGTTGTACCCCAAAATTTGCCCTACCACAATCAAGACAACCTCACTCAAGACTTCTAAATGATCATAAGATCCTCAGGACTCCCAATTAATCAAGAAGTATGGAAGTTTCCTCAGACAATGCCTCCTCATAAGCAAAAGGTCTAAAACTAGGGTTTTGTGTTTCTTCAGGTTAAAATAATTTTTAAGACCTCAGTGAGCTTCATAACATCCCACATGTATTCAAGAATCCCCATGTCTGGTTTCAAGGCTTTCTCAATAAGTTCACCCAATCAGATGATCAGATATGCAAAAATTAGTCAAAGCAGTTAAAAAGTCAAACTGAGGTCAACTATGGTCAAACTAAAGTCAAACTTCAATATTTTTTGCCAACATCAAGTTTATGGAGTAAAATTCATCATTTGATCAAGGGTTGATCATGATTCATCAAGGAAGTTTCATATCATCAAGAATCAGGAGTTTCTAAATTAGGGTTTTCTTAGGAAAAGTCAACTGAACTTTGACCAGCCATAACTTTCACATGCTTCATCAAAAAATTCCCATCCAAAGCTCATTTTGAAGGAAATTGAATTCTATACAACTTTGTGTCTCACAAGCCAAGCCTAAAAATGCTTCATTTAGAAGGTATGAGCTAAAACATTATAGGTCATTTCAAAAGTCAACAAAAAGTCAACATCTTCCAAAGGGCATAATTTGAAAATGGTAAAGGATATGGACATGAGACCAACGAGGTTGGTTTGAGGACTCTTTAAGATTTCCAAAATTTCCAATAACACCTCCATAGCCTTAAAATTGAAGGATTTATGCCTTTGAAAAGTTGGGAAATTTTTGAAGGGTATATTGAGCAAATGAGGTCTTAAAACCAAATCTTTCCAAATGGGCTTGCAATTTTGTAATCCAATCTTCACAATGACATCATGCATGACCCAATGCTTATTTTTTCAGATTTTTATAGTTTATTTTATATTTATTTGGATTTTATTCATTAAAATTCAATTTAAATATATATAAAATATGAAAAATCAAATAAAGCATGAAATCTTTGATTGAAAATTAGTTGAATTATATTTAGAATGATTGGAAATCAACTAAAGTCAGATTGAACCTAAAATAGCAAGTTTTCATATGATTTTTTGAATATTTGAAAGTGATGAAACTTCATGACCAAGCAATCTTCACAAGCCCAATCCACAAGTTTTTGACCTAAATTCAATCACTACATATACACAAACAAAAGCATACACTAGGGGACGAATTTTCTGCCTCCAAGAACCAAGAACAATCTTCAACTTTTTCAAAGAAAATTCAAATTCGGATTCCTTGATTTTGTTGTTTTTCAGGTGATTTAAAGGTGGCAAATCATTCCTGGACAATCACTGAACATCTCTGCATCATTTTCATCATCCAAAACCTCATGAATTGTTGAAACTGAATCTTCAAATGTTCTTGAAAAACAAAATTTCGATTTCTCTCATACATGCGTTGTTTGTTGTTTTTAATGTTTGATTATGGTTCATGATGCATCATTGATTGTTTCTGGATGGTTATTTTTAAGTTTTGATGCAGGTATCGCAATTCACCACGTTAGGGTTCCAAAAAAATCATGAATTAGGATTTTGTTTAAGAACCTATTTTAGACCAAATTAATGATGAATTTGGAATCATTGGCCTTCTATTAATCAATCTGGACAATTAGAATGAATTTATTGCTTGTATTTCTCATGTTCTAATGTGCAGGAGTTATAGTGACAGGAAAAATCCGTCACTATAGCCTTTAGTGACGAACGTCTGTCACTAAAAGCTAAATGGACGGCTGAAGGTTGAAGAAGGTGTTTGGTGCGTTCAGAATTTCAAATATTTGATATTGCTTATGTTGTTTTTGTTTCACAGGAAGAACAAACGTGTGGCTTGGCTCAGCTGGTTGTGTGTACGCGTGTGAATGCATAATACCTATGTTCGATCCTTGGCTATGGCATTTTAGCTTTTAATTCATTTATTTTGCAGGTTTAAAATATAATGATTGTGTTCTAGTATACTAACACCAGCGCGTGCCGGCTCAGTTGGTTTTGTATTGTGTTATTGAGGTAAGGGACCTGGGTTCAAATCCCAGGTCCTATCTTTTTGGCTATTTTCCTCACTTTTTTTTCTTCATATTTTCCTTTTTTTTCTATTTTCTTTATTTTAATTAATTAATTTAATTAAATCTAAAACCAATAATCTTTTTATAAATCTTATACTTTTAAAAACTCATAATTATTTCTTAATATTTTATTTTAATTATTAATCTTATAATATTTTTGTATATAACTTTTCTCATATATATATTTTGTAAATAAATAATTAATTATGTTAAAAAACCCTAATTATTTTCTAAACCCTAATTTTTTCACTAACCTTAAAAATTTAACCTAATTTTTCCTAACCCTAAATATTTCTTTTATAATAACTTTTTATTTTATTTTGTAATATATTATCTTTTTATTATTATTATTATTATTATTATTATTATTATTATTATTATTATTATTAAATCCTTTAAATTTATATTATTTTTCTAATAATCTCTAAAATTCTAACTTATTTAACTTAAAAATGTTTCTTTTAAAAATTCTAACTTCTCTTTTATTTCTTCATTATTATTTTCTTTATTTTCTTTTTCTAATATTTATTATTATTGCTTTATTTATTATTATTGCTTATATTTGCTTTATTATTATTATTATTATCATTTATTATTTTTCTGATTATATTGTAATTATCCCAAAGCCATGTAATAATTCTAGATTTATTTTCCGTCATTATTTTTATTATATTTATTGCATGGTTAGTAAATAGGGTGTGGAAACTATTTGTAATTAATTTAATTTAGATAACTAATTTAAAAAAAGATAAATATTTGAAAATAAACACTCACACACGTAAGTCGATCTTTGATCGCCATCTTGCACTTCCTAGGGTATTCCTCTTGGTTGCCTTTAATATGGTCAAGTCCCTCGAATATAGGGATGTCTTAAGCAAAGTCTCTTCAAGTATAAATCATCATAGTCCCTACAGTTTAAAAGATCAAGTCCCTTCGAAGTTGCCTACAGAATAATGATCTCGTCCATTCGAATAAATGATGATAGTCCCTACGAATTGCTAAAGACATCCCTTAAGTTGCTTTCTATGACCATACGATGACCCTACGCTTGTCCTTTAACACATCCAAGGTAATGACTACCTATTCCTTAATAATAGGGATAGTCTTACCATTAAAAGAACATACGAGAACATGAAAGACTTAATCTAGGGTAGGTACCTCTTAATTACTTGCTCACTTCTTAAAATTACTTTTTACACCTCACTTTCTTAAACATTGTTCAAAACAAGGCTTTGTATACATCCATACGAGGATCATTACAAAGTACTTAGAAAAATTTCTAATCACACACTACACTTTCCAAAAACAATTTAAGTGAGATAAGTAACTAAGAGCCCATGGATAACCATGGATATAAAGGGTTCTAACACCTTCCCTTTATATAACTTACCCCCCGAGCTCAAGTCTTTTAAAATAGGTCTTTCCTGTTCTTTTATGTCCTTTCCATTTGGATAAAATAAAAGTCGGTGGCGACTCTTGCTATCCGCAACATGACTAAAAAGTCAGTTCTCCCACCATGTTACAGAACTGGCGACTCTGCTGGGGATTTACTAAGTAAAAGAGGGGTACCCTTAGGAATTAGATCACTTTAAATTGTTTGCTTTGTTTGCTTTATATTACTTGTTGGGCTTTATGTGTGAAAGATCCTAACCAGGATCTAGTGTACCATAGGTAAATGGCAATAGACCAAGGAAACTGTACGTCGTATACCAATATGGTTGATCTGGTGGCCATAGTTAGTGTGACTTCTTGGTTGGTGCTTATGTTCCTTAAGAAAGTTAAGGATAATATGGGGCTGCCATATGTTGTCAATACACTAACTTGCTTTTAGAACCCTAGTTATCCCATCTTGGCCTTTAGAAAGTAGTGAGATAGCCGGCTTTGGAGAAGTCTAAAGTTGGTTGATACTCGATACTACACTCATTGAGATCCGAAACTTGGAGAGTTTTGGTTGGCAAGTAATTTGCCTACTGAACAACCACCCTTGGGAAGGATCAGTGATATTGAGATCCCTTAGAACCTGGTTACTTTTGTAGGACAGGATGAACCAACTAAACTTCAGGGGAGGGTACTTACCTTTAAACCTCATGCAAGCCTTCAAACCTAGGGTTATTGTGTGACTTGTTTGTGTGTGCCACATGTTTGTGTTTGAGCATAACATCATGACATCATGACATCATAAGCATAGCATTTTCACTAACCATTTCAAGGACCAAAGGATTTATCTTTGTTCTTTGTTGCAGGCCATGGCTTCTGCTCGTAGGAATACTATCTGGATCAACTTTGTAGGAATACCTCCTAAGATTAAGGAATTGGTCTCTCAAGTTTCTGAAAACTCCCAATTCATCAAGAGGCATGATCACCTACTGGATCTAGTCACTTCAGGGTTCAATGAAGACATGATGAGTGTCTTATTTCAGTTCTTTGATCCTAAACATCATTGCTTCACATTCCCCGATTATCAGCTGGTTCCTACAATGGAAGAGTTCTCCAAAATACTGGGTATACCTATCCTTGATCAGAGACCTTTCACAGGCTTAGAGAAGGAGCCTAAACCCGAAGTCATTGCTGCAGCCCTACATTTGAAGAAATCCGACATTGTCCTAAAAACGAGAAGTGGAGTTAAGGGTATTCTTGCTAAGGTATTGATGGAGAAAGCTCAAGTGTTCTTGAAGGCTATGAGTTATGATGCTTTTGAGCAAATCCTAGCCCTATTGATCTATGGCTTAGTTTTGTTCCCTAATCCAGACCAGTTCGTAGACGTACACGCCATCAACATATTTCTGACTCGCAATCCAGTGCCTACATTACTTGGAGACATCTTACATTCTTTTCACACTCGTACTACGAAGGTGAGAGGGACTCTGATGTGTTGCATACCTTTATTGTCTAGGTGGTTTATTTCTCAACTTCCTCGATCAGTGATGAAGAATGAACAAGGGTTCATGTGGTCTAAAAGGATCATGTCACTTTCTCATTCAGACATTCGTTGGTGCTCTCGATCTATGGATAGTGTTACTATCATTGACTATTGTGGGGAATTCCCTAATGTGCCACTCCTTGGCATAAGAGGAGGATTTACCTACAACCCTTATTTAGCACTACGTCAGTTTGGTTATGCTCGGAGTAATGGTCCCCATGACATGCTTATTCAGGGTATTATGTCTGACTACGACAACAATCTTCAGGGTTACCATCAAAGGTTTATATGAGCTTGGAACAAGGTGAACGGGATTGACAACAACACTTCGGAGCCAAAGTATTCTATTCCTATGGAGCCTTATCTCAGATGGGTGCGATCTCGTGCTCAGACTCTTATGATGCCATATCCTGCTGCTCTACCAGTCACTATGGAACCTGTTGCTGAAGGAGATGTTCCTTATACCATCCTTCATCCAGACATGCCCACTGATTTGGAAGAATTGCAAAAGTCCTGGATTCAGTTGAAGGAGAAAAGGGATACTTTTGAGACTCATTTTAGAGCTGGTCAAGAAAGAATTCTGGAGCTAACAAGGCAACTTCACGAGGAGCAAAACCTCAACAAGTACCTCCACGCAAAGAGGAAGCGTCCATGGGAGACTTAAAACCCCATATATTTGTCTTTTGTATCTTTTATATCTTATTGTTATTTCTTTGTAAGCCCAAGGGGCAAAACTTATATTAAGTATTTACTAATAAAATTTTGTTTTTTGTTTTCGTTTAAACAAATTTAAATCCTGCGGTCCTTGGAAACTTGCATAAACATCTACATACCATATCATTGCATCACAAGTTTCTTATGAACATGTATCTTATCTTCTCGTTGTTTATTTCAGCAGAAATGGCTCTCGAACAAACTGTTAAGGATCTCCAGACTCAGAATGCACAATTTCAAGAAATGATCCTGAACTTGTCCAAGGGACAAGATGAGCTGAGGCACCAATTAATGAAGATCTCTCTAAGTAGATGGAAAAAGTACTGAAGATCATCCGCAAGAGTGATTATGATGTTATTGACCAGTTGGGGCATACTCCCTCCAAAATCTCCATGTTATCTCTACTATTATGTTCTGAAGCCCATGCCAAGGCCTTAATCAAAATCCTGAAGACTGCTCATGTGCCTCATGAAATCTCTGTGGACCAATTTGAAAACTGTGTTACTCATCTAACTAGTGATAATGGCTTGGGTTTTAATGATGCTGATCTGACTCCTGCCGGAAGAAACCATAGTAGAGCTCTACACGTCTCCGTTGAGTGTAGGGGCACTACTTTGTCTCATGTATTGGTGGATAATGGTTCTTCATTAAATGTATTAACTAAGGAGGTTCTAGACAAACTCAATTTGAATGATGTAGTGTTAAGACCAAGTAATGTGGTGGTGAGGGCCTTTGATGGTTCAAGAAGAATGGTGCATGGAGAGGTGGATCTTCCAGTCAAAGTAGGCTCTCAAGTTTTTGATTCCACTTTCTATGTGATGGATATTCGTCCTGCATACTCCTGTTTGCTTGGGCGCCCCTGGATCCATGGGGCAGGTGCTGTGACTTCCACTTTACATCAAAAGTTGAAATATCCGGTGAAAGGAAAGATTGTCACTGTTTATGGTGAAGAAGAATACATGGTCAGTCATGTGAACACTTTTAAATATGTTGAGATGGAAGGTGAATTTGTTGAAACTCCTTGCCAGATATTTGAAGTAGTTCCTTGGGTCGTTCCTACTACTGAAGCTCCCCATGTTGTCAAAAGATTTCCTGTAATTACTAGAGTGCCTCCTACAATGGCCTCCCTCAAAGATGCTAGAGTTGTGGTTGAAGAAGGTGGTTTTAATATTTGGGGTCAGCTTCCTCACATTCCTTACAAGTCTGACAAGTTTGGTTTGGGTTTTACTGCAGAATCTCAGAAGGTTGTTCGTCGGGCTCGTGCTGCTCGTATCACTCATGGAGGAATCATAAGGGACCAAGTCAATGCTGTGGAAGATTATGATGAAGGTTACAACCTGGACGATTGGATTTTTCCTACCATGGGGGATGGACTCAACAATTGGAAGGCTGAAGACATTATTCCTATCTCCTTTAGTTAGGAGTAAATGCTATTTCATTTTTCTAAATTTATTTTTGTAACTTTGAATAATCAAATGCTTTTAAGACCTGTGTCTTGCCCGGGGCACAATGGTATGCTTATTAGGGTTGTCATTTCATTTGCATATTTTCATTCAATAAAATCAATGGATGTTTCTCGCTTTCGTAAATATTGTGCTCTTTGTCTTTCTTTTATCAAAAAAAAACTATGTGTTCTTACACACACCCACATCACTAAATGCAGATATTCATCCACTCTGGATCCTATTGATAACAATTATGCTATTGCCAATTATGACTTCGAAAATCCGATCTATCAAGCCGAGGATGGAAAGGAGGAAGATTGTGAAGTACCTATTGAGTTGGCTAGATTACTACAGCAAGAAAAGAAAACTATACAACCACATGAGGAACCAATTGAAGTCGTGAACTTGGGAACCGAGGAAAACAGGAAAGAAATCAAGATAGGTGCTAAACTAGAGGATGGTATCAAGGACAGGTTGATTGAGATGTTACATGACTACGTGGAAGTTTTTGCTTGGTCTTATGAAGATATGCCAGGGTTGGATACGGATATTGTGGTTCCCCGTCTACCAGTGAAAGAGGATTGTCGTCCGATAAAACAGAAAGTTCGTCGTATGCGTCCTGATATGTCAGAAAAGATTAAGGCAGAGGTGATGAAACAATTCAATGCAGGGTTTCTAGTTGTTACTTCTTATCCACAATGGGTTGCAAACGTGGTGTCGGTGCCTAAGAAAGATGGTAAAGTACGCATGTGTGTAGATTATAGGGATTTGAATAGAGCCAACCTAAAATATGATTTTCCACTTCCACATATTGATGTTCTGGTAAATAACACTGCTCAACATAAGGTGTTCTCTTTTATGGATGGTTTCTCTGGGTATAATCAGATTAAGATGGCACCTGAAGACATGGAGAAAACTACATTTGTTACACAATGGGGCACTTTCTTCTATAAGGTAATTCCATTTGGTTTGAAGAATATTGGGGCAACATATCAGCGTGTTATGGTAGCTTTGTTCCATGATATGATTCACCGTGAGATAGAGGTATATGTGGATGATATGATAGCCAGATCTCAAAATGAAGAGGAGCACCTTGATCACCTGCACAAGTTATTTGAGAGGTTGAAGAAATACAAGTTGAGGTTAAACCGAAACAAATGTACCTTCGGAGTTAGATCTGGTAAACTTTTGGGTTTTATTGTCAGTGGTAAAGGTATTGAAGTAGATCCTACAAAGGTAAGAGCTATACAAGAGATGCCTGCTCCTCGTACTGAGAAAGAAGTTAGAGGTTTCCTGGGATGACTGAATTACATTGCAAGATTTATTTTCCAGTTGACTGCTACTTGTGAACCAATTTTCAAGTTGTTGAAGAAAAATTAAGTATTGGAATGGAATGATGAATGCCAGACAGCTTTTGATGAAATTAAATGGTACTTACAGGAACCTCCCATATTGATACCACAAGTTGAAGGAAGACCCTTGATTATGTACTTGACAGTATTGGATAACTCAATGGGGGGTGTGTTGGGGAAACATGACGAGTCTGGTCGAAAAGAGCAGGCAATATACTACCTTAGCAAAAAGTTTACCGACTGTGAAACAAGATACTCACTGCTCGAGAAAACTTGATGCGCTTTAGCATGGGTTGCTCGCCTACTAAGACAGTATATGTTGACTCATACCACTTTATTGATTTCAAAAATGGACCCAATCAAGTATATATTTGAGAAACCTGCTCTCTCTGGACGAATAGCAAGATGACAAATGATCTTGACAGAATATGACATACAGTATACTACTCAGAAAGCAATCAAAGGAAGTGTAGTGGCTGACCATTTGGCTCATCAAGCAGTGGATGATTATCAATCTATGAATTTTGAATTTCCAAATGAGGATATTATGATTGTTACTAAAGAACCTAGACAATATGAAGGACCTGGACAAGGATCCCGATGGACTATGGTTTTTGATGGAGCTTCTAATGCGCTTGGTAATGGTGTTGGTGTTGTGATTATCTCTCCTAAATGTTGTTATACACTAGTTACTGCAAAGCTTTGTTTTAAATGTACCAATAATATGGATGAGTATGAAGCGTGCATCATGGGTATCAAGGTTGCTATTGAAATGAAGATTCAATTTTTGGATGTGTATGGAGATTCAGCCTTAGTAGTCAGTCAAGTTAAAGGAGATTGGGACACCAAGAATCCTAATCTTATCCCTTACAAAGAGCATATTTTGTCTTTGATCCCGTACTTTGAAGATATTACCTTTAGACATATTCCACGAGAAGAGAATCAATTGGAAGATGCATTAGCTACCATGGCATCTATGTTTGAAATTAGTTGGGATGATGAAGCTCCGAGAATTACTATTGATCGATTTGACAAACCTGCATACTGCAATGAAGTGGGTACTTAAGGAGTAGAAGAAAAGCCTTGGTTCCATGAAGTGAAAAGGTATCTTGAAGCTCAGGAGTTCCCTGAAGAGGAATCTGTCAATGATAAGAAGTTTCTAAGGAGGTTTTCTGCTAAATTCTTCCTGAGTAATGGAATTTTGTACAAGCGCAACCATGATTCAACTTTGCTTCGCTGTGTGGATAAGAAAGAAGCAGTAGAGATTATGGAAGACATGCATGATGGGATCTTTGGTACTTACTTTAGTGGTCATACAATGGCTAAGAAGATTCTGAGAGCAGGTTATTATTGGTCTACCATGGAAGCTGACTGCTATCAACACTCCAAAACTTGTCACAAATGTCAGATTTATGCTGATAAGGTTCACGTGCCTCCAGTTCCGTTGAATGTTCTAACTGCTCCATGGACTTTTGCCATGTGGGGCATTGATATGATTGGTGAGATCAAACCCACTGCCTCTAATGGACATCGTTTCATCCTTGTAGCTATTGATTACTTCACAAAATGGGTGGAGGCAGCTTCATTTGCTTATGTTACCAAGAATGTTGTGGCTCGATTCATCAAGTATAATCTTATATGCAGATATGGCATCCCTGAAAGGATTATCACAGACAATAATACTAATTTGAACAAAACTATGATTACTGATCTCTGCACACAGTTCAAGATTAAACATCACAATTCTTCTCCATACCGTCCAAAGATGAATGGTGCAGTGGAAGCCGCCAACAATAATATTAAGACAATCTTGCAAAAGATGACAGTTACATATAAGGATTGGCATGAGATGTTACCATTTGCTCTTCATGGTTATCATACCACCAAGCGTACTTCAACAGGGGCAACCCCATTTTCCCTTGTCTATGGTATGAAAGCAGTTTTACCCATTGAAGTTTAGATTCCCTCTTTGAGAATTATGAAGGATGCAGGCTTGGATGAAGATGAATGGATTCAGACTCGACTTGACCAGATAAACTTGATTGACGAGAAAAGATTAGCAGCTGTTTGTCATGGTCAGATGTATCAGAAATGGATGATCAAAGCCTTCAATAAGAAAGTTAGGCAGCAGGTGTATCAAGCTAGTGATTTGGTAATCAGACGTATTATACTACCACAGGGTGATCCCAGGGGAAAATGGACACCCGACAAGATTTCCCACAGCCTGTGAACGCATACATAGTTAAAAAATACTACGCATGAAAAGAGACCCACTGGGTTGACCGGCCTAGGCAAAAATAAGGACATCCTTGCGAACCAAAAGGGTTCGGGCAAAAATTAGGGATATATATAAAAAAAATGTACACCCGGCAAGTCGAAAACCTGAAAAGGCGGCTTGGGCAAAAAAGGGTATCCCGGTGGATTGAAAACCTGAAAGGGCAATCCAGGCAAAAGTTAGGGATTAAAGCGTATGACTATGTCTCGTTAGATTACCCATGCAACCTCTACTAGTTTTGTTATCTACGTCAAGTTCAACAGATACCGATCAGTCCAATCGTTTCCTCTCCAATAGCTGAAGATGAGATAATTGAAGATAATGGCAATAGCAAAGTTAGAACTCAATAGGATTATTTACATATAGCTATTTTTCCTTGTAAACATTTCTTTGACGAATTCCTCTTACTAGGATTTCCGTCTCCGTATTAAAACATGTCTAGAATAAGAAAACAATTCCATTTCTATATTCAGCTTTACTTTTCCCTCTTTATTCAGCTTTACTTTTCCCTCTTTCAGCTTTACTTTTCCCCTTTTTACTAAAGCGAAAAACGTCCATTGATTATGTTTGAATGAATATATGCCTTTGAATATGATTGATGTTTACCAGAAATGCATAAAATACAATAATAGCATTTACTAAGAACGAACGAAGGTAGGAATTCAACGAAGCTTCGCCGGTTCATCCCCACAAGGTAATCTTTACGGATATCCATACAGAATACTTCAAGTAATATCTTATACTTCCCACTCGACGAAGTCTTCAAGCAGTTTCATATCCTCCGAAGAATTAATATTCAACTACATAGGTCTTCTGGATCTATGTCCATCTCTTTTATCCTCAGTCAGGATGTTCAGGAACTTAATCCTTCAATAAGAAGTACGACGAACGAAAAAGGGAGTTCCTAAGTACGATATTCTTAAAACAAGATAGGAACGAAGTCTTCATACTCTTCGGCAACGAATCGGGATTTATTTTCCCCAACCAGCAGTTGTTATATGAAGCTACCGTTCAGCTTCCCGACATAATTCATTCATTCTTACATACATCATATCATATCATATCATATCATACGCATTCTCATAAAATATTATCTTGCAGATTGTGATATATATCATTATATTTGCACCCAGCTAACCTTGTTTTTCAGGTTAATTCTCCAGCAGACAAACTTCATCAACAACTTACCTTGGGCTGTCGTTTATTCTTCCCAATGGTTACCTTGTTACCCCGGGTCGTCGTTTATTCTTCCCGCAGGTTATCTCATTTTTGAGCCGCCATTTATTCTTCCCAGAAATCAACTTACCTTGGGTCGTCGTTTATTCTTCCCAATGGTTACCTTGTTACCTCGGGCCGTCGTTTATTCTTCCCGCAGGTTATCTCATTTTTGGGCCGTCGTTTATTCTTCCCAGAAATCAACTTACCTTGGGCCGTCGTTTATTCTTCCCAATGGTTACCTTGTTACCTCGGGCCGTCGTTTATTCTTCCCGCAGGTTATCTCATTTTTGGGCCATCGTTTATTCTTCCCAGAAATCAACTTACCTTGGTGTCGCTCCCGGGATTTTCATCCTAGTACAAACGCGAAAGTGGCGCGGAAAGGTAGAGTCGCCAGCCAGACATTTTTATCCCGAAGAATGGGAAAGGTAATGTTGCACAAACCTGAGGAAGAAGGAAAGGACAAGGCCTTGCGAACCAAAGATCTGAGTTCGGGAGTCGGTTACGACCTGGGAAGGTATTAGCACCCAGATCGTCCGTCGTACCCGACGGGATCCACGCTTGCTTGTTTGTTTCAAAGGGTGAGAAATAAAGTTGCTGCTGAATGAAACCGCTAACTGGAAATGGAATGAGAAAAGGAATTAAAAGAGAATGGAAAGAAAGAGGGAAATGTAGGGAAAATAAAGAATGTGCTCGAACGGGCCCTACCCCGCTGCCTACGTACCTCATCGGGATAATGAGGATCAGAGTCGACGTAGTTCGCCTAACTAAGGCGGGAACTATTTGTTTGTGTTTTTTTATGCTGGAACTGCGTATGTCTATGCTCAGGTGTTGCAGGCTCGTCTGGTACGAGTGCGTTTACCGTCTTGCATGTGTGACAAGTCGTCGCGAGTTCGCGTTGTGAGTGAATGAGATGAGAAGAGAAGTTCCCGCAGGATAGTCGCTTATTATTTGTTTTTGGCTTTTATGAGAAATGTTTTGAATTTGTTTGTGAACTGTCTTGTACTAAGACCTATCCATCGCGGGAAGTATTTACACCTCGCCCCGAAACAGGACGCGTATAAACACTCCGCAACAAAGTCTCGTGTCGTACAAGATTGTTCGGTTTTTATTAAGTGTTTTATTGCTTTTCTTTATGAGATGAGAAAGAATGACTCAAGTTGGAAAAGGAAAAATCTAATGGGAACTAAGACACACCCTAATTTTTATTGATTTATTTACAAGGGATATCCTATGGTTAATGAGGTATTCTAATCCTAAGAAAGAAAAGGAAAGGAAGAAAAGAGAGCTTAGAAACTAACTTACTTCCTAAGGAAGTTAAGTTGTTTCTAAAGAAAGGGAAAGCCTAAAAGCAAAGCACAAAGTGCTAAGGCAAACACATTTAGAATGCATAAAAGATAGGAATGAAGTGAGGCTTACCTCAATCTTCCCCCCTACAAAATAAATATTAGCATGACAATGCATATTGAAAGTAAAATCGAAACATGAAAGCGATTAAGTACCATAAACGTCCTAGAATGGAACTAGGGTTCAAAATAAGACCTAAGTATAAAGGTGAAGGTACCTAAAGGTTACATGACTTCTAAAATCAGTAGCTACATGATATGGATCCCTAAGGATGCTAGGATATCTCACAAGATCAAACTATGTCAAACTATGTACAAAAAGTTCACCTAAGTTCACCTAAATGCAAGTTAGGGTTTATGGATGAAGTATGAATGCGTATGGCTTACAAGCATGAATTAATACATGAAATGAACATAAAAGTCAGTAGTGAACGTTTATGAAGATGGATGAATGAATATACAATCATGGATGTAATGGATTAGGCATATGGAGCAATGAGAAGAAGATGTGAGAAGAAACGAGCAAAAATCGCATAAGATCGCACATGATGAAAGTTAAGGAAAAATGGCATGTGAATATGCATGAAATGATTATGGTTCAGTAGCATACAAGGTATGAGATGCAATTAGAATTCATGAATAGGCATTAATGATTTCCACATAATTCAAGTTATTATTTAGAGGAGAAGAGAATCTAGTTTAGGTTAAAGTTAATTCACATAAGTATGCACTTTAAAGCACCAAAACAAACCAAATGAGTATGGTTCAAAAAATGACCTATGACTGGAATTAAAGGCATACAAATGACCTATAATCAAATCCTAAAATCTACCAAAAATCCCTTCAAGAAAATGGCATGAATGCCTTCTTATCATTTAAGTTATGGAGCAAATAGACACATGAATCAACCTAGGATCTAGGTGACATGGAAAAATAGCAAAAAGCCTTTAAAAATTATGAAATTAAATCCCTGGAATAATAAAGTCATTATCTCACATTGTCCAAAAGGATTCCACAAAATTATGCACCAAAGTGCCAAAACAAATCCTTGACTAGCAAGGTAGCAATGAATGATCACCCAAAAACAACTCCACAAAGTGGATCAAAAAGGGCACTAAAAATTATGAAAAAAATGCCTAATGAGCATCAAAATGTCACCAATTACAGTGATTAATCATATACAAAAAATAGGTCTCACACCTATGGGGAAAAATCGATTTCGGTCCCTTATGCCAAAACCTTCCTTTTTGGAACAGCTTGTGATCTAAAATCCAAATAAAATATTGAAACCACCCAAATCTGGAAACAAAAAATATGACAAATTAATTAAGAGGATGAGGATCACTAATGAATTTTTCCAGAATTTTATCACACTTAAAACTATTTTTAATAATTGCGACGAAACGGGCAAAAAGGTGGATTTTAAGGGGAAGTGAAAGGAATCGATCCTAATGGTTCGTAACCTACTCCCTAAGTTCCGAAATCGACATATATCAATATATATCACAAATAAATCCAATGCCTCAGGTGGGAGGGCTCAATATGCACCTTAAGTTATATGATCCTAAGTCGCATACAACTAGAATGATACATTAAAGTAGAGAATCGAGATTACTTACTTGGTCGAAGTGCCGATTCTTTCACATAAAAGAAATCCAAAAAAAACTTCAAGTCAAGCCTTGTAATATCCCATGAGCAAAATAAATGCTCATCTTCCATAATTGCTTTGTGAAGATCCCCCATAATCGAAACAAAAACAACGGCACAAAATATCATTTGAATCCAAAGGTATCCCACAAATAAAGTGGAATACCAACCAAACAACCGTCGTTAAGATCTTTGCGAGAACCTTGCATGAACTCAACAAACGCATTAGAAACCAAAAATAGGTGCAACCGGAAGTTGCACCTATGCCTCACAACTCCAAATCAAGTAGAAATATGAATATACGAGTCATGGACATGCATTGAAATTTACGTTTCAAAACGGGGCAGCACTTATGCTCTAACATAAACAACATGCAAACTCAAACCGGAATCAAACAAATTTACATGCAATGAATGGCAAATGATCAACAAACATATATACAAGTCAAAACAAGATCAATGCATCAAAATCGCACCAAACCGAACTTAAAAAGCCTTAAAACGAAAAAACGCGTCAAAAATCACCGACTCGGAATTGAACGAAAATCGCATGGTAACTTGCAAACGTGCCAACGGATTCAAATATGCAATCGGATTTTGAAAATTCCGCTCGGAAGTGATACTTTTTGGCCAATTTCGTCGGCTGGCAGTAGTGAAATAGTCGGAAAAAAATTGTCCGAAATCGACTAAAAAGTTCACCAATGACTCCGGAATAATCAACAAAGTCAATTTACACTATTCACATTCGCGAAAACGCGCTACGGTTAGGAAGTTATGACCAAAACATATTCTCGACACGCGACACATGAACAACATCAACAATTAAGCCTCAACCTATCCTATTTCAAATTTGCACATTGAAACAAGCATGAATTTAAAAGTCAAGCACTTCAATCAATATCAAGTTATAATAATTAGCTCTCTTAGGAATTTTTTCAAACACCTAACATTCACCGATTATTCTATGTCAACTTTACCAAGCCTTTTCAATCATGCACCACAACAATTATTAGGATAAATTAATCAAGAATCAATCAATAATCAAATCATGAATCAATGCACATAATCTCCACAAGATTAATTCAACTTCAAAATTCAATTCAAGAAACAATTCAACAATTATTCATGAATTAAAGTTTAAGAAGCTTACCGAATGAAGAATCGACGAAGAAATTGCGAATCCGAAGGAAGTGAGACGCGATCATGAACGGAGGAGAGGAGGAGAGGCCGCGTGGCTGCCGGCGGCGGAAGATGGTGGTCGCGCGATGGTGAAGTTCACCGGAGGTGGTGGTTCGTGGCGGCTCGGCTACCGGAAGCTTGATCGGAATTGTTGTGTTCTTGAGTTCTTGATGAAGTTGTTGTTGTGTTCTTGAGAAAGAGTTGAGAGAATGAACTTTGATCCTTTAGAGAGAGTTTGTGAGAGTTTTTTGGTGTTTGTAAATTATGATTGAAGTTATGAGACAAATTGTGAGTCAAAAGAATATATAGTGGAGTGTAAAATGAAAGGCAAAAGGTATAATTTCGGCTTAAGTGAAAATAACAATATCTTCGGCAAGAAATTTCGACTTTGAACCTTCCACAACATCGTACGCCTCTGAATCATGGTTGCAATGCAAAAATAACGAACGTCATACGATCAAAATCGAGTGCGATCGATACGTTTAAGCTGCAAGACGTCACTGAATAAGTTGTTTTTTCGGCTTATTTGGTGTCCGCTACTCGAAAATGTGACGAGGCCAACCTCTTCGGAGCATAATCTCGACTCGACTTTGTCATCAAAGTTGTAGATCTATGAGTCAGTGACCTGGTGTTAAAATCTAAACTCAACCGGACAAACGACGAGGGAGATATGAATTTTCTCGTGAAACCACTTTCAGCATTTTTCTTCGGTTCAGCACTTCAGTTTTGTGAAATAAACCAAAACGACAATCTTTGGAGCACCGTTCGAACTCACTTTTGTATTTGAAATTGAAGAGGATAAAATTTGTGAACCAACGCTTCAAGAACGGGTGATATCCGATGAAAATTGACCGAGTTATGAATTTTACAAAATCTGACAAACAGTGCACTGCATCAAAGAACCTTACTGGTAATTCGCATTTTCGAGATCCTTCCGCTCGGACCTAACCCAAACTGAATTCACATAATGAAGATAACATCTAAACGGAATTTTAGGCACCAAAACAACATCAATTCGATGAACGAGCCAAGAGTTATGAATTTTTTAGTGTTCAAAACTCACCGGTTCAGCACTGTTTTTCACTATGTCGACTCTAAAGACTCGCGCATTCTGAGATCTTCTTCAAAGAATTAGTTCTCGGCCAAAACTCAAAAGTTAGAAAGGATATCAAGACGGAACTTTTGGCATATGAATCTCTCAGACATATTGACCCAATCAGAAGTTACGAACTCTTGAATACCGCTAGCACAGTTAATCGGCGAAACCGAAATTTCAAAAACAAATAATTCCCGCCATTTTCCTTGATGAATTGGCCTCCGAGCCGAACACAAAAGTTGTAGAGAATACCGAAATAGTCTAAACTATTGAGTTTCAAGCCAAAATGAGTTTCCGAGCATAAGTTACAACTTTTGCAAACTGCACCATAAAACTGATATTCTGCTTAAACTCCTTTGAATCAACCGAGAACTTTTGTTTTCTTCTAAGATTCTTGGGCACGTTCCGCATGAAAAAATAAAGGCCAGTCGCAACCTGTGAAAGCTCAAATGGAGATGTATATTCATGTATGTTTATGATGCAATTGTGATCTAAATGCAATGCAATGTATGAAAGGATATGCTAAATGGCATGAAAATGAGAGGGCAAATTTTGGGGTGTTACAGCTGCCCCTATACAATCATCTGCAGACTTGAATGGATAATTGCAACAGCTTTTAGACGTTCAAGGTATGGAGTGATTGAATACTCGAATAAAACCTGAAAATTTGCACATTGAGGGTAATGTAAATGCCATCTGCCCATTTATTTATTTATGTTTTTTTTGATTTTGACCTCTGAATAGGTAGCGAAAATAGAACCAGGTGGAAATATGCTGGGAAGAATGCCATCCTCGAATGACCACTCACACGGGATCCTCGGATCCAGTACTAAAACCCTCCTCGAATACAAACACAATGGTATACCGGCCGCAGGCGATAACCATCAACAACAAAGACTGACCTCGGACAGACTTTGCAAAAGAGACAAACTGACATCGATCAATAAGCTCAAAAAGTGAACTACTATCCTCGAATAATAGCCACACAAAACAAAAACAAGACCAACCGCAGAAGGACTTGAAGAAAAGAATGTCATCCTCAAATGACAATCCAAAAGATCCTCGGATCAAACACGAAACCATCCTCGAATGGAGACGCAAAGGTATACCAGCCTCGACTGATAACCAAACACAAAGCTGACCTCAGACAGACTTTGCAAAAGAGACAAACTGACCTCGATCAATAAGCTCGAAAAGTGAACTACTATCCTCGAATAATAGCCACACAAAACAACAAGACCAACCTCGGAAGGACTTGAAGAAAAGAATGTCATCCTCGAATGACAATCCAAAAGATCCTCGGATCTAACACGAAACCATCCTCGAATGGAGACGCAAAGGTATACCAGCCTCGACTGATAACCAAACACAAAGCTGACCTCAGACAGACTTTGCAAAAGAGACAAACTGACCTCGATCAATAAGCTCAAAAAGTGAACTACTATCCTCGAATAATAGCCACAACAACAAGACCAACCTCGGAAGGACTTGAAGAAAAGAAATGCCATCCTCGAATGACAAATCAAAAGATCCTCGGATCTAACACGAAACCATCCTCGAATGGAGACGCAAAGGTATACCAGCCTCGACTGATAACCAAACATAAAGCTGACCTCAGACAGACTTTGCAAAAGAGACAAACTGACCTCGATCAATAAGCTCAAAAAGTGAACTACTATCCTCGAATAATAGCCACACAACAAGACCAACCGCAGAAGGACTTGAAGAAAAGAAATGTCATCCTCGAATGACAAATCAAAAGATCCTCGGATCTAACACGAAACCATCCTCGAATGGAGACGCAAAGGTATACCGGCCGCAGGTGGTAACCAGAAACAAAGAAAATAGGATAAGATGGAACGGGATCGTTATACATAAACGAGAGCCCAAGCAAACAGGACCATTGTACAAAACGGGAACCTGCGACGCGATTGTTGGGCAGGACCAAGTCACAGAAGATGCCTGTTATCGAAGCAGGACTTAACGCAACATCAACCGATTTGCGACTCAAATAAGATCAACCGATCTAACACGGAGATGGTATCAACTGATCCACCCCGGAAAGCGAGAATGTAATATCATCCGATTTACAGCTCGAAGAGAAATGATATCAACTGATTCATAACTCAAATAAGATCAACCGATCTAACATGGAGATGGTATCAACCGATCCATAACCATGAAACACGAGAATGTAATATCATCCGATTTACAACTCGAAGAGAAATGATATCAACCGATTCATAACTCAAATAAGATCAACTGATCTAACATGGAGATGGTATCAACCGATCCATAACCATGAAACGCGAGAATGTAATATCATCCGATTTACAACTCGAAGAGAAATGATATCAACCGATTCATGACTCAAATAAGATCAACCGATCTAACTAGGAAATGGTATCAACCGATCCATTATCCTCGCACTGAGACGAGACCAAAAGGAACAGGATCATTGTACTTAAATGATAACCCGAGACACGACCGTTGTACTGAAACGGAGACGCGGAAAAATGAGACTGTTGTACTGAAACAAGACTCAAAGACGAGACCATTGTACTTAAATGGAGACTCGAAAGGAACGGGATCGTTGTACTTAAACGAGAGCCCAAGATGCGACCGTTGTACTGAAACGGAGACGCGAAAAAAATGAGACTGTTGTACTGAAACAAGACTCAAAGACGAGACCATTGTACTTAAATGGAGACTCGAAAGGAATGGGATCGTTGTACTTAAACGAGAGCCCAAGACGCGACCGTTGTACTGAAACGGAGACGCGAAAAAATGAGACTGTTGTACTGAAACAAGACTCAAAGACGAGACCATTGTACTTAAATGGAGACTCGAAAGGAACGGGATCGTTGTACTTAAACGAGAGCCCAAGACGTGACCGTTGTACTGAAACGGAGACGCAAAAAGAAATGAGACTGTTGTACTGAAACAAGACTCAGAGACGAGACCATTGTACTTAAATGGAGACTCGAAAGGAACGGGATCGTTGTACTTAAACGAGAGCCCAAGACGCGACCGTTGTACTGAAACGGAGATGCGAAAAGAAATGAGACTGTTGTACTGAAACAAGACTCAAAGACGAGACCATTGTACTTAAATGGAGACTCGAAAGGAACGGGATCATTGTACTTAAACGAGAGCCCAAGACGCGACCATTGTACTGAAACGGAGACGCGAAAAGATGAGACTGTCGTACTGAAACAAGGCTCAACTGGGGATAACAACAAGACTCGGTAGACGTAACCACCCTGGGAAACGGAGTTGCATTCTGTGGGGAATGCTTCAATCTAATTAGAGATGTAACGGGTCTTATGTAATATACCTCAAAACTGGCCCATGCTGGTATGCATATGTTTGGATTTATGGCGTAATGCTCCATGATGATGGAAATGCTACGCTTTGGAGGATGCAAATGCGATGATGATGCAAATGACAATGCAAAGGAGATCTCCTGATAAGGAGACTGCAGGTATCCCAGATAACTTGGCTGGGGAGAAACGATGATCACTGCATTGATCTGGTTTGTCCTGATGAGGGGGAAACAACTCTGCGGGGAAAATTGTTAATAATTTACTGGCTCAGAATAGCCGCCACTGCCAAAAATAAATTGGACTTTGAGATTGGAGCGCCAAGACCCTGTTGGAGATGGACCCTTCTTGAACTCTGGTGGGGAACCAAAGGCATGATACTGCTGGGGAGGCAAAACACTCCTTATACTGCTGAGAATTGCCCCTGTCTGAAGGGAAACTTCTGCTTGGGGATGATACCCACTCTCTGCTACCTTATTGAGATATTTCAACTTCCAACTCTACTGGGGATGATGGAGGATGTCAATGATGATGCTTCCTGCTGAAGATAAGAGTTTAAGTTGCCACTTGCTGGGGATAAGAGATAAATCCTCTCATGTTGGGAATGAGAGATGTAAGGCGTCTCATGCTGGGGATGAGAGACGATGATATCCTTCTGCTCAAGAAGTAATCTTCCATTTGCCGTACTACTGGAGAAGGGATTGTCTAATGAGACTTGCTAAGGAATTTTGATCAATGAAGCTAGCTGATGAAATAACTCTTGAAGTATTGTGCTGACAATGGCTTCGCTTCCAGCCTCTGGGTTGATAGATCGCCAACTAATCATGATTGAACAATGGTTCTCTGAAATTTTCAACTCGCCTCAGACTAAAGTCCATCGGAAGAAAATGTCTCAAGAGGATTTTACAGAAAACATGGCATACGAAACGCCTTAGTGTCTTCAAACTCTTGGAGAGATTCATCGGATCTCGAAATAACTGCCCCAGACTGCATGGTCTGTGAAAGAATTTGCCTCGCAAGGATTCCTGAAAAACCTCATATCACTGTGAGATATTCTGCCCCAGTATATTGAACTCTGGATAAGTGCTTCTGATAAGCCGTCTTCGAGAGAGAGTACTTCTCATGCTTCTGGGATGGCCTGCCCCGGTACGAGCCTTGAAGTGATCACCTCTGACTGACTTGTGCTTTGAAGAAAATATCCATACTACATACTCCTGGAGAGATTTAAATCTCGAGGTGATTGCCCCAGATTGGTCGGCTCTTACTGCGACCGTTGGGAAAAGTCTCTATTCAATGGAGCTTCTTGGAAAAGTGCATCTCAAAAGATTGACCTTCGGAAGTTTCAGACTTCTCAACTCGGCAAGATTAAGCTTCTGGACTGAAGTTTCATGTGTGAATTTTTATGATACCCAACAAATATATGCAAGCAGAAAATGTTTATTCTAAGAATGAAAATTCTAATGCAACACACATGTCAATCTTGAAGTTTTACTGAAAAAGATGTCGCAAACCTTTGTGAGCGAATCATTGGTTAAGATTCGACATTAATTTTTGATGAATGAAAGCATGCACATGCAACACCAACAAAGAACTTTTAGCACAACTCATAGGAGTCAAGAACGCGATCTCGTGGTAGTACGCTCTCAAGATAACACTATTTCAGTTAGGACTTTTGAGGGTTGTATCGTGGCCTGGTTCACGGTTATAGAAACAAAAGAGATAGGCTCGAAATTTATTTGTGCCCACCCATCTTCGTGATGTTCTCCATTCCTATTTTCAGCTAGCTTTCACAAGCGTTCACCTCTCAAAAAGGGTTTTGTGATGGTTGAGGAACCAATTACACTAACGGTGTAAGCACCAAACAGGTTGTTGTTGGGAGTCAGTCACCCCTTAGTCTTTCGTGTCTGTGCCACACGACTTTGTTCTTGTTTGAGGATCTTTCTTGTGTAATCCTTTTCGTTTTTCACTTTTGCATTCTTTTTCTTATCCCTAACTTTTGCCTGGACTAATTCTTGTGAATCTTTGATTGTGAAGTCCAGCGGGATGCCCTAATTTTTGCCTAAGTCACTTGTTTTCAAGTTTCGACTTAGCGGGCTTTCTCATTCATTTTTTTTCAATTCTTCTTTTTTTTTGAACAAATCGTGTGACACTGTTTGTCTTGATTGCTTTGAAAGGGTCGTGACTGTCCCACTTCTTGGTTGTTGAGGGATAACCATTGTGGTCTCCGGTCTTTGGACCTCTTGATTGGGATAACCATTGTGATTCCTGGTCATTGGACCTCTTGATTTGGTACAACGAAAGGTAATGGATCCTCAGATTTGCACTCCTTTTCGAAATTTGAACGATCGGTCCAGCTAACTGACGCCTACCCTGCCCCTGGGTTAAATGCAAGGGTTTTTTTCATGCGAAAAGAAACTCCTACTTCAAGGCTCAAATGGGTTGGCGAGGGTCTATCTCCCTTATATCTCCAGTGTTTAGAATTTGAAACAATGCCTGTACATCATCAACATGGTCTTTCTCAAAAGCACACAATTAGATATTTTTGCGTTTTCATTTCGTTATCCTCCTTAATAGAGTTTAAGCACAATAGTTGGTACTGCAATGCACATACACAAAATCATGAGTGAATACGAATGGATTACTTCAAGAGAAACATGTGCATTTTATTATGGTTATCATTCAAAAACAAATAAGTTTCATGCATGCATACAAATGTTTAAACAAACAATATAAACTACAAATGAAAATGCAGTAAAGAAGCTGAACATTGCCATCATTGAGGAGACTTGACTCCATCTGGACTTATTTCTTCTGAAAATGCCCTTGCAAACTAGGATGCCAATTTGATAAGGAGATTTCAATATGTGAGCAGACCTTCTGGCATGATGACCTTTGAGTCGGCCAAATTTTGCATCTTGTACTTGAACACATCATAGTTGTCAATTGTATGCCTAAATGCCCCTGAGTGATACTTGCATCTAGCCTTCATATCATGGTGGTCATTATTGAGGAGGTTTGACTCCGTCTGGACTTATTGCTCTCGGAGACTTTCAACAGTCAGTAGTCTGGGTGTTTACTCAATCAAATTCGTGACCTTGTCTTCACCTTTGTCTCTGAAAGACTTGCAATTTTCAATTAAATGGCCAGGTGCCCCAGAATGATTGTCATACTTGGCATTGAAACCCCAAAGGAAGCTTTGTCGGAGACAATCCTGATGCAGTTAGCTCAACCACTCTAAATTTGCGTAAATGAGGAAACTTATTGCACGTACGTCATCAGAATATGATCAAACTTCTTCTCAAGTGGTTTTGGCCTTTACCCTTATGCTCTGACCCTTAGGACTCTCTTGGGAAGCTGAAATTGGATGCCGACAAGTGAAGTCTTGAGGGAAGAGGTTGATAAAGTTAATAGATAAGGTTGCTCGGAAAGATCTTGCACGATCTCCTGCCTACGTATCTCCATTGACCAATGGAGAATCAGAGCAGCGTAGTTCCCCTCAGTAGGGATGAAAATAGCTTCATTTCCTTGACACCACATTCAGGATTTCCATAATCGGCTTATCTGAGTCTTCATCTGGTTGACTTCCTCTTTCAACAGTTTCTGATTCTGAAATAAAGCTTATACTTCTGCCCTGAATGGCCTCAGCTGGGTCTTCCTTCGATTACCTCCGCCCGGAGTTGCTTCAAATACATACCTTGATGAATGTGATTCAAGTTATCCATTCTGATGAGAAATCAAGTCAGGAAAAGAATATGTCTCTGAACACCTGTCAAGAATGCAAGGATGTATGCAAATGCCATGTTCAATTATTTCTGAGGAATCTATCTGCTTTGATTCAAATTTTGATACAGAAAGATCCAACAGCATGATTCAGATATGTGATCCTCAGAAATAACTGAACATGTGTGTAGAAATTCTATGATGTCATGTATGCAACAGACGTGTGATCAATTATGTGATGTTGGTGTTGAGCAGTGAACCAACTGTTTGTATAGAACCCCAATAACGGCACCATCTTTGTATAGAACCCCATAACTGAGAACCCAATAACTGTAGAACTGGATCACATAATAGAATATTCATTGATGGTGTTGAAGTTGAACAACGAGCCAAGTATCTGTGGAGAGTCACAATATCAAGGTCATAATGGTAATCACAGTAATAATTTCTCTGAATAGAAATCCCAGATCTCAGAATCAAAGAACCATAGAACACTGAACAATACTGGCAAAGTGGGTATGTTGAAGTTTAGGGTTCCTGCAAACCTGTAAACCCTCCCAATCTCACGGGTGTGCTACTCGGGTCAACATCACGGACTCTCAAAGCCGAATAGCAATAATACATTCACCATTTCCGAGAAATGGCTCATGACCAAATCAGGGAATCGGTTTGGCATTATGTACTAATCAGGGAGGCCTCAGCTGAGTCCAAGGAAACAAGCATCCCTCATTGGTCCCCAACTTCAAGAACTGAATCGAGAAACAATAGTACATTCATCCCGAAGGGTACAATACTACCGTCATACGAACAGTTTGCCTTGACAGGATTCCTATGAGAGAACCAGACCATCCTATGCGAGTTCCCAATGGACCCTCGGATGCGAGTGGGTTTGCCAACAAATATGGTCTGCCACTGTCATCACTGGAGAGGGGTGTTCCCATTTAGGTCCTCGAAGATCGGTCACCAGATGCACATAACTATCAAGGTTGTACCCTGAAGTGGAGAAGAACCCCCACACAGAATAGTCCCGAGACAGTCGCAATCTGGGTGTGGAACACATCACCACTCATCATGTAACCATGCGAGCACAATGTGTCCACGCTAATCCTATAGTGCACTCAAGCCGGGTAGTTGGCTTATCTCACAGTAACTCCCATCCCGCAGAAAAAATGAAAATCAACACAGCCAGACAGTCCAGTATAATATGATGCATGGAAAATAAAATATTGAAAGCGGTAAATAAATGCGGTAAAGTAAAGCTGTAAAGAACTGTAAATAAAAACAGTAAAGCTAAACTAAAGCACTCAGCATCAAACAGATAAACACCCAAAGAAACAAAGCCAACATGCGCTAGGATTGACTCTACAAGGGAAACAGGAAGAATCAGGTTATGTCCCCAGCAGAGTCGCCAGCTGTCGCTCCCGGGATTTTCATCCTAGTACAAACGCGAAAGTGGCGCGGAAAGGTAGAGTCGCCAGCCAGACATTTTTATCCCGAAGAATGGGAAAGGTAATGTTGCACAAACCTGAGGAAGAAGGAAAGGACAAGGCCTTGCGAACCAAAGATCTGAGTTCGGGAGTCGGTTACGACCTGGGAAGGTATTAGCACCCAGATCGTCCGTCGTACCCGACGGGATCCACGCTTGCTTGTTTGTTTCAAAGGGTGAGAAATAAAGTTGCTGCTGAATGAAACCGCTAACTGGAAATGGAATGAGAAAAGGAATTAAAAGAGAATGGAAAGAAAGAGGGAAATGTAGGGAAAATAAAGAATGTGCTCGAACGGGCCCTACCCCGCTGCCTACGTACCTCATCGGGATAATGAGGATCAGAGTCGACGTAGTTCGCCTAACTAAGGCGGGAACTATTTGTTTGTGTTTTTTTATGCTGGAACTGCGTATGTCTATGCTCAGGTGTTGCAGGCTCGTCTGGTACGAGTGCGTTTACCGTCTTGCATGTGTGACAAGTCGTCGCGAGTTCGCGTTGTGAGTGAATGAGATGAGAAGAGAAGTTCCCGCAGGATAGTCGCTTATTATTTGTTTTTGGCTTTTATGAGAAATGTTTTGAATTTGTTTGTGAACTGTCTTGTACTAAGACCTATCCATCGCGGGAAGTATTTACACCTCGCCCCGAAACAGGACGCGTATAAACACTCCGCAACAAAGTCTCGTGTCGTACAAGATTGTTCGGTTTTTATTAAGTGTTTTATTGCTTTTCTTTATGAGATGAGAAAGAATGACTCAAGTTGGAAAAGGAAAAATCTAATGGGAACTAAGACACACCCTAATTTTTATTGATTTATTTACAAGGGATATCCTATGGTTAATGAGGTATTCTAATCCTAAGAAAGAAAAGGAAAGGAAGAAAAGAGAGCTTAGAAACTAACTTACTTCCTAAGGAAGTTAAGTTGTTTCTAAAGAAAGGGAAAGCCTAAAAGCAAAGCACAAAGTGCTAAGGCAAACACATTTAGAATGCATAAAAGATAGGAATGAAGTGAGGCTTACCTCAATCTTCCCCCCTACAAAACAAATATTAGCATGACAATGCATATTGAAAGTAAAATCGAAACATGAAAGCGATTAAGTACCATAAACGTCCTAGAATGGAACTAGGGTTCAAAATAAGACCTAAGTATAAAGGTGAAGGTACCTAAAGGTTACATGACTTCTAAAATCAGTAGCTACATGATATGGATCCCTAAGGATGCTAGGATATCTCACAAGATCAAACTATGTCAAACTATGTACAAAAAGTTCACCTAAGTTCACCTAAATGCAAGTTAGGGTTTATGGATGAAGTATGAATGCGTATGGCTTACAAGCATGAATTAATACATGAAATGAACATAAAAGTCAGTAGTGAACGTTTATGAAGATGGATGAATGAATATACAATCATGGATGTAATGGATTAGGCATATGGAGCAATGAGAAGAAGATGTGAGAAGAAACGAGCAAAAATCGCATAAGATCGCACATGATGAAAGTTAAGGAAAAATGGCATGTGAATATGCATGAAATGATTATGGTTCAGTAGCATACAAGGTATGAGATGCAATTAGAATTCATGAATAGGCATTAATGATTTCCACATAATTCAAGTTATTATTTAGAGGAGAAGAGAATCTAGTTTAGGTTAAAGTTAATTCACATAAGTATGCACTTTAAAGCACCAAAACAAACCAAATGAGTATGGTTCAAAAAATGACCTATGACTGGAATTAAAGGCATACAAATGACCTATAATCAAATCCTAAAATCTACCAAAAATCCCTTCAAGAAAATGGCATGAATGCCTTCTTATCATTTAAGTTATGGAGCAAATAGACACATGAATCAACCTAGGATCTAGGTGACATGGAAAAATAGCAAAAAGCCTTTAAAAATTATGAAATTAAATCCCTGGAATAATAAAGTCATTATCTCACATTGTCCAAAAGGATTCCACAAAATTATGCACCAAAGTGCCAAAACAAATCCTTGACTAGCAAGGTAGCAATGAATGATCACCCAAAAACAACTCCACAAAGTGGATCAAAAAGGGCACTAAAAATTATGAAAAAAATGCCTAATGAGCATCAAAATGTCACCAATTACAGTGATTAATCATATACAAAAAATAGGTCTCACACCTATGGGGAAAAATCGATTTCGGTCCCTTATGCCAAAACCTTCCTTTTTGGAACAGCTTGTGATCTAAAATCCAAATAAAATATTGAAACCACCCAAATCTGGAAACAAAAAATATGACAAATTAATTAAGAGGATGAGGATCACTAATGAATTTTTCCAGAATTTTATCACACTTAAAACTATTTTTAATAATTGCGACGAAACGGGCAAAAAGGTGGATTTTAAGGGGAAGTGAAAGGAATCGATCCTAATGGTTCGTAACCTACTCCCTAAGTTCCGAAATCGACATATATCAATATATATCACAAATAAATCCAATGCCTCAGGTGGGAGGGCTCAATATGCACCTTAAGTTATATGATCCTAAGTCGCATACAACTAGAATGATACATTAAAGTAGAGAATCGAGATTACTTACTTGGTCGAAGTGCCGATTCTTTCACATAAAAGAAATCCAAAAAAAACTTCAAGTCAAGCCTTGTAATATCCCATGAGCAAAATAAATGCTCATCTTCCATAATTGCTTTGTGAAGATCCCCCATAATCGAAACAAAAACAACGGCACAAAATATCATTTGAATCCAAAGGTATCCCACAAATAAAGTGGAATACCAACCAAACAACCGTCGTTAAGATCTTTGCGAGAACCTTGCATGAACTCAACAAACGCATTAGAAACCAAAAATAGGTGCAACCGGAAGTTGCACCTATGCCTCACAACTCCAAATCAAGTAGAAATATGAATATACGAGTCATGGACATGCATTGAAATTTACGTTTCAAAACGGGGCAGCACTTATGCTCTAACATAAACAACATGCAAACTCAAACCGGAATCAAACAAATTTACATGCAATGAATGGCAAATGATCAACAAACATATATACAAGTCAAAACAAGATCAATGCATCAAAATCGCACCAAACCGAACTTAAAAAGCCTTAAAACGAAAAAACGCGTCAAAAATCACCGACTCGGAATTGAACGAAAATCGCATGGTAACTTGCAAACGTGCCAACGGATTCAAATATGCAATCGGATTTTGAAAATTCCGCTCGGAAGTGATACTTTTTGGCCAATTTCGTCGGCTGGCAGTAGTGAAATAGTCGGAAAAAAATTGTCCGAAATCGACTAAAAAGTTCACCAATGACTCCGGAATAATCAACAAAGTCAATTTACACTATTCACATTCGCGAAAACGCGCTACGGTTAGGAAGTTATGACCAAAACATATTCTCGACACGCGACACATGAACAACATCAACAATTAAGCCTCAACCTATCCTATTTCAAATTTGCACATTGAAACAAGCATGAATTTAAAAGTCAAGCACTTCAATCAATATCAAGTTATAATAATTAGCTCTCTTAGGAATTTTTTCAAACACCTAACATTCACCGATTATTCTATGTCAACTTTACCAAGCCTTTTCAATCATGCACCACAACAATTATTAGGATAAATTAATCAAGAATCAATCAATAATCAAATCATGAATCAATGCACATAATCTCCACAAGATTAATTCAACTTCAAAATTCAATTCAAGAAACAATTCAACAATTATTCATGAATTAAAGTTTAAGAAGCTTACCGAATGAAGAATCGACGAAGAAATTGCGAATCCGAAGGAAGTGAGACGCGATCATGAACGGAGGAGAGGAGGAGAGGCCGCGTGGCTGCCGGCGGCGGAAGATGGTGGTCGCGCGATGGTGAAGTTCACCGGAGGTGGTGGTTCGTGGCGGCTCGGCTACCGGAAGCTTGATCGGAATTGTTGTGTTCTTGAGTTCTTGATGAAGTTGTTGTTGTGTTCTTGAGAAAGAGTTGAGAGAATGAACTTTGATCCTTTAGAGAGAGTTTGTGAGAGTTTTTTGGTGTTTGTAAATTATGATTGAAGTTATGAGACAAATTGTGAGTCAAAAGAATATATAGTGGAGTGTAAAATGAAAGGCAAAAGGTATAATTTCGGCTTAAGTGAAAATAACAATATCTTCGGCAAGAAATTTCGACTTTGAACCTTCCACAACATCGTACGCCTCTGAATCATGGTTGCAATGCAAAAATAACGAACGTCATACGATCAAAATCGAGTGCGATCGATACGTTTAAGCTGCAAGACGTCACTGAATAAGTTGTTTTTTCGGCTTATTTGGTGTCCGCTACTCGAAAATGTGACGAGGCCAACCTCTTCGGAGCATAATCTCGACTCGACTTTGTCATCAAAGTTGTAGATCTATGAGTCAGTGACCTGGTGTTAAAATCTAAGCTCACCCGGACAAACGACGAGGGAGATATGAATTTTCTCGTGAAACCACTTTCAGCATTTTTCTTCGGTTCAGCACTTCAGTTTTGTGAAATAAACCAAAACGACAATCTTTGGAGCACCGTTCGAACTCACTTTTGTATTTGAAATTGAAGAGGATAAAATTTGTGAACCAACGCTTCAAGAACGGGTGATATCCGATGAAAATTGACCGAGTTATGAATTTTACAAAATCTGACAAACAGTGCACTGCATCAAAGAACCTTACTGGTAATTCGCATTTTCGAGATCCTTCCGCTCGGACCTAACCCAAACTGAATTCACATAATGAAGATAACATCTAAACGGAATTTTAGGCACCAAAACAACATCAATTCGATGAACGAGCCAAGAGTTATGAATTTTTTAGTGTTCAAAACTCACCGGTTCAGCACTGTTTTTCACTATGTCGACTCTAAAGACTCGCGCATTCTGAGATCTTCTTCAAAGAATTAGTTATCGGCCAAAACTCAAAAGTTAGAAAGGATATCAAGACGGAACTTTTGGCATATGAATCTCTCAGACATATTGACCCAATCAGAAGTTACGAACTCTTGAATACCGCTAGCACAGTTAATCGGCGAAACCGAAATTTCAAAAACAAATAATTCCCGCCATTTTCCTTGATGAATTGGCCTCCGAGCCGAACACAAAAGTTGTAGAGAATACCGAAATAGTCTAAACTATTGAGTTTCAAGCCAAAATGAGTTTCCGAGCATAAGTTACAACTTTTGCAAACTGCACCATAAAACTGATATTCTGCTTAAACTCCTTTGAATCAACCGAGAACTTTTGTTTTCTTCTAAGATTCTTGTGCACGTTCCGCATGAAAAAATAAAGGCCAGTCGCAACCTGTGAAAGCTCAAATGGAGATGTATATTCATGTATGTTTATGATGCAATTGTGATCTAAATGCAATGCAATGTATGAAAGGATATGCTAAATGGCATGAAAATGAGAGGGCAAATTTTGGGGTGTTACACTTGGGTCGTCGTTTATTCTTCCCAATGGTTACCTTGTTACCTCGGGCCGTCGTTTATTCTTTCCGCAGGTTATCTCATTTTTGGACCGTCTTTTATTCTTCCTAGAAATCAACTTACCTTGGGCCGTCGTTTATTCTTCCCAATGGTTACCTTGTTACCTCGGGCCATCGTTTATTCTTCCCGCGGGTTATCTCATTTTTGGACCGTCTCTTATTCTTCCCAGAAATCAACTTACCTTGGGCCGTCGTTTATTCTTCCCAATGGTTACCTTGTTACCTCGGGGCGTCGTTTATTCTTCCCGTAGGTTATCTCATTTTTGGGTCGTCGTTTATTCTTCCCAAAAAATGTCATCTCCATATTTAAGAAGCATATCAGAAGACTCTTTATTCAAATGGCATCTTTAAGCCCATTCAAGCATCACGATCAACCAACAACATCATTCTACACCTCAGCAAGTGCAAATTTTTGGGTTTTGTGTTCAATCCTCTTCAATCTTCAAGTCACGAATGACGTACATGCCAATATAACTCCTTAGATTCCAGAAAATTGAACAAGGAGCAGCTGTTGTACCCCAAAATTTTCCCTCCCACAATCAAGACAACCTCACTCAAGACTTCTAAATGATCATAAGATCCTCAGGACTCCTAATTAATCAAGAAGTATGGAAGTTTCCTCAGACAATGCCTCCTCCTAAGCAAAAGGTCTAAAACTAGGGTTTTGTGTTTCTTCAGGTTAAAAATATTTTCAAGGCCTCAAGTGAGCTTCATAACATCCCACATGTATTCAAGAATCCCCATGTCAAGTTTCAAGGCTTTCCCAATAAGTTTGCCCAGTCAGATGATCAGATATGCAAAAATCAGTCAAAGTAGTTAAAAAGTCAAACTGAGGTCAAATGTGGTCAAACTAAAGTCAAACTTCAAGATGTTTTGCTAACATCAAGTTTATTAAGTAAAATTCATCATTTGATCAAGGGTTGATCATGATTCATCAAGGAAGTTTCAGATCATCAAGAATCAGGAGTTTCTAAATTAGGGTTTTCTTAGGAAAAGTCAACTGAACTTTGACTAGCCATAACTTTCACATGCTTCATCAAAAAATTCCCATCCAGAGCTTATTTTGAAGGAAATTGAATTCTATACAAATTTGTGTCTTACAAGCCAAGCCTAAAAATGCTTCATTTAGAAGGTATGAGCTAAAACATTATAGGTCATTTCAAAAGTCAACAAAAAGTCAACATCTTCGAAAGGGCATAATTTGAAAATGGTAAAGGATATGGACATGAGACCAAAGAGGTTTGTTAGAGGACTCTTTAAGATTTACAAAATGTCCAAGAACACCTTCATATCCTTAAAATAGAAGGATTTATTCTTTGGCAAAGTTGGGAAATTTTTGAAGGGTATATTGAGCAAATGAGGTCTTAAAACCAAATCTTTCCAAATGGGCCGTCAATTTTGTAATCCAATCTTCACAATGACATCATGCACGACCCAATGCTTATTTTTTTTTTCCATATTTTTGTAGTTTATTTTATATTTATTTGGATTTTATTCATTAAAATTCAATTTAAATATATATAAAATATGAAAAATCAAATAAAGCATGAAATCTTTGATTGGAAATTAGTTAAATTATATTTAGAATGATTGGAAATCAACTAAAGTCAGATTGAACCTAAAATAGCAAGTTTTAATATGATTTTTTGAATATTTGAAAGTGATGAAACTTCATGATCAAACAATCTTCACAAGCCCACAAATCCACAAGTTCTTGACCTAAATTCAATCACTACATATACACAAACAAAAACATACACTAGGGGACAAATTTTCTGCCTCCAAGAACCAAGAACAATCTTCAACTCTTTCAAAGAAAACTCAAATTCGGATTCCTTGATTTTGTTGTTTTTCAGGTGATTTAAAGGTGGCAAATCATTCCTGGACAATCACTGAACATCTCTGCATCATTTTCATCATCCAAAACCTCATGAATTGTTGAAACCGAATCTTCAAATGTTCTTGAAAAACAAAATTTCGATTTCTCTCATACATGCGTTGTTTATTGTTTTTAATGTTTGATTATGGTTCATGATGCATCACTGATTGTTTCTGGATGGTTATTTTTAAGTTTTGATGCAGGTATCACAAATCACCATGTTAGGGTTCCAAAAAAATCGTGAATTAGGATTTCGTTTAAGAGCCTATTTTAGACCAAATTAATGATGAATTTGGAATCATTGGCCTTCTATTAATCAATCTGGACAATTAGAATGAATTTATTGCTTGTATTCCTCATGTTCTAATGTGCAGGAGTTATAATGAGAGGAAAAATCCATCACTATAGCCTTTAGTGACGAACGTCTGTCACTAAAAGCTAAATGGACGGCTGAAGGTTGAAGAAGGTGTTTGGCGCGTTCAAAATTTCAAATATTTGATATTGCTTATGTGGTTTTTGTTTCACAAGATGAATAAACGTGCGGCTTGGCTCAGCTAGTTGTGTGTACGCGTGTGAATGCATAATACCTGTGTTGGATCCTTGGCTTGGGCGTTTTTGCTTTTAATTCATTTATTTTGCAGGTTTAAAATATAATGATTGTGTTCTAGTATCCTAACACAAGCGCGTGCTGGCTCAGTTGGTTTTGTACTGTGTTATTGAGGTAAGGGAACCGGGTTCAAATCCCAGGTCCTATCTTTTTGGCTATTTTCCTCACTTTTTTTTCTTCATATTTTCCTATTTTTCTATTTTATTTATTTTAATTAATTAATTTAATTAAATCTAAAACCAATAATCTTTTTATAAATCTTATACTTTTAAAAACTCATAATTATTTCTTAATATTTTATTTTAATTATTAATCTTATAATATTTTTGTATATAACTTTTCTTATATATATATATATATATATATATATATATATATATATATTGATATATATATATATATATATATATATATATATATATATATATATATATATATATATATATATATATATATATATATATATATATATATATATATATATATATATATATATATATATATATATTTTGTAAATAAATAATTAATTATGTTAAAAAACCCTAATTATTTTCTAAACCCTAATTTTTTCACTAACCTTAAAAATTTAACCTAATTTTTTCTAACCCTAAATATTTCTTTTATAATAACTTTTTTTTATTTTGTAATATATTATCTTTTTATTATTATTATTATTAAATCCTTTAAATTTATATTATTTTTCTAATAATCTCTAAAATTCTAACTTTAACTTAAAAATGTTTCTTTTAAAAATTCTAACTTCTCTTTTATTTCTATATTATTATTTTCTTTATTTTCTTTTTCTAATATTTATTATTATTGCTTTATTTATTATTATTGCTTATATTTACTTTATTATTATTATCATTTATTATTTTTTTGATTATATTGTAATTATCCCAAAGCCATGTAATAATTCTAGATTTATTTTCCGTCATTATTTTTATTATATTTATTGCGTGGTTAGTAAATAGGGTGTGAAAACTATTTGTAATTAATTTAATTTAGATAACTAATTTAAAAAAAGATAAATATTTGAAAATAAACACTCACACACGTAAGTCGATCTTTGATCGCCATCTTGCACTTCCTAGGGTATTCCTCTTGGTTGCCTTTAATATGGTCAAGTCCCTCGAATATAGGGATGTCTTAAGCAAAGTCTCTTCAAGTATAAATCATCATAGTCCCTACAGTTTAAAAGATCAAGTCCCTTCGAGGTTGCCTACAGAATAATGATCTCGTCTCTTCGAATAAATGATGATAGTCCCTATGAATTGCTAAAGACATCCCTTAAGTTGCTTTCTATGACCATACGATGACCCTACGCTTGTCCCTTAACACATCCAAGGTAATGACTACCTATTCCTTAATAATAGGGATAGTCTTACCATTGAAAGAACATACGAGAACATGAAAGACTTAATTTAGGGTAGGTACCTCTTAATTACTTGCTCACTTCTTAAAATTACTCTTTACACCTCACTTTCTTAAACATTTTTCAAAACAAGGCTTTGTATACATCCATATGAGGATCATTACAAAGTACTTAGAAAAATTTCTAATCACACACTACACTTTCCAAAAAAAATTTAAGTGAGCTAAGTAACTAAGAGCCCATGGATAACCATGGATATAAAGGGTGCTAACACCTTCCATTTATATAACTTACCCCCCGAACTCAAGTCTTTTAAAATAGGTCTTTCCTGTTCTTTTATGTCCTTTCCATTTGGATAAAATAAAAGTCGGTGGCGACTCTTGCTATCCGCAACATGACTAAAAAGTCAGTTCTCCCATCGTGTTACAACCCTCTTCTCCGTTGCTTCACTTTCCCAGATTTTCAGATAGGGCATTTACTGGAAGAATACTTTATGTTATTGGGTGTCCCTATCAGAAGAGAAATTCCTTTCAATCCTGAAATGACTCCTCCAAGGAATGAAGACATAGCCAAAGCATTACATCTGAAAGTAACCACCATTGATGAGCACATGACTTCTAAGGCTGGAATCCCATGCCTCCATCTGGATTTCTTGGTTACTTAGGCTATAAAGCATGCTACAGCAGGGAATTGTGAAATTGTTTGTGCTCTCCTAGCCCTCAACATTTATGGTATCATCTTGTTTGCAAATGAGCCTAAGTTTGTAAACAAGAATGCCATCCATATCTTCATGCTAAAGAACCTAATTCCCACCATGTTAGGAGACCTTTACTACTCAGTTCATAAGAGGAATGAGAAATAGAGAGGAAGACTGGTAAGATATTGTGCACCTCTCTTCTACTGTTGATTGATAAGACATATGTCGAAGACGGAAGCTTTCCTGAATCCACATCAGTCAAGGAATTGAGCTAAGAGGATGATTGCCCTTACTTTAGAAGATATCAAGTGGTGTACTCAGAACACCAAGGGCTGAGACATAATAACAAGTTGTGGGCAATACCCAAATGTGCCACTTATTGGAGTGAAGGGTTGCATCAACTACAATCCTTTACCTTTCAAAAGACAGTTGGGATATGCATTGATACATCCACCAAGGGAGCAGGACTTAGCAGAGTCTCTTTATTGTGCCTTTCAGAATAATCATGCCATTGTCCGGCAAGTAGCCTGGGCTTGGGACAACATACAAACTAAAGGGACTGCCATTTAAGGGAAGTGCAACAACATAACTTCTGCTCAGTACACTGAATGGTCTTGCATCAGAGGACAGGTTACTCGTATGCCATTTACCCTGGAAGATGTACTAGGGCCATCAGCAGTTGAGCCCATAGCCACAGTCAGTATGGAAGAGTTTGAAAGGATGAAGGAAAGAAATGCCCATCTAGCTGAAGCTTTGAATAAAAACCTTTGGGAAAGTAATGATGGTCTTTTAGACATTGAGAGGTTAGAAAAGCTACGCATCGAGCATGTAACCAAGATTGAGAAGACTGAAGACTACATCAGGAAAGCCCGAGCAGGGGAACTTGTGTTGAAGAATGCATGCAAGGAAGCAAAGATTCAAAGGGCAAGAGATGAGCATTATCTGGAAGAGAGTCAGGATAGATGGGTCAGGATAACTGAAGCTCGTTTATTGGAAGACCAGAAGATGCAAGCCAAGATAGAGCAGTTGGAAGCCAGTGAGAAACGAAGCCAAGAGGCACTGCTAGCAGCTCAGAAGGAGATCTCAGAGTTGAAACTTCGGGCGGGGTTAAAGAGATCCAAAGAACAAGACAGGTAACAGAAAATGACAAATGCCATTGCAACCAGAAACCTTCTCATTAGAACCATCACAGAGCACCCAGTTGGACCAGTAACTGATGCTCTCCTGAAGGAAGTCAAGGAGGATTCTTTTGGACTGGATGTCTGATTTTCTTTGCTTGTACCTATTTATTTATGTTGTAGCTCACCATGGTGATTTTGTTTATTGTATTCTTGAATAATTGTATTTTGATTCACCATGGGAGTTTGTTTGGTTGTAATTCATGAACTATTTGGCAATACCACTTGTACTTTTATGATTATGTATTGGATTTTCTCATGGACTTTGTTTGCTTCAACATCTTGATTCCCCAGAGGTCTGGAAGGTCAAAACCAAGAACCAAACCGGATACCCTCTGAAGACAAATAGACATATTGCATTACATGATAACTTCATATTCTTTGTGTTGCAGGAGTTTTGTTGTTGTTTTCTCACCCTGCTGATTGTTTCAGGAAATATTGCTCGTAGGAGGGTCTTTCCTGTCAATCTCATCCACATATATCCAACTCGTAACAACCTTCCAAGTCTACAAATGGATCAGTTACAACAGGAGCTGACAGATGTGAGAACTCAGATGACTGATGTGAGGACAGAAGTGAGGACTCAGATGAATCAATTCATGGTTGTGATGACTGGGCTAGCACAAAACCAAGAAAGATTGAGGGAGTTAGTCGAGCGGCAAACTCTAGAAGATAACCATGCATGCATTGGGGGTACAAGTAACAATGCGCACGATCAACCGCAAACAAATCCACCAGAGTTTGGGCCCCACAACAACCCTGAAGTCAATTTTATTGGAAATACCCAGAGAAACACTGGAGATCGTGTTCTACAGGAAGATCCTCAGGACGAGCAGTTTACAGTGTGTGGTGCTGGGCCTGATGAAGTTTATGATCATCGTCTGGACGAGATATCTAAGAAGTTAAGATCCTTGGAATCCCAAAACTCTTTGGGATTTGATGTGATGGATATGGGCCTAGTTGAAGGAGTAAGGATTCCTCACAAGTTCAAACCTCCATGCTTTGAAAAGTATAATGGTACTTCCTGTCCTTGTACCTATTTGCAATCTTTTCTGTGAAGATTGAAAGCATACACCATAGATGAGAAGCTGTGGATGTTTTACTTTGAAGACAGTTTAACCGGGGCATCCAGAGAGTGGTATTCACACCTATCAAGGGCTACTGTCAGAAAGTGGAAAGACTTAGCTGAGGCCTTTGTATGCCAATATTAGTACAACTTGGATATGGCACCTAATAGGACCCTCTTGATGGGTATGTCTAAGTCCCCAAGAGAAAGTTCATGCGAATATGCTCAGAGGTGGAGACAACTCGCTGCTGCTGTCCAGCCACCTATGTCTGAAAGGGAAATGGCTGATATGTTTATGAACACCTTGCAAGGAACCTATATTGATAGACTTGCTACCTTCTCTTCTACTAGCTTTGCTGGTGTGGTTATATCGGGAGAGAGAATCGAAAGCCTATTAAAGATGGGTAAGATTTCTGACAATGGTGCTAGCTCCAGCAATGCAAGGAAACCCTTCTCAGGACCTAGAAGAACAGGAGAGACTAATGCAGTGCATGTTAGTAGAGGTAGACCCCAATACTTGCAAATATCAGTGGCCACAGTCACCATTCCTACTCCAGCACCTTAGCAACAACAATATCCTTAGCAACAATAGTTCCCACAACAACATCAAAGATCTTAAAACAGCAACAATCAGCAGCAACGTCCTTTCCAACAAAGGTCGTCTCAAACTAATAGGGTGATCAATCCCATCCCGATGCCCTATACAACTTTACTCCCGCAACTATTGAAGCTCAACTTGACTGACCTAAGAACTTTGGCTCCACCAGATCCTTTGAATCTTCCAAGGAACTATGATGTCAACGCCAGATGTGCTTTTCACTCCAATGCACCTGTCCATTCAACAGAGAAATGTAGGGCCTTGCACATGAAAGTCCAAGATCTGATTGATTCCAAAGCTTTGAATTTTGCACCTCCACCAAATGTCACAAAGAATCCAATATTGAACCACGGTAGACCGATGATTAATGCTATTGAGGAAGACCAACCAGCAATTCTGATTGATGACATTGCAAACATTCAAACACCACTGGCCGAAGTAAAAGCTCAGCTATTGAATTGCTAAGTGTTTCCGGGTTGTGAGGCCCATTGTGAAGCTTGCAAAATTTCTGCCAATGGTTGTGCAAGTCTGAATAATGGTATCAGCAGACTTATCAAAGAAGGCATTCTACAAATCACATCAACAGTTCCATCTTCTACAACTGCAACAAAAATCTCTCCCACAACACCAGCAAACTATCACAACTCCTTCTTCTGCTGCAATTAGTCCGGTGACTATCACGGTGCCTAGACCAGTTCCTTATGACAACAACAGTGTTGTGCCTTGGCATTATGGTTCGGATCTTTACTGCCATGGAAAAAAGATCACTCTTGACTCCTCAATACCTATACCACAAGTTTACAATGTCAGGGGAGGTGGCGGCTTCACTCGGAGCGGACGTCTTTTTGCTTCACAGTTTCCCAGAGTTAATGCTGAAGTAGAAGCTGCTGCTAAAGCAAAAGGAAAAAATGTGGTGCCAGAGGAACCAGCTGCAAAAGAAACTCATAAGACACCCTTTGATCAAAATGTAGACGAGTTTATGAGTATTATTAAGAGAAGTGACTACAAAGTTGTGGATCAGCTCCATCAAACACCCTCCAAGATCTCTATATTATCACTGCTTATGTGTTCTGAGGCTCACCGGAATGCACTACTCAGGGTCTTGCACGCAGCTTATGTGCCTGAGGAGATCACAGTCAATCAGTTAGAAACAGTGGTCGCAAATGTTAATACTAGTCATGGACTAGGTTTCATCGATGCTGACTTGACTACGGAGGGGCGTAATCACAACAAGGCTTTGCATATCACCTTGGAATGTAAAGGTGTTGTACTGTCTCACGTTCTTGTTGATACTGGATCATCACTCAATGTGCTACCAAAGAAAGCCTTAGTCAAGATGGAGTATGATGGTCTTGCACTCCGTTTGAGAAACCTAGTTGTTAGAGCTTTCGATGGCTCTAAGAGATCGGTTCTCGGAGAGATTGAGCTGCCTGTGGTAATTGGCCCACAAACTTTCAAAACTACCTTTTATGTGATGGACATACAGCTTGCCTACAGCTGTTTGTTGGGTCGACCCTGGATTCACGCCGTTGGTGTAGTAACGTCAACCCTTCACCAGAAATTAAAATATGAGTGGGAAGGCCAGATTATCACCATTTATGGAGAAGAGGACATCTTTGTCAGTCACTTGGCTACATACAAGTACATAGAGATGGATGGAGAGATCCATGAAACCATGAGTCAGGGTTTCGAAGCTTTGAACATCAATGAAGCTACAACTGAGGTGTTTGCTGCATCCCAAGAGGAGAGGATAGGCACCTCAATTGCTTCCTACAAACAGGCTCGGAAGGTTGTGGAAGAAGGGAATGCCCAAGGCTGGGGCAAGCTGCTAAAGGTGGAGATGAATGAAGACAAATTTGGTTTGGGTTACAGACCATCCCGACAAGTTCTAGAGGAGGCTGCTGAAGCTCCCAAGTTCGTAAGTGGAGGAATACTGACCCCGAATGCTGTCAACACTTTGGAAGGCGAGGCTGAGAGCGACTACAACCTATAAAACAGGATCCTTCCAAGAGTCCCGGGCCGACAAGTCCTCAACTGGTCTTCCCAGGAAATTATAAGGGTTACTGCTGCAGAGTAATTATTATTTCCTGTTTTAAGCATGCATCAAAGTCCTGCATCTTGCCCAAGATGTTGGACTCATTTTGTAATAGGGCCATATGTATTTTGTGCAAATTGAATATTAATGAACAATGGACATCTTTTTGCAAACAATCTTTTTTCGCTCCCTGTCTTTTCATTTTTGTTATTTTCGCATAAAACAATAAATGGCAATGTTTTTCTCAATAATATCTTCATTCACTTTTTGTAAATAAGATAAAATCAATCACTAAAATGAACCAAATCTCAACCCTTGCAGAGATAGCCCTCCAGATTGCACCGACAACGACACTGCTATGACCTTGTATGACTTCGACAATCTGATTAATCAAGCAGATGAAGGGGTTGAAGAAGACTACGATTTACCTGAAGAGTTAGCCAGGTTATTGAGACAAGAGGAAAAGGTGATTGCACCTCATCAGGAGGAGGTTGAGACTATCAATCTTGGCACCGAGGAAGATGTAAAAGAAGTGAAGATTGGGGCCAGTCTGCAAACTCCGGTAAAAGAACAACTTATCAGTATGCTGCGAGAATATGTCGATGTCTTCGCTTGGTCCTACTAAGATATGCCGGGTTTGGATACAGATATTGTTATGCACAAGCTTCCATTGAAGGAGGATTGTCCGCCAGTTAAAAAAAAGTTGCGCCGTACTCGCCCAGACATGGCCATGAAAATCAAAGAGGAAGTACAAAAGCAGTGGGACGCCGGTTTTCTCACTGTAACTAGTTACCCGCCTTGGGTTGCTAACATTGTACCCGTACCTAAGAAGGATGGCAAGGTGCGTATGTGTGTCTATTACCAGGATTTGAACAGAGAAAGCCCGAAAGATGATTTCCCATTACCTCACATTGATGTATTGGTGGACAACACAACTCAGTTCTCGGTATTTTCCTTCACGGACGGATTTTCTGGATACAATCAGATCAAGCTGTCACCTGAAGACATGGAGAAAACAACCTTCATCATACCATGGGGCACGTTCTGCTACAAAGTAATGTCGTTTGGTTTGAATAACACTGGTGCAACATATCAACGGGATATGGTAACGTTATTCTACGACATGATCCATAAAGAAATTAAATTCTACGTGGATGACATGATTGCCAAGTCCCAAACAGAGGAAGAACATTTGATCAATCTATTGAAACTGTTCAAGCATCTGAGAAAGTATCAGTTAAGGTTGAACCCCAACAAATGCACATTCGGGGTACAATCTGGTAAGCTGCTGGGTTTTATTGTAAGAGGAAAAGGAATTGAGGTTGATTCCGACAAAGTCAAAGCAATTCAGGAACTGCCACACCCCAAATTTTACCCCTAACTGCTCGCATCATACATTCATCGCATTTAATAGAGAAATTCCAAGATTTTATTTTTCTGTTGCTTCTAACTCATTTTCAAGTTATTTATAAATTTAATTTTTATTTCTTTTCACTTCCAAGATTTTTTTAATTTAATTTCTATTTCATATTTCTAACTTTTTAATTTATTTTCATGTTTTAATTTTAATTTTAATTTCCTTTTCTTATTCTATTTTTCAAGTTTCTATTTTTTTTCAAATTTCTACTTCTAATTCTTGTTTCAATTTCTACTTCTAGTTCTTAATTCATGCTTAAACTTTAAATTTCTATTTTACAAATATTTTCTTGTTTCAATTTCTATTTTTCTTGTTTCTAAATTTAATTTTAATTTCCATTTTTTTTAATTCAATTGTATCATAGGTTTAAATCCAATTTCAATTTCAAGTTCAAATTTATTTTCAATTTTTCCATTCAATTCCAAGTCCATTTTAGAATTTCTAAGTCATGTTCCATCCCATTTTATTTATTTATTCCCAACTGCATTATTTTTTTTAGTCCAATTCCAATCCCATTTTCCATTACACTTTAAGTTTCAATCTCAATTTTCCATTCCAATTCTTCTGCAAGTCACCAATAAAAATTCTTTGTCAAAATTCCAAACCTTTCTTCAAAATTCAATTTATAATTCCAAGTTTGTTTTTTCATCTTTTTCCATATTTTTATTCTATTCGAGTTTTGATGCCAAGTTTCACTATCTATTTTCAAGTCCCATTTTATTTGCCTTCATCCAACTTCGTGCTAAAGTCATGTCAAATGTTCTAAATTCAATTCCAAGTTTCAATTTCTATTTTAATTCTATTTCAAGTGTTCGATACCCATTTCAATTCCGATTTCAAAGTTAAATTCAATTTCCAATTTCATTCCTAGCCTAAATTCATACCAATTCAAGTTTCTCAATTAGATTTCCATTTTCCAAGTTTCAATCTCTATTTCAATTTCTGATTTCATGTTTCAGTTCTCATTTTCAAGCTTCATCCAATTTTTTAATTTCATTCAAGAGTCATGTTTGTTTGTGTCATTTTCTACTCAAAGTGAAATCACCATTCTCAACAAAAAAAACTCCAATTTTGTTCAAAGTTTCTTCATTCAACTTCTTTCAAAATTCATATCAAAATTACAAAACTTGTTCCAAATATCAAAGTCACAAGTATCATTCCAAAATCCACGTCCAAACTTAGTTACAAGTTACAAGTTTTAAAACAAGGTGCAATTACAAGTAAAGAAATAATACATTTTTGTTATTTTATTTCAATAAGCATGTCCTTGAATTAGACTATTGCTTTCATGCCAAGCTTTGCTCCACTAAGACTCCCAAGTTTCCATTCCAAATTTCAAATCCAATGCTCTTTCCGTGTGTTATTCGCGTCCTTCATGGCCAAGTCTACCAATTTCCTCATGACAAGCCCAATGCATATGAAAATTAGAGAAAGCAAGGTATTATCATTCTTCATTCACATTAAGCTCAATCAAATCATTCATTCACCAAATCATACATACATAATCATTTCTACATAATCATGCTCATCATGGTCTATTTTTTTTAAGCAATTTCATAAATATTCAATTTCATCAAGTCATGCATTCAAGCATACCAATTCAACCAAGCATAGCAGCATTCACACAAGCCTATTTTCACTACTGTAAATTCACCAAATGCCTTCATCGTAAGAGATAGTACAACAAATGCAAGGGGGACCACAGGGTTCACTAACAGACAAAACCAACAGCACTCTGCACATAAGCAACATCTGCAAAAGCTGAACCGCAGACCACCCTGCTCCACCTCCCCACCACTACAACAATTCAGAGTTGTCCCCTCATTTGAAACCCTTCCTCAACAAGTTTTCTCAGTACAAAATTCAAACCCAAAACCCCTAATTCCATCCTACATATATGGCACTGTTTCATTCATAAAAAAAGAAGCAACACAAAACACACAAAAAAGCCAGCCGCAGGTTCACTAAAAATTTTCACAGAAAAGTTTCCTAATCCTAATCACTCAAAGCTCATTCAACCATGGTTTTCAGAGTTCAACATTAGAACTCTGAAAATATCCGAGCTAAGCCATCTCCAAATCTCAAATCAGTGGCAACATAACCGCAACAACACACAACAAATAGGAAATCACAACAAGAGCAATCAAAGAAGAAGAAGAAGTAGAACAAGCAAAGAAGAAGGAGGACCACTGAACTTACCTGGGAACAAATTTTTCTTTGAGGCTTGATCCAAAAAAGTTCTTCAAGAGGTAGTTTGCTTTCTCTCTTATTTTAGCTTCAAATGTCTCTGTTTCATTGATTTTTGTGCACCACACCTTTGTTTTGAGTTGATATTACGCTCGACCATCATTCTTGTGAATACGTTTGTTTAAGGTTCACCTCTGAGTTCATTTGTTTGGGGGTTTAGGGTTAGAAGTCGATTTTCGGCGAGGGTTAAGGTTTGTAAGATATGGATTTATGGGAGAAAGAGCCGTAAAATTCTTTTCGCAGAAAGAAGGAAAATTTGCTTGAGAGAGAGCGACGATAAAGGAAAAAAAATCTGAGAGAGAGCGAGAGATTTCTGGCGAGTTCTCCGGTGAAGGGTTTAGGTGAGATAGAAAGAAATATTGAGCGTTGATTTGAGTGAAAGTGAAAGACAAATCATAGAGGAGATCGTTGGAGAGGGTAATGAGAGAGAACTTTGAGAGAGTTTGATCGATGAACGAGTTGCAGTGAGTAGAGAGAGACTGAGAACGTTGAGAGAGAGATAAAGTGTTCAGTTGCTTTTGTGAGAGATGAACGTGAGTTGAGAGACCAAGAGGATTTAATTAATTGAGTTTTTTTATTTAATTTGATTTAATATAGACTTTAATGATGATTTAATTTTCCATATCTTTTTTCCAACGGCTTTAATTTAGTTTCTTTGTTTTCAGTTTATTTTATTTTATAAAGTTCTAAAAATATTCTTATTATTTAGTTTTACTTTTATTTATTTATTTTAGATTTAATTTAATTTACTATTTCTTAGTTAATTATCATTTTTGATATTTTCATTTAATAAATAAATAAAAAATAAATATATTTTCTCTCTTTCCTTATTTTTAGGTATTATTAGAAAAAATCATAATACTTATTTTCTTTCCTTAAATTTAGATATTATTATTATAATATATAAAAAAGAAATCAATATATTTTCTCTTTTTCCTTATTTATAGGTATTATTAGAAAAAAATCCAAAAAAATAAATATACTTAGTCTCTTTCCTTATTTATAGGTATTATTAGAAAAAAAATCCAAAAAAATAAATATACTTAGTCTCTTTCCTTATTTATAGGTATTGTTAGAAAAAAAATCCAAAAAAATAAATATACTTAGTCTCTTTCCTTATTTATAGGTATTGTTAGAAAAAAATTCAAAAAAAGAATATACTTAGTCTCTTTCCTTATTTATAGGTATTTTTAGAAAAAATTCAAAAAAAAATATACTTAGTCTCTTTCCTTATCTTTAGGTCTCATTTAAAAAAATTCAAATCAAAATTTATAGCATTTCTCCTTTTATTATTATTAGATATTATTATTAAAAAAAAATCAAATCAAAAAAGTTGTCATTTATCTCATTTTATTATTCTTAAATATTTGTTAGAAAAAAATAAAAAAACAAGTTTTAGCTTTCACCTTACTTTATTTTCATATATTGTTATAGAAAACCCAAAAAAATTATTTATATTTAACCTTCTTTTATTTTATTTAACTTTCACTTAACATATCTAAAAAACCAAAAATAAACTTTTTCTTATTTATTTCTTAATTTTTTTGTTTATTCTAAAAAAAAACATTTCTTTATCTTTATTAAACTTTTGTTATTAAAAACATTGTTATTATTTTTATTATCATTTTAATTTTAATTTATTACTTTCTTTAAGTATATCTAAAAAAATAAAAATAAAAATTATTTTCTTCTATTTTGTCTAATTATTTTCAAAATCAATTTTATCTTATTTCAAACTTAAGGTTTTAGAAGTTATTTTCAATTTATCTTTTTCTTTGAAAAATCTAAAAATAATTAAAAAAATAAAATAATGTCTTTTTATTAGTTTTTATTTAGTTGTTGGGTAGTTTATGTTTGATCTATTTAGAGGTGTCCCATTAGCTTGAGAGGTTTAATTTTAGGTTTATCTCTTAGTGAGCGTTTTTTTTATTATTTTGGTTGTATATATGCCATGCATTTTTTTATTTTATTTTGCATCAAGACCATATACTTGTTAAGATAAAATTGAAAGCGCACACTTTTGAGACTTTAATTTTTTCAAAGATAATAAATTCATGGTCCAACGCCAAGTTGAGTTCATATACACTTCACTCACACACGTAAGTCGGTCGTTTTACGATCGCCGTCTGCACAATCTTTACACTTTGCAACTTTCCAACTTAAGCAAATTGACGCACCGTGTTTGTCTTCCACCCCGCATTCTCGATCCATATATCGAGTCATAGCCCGGTTACTAAGCCTTTTACCTTGCATTTCCATTTACTTCATTCAGTTCATTTTTGCAAGTAGCAACCTATGCCTTAGACTTAGGAGCTTGCACCCTCATTTATTTACTTTATTTTTTTCGCATTTAAATCCAAAAGGGAAAGAACTCCTGCAGTTGACTCAATGTCATAGGAAGTTTAGCCATCCCTAGTTACCTTTTTGACCTTAGCCGTTAGGACTTTTTATTTTAGAACTTTTTGTGACTTTGCTAAAGTCACGTGAGTGTTTGCCATAACACTTACCTTCCCCCGCGAACCTTGAGCGTAACCAAGTGTTCGTTAATCCTTAGGAGAACTACGAGTGCTCTGATTCTATACCCGATACGTAGGCATCGATGCGATGTTGTGCGAGCACCATTAGATATAAAAACCTTAGGTTCCCTTAGTTTTAGCAAGCAATAAATAACAAAAACACAAATATCAACAAGAGGTTCCCGTAGGATACTACGGATGCTTAGGATGCTAACACCTTCCCTAGGTATAACCAACCCCCGAACCTAGTTTCTCCTCATTTAGGGTTTTTACGATCTTTTTCCCTTTTCCCTTTGGATTAAATTAAAGTCGGTGGTGAACATAAAAGTTTTGCGATTCAAGCTTAATCAATAGCTTGGTATCCGATTCTCACCGCAACAGAAATGGCGACTTCACTGGGGACTCTATTTTTGAGGGTTAAGCCCACCTTGTATATTTGTATATTTGTTGTTGTATTGCTTGTTATTATTTGGGATTTTTGTTGGATGCTCCATGTGTGGTGAGATAAGTCCTAACCCGGACTTGAGTGCAAAATAAGATAGGACGGTGGTATATTCAAGAAGGCTTGTAGGGAGTTAAGTCCCGACCAAGTTGACTTGAGACACCACTACTCAGCGGAGGCCTCCTCGGATGTAGTTTTGTTGATCGAGTTCAGTCGTGAAAGCATTACTATATTCGACCTGAGAGCCGTTAATGTCGAGGACCTTAGAACATTTACCCCCACTTGGCCTTTTAGGGATGTAGTGCGATGACTATGAGGGTGCAAATTCGAAATAGTTGATACGCGATACTACACCCGGATGAGACTCTCTTGAGAATATTATTGATTACCAAGTTGAGTTGGGAAGTCGGTAATATCCGAAAGTTGGGACAATGATTCTGGGAACTTTTAGAACCCGTTGTACAGGTACAAATAAACTCATAGTACATGCCTTTTGGGAGGGTTGAACCTTCGACCTCATGCAAGCTTTGAACCTAAGCCTTGTGTGTTTTTGTGTATTCATGCATTCACGCATCATGAAGCATCATTTTTACCAATTTATTCAAGGAACTCAGAAACTCTATCTTTGCAAATATCGTAGGTATCATCATGGACTTTGGAAGAAGAAAGACTGTCAAGTACACATTCAAAACTCCCAAACTCGAAGACCTAAGGAAATTAAGAGATTTGGTTAGGGATCAAGAAGCCTTCATGGAGAAGCATATGAGACTTTTAGCTTTGCTTAAGACTGAGTGGGATGGAAGGTTGCTCTCTGTAATGCTCCAGTTTTATGATCCTCTCTACCATTGTTTTACGTTCCCTGATTACCAATTGGTGCCTACTTTGGAAGAGTATTCATTTCTGGTGGGATCACGTGTTAAGGATGAGTTTCCATTCCCTGTTCTAGAGAAGGACCCTGAAGAAGCGGAGATTGCAAAGGCGACATATTTGAGTGTTCCTGAGGTCAAGGCAAATATGACCTATAAAGGAAAGATTTTTGGATTCCCTACAAAGTTTTTGGTAGAAAAGGCCAAGAATTTTGTTAGTGTGAAGGATATGAAAGCTTTTGAGGCGACCTTTATTCTGCTAATATATGGAGTGTTACTTTTCCCAAACTTTGAAGACTTTGTAGACCTTAACGCCATCAAAATATTTCTGAAGAAGAACCCGGTCCCTACTTTGCTCGGAGACACTAACCATTCCATCCATCTGAGGAATCTCCATAAGGGAGGGATGATTACTTGTTGTGCATCATTGTTATACGAGTGGTTTATTTCGCACTTGCCTAAGTCAGCTTCATTTTGGAATCTTAAGGATGGTTTGTGGTGGTCACAAAGGATCATGTCTCTTACCCACTCTGACATTAGTTGGTACAATCGTGTTTATGATGGAGCATTAATTATTGATAGCTGTGGTGATTTTGCTAATGTACCTCTTCTTGGCACTAAGGGAGGAATCAACTATAATCCAGTTTTGGCTCGCCGCCAACTCGGGTATCCGTTGAAGGACAAACCTAAGAGTGTTGAAGTGGAAGGAATTTTCTTCAAGGATGACGAAGAACCAGAGCTCAAGAAACAGATTATGCAAGCTTGGAAGTACATCCATAGGAAGGGGAGGAGTAGCTTGGGAAAGCCAAATTGTGTTTCTATGGAACCCTATCTCCAATGGTTACGAGATAGGGCAATCAGTCTGAAAATGCCTTACCCTCGCCAGGATCCTATGACCTTTAAGAAACCCATTCTAATCTTTATGGACGATGCAGAGAAGCTGAAGATTGATTTGGAGAAAGAGCTTCGAGAGAAGAATGCATGGAAGAATCAACATCAAATCATCAGTAGTGAGAATGAAGAACTTAGAAGGCAGTTGAAGATGAAGGAAGAAGAAGAGCTCTCCAGCAAGAAAAGGAAAGCGCAAGAGGATTTATTTTCCTCCAGCACTCAAGGGGACACTTCTTGGAAGTCGATCGTGGATCAACTTATGCTTGAAAGGGCTCAGATGAAGGCACAAATCGAGAAGCTCAACTTGAGGCTTTTAGGAGAATCTCCTTAGGACTTTGTCTTTGTTTTTATTAAACTTTGTTTGGGATTTTTGAAGATGTACTCAAGACTTTGTATCACCTTTTGAATTTAATGAAATCGTGTCCTTTTGATTATTATGTTTTCCTTGGTATTTTCAAATTGTTTCCTAAGTTCCTTGAATAAAATTTAATTTTCGCATTGCACTCATACATTTGGCATTTCATTTGCATTTTTTCATATAAAACTCATTCACGTCATCTGCTCTCCAGCTTGCACACTGAGGTTCTCACACAAATACTACACTCGAGCTCAAGCCAGAAAGAGAATGGCTGAAAGAGACCTAGAGATGGACAAAGTTAACGAGGAGCTTACCGATATTCGTGGAAATATGGGTCAGATGATGGAAATGTTGCAGGTCATTCGAGCAAAGATGGATACCCAACAGATTGTAGTGTCAGAAATTGTCACTGCAACGACTAAGCCTACGTCATCAGTCACTACCCCTGTGACCTGCCTCCTTTTGGGCTTCCTCATGGATTCGTCCCCCCTCCTCAAGGTTTTGCTTCTCAAAGTTTCATTCCTTCTTCCCAAGGACTTGCTGCTCAGGGTTTCTTCCCTCCTTCCCAAGGCTTTGCCTCTCAAAATTTTATTCCTTCTTCCCAAGGACTTGCGGCTCAGGGTTTCTTCCCTCCTTCCCAAGGCTTTGCTTCTCAAAGTTTCTCACCTCCTTCTCAGGGTATTGCATTTAACAGACTATTCCTGTGACTAATGAAGAGAACCACACAGTTACTAATTTTACACCAGACATTGTGCACACCCGTGCCCAACCATACTTTAATGACCCTCAGGTGTATGACGCGCCAGATATGTCTGAAAACGGAAACGAGAAACATGAGAAGATGCAAGAGAATTTTGATACCCTTGAAAAAAGGTTAAAAGCAATTGAAGGTGACCAGATCTTTGGGGTCGCTGCTAGAGAGATGTGTTTGGTATCTGGATTGGTAATACCTCCAAAGTTCAAGATACCCACTTTTGATATGTACGAGGGCACAACTTGTCCTAAGAACCATCTCTTGATGTACTATCGAAGAATGGCTGCGCAAGTGGACAATGATAAATTAATGATCCACTGCTTCCAGGACAGTCTGAAGGGAATCTCCTCCAAATGGTATCTAATGCTAGACTAGTCGAAGATTCGCAGTTTCCAAGACTTGGCAGATGCTTTCATCCAGCAGTACAAATACAATATGGACCTTGCTCCCGATAGGAGGCAACTGTTGAGTATATCACAAAAAGATTCTGAATCATTTAAAGAATATGCTCAGAGGTGGAGGGGGACCGCTTCTCAGGTAGAGCCCCCATTGACTGAAAGAGAATTAGCTGACTGGTTTGTTGACACTGTGCGACCAGAATTCTATGAGAGAATGGTGGGGAGCATAACTGCTAGTTTTTCTGATCTAGTGGCTGTGGGAATCAAGGTAGAACTCGGTTTGAAAAGTGGAAAGATGAGTGGTGCATCTAACAGTTCCAGCAATGGTAGTGGAAATATTGGCAAGAAATTTACCAGTAATTTTCACAAGAAGAAAGAGGGCGAGACGAATGCAATAATGACAAGTCAAAGAAGAAATCCGCTTTGGCAGAGACCTCCACCTATGGCTCAACAGCAATATGCTCATCCACCACAATATGCCCAACATCCTTATGTAGCGGCGGTTCAACCGTCATATAATCCACAAGTCCCGATGTATCGACCAACTCAAGCAGTACCGATGTATCAGCAAACGGCTCCAGTGATTCCACCTTATCAACCAATGCTCAACAATCCAGGCTATCAACAAGCGCCCAGTGCTTCAGCCTACCAGCAGAGGACTCCAGTTCCTCATCCGAATCCCAACTTCCAGAATAGAAGACCAGGAGGAAGGCCTCCTAATCCTCGAATCCCTATGACCTATACTGAATTATATCCTTCACTGCTGAAAAAAGGTTTGGTTACTCCAAGGCCTTTGGGTCCTCCACCAAATCCGCTCCCACCAAATTACAACTCAAATGCCCACTGTTTATTCCATGAAGGTGCCCCTGGGCACGATTTGGAGGGTTGTTATGCTTTGAAGTACATCGTGAAAGATTTGATGGAGAAAAATATTCTGTCATTTGGGAATACTGGTCCGTATGTCAAAGATAATCCTTTACCCAAGCATGGGTCCATAAATGCCATTGTTGACGAGTCTGACGAAGATTTGATTTTCAACGCCACAGAGATCAAGACCCCGCTTAGAGACTTCCATGCGAAGTTAGTAGAAGTGGGTATGTTGAAGAACTGTCATAAGAATTGTGAAGCTTGTGCGAATAACCCAAAGGGATGTGAATTGGTCTTAAAAGATGTTCAAGATTTGATTAATCTGGGTGTTTTACAAGTAAGCGGTCGTGTGAAGAAGAATGAAGTGGCAATGATTGAACCCATTTTCAACTTGCCTGAATCTGATTCTACCTTGGTGCCAGTGTTCAACCTGCCTGAGTCCTCAAGAGTTCAACCCATCTTTAATATGCCAGAGCCTGTGATGCCCATTTTCAATACACCTGAGCCAAGGTTTGAACAAAGGAGTAACCCTTTCCTTTATAAAGACACTAAAGCAGTTCCATGGAAGTATGATACAGGGAAAGTTCATCAGAAGATTGATAAAGCTAGTCAGAAGGAAGGTTCAAAAGTGGCAAGTGCTGACATAGCGGGTGCAGGTCGTTTAACTCGCAGTGGTCGTGTTTATACTCAGCAAGCCAATACGGTTCCGCCTAAAGAAGTCATTCCAGCTGTTGTCAACCAGGATAAAGGGGTAGTCTTGGGAGAAGAGGATGCAGAATTTCTCAGAATCATTAAGAAGAGTGATTATAAGGTTATTGATCAGCTACATCAAACACCTTCCAAAATATCTATCCTATCACTTCTTATGCATTCACCGGCCCATCGGAGTGCTCTCCAGAAATTACTAGCCCAAGCCCATGTTACACATGATATAACTGTGAATCAGTTTGATGGAGTCATTGCCAATATCACTGCATGTAACAATCTCAGCTTCAGTATGGAGGATCTTCCAAAAGATGGCTTGGACCATAACTGTGCTCTCCACATATCTGTAAAATGTCAAGAGGATACTTTAGCAAGAGTTCTTATGGATACAGGATCTTCATTGAATGTTTTGCCGAAAAGAACGCTTGCCAAGTTATCTTATCAAGGGGCAGAGATGAGGCCCAGTGCACTGATTGTGAAAGCTTTTGATGGGTCAAGGAGGACTGTTATTGGAGAAGTAGACCTACCAATCTTGATTGGGCCACAGGTGTTCAAAATCACTTTCCAGGTTATGGACATTAACCCCAATTACAGTTGCTTGTTGGGAAGACCTTGGATCCATGCCGTTGGGGCAGTCACTTCTACCCTACATCAGAAGATGAAGTTTGTGGTCGATAATAAGCTGGTAACCGTGTCTGGGGAAGAAGATCTCATGGTTAGCAACCTTTCATCCTTTAGCTATATTGAGGATGATGAAGATGCTTTGGAAACTTCTTTCCAAGCTCTTGAGATAGCCAATGTTGTCCTTTTGGAAGTAGAGGAACCAAAAGGGAAGGGTATCACATCTTTTGCATCGCTGAAGAGTACCATTTCCACCATTGAAGAAGGAAGCTATGAAGGTTGGGGTGATGTCATTGAAGTCAAACAGAAGCTAGATCATTGCGGGTTGGGTTACAAACCAACTCATGTGAAGGAAGGAGCGTCAACCTCCGTTAAAGGACGTCTGAAGACCATTCAAGAGGTGTTTTCCAGTGCTGGTTATCAGGTCAATGCAAATGATGGAGGTTCTGAAGATGAAGATGTGAATCATTTGGTGTATCAGTGTGAAGAAGCCTTGGGCAATTGGGAGGCAGTCGAGATCCCAGAGATTTTTCCATTGTCAAAGTAATTTATTGTTTTTAAGTGTTTTCAAAGTTCCCTAGCTCTGCCCAAGGCTATGGGAGTATTTTGTAGGGCCCCTTATCATTTTCAAAAGTTATTATCAATGAAGGCATTTTGTTAAACTCTTATTTTGATCATTTACTGTTTCTCTCTCTCTCTCTCTCTCTCTCTCTCTCTCTCTCTCTCTCTTTTCACTTTTAAAAAGAAAATGGCAATCTTTCAAAACCAATAAAAAGATTTTTCTCTTGCATTTCTCTATTTTCCACTTTTAATAAAAGCAAATCATTCTCATATGCAGAATAAGCGAAAACCCTGTTGAATCCAATGACTCTACATTCTCTCCTAACTTTGATTTGCCCATCTACCAAGCGGAAGATGAAAGTGAGGAAGATTGTGACATTCCCGAAGAACTGGCAAGATTAGTTGAGTATGAGCACACAGATCTTCAGCCACATAAGGAGCAGGTTGAGACCATCAACCTTGGCACCGATGAAGATAAGAAGGAAGTCAGGATTGGTACAACACTTGGGGCAGACATTAGATAAAGATTGGTCAAGCTTCTCAAAGAATATGCGGATGTGTTTGCATGGTCGTATCAAGATATGCCCGGTTTAGACACAGACATAGTGGTCCACAAGTTACCTCTTCGACCAGATTGTCCTCCCGTAAAGCAAAAGCTTCGAAGAACAAGACCAGACATGGCTCTGAAGATTCGAGAAGAGGTCAAAAGGCAGTTTGATGCTGGATTCCTCGCAGTTGCGAAGTACCCTGAGTGGGTAGCTAATATTGTGCCAGTCCCTAAAAAGGATGGCAAAGTCATAATGTGTGTGGAGTATAGGGATTTGAACAGAGCTAGTCCGAAGGACGACTTCCCTCTTCCGCATATTGATACTTTAGTTGACAACACTGCTAAGTTCGTTGTTTTCTCCTTCATGGATGGTTTTTCAGGATATAACCAGATTAAGATGGATCCTGATGATATGGAAAAGACCACTTTTATCACACCATGGGGCACTTATTGTTACAAAGTTATGCCATTCGGTCTTTGAAATGCAGGAGCCACTTATCAAAGGGCAATGGTCACCCTTTTCCATGATATGATGCATAAAGAAATAGAAGTTTATGTGGATGATATGATTGCCAAATCACAGAGTGAGGAGGATCATTTTAATCATCTCTTGAAGTTATTTGAGCGTCTCAGAAAGTTCCAACTGCGTCTGAATCCAGCTAAGTGTACCTTTGGTGTCCGATCAGGAAAATTACTTGGTTTTATTGTTAGTCAACAAGGTATTGAAGTAGATCCAGACAAGGTAAGAGCAATTCAAGACATGCCAGCTCCCAAAACAGAAAAGCAAGTCAGGGGTTTCCTCGGAAGATTGAACTACATATCCAGATTCATCTCCAACATGACTGCTACATGTGAACCCTTATTCAAGTTGCTCCGAAAGGATCAAGCAATTGAGTGGAATTCCGATTGTCAACAGGAATTTGAGAAGATTAGGGTTTATCTACAGGAACCTCCTATCTTGATCCCACCTACTCCAGGGAAGCCTCTCTTCATGTACCTAACTGTACTTGAGGGTTCTATGGGTTGCGTTTTAGGCCAACGGGACGAAACTGGTCGTAAGGAGCATGCCATTTATTACTTAAGCAAGAAATTCACAGATTGCGAAAGCAGATACTCACTCTTAGAGAAGACTTGTTGTGCTTTGGCATGGGCTGCTAGACGCCTCAGGCAGTATATGATTTGTCACACTACTTTGTTGATCTCGAAAATGGATCCAATAAAGTACATTTTTGAGAAGCCTGCCTTAACTGGAAGACTCGCCCGTTGGCACATGTTGTTATCCGAATATGACATCCAATATGTAACCCAAAAGTCTATCAAGGGAAGTGTTTTGTCTGACTACCTTGCTGATCAACCTGTTGAAGATTATGAATGTTTGAAATTCGATTTCCCAGACGAGGACATCATGTTGATAAAGGATTGTGAAGTTCCCGGTCCTGATGAAGGTCTCGAGCCAGGTTCTCGTTGGAAGATGATGTTTGATGGTTCCTCTAATTACACGGGGCATGGTGTAGGAGTTGTTTTGATGAATCCTGATGGTGGTTATACTCCTTTCACAGCAAGATTATGTTTCGAATGTACAAACAACATCGCAGAGTATGAAGCATGTGTTTTGGGTATCGAAGCTGCAATTGATACCAGAATCAAGATCCTTGATGTATATGGAGACTCAGCTTTGGTAATATACCAAGTCAAAGGTGAATGGGAGACCCGTGACGAGATGTTGATCCCATACCGTGACCACATTGTGGAATTGATCAAATAATTTGATAAAGTCACTTTCCATCATGTTCCAAGGGCAGAGAATCAAATATCAGACGCCTTGGCTATGTTGGCCTCTATGTTTCAAGTCAGATTTCTTAATGAATCTCCACTCATTACAATCGAGCGAAGAACTGCACCAGCCTACTGTCTACTGGTCGAAGAAGAAACTGATGAGAAACCGTGGTTCTATGACATCAAGAACTACTTGCAAAATCAGGAGTACCCAGCGGATGCAACAACTCTAGACAAGAAGACTTTAAGAAGATTGGCGTCCAAGTTTTTCCTCAGCAACAATGTGCTTTACAAGAGAAATCATGATATGGTTCTGCTCAGATGTGTGGACAAGCGCGAAGCAGACTTATTGATTAGGGAAATCCATGAAGGATCATTTGGAACACATGCCAATGGACATGCCATGTCCAGGAAGATCTTGAGAGCTGGTTACTTCTGGTTGACCATGGAATCAGATTGTTTCAAATATGCCAGGAAGTGTCATAAATTCCAGATTTATGCCGACAAGGTGCACGTACCTCCAACACTTTTGAATGTTCTGTCATCGCCTTGGCCTTTCTCAATGTGGGGCATTGACATGATAGGGGCAATTGAGCCTAAAGCTTCCAATGGTCATCGGTTTATCTTAGTCGCAATCGATTACTTCACCAAATGGGTAGAAGCAGCTTCCTACGCCAATGTGACAAAGCAAGTGGTTGCCCGTTTCATCAAGAACCAAATTATCTGCCGCTATGGGATCCCAAGTCGAATCATCACAGATAATGGGACCAATTTGAACAACAAAACAATGAAAGAGCTGTGTGAGACATTCAAGATTGAACATCATAACTCTTCTCCGTATCGTCCGAAGATGAATGGAGCTGTTGAAGCTGCAAACAAGAACATCAAAAAGATTCTGCACAAGATGGTTAAAACTTACAAAGATTGACACGAGATGTTACCATATGCTTTACACGGATACAGAACATCAGTTCGCACTTCAACGGGGGCAACCCTTTTCTCTCTGGTGTATGGGATGGATGCAGTTCTCCCTATTGAAGTAGAGATACCATCTTTGAGAATCTTGATGGAAACCAAACTGGAGGAAGCTGAGTGGGTCCAGAACAGGTTTGACCAACTGAACCTCATTGATGAGAAGAGAATGACTGCCATGTGCCATGGACAGTTGTACCAGAAGCGCATCAAGAGAGCATTTGACAAGAAAGTCCGTCTCCGAGAATTCAAATAAGGAGATCTTGTACTCAAGAAAATCTTGCTAGTCCACAAAGACATGCGTGGAAAATGGAGTCCTAACTATGAAGGCCCATATGTTGTGAAGGTGGCATTCTCCGGAGGTTCCTTAATCCTTACAACTATGGATGGTGAACAGCTGAAACACCCGGTGAATTCTGATGCAGTCAAAAAATATTATGCCTAAATGAAACCCGATAGGTCGAAAACCAGAAATGGCGACCTAGGCAAAAAAAAGGGTATCCCGGTGGATCAAAACCTATGAAGGAGATCCAGGCAAAAGTTAGGGATAAAAATGAAAAAAAAATAAGAGCTCGCTAAGTTGAAAACCCGAAAGGGCGACTTAGGCAAAAAAGAGCGTCCTGGTGGATTGAAAACCCGAAAGGGCGGTCCAGGCAAAAGTTAGGGACAAAGGCATTTGACTGTAGCAGATGGTGTTTACCATTACTGAAGAATCATAATGGAAGACCAATCCATTTGCTCTTGTCAGAAGCAAGGTGTCGGGCAGTCTTAGTTATTAGGGATTGTAGTGGTCGTTGGATTCAATGTAGACCTTTCCCCATTGCCATTTTCAAATTGTAATTTCCCATGGAGTTTTTGCCATTAGCAAGCTACCATTCTTGAATATAATACAAACTTTGCCTATGATTTTTTTTGTTCAACCTATTATTTTCTTTTGTTATGCAAAATGCCATCACTTGATTACAATTTAACTCTGAAAATGACAAGTTTTTTTTTAAGGAAATGTTTTTTGAAAACGTACTAAAAAACTTTCAAGTTTCTTTGACTCTGGGAAAATTGAAAAAACCTTTTGTTTCCCCAAGAAGTCCTGGTTTGCAACAACACTTTTATACTATTATTACAGAAATCCCCATAGAAGTTCAAAGCTGATAACACTCTTGGATGAATCTTTGGGCCAAACATGATCTCCAAAATTCGAAGACATCTCCCCCAATGTTTTTCATATTGCTTATCTAAGTATTGGTGTTGAGAGCCTACTCCCTATTTTGAGTCTTGTCAAAACTCTTTGTCTCTTTAGAGTCAACATTTGCATATCATGATCATTCGCATCATGCTCAATCATGCGCATTTGACATTAGCATTTGTCTTTCCCCAGTTGTCGTCTGTCTAACTCCAAGTCCAGATATCATTAGTGTTCAATTTGAAAATTCATTGTTATTGGTACCCGAGGTTTGGTTTTCCAATGTTTTGTCCCCAGTAATTGCTGGTGTCCCCCGTGGAATTCTAATTGTGGCTGGTTTTGTCTTTATGACCACCAATATCTCCTTGAAGTCCAATTGTCATTGGCACAAATCTTTTAAGCAGGTCCTGAAAGCTTTTGCTTAAAATCCAAGTCCATTTGATTTTGGCACATACTTGTACCTTTCTCCTGAGGTTCCTGAAGGAATTTCCAGAGGTTGGGTGTTTTATCTTATTTGAAAACTCCAACCTATTTTGCGTTAGCCAGTCGCTCAGAGTCGTTGATCTATCTTTGGATGATTTTCATTCTATCCCCAATGTTAGTTGGTCGCATAGAGCCACTACTAAATCAATGTGATTTCCTTCCTTATCCTTGGTGTCAGCAGTTACATTTGAACCTGCTAATTTACCGTGTTGAATACTTTGTCTTTATCATTCTTAGTGTCAACCGGTTTTGTTAAACCTGTTGCGCATTCACTTTGAGTGTATCTTGGCTGCTATTCTTAGTGCCAATAGTTCTCGAACATATTGCGCTTTCACTTTGAATAAGTTTGTTGTTGTCATTCTCAGTGTAAACCGGCAATGACCGTTGCGTATTCGCTTTGAATATTGTATCTTTATTCTTGGTGTCAGTTGGTCGCATCGAGCCGCTGCGCATTCACTTTGAATATTGTGTCATTTCTATTCTTAGTGTCAGTTGGTCGCATCGAGCCGCTGCGCATTCACTTTGAATATTATGTTTATCATTTCCAGTGTCAATTGGTCGCATCGAGCCGCTGCGCATTCACTTTGAATATTATGTTTATCATTTCCAGTGACAGTTGGTCGCATAGAGCCGCTGCACATTCACTTTGAATTTTTACGTTTATCATTTCCAGTGACAGTTGGTCGCATAGAGCCGCTGCACATTCACTTTGAATGTTTATTTTGTTGTATTCTTGGTGTCAGTTGGTCGCATCGAGCCGCTGCGCATTCACTTTGAATATGTTGTTGCTTTTTACTTCTCAAAGTCAATTGGTCGCATAGAGCCATTGATCTACCACTTCGATTTATTTCCTTGTCTTATTGTTATTCTTGGTGTCAGTTGGTCGCATCGAGCCGATGCGCATTCACTTTGAATATGTTGTTGCTTTTTACTTCTCAAAGTCAATTGGTCGCATAGAGCCATTGATCTACCACTTCGATTTATTTCCTTGTCTTATTGTTATTCATGGTGTCAGTTGGTCGTATCGAGCCACTATGCAATCACTTTGAATTTTATTTTGTTTTGTCATCCTAAGTGTCAACTTGACTTTACCTGTGTTCGTTGATCCAACGCGTTGGATTTCCTCTTGTTCCCATCTTTTGTTATTCTTAGTGTCAACAGTTACACTTGAACCTGTTGATTTATCACTTTGAATACTTTCCGTTTTCGTTTCTTTATCCCCAGTGTATGTCATCCCCAGTGAGTCTTGGCTTGTGGTCGTCGATATATCTCTTTCTAATCATTCATACCATAATCATCATTCATTGCATAAGAGTTACAAAGTTAGATAGTTTGTAGTCCAGCATAACATTGCATTTAGGGGCAAAATTTTCGGTTTTTTCTATATTTAAATACCTTACACACTGATTCCACGAGGATTACCATCACTCACGCCATCTGGTGAAATTATTTAAATAGGGGCAACTGTCACACCCCAAATTTTATCCCTAACTGCTCGCATCATACATTCATCGCATTTAACAGAGAAATTCCAAGATTTTATTTTTCTGTTGCTTCTAACTCATTTTCAAGTTATTTATAAATTTAATTTTTATTTCTTTTCACTTCCAAGATTTTTTTAATTTAATTTCTATTTCATATTTCTAACTTTTTAATTTATTTTCATGTTTTAATTTTAATTTTAATTTCCTTTTCTTATTCTATTTTTCAAGTTTCTATTTTTTTTTCAAATTTCTACTTCTAATTCTTGTTTCAATTTCTACTTCTAGTTCTTAATTCATGCTTAAACTTTAAATTTCTATTTTACAAATATTTTCTTGTTTCAATTTCTATTTTTCTTGTTTCTAAATTTAATTTTAATTTCCATTTTTTTTAATTCAATTGTATCATAGGTTTAAATCCAATTTCAATTTCAAGTTCAAATTTATTTTCAATTTTTCCATTCAATTCCAAGTCCATTTTAGAATTTCTAAGTCATGTTCCATCCCATTTTATTTATTTATTCCCAACTGCATTATTTTTTTTAGTCCAATTCCAATCCCATTTTCCATTACACTTTAAGTTTCAATCTCAATTTTCCATTCCAATTCTTCTGCAAGTCACCAATAAAAATTCTTTGTCAAAATTCCAAACCTTTCTTCAAAATTCAATTTATAATTCCAAGTTTGTTTTTTCATCTTTTTCCATATTTTTATTCTATTCGAGTTTTGATGCCAAGTTTCACTATCTATTTTCAAGTCCCATTTTATTTGCCTTCATCCAACTTCGTGCTAAAGTCATGTCAAATGTTCTAAATTCAATTCCAAGTTTCAATTTCTATTTTAATTCTATTTCAAGTGTTCGATACCCATTTCAATTCCGATTTCAAAGTTAAATTCAATTTCCAATTTCATTCCTAGCCTAAATTCATACCAATTCAAGTTTCTCAATTAGATTTCCATTTTCCAAGTTTCAATCTCTATTTCAATTTCTGATTTCATGTTGCAGTTCTCATTTTCAAGCTTCATCCAATTTTTTAGCTTCATTCAAGAGTCATGTTTGTTTGTGTCATTTTCTACTCAAAGTGAAATCACCATTCTCAACAAAAAAACTCCAATTTTGTTCAAAGTTTCTTCATTCAACTTCTTTCAAAATTCATATCAAAATTACAAAACTTGTTCCAAATATCAAAGTCACAAGTATCATTCCAAAATCCACGTCCAAACTTAGTTACAAGTTACAAGTTTTAAAACAAGGTGCAATTACAAGTAAAGAAATAATACATTTTTGTTATTTTATTTCAATAAGCATGTCCTTGAATTAGACTATTGCTTTCATGCCAAGCTTTGCTCCACTAAGACTCCCAAGTTTCCATTCCAAATTTCAAATCCAATGCTCTTTCCGTGTGTTATTCGCGTCCTTCATGGCCAAGTCTACCAATTTCCTCATGACAAGCCCAATGCATATGAAAATTAGAGAAAGCAAGGTATTATCATTCTTCATTCACATTAAGCTCAATCAAATCATTCATTCACCAAATCATACATACATAATCATTTCTACATAATCATGCTCATCATGGTCTATTTTTTTTAAGCAATTTCATAAATATTCAATTTCATCAAGTCATGCATTCAAGCATACCAATTCAACCAAGCATAGCAGCATTCACACAAGCCTATTTTCACTACTGTAAATTCACCAAATGCCTTCATCGTAAGAGATAGTACAACAAATGCAAGGGGGACCACAGGGTTCACTAACAAACAAAACCAACAGCACTCTGCACATAAGCAACATCTGCAAAAGCTGAACCGCAGACCACCCTGCTCCACCTCCCCACCACTACAACAATTCAGAGTTGTCCCCTCATTTGAAACCCTTCCTCAACAAGTTTTCTCAGTACAAAATTCAAACCCAAAACCCCTAATTCCATCCTACATATATGGCACTGTTTCATTCATAAAAAAAGAAGCAACACAAAACACACAAAAAAGCCAGTCGCAGGTTCACTAAAATTTTTCACAGAAAAGTTTCCTAATCCTAATCACTCAAAGCTCATTCAACCATGGTTTTCAGAGTTCAACATTAGAACTCTGAAAATATCCGAGCTAAGCCATCTCCAAATCTCAAATCAGTGGCAACATAACCGCAACAACACACAACAAATAGGAAATCACAACAAGAGCAATCAAAGAAGAAGAAGAAGTAGAACAAGCAAAGAAGAAGGAGGACCACTGAACTTACCTGGGAACAAATTTTTCTTTGAGGCTTGATCCGAAAAAGTTCTTCAAGAGGTAGTTTGCTTTCTATCTTCTTTTAGCTTCAAATGTCTCTGTTTCATTGATTTTTGTGCACCACACCTTTGTTTTGAGTTGATATTACGCTCGACCATCATTCTTGTGAATACGTTTGTTTAAGGTTCACCTCTGAGTTCATTTGTTTGGGGGTTTAGGGTTATAAGTCGATTTCCGGCGAGGGTTAAGGTTTGTAAGAGATGGATTTGTGGGAGAAAGAGCCGTAAAATTCTTTTCGCAGAAAGAAGGAAAATTTGCTTGAGAGAGAGCGACGATAAAAGAAAAAAAATCTGAGAGAGAGCGAGAGATTTCTGGCGAGTTCTCCGGTGAAGGGTTTAGGTGAGATAGAAAGAAATATTGAGCGTTGATTTGAGTGAAAGTGAAAGACAAATCAGAGAGGAGATCGTTGGAGAGGGTAATGAGAGAGAACTTTGAGAGAGTTTGATCGATGAACGAGTTGCAGTGAGTAGAGAGAGACTGAGAACGTTGAGAGAGAGATAAAGTGTTCAGTTGCTTTTGTGAGAGATGAACGTGAGTTGAGAGACCAAGAGGATTTAATTAATTGAGTTTTTTTATATTTAATTTGATTTAATATAGACTTTAATGATGATTTAATTTTCCATATCTTTTTTCCAACGGCTTTAATTTAGTTTCTTTGTTTTCAGTTTATTTTATTTTATAAAGTTCTAAAAATATTCTTATTATTTAGTTTTACTTTTATTTATTTATTTTAGATTTAATTTAATTTACTATTTCTTAGTTAATTACCATTTTTGATATTTTCATTTAATAAATAAATAAAAAATAAATATATTTTCTCTCTTTCCTTATTTTTAGGTATTATTAGAAAAAATCATTATACTTATTTTCTTTCCTTAAATTTAGATATTATTATTATAATATATAAAAAAGAAATCAATATATTTTCTCTTTTTCCTTATTTATAGGTATTATTAGAAAAAAATCCAAAAAAATAAATATACTTAGTCTCTTTCCTTATTTATAGGTATTATTAGAAAAAAAATCCAAAAAAATAAATATACTTAGTCTCTTTCCTTATTTATAGGTATTGTTAGAAAAAAAATCCAAAAAAATAAATATACTTAGTTTCTTTCCTTATTTATAGGTATTGTTAGAAAAAAATTCAAAAAAAGAATATACTTAGTCTCTTTCCTTATTTATAGGTATTGTTAGAAAAAAATTCAAAAAAAAGAATATACTTAGTCTCTTTCCTTATTTATAGGTATTGTTAGAAAAAATTCAAAAAAAATATACTTAGTCTCTTTCCTTATCTGTAGGTCTCATTTAAAAAAATTCAAATCAAAATTTATAGCATTTCTCCTTTTATTATTATTAGATATTATTATTAAAAAAAATCAAATCAAAAAAGTTGTCATTTATCTCATTTTATTATTCTTAAATATTTGTTAGAAAAAAATCAAAAAAACAAGTTTTAGCTTTCACCTTACTTTATTTTCATATATTGTTATAGAAAACCCAAAAAAATTATTTATATTTAACCTTCTTTTATTTTATTTAACTTTCACTTAACATATCTAAAAAACCAAAAAATAAACTTTTTCTTATTTATTTCTTAATTTTTTTTGTTTATTCTAAAAAAAAACATTTCTTTATCTTTATTAAACTTTTGTTATTAAAAAAATTGTTATTATTTTTATTATCATTTTAATTTTAATTTATTACTTTCTTTAAGTATATCTAAAAAAATAAAAATAAAAATTATTTTCTTCTATTTTGTCTAATTATTTTCAAAATCAATTTTATCTTATTTCAAACTTAAGGTTTTAGAAGTTATTTTCAATTTATCTTTTTCTTTGAAAAATCTAAAAATAATTAAGAAAATAAAATAATGTCTTTTTATTAGTTTTTATTTAGTTGTTGGGTAGTTTATGTTTGATCTATTTAGAGGTGTCCCATTAGCTTGAGAGGTTTAATTTTAGGTTTATCTCTTAGTGAGCGTTTTTTTTATAATTTTTTTTATTATTTTGGTTGTATATATGCCATGCATTTTTTTATTTTATTTTGCATCAAGACCATATACTTGTTAAGATAAAATTGAAAGCGCACACTTTTGAGACTTTAATTTTTTCAAAGATAATAAATCCATGGTCCAACGCCAAGTTGAGTTCATATACACTTCACTCACACACGTAAGTCGGTCGTTTTACGATCGCCGTCTGCACAATCTTTACACTTTGCAACTTTCCAACTTAAGCAAATTGACGCACCGCGTTTGTCTTCCACCCCGCATTCTCGATCCATATATCGAGTCATAGCCCGGTTACTAAGCCTTTTACCTTGCATTTCCATTTACTTCATTCAGTTCATTTTTGCAAGTAGCAACCTATGCCTTAGACTTAGGAGCTTGCACCCTCATTTATTTACTTTATTTTTTCGCATTTAAATCCAAAAGGGAAAGAACTCCTGCAGTTGACTCAATGTCATAGGAAGTTTAGCCATCCCTAGTTACCTTTTTGACCTTAGCCATTAGGACTTTTTATTTTAGAACTTTTTGTGACTTTGCTAAAGTCACGTGAGTGTTTGCCATAACACTTACCTTCCCCCGCGAACCTTGAGCGTAACCAAGTGTTCGTTAATCCTTAGGAGAACTACGAGTGCTCTGATTCTATACCCGATACGTAGGCATCGATGCGATGTTGTGCGAGCACCATTAGATATAAAAACCTTAGGTTCCCTTAGTTTTAGCAAGCAATAAATAACAAAAACACAAATATCAACAAGAGGTTCCCGTAGGATACTACGGATGCTTAGGATGCTAACACCTTCCCTAGGTATAACCAACCCCCGAACCTAGTTTCTCCTCATTTAGGGTTTTTACGATCTTTTTCCCTTTTCCCTTTGGATTAAATTAAAGTCGGTGCTGAACATAAAAGTTTTGCGATTCAAGCTTAATCAATAGCTTGGTATCCGATTCTCACCGCAACACCGGCACCTAAGACTGAGAAAGAAGTTTGAGGGTTCTTGGGTAGATTGAACTACATTTCAAGGTTCAAATCTCATCTCACTGCAACTTGCGAACCCTTGTTCAAAATGTTAAGAAAAGAACAAATAGTTAGGTGGAACAATGATTGTCAGAAAGCTTTTGACAAGATCAAGGAGTATCTGCGAGAACCTCCAATTCTCATGCCTCCAGTTGAAGGAAGACCTCTAATAATGTACCTGATAGTATTAGATGAATCAATGGGGTGTGTGTTGGGCCAACATGACGAGTCTGGTCGAAAAGAGTATGCAATATACTACCTAAGCAAAAAGTTTACCGACTGTGAACAACGTTATTCACTGCTCGAGAAAACTTGATGTGCTTTAGCGTGGGCTGCTCGCCGACTAAGACAGTATATTTTGACTCATACTACCTTGTTGATCTCAAAGAGGGACCCAATCAAGTACATGTTTGAGAAGCCAACACTTACTGGAAGAGTTGCAAGATGGAAAATGATTCTAATAGAGTATGACATTCAGTACACCTCTCAAAACGCCATCAAGGGCAGTGTATTGTCTGACTATCTGGCCGAGCAACCCATTGATGACTACCAGCCTATGAGATTTGATTTCCCTAATGAAGACATCATGTTCTTAAAGTCGAAAGATTATGAAGAGCCTATTCACACTGAAGGGACTGATCCAGAAGAAGCATGGACTATGATGTTCGATGGGGCAGTTAATTGTAATGGTCGTGGAGTTGGTGCAGTGCTTATTACACCCAAAGGAGTCCATATGCCTTTCTCAGCAAGGCTCACCTTTGCCTGCACTAACAAAGAAGCAGAGTACGAAGCTTGTATCATGGGTCTTGAGGAAGCCATTTACCTCAAGATCAAAACCTTGAATGTATTCGGAGATTCAACTTTGGTGATCAACCAAACTAATGGCAAGTGGTATACTCATCAAGAGCATCTGGTTCCTTACCGTGACTATACAAGGAGATTGTTGACTTTCTTCACAACAGTCAAGCTTGAATACATCCCTCGAGACGAGAATCATTTTGCAGACGCCTTGGCCACTATTTCATCTATGATCAAAGTACAGACTGCTAACTACGTGCCTCGAATTTTAGTATCCAGACTGGACCGACCGACGTATGTATTCTCTGTGGACACTGTCATTGACAATAAACCTTGGTTCCACGACATCAAATGATTCTTAGAGACCCAGACATACCCACTTGGGGCATCGTCTAATAATAAGAAGACATTGAGAAGGCTAGCCGACAGTTTCTTCCTCAATACTGATGGCTCCTTATAGAAGCAGAACTTCAACATGGTCTTGCTCAGATGTGTTGACAAGAAGGAAGCAGACCTACTAATGCACGAAGTACATGAAGGTTCTTTCGGTACCCATGTCGGAGGACATACAATGGAAAATAAATTGTTGAGATCAGGTTACTATTGGATCACAATGGATGAAGACTGTTGTGCATATGCCAGAAAATTCCATAAATGCCAGATCTACACAGACAAAGTGCATGTGCCTCCCAATCCTTTGAATATATTGTCTTCACCCTGGCCCTTCGCCATGTGGGGCATTGATATAATTGGAAAGATCAAGCCAACTGCTTCAAATGGACACAGATTCATCCTGGTAGCCATTGACTACTTCACCAAATAGGTTAAAGCAGCTTCATATGCAAATGTCACTCGCCATGTGGTAGCCCAATTTCTGAAAAGAGGCATCATTTGTCGATATGGAGTTCCCGAACGAATCATTACTGATAATGGTTCAAACCTTAACAACAAGATGATGATAGAGCTATGTCGGGATTTCAAGATCCAACATCACAACTCTTCTCCTTACAGGCCAAAGATGAATGGCGTTGTCGAGGCAGCTAACAAGAACATTAAGCAGATTGTGCAAAAGATGGTGGTCACATACAAAGACTGGCATGCAATGTTTCCGTTCGCCTTGCATGGGTAGCGAACTTCCATCAGAACATCTACCGGGGCAACACCTTATCAACTTGTGTATGGTATGGAAGCAGTCCTACCTGTTGAAGTTGAATTACCCTCCTTGCGGGTAATGATGGATGTAAAACTAGACGAAGCAGAATGGGTCCGATCTCGTTATAACCAACTGAGCCTGATTGAAGAAAAGAGGCTAGCAGCTATCTATCATGGTCAGTTATATCAGAAACGGATGAAGAAAGCCTTCGATCAAAAAGTCAGACCTCTGGTATATCAAGTGGGATAGCTTGTACTGAAAAGACTCCTTCCTCCTCATACAGACCACAGGGGCAAGTGGACGCCAAACTATGAAGGTCCCTATGTGATAACTAAAGTCTTCTCAGGCGGAGCACTGATGCTCGCAACCATGGATGGCGAAAAATTCTCATCTCCTATGAATTAAGATGCAATTAAAAAATACTTCGCATAAATGACCCGCTGGACATAAAAAACAGAATGTAAGTCCAGGCAAAAACAGGGCATCCCGGCGAGTCAAAAACAGAATAAAAGACTCGGGCAAAAATAAGGGAAAAATTGAAAAAAATTGACACCCGCTGAGTTGAAAAGCCACATCGGACAACTCAAGCAAAAAGGTTTTCCCGGTGGATTGAAAACCCGAAAGGGCGATCCACGCAAAATCAGGGAATAAGAGAACAACTGCGTTCTGAATTCGTCTGTATCACTCCCATAACATGGCAAGCTTCGAAAGGACAGAGCGTCGTTCAAAATCAATTTCCTTCAGAAAGCAAGATAAGAAGAGCGTTCAGGTCATACATGTCATAGCAAAGGAAGATTGAAGCATCAATTTCAACATTGCCAAATAGGACTTTTATTTTCTCAATTTTGTAGCAATCTCCTCATTTCAGGGATTAGCTTCTTCACTGTACTCACCTATTCTGGGCACACAAATCAATAAAATCAATATTCATTCACACTTTGTTTTATACCTTTTTGTTTTGTTTGCAAAATGTCCAAAGTTCGTAAATACAACATTTTCATAAAAACATATAAGCCATTTCTAATAAATGCTTGCAGGAAATATATGCTCTTAAGCGAACCTAACTCCTATGACGGAATCTGGTTGAGGATACCGCAGGGCACTTGTGCGTTTCCTTTGTTTGACAAGTTGCAGGTACTCAAGGCGGGAAACTTTTCACAGCATGGGGCATATCAGGTATTATATCCCCAGCCAAGACAACAATCACATCATCAAAAGGACTACTTGACGAAGGTATTCCCCACGGAGCTCTTTATCCCCTCAGAGTATCCCCGCGAAGCTGATCCTCCGGCAGATTGCTTCCCAGAAGTTCTCTCCTCCCCAAGCGGGATCTCCAAAGGAATGCTTGAATCACTTTTCCCCAGCATTGGATCCCCACAGAGTTCTTTCCCCAGAGTTCTCCAGAAAGATCATGCAGTGATCCTTTCTCCCCACAGATCGCCAGTAGATTTCAGATCACAGATCTCGTTTCTCTCATTTGCATAATCATAGCATTCACATCATTTATCCCCAAACAGAGCGTAGCATTCCGTCTAATATGGAGAATTATGGCAAAAATCAAACATTTGCATGATCATAAGCCAGGTTCGAGCCAGTCACCTGCAAATACCAAATTACCCCTCTAGCAATACGCAAATGCTTATTCCTCACAGATAAAAGCCAAAATACCCTTTTGCACTCTTAATACAAAATACTTGTACATACTTATACACAATCCTTCTGATACTCGTTTGTATCCTACTCACAATTCTTTGATATTCGTCCGTATCTTATGCATCTCCCTAGCAGATCAACACTCGTCCGTGTTTCTTGTTCAAAACAGTTGATGCTCGTCCGTATCATCACTCCTTAAACACACGTCGTCGTTTGTTTCTATCGATACTCGTCTGTATTGTGGTCCTAAGGATACTCGTCTGTATCTTTAATCTATACACACTGTCGAAACACTTATACCATTTTGTTTTTATGGTTTAAACACTCGTCCGTGTTTATCTCTCCCCAGAAGTCGCCAACAAAATAACTTTTTATCCGACATTTGTCCTATGTCGTAATATCTTTTAGGTGATCATCCTTCACCTCTTGATGACCGTCCCTCATCATGTTATCCAATGGACGTCCCCATCGTCGATCTTTTTTATCCGACATTCGTCCTATGTCGAGATAATCCCCAACAGAGCAACCGTCCCCTGCTAGGTGATCATCCTTCACCTCTTGATGATCGTCCCTCATCATTTATTTTGATGACCGTCCCTCATCATGTTATCCGATGGCCGTCCCGATCGTTGATCTTTTTTATCCGACATTCATCCTATGTCGCGATAATTCTCAGTAGCCGTCCCCTGCTAGGATCGTCCTTCACCTTTTGATGACCGTACCTCATCATTCATCTGATGGCCGTCCCCATCGTTGATCCTTCGATTCGACATTCGTCCTATGTCGTGACCTATTTAACAGCCATCCCCTGCTAGGTGATCGTCCTTCACCTTTTGATGATCGTCCCTCATCATTGATTTATCTACTCTTCACCCGATGGTCGTCCCCGTCGCGGTTTCTTTATTCTTCAACCTGACGGTCGTCCCTGTTAGTGCTTTTAAATCCCCAGTAAAGTTACCTTTCTTTACCTGATGGCCGTCCCCGTCACGGATTCTTTATTCCCCAGCATGATGGCCGTCCCCGTTAGTGCGTTTCTCATCGTTTTTATCCCCAGCAGTCATCCTCTTCTCGATGGTTGTCCTCCGTCGCTACCATTTGATATTCAGTCTATGTTGTCTATTGCAATTTATATCCCTTTTCTTCTTTTCCCTAGTGAGCGCAAATTTTGGAATGTCTTCGTATTCAACCACAAGTTATCTTGTTCGTCTGTTAAGCCTGGCACTTACATCCTACACAACTAACTCATGCTTGAATAGGGGCAGCTGTAAACACCCCAAATTTGACCTCTCTCTTTTATCATCTTGACTTATTATTATCATCATTGTATAGCCTATCATCACACTTCACAATACATAATCATCCTTAATATTTCATCTGGATAACTGCATCTAGGGTTTGTGATCTGAGCAATCCAAGAAGTAATCTGAGCAATCTCAAAGGTCTTAAAGCATGCCAAGAGGGTCCATAAGTGTTCTATGATCATCTTATGCCCCCATGGGTCCATTGAAGTCAAGAAATGTCCAAACACTGCAGAGGTATGAAGCTAAGCTGAGGCTCCTACACAGATGACCTAAAATTAGGGTTTTGGTTTTAGAGGCCTTGCACCCAAAAGTTTTGGTCATTCTTGTTGATATTGGTCCATATATGATATAAGGAGCATGTGTATCAAATTTCATGGAAATATTCAATGTGGAAGTCATCTGATCAAGTGGTAACTTCTTGAGTAAGAAAAGTCAGATTCTGGGCATCTGAGGCCCCCAACAAGGGTACCAAAGGGTCATCATCATCATTTTGAAGTCATATGGTCATTATTTGATCATTAGAATTCTTGGAATTTCAAAAAGTTGAAGAAAAATGAACAAAGCCAAAACTTGCCAAAAGTGGAAATGACTTGTAATATAAACTTTCTATTTTGGGAAAGATCTTCAACCTCCTCTTTCTTGATCAAAAAGGTTTCAAATGAAATTTCTTCAAACATGAAAGTTGAATATTGGATCCTCTCATTTTCAAAAAGTACAAGAACTCATTCTAATTCATCCTAGAACTCAAGTTATGGCCTTGCAAAGTTGGCAAAAATCTTGTAAATTTCATGTTCATGTCAAAGAGGGATTTATGCAATTTTGAGTTTCAAGCTTCTAAGTGACCTCTAATGTGCTTAAATATGTTACAACATGTCAATACAACTTCAAAACATCAGAATTGGCCCAAGAATTCAAGGATTTCATGGCTTGATTCATAAGAAATCTCAAAATGGCCAAAATGCATAAACCTTTTAAACTATTGATCCAAGCCATCCAGCTGCATAACAATGATCCTATGGCTTTCCTTGAAGCTAGCTGAAGCAGTTCAAGCACAGAAACCAGCTCTGCCATGGCCCATACCTCAAGTACACCAATCTTGACTTTTTGGCCAATGGAGCCATACCATTCCCACAATGCATATCTAATCTTCTGACTCATTCCAATAGTTTAAGGATTGCCTCAAGATCATAAGAGAAGCATGCCATGAGCTCAGAACACACACAACATCAGTTTTCACAAAATTTGCCAAAAACTTCTCTTCTTCGATTCTCTCAAACAATCCATCAAACCTAAAAAATTCTTTCACCATTCATTCAGAAATCATCCATAGAACACAAAGCAACCATTACCATGGCCTGAAACCTCATAAACCAAAGCCTCCATTTCTGCCATATCAGAATCGAGCCACTCAAAATAGCCACTTTCAAAGTATTCTAAGCATCCCAATAGCTTCAGGAGGATCAAAGGAGTACACTTGCACAAGTGGGAGGTTCTGAAAGCTCACATTTGAAGGTTTCCAGCTCAGGTATACTCAAGAACATTGTTTTTCTCAAAGCTTTGATTTCTTGTTATAAAACAAAACTGCATGCTCTAAGGATCACAATGATGCTTTTAGAATTGAAAATGGTGAAGAAATGAACATTTTATGAACTTCTGAAAATTTGCCCGTGTTCATGTTTTGATTCTATTCAGCTTGTTCATGAATGATAATGTTGTTTGATGTTTGATTTGAGTTACTAGAAGTATGAGGATCATTTTTGGGCAGGTTAGAGGTTTTGATTTTGCCTAGGGAAGATTTTAGGGTTTTAGATGGTCAGAGAAGATGATCGGAGCAATTTTCCGGTCATCTGAAAGTGTTTAGGGTTAGGGTTCCCAGATTGATTGTAGGCCCTTGGATTGGATCATGATTAGGTTAAGGAATGAACGCTTTAGATTGTGTCATTAATTTTAAATCCTGATTAATTAAAATAAATCATAATTAATTGCCAGATTAAATATGGGCCATTGGATCACGCGCAGAAACTATTTTTGAATGTAGGCCTTAGGATCCTCATACCTCAAGTCAATCAGACTTCTCATCCTGGCCCTTGATCTCTCTCCTGCGCAATCTCATCCATCCATCTTGCATACTTTTCATTTTATTTTTATTTATTTCATTTTATTTTCTCTTATTTATTTAAAATAGCAAAAATCATTTAAAAATTCTGAAATTTTTTATCATCACTTAAATTAATTTTCAGAAACTAAAAATACTTTAATTTTTATTTTTCATTAAAAAATGCATTTTTAAATATTTTAATGGTATATTTTAATTAATTAATTCCATTTAATTAATTAAAAATACTTTAAAGTATTTAAAAATCACAAAAAAAAATTCAAAGAGGTTTCTTAAACATTTAGAAACATTTTAAAACTCATCTCACAAATTTCTTTTTGGTTTTGATCAAACTTTGCCAATTTTCTTTGAATTAGGGTTTCTAAAATTCCTATTTTTCAACCCTAACTTCAAAAATTCATAACTTTCAAACCAAGATGAGTTTGCATTTGATTCTTTTTTCAATCTTTCACATTTGACCTCTAGTTTCTAAATATATTTTTGTCACATTTTTATCTTGAAATTTCAAATTAATGTGCATTTTCCCTTTGATAAGTATCCAAAACCCTAACCACTCTTAGGTAAGCCATAACTTGAACTTGGTAAACCTTTAGACCTCCCCCTTTTGATGGTGATTTCATGAGTTCTTAGGGTCCCCTTGGATGCATTTTCAATTTTTTATCTCTTGATTTGCTTATGCTTTTGAATTTGTACATATATTGCTTTCAAACTAACCATTTCAGGTGCATTTGGTAAGTTAATCAGGATGTGGATGTGCATCCACATCCAACCTCTCTTTCTCTCTCTTTATTTTTATACACTTTGTTTGTGTTTGAAGTAAATCTCATTCACTTATGTTATCTCTTATTCTTAGGTTACTTAACTTCTTCACGAAGTAAGTAACATAACCCTTCTCTCTTTCTCTCTCTCTCTCTCTCTCTTCATCTACTTCTCCTCCTTTGGTGGCCAACTTGAAGACTTCTCTTGATGCATCACAAACCTTAGGAATATCCAAGCATGATACCTTTAGGGTTGTAGGCTCATTATCCCTAATCAGGGAGGATATAATGAGTTTACTAACCTTTGATTTAGGCTTAAGATCATTTCCCTATGCAAAACACCAAAAACCAATAACAAAACTGAAAACACAAAAACAAACAATAAACGTCTCCTCCGGGATTATTTTCTCATCACACTCACTCTAAAAGCGAGAACTTGCTTCTTCCGTCTAATGCAAGACAATTAGCACTCGAGCCAGACGAGTCATACACTTGAGCATAGACAAGCAATTAGTTCACAACAAAATCATTCAGTCTCTTTGAGTCGAACTATAGTGTTCTGACTTCCTCATTGCACGAGAGGATACGTAGGCATAACTTAACAGTTATCGAACAAAAGTCCCCAGGTCTTCCCTCCTCTCCTTGCTCCAGCTTTTCTTTTCAAAATCCTAATCTTGAATTCCATATCCTTTTTGCACTGACACTTTGTACATCTTTTTCCCCTTAGCTTTTATGCACAGTTTAACACATACACCATCCCCTTCTAAACACAATCAAGTAAGCGTGGATCCCGTCGAGTACGACGGACAATATGGGTGCTAATACCTTCCCAGGTCGTAACCAACCCCCTTTCTCAGTTTCTTTGGTTCGCAACCGTCTTATCCACTTCTTTCCAGGTTTATGCAACATTACCTTTCCTTCGGGATAAAAATGCCTAGCTGGCGACTCTATTCAACCTCAACCTCCAACATCGCCGACGGTTCGCGTTTGCACCGGGACGCAAGTCCGAGGAGCGACAATCATCGATAATCCATTGCATTTTGTGGCATTAAATCTTGAATAAAATTTTACATTCCATTTTGTGCATAAAAAACCATTTTATGCATAATTGAAAAAGGATCCAAATCCGCCTTGCATTCCAAAGCTGCATTCTGAAATAAGAGTTGTAAAAAGTGTTGCATTCATGCTTTTTAAACCTTTTTTCAACAACGTAATCAACATAAACAACTTCATCAACATAAATAATTCAACACAAGATGCAACTCAACTATGCATATACACATGGTACCATTGGAGTAAAACTCCCAACTTAAAATATATCAGGTTATCGAGGCATCTGCAAGGCATAAGCCTTCAACTAAATAATTTTACCAATCCAGGCCAACGTGGTGAGCATCCACTCCAACTTAGAAATGCAATGTATGCCATGATAAAAACGACACAACACATAACAATAACCAACTCAGAATAAAATACACCAAACAACTCAGAACAACATAACGACTTTTAATTCAACACGGATTCAACCTTGGCCATAGGCCTACAACTTATTTATAGCAACTTTGGTCATTCGACCAAAACTTTAATATCAACATTGATCATTCAACCTACCACTTTAATATCACCATTGATCATTTGACATACAACTTAATTATGCCTATAAATCGGGACAAAACCATATACTCAGTAATACTAGAAAATTCACACATTCAACATAAATTCAACAAAATAAACCGAATGAAATCACCTACTAATTATTACGAACTACCTCGATAATTTTAAACAAAACACTGACTCTGACATCTTACATCGACACCATAAAACCTCATTAGATACTAGTTACTTTTAATTCCAGGACTTAAAACCATTTTTAAAAGAAAGTACACAATATTAGCTTTTCAATGCTTCGAACGGCGTACGAATCAGACTCCCGCAACTCAAGTTACGAATTTTCGAAGTTTCCAAAAATAAGCACTAACCTAGCTACGGGTTTGATCACTTTTTTGCCCAAAAACCAATCAGAAACTTCGATTTAATTCGTGAGACTCTAATTTTAACTTAGTTTTACCTATTAGAACTCATTGGTAGCATAAAAACTAATTTTCGCGATGATGAATTTTGCACCAAAATATCCTGTTTTCACTATTCGTAACCTAAAATAGAATTTCTTCACAATATTCTCATAAACACACTACATTATAATGATAAAATTATAATTCAATCGACACTGATTAATCATTCTATGACTCATTCCAGAACGGTAATCAATTTTGTTATTCAACCAAACATCACAACATACTGACAACAACAACATAGTAGATTTACATAACGGATTCATATGAAGATCAACAACAACATAGCACACGAGAACACAATAGTAAATCATACAAATCCCGATCCTACATACAGATTATCCTAATTCCAGTTATAGAATTCAAACCCCATCCTTACCTTAGATTAAAGGCATCTCGAATTATCTCTTAAAAGTTCCTGCGAAAATCAGATCTTGGAGTACCCTAGCTCTCCCTTGTTCTTCCCTCTAAGACTTGTTCTTCCTCTAATTGTCGTTAGGATTAATTCTCACCTAAGAACCCTCATTAATCCTTATTTTCCTCTTTTACTCTTTCTCACCCAATATTCATAATTTGAATTATCATAATAATAATAATAATATTACTATTAAAATTATTAATTATCACCTAATATAATAATTGGTCTACTAACATCTTAATGGGCCTACTACACAATACCCTAACTTTGCTATTTCTAACATAACAACCAAACCCACTTAAGTAAATAGTCTTATAACTTCTAATTTTTTTTCTACGATTAAACCAACTTAATATCAACTTAGCAAGTTAAATCACCACAACACAATATCAACCAATAAATCATGAATAATTAATTTCTCCCCATTAAATCGTTTAATTACCCGATTATCAACATATTAGCTCAAACAACAAATTCAACATATTCAACAAATATTCGGAAAATGTTGAATATTATTTTCCACAACTTAAATCAACGTATTTAATTCAACTGAAACTAACATAACAACATTTCGATATTTCGGAAATCAACGAAAATCAACACAAATCAACACAACATAATACAAATATATGTAATTAAATAATTAATTAAATAAACGGACGTTACAACTCTCCCCCATTTAGAACATTTTCGTCCTCGAAATTTACCCGATGCAACTACTTCAGCTACGTTATCACATTCAACTAATCAACTACCATGCCATGAAAGGCAACTCCACAAATAATACAAACAACAATTTATAACCTCAATGACAATAACACGAACACTACTCAAGCAATACCCTTGACAACTAATATCACGACACAAAGAATAACCAACTTAAGAACAAACAAATTTAAGAACAAGAACACAACATGATCGTGACTATCACCATAGTCAACGAGTCAACTACAAAGATAAGAACACAAAAGCTTAAACACGATACCTACGAAACCAAACCACCAACAAAGTTGTTACTCACGTATGAACAACTACACTACACCACGCCTTTGTAGTGCACTCTGATTACTTGCAAAGTATCAAGTCTAGCAAATTTATCTCCAACTTTCAATCACCAAAAGCGACATAACAAAAGACTTTCGACTTAACTCTTCTGAAATACCGTTCCAACATGTATTCTAGACTCTCGTAGTTACTGAATACTTCGAACTTAGATCCGTAAGATAATATCTCTGAACATTTAACACAATTACAACCGTGACTACTTCCAAATCTTGGATAAGATATACATATACTTCTATGAATTCCCAATGATCATAAACATAAACTACAACTTTACCATCTTGTATTAACACATTCTCTAAAATCATCTTAAACATATACCATAATAGCCCCAATAAAGCATTCCAACATCATAAGTTACATGTGTCCAATCAATCTCAACAAGGTGAATCATCTTTTTTACTTCCAACTAATCCAACAAACCAAATCATTGATTCCTACTCATACTGACACAATTCTTCATAAACTCTCATCTGAATTAGCACAACCACGTAATTCATCTTTTCCAACCAAAAATTACACTTTAATAAATCAACTTATAACATCACTTATTTTAATACTTGCAACTCAACTCTTAAGATATCCAGAACTCAGCTGTGAGTTTCCATACTACTCATTGATCAAATCACAACCTCATGCTATCATCCTCGAGTCCACCTTATATTCCTATATATGAATTTGCATCGACAAATCAAACAATCCACCAACACCTGGCTCAACTCTAAAAATTTCAATGTACATACTATACTAGTTGGAAATGACACATCTATTTCATCCAACATGATTCCATCCACTATCAACAAGAGATTAAGGGTGATCAATTCCTCAAATTGTCAATAGACAACCGAAAACCATAATAGTGGCATAAATCATCATTACCCAGCAACAATAGCGTACTTTACCTTGTGCTCAAAGTCCTTAAGCATAATGCTCCGCCATCTCTCTCTAAGGCTTACAAACATCTTCTTAATTTCCTTAATTTCGACCTCTTCAACGATACAAAAATGTCCAAAAAATTCATTACACATTCTCTTATACACGCTCGTAGCATGACACAATTTTTAAGTATCCTTCTAGCACCAGAATCGCTACTACATCAAGTACAATCCAAATCGGTTTACTCCAATCGAAACTTTCATTCAAGTTAAGAATTTTAACAACACTAACCAGTTCATTTTTCCTTCCTTTAATCTCAGAACCTTTATAATCCATATAGTTTCACACTTTGGGCCTCAATCAATTCACAACTCAACAGTACTGTCTCGGTCTCACTTGAATTCATTCTTCTCTCAACATTACCATCACACAACATATTCACCCTAATAATTCTCATTCAACATAAGTTGCATCTCTATGCATTCTCCAACACTGTCACATTCCTTCTAATACCAACATTTCATTCCTTATCAATATTTCACACTCGTCTTCATCTTTCCAATTTTCAGCAATAATTGTTCAACTTCAAACACAATTATCTTTCAATACAGACCTCTCAAACACAATTATATTCCAAAATGAAGGGAATTTCATGTAGATTCCAGAACTTAAAGAATCTCTAAAATCCAAGTTACGAATAAAAAGTTATCATCTTTGCAATGAAACTGGTCAATAATTCTCGTATGCAGAATTTTCCAAAAATCAGCATCAGACCTAAATATTAAAACATACCTTTCTCCCAGTTCATAAAATTTCTGAAGACACATCTTATATGAAAACTGTAGGTAATTTCGTAAGCTTTCCAAAAAGTCAAGAATATCTTTAATCAAAATCACGAGTAAAAAGTTATGTCTCTTTTATTGATAGTTGCTCCATAATTGCAAATATCAGAATTGAGATTGATGAACATAAATTCCATCTATCTCTTGCTTCCAAGATCCACCAACAATCCTTTCTTTTCATCCAAATCTAAATTTACTCGACTTTAATCCAACTATACTCAAGACATACAATCTACCAAATTAATCCATCGACTCATCATTTTCTTTGGAATAATTCCTTAATCTCAATCATTTCCTTAATTCACCATCTGTGATCTACGCATATCTCAAATTTGACCGATAAGAATCATGAGTCCATACTCTCGCCGGTTCGCAACAACATCGCTCCAATAACATTTGCACTCTTGCAATCAACATCACCTCGAACCAACTTCTACATACTATCAAGATTTCCAGGAGCAAGCTTCTCCCCCACTTATTCCAAACCAATTCTTTCAGACAACAACTAGGAACTAACAAGCAAGTACCGACAGTGTTTCACACACATGCCAAGTACTAAGGAATAAACGACATTAGACAACATTGGTCGGACAAATCGACCTTTGTCGCTCCCCGGATTTCCATCCAGGTACAAACGCGAAAGTGGCGTGGAAAGAGGTAGAGTCGCCAGCCAAGCATTTTTATCCCGAAGGAACGGGAATGCTAATGCTGCACAAACCAAAAGAAAAGAAGAGGAAGGACACGGGTCTTGCGAACCAAAGAGACTAAGTTCGGGAGTCGGTTACGACCTGGGAAGGTATTAGCACCCAGATCGTCCGCCGTACCCGACGGGATCCACGCTTGCAAAGAAACTGTTTCAAAGGGTGAAGAAATGAAAGCTGCTGCAAAGAAAATGAACTGAAATGGATAAAAGAAACGAAAAAGGGAAATGAAAAAGAAATGAAAGGAAAAATGTAGGGAAAATAAAGATTGTGCTCGAACGGTCCCTACCCCGCTGCCTACGTACCTCACTGGACATGAGGATCAGAGTCGTCGTAGTTCCCCTAACTAGGGGTGGAAAAGATTGCTTGTGAATTAAGGCTTGAACTACCTATGCAAATGCTCATGTGTTGCAGGCTCGGACGACGAGTGCGTAACTGTCTTGCAATGTGACAAGTAGGAGCAAGTTCGCGGACGGAGCGAAGGAGATGAGAAAAGAATTCCCGAAGGAAAGACGCTTATTGTTTGTTTGTGTTTTTTATGAGTTTCTGCTTTGAAGTTTGCATAGGTAAGTGTACCTAAGTCTTACTCACTGGGATGTGTACGTCTCACATCATCCCGAAATGGAATGCGCAAGAGGCACACCTATCTTTGGAGGAAATCCCGATATCTAGTCCCACAAGTGAAGGCTCAGACACACTGACCTACTAACATTTATTAAGTGTTTTTGTGATTTTATGGTTAAGAAGTGTTTTTTTAGCTTTTCTTTGTGAAGTAATCTCATGCTAAGACCTAAAAACCCGCACACTTCTTTTTCTGTTCTCGGTGCAGGCATATCTTGAATTGCTTTTACTTTTGCAGGATCTACCTCAATCCCTTTCTGACTAACAATGAAACCCAACAGTTTCCCGGAACGCACTCCAAAAGTGCACTTGTTTGGATTCAACCTCAGCTTGTATTTTATCAGTCTATCAAACAGCTTCTTGAGATTGACCAGATGCTCTTCTTCGTCTCGGGACTTAGCGATCATATCGTCCACATAACACTCTATCTCCTTGTGTATCATGTCGTGGAACAATGTGACCATAGCCCGCTGATAAGTTGCCCCGACGTTTTTCAAACCAAAGGGCATGACCTTATAGCAGAATGTACCCCACGGGGTAATGAACGTTGTTTTCTCCATGTCTTATGGTGCCATCTTAATCTGATTATATCCGGAGAAGCCATCCATGAAGGAAAATACCGAGAATTGAGCAGTATTATCTACCAACACATCAATGTGAGGTAATGGAAAGTCATCTTTTGGGCTCGCTCTGTTCAAATCCCGGTAGTCAACGCACATCCGGACCGTGCCGTCCTTCTTTGGTACAGGTACAATGTTAGCTACCCAAGGTGGATAACTAGTTACGGCAAGAAATCCGGCATCTCATTGCTTCTGAACTTCCTCCTTGATCTTCATCGCCATGTCAGGACGAGTTCTTCTCAACTTCTGTTTCACAGGAGGACATTCTTCTCTCAATGGTAGCTTATGCACAACGATGTCGGTATCCAATCCTGGAATATCTTGATACGACCAGGAAAAGATATCCACATACTCACGCAGCATACCAATCAACTCTTTCTTTATTTCGGCCTGCAGGCTGGCCCCAATCTTGATCTCTTTCTTCACATCTTCAGTACCGATGTTGATGATCTCAATTTCTTCCTGATGAGGCTGAATAACTCGTTCCTCTTGTTTCAACAATCTGACCAATTCTTCAGGGAGTTCGTAGTCTTCCTCAACCCCTTCATCAGCTTGGTAGATAGGATTGTCAAAGTCATGCGTGGTCATAGCAGGAACGTTATCAATGGAATCCGGATGATCAACACTGCACAGATGATGTGCTTATTTCAGAATCTGCTTATTTTTCAAAAGAGACGCAAACACAAAAACAAAAAGGAAAAACACATTGCCATTTTTATATTTTTTGTGAAAAATTTAAAACAAAAGAAAGAGAACACAAATTGTCTGAAAATGTCCTTTATTCCATGGTAAAATAAATGCATACAAAACATGGTGGCCCATACAATGGATCCAAGCACCTTGGGCAGAATGCTGGATTTGACAATGCAACATGATAAGAAAAGGAAATAAATAAATTACTCTGAGTGCCAGGTAACTTGGACGATGTCTTCAGCAGACTAGTTCTTCAGCTCCTCTCCAGGCGCACACGGATGAATCCAGTTGTCCCAGTCACCATCATTGTCTCCCTCTTCATTAGCTGCACAGATCTGGTTGCGGTCGAGTATCCCAACGCTTGTAAAAGTAATGGCTTTACCACTTGGAGTAGACCCACCAGGATGATAACCCAAACCAAACTTGTCGTCTTTCTTCTCCAATTCCAGCAATTTTCCCCAGCCTTGGGCGCTTCCTGACTGAACCACTTCCTTTGCCTGTTTGTAGGAGTGAATGGAGGTACCTTCTTTCTTATTGCCTCTCTCTACAGGAGTCAGAATGCTGACATTAACTGCTTCGAAGGCCTGACACAGAGTCTCATGGATCTCTCTGTCCATTTCCACATATTTGAAAGTTGATAAGTGGCTCACAAAGATATATTCCTTTCCGCACATAGTGATTACTTGGCCATCAACCACATACTTGAGCTTTTGATGCAGAGTGGAAGTTACATCCCCGACAGCATGAATCCATGGGCGTCCCAGTAGGCAGCTGTACGCGGGCTGAATGTCCATGACGTAAAAGGTGCTTTTGAAAACTTGAGAACCTATTTTCACAGGTAACTAAACTTCTCCAAACACTGACCTTCTAGACCCATCAAAAGCTTTGACAATCAAATCACTGGGTCTTAGGACAATACCATCAACATTGAGCTTCATTAATGCTTTCTTCGGAAGTACAAGCGACAACACATCACCCTTGCACTCCATAGTAATATGCAGTGCTTTGTTATGGTTACGGCCCTCTGACGTAAGGTCCCTATCTGTAAAGCCCAGCCCGTGGCTTACATTCACACTGCCCACTACAACTTCCAGTTGATTAACAGTTATTTCTTGAGGAACATAAGCCATCTGCAGCACTTTTAACAAGGCTTCTCTATGTGCGGGAGAACACATCAACAATGACAGAACTGATATTTTGGATGGCGTCTGGTTCAACTGTTCGACCACCTTATAATCACTCTTCTTAATTATGCGCATAAATTCCTCGACCTCCTTCTCAAAGGTACCCTGTCTAGCAGCAGGAGTTATTGCTTCTTCAGTCGCTGTTTGCTTTCCTTTAGCCTTTGCCGAAGCCTCAGCCTCAGGATCCCCTCTCAGAACTGGGGGAGCAAATAGACGACCACTTCTCGTAAAACCTCCAACCCCTATGACGTTCACTACAGTCGGGTCAATAAACACTGACTTGCTCTCTACTTTCTGTCCTTCCACGTACACATCTGAGCCGTAATGCCATGGGATGGCTCTATCATCTGTATAAGGAATAGGCCCAGGCATAGTAATAGTCACAGGACTGACTTCAGGAGCATAAATGGTCACAGGCTCTCTTCTAGCAGGCATCTCAGCCGGATCATAGAAAATGGTTATAGTTGACACATCATCAACTTCATTATCAACTTTGTCAAACTGCAAAGATCCTTCATCAATTAGATTCTGCAACCCCATCTTCAGGTCTTTGCATCCGTTCACGGAATTCCCACACTTTTCGCAATCAGAACTGCATCCCAGAAACACTTGTCCTTTTAGCAACCTCTCCTTCACTACCGACAATGGAGTCTTCACTTCTTCTATACTCAGAATCAAACTTAACTTCTCACCACCCTCAACAGCATTTATTCTAGCCCCTCCATGATTCAGAATAGGGTTTGAAGTAACATTTGGCGGTGGTGCAAAGTTAATCGCCTTGGAGTCGATCAGATCTTGAACTTTGTGCTGTAGCGCCCTGCACTTCTCAGTTGAGTGCCCGGGTGCCCCTAAATGGAAAGCGCATCTAGCATTGACATCATACCCCACTGGAAGCTCTCCAGGTGGTGGTGCCAAAGTTCTCAATTGTATCAAATTCAGGTCCAGCAATCTCGGTAGCAATGCAGTGTAAGTCATGGGAATTGCCTCAAGCACCCTATTAGTCGGGCGAGTCTGCCTTGGCTGATAAGGTCTTTGTTGATAGTTGTTACGTTGTGGCTGCTGTTGTTGCTATTGTTGTTGAGGCTGCACCTACTGCACAGGATTGGAAGGGATTGTGACAGCTGCCACTTTCTCATATGATCTTCTATATCCTCGGCCCCGTCCTCGGCCAAACACAGCATTGGTTTCACCTTCCCTCCTTCTCGGGGGTCCGCTGAAAGCTTTTCTTACTCCACTAGAACTGCTCGCACTTGTATCCTGAATCTTTCCCATCTTTAACAGAGTCTCGACTCTTTCTCCAGTAATTACTATATCATTGAACTTGGTAGCCGAACAAGACGCCAATCTTTCAATAAACACACCTTGCAATGTCCCCATGAACATATTAGCTATCTCATTCTCCAGCAGTGGTGGTTGCACTCTGGAAGCAAGCTGACGCCACCTTTGAGCATATTCTTTAAACCCCTCCTTAGTAGTTTGAGACATGTTTTGCAATTGAGTGCGATTTGGAGCCATGTCCAAATTGTACTGGTATTGCCTCACGAAAGCCTCTGTCAGGTCCTTCCAGCTCTTGATATTGACTCTGCTTAGCTTCATATACCATTCCAAGGAGGCCCCAACCAGGCTGTCCTGGAAATAATACATCCATAGCTTTTCATCATCAGTGTGGGCAGCAATCCTTCCTACAAAGGACTGAAGGTGAGTCTTTGGACACGTTGTGCCGTTGTATTTCTCAAAAGTTGGGACCTTGAACTTGTAAGGGATTCTAACCCCTGGAACCAAGCCCAAGTCCGTAATGTCGAACCCCAGAGAGTTCTGAGATTGAATAGCCTTGATCTGTTCTGCCATCTCCTCAAATTTCCTATTCATTTCAGCCCCCTGGCCTTCAGTTTCATCCAGCAGAGTGAACTATTCGTCCTGACCGTCCATCTGTACATTGTTCAGTCCATCATTGATTATGGTAACCCCTGGCTGTGTTACAGGGATTTCAACTTGACGGGCGCCCGCACCGTTACGATTACCTCCCTCAGCAGTACCGTTGTTTCTGGCTTGACTATTTTCAACCAACTCGCGCAGACGTTCCTGATTCTGACCCATTCCTGCCATAAGGGTCATAAAATTTTCCATCCTCAACCTCAGGTTAGCTAAATCAGCTTGCATTTGATCCATGACTCTTTCTCTGTTGACCTTCGTGGGATATCTGTGTATGACCGGCTGTTCTCGAACCTTCCTGGGAGCTATAGTGCCTGAAATAGAAAAGACATTAGGAACTGGTGGCCATACCTGCAAAACAAGAAAACAGGTGATATGTATGCAATGCAGTTGTTTATGTTTTCAATCCCAGGTCATTCGTGCCCCGGTTCTGGCATTTAGCAAAGAAAACCAGATGGATACTGATCCTCGACTTTCAGAAACCTTCGCATAGAAACCACATTCAAACCATAACAGCAGGCACAGAAAAAAAATGGTGAACTGAAAAACTGCATAACATAAATTAGCCTATTAGGCACAAATAACAGAATTCCCCGTAGGGTACACGTTTCTAAGAAGAAAAACAAACAACCAGGATTCCTACAACATGTCTGTATGTAATCCAAAAATAGAGAAAAAAACTAAAGAGAAAGACCACTACCTGAGGCCCCTGAACCTCCCTCACTAAGTCCCAACTCAGACCTAGCCTTCTTGACTCCAGCCATCAACTTGAGGTCTTCAATCTCTTTAAGTGCTGCTTCTAAGGCTTGTTGACTATCTGCTAACTGCTGAGTCTTCTCCCTTCGAATCTGGTGGGCTTGTTCCACTTCTTCCTTCTTGAAAGTCATTTGCACTTCGAAAGACTCTTCTTTTTCTTTATATCTCTTCAACTCCTGCTCTCTTTGTCCCTGCAACCAGACAATAGACTGACGAGCTTCCTTGAGAGTCTTTGAATTCTTCTTTCATTCTGCTTCTCTTTTGGATTCCATCAGACCTAGTCTTTGAAAGTGGGCTTCCTTTCCAGCAAACTCCTTCTCTTTGGCCTTCAAGATAGTCTGCATCTTCAGCAATTTCTCTTCAGCTTCATTCTTGGCCCAGTTGGCAAGATGATACAAATTAACCATTTCAGTGTTCTCCACCCTGACTTCATGCAGCTGGGCTTCCAACTTCTTGAACTCTTCTAAAGACACAGTATCATTAGACTCAGCAGCTGGAGGAACTGGAGGTGAGAATGGCAGCAATACCTTTCTGGCTCTATCTTTCAACCAAGCCTTGTACTCCGGGAAGGTCTGATTGTTGCACTTTCCAAAACTAGCTATCCCTTCTCCCTTAATGCACTTCCAAGCTCCAGCAACATTCCTCACTAAAGGCATATTGTCCTTTACCGGGAAGTAGAAAATAGGGGTCAACTTCAATTCTTCTGGTACCTCTCTCAAGGCATATCCCAACTGTCTTCTTAACAAAATTGGGTTGTAGTTGATCCCTCCAATCACTCCCAATAAAGGTACACTAAGATAACTCCTGCAACTAGTGATGAAACGTGCACCCTGAAGCCTCTGAGTAATCCACCTGACATCCTTGGAAAGCAACTTTTCCAGCTTCTGAGACCATATCAAGGTATGGTCACTAAACACTCCAGTACTAGGAAGATGCCTCATGAACCACATATGAAATAAAGGAGCGCAACAACGAACTAAACCTCCTCTTTTCTTCTCAGTCTTGTAGTGCACCGAGTAATACAAATCTCCGAGCAACGTAGGCACAAGATTCTTCAGCAAGAAAAGATGAATGGCATTCATGTCTATGAACTTCTCCATCTCGGCAAACAAAATAATGCCATAGATAGAAAAAGCTAAGATAGCACAGACAGAATCCCATTCCTCCTCAACAGCCAACTCTTCCACCTTCTTTACTAAAGCCTCTAAAGAAAACCCAGATACACCTCTCTTAATGATAGTCATAGAATTCACAGCAGAAGTACTCAAATAAAGAGCCTTGGCAATAGCCTCAGGTGCAGGTCTACTCATCTCAGCATTGAACGGAATCTGGTCTTGAACAGGAACTCCCAAGATCAAAGCATACTCCTCCAGCAAAGGATCTAACTGAAAATCCGGAAAAGTGAAACAACGAAGCTGAGGATCATAGTACTAAAGCAGGGTGTGAATGGAACTTCTCTCAGAAGGATCTAACTCTACCACCACATCCAGAATACTCCCATAAGCCTTCCTGAACCTCTCTACATGATTGGGTGTGATCAGCTTCACCATCTTCTTTAACAAGCCAACCTTAGTGTCGAAAAAATTGAAATGAATATTCTTCTTGCGAGGATCCTCCATCTCTGAAGAGGATACCGGAATCGGAAGCAAAGATATGAACCTGTGAATGAAAACAAAACATGATTAATGATGAAATGATGCAATGCAAATGCAAAGACATATGATCAATCTGGGACTGTCTGGAATCTGGATGTCAAGGCCAAGTGATCAGAAACCCAAATCCTCTGAATAACAACCCATAAACACTCAGATAATCTCAGATACACCCAATCTAGAACCAGATAAACTCAAGAACTCCGCAACCAAAGTAACTGTATCAGAATATGAAACTGCACTAGTAACATGGGTATGATGGAGTCAAGGGTTCCTGCAAACCTATAAACTCATCCCCAATCTCACAGGTGTGCTCCGGGTCAAACATCACGGACTCTCAAAGCCGAATAACAATAATACTTTCACCATTTCTGAGAAATGGCTCATGACCAAATCAGGGAATCGGTTAGGCATTATGTACTACGCAGGGAGGCCTCAGCTGAGTCCGGGAAAACAAGCATCCCCTATAAGTTCCCAGCTTCGAGCGCTGAAATCGAGAAACAATAGTACATTCAGCCCGTAGGATACAATACTAATGTCATACGACCAGATGCTTTGACTGAGTTCCTATAAGAGAACCAGGCCATCCTATGCGAGTTCCCAGTGGACCCTCGGGTGCGAATGGGTTTGCCACAAAATGTGGTCTGCCACTGCCACCACTGGAGAGGGTTGTTTCCACAAAGGTTCTCAATGATCGGTCCCCAGATGCACATAACTATCAAGGTCCTATCCCGAAGTGGAGGAAATCGCCACACAAGATATTTCCAAGACGGTCGCAATCTGGGCGTGAAACACATCGCCACTCATCATGTCACATGTGAGTACAATATGTCCACTCTAATCCTATAGTGCACTCAAGCCGGGTACTTGGCGTATCTCTCAGAAACAGTATCACCCGAGCCCACCAAGCAGAAAACCAGTCCAGACAGTCCAGTATGATATATATGATGCAGAAAATAAATACTGAAAACTGTAAATAAAGCTGTAAATAAACAACAGTAAAATACAACACACAGCAACAAACAGTCATCACCCAAAGAAACAGAAACAAGCAAGCGCTAGGAGAGACTCACAGGGGAACCAGAGATTCTCTGGTTAGGATTTCCCCAGCAGAGTCGCCAGCTGTCGCTCCCCGGATTTCCATCCTGGTACAAACGCGAAAGTGGCGCGGAAAGAGGTAGAGTCGCCAGCCAGGCATTTTTATCCCGAAGGAATGGGAATGGTAATGCTGCACAAACCAGAAGAAAAGAAGAGGAAGGACACGGGTCCTGCGAACCAAAGAGACTGAGTTCGGGAGTCGGTTACGACCTGGGAAGGTATTAGCACCCAGATCGTCCACCGTACCCGACGGGATCCACACTTGCAAAGAAATTGTTTCAAAGGTTGAAGAAATGAAAGTTGCTGCAAAGAAAATGAACTGAACTGGATAAAAGAAACGAAAAGGGAAATGAAAAAGAAATGAAAGGAAAAATGTAGGGAAAATAAAGATTGTGCTCGAACGGGCCCTACCCCGCTGCCTACGTACCTCACTGGACATGAGGATCAGAGTCGCCGTAGTTCCCCTAACTATGGGTGGAAAAGATTGCTTGTGAATTAAGGCTTGAACTGCCTATGCCAATGCTCAGGTGTTGCAGGCTCGGACGACGAGTGCGTAACCGTCTTGCAATGTGACAAGTAGGAGCAAGTTCGCGGACGGAGCGAAGGAGATGAGAAAAGAATTCCCGAAGGAAAGACGCTTATTGTTTGTTTGTGTTTTTTATGAGTTTCTGCTTTGAAGTTTGCATAGGTAAGTGTACCTAAGTCTTACTCACTGGGATGTGTACGTCTCACATCATCCCAAAATGGAATGCGCAAGAGGCACACCTATCTATGGAGGAAATCCCCAAATCTAGTCCCACAAGTGAAGGCTCAGACACACTGACCTACTAACATTTATTAAGTGTTTTTGTGATTTTATGGTTAAGAAGTGTTTTTTTAGATTTTCTTTGTGAAGTAATCTCATGCTTAGACCTATCCACCACGAGGGATAACTTACACCTCGCCCCGAAACGGAACGCGTGCAAGTATCTCATAGCAAAGTCTCATGTCACATGAGAAGACTCAACCTTTATTTGAATGGATTAAAATTGAGTTTGAAGATGAGAAGAGAAAACAACAAAGGGATCTCAAAAGGTGAAAAATCTAAGGGGACTAGAATCCTAAACGTTGTCATGCATGGGTGAACCTAAGTTAGTGAGGTTTGAATCCTATCCTAATGAAGAAAGAAAGAAGAAGAGGAGAAGAAGAAAGAAGAATATAAGAGGAGGGGAGTAAGGCCTAAGCCCATCAATCACAAAGTTAGCACAAGTAAGAATAAGAAGAGAAGAGATGAGATTTGGAGATGTGGGAATCACATCCACACCTCTCACTTACCATAGCCCCTGAAAAGGTTAGCAACACAAGCATATAAGCAAAGCAAAATGAACATAATGACATGCCAACATCATACAAACAGAAGTGAAGTCATACATACAAAAACTCAATGCAAATACAAGTCACAAGAATGAGAAAAGAAGCATACAAGTCAATATGAGGTGACATGAATCACATGGCAAAGCAAAGCAAACTTAATGAGATGCAAAGCAAAATAAACAAAACATGAACTCAAGGCACAAGACCAAAACCAAATCAAAGTTAAAGAAGTGCTTAAGAAGCAAGAGAGATAAGGAGAAGAGAAGCACAATGCTAGACAATCACATTATGGGGGGAAAAAGGAAAAGAAGTGAGGTGGATGCACATAAGAAAGGATGAACTTCAAAGGTAAACCAAATACAATATTTTCAAAACACAAACCCTAAACCAAGATCAGAAAGGTATCAATACCCTAAAGAGACCCCAAATGATATGAAGAAGTTGGCACAAGTGCCCTTCTAAGCTAAGGAGAGGGCTTATGATCAAAAAGAAGCAAAATGGGACAAGTTAAGAACAAAAATTCAAATCAAATCAACAATGAACCCAAAAATTACACAACCTTGGACAAAAGATCTTCAATCATGATATAACAATATGCCAAAAGGATAGGAAGAAATTCAGAAGCTATGCAAGTCAAATGAGGGGTTAAACAACAACTAGGGTTAGGAAACTTCCCCCACAAGTCAAGGACCAAAACCAAATGAACAAGATCCTAAAAATCAGAGAAAAAATCACACATGAAGTACACCCTATTGAGAATCCAGAGCAAAAAGAACCACTCAAAAATTCAAAATGAGGATCAATGTGGAAAATGGACAAGATAGCTTGCTCAAAAAAGAATTAAAATGAATTAATTAAATGGGGGAATTAATATCCACGTGTCAGCATAAAATAAATGACAAATAAAAATATGAAAAATTTAAGAAAACTCAAATTAACCTCCATGAATTATTTCAGAATTTTTTGACACTTAGAAGTATTTTAAAAAATTAGAAACCAAAATTGAAACAAAGTGAAATAAAAATAAAGAAATAAAAGGAAGTATGAAGCTGGGGGTGTGAAGAGTAAAGGAAATCAGTTGAAATGAATTGGGCCAATGCGCATGGGGGGTGCGGATAGTGGTATAAGGCCACTGGGTCTACGCAGGACACACTTACAAGGGTGGAAATTCAGAGGAAAATATGAAAAAACACAAGCCTTAGGATCAGATGGACGCATCCTGGAATTCAATTCATTAAATGACGTGGCCAAATGATAGGCTCAGAGTGAAGAAGTACAATAATTACCATGGTATGCGCAACACAAAGAATAATCAGAATGAAATTATAAAATGAAATGGCACGTGAGGGGGAGGGGGTCATTAATTGAGGTGGCAACATATCATGCGTTCAGATGAGAGGATCTAAGGGTGAGGAGATCATCTTCTCCATTTAGAAACCCTAATTACACAGCCTAGATTCCGATGACCGGAGCTAGGGCTCCGGCACCGGAAAACTCACAACATGAACAACACTCAATAATAATGCACAAAAAACTCCAGATCAAGCAATCAAACCATCCTGACTTCAAATATGATGATGAAATTCACAATAAACCAATGACCAGCCTGGATCGAAGGCAAACAGTTTGAACCATGAAACTTCAGATTCACATATCAAGCTCAATAATGCACCAAATTTGAATCTAAAACCAGCAGAATGATCAGCATAACAATTAGATCATAACACACACTTCTATTTTCATTTCTAGATCTAAGAATTTGGACCCACCTGAAGCTTGCAGATCTTGAAATAGCTTGTGATAAGCCAAGAGAATGCTGCCAAACCACTCCAAATGCACTCTAGTTGCAAAATAAATGCAACTAGAGCCTTGAAACTTGCTGGATCTAGGAATTTGCTGGATCTAGAGAATGCTGCCAAACCACTCCAAATGCACTCTAGTTGCAAAATAAATGCAACTAGAGCCTTGAAACTTGCTAGATCATAACACACACTTCTATTTTCATTTCTAGATCTAAGAATTTGGACCCACCTGAAGCTTGCAGATCTTGAAATAGCTTGTGATAAGCCAAGAGAATGCTGCCAAACCACTCCAAATGCACTCTAGTTGCAAAATAAATGCAACTAGAGCCTTGAAACTTGCTGGATCTAGGATCTTGAATCTAGCTGCCCTGAAATGGCAAGGTGATGAATCTTGAGAATTAGCTTGCACAATGGAGGGATTTGTGATCCTGAGCTCTCAAGGATGAAGGATCTGTGGTTGGTTTGTGAAGAGAGCAAGTGTGTGAAGAGATTTGAGAGAAATTGCAAACTGAGCCAAAACTTGAGTGTGATGAAATGAGTGAGATCTGAACCCTTCTAAAACCCTAATTTTCTTTTGTATGAGGTCATGAGGAAATGATGAAAGAATGAGGCCTCTTGCACGTGAGAGGAGAGAGTGTGAGATATTTTGCAAAATTTGCAAGTTTGTTGTGATCTCATGAAAACCTCATGCATTGCCTTGCTTATTGCCCATGTTCACTCCACATCTCACCCTTGATTTAAACCAAAAAGATTCTGACCATTGGATGAAAGTATCACACATTTCTCATGTTCATGCAAAAATTACACTTATGGAATAAAATTCTCATCATGCACGAATTTAGTGTATTTCTTGGAGAAAAATGACTTATTTTCATTTCATTGTAATATTGGAACCTCATTTGGTATGTACCAACACCCAAAATTAAGTTTCATGATTTTTTGCTTTGGTGCACAAATGAAAATTCAAGTTTTGCACTAGTTTTCATGGAATTTTCGAGGGTCCTATCTCTTCAACCATGAAGGCTATGAAAAAGTACTTGTACTTTTTGAAAATGGGAGGCCTTAATATCCAACTTTCATGTTTGACTTTGGTCCATTTGAAGAATTTTTCACCAAGTTATGCTCACTTGAAATTTAGGGCAAAAACTTGCTAAAAATGGCATTTTCCATAACCAACTTCACACCAATTTTGCAAAACACCTCAAAACTTCATGATTCTTGATCTTTGAACTTGCCAAACCTCTTTTAACATTTTAAGAACATCCCTTGGCTAGAAAAATGGGATTGGACCCCTTGAAATCTCACAGTTGACTTTTCTGAGGCACAGTTGACCAGTTTCTTCATTTACAAGCAACTGAAGAAATACTTGACTTCGACAAGGAACTTTCTCAGCAAATTTCATCCCTAGGATCCTCTTAACATGTAAAAGGCTTTGCCTAAATGAAATGGCCAAAGTCTTGAGGTTTTCATGCTTAAAAATCAAACCCTAGTTTGGGATCCTTGTGTAGGAGCTTTGCCCTAGCCTGGATTCCCTGATGATCTTCCAAACTTCTGAGCTTTTATAAATGAACTTGAACTTGTAAATGAAATGTAGACCCCTCATAGGACTTGTACAAATCCATTGGGCCCCTTGTCATGGCTTGTGATGCTTCAAAATCCTCCACAGATGATCATATGCCTAATGCTAGGTCATGAGAAATGTTATGCCTCATCTTTCCATGCTAAGATGCTAAGAATATCATATGTTCATGATGAATATGATGTGATATGATGCTTAAAAAGAAGATGGTAAATTTGGGGTGTTACAACCTTCTCTGATACCAATAATGTAAAACCCCATTTCTACCCGGTAATTATCGATAAAATCAGAGTAATAGAAATTCAACTAAATCAAACTAATAGGATGCCACATTTCAACTTTAAAATATATTCATTAAATTTCAAGAAACATGGATACATAACACTTTAACTCGGATGAAACTATAATAACATCTTTTATTCATTCCTTGAAACAAAACAATTTTCATAACTAAGCAGCAGATTCACAATTTTTCCACTAAATACAATTTATATAATCTTGTTCAACTTAGACAACTTAATAACAACAAATTTTAATGGAAAAAACTTGAAACAACAACAACAACAACATAATAATAATAATAAAATCCAATAACACAACATATAAGCGTTCATCCCCCCGAGTGTTACGTATTAGAGCATCGACACCGACTCAAACTAATGAAGATAAACAATCTTCCTTCAAGTTAAACTTCACGTTACCAGCATAGGGGTAACATTCAAACAGAAGGGGTGAGATATCGAACAATATAAACAAAAGTATGATAATTAATATGTTAGATAGAATCATACAATTTCACTACTATCCAACAACAAAAACTTAATAATCACCCACAATTTAACACCAACTTTATCAACTTATTAAATACATCAACATTTACGACACAATCAACATAATCAACGTCAACTTCATCTACATAATCAACATAATCAACTTCATCAACATAATCAATATAATTAACTTCATCAACACGATCAACATAATCAACTTCATCAACATAAGCAACATAATCAACTTCAGCAACATAATCAACATAATCAACTTTGTCAACATAAGTAACATAATCAACTTCATCAACATTTTCAACATAAACAACTTCATCAACATAAATAATGTAACACAAGATGAAACTCAATTATGCATATGCATGTGGTACCATTGGAGTAAAACTCCAAACTTAAAATATGTCAGGTTATCGAGACATCTGCAAGGCATAAGCCTTCAACTTAATAGTTTTGCCAATCCATGCCAACATGGTGAACATCCCTTCCAACTTAGAAATGCAATGTATGTCATGATACAAACAACAACCAACTCAGAACAACATACAATAAACAACTCAGAACAACATAGCAACTTTTAACACAACACAGATTCAACCTTGGCCAAAGGCCTACAACTTATATATAGCAACATTGGTCATTCGACCTAAAACTTTAATATCAACATTGGTTATTCAATCTACCAATTTAATATCAACATCGGTCATTCGACCTACAAACTAATTATGCCCATGAATCAGGACAAAACCACATAATCAATGGTACTAGAAAATCCACGAATTCAACAAAATAAATCGAATGAAATCACCTACAAATTATTTTGAACTACCTCGATAATTTTCAACAAAATACTAACTCTAACATCTTACACCGACATCATAAAACCTCATTAGATCCTAGTTACATTTAATTCCAGGACTTAAAATCATTTTTAAAAGAAAGTACACAGTATTAGCTTTTCAACGCTTCAAACGACGTACGAATCGGACTCCCGGAACTCAATTTACGAATTTTCGAAGGTTCCCAAAATAAGCACTAACCTAGCTACGGGTTTGATCATTTTTTTGCCCAAAAACCCATCCGAAACTTCAATTAATTCGTGAGACTCATATTTTAACTTAGTTTTACCTATTAGAACTCATTGGTGGCATAAAAACTAATTTTCGCGATGATGAATTCCGCACTAAAATTTCTTGTTTTCACTATTCCTAACCTAAAACAGAATTTCTTCATAGTATTCTCATAAAAAAACTACATCATAATGATAAAATTATAATTCAATCGACACAGATTAATCATTCTATGACTCATTCAAGAACGATAATCAATTTTATTATTCAACCAAACAACACAACATACTGACAGCAACAACAACATAGCGGATTTTCATAACAGATTTATACGAAGATCAACAACAACATAGCACACGAAAACGCAACAGTAAATCATACAAATCCTGATCCAATATACAGATTATACTAATCCCGGTTATAGAATTCGAACCCCACCCTTACCTTAGATTAAAGGTAGCTCGGAATATCTCTTAAAACGTTCCTGCGAAAATCAGATCTTGGAGTACCCTAGCTCTCCCTTGTTCTTCACTCTAAGACTTGTTCTTGCTCTAATTGTCGTTAGGACTAATTCTCACCTAAAAACTCTCATTAATCCTTATTTTCCTCTTTTACTCTTTCTCACCAAATATTCATAATTTAAATAATAGTAATAATAATAATAATAATAGTAATATTACTATTAAAATATTAGTTATCACTTAATAGAATAATTGGTCTACTAATATTTTAATGGGCCTACTTCACAATACCCCAACTTTGCTATTTCTAACACAACAACCAAGCCTACTTAAGTAAATAGTCTTATAACTTCTAATTTTATTCTACGATTAAACCATCTTAATATCAACTTAGCAACTTAAATCACCGCAACACAACCAATAAATCACGAATAATTAATTTCTCCCTATTAAATCGTTTAATTACCCGATTACCAACATATTAGCTCAAACAACAAATTTAACATATTCAACCAATATTCGAAATATGCTCAATATTATTTTCCACAACTTAAATCAACTTATTTAATTAAACTAAAACCAACATAGCAACATTTCGATATTTTGGAAATCAACACAAATCGAAACAAATCAACACAACATAATACAAATATATTTAATTAAATAATTAATTAAATAAACGAGCGTTACAACTCTCCCCCACTTAGAACATTTTCTTCCTCGAAAATTTACCTGATGTAACTACTTCAGCTACGTTATCACATCCGACTAATCAACTACCATGCCATGAAAGGCAACCCCATAAATAATACAAACAACTATCCATAACATCAACGACATCAACACGAACACTACTCAAGCAATACCCTTGACAACTAACATCACGACACAAAGAATAACCAACTCAAGAACACATAGATTTAAGAACCAAAACACAACATGATCGTGACCATCACCATAGTCAACAATAAAGATAAGAACACAAAAGCTTAAACATGACACCAACTCAACCAAACCACCAACATTATTGTTACTCACGTATGAACAACTGCACTACACCACACCTTCATTGCGCACTCTGATTACTTGCAAAGTATCAACTCTACCAAGTTTACCTCTAACTTCCAATCACCAAAAGCGACGAAACAAAAGACTTTCGACTTAACTCTTCGGAAATTCCGTTCCAACATGTATTCTACATTCTCGTAGATACCGAATACTTCGAACTATTCCAACAAGGTGAATCATCTTTTTTACTTCCGACTATTCCAACAAACCAAATAATTTATTCCTACTCATACTGACACAATTCTTCCTAAACTCATTTGAATTAACACAACCACGTAACTAATCTTTTCCAACTAAAAATTGCACTTTAATAAATCAACTTATAACTTCACTTCTTTTAATACTTGCAATTCAAGTCTCAAGTTATCCAGAACTCAGCTGTGAGTGTCCATACTACTCATCGATCAAATCACAACCTCATGCTATCATCCTCGAGTCCACCTTATATTCCTATATATGAATCTGCATCGACAAATCAAACAATCCACCAGCACCTAGCTCAACTCCAAACAATTCAATGTACATATTATATCAGTTGGAAATGACACATTTATTCCATCCAACATGATTCCATCCACTATCAACAAGATATTAAGGGTGATCAGTTCCTTAATTTGTCAATAGACAACCAACAACCATAACAGTGGCATAAATCATCATTAACCAACAACAATAACGTACTTTACCTTGTGCTCAAAGTCCTTAAGCATAATGATCCGCCATCTCTCTCTAAGGCTTACAAACATCTTCTTAGTTTCCTTAATTTCGACCTCGTCAACGATACAAAAATGTCTAAAAAATCCATTACACATTCTCTTATACATGCTCTCAGCACGACACAATTTTTAAATATCCTTCTAGCACCGGAATTGCTACTATCAAGTACAATCCAAATCAGTTTACTCCAATCGAAACTTTCATTCAAGTTAAGAATTTTAATAACACTAACCAATTCATTCGCCCTTCCTTTAATCTCAGAACCTCTATATTCCATATAGTTTCACACTTTGGGCCTTATTCAATTCATAACTCAATAGTACTATCTCGATCTCTTTTGAATTCGTTCTTCTCTCAACATTAACATCACACAACATCTTCAACCTAATCATTATCATTCAACATAAGTTGCATCTATATGCATTCTCCAACACCGTCGCATTCCTTATAATACCAACATTTCATTCCTTATCAATATTTCACACTTATCTTCATCTTTCCAATTTTCAGCAATAATTGTTCAACTTCAAATATAATTATCTTTCAATACAGACCTCCCAAACACAATTATATTCATAAATGAAGGGAATTTCATGTAGATTGAACTTCAAGAATCGCTAAAATCCAAGTTACGAATAAATTTTTTTCATCTTTGCAATGGGACTGGTCAAGAATTCTCGTATGTAGAATTTTCCAAAAATCAGCATCAGACCCAAATATTAAAACACACTTTTCTCCCTGTTCACAAACTTTCTGAAGACAAATCTTATATGAAAACTGTAGAGAATTTCGTAAGCTTTCCAAAACGTTCAGAATCTTTTCAATTAGAATCACGAGTAAAAAGTTATGTCTCTTTTACTAAATAGTGTAAACACCCAAAATTTTCCCTCACCCATTCACACCATGGCTTGTGATCTTCTCATATGCATAAACTCAATCATAGCATCTCATACCACATCTTTGACACATTGCATTGGTTAAAGTCATCTGCACCTAGGGTTTGTGATCTGAGCAATCCAAGAGCTTATTGAGCCACTCCAGAGGTCATCAAACAATTCAAAGGGATCCATGTATGTTCAAGCATCATATTATATCCCCTCAAAGTCAAGAATGTCAAAAATCACAAGAATTGAGAATGGTATGGAAGCAGAGCCAGGTTTGACTGCACAGATGACCTACAACTAGGGTTTTGGTTTCAAAGGCCATAACTCCAAATTTTTTGGTCATTCTTGTTTCTATTGGTCTCTATATGGTATATGGAGCATGCATATCAATTTTCATGAAGAAATTCCATGAGGAAGTCATCTGATCAAGGGTTGACTTTCTGAGCAAGTCAGTGTAAAATCAGGGCATCTGAGGCCCCCAATGACCCAACCAAAGGGTGTTCTTCATCATTTTGATTGTGTATGATCTTTATTTGATCATGGAAGATGTTGGAAGTTCACAAAATTGAAGAATTTCAAGTCATTTGCAAAGTTGATTTTTTGGGAAGTTTGACTTTTAATGAAAATTGCCATTTTGGGAAACTTTTTCAACCCTTGCTTTTTGATTCAAAAATGCTTCAAATGGAAAAACTTTGGTCATGAAAGTTGTAGAATGGATCATTCCCTTTTCAAAAAGTACAAGAACATGACCTAATTCATTTTGGATCAAAAGTTATGGCTTGTCAAAGTTGGCTAAAATCACAAAATTTGAAGTTTTCTACCAAAGAGACATTTTGCAAAATGGTTTGTTCAAGTGTTCTAAAGGCCTCAAATGTGTATCATTTCTTCACAACATGATCATATGACCTCTAAAATTCAGAATGGGCCAAAGAACTTTGCACTTTGATGCCTTGAAACTCAAGAAATCCCAAAGGAACCAAACATGAACCAACTTGCAAAACCTATCACAAGTTACAAACCACTTGCTGCATTGCCTCTAAACCTTTTTCATAGCATTCCTTGATTCAAGCTGAGCCAAAGCAAGCCAAAAAGCAAGTTGTACCATAGCCCATACCTCAAGTACACATCAAGTTGACATTTTGGCCAAAGACCCATACCAATCACCATAGGCCACCAACAACTTTCTGACCTATCCCCTTTTGATACATGGACCAAAGCCAGCATAACACACCATTCATTCCAAGCTGAAACACACCACAAGCCATAGTTATCAAAACCTCTTCCATTTGAAAAAGCCTTCGAAACCTTCTCCATAAGCTGCAAACACACAAACAAACTTCACAAACAATCTCAGCAGGCTTCACTGATCACAAATCACTCATCACCATAGCCTGAAACTCACTGAAATCAAAATACGATTTCCACCCCACCTTGAACAGAACTTCTGTGATCTTCCAAACCATCCATCACAAACTTCTTCCAAGTATCAAGACTTCATTAGGAGCTCAAGGGGAGTGAGTTTGCACCAAGAAACAGCCCAGAAAGCCCAGAACCAGAAGGTTCCATCTCAGGTATAGCTCAAGAACAAATTTTCCAGAACTTCATTTACTTGTTATAAATTGATTCTACATATTATCCTGATCATCATGATGTGTTTGAAATTGAAAATGAGTGAAAAATGAGGATGTATTGATGTTCTGAAATTTCTCCCGTGAAAAATGTTTGCTTCGATTTGCTTGATTCATGTAGTTTAAATGTTGTTTGATGGTTGATTTATGTTCCATGATGTTATAGGATCATTTCCCTGTGTTTAATTTGAAGTGGGGTGGCTTGTAGTGAAACCTAGGGTTTTGGTTCGCCGGAGAAGACGACCGGAAGTCTTCTCCGGCCACCTGAGAACCATTAGCCCTAATTTGTGTCATTAAGTGAGGTTTGAATTTGGTGCGTTAGATGAGTTGACCCAGGCTGACTGGCGCGTGTTTGAATGGCTAGGATGTGTCCCCAGAAACCCTAATCCTCATTAACTTAATTAATCCAAATTAATTAATTCATAAACCTGATTTAACCAGGTTTGAACTTGGGCCATTGGATGTGGCGCCAAGTCAAACTTCCCTTGCCCATAACGCATCTGATCCATCCATTGCTCATACTTTTCATTTTATTAATTTTTATTTCACATTTTTCTTATTTAATTTGTGCATTTTATTTAAAATAGCAAAACATTTTGAAAAATTCTGAAAATTTTTATACAACTTTTTATTAATTTTCAGAAACCAAAAACATTTTTATTTTTATTTTTTGCATTAAAAAATATTTTTAAATCATTTAAAAGATTATTTTTAATTAATTAATGAGAATTAATTAATTAAAAATACTTTTAGGTATTTAAAAATCACAAAAAAATTCATGAAACATTTAAAATCATTTAGAAACATTGTCCAACCCTCAAACCAAATTTCTTTTTTGATCTTGATGTCTTTTGACAATTTTTCATGGAATTAATTTCATTTCAAGGCATTATTTTGATCCAATCTTTGAAAATTCATTTCTGCCTAGTCTTTAAGAGTTGGACTTTGATTCTTTTTGCATTGTGTCTTGCGTATCATGTAGTTTATAGGATTAAATTGGCATGAATTGATCTTGCATTTTCAATTTGTTTGACATTTTTCTTGACAAGGTACCTTGAAACCCTAGAAATCTTAAGAAATTCATAACTTTCATTAGGTTAAGAGTTGGATTCCCTCCTTTGGGCAGTGAGTTTGTATAGGTTTAGGGTTCCCTTGAATGCATTTTCAAATTTTTATCTTGATGTTTGCTTCTGGTTTTGGTTTTTGTTTTGTACATTGATCATAAACCCTAATTTGGGCTTCCTTTTGCATTCATCTTGCATTTGATTGCATACCATGACTTGCCATGACATTTTATGCATCCATTTGATTCATTAGACATCTTAAGACATATTAGAATCATGTTTGATCATTGCATCTTTCATTTGCCATTTTGTATGTCATTTACATTCCATAACTTTTCATGAATGTTCATGGTTCTAAACATGCTTCATTTGCATCCATATGTTTGTATGATCATCCCCATGCCTTGTTTCATGTGTGCATCATCTCATAGAATCATTATCATCACACACATGCTTCTGGTTTTGGTTTGCATCATCTCATTGCATTCCATTTGCATTGCATTCCATTCCTTTTGCTAACTTTTCAGGTGGTAAGTAACTTTGAGAAGTGAATTTGCCTTCACTTCTCGCAATCTCTTTTCATCCCTCTTATGCATCATTGCTGCATTTTGACTTGTGTTTGAGATTGAGCTTGCTCATTTTTGTTCTTCTTACTTTCTTTCTTCAAGTGACTTGTCTTCTTAAATGAAGCAAGTTACTTTGCTGCTCTTTGCTCCTTTCATCTGCATTCTTGGTGGTTCCTCTGAAGATTTCCCTTGTAAACCTCACAAACCTTAGGAACAACCAAGCATGATAATAATTAGGGTTTTGATTAGTCCCCACACTTAGTTTTACCTTTGTGTCTCATTGAGTCTTCTCTTCTCAATCTCATAATCAGGGACTAAACCCTAAAGGCTTTAAGGCTTTGTGATTAAGCTTATGCATGCATCCTTCTATTAGGATGGAGTGTATAACTTTAATCCTAAGTGTTAAACCCTTAATGTGTTTAACTCCTTTAATCAATTCACATAATAATCACTAAGACATCAAGCTTGTAACTTGGGCCTTGCATTAGGGTTCTAATTCTTCCTTAATTGGTTAAGAAGGACTAACCCTAGTGTTAATGGACAAGTCCCCCTCAAGTTGTCTTACAAACCCTAAAACTCACTTCATCATCTTATCATTAATTAAAATCCATTTAATAAAGGCTTTGTTTTGTCATGAGTTTAATCCCTAATCATGGATTAAGTTGAGGAGCTTTCCTCAGCTTAAACATTCTCATCTATTATCCTTCTATTAGGATGGTGTAATGAGTCTGTTTAATCCCTGATTATGGCTTAACCTCATTACTTAACACTAAACAAAAACAACAAAAACATCTAAATAATCATAAGTAGGTTAATGATCTTAATCCTACATCATGGTGATTGAGTGTGAGAAGCTGACTTCCCACTTAAGGTATTCTCATTACCCCTAATCAGAGAGAGGATGTGATGAGTTTACTAAATCCATTGGTTTAGGCTTAAGCTCATTAATTTATGACAAACTTCAAAAAGCAATAAAAGACTGAAAACACAAAAAACAAACAATAATCGTCTCCTCCGGGATTCTTTTCTCGCCTCATTCACTCACAAACGAGAACTTGCTTCTTCCGTCTAATGCAAGACAGTTTGCACCTGAGCCAGACAGGTCATACACTTGAGCATAGACAAGCAAGCAGTTCACAAGTCAATTCATCTTTCAGTCTCTTTGGGTCGAACTACGGTGTTCTGACTTCCTCATTGCACGAGAGGATACGTAGGCATAACTTAACAGTTATCGAACAAAAGTATTTGTCTATTCCCCCTCTTACAGCTTCATTCTTTAAGCCTCATAGTCATGAGCATTTCATTCTTATTCTTACACTGACACTTCATTTACATACACTACACTTCTTTTACACTGACACCTGTACATTCTTTTCCAGCTCTTTATACACAAATTGCACTGACACTACCCCTTTGAAACACAAATCTTTTAAGCGTGGATCCCGTCGAGTACGACGGACAATCTGGGTGCTAATACCTTCCTAGGTTGTAACCAACCCCCTTTCTCAGTCTCTCTGGTTCGCAACCGTCTTATCCATATCTTTCTAGGTTTATGCAGCATTGCCTTTCCTTCGGGATAAAAATGCCTAGCTGGTGACTCTTTCTTTTCTCTTGAGTTCACTCCTGTGTGTTCTCATTCCTCTTTCGCCGACCGTTCGCGTCTGTACCTCATTTGAGCCCAGTCTCATCTTTTGGGAGCGACAGCTTGGCGACTCTGCTGGGGACACTAATACTGTAACCAGCGCTTCTGGTTCTTTTTGTGGGTACCTCCTAGCGCTTGTTTGATTTGTGTTTACTGGGGTGTTATGTGCTATTTGTGCTTGTATGTTTGTTTTATTTATTGCTTTATGTACAGTTGTTTTATTGCTTTCTTTACAGCTTTATATACATCATACTGTCATACTGTTCTGGCTGGATCTGGTTTTGTTGCTTTGGTGGGTGGGGTTATATTGAGAGTTGAGGTCCAATACCTGGGACCTGAGTGACACCTAGGCTAGAGTGGTTCATGTTCTTTCCCATTCCATTTCGGTCTGGTGCGGGAATATGAAACACGGTTCAGATATGGGTTTCTTCTTGAGAACTCTGTGCTACAGATTTCCTGTAGTGCTAGGGCTATCTGGGAAGCCTGCTAAGTCTGGATGACCTTTAGTATTGACCTTCAGAAACTGAGGTGAATTATAGGAGGATCTTTTATGGTTATTGTAAACACTGTACCTCCGGGTTGGAAGTGTTTACACTTCTCATAACTGATCCAAGTCTGAGGATCTTTGTTTTAGAACACCACCTGTGAGGAGGTTGGGCTGTTTACAGGTTTGCAGGTACCCTTGACCTCATCATACCCTGTTACTTTGTTTTGATTAAGAGTACTCCATTTTGGGACAGTTCTTGTGATTTTAGCCCTGGACATGTGACTCTTTATTTGAGTCCCCCACCTTGGTTACTGGACTTATGAACCTCCATCTGGATTTCTTAAACACACATGGACCTATATCAAGGCAGTTAATCGGATCCAGCTTGATCACAAACCTTGCATATCATTTGCATACATCATCATTGCATCATTTAACATTTGCTTATTTGTTTTTCAGGGTATCCACATCACATATTTTGGCTTGGTTTTGATCCCTTTATCAGATTAGACCCCTGTCCACCAGCTATCTGCTACAGCCATTCTCACCAGTTGCCTGTTTCAGCTGCTGTCATCACCAGTCTCAGCCTATCAGTGGCCCATCTTCTAGCATCAGTCATCATCATTAGCATCTGTTTTAGCTCTTCTTCAGCAACATGGCACCCAAGAAGAGCAACATCTCCTATCATTTCTTTGAGCCTGAGCTGGCTGGCATCAGGGAAGTCCAGGCCCTGATTACTCCAGACCATATACCACTATTCAGAGAACATTATGGAGGCATCCTTGATGTGGTTATGGATTTGGACCCTTCCCAGAGGAGCTTGATTCATACTTGCCTGCAGTTCTATGATCCCCCTCTGAGGTGCTTCACCTTCCAGGATTTTCAGTTGGGACCCTTGTTGGAAGAGTATTCATCACTGATTGGTGTACCTATCAGGGGTGGAGTCCCCTTCAACCCTGAGATGGCCTTTCCTAGTAATGAAGAGGTGGCAAGGGCATTGTATCTGGAACCAGTTCTGATTGAGCAGAACATGACAGCAAAGGCTGGAATCTCTGGTCTACACTTGGATTTCTTGACCTCTCAGGCTACTCTGTAAGCCTCCTTGGGAGAATGGAAGGCAGTCTGTGCATTATTGGCCCTTAGCATATATGGGGTCATATTATTTGCAGATGAGCCTAAGTTTATTAGCAAGAATGCGATCCATCTTTTCATTCTGAGGAACCCAGTGCCCACCTTACTAGGAGATTTCTACTACTCTATTCACCAAAGGAATGAAAAGCAAAGAGGAAGGTTGGTGAGATGTTGTGCTCCCCTGTTCCATACTTGGCTGCTCAAACACTTGCCCAAGACTGATGCATTCTTGAATCCCCGCCAGCAAAAGAATTGGGCTAGAAGGCTCATTGCTTTGACCTTAGATGACATCAGGTGGTGCACCCAGAGCACCAAAGGCAGGGACATCATTACTAGTTGTGGGCAGTTCCCCAATGTACCTCTGATAGGAGTGAAGGGTTGCATCAACTACAACCCTCTGCTATTCAAAAGACAATTGGGCTATGCATTGGTCCACCCTCCTAGAGCACAAGACTTGGCTGAAACCCTGTATTGTGAGATTAAGCCTAATCTAGCTATTGTCAGGCAAGTATCCTGGGCTTGGGACAACATCCAGACCAAAGGGATGGCCATTCTTGGGAGATGCAACAATGTGGCCTCAGCTCAGTACTATGAGTGGTCTCATGCCAGGGCTCAAACTTCTGGGATGCCCTTCACCATTGAGGATGCACCTGGACCATCCACAGCACCCCCTCCAGCCACTGTTAGCCTGGAAGAGTTTGAGAAACTGAAAGAGAGGAATGAGAATCTGACTCAGGCTCTACAGAAGACCCTCTGGGAGAGGAGTGATGGTCGTCTGGACATTGAGAGGTTAGAAAAGCTAAAAGTGGAGCATCTAGCCAGGATTGAGAAGTCAGAAGACTACATCAAGAAGTCAAGGGTAGGAGAGCAGATTTTGAAGAATGCCTGTAAGGAGGCTCAGTTTCAGAAGGCCAGGACTGATTTATATCTGAAAGAGAGTCAAGCTAGGTGGGTCAGGATCACTGAAGCTCGCACCCAGGAAGATAAGAGGACTCAGGACAAGATTGAGCAGTTGGAGGCTAATGCAAAGGAGCAACAGGAAGCCCTGCTAGCAGCCCAGAGAGAGATCTCAGAGTTGAAGATTAGGGCTGGTGTGAAGAGGTCAAAGGACCAGGGCAGACACAAGAAGCTAACTGCAGTTATTGCCACCAGGAATCTTCTCATCAGGAATCTCACAGAGCATCCAGCTGACCCTGTGACTGAAGCACTTCTGAAGGAAGTTCAGGAGGATGAGTTTGGTCTTGATGTATGACTTTTGCTTGTTGTGGCTTTCATTTCATGTACTTTTCTTTTTCTTATGTTGTATTTTGACCCCTCAGAGGGCATGTATTGTAAAAACTAAACTATGTATCATTCACTTTTTGTAATATATTTATTAGTTTGTTTTATCTGAGTTCTCAAGCAACATCAAAAGCATCTTCCTCAAGGGTCTGGAAAGGTCAAAACCAAATGCCAAGCCGGATACCTTGGAAACAAATAAGCATACTGCATTGCATACTAACTTTTGTTTTGTTTTGTAGGTTTTAGTTTTGTTTTTTACTAACTCTGTTGTGATTCAGGAACTATTGCTCGAAGACGGGTGTTCCCACTCAACCGTCCACACAGATATCCTACCTGCAACAACCTTCCGGGTATACAAATGGACCAAGTACAACAGGACCTTACAGAGGTCAGGACTCAAATGGCCAATGAGAGACTGGAAATGAGAAATCAGATGATCCAGTTTATGGAGGTAATGAACGGACTGGCACAGAGCCAAGAAAGATTAAGAGCATTGGTAGAGAGGAAGACTCAGGAAGACCCCCATCTAGGGACTGGTGGAACAAGCAACAATGAGAGGGTTCAACCTCATGTCAACCCACCTGTGTATGGGCCTCACCTTCACCCAGAGATCAACGTCCCTGCTAATGTGCAAGGGAATGCCACTGCAGGCAGAGTATTACAAGAAGACCCCCAAGAAGATCAATTCACTGTGATGGGAGCTGGGGATGAAGCCTATGACAGAAGGATAGATGAAATTGCTGAGAAATTGAGATCCCTGGAGTCCCAGAATTCTTTGGGCTTTGATGTTATGGACATGGGTCTAGTGGACGGGGTAAGGATTCCCCACAAGTTTAAACCTCCGTGCTTGAGAAGTACAACGGAACTTCCTATCCCCGAACCCATTTACAATCCTTTCTGGGGAGGCTGAAGGCATATACCATGGATGAAAAGCTATGGATGTTTTATTTCGAAGATAGCTTAACAGGAGCTTCAAGGGAATGGTACTCTCACTTGACTAGAGCAACCATCAGATGCTGGAAGGACCTAGCTGAGGCCTTTATCAGATAATACCAGTACAACTTGGATATGGCTCCTAACAGGACCCTCCTGATGGGAATGTCTCAATCATCCAGGGAAAGCTTCCGGGAATACGCCCAGAGGTGGAGACAGCTTGCTGCTGCTGTCCAGCCACCCATGTCGGAAAGGGAAATGGCCGACATGTTTATGAACACCCTTCAAGGGACATATATTGACAGACTAGCTTCCTTTTCTTCCACCAGCTTCGCTGACGTAGTCATAGCTGGGGAAAGAATTGAAAGCCTGTTAAAGATGGGCAAAATTTCTGACAACGGTGCGAGCTCGTCCAGCAACCCCAGAAAACCTTTTGTAGGTCCAAGAAGGATCGGTGAGACTAATGCTATTCAGGCCAGCAGGGGAAGACCTCAATATGTTCATAGGTCAGTGGCAGCAGTCACCATTCCCACTCCAATTCCTCAGCAACCAGCATATCAACCACAGCAACAACCCCATTACCAGCAACAAACTCAATATCCGACTCAGAGAAACTACAACAACAACAGCAACAATCAACAAAGACCATTTCAACAGAGACCATCTCAGGCCAATAGGGTGATTGATCCGATCCCCATGCCTTATGCCGCTTTACTGCCACAACTCCTGAAGCTCAACTTGGTTGAGTTAAGGACGTTGGCGCCACCAGATCCTTCCAGTCTGCCAAGAAATTACGACGCCAACGCCAGATGCGCTTTTCACTCCAACGCACCTGGCCACAGTACAGAGAAGTGCAGAGCTTTACAGATGAAGGTGCAAGACCTGGTAGATTCCAAAGCTCTAAACTTTGCACCCCCGCCAAATGTCAACAAAAACCCCATGCCCAACCATGGAGGGCCCAGAATCAATGCTATTGAGGAAGATAAGCCGTCTTTCTTGATAACCAGTGTTGGGCAGATCCGGACACCCCTGGTAGAGATTAAAGCTCAACTTCTTGAATGCCAGATATTCCCTGGGTGTGAGCTTGGGTGCAGTTATTGCAACATTTCGGTAAATGGGTGTGATGATTTGAGAAGCGGCATAGACAGTCTTATCCAAAATGGTCTACTTCAAATCACAACATCAATACCTTCAAATCTAACAACAGTTCCTGAGTCTCCTACAACTGCAACAACAATTATTCCAAACAATTCTTCAGTTTCATCAACAAATGCTTCAATTATCACTTCAACAAACCAGACGTCAACAAACATTCCTTCTACAACGTCAGCACCCCTCTATTCAGAATTTTCTTCTACAACACCAGCAAATATCTCAGCAGTCACTATCTATTATGATCCGTCAAGTATTCCTCCGAACAACAATTTTCAACAACAAACAGTGGCATCTCCTGCCAGATCACCGGTTACCACCTACTATGATCCACATACTATTGCAACACCCTCCTCTGATGTAGTCAGCCCGGTTACCATCACAGTACCTGGGCCCGTTCCATATGAAAGCAGTAATGCCATCCCTTGGCATTATGGCTCTGACTTTTACTGCAATGGGGAGAAAATCACTCTTGACTCTTCAACCTCTTCTCCACAGGTTGACAATGTCGGGGGAGGCGGAGGCTTCACCAGAAGCGGACGCCTTTTTGCCTCGCAAACACAAAGACCTAATGCCGAAGCAGAAGCTGCTGCCAAAGCAAAGGGAAAGAGTGTAATAGCTGAAGAACCCATTCTCAAAGAAACACAGAAGACATCTTTTGAACAAGATGTGGACGAGTTTATGAGAATTATCAAGAGGAGTGATTACAAGGTGGTGGATCAGCTTCACCAAACTCCCTCAAAAATCTCCATTATATCCCTGCTGATGTGTTCCGAAGCTCACCGGAATGCATTACTAAAAGTCTTGCACGCAGCATATGTGCCAGAGGAGATCACCGTTAATCAGCTGGAGACCTTGGTAGCAAATGTCAATACCAGCCATGGATTGGGTTTTACCAATGCTGATTTAACAACTGAGGGATGCAACCACAACAAGACCTTACACATCACCCTAGAATGCAAGGGTGCTGTCCTATCACATGTACTGGTAGACACTGGGTCTTCACTCAATGTTTTACCAAAGAAAGCCCTGGTGAAGCTGGAATATGATGGCTTGGCATTGCGTCCAAGTAATTTGGTAGTGAGAGCATTTGACGGCTCTAAGAGATCAGTGCTAGGAGAGATTGATCTGCCAGTGATGATTGGCCCACAGACTTTTAAAATAACCTTCTATGTGATGGACATTCAGCCGGCCTACAGCTGTTTGTTGGGTAGACCTTGGATTCATGCCGCTGGCGCAGTTACGTCTACCCTTCACCAGAAGTTAAAATTCGAGTGGGAGGGCCAGATCATCACCATTTGTGGTGAAGAAGATATTTTTGTTAGCCATCTGGCTACATACAAATACATTGAGATGGATGGGGAGATCCACGAAACTATGAGTCAAGGGTTTGAGGCCTTGAACATAAATGAAGCATCCGCTGTACCTGGAACCTCAATGACATCTTATCAGCAAGCCCGGAAGGTTGTTGAGGAAGGGACTGCCCAAGGCTGGGGCAAGTTGCTGCCTGTAGAGAAGAAGGAGGATAGATTTGGGTTGGGTTACAAACCAACTCAACAAGATCAAGCAGAGGCTGCTAAGAAGCCCAATTTTGTCAGTGGGGGGATGCTCACCCCCGATGCAGTAAACAACTTGGAAGATGAGTCGGAAGATGAGCGCAACCTGGAGAGCTGGATACGTCCAAGGATCCCGGGGAGCCGTATCTCAAACTGGTCTTCCCAGGAAATTATAAGGGTTACTCCTGCAGAGTAATTATTATTTCCTGTATATTTTAAGCATGCATCAAAGTCTTGCATCTTGCCCAAGATGACAAGACTCATTTTGTAATCGGGCCATCTGTAATTTTGTGCAAATAGATCAATCAATGATAATCAGACATCTTTTGCAAATGAGTCTTTTTCTTTTCCGTCCACTGTTTTTCCATTTTTCTTTTTGTACAAAAATAAATGGCAATGTTTTCAAAATGACAATTTCATTTCACTTTTTTTAAAAACAAGATTAAAATCAATCACTAAAATGAACAATCTAAAACCTTGCAGAGAGTGCCTTTCAGACTGCACCGACAACAGCACAGCTATGGCTTCGTATGACTTTGACAATCCGATCAATCAAGCTAATGAAGGGGTTGAAGAAGATTATGAGCTTCCTGAAGAGCTAGCCAGGTTGTTAAGGCAAGAGGAGAAGGTTATCACTCCTCATCAGGAGGAGGTCGAAACAATTAATCTTGGTTCGAATGAAGATGTGAAAGAGGTTAAGATCGGGGCCTGCTTACAAAACTCAGTGAAGGAACAACTGATTGATCTGCTTCGGGAGTATGCGGATGTGTTCTCTTGGTCTTACCAAGATATGCCAGGGTTGGACACCGATATCGTCATGCATAAGCTGCCTCTGAAAGAAGACTGCCCGCCAGTAAAACAGAAGATGCGCCGTACTCGCCCGGATATGGCAATGAAGATCAAGGAAGAGGTACAAAAGCAGTGGGACGCCGGGTTCCTCGCTGTAACTAGCTATACGCCGTGGGTTGCTAATATCGTACCAGTGCCTAAGAAAGATGGCAAGGTGAGGATGTGTGTGGACTACCGGGATCTGAACAGAGCCAGCCCAAAAGATGATTTCCCATTACCTCACATTGATGTATTGGTGGACAATACGGCTCAGTTCTCAGTATTCTCCTTCATGGACGGATTTTCAGGATACAATCAGATTAAAATGTCACCTGAAGACATGGAGAAGACAACTTTCATCACACCCTGGGGCACGTTCTGTTATAAGGTGATGCCATTCGGACTGAAGAATGCAGGTGCAACATATCAACGGGCTATGGTAACATTATTCCACGATATGATCCATAAAGAAATCGAGTGTTATGTGGATGACATGATTGCCAAGTCCCTCACAGAAGAAGACCACTTGGTAAATCTGCTGAAACTATTCAAGCTTCTGAGGAAGTACCAACTGAAGTTGAACCCCAACAAGTGCACATTCGGGGTGCGTTCTGGTAAGTTGTTGGGATTTATCGTAAGTGAAAAAGGGATTGAAGTTGACCCTGATAAAGTCAAAGCCATTCAAGAAATGCCTGCACCAAAGTCAGAAAAAGAAGTTCGAGGGTTCTTAGAACGATTGAACTACATTTCACGGTTCATATCTCACCTTACAGCAACCTGTGAACCCTTGTTCAAGCTGTTGAGAAAGGAACAAACGGTCAGGTGGAATGAAGACTGCCAAAGGGCTTTTGACAAGATCAAGGAGTATTTATAAGAGCCTCCAATCCTTATGCCTCCAGTTGAAGGAAGACCTCTAATCATGTACTTGACAGTATTAGAAGAGTCAATGGGGTGTGTGTTGGGCCAGCATGACGAGTCTGGTCGAAAAGAGTATGCAATTTACTACCTGAGCAAAAAGTTTACCGACTGTGAACAACGTTATTCACTGCTCGAGAAAACTTGTTGTGCTTTAGCGTGGGCTGCTCGCCGACTGAGGCAGTATATGTTGACCCACACTACTTTATTGATATCAAAGATGGACCCAGTTAAGTACATTTTCGAGAAACCGGCGCTTACTGGACGGGTTGCAAGATGGCAGATGATCCTCACAGAATATGACATTCAGTACACATCTCAGAAAGCCATCAAAGGCAGTGTATTGTCTGAATATCTTGCTGAGCAACCTATTGATGATTACCAGCCTATGAGATTTGACTTCCCTGATGAAGACATCATGTTCATAAAAACAAAAGATCATGAAGAACTTGTTCACACTGAAGGGCCTGACCCGGAGGAAGAATGGACTATGATGTTTGATGGGGCTGTTAACATGAATGGTCGTGGTGTTGGTGCAGTACTCATTACACCTAAGGGAGTTCACCTGCCTTTCTAGGCAAAACTCACCTTTAACTGCACTAACAACGAAGCTGAATACGAAGCTTGCATTATGGGTCTTGAGGAAGCCATTGACCTCAGGATCAAGACTTTGACTGTATTCGGAGATTCAGCTCTGGTAGTTAATCAAACCAACGGCAAATGGTACACACACCAGGATCATCTGATACCTTACAGGGATTATACAAGGAGGTTATTGACTTTCTTTACAACGGTCAAGCTTGAGTATATCCCTCGGGACGAGAATCAGTTTGCAGATGCTTTGGCCACCATTTCATCCATGATCAAAGTTCAAGCTGCCAACTTTGTACCTCAAATTTCAGTGTCCAGACTCGACAGACCAGCATATGTGTTCGCAGTAGATGTTGTCAAGGATGATAAGCCTTGGTTTCATGACATTAAGTGCTTCTTGGAGGATCAAACATACCCACCTGGGGCATCTTCCAATGATAAGAAGACTTTGAGAAGGCTTGCTGGTAGTTTCTTCCTAAATACTGACGGTTCCCTGTACAAGAGAAACTTTGATATGGTACTCCTCAGATGCGTTGATAGAACAGAAGCAGACTTGTTGATGCACGAGGTGCATGAAGGATCTTTCGGTACCCATGCAGGAGGGCATGCCATGGCTAAGAAATTGCTAAGATTAGGCTATTACTGGATCATAATGGATGTCGACTGTTGTGCCTATGCCAGAAAATGCCATAAATGCCAGATCTATGCGGATAAAGTGCACGTGCCTCCCAATCCTCTGAATGTGATGTCTTCACCCTGGCCCTTTGCTATGTGGGGCATTGACATGATTGGCAAGATTGAACCGACTGCTTCAAATGGCCACAGATTCATCCTGGTTGCCATTGACTATTTTACCAAGTGGGTTGAAGCAGCTTCATATGCAAACGTTACAAGGCAAGTGGTAGCCCGATTTCTAAAGAGAGACATCATCTGCCGGTATGGAGTGCCCGAGCGAATCATTACTGATAATGGTTCCAACTTGAACAACAAAATGATGGCAGAACTGTGTCGGGACTTCAAGATCCAACACCACAATTATTCTCCTTACAGGCCAAAGATGAACGGCGTTGTTGAGGCAGCTAACAAGAATATCAAGAAGATTGTGCAGAAGATGGTAGTCACCTACAAAGACTGGCATGAGATGCTACCATTCGCCTTACATGGGTACCGCACGTCAATCAGAACATCCACTGGGGCAACACCTTATCAGCTGGTGTATGGTATGGAGGCAGTCCTACCTGTTGAAGTTGAATTACCCTCCCTACGAGTACTGATGGATGTTAAGCTGAACGAAGCAGAGTGGGTCCGTTCCCGATACGAACAACTGAGTCTGATTGAAGAGAAGAGATTGGCTGCAATCTGTCATGGGCAGTTGTATCAGAAGAGAATGAAGAAAGCCTTCGATCAGAAAGTCAGGCACCGAGAGTACCAAGTAGGAGATCTTGTGCTGAAAAGAATCCTCCCTCCTCATACAGATCACAGGGGCAAGTGGACTCCGAACTATGAAGGACCATTCGTAGTAAAGAAAGTTTTCTCCAGTGGAGCACTCATGCTCAGTACCATGGATGGTGAAGACTTCCCGTCCCCTGTGAATTCGGATGCAGTTAAAAAATAATTCGCATAAAAATGACCCGCTGGACAGAAAAACAGAATGTAAGTCCAGGCAAAAATAGGGCATCCCGGCGAGTCAAAAACAGAATAAAAGACTCGGGCAAAAATAAGGGAAATAAATAAAAATGTACACCCGCTGAGTTGAAAAGCCGCATTGGACGACTCAGGCAAAAATGGGTATCCCGATGGATTGAAAACCCGAAAGGGCGATCCATGCAAAATAAGGGAATAAGCGAACAACTGCATTCGGAATTCGTCTGTATCACCTACAACTTAGTAAGCTTCGAAAGGATCAAGCCTCTTTCAGAATCAGCCTTCTTCAGAAAGCAAGACGAGAAGAGTGTCAAATGTCATACAAGTCATAGAAAAAGGGAAGCTCCTTGAAGCGTCGTCAACATTGCCAACATTTTGTTTCTCAATTTGTAACAATCTCCCCATTTTAGGGAACATGTTTCTTTGACTGTATCTTGCTAATTCAGGGCATACGAATTAATAAAATCGGATTTTCAGTCATGTCTCGTCTCGTACATTTTTATCTTCATTTGCAAAATGTCCGATGTCTTTAAGATACTGATTGCATAAATACAGATGCTTCTTTTAAAGAATACGTGCTTGCAGGAAATATGTTTACTCCCGAGAGTGTCTGGACTCCTATGATGGAATCCGGTAAGAGATACCTCGGGATTACTTGTACGTTTCTATCTTTGCAGGATTGCAGGTATTCAAAGCGCAGCATGGGGCATGAAAGCCTCATCCCAGCAAGCTGACAGAATCAGCACTCAAGTCTTAGCACCCAAAGTGCTTTCCCCCCCAGCCAAGTTGCCATTTTACTATTCCTCCACAGCCAAGTGCAAAAGGCCGAGAAACCATCTCCCCACAGAGCTTCAGCCTCTATACAGAAGAGTAACGCATGAAGGAATCACAACAGAGTGACGAAAGTTTCTACAACCCCCAGCTGGGTCCCTTATTACCAGGATGGGTCTATCAGTGACCTATTTCCCTAGGCAGATACATCTTGTCAAATCTACCAGTGATTTCATCCCCAGCTGGGATGCCCATTTCAAACAGATCAACCAGAAATCTTCACCGCAACGGGATCCGAGTCCCGGATTGGTATCCTTGCATAATCATGGCATTTGCATCATATTCACCCCACAAAGCGTAGCATTCCGTCTAATACGGAGCATTACGGCAAAAATCAAACATGTTGCATAATCATAAGTCATGGTCTGAATCAAACACTTGTGAATATCAACAATCCGTCAATAATATACAAAATGCTCCCCAGATTCCCCGACAAAGAATTAAAGCAGTTGCCTTACACCCACAAACACCAGTATACACCCCCTGTGGCACCCGTCCGTGTCATATCCCCAGCAGAAAGCCGAAGTATTCCCTTTGCACTCACAGATACACATATATATACCTCTTGGCACTCGTCTGTGTCACTCTCCCCAGCAGGTTGTACACTCAAATACACTACTCATACTTATTTTTCTTATACAGATACTCGTCCATATCTTGTATACACCATTTATATCCCCACAGATTCGACACTCGTCCGTGTTCTTTGTTAACCAGTTGGTACTCGTCCGTACCATCATCTCAGAGCACGCGTCAAGCGTTTGTTTCTACCTGATACTCGTCTGTATCATAGTCTTAAGGATGCTCGTCTGCATCTTTAATCCATACACTGTGTCAAACACTTTCGTCTTCTTGAATTTAGACGCTCGTCTGTATCTACTATTCCCCAGAAGAGTCCCCTCAGATTCGACACTCGTCCGTGTTCTCTGTTAACTAGTTGATACTCGTCCGTATCATCATCTTTGAACATGTGTCAGTATTTGTTTTTACCCGATACTCGTCCGTATCGTAGTCTTAAGGATGCTCGTCCGCATCTTTAATCTATACACAAACGTCAAAACACTTATACCTTTTATTTCCTGAATGTAAACACTCGTCCGTGTTTTACTATTCCCCAGTAGATCGCCAGCAAAGCAAAATTTCTTTTCTATCTGACATTCGTCCTGTGTCACGATAAACCTTGAGAGCAGTCGTACCCTACTAGGTGATCGTCCTTCACCTCTTGATGATCGTCCTTCATCATGCTCATCCGATGGCCGTCCCCATCGTTGATCTTTATCTGACATTCGTCCTATGTCATGATAAACCTCGAGAGCAGCCGTCCCCTGCTAGGTGATCGTCCTTCACCTTTTGATGATCGTCCTTCATCATTTTATCCGATGGCCGTCCCCATTGTTGATCTTTATCTGACATTCGTCCTATGTCATGATAGACCTCGAGAGCAGTCGTCCCCTGCTAGGTGATTGTCCTTCACCTCTTGATGATCGTCCTTCATCATGCTCGTCCGATGGCCGTCCCCATCATCGACCTTTCATCCGACATTCGTCCTATGTCGCGATACTTTCGGTAGCCGTACCCTGCCAGGTGATCGTCCTTCACCTTAGATGATCGTCCCTCATCTTATCCCCAACAGAGCAGCCGTCCCCTGTTAGGTGATCGTCCTTCACCTTTGATGACCGTCCCTCATCATTATTTCATTTATTCTTTAACCCGATGGTCGTCCCCGTCGTGGTCCCTTTTCCTTTTCCTGGTGATCGTCCTTCACCTTTTGATGACCGTCCTTCATCATTATTTCATTCATTCTTTAACCCGATGGCCGTCCCCGTCGTGGTCCCTTTTCCTTTTCCTGATGATCGTCCTTCATCAGTTTAGCCCGATGGTCGTCCCCATCGTTTGTTTACATTACTTTATGGACTTGATGGCCGTCCCCATCATTTTTCATTAATCCCCAGAAAATCTTATAGCTTTATTTTGATGGCCGTCCCCATCATAATCTCTTATATCCCCAGCATGTCGGCCGTCCCCGTCATGGCTTTATTTCCCGCATTTTTCCAGCATGTCGGACGTCCCCGTCATTGCTCTTTCCCCAGCAGTCGTCCTCTGCTCGACGGTCGTCCTCCGTCGCCCACACTTTATAATACACTTTATTTTTCTTTTACAATCTATATCCCTTTTCTTCTTCATTCTGTGAGTGCAAATTTTGGACTGTCTTTGGTATTCAACCACAAGTTATCTTGTTTGCCTGTTAAGCCGTTGCTTACATCCTGCACAGCTAACTCATGTTTGAATAGGGGCAGCTGTAAACACCCAAAATTTGCCCTCACCCATTCACACCATGGCTTGTGATCTTCTCATATGCATAAACTCAATCATAGCATCTCATACCACATCTTTGACACATTGCATTGGTTCAAAGTCATCTGCACCTAGGGTTTGTGATCTGAGCAATCCAAGAGCTTCTTGAGCCACTCCAGAGGTCATCAAACAATTCAAAGGGGTCCATGTATGTTCAAGCATCATATTATATCCCCTCAAAGTCAAGAATGTCAAAAATCACAAGAATTGAGAATGGTATGGAAGCAGAGCCAGGTTTGACTGCACAGATGACCTAAAATTAGGGTTTTGGTTTCAAAGGCCATAACTCCAAATTTTTTGGTCATTCTTGTTTCTATTGGTCTCTATATGGTATAGGGAGCATGCATATCAATTTTCATGAAGAAATTCCATGAGGAAGTCATCTGATCAAGGGTTGACTTTCTGAGCAAGTCAGTGTAAAATCAGGGCATCTGAGGCCCCCAATGACCCAACCAAAGGGTGTTCTTCATCATTTTGATTGTGTATGATCTTTATTTGATCATGTAAGATGTTGGAAGTTCACAAAATTGAAGAATTTCAAGTCATTTGCAAAGTTGATTTTTTGGGAAGTTTGACTTTTAATGAAAATTGCCATTTTGGGAAACTTTTTCAACCCTTGCTTTTTGATTCAAAAATGCTTCAAATGGAAAAACTTTGGTCATGAAAGTTGTAGAATGGATCATTCCCTTTTCAAAAAGTACAAGAACATGACCTAATTCATTTTGGATCAAAAGTTATGGCTTGTCAAAGTTGGCTAAAATCACAAAATTTGAAGTTTTCTACCAAAGAGACATTTTGCAAAATGGTTTGTTCAAGTGTTCTAAAGGCCTCAAATGTGTATCATTTCTTCACAACATGATCATATGACCTCTAAAATTCAGAATGGGCCAAAGAACTTTGCACTTTGATGCCTTGAAACTCAAGAAATCCCAAAGGAACCAAACATGAACCAACTTGCAAAACCTATCACAAGTTACAAACCACTTGCTACATTGCCTCTAAACCTTTTTCATAGCATTCCTTGATTCAAGCTGAGCCAAAGCAAGCCAAAAAGCAAGTTGTACCATAGCCCATACCTCAAGTACACATCAAGTTGACATTTTGGCCAAAGACCCATACCAATCACCATAGGCCACCAACAACTTTCTGACCTATCCCCTTTTGATACATGGACCAAAGCCAGCATAACACACCATTCATTCCAAGCTGAAACACACCACAAGCCATAGTTATCAAAACCTCTTCCATTTGCAAAAGCCTTCGAAACCTTCTCCATAAGCTGCAAACACACAAACAAACTTCACAAACAATCTCAGCAGGCTTCACTGATCACAAATCACTCATCACCATAGCCTGAAACTCACTGAAATCAAAATACGATTTCCACCCCACCTTGAACAGAACTTCTGTGATCTTCCAAACCAGCCATCACAAACTTCTTCCAAGTATCAAGACTTCATTAGGAGCTCAAGGGGAGTGAGTTTGCACCAAGAAACAACCCAGAAAGCCCAGAACCAGAAGGTTCCATCTCAGGTATAGCTCAAGAACAAATTTTCCAGAACTTCATTTACTTGTTATAAATTGATTCTACATATTATCCTGATCATCATGATGTGTTTGAAATTGAAAATGAGTGAAAAATGAGGATGTATTGATGTTCTGAAATTTCTCCCGTGAAAAATGTTTGCTTCGATTTGCTTGATTCATGTAGTTTAAATGTTGTTTGATGGTTGATTTATGTTCCATGATGTTAGAGGATCATTTCCCTGTGTTTAATTTGAAGTGGGGTGGCTTGTAGTGAAACCTAGGGTTTTGGTTCACCGGAGAAGACGACCGGAAGTCTTCTCCGGCCACCTGAGAACCATTAGCCCTAATCTGTGTCATTAAGTGAGGTTTGAATTTGGTGCATTAGATGAGTTGACCCAGGCTGACTGGCGCGTGTTTGAATGGCTAGGATGTGTCCCCAGAAACCCTAATCCTCATTAACTTAATTAATCCAAATTAATTAATTCATAAACCTGATTTAACCAGGTTTGAACTTGGGCCATTGGATGTGGCGCCAAGTCAAACTTCCCTTGCCCATAACGCATCTGATCCATCCATTGCTCATACTTTTCATTTTATTAATTTTTATTTCACATTTTTCTTATTTAATTTGTGCATTTTATTTAAAATAGAAAAACATTTTGAAAAATTCTGAAAATTTTTATACAACTTTTTATTAATTTTCAGAAACCAAAAACATTTTTATTTTTATTTTTTGCATTAAAAAATATTTTTAAATCATTTAAAAGATTATTTTTAATTAATTAATGAGAATTAATTAATTAAAAATACTTTTAGGTATTTAAAAATCACAAAAAAAATCATGAAACATTTAAAATCATTTAGAAACATTGTCCAACCCTCAAACCAAATTTCTTTTTTGATCTTGATGTCTTTTGACAATTTTTCATGGAATTAATTTCATTTCAAGGCATTATTTTGATCCAATCTTTGAAAATTCATTTCTGCCTAGTCTTTAAGAGTTGGACTTTGATTCTTTTTGCATTGTGTCTTGCATATCATGTAGTTTATAGGATTAAATTGGAATGAATTGATCTTGCATTTTCAATTTGTTTGACATTTTTCTTGACAAGGTACCTTGAAACCCTAGAAATCTTAAGAAATTCATAACTTTCATTAGGTTAAGAGTTGGATTCCCTCCTTTGGGCAGTGAGTTTGTATAGGTTTAGGGTTCCCTTGAATGCATTTTCAAATTTTTATCTTGATGTTTGCTTCTGGTTTTGGTTTTTGTTTTGTACATTGATCATAAACCCTAATTTGGGCTTCCTTTTGCATTCATCTTGCATTTGCTTGCATACCATGACTTGCCATGACATTTTATGCATCCATTTGATTCATTAGACATCTTAAGACATATTAGAATCATGTTTGATCATTGCATATTTCATTTGCCATTTTGTATGTCATTTACATTTCATAACTTTTCATGAATGTTCATGGTTCTAAACATGCTTCATTTGCATCCATATGTTTGTATGATCATCTCCATGCCTTGTTTCATGTGTGCATCATCTCATAGCATCATTATCATCACACACATGCTTCTGGTTTTGGTTTGCATCATCTCATTGCATTCCATTTGCATTGCATTCCATTCCTTTTGCTAACTTTTCAGGTGGTAAGTAACTTTGAGAAGTGAATTTGCCTTCACTTCTCGCAATCTCTTTTCATCCCTCTTATGCATCATTGCTGCATTTTGACTTGTGTTTGAGATTGAGCTTGCTCATTTTTGTTCTTCTTACTTTCTTTCTTCAAGTGACTTGTCTTCTTAAATGAAGCAAGTTACTTTGCTGCTCTTTGCTCCTTTCATCTGCATTCTTGGTGGTTCCTCTGAAGATTTCCCTTGTAAACCTCACAAACCTTAGGAACAACCAAGCATGATAATAATTAGGGTTTTGATTAGTCCCCCCACTTAGTTTTACCTTTGTGTCTCATTGAGTCTTCTCTTCTCAATCTCATAATCAGGGACTAAACCCTAAAGGCTTTAAGGCTTTGTGATTAAGCTTATGCCTGCATCCTACTATTAGGATGGAGTGTATAACTTTAATCCTAAGTGTTAAACCCTTAATGTGTTTAACTCCTTTAATCAATTCACATAATAATCACTAAGATATCAAGCTTGTAACTTGGGCCTTGCATTAGGGTTCTAATTCTTCCTTAATTGGTTAAGAAGGACTAACCCTAGTGTTAATGGACAAGTCCCCCTCAAGTTGTCTTACAAACCCTAAAACTCACTTCATCATCTTATCATTAATTAAAATCCATTTAATAAAGGCTTTGTTTTGTCATGAGTTTAATCCCTAATCATGGATTAAGTTGAGGAGCTTTCCTCAGCTTAAACATTCTCATCTATTATCCTTCTATTAGGATGGTGTAATGAGTCTGTTTAATCCCTGATTATGGCTTAACCTCATTACTTAACACTAAACAAAAACAACAAAAACATCTAAATAATCACAAGTAGGTTAATGATCTTAATCCTACATCATGGTGATTGAGTGTGAGAAGCTGACTTCCCACTTAAGGTATTCTCATTACCCCTAATCAGAGAGAGGATGTGATGAGTTTACTAAATCCATTGGTTTAGGCTTAAGCTCATTAATTTATGACAAACTTCAAAAAGCAATAAAAGACTGAAAACACAAAAAAAAACAATAATCGTCTCCTCCGGGATTCTTTTCTCGCCTCATTCACTCACAAACGAGAACTTGCTTCTTCCGTCTAATGCAAGACAGTTTGCACCTGAGCCAGACAGGTCATACACTTGAGCATAGACAAGCAAGCAATTCACAAGTCAATTCATCTTTCAGTCTCTTTGGGTCGAACTACGGTGTTTTGACTTCCTCATTGCACGAGAGGATACGTAGGCATAACTTAACAGTTATCGAACAAAAGTCTCTGTCTATTCCCCCTCTTCCAGCTTCATTCTTTAAGCCTCATAGTCATGAGCATTTCATTCTTATTCTTACACTGACACTTCATTTACATACACTACACTTCTTTTACACTGACACCTGTACATCCTTTTCCAGCTCTTTATACACAAATTGCACTGACACTACCCCTTTGAAACACAAATCTTTTAAGCGTGGATCCCGTCGAGTACGACGGACAATCTGGGTGCTAATACCTTCCCAGGTTGTAACCAACCCCCTTTCTCAGTCTCTCTGGTTCGCAACCGTCTTATCCATATCTTTCTAGGTTTATGCAGCATTGCCTTTCCTTCGGGATAAAAATGCCTACCTGGCGACTCTTTCTTTTCTCTTGAGTTCACTCCTGTGTGTTCTCATTCCTCTTTCGCCGACCGTTCGCGTCTGTACCTCATTTGAGCCCAGTCTCATCTTTTGGGAGCGACAAATAGTTACTCCATAATTGCAAATATCAGAATTGAGATTGATGAACATAAATTCCATCTCTCTCTTGCTTCCAAGATCCACCAATAATCCTTTCTTTTTATCAAAATCTAAATTTACTCGACTTTAATCCAACTATACTCAAGACATACAATCTACCAAATTAATCCCTCGACTCATCATTTCCTTTGGAATAATTCCTTAATCTCAATCATTTCTTTAATTCACCATCCGTGATCTACGCACATCTCAAATTCGATGAATAAGAATCATGAGTCCATACTCTTGAAGTTTCTAAACAACATCGCTCCAACAACATTTGCACTCTTGCAATCAACATAATCTCGAACCAACTTCTACATAATATCAACATTTCAAGGAGCAAGCTTTTCCCCCACTTATTCCAAACCAATTCTTGCAGACAACAACAAGGAACTAACAAGCAAGCATCGACAATGTTTTTGACACATGCCGAGTACTAAGGAATAAACGACATTAGACAAGATTGGCCAGACAGACCGACCTGCTCTGATAACACTAATGTAACACCCCATTTCTACCTGGTAATTATCGATAAAATCAGAGTAATAGAAATTCAACTAAATCAAACAAATAGGATGCCACATTTCAACTTTAAAACATATTCATTAAATTTCATTTAACTTGGATATATAACACTTTAACTCGAATGAAACTATAATAACATCTTTTATTCATTCCTTGAAATAAAAAAAAATTCATAACTAAGTAGTGGATTCACAATTATTCCACTAAATACAATTTATATCATCTTGTTCAACTTAGAAAACTTAATAACAACATATTTTAATGAAAGCAACTTGAAACAACAACAACATAATAAAATCCAATAACACAACATATAAGCGTTCATCCCCCCGAGTGTTACGAATCAGAGCATCAACACCGACTCGAACTAGTGAAGATAAACAATCTTCCTTTAAGCTAACCTGCACGTTACCAACATAGGGGTAACAACAATAACTTAATAATCACCCACGATTTAATACAAACTTTATCAACTTATTACATACATCAACAATTACGACACAATCAACATAATCAACGTCAACTTCATCAACATAATCAATATAATCAATTTCATCAACATAATCAACTTCATCAACACATTCAACATAATAAACTTCATCAACATAAGCAACATAATCAACTTCATCAACATAATCAACATAATCAACTTCATCAACATAAGTAACATAATCATCTTCAACAACTTCATCAACATAAATAATGCAACATAAGATGCGACTCAACTATGCATATGCATGTGGTACCATTGCAGTAAAACTCCCAACTTAAAATATGTCAGGTTATCCAGGCATCTGCAAGGCATAAGCCTCAACTTAATAGTTTTGCCAGTCCAGACCAACCTTGGCCATAGGCCTACAACTTATATATAGCAACGTTGGTCATTCAACCTATAACTTTAATATCAAAATTGGTCATTCGACCTACCACTTTAATATCAACATTGGTCATTCGACCTACAACTTAATTATACCCATAACTCAGGACAAAACAACATACTCAACGGTACTAGAAAATTCACACATTCAACACGAATTTAACAAAATAAACCGAATAAAGTCACCAACTAATTATTACGAACTACCTCGATAATTTTCAACAAAACACTGACTCTGACATCTTACACCGACACCATAAGACCTCATTAGATCCTAGTTACTTTTAATTCTAAGACTTGAAACCATTTTTAAAAGAAAGTACACAATATTAGCTTTTCAACGCTTTGAACAGCGTACGAATCGGACTCCTGAAACTGAAGTTACGAATTTTCGAAGTTTCCAAAATAAACACTAACCTAGCTACGGGTTTGATCACTTTTTTGCTAAAAAACCCATCCGGAACTTTAATTTAACTTGCGAGACTCTTATTTTAACTTGGTTTTACCTATTATAACCCATTGGTATCATAAAAACTAATTTCCGCGATGTTGAATTTCGCACCAAAATTTCATGTTTTCACTATTCCTAACCCAAAACAAAATTTCCACAATATTCTCATAATAACACTACATCATAATGATAACATAATAATTCAATCGACATGAATTAATCATTCTACGACTCATTCAAGAACAGTAATCAATTTTGTTATTCAACTAAAAAACACAACATACTGGAGACAGAAATCCTAGTAAGAGGAATTCGTCGAAAAAGTTTTACAAAAACAAAGAAAAATAGCTATGTGAGAAGTAATCCTATTGAGTTTCAATTCTACTATTGTCATTATCTTCAAGTATCTCATCCTTTGCTGTTGAGATGAAAACGATTGGATTGAGCTTTATCTGTTTGAACTTGATTTAGGTAGCACCAACAGTTGGAGTTACATGGGTGATCCAACGAGACATAGTCATACGCTTTAATCCCTAACTTTTGCCTGGATTGCCCTTTCAGGATTTCAATCCACCGGGATACCCTTTTTTGCCCAAGCCGCCTTTTCGGGTTTTCGACTTGCCGGGTGTATATTTTTTTTATATATATCCCTAATTTTTGCCCGAACCCTTTTGGTTCGCTGGGATGCCCTTATTTTTTCCTAGGCCAGTCAACCTAGCGGGTCTCTATTTATGCGTAGTATTTTTTAACTATGACTGCGTTTACAGGCTGTGGGAAGTCTTCACCATCCATAGTAGTAAGCATCATGGCACCTCCTGAGAATACCCTCTTGACTACAAATGGTCCTTCATATGTAGGAGTCCACTTTCCCCTAGGATCACCCTGTGGTAATATGATACGCTTGATTACCAAGTCACCAGTCTGATATACCTTTTGCTTAACCTTCTTATTAAAAGCTTTGATCATCCGTTTATGGTACATCTGACCGTGACAAACAGCTGCCAACCTTTTCTCATCAATCAAATTTATCTGGTCCAGTCGAGTCTGAATCCACTCATCTTCATCCAAGCCTGCATCCTTCATGATTCTTAAGGAGGGGATCTGAACTTCAATGGGTAGCATTGCTTCCATACCATAGACTAAGGAGAATGGGGTTGCCCCTGTTGAAGTACGTATTGTAGTAAGATAACCATGAAGAGCAAATGGTAACATCTCGTGCCAATCCTTGTAAGTAACAATCATCTTCTGTAGAATCTTCTTAATGTTCTTATTGGCAGCTTCTACTGCCCCATTCATTTTTGGACGATACGGAGAAGAGTTATGATGTTTAATCTTGAACTGTGTGCATAGATCAGTAATCATGGTGTTGTTCATATTAGAGCCATTGTCTGTGATAATCCTTTCAGGGATGCCATACCTACATATGAGATTATTCTTAATGAATCGAGCTACAACATTCTTAGTAACAGATGCAAATGAGGCTGCCTCCACCCACTTTGTAAAGTAATCAATAGCAACCAGGATGAAACGATGCCCATTAGAAGCAGTAGGCTTTATCTCACCAATCATATCAATGTCCCACATGGCAAAAGGCCAAGGAGCAGTCAACACATTCAATGGAACTGGAGGTATATGCACTTTATCAGCATAAATCTAACATTTGTGACATGTTTTAGAATGTTGATAGCAGTCAGCTTCCATGGTAGACCAATAGTAACCTGCTCTCAATATCTTCTTTGCCATGGTATGACCACTAGAATGAGTGCCAAAAATCCTATCATGCATGTCTTCCATAATCTCTATTGCTTCCTTCTTATCCACACAATGAAGCAAAGTCGAATCATGATTGTGCTTGTACAAAATCCCATTACTCAAGAAGAATTTAGCAGAAAACCTCCTCAGAAACTTCTTATCTTTGACAGATGCCCCTTTAGGGAACTCCTGAACTTCAAGATATCTTTTCACTTCATAGAACCAAGGCTTTTCCTCTCCTCCTTCAGTGTCAATTTCATTGCAGTATGTAGGCTTCTCAAATCTATCAATAGTGATCTTGGGAACTTCATCATCCCAGCTAATCTCAAACATAGATGCCATGGTGGCTAGTGCATCTGCCAACTGATTCTCTCCTCGTGGAATATGTCCAAAAGTAATCTCTTCAAAATATGGGATCAAAGACAACACATGCTCTCTGTAAGGAATGAGATTTTCATGCTTGGTATCCCAATCTCCCTTAATCTGACTAACTACTAGGGCTGAATCTCCATATACGTCTAGGAACTGAATCCTCATCTCAATGGCAGCTTTGATACCCATGATACATGCTTCATATCCAGCCATGTTGTTGGTACAATAGAAACAAAGTCTTGCAGTAATTGGGGTATGACAACCTTTAGGGGAAATGATCACAACACCAACACCATTACCAAGCGCATTAGAAGCTCCATCAAAAACCATAGTCCATCGGGATCCTTGTTCGGGTTCGTCATATTGTCCAGGTTCTTTGGTAATAATCATAATGTCTTCATCAGGGAATTCAAAACTCATTGACTGATAATCATCTACTGCTTGGTGAGCCAAATGATCAGCTACAACACTACCCTTGATGGCCTTCTGAGTGGTGTATTGTATATCATATTCTATTAAGATCATTTGCCATCTCGCTATTCGTCCGGAGAGAGCAGGTTTCTCGAATATGTATTTGATTGGATCCATCTTTGATATCAACAAGGTAGTATGAGTTAACATATATTGTCTTAGTCGGCGAGCAGCCCATGCCAAAGCGAAGCAAGTTTTCTCGAGCAGTGAGTATCTTGTTTCACAGTCGGTAAACTTTTTGCTAAGGTAGTATATTGCCTGCTCTCTTTGACCAGACTCGTCATGCTGCCCCAACACACACCCCATTGAATTGTCTAACACTGTTAAATACATGATCAAGGGTCTTCCATCAACTGGTGGCATCAAGATTGGAGGTTCTAGGAGATATCTCTTGATTTCATCAAAGGTTGTCTGGCACTCGTCATTCCAATCCATTACTTGATCTTTCTTCAACATCTTGAAGATTGGCTCACAGGTAGAAGTTAACTGGGAAATAAATCTTGCAATGTAATTCAGTCGTCCCAAGAAACCTCTAACTTCCTTTTCAGTACGGGGAGCAGGCATCTCTTGTATAGCTTTTACTTTTGCAGGATCCACTTCAATACATTTCCCACTAACAATGAAACCCAGGAGTTTACCAGACCTAACTCCAAAAGTACACTTATTTGGATTCAATCTCAGCTTGTATTTCTTCAACCTCTCAAACAGCCTATGCAGGTGATCAAGGTGTTGTTCCTCATTCTGGGACCTGGCTATCATATCATCCACATAAACCTCTATCTCATGATGAATTATATCATGAAACAAAGCCACCATAGCACGCTGATATGTTGCCCCGGCGTTCTTCAAACCAAATGGCATCACCTTATAAAAGAAAGTGCCCCATTGTGTAACAAATGTAGTCTTCTCCATATCTTCAGGTGCCATCTTGATCTGATTGTAACCAGAGAAACCATCCATGAAAGAGAATACCTTATGATGAGCAGTGGTGTCTACCAAAACATTAATATGTGGAAGTGGAAAGTCATCTTTAGGGCTGGCCTTGTTCAAATCCCTGTAATCTACACACATACGTACCTTACCATCCTTCTTAGGTACTGGTACTACATTTGCAACCCATTGAGGATAAGAAGTCACAGCTAAGAATCCTGCATCAAATTGTTTCATCACCTCCGCTTTAATCTTTTCTGATATTTCAGGACGCATGCGACGAACCTTCTGCTTCTTCGGACGACAGTCTTCTTTTGCCGGTAAACGATGAACCACAATGTCAGTATCCAACCCTGGCATATCTTCATAAGACCATGCAAAGATTTCCACATAGTCACGTAACATCAGAATTAGTCTGCTCTTAACATCATCCTCTAACTTAGCCCCTATCTTGACCTCTTTCCTGTTTTCTTCAGTTCCCAGATTCACAACTTCGATTGGCTCTTCATGTGACTGTATAGCTTTCTCTTCTTGTTGTAACAACCTAGCAAGCTCTACAAGTACTTCACAATCTTCCTCATTTCCATCTTCAGCTTGATAGATCGGATTCTCGAAATTATAATTGGCAATAGTAGAACTGTTATCAACAGGATCCAGAGTGGATGAGGATCTGCATTTTAGTGATGTGGGTGTGTGTAAGAACACATAGCTTGATAAAACATAAATATAAATAAAAGAAAGACAAGGAGCACAATATTTACGAAAACGAAACGTCCATTGATTTTTATTGAATGAAGTATGCAAATGAAATGACATCCCGAAACAAGCATGACATTGTGCCCCGGGTAAGACACAAGGCTTAAAAGTTTAATTGTTCGAAATTACAAACTTAAAATAAAACACAATAATAGTATTTACTCCTGACTAAAGGAGATAGGAATAACGTCTTCAGTCTTCCAATTGTTGAGCCCATCACCCACGGTAGGAAAGATCCAATTATCCAAGTTGTAGTCTTTATTACAGTCACCCACAGCATTGATTTGATCTCTTATGACCCCTTGATTGGTGATACGAACAACACGAGCACGACGAACAACCCTCTGAGATTCTGCAGTAAAACCCAAACTAAACTTGTCAGACTTGTAAGGGATATTGGGAAGCTGACCCCAAATAGCAAAACCACCTTTTGCAACCACAGCTTTAGCATCTTTGAGGGAGGCCATTGCAGGAGGTATGTTAGTAACCATAGGAACTCTTTCAGGAGTAGAGACCGACTGAGGAACAGGAGCAGAGCAAGGAACAACTTCAAATGTTTGACATGGTGTTTCAACCATCTCACCCTCCATTTCTACATATTTGAAAATATTCACATGACTCACAATGTACTCTTCTTCACCATAGACAGTGACAATTTTGTTCTTCACTGGATATTTCAACTTCTGATGCAAGGTGGAAGTCACAGCACCTGCCCCATGGATCCAGGGGCGCCCAAGCAAACAAGAATACGCAGGATGAATATCCATCACATAGAAAGTAGAGTTAAAGATTTGAGAGCCTACTTTGATTGGGAGATCTACTTCTCCATGTACCACTCTTCTTGAACCATCAAAGGCCCTTACCACTACATCACTTGGTCTTAACACAACATCCTCAGGACTGAGCTTGTCCAGAACCTCTTTAGGGAACACATTTAATGAAGAACCATTGTCCACCAGTACATGAGACAAAGGAGTGCCCCTACATTCAATGGAGATATGCAGAGCTCTGTTATGGTTTCTCTTGGCAGGAGTCAGATCAGCATCAGAAAAGCCCAGACCATTATCACTAGTCAGATGTGCAACACAATTCTCAAATTGGTCCACATAAATTTCATTTAGCACATGAGCAGTCTTTAAGAACTTGATTAAGGCTTTAGCATGGGCCTCAGAACACAACATCAACGATAACATGGATATTTTGGAGGGAGTATGCCCCAACTGGTCAACAATATCATAATCACTCTTGCGAATGATCTTCAGTACTTCTTCCATCTGTTTAGAAAGATTTTCAGCAGTCGGTGCCTCAGCTTGCACAGGTTCAATCACAGGACCCTTGCCCCGGGCATCAGTACTTGGCCCAGAATTGGAGGTAGTAGTTGGAGTAACTGCACTTTTGGAAGTATTCTGAGGAGAGAAGATTCTTCCACTTCTAGTGATCTTACTAGATCCATCAATATTATCAACATTAAGATTAACATCAATAGCAGGTGCATCAGTCACAGGTTCTTGCTTGATACCATGGATATAAACATCAGAACCGTAATTCCAGGGTATAGCTTTATCAGAAGTATAAGGAATAGGACTAGGAGTGGTAATGATCATGGTAACCACTCTAGCTTCAGCAACAGTCCTCACAGGACCTTCAGCAGTAATCCTGACAGGACCCTTGGAGGTGATCCTGACAGGGCCTTTGGAGGTAATCTTCACTGACACTTTGTCAACCATAGCTACGTCTTCCAGCTTCGTACTTCGAGTCAGATGTTCACACATACTTTCAACAAAAGGTGTCCTCTCAAACAATATAGTGTAATTGTCCATGAGGCGTTGAATACCATCTTTCAATCTCCAGCAGCTATCAGGTTTGTAAGCACAATAGAAACAGTCTTCATTGCAACCTGGAAAGAACCCAGCCTGCACCAGCTTCTTCTTGATAATGGATAGAGGAGTAGTCACATATGCTATTGAGGAAACATAGGAAACCTCATCAACAGCATTAACAGTCTTCTCATGGTTGGGCATAGGAGCAGTAATCAAATTTGGGGTCCCAGGAGGGTCAAATTCAATTTCTTCAGCTTCAATCATGTCTTGAATCTTGTTTTTCAACACCCAGCAGTTGTTGGTGTCATGTCCTGGACTATTAGAATGATAAGCACATCTTGCATTAGGATTGTATCGAGGAGAAGATGTGTTAGGATTCTGAGGAGGGTCCCTCAAAGTAATGAGTTCCCCTTTCAACATGTGTTGCAAGGCTTGGGTCAGTGACATGTTGATCTTGGTGAACTGTCTTCTAGGCTTCTATTGATTGTTTTGTTGTTGCTCTGGTGCTGCAGGAGCAGGGTTGGAGATGTGAACTGCTCCCACAGATTGGTGACTCTTGTTACGATTATGTTGACCATACACAGCATTAGATTCCTTCTTTCCACTAGGGGGCTTCTTAGCAGTGCTTGATGAAGAGGAATTCATTTGTATCTTACCACTTCTTATACCACTTTCCACGCGTTCTCCAGTCATTATCAGCTCAGTGAGACCAGATGATGAGCTTACAATGAGGTGACTATAAAAAGAACCATTCAGCGTACTCATAAACATATCCACTAGCTCCCTGTCAGTCAGAGGAGGTTGAACTCTGCCAGCCAGGTCTCTCCATTTCTGGGAATACTCTTTGAAACTCTCCTTAGCACCCATAGACATGCTTTGGAGCTGCATGCGAGTTGGTGCTAAATCAGCATTATATTGGTATTGCCTATAGAAGGCCTCAGCAAGATCATTCCAATCACGAATATTAACACTTTCCAGTTGATAGTATCATTCCAATTGAGCTCCAGACAAGCTCTCTTGGAAGAAATGAATCCATAACTTCTTATCAGCAGTATGTGGTTGAATCCTTCGGACATAGGATCTTAAATGCAGCTTAGGACATGAGACACCATCATACACCACAAAAACAGGAACCTTGAAACCAATAGGTATAACCACTCCAGAAACTAAACTCAAATCTTCAAAATCAAGCCCAGAAGATTTTTGCAATTCCATGGCATTCATTCTGTCTACCAGCATCTTGTACTTCTCCTCACTAGCAGGATCATGATAATAATTTGCCTCAGAATCAGAATCTTCCACAGTATCATGGAGACTACCTCCCTCTTTCTCAGAATTCTCTGACTCAGAATCCTCAACCTGTTCCTTAATCTTGATAGGGCCCCTGAACCTTCTTCCCAGATTGATAAGGCCTCCTGATTTTCTAGTCTTCTTCTTCTTCTTAGCCAGCAATGTTTTTAGCTCATCTTGTCCCTTGGACAAGTTCAGGATCAGCTCTTGGAATTGTGCATTCTGAGCCTGGAGATCTTTGACAGTCTGTTCAAGAGCCATTTCTGCTGAAATAAACAGCAAAAAGATAAGATACCTGTTTATAGAAACCTGTGATGCAATGACATGGTATGTAAATGCATATGCAATGTTTTCAAGGACTGCAAGATTTAAATTTGTTTAAACAACCAGCAAGTAAACTTTTATTAGTAATCAATAAACTTGTTTGCCTTTTGGGCTTACAACAAAAATGAAATGAATACAAAGATGGGGTTTTAAGTCTCCCATGGACGTTTCCTCTTTGTGTTGAGGTATGAGTTGAGATTCCTCTCCTCGTGAAGTTGTCTTGTCAGCTCCAGGATTCTTTCTTGACTAGCTTTGAAATGAGTCTCAAAAGTATCCCTTTGTTCCTTCAACTGGATCCAAGACCTCTGCAACTCTTCCATGTCAGTGGGCATGTCTGGATGGAGAATGACATAAGGAGTATCTCCTTCAACAACAGGCTCCATGGTAACTGGCAGGATAGCAGGATATGGAATCATAAGAGTCTGAGCACGTGCTCGTACCCATCTGAGATAAGGTTCCATAGGAATAGTGTACTTTGGTTCCAGAGTCTTGCTGTCAACCTTATTCACTTTACCCCAAGCTCGTATGAACCTTTGTCAGTAACCTTGCAGATCGTTGTCGTAGTCGAACACAATACCCTGAATAAGCATGTCATGAGGACCGTCACTCCGAGCATAACCAAACTGACGTAGAGCTAAAGAAGGGTTGTAAGTAATTCCCCCTCTTATTCCAAGGAGTGGCACATTAGGGAACTCCCCACAACGGTCAATGATAGTAACATTCTCCATAGATCGAGAGCACCAATGAATATCTGAATGAGAAAGTGACATAATCCTCTTGGACCACCTGAACCCTTGTTCATTCTTCATCACTGATCGAGGAAGGTGAGAAATAAACCACCTGGACAATAGAGGTATGCAGCACATCAGAGTTCCTCGTGCCTTCATAGTGCGGGTATGGAGAGAATGTAAGATGTCTCCAAGTAATGTAGGCACTGGATTGTGAGTCAGAAATATGTTGATGGCATGTACGTCTATGAACTGGTCTGGATTAGGGAACAACACTAAACCATAAATCAATAGGGCTAAGACCTCCTCAAAAGCATCATAATTCATAGCCTTCAGGAACACTTGAGCTTTCTCCATCAAAACCTTAGCAAGAATACCCTTAACTCCACTTCTTGTTTCTAGAACAATGTCTGATTTCTTCAAATGTAAGGCTGCTGCAATGACTTCAGGTTTAGGCTCTTTTTCCAAGCCTGTAAAGGGTCTCTGGTTAAGAATGGATATACCCAGTAGCTTGGAGAACTCTTCCATTGTAAGAACTAGCTAATAGTCGGAATGTGAAGCAATGATGTTTAGGGTCAAAGAACTGAAACAGAACACTCATCATGTCTTCATTGAACCCTGAAGTGACTAGATCCAGTAGGTGACCATGCCTCCTGATGAACTGGGAGTTTTCAGAAACTTGAGAGACCAATTCCTTAAGCTTAGGGGGTATCCCTACAAAGTTGATTCAGATAGTATTCCTACGAGCAGAAGCCATGACCTGCAACAAAGAACAAAGATAAATCCTTTGGTCCTTGAAATGGTTTATGAAAATGTTATGCTTATGATGCATGATGATGTCATGATGTTATGCTCAATTACAAACATGCGGCACACACAAACAAGTCACACAATAGCCCTAGGTTTGAAGGCCTGCATGAGGTTTAAAGGTAAGTACCCTCCCCTGAAGTTTAGTTGGTTCATCCTGTCTGTCACACCCTAAATTTTGACCAGATTTTTTTCAAATTTTATTCATCTGGCGCATTTTTATCGAATTATTTGATAGTCAGTCATTTTTGCATTATAATCAATTAATCATTAATCATACAGTTCTATTTATTTTACTTTTAATGTCATATTTTATTTTTTTAGAATTACTTATTTCGCTTTAAGAATAGGAGTTTAGATTATATTAGATATTTTAGAATTAGTTTTAATTTAAATTTTATTTTGGTTCAATTCTAATTTAGAATTTTTTTATTTAAGTTAATTTAGATTTTAGTTTAATTTCAATTTCAATTTATTTAGTTTAACTTCAATTTATTTAATTCAATATGATTTATTTTTTGATAATCATTTTTCAATTTGTTTTTCTTTATTATTATTATTATTATTAGTTTTATTATTATTTATTTTTATTATTACTACTTTTCTTTTGTTTTTCTTTATATTCAAAAAAGGAAAAATAGCAAGTGGGGTCCACTACAATGTAGTACAAACACTTCATATGGATTGCCAACTTGGAATTATCAATGGCCAAGAATCATTCTCATAAAGTCACATGGATTGCCAACTTGGACTTATCAATGACCAAGAATCATTCTCACACTTCACATGGATTGCCAACTTGTACTTATCAAAGACCAAGAATTATGCTCATAAAGTCACATAGATTGCCACATCAACACTCCTACCTCATTCACACTATAAATAAGATCTATCTTTCTCTCATTTGAGACTAACAAGATCACCCTTATATTCTCAAAATCTAACACATTCATAACATATTTTTCAAAGTCAAAATTCTTTTTTTTTACTTACACAATACACATAAACATTCATCATCTTCACCACAACAACAACCTCCATCAAAACACATTCACTTTCTTCTATACAACAAGCTCAACATTTGCTAGCCTTGAAGTTTGTGAGTATCATTCATCATTTTATTTTTATATTTTAGTTTGTTATCTATTTAAATTATTAAAAAAATTCCTTATTAGTTTAAGTTATTAGATTGACTTAGTTTCTTCCTTTCAAAATATAGTTTTGTTTAATTTATTTATTAATGTTAGAAGTAAAGTATATATGTGATTAACACTTAAAAATATAAAAAATATTATTGTGTAGTAAGTTATTTAAATTTAGTTTTTAAGTTTAGTCGTAATTTTGTTTAGTTGTTGATAAACTAAAAATTCAAAAAGATGTGTCTTTGCTTTTCAATTCCGTTTTTATTTTTATTTGGGCCGATGATATAACAAAGCCACGATAAATCAATCATGACCGATATGAGGCCATTTGTTTATTTTTATTTTCATTCTATTTAATTTATTCTATTTTTATTTTCGTTCTATTTAATTTATTCTATTTTTTATTTCACTCTATTTAGTCTATTTATTTATTTTATTTATTTCTCACACTTTAATACAATATTTAATACTAACGGTTCCGATTAATTCGTACACTACACACACGCTTTCTCTTGGGCAAATTACAACGAGACCCTTTATTTCATCGCATTCTCGTGTAAAATTATTATTGTATCCCTCTCCCGTTTTTGTACGTAATTTATTTCTTCCGCCTTTATTTTACCGGTTTCGTTTTCACTAGGAATACATTTAGGAATTAGGAATCGAATCCACTTCATTTAATCAATTCATACGCCTGCATTTTTGCACACACGTAAGTCGGTCACTATGTGATCGCCGTCTGCACGACTTTTACGCGTCTTAATTAATTTAACAAGGAACGGAGCTCCGGAGTCTAGCATTCCGCACGTTCTGGAACAAACCACACCTGGGCTAGCCCCACGCGTAGTGTTTCGTTCACTCCTTCGTTATTAAACACGTTAATTCTAAAACGTCTAAAAACAAAATAATATCTAATCGCACAAATTAACTTACGAAAACAGAGCTCCGGAGTCTAGCACTCCGCACGTTCTGGATTGGATCGTTCCTAGGCTAGCCCCACGCGACGTGGTTCAATCAACATTCGTATATCAAAATATCTCAATCATTTTATAATTTCAAATACGAAAGAATAGAGCTCCGGAGTCTAGCATTCTGCACGTTCTAGGGTGAACCGCTCCTGGGCTAGCCCCACGCGACGTGGTTCATTCACTCTTTCATACTTAAACAACTTAAAACTTACCAACCAATTTAAATCACTTTCATAATCAATCAACGAAAGACGGAACTCCGGAGTCTAGCACTCTGCACGTTTTGGAATGCAATCACTCATGGGCTAGCCCCACGCGACGTGGCTCATTCGCCCTTTCGTTTAAAACACCTTAACAAAAGTCAAACATTTTTCTCTAAAACGAACATTGTTTAAATCATTCTATCTCGCAAACAAGCTAGCGCTTCAACCTCCATCGCGAGTATAAGCCAACGCTTAGCAGTAGAATACGTTTTGAATAATCGTTCGATTAAAAACCACAAACCGTAGTAGCACGAACTACGAAGCTCTGACTTTCCCATTGCACAAGGGAATACGTAGGCACGAGGATTTTAATCCTTCGCGAGCACAATAATAAAAAACTTTAATCATTTCTCCGTCTTAATATTAATTTAAAACTTTTCTTTAAGAACAAACATATTAACAATCATTTAGAAGACAAAGACTTAAGATCAAACATTTAATCGCATAATTAGCTAAGAGGTTCCCGTTGAGTACAACGGACGTGAGGGGTGCTAATACCTTCCCCTTGCGTAACCGACTCCCGAACTTAAAATTTGGTTTCGTAAACCATTTCTTATCCTTTATTAGGTTGTATCTATATCTCCCTTTTCTTTAAATAGAATAAATAGAATTAGGTGGCGACTCTGTTGTTTATTCTATGATCGTATTTTTCAAGGTACGACACTGTCCTACAAAAGTAACCAGGTTCTAAGGGATCTCAATATCACTGATCCTTCACAAGGGTGGTTGTTCAGTAGGCAACTTACTTGACAACCAAAATCCTCCAAGTTTAGGATCTCAATGAGCGTAGCATCGAGTATCAATCAACTTTAGTCTTCACCAAAGTCGGCTACCTCACTACTTTTTAAAGGCCAAGATGGGATGACTAGGGTTCTAAAAGTCAATTAGTGTATTGACATCATATGGCAGCCTCATATTATCCTCAACTTGCTTAAGGAACATAAGCACCAACCAAGAAGTCACCCTAACTATGGCCACCAGATCAACCATATCGGTATACGCCGTACAGTTTCCTTGGTCTATTGCCATTTACCTAAGGTACACTAGATTCGGGTTAGGATCTTTCACACATAAGAGCCCCACAAGTAAGTATAAAGCAAGCAAAGCAAACAATTTAAAGTGATCTAATTCCTAAGGGTACCCCTCTTTTATCTCATCCCCAGCAGAGTCGCCAGTTCTGTAACACGGTGGGAGAACTGACTTTCTATAAATGTTGCGGATAGCAAGAGTCGCCACCGACTTTTATTTTATCCAAAAGGAAAGGACATAAAAGAACAGGAAAGACCTTAAAAGATTTTGAGTTCGGGGGGTAGGTTATATAAAGGGAAGGTGTTATCACCCTTTATATCCATGGTTATCCATGGGCTCTTAGTTACTTAGCTCACTTAAATTTTTTTTGGAAAGTGTAGTGTGTTATTAGAAATTTTCTAAGTACTTTGTAATGATCCTCGTATGGATGTATACAAAGACTTGGTTTTGAAAATTTGTTTGAAAAGTGATGTGTAAAAAAGTATTTTGAAAGGTGTGAGCAAGTAATTAAGAGGAACCTACCCTATATAAAGTCTTTACTGTTATTATGTTCTTTCAATGGTAAGACTATCCCTATTATTAAGGAATAGGTAGTCATTACCTTGGATGTAATTAAGGGACATGTGTATGGACATCTGAACTTAAGCAACTGCAAGGTGTCTTTAGCAATTCTTAGGGACTTATCATCTTTCATTCGAAGGGACAGGATCATTTATCGTAGGCAACCTCAAAGGGACTTGATCTTATAAACTGAAGGGACTTGATGATATTTGTGAAGGGACTTTGCTTAAGACACCTTACTTGACCTTTTGAAATAGGCAACATGAGAGGTAACCTTAGAAAGTGCAAGATGGCGATCAAAGATCGACTTACGTGTGTGTGTGTTCATATTCAAATATTTATCTTTTAAAGTTGATTATTCTAAGTTAATTTTAATCACAAGTATGTTATTCACACCCTAGAATTACTAACCATACAGTAAATATATTCATAGCAAAAATTCAAACCTAAACTATTACAAAGCTTCGGGACAATTACAATATAATCGAGAAATATAATAAAGATAAATAATAATAAATAAGTAATAATTAGTAATAAGAATTAAGATGAAAGGTTAGAAAAGTAAAAATAAGAGAAATAAGAGATTAGCAAAAATAAATTAATATTAGAAAAGATTTTAAATTTTTAATAAAGAAAATAGGTTTTAATAATAATAAATAAATATTAAATTATTTACATATTTAACAAAGGATTAATGATTAATTAAAATTTATAAAAATATTAAGTTAAATTCTAAAATTAAGAAGAAGAAAAATTAGGGTTAGGGTTAGGGTTGGAAAAATTAGGGTTAGGGTTGTAATCATGAGAATTAGGGTTTTAATTATTAATTTACAAAATAATCAATTTATTTACAAAATATATACAATATTAATAAATATAAAATAAAATAAATATAACAATTTGATTTTTGGAAAAATAAAGTTTGAATTTTAAAAATATGAATTTTTTTAGCATAAGAAATAATATAAACATTTATTTTAAAAATTGTTGTTTAGAAATTAATTAAATTAAATAAATATGATATAAAAGAAAACAAAAAAAAATTGAAAAAAAACATACCTGGGGCTGGGATTCGAACCCAGGCCCTAGGCTTCACATGCTGGACCAACAACCTCACCACCAGGCCAAGCGTGTCTTGGTGACTATATGCTGGGTGCGAATCCTTTTGTTATTAACCTGCAAAAATCAAAATAAAACGTAAAAAAAAAATGGCCTGGGGGGAATCGAACCCAGGACCATTATATTCACAAGCAAACACACAAACCAGCTGAGCCACATGGGACGCGTTCAGCATAGATTCAGCAATAAATCCTTTTATTTTAAAACAAATTTTTTAATATGACTTTGGCGCCAGGCTGCTTCATCTTCAACCTATTACCTGCGAAATTTCTTTCGAATCTTCCTGCGAATTTACCTACATTCGAAACCTGCAAATCTCATATCATCATCAATATGTAATGATTCATCAAATTGATCACATGGTCATGATCCACAAACATCATACAGTTCATTTACAGCTTTAAAATTAATTTATAATGGCTAAATCGAAGAACCCTAAATTTTGCTCAAGAACCCTAACAATGGCAACTTTCGGTTTAGGTCATGATTCTCCAATCTTTTTGCCCAGAAATCATCTAAACATCACAACTAACACAAATATATGATTAGAATTCATTATCATTGTACAAATAATCATAATCGAAAAAAATAAGAACAAGAACATTATGGATTCGGTTTATGCTATATGTCCTGATTTGAATGCTGTAAATGATTCAAATAGGTTCAGTGATCATCAAGGAATGTGTTGCAACCTTCAAAACCTCTTGGTATAGCCTCTAAGTCAAAAACCGAATCTCACTTTTTTGGATGAAAATTTGAAGTTTGATGAATGTTCTTGGAGGTAGGATTTCGTCCCCTTGCACTTGTGATCAGTTTATGTATATATATGGAGTTAAATTAGGTCAAAAGTTTTTGGATTTATGGGTTTTGTCTTGATTGCTTGATCATGAAGTTTCACAACTTTCAAATATTGAAAAAATCTCATCAAACCTTTCTAATTTAGGCTAGCATGAATTTGTTTGATTTCAATCAACCTTAAATGACTTTTAAGATTTTCTAGAAGAAGAATCACATTCAAATATTGAATTTTCATATTTTATTTTGATTTAAAATGATTTTTAATGTATAAAATCAAAATAAATAAAAGAAAATAAATAAAAATCTGAATAAATGATGTTTGGTTTGTGCATGATGTCATGGTGGTGATTGGGTCATAAAAATGCAAGCTCATGTGGAAAGAAATGATTCAAAGACCCCATTTGCTCAATAAACCTCTCAAAAATTTCCCAACTTTGCAATGACATATCTCCCTCAAATTTAAGGCTATCAGGGTGTTCTTGCACATTTTGGAAAGCTTAAAGAGTCCTCTAACAAACCTCTTTGGTCGCATGTCCATATCTTTCACCATTTTCAAGTTATGCCCTTTGGAAGATGTTGACTTTTTGTTGACTTTTAAAAAGACCTATAATGTCCTAGCTCATACCTTCCAAATGAAGCATTTTTGGGCTTGACTTGTGAGACACAAAGTTGTAGAGAATTCAATTTTCTTCAAAATGAGCTTTGGATGGAAAATTCTTGATGAAGAATGTGAAAGTTATGGCTGGTCAAAGTTCAGTTGACTTTTCCTATGAAAACCCTAATTTAGAAACTCCTGATTCTTGATGATCAGAAATCTCTTTGATAAATCATGATCAACCATTGATCCAATGATGAATTTTACTTCATAAACTTGATGTTGGCAAAAAATCATGAAGTTTGACTTTGGTTTAACCATAATTGACCTCAGTTTGACTTTTTAACCATTTTAACTGATTTTTGCATATGTGATCATCTGACTGAGCAAACCTTTTGGGAAAGCCTTGAAACTTGACATAGGGATTCTTGAAGACATGTGAGATTTTATGAAGTTCACTTGAGGCCTTGGAAGTCCATTTATCCTGATGAAATCCAAAACCCTAGTTTAGGGTGCATTGCTTAGGAGGAGGCTTTGTTTGAGGGAACTTCCAAACTTTCTGACTAATTGTGAACCTTGTGAACCTTGTGAACCTCTTGGGATACCTTTTGAACCTTGTGAAACTCTTGGGACACCTTGGTACACAATGCCTTGACTAGGTGAGGGCAAATTTTGGGGTGCAACAGTTTGAGCTACACAAACCAGAAGAAAAGAAAAGGAAGGACATGGGTCCTGCGAACCAAAGAGACTGAGTTCGGGAGTCGGTTAAGACCTGGGAATGTATTAGCACCCCAGATCGTCCGTCGTACCCGACGGGATCCACGCTTGCAAAGAAATATGTTTCAAAGGGTGAAGAAATGAAAGTTGCTGCAAAGAAAGGGAACTGAACTGGATAAAAGAAAAGAAAAGGGAACTGAAAAAGAAATGAAAGAAAAAAATGTAGGAAAAATAAAGATTGTGCTCGAACGGGCCCTACCCCGCTGCCTACGTACCTCATCTGGACAATGTGGATCAGAGTCGCCGTAGTTCCCCTAACTAGGGGTGGAAAAGATTGCTTATGTCTTAAGGCTTGAACTGCCTATGTCAATGCTCAGGTGTTGCAGGCTCGGACGACGAGTGTGTTACCGTCTTGCAAAATGACAAGTAGGAGCAAGTTCGCGGACGGAGTGAAGGAGATGAGAAAAGAATTCCCGAAGGAGAGACGTTTATTGCTTGTTTGTGTTTTTTAGAAGCTTTTATCTGAGTGCGACACAAGGAAGTGAACTCAAACTCTTTTCCATGGAATGCGTACTTGCTACTACATTCCAAGATGGAATAATAGAACAAGCACACTCAAGTAAGGAGAAGATCCCCAAAACTTGATTCCAGAGATTAGGGCTTGGGCTCACTAACTCATTGAATTTATTAAGTGTTTTTTGTATTTTTTGTGAAGAAGTGTGTTTTATGATTTCCTTGATGAAGATGGTCTCATGATCAGACTTGTGCATCATGATGAACAAGCTTGTACTATCTCAAGATGGGAAAACTACAAGTGTTTCATGGAATAAGGCTATTGCACAGGAGCCCACTTCAATCCTTATTAAATGTTTTTATGCTTTTTATTTTGAGATGAGAAGAGAAGAGAACCAAAGATCTTAAAGGTAAAAAAAATCTAATGGGGGGACTAACGAATCCTAATGTTAGCGTGCAAAGGATTCCTAAGGTTAGTGAGACTTCAACTATCCTAAGAGAAAGGATGATCAAAAGAGAAGCAAAAAGAAAGGAGAAGAAATCTAGATAGGGGAAAGAGAACCACATGATGGCACAAAGCACATCAAACATCACAAAGCAAAAGAGGAAAGATGAAGAGTTGAAATGTGGATAAACATCCACACTTCTCTTACCAAAAGCCCCTGCAATGTTAGCAAAATTCCAGCAAATTGATCAACACAATCATGGAACTAGCGTGTTCAAAGGTTCTAGCAAACAAGGATCAAACAACATGCCAAGCATTGCAAATACACGACTTACGCGTCGAAAACAGTAAAGCATACATCAACCAGCAAGCAAATCACCATAAAATAGCATGTTCAATGATCATACAATGATCCATGGCAATTAAAACAAGCAAGGGGATCAAACAAGCTCAAAATAACCCCAAAAAGTCATTTTGCCTCAGTGTTAACCGGTTAACCAAATGCGTTAACCGGTTAACTAGTTCAAACCTGTACAAAATACGCATAAAACAGGTGCGTTAACCGGTTAACCAAAAGCGTTAACCGGTTAACACTGTCAAAATAGCAGCAAATCCTGCAGAAAAGCAGCTCAAACCAGCTTATTCAAATAATCTTACACCAGACCAGCAAACAATTATACATGGAGTAAATAGATCAATTCACATTAATCCATATCATTAAGCTCATGAACATTACCACACGGATTCGGTTACAAATCAACCACTCAATTCATGCAACACAAGCAAATACACAAGCACATGGTGGATATAAAGCACAAGCATGCAAATAAGCTAAAAACAGAGCTAGATCTGAAATTAACCAACCTACAAAGCTGAGATATGCTTTGGTAAATGTTGTTTGAGCTAGAAATGAGAGATATCGCGGAAAACTTAGAAGATCTGGTGTTAATCTTCACACTCCATGCAAAATAAATGCAAGCAAAAGGTCTTGATGCAGAATTTTGACTCCACAAGCACTTCTAATCGCCAAATTAGATCTGAACCAAGTAATAAACCAGCAAAATGATGCAAAGAAGCTATGGATGGAGGTCTAGTTCCAAGATCTACACACTTTAATGCAAAGTTATGTGATCTTCAAAGAGGAACTTTGAGTGATTTGGAAAATGGGGAGAAAAAAGTGAGAGAATGGTGAGAGAGCTCAAAATTCAGAAAATGAGAAGTGAAAATTGTGAGAGAGAGAGAGAGAGAGCCTCTTGGTTTTGAGGGAAATGGAATAAATAATGGTTTAGGTTTTGGGCCCAAAATTTTGGTTTGGGATCCAAAAATATGGATTGGCATTGGCTTAGAAAGTGATTAGGATTTAGCATTGGAATTAGGCTTGGACAAATGCTCTAGATCCTTCTCCATAATTCCCAATTAATTCAAATGAATAAAAATTGGAAAATTGGAAAATGGAGCCAAAACACACATGCTGAACTTGCTGCTGGAATTTAAATTTCGCAGCCGTTAACCGGTTAACCAAATGCGTTAACCGGTTAACGCAGGGAAAATTTGAATTTCCCTCCTTTTGGTGGGAAACCTCAAGAATAACCCGACGCCAACCGTTCAAGCTAATTTTGATCCTCATCCTTGTTTAGGGTCTTGAAGATGATACAGAGCTTGTGCAAAATGATCTTGTAAGATTCTTGCCAGGTCACCATGCTCTGTATTTTGACTTGCAGTGCTTCAAATTTCCCGGATGGTTGATCATATGCCTTATGCTAGAACATGTGAGTGTTATGCTTCATTTTTCTATGCAAAATGCTAAGGATATGACATGCTTATGATGATTATGATATGATGATGATGCTAAACATAAGAGGGCAAATTTGGGGTGAGAATAGGGAAAATTTGGGGTGTTACACAAGTGTGGCGATATAAGCCACAAGTCTTTTGAGTGTGGGAAGAATATTGTGAAATGTTCAAACTGTGGAGGTCTTGGACATGCTACTACCGAGTGTAGGAGGAATGTTGTGAAGTGCTTCAATTGTGGGGAAGTTGGTCACATTAGTACTAAGTGTACTAAGCCGAAGCAAGCCCAGGCGGGCGGAAAGGTGTTTGCATTAGCAGGGAAGGATACTACTAGTGCAGACCGTTTGATTAAAGGTACATGCTTTATTAATAGTACGCCTTTAGTTACTATTATTGATACGGGAGTGACTCATTCGTTCATTTCTCTTGAATGTGCTAAGCGTTTGAATTTGTTTATGTCTTCTTGGGGTGGTGAGATGGTTATTGAGACTCATGCTTCAGGGTCGGTAACTACTTCTTTGGTGTGTGTAAGTTGTTCTTTGACCATGTATGGTAAATATTTTGTTATGGATTTAGTTTGTTTGCCATTGGAAGGTTTGGACGTGATCTTGGGTATGAACTGGTTGCAATTTAATCGAGTTCATACAGATTGTTATCATAAGTTAGTAAGGTTTCCTTCTTTGGATGATGATGAAGAAGAGAGTTTTCTATGCACGAAAGAGTTGAAGAAAATTTTAGTGGATGAAGTTCAATTGTTTGGTTTGTTTGCATCGTGGTCAGTGGAAAGAGAAGTGGAGATAAGTAGGGTTCCAATGGTGTGTGATTTTCCAGAAGTGTTTCCGGATGATATTAAGGATGTACCGCTGGAACGAGAAGTTGAGTTTTCTATTGATCTAGTTTCGGGTACTAGACCGATTTCGATGGCACTGTATCGTATGTCAGCTTTAGAGTTGGTAGAATTGAAGAATCAGTTGAATGACTTGTTGGATAAGAGGTTTGTTAGGCCGAGTGTTTCTCCTTGGGGTGCACCAGTATTGTTGGTAAAGAAGAAGGATGGAAGTATGCGGTTATGTATTGATTATCGACAGTTGAACAAGGTGACAATTAAGAACAAGTATCGCTTCCGAGGATCGATGATTTGATGGACCAATTGGTTGGCGCGTGTGTTTTTAGTAAGATTGATTTGAGATCAGGATATCACCAGATTCGTGTGAAAGAGAAGGATATTCAAAAGACGGCTTTTAGGACACGGTATGGTCACTACGAGTATTCCGTGATGCCATTCGGAGTTTCTAATGCGGCAGGTGTGTTTATGGAATACATGAATCGTATTTTTCATGAATAGTTGGATCATTTTGTGGTTGTGTTCATCGACGACATTTTGATTTATTTTAAGTCTCAAGAAGAGCATGAAGAGCATTTAAGGATTGCGTTACAGATTTTGAAAGAGAAGCATTTGTATGCTAAGTTGTCAAAGTGCGAGTTTTGGTTGTCGAAGGTAAGTTTTCTTGGGCATGTTATTTCCGATGGTGGTATTAGTATTGATCCATCTAAGATTGATGCGGTAATGCAATGGGAATTTCCTAGATCGGTTACGGAGATTCGAAGCTTTTTAGGCTTGGCGGGTTATTATCGGAGGTTTATTGAAGGTTTTCAAAGTTGGAACTTCCGTTAACGCAGTTGACTTGTAAATGAAAGGCTTTCTGTAGCGGTAAAATCATGAGTGTAAGTTATTGATTAACTTAACTCAAGGTACACTGAGTCGCCACCGCGCTTTTATTTTATTCCAAATGGAAAAGGTAAAAAGAACGAATAAAACCTAATGAATCTAAAAGCAAAAGCTAAAAGAAACAAACAGAGAACGGGTAAGGGGATAGGTTACAAATCGGGAAGGTTTTACGCACCCGACATGTCCGTGGTACTCCACAGGAGCCCTTTGAAATATTACTGCTTTTTTTGGTTTGAAAAGGTTTGCTTGAAAAAAGATTGAAGAGATGAGAAGAAGAATGTTTTTTAAGATTTTTGTGTTTGAAGAGACGAATGTCTCATGCCTACATACCCACAAAGTGCAATGCGAGATCAAAACCCCGTAGTTCGTAGTACAAAATTTGAAAAGAAACAATGAGTTGAATTGATTTTAAAATGTAAAGATAAGTCGTCATTCTTTAGCGAATAATTCCGCTAGAAAGAATGAATCATATCTAAACATAAAAAATGGTTAAAAGGAAACGTGCACGAGGGCACAAAAACAATTGAATGAGTTTGAATGTTTTAAAGTTTTGAGAAAAAGTTTCGATATGCTTATGTGGTTTAGCATTTGTTAAGAAAATGAAGTGAAAAGGTAAAATCGCATGACCTAAGTCAAGGTTTGATTGAGAAAATGTTTGAAGTTCGAAAACCAAGAAGATTTGAAAATAGGGAGAAGATTTGAAAATTTAAGAAGTGGGAGGAGATGAAGTGACTATCCTAAGACTTGAATTAAAAAGTTAAGAGAAGAGCGATCAAACCACATGGTGAACATTCTTTGAAACAATCGGATTTCCATCTTCATAATCAAGTAAACTCAATCGGAGCCAAAGTCTTCAATCCATAACAACTCAAGCAAAGGGATAGATCCTAAAATCTAAGTCTGAACTCCAAGTCCAATGCTAAGGATAGTAGCCATAGTCCGAAATTAAAGTCACAAATCTTTTAGATGTTTAATCCTTTATTAATGTTTTGTGTCCAAATGGACAAAGGAAAAAAATCACAATCAACAATATAAACATAAGCGATATGATGAATGATATAGTATAATAAGAGCATAATAAAGGAGATAAGGAGCGAGAAATTGAAATAAAGAGGATAAGGTGCGAGAGATTGAATTTAAATGGTTAGTATATTAATAGTATTATAAGATTTACATAGAAAATGGTATGATGAACTTAATCAAACACAACCACAAAAAGAGAACCAAAATCGAAGCAACCGGATCTAATTGGATCACATTCCGAATTCGGGACAAATTTAGGTCTATGTTAAGCAATCGCCGAGTAATTTACGAAGTAATTACCCTACAAATGAGGCCGGACACCACCAATTAAGGTGGAAAATCTTTGTGCTAATACATGTTAGAGAAATGATATTATGACCATTCTCCGAAAACATGTCACACGAAAAGAAAAGGTAACGGTCTATTCTTAATCGAGATTTCAAATTGTATTATCGAAGGCAGTCTATCACGATTCCAAAGTATGGAGAATGATCCAAATGATCATTCATCCATAGATTTGAAATAATGAAGATTAGACATCTTCGAAAACCAATAATCGCGAATCGGAGATCTCATCGACCAAAAATAAAAGTAAGAGATGAAACATAGGAAAATGGATCTAATTAAAAATCCATAAAAAAAAATTAATTAAACTATTTTTTAAAGATTTTCTAAAATGAAACCAATTAAAAGGTATTAGAATTATTTCTTTAAAGAAAATAAAGTTTTAAGAAAATAATTTCTAACAAGAAAAAGAAATAGAAATTAAACAAAGTAAAGAAAGAAAAAAAAACCAAGGAGGAATAGGCGCAGGTTTAGGGTGTGGATGTAGCAAATGGATCCAAATATTCTCAGGCCCAAACCTAATATCAAGTTTTATAAAACATAAAAAAATTGATATAATAAAAGGAAAAAAAACGAAACAACAACAAGCAGGATTTTCTTCTTCCTTGCTCACACCGGCGGTACCTTCTTCTGCGTAAAAAAACAGGGCAGCGACAAATCCCGATTCACCTTTTTCCGTAAACAAACGCCGACAACTCTTCCTCTTTCTTCAAACAAGATCACGCCGCCATCAATTTTTCGCCGACGAAAACAACACCGGACCGTCGTTCTCCTCCTTCGAATCGCACGATCCCTCTCTCTCTCTAATTTTTCGATCCGATTTGTGCAGTTCAGTTTTGTCGTTGATGATTGATGTGAGATCGTTGCTATTTGCAGGTTGTAGAAAGATTGATGAAGTAATGTTTTTCGAAGGTGATTGAAGTATTTGCAAGGAAGTTTTATTGATGGAGATTTGGGAATAAATTTGTGGTGGAATTGAAGCTTGAGTTATGGTTTTGGTAGAGGTTTACTAAGGCTCTCAAAGCTTGCAATTAACTGAGGGATTGGGTCCTATTTATAACAGAAGAAGCTGAATTTTGAACTAAAATTTGTGAAGTTGTTTCGAATGGTGACGAACGCGTGCGTATTGTTGAAGCTGCGTTTTATTTGTTTTGAATTTCAAACTGGCTGCGTTTTGATTTGCTTGCGGAATTCGTTTTGGCTTGTGAATGCTGCGGAAGCTTGTGTTTTTGAGTTGGCTGAACTGCGTTTTATGCCTTCAACTTTTGCGTTTCAGTTCATGAGGGAAAGCATGTGTATTGTTTGATTTTTTTGCCTGCAGCTTGGCTTGGCAGGATTTGTGTAGATACCGCGTGTGGCTGATGTATGTTATGAAGCTGCGGCTTGGGCTGTTATGCTTGCGTTTTAGGCTTAGTGAAGTTTGTGTTGCTGGTGTGAGATGGCGTGCATGTGAGCTGTTTACGCCTGCGTTTTGTCCTTTGTGTGCTGAGGCTTGCGTTTGCTGGCTGGGAATTTTGGCTTTGGCTGGCTGGTGTGATATTATAGCCGCGTGCAGAATGGCTTAGGAAAAGCTGAAAAGAAGAAAAATTCACGTGTTGCGTACGGCTGGGAGTGTGTTGACTTGTTCATGTGGCTGGGAAAAGGAGGAAATGGGCCAAGAGAAAATGATGGCAATGGGCTTAAGAAGAATATGAAGGGGACTTAAAAAGAATTAATAACAACAATTTTTTTAATTTTTGGATATTGGATAATAAAAGAAAAAAGTAATAATAATAATAATTGGAATTGGTAAAAAAAATGGAATGATTTAAATCGGAAAGAGAAAGATAATGGTTATATGGATAATCGGCTAAGTTGAAGTGAATGGATTAAAAAAATCAAATATTGACATAAAATTGAAATGGATGGTTATTGAATATTTGGATTATAGAAAAATAAAAATGGTTAAAATGAAATGGATGAAGTCTAAATTATGTGATTGGATAAAAATCGAAAAGAAATGGATATAAAAAAAAGAATTAGAATTTGGGAATTTTTATGAATTGAATTTTTTTAAAAAAAGAAATGGGTAATGGATATGGAATTGATTATTTAGCCCACAACCAACTCCTGATTTTCCACAAGCCACTGAATAACTTGCCACTTAAGCCACAACCACTTGACATCTGTACTGATTGTACGGATCCATGCTGAGGAAAATAAATCCTCAGATAAACTGTTGATAAACTGGTGAACACTGATAAACCTGAAGATTCAAATCAAACTTCACACAGAATGCTGCTTGATAAACTGATGATCTTAGCATGCAACACAGCTTAAACTTTTGAATACGCACTGTCTGAGAAATGAACCACTGGCACAAATAACTCGCAATTGAAACAATCTTTTGATAGTTTGACCAAGATTAGGTCAAACGTCCATTTGAATCGAATCATAATTGAACAAACGCCTCTGAATTGAAATCACTGCCCTGTCCTTTAAATCCTGCAACACAGAGAGAAGAAGAAACACACCGCAACATTTTTTTTTGTATTTTGGTTAGAGGTTAGTAAATATAAACAAATAACATAAATTAAACATGGTGATCTCCTGCGAAGCATAGACCTGCACCTGAAAAGGGATACATGAACCAGTGTGTGATCTTGTTTGTATGCAATATGCAGATGAGATGCGAAAAATCTTAGGGTCAAAAATTAGGGTATGACACTTTCATTTGGGATATTCGTTGTGAAGAGAGTTTCATGGAACTTAAGAGAAGGTTAACAACGGCTTCGATCTTGATTTTTCCGAATCCGACGGAACCATTTGTGGTGTTTTGTGATGCTTCATTGTTTGGGTTAGGTGGTGTTTTGATGCAAGATGGAAAGGTTGTGGCTTATGCTTCAAGACAAATGAGGGTGCATGAAAAGAATTATCCTACGCATGATTTGGAATTGGCGGCCGTGGTTTTTGCTCTAAAAATTTGGAGGCATTATCTTTATGGTGCAAGATTTGAAGTTTTTAGTGATCACAAGAGTTTGAAGTATTTATTTGATCAAAAGGAATTGAACATGAGATAAAGGAGATGGTTAGAAATTTTGAAGGATTATGATTTTGGTTTGAATTACCATCCGGGTAAGGCGAATGTGGTGGCCAATGCCTTGAGTCGTAAGTCGTTACATATGTCTGCATTGATGATAAGAGAATGGGAACTTTTAGAGAATTTTAGAGACTTGAGTTTGGTTTGCGAAATAACGCTGAGAAGCGTGAGACTTTGTATGCTACATGTTACGAATGATTTTCTTGCAACCGTTTGTGAAAAGCAAAAGTTGGATTTGAAATTTGTTGATTTGATGATGAATGAGAATGAGGATTTCAAGGTTGATAATTTTGGAGTTTTGAGATTTCGTGATCGTATTTGTATTCCCGATGATGAGGAGTTGAAAAAGATGATATTGGAAGAGGGACACCGGAGTAATTTAAGTATACATCCGGGAGCGAATAAGATGTACCAAGATTTGAAGAAGATCTTTTAGTGGTCCGGATTGAAGAGAGATGTAGCTCATTTTGTGTATGCGTGTTTGACTTGTCAGAAGTCTAAGGTGGAACATCAGAAGCCTAGTGGTTTAATGCAACCGTTAGATATTCCGGAATGGAAATGGGATAGTATATCGATGGATTTTGTTACGGGATTGCTGAATACGCAAACAGATCATAATGCTATTTGGGTGATTGCCGATAGACTCACTAAATCTACTCACTTTATTCTGATTGATATTAGTTATTCTTTGGAGAATCTAGCCTACATTTATGTTTCTGTGGTTGTGAAGTTACATGGAGTTCCTAAGAGTATTGTATCGGATAGAGATCCTAGATTTACATCGAGGTTTTAGGAAAGTTTGCAAAAGGCTTTGGGTTCTAAGCTAAGATTGAGTTCGGCTTACCATCCGCAAACGGACGGTCAAACCGAGAGGACAATTCAATCGTTAGAGGATTTGTTGCGTGCTTGTGTGTTAGAGCAAGGTGGTGTTTGGGATAGTTATTTAGCGTTGATTGAGTTCACCTACAATAACAGTTTTCATTCGAGTATTGGTATGGCACCATTTGAGGCTTTGTATGGTCGGAGATATCGAACACCTTTGTGTTGGCATGAAACCGGGGAAAGAATGGTAGTTGGACCGGAGATGGTACAACAAACGACGGAAAAAGTAAAGTTGATTCGGGAGAAGATGAGAGCTTCTGAAAGTAGACAAAAGAGTTATCATGACAAGAGAAGGAAGGATCTTGAGTTTCAGGAAGGCGACCATGTGTTCTTAAGAGTTACACCGGTTACGGGTGTGGGTCGTGCTTTGAAGTCGAAGAAGTTGACATCTCATTTTATTGGGCCGTATCAGATTATTTCACGAGTGGGTGATGTGGCTTACCGTGTGGCGTTGCCTCCGATCTTTTGAATTTGCATGATGTGTTCCATGTTTCGCAACTTCGGAAGTATGTTCCGGATCCGTCGCATGTTATTCTTATGTACGAGATTGAAGTAAGAGATAACCTTACGGTGGAAGCTTTGTCGGTTAGGATTTTGGATCGTGAAATTAAGAAGCTAAGAGACAAGGATATTGCGCTTGTGAAAGTGGCGTGGGGAGGCGCTGCGGAAGGCAATATGACCTGAGAATTGGAGAGTAGGATGCGCGAGTCGTATCCGGAGTTGTTTGGATCAGGTAATATTTTCGAGGACGAAAATTTCTAAAGTGGGGGAGAGTTGTAACGCCCCGATTCGATTTTCCCAAATTTTTGTGGAGTCTTTTATTTTATTTGTATGATAATTGTTTTATTTGTGAAATTATCATGATGATATTTTATGTTGAGGAATTAATGTGATGATATGATATGTTGTGGGATTTTACAGTTTTGTGAATTTTCGGGTAAAATTGGATTAGAGGGTATTTTAGATATTTGTTAATTAGTGATGAGTTAGAAATTAGTAGGATTGGTATTTTTGTGAGAAATTGATATTTGGTTGGAAAGAGTAGAGAAATAGAAATAGAAAGAAAAAGAATATAAGAGAGTGAGAAAGAGTGAAATAGAAAGTTAGAAAAGAAGAGAAAGAAAAAGAGAAGAAAGAAAAGGAGAGAAGAGAAAAAGAAGAGAAAAGAAGGAAAGTTGGAAAAACTTCAAGATTGCTTCTAGGAATCGATTTAATCGGGTAAGGGTGTGAAATATTATTATCTTAACATTGTGTATGATTATGTATGTGTTTGGTTGATTGGGTTTATGATTTGGAGAAGTTTTGGAGAATGTTAGGTTTAGGGTTTTGATTAGAAAACTTGGAAATTGGTGGATTAATCGGTTAGAACTTGATATAATCGAAGTATGAGGATGAATACATGTTAATAATCATGTTTGCTGAGTTTTGGAAGAGTTTTGAGGGCTTTTTATAGGTCTGTTACGCAGCAGGAAATTCTGGAAATCGCAGTGGTCGCTCAGCGAGCTACCCCTCTCTCAGCGAAAGTTCCAGGGTGATTCTCGCTCAGCGAGCGAGAGGGCGCTCAGCGAGCCTATAGGTTTTGAGGGGTTATGTGTTTTAATCTGTAGCGTTAGTTTCGGGTATCCGTTTTTAGTGATCCTTATATCGATTCGAAGCTAGAAACGCGTAGAAACTAATGATGCTAAAATATGTAATTTTTAGCCGACTTTTACCCGACTTTTCCGATAAAACGTAATTGTGTTAATTATGGAATTGTGGGTTTGATTGTTGTGTTGTGGTCGTTTGACAAGTAGATACATTGCTTGAATTAAATGTGAATGTATGCTAATTGTATGAGATGAAATGCATAACTATATTGTGAATATGTATGCATTTTCAAGAATGTTGTGTGTCATTTTGCATGTATGCATTCTTGTGCTGTGGGATTCTTTGTGAATCTGTTGTAGCATCGTGTGCTCATGTGGAGTGTGAGCGATGACTACAATAAGATCGTGTGCCCGTGTGGGGTGTGAGCGATCGGATTGTGTGCTCGTGTGGGGTGTGAGCAATCCAGAAACATCGTGTACTCATGTGAGGTGTGAGCGATGGGTGATTTATTCACATTGATTGTGTGCCCGTGTGGGGTGTGAGCAATCGGATTGTGTGCCCGTGTGGGTGTCGCTCCCGGGATTTTCATCCTAGTACAAACGCGAAAGTGGCGAGGAAAAGGTAGAGTCGCCAGCCAGACATTTTTATCCCGAAGGAATGGGAAAGGTAATGTTGCACAAACCTGAGGAAGAAGGAAAGGACAAGGTCCTGGGAACCAAAGATCTGGGTTCGGGAGTCGGTTACGACCTGGGAAGGTATGAGCACCCCAGACCGTTTGTCGTACCCGACGGGATCCACGCTTGCTTATTTGTTTCAAAGGGTGAGAAATATACGAATGCTGCTGAATAAAACTGCTAACTGGAACTGGAAGTGAAGTGAGAAAAAGAATTAAAAGAGAACAAAAAGAAAGAATGGGAAAAATGTAGGGAAAATAAAGAATGTGCTCGAACGGGCCCTACCCCGCTGCCTATGTACCTCATCGAGAGAATGAGGATCAGAGTCGACGTAGTTCGCCTAACTAAGGCGGGAACTATTTGTTTGTGTTTTTTATAGCTGGAACTGCGTATGTCTATGCTCAGGTGTTGCAGGCTCGTCTGGTACAAGTGTGTTTACCGTCTTGCATGCGAGACAAGTCATCGCGAGTTCGCGCTGAGAGTGAATGAGATGAGAAGAGAATTCCTGCAGGAAAGTCGCTTATTATTTGTTTTTTTGTCTTTTATGAGAAGTGTTTTGAATTTGTTTGTGAACATTCTCATACTAAGACCTATCCATCGCGGGAAGTACTTACACCTCGCCCCGAAACAGGACGTGTATAAACACTCCGCAACAAAGTCTTGTGTCGTACAAGAACGTTCAGCCTTTATTAGATGTTTTATTGCTTTTCTTTATGAGGTGAGAAAGAATGACTCAAGTTGGAAAAAGGACAAAAAACTAAGGGGGACTAAGACCAACCCTAAGTTATTTATTATTCACAAAAGGGAAATCCTAATGGTTAGTGAGGTTTTCTAATCCTAAAGATCAAAAGGAAAAGAAAGAAGGGAAAAGGATGCAACTTACTTCCTAAGGAAGATAAGTTGGTCCTAACAAAGGGGAACCCTACCAAATACAAATATGGAAGGAAAAATGGATTAAAATGCATAAAAGAAATGCATAAAAAATAAAGGATAAAGTGGAGTAAACTTACCTCAATCTTCCCCACTACAAAACAAATGTTAATGCACATTTTTATTAAAAAGAATAAGGCAAACACACATTAATTAAATCCTAATTAAATTCTAAGGCACCTTGGACCTAAACTAGACTCTATTTTAATCCTAAAGGAACTAAAAAAAGCTAGGACAAAACTACAGCACCTATTACAGCCCTTATTACACAAACAGCTATGAAAATGATGCAAAAACAAAAACCAACTTTTTACAGCCAGCATGCACCATGAAAAAGTAGGTGTAAAAGGTCAAATACAGCATGTGCACATAACAAACAGCATACATTTTACAGCACTTATATGCAAAAACAGCTATGAAATGCAAAATCCAGAATTGCTTATTTTCATGTTTAAAGCACAAACTCAATGCAAAAATCATTAATCTCATCATGAACATGTATTTGGACTTAAATCAACATATACCAATGCAAGAACATGAACATTATTGAATGATTATGCAAGCATGCATCTCATGGATTATGCAACAAGTAAATGCACAAAGTAGCACCTAAACATGCATATGAACATGGCATATGAACATGATGATCTTTGATTATGAACATGCAACATGATTGCTCAACAAACATACTAAACTCAATGCAAAATTCAGAATTAAATTGATATGAGTGATGTGATCAAGTATGCAACAAAATGCCACCAAATGCACATACATATGATTATGCAAAATGCAAAAAAAATGCAACATACATCAACATAATGGAATGCAAAAATGAATTAATGCAATGCAAACATGTAAAAACAGAATGCAACATGATTATTATGTGTCAAATGATGCATGAACATAACAACAAAATACAAGAACTCAAGCTATGCACAAAGAAACACTAAAATGCACAATATGCGATATGAACGGAATCGTGTCGAAACGACTCGAAATGGGGGAACTAGCTACTGGAAATGGACTCAAAAATTCCCTAAAATCACTAGCTAAACATGTATGAACATTAGAGGCACTAGAAATTAGGACTAAGCAATCAAATAAGCTAAAAAGTCAAAAATCAACAACGTTAACCGGTTAACCAAATGGGTTAACCGGTTAACGGACCTAAAACAGCAGCATTTTGGCCAAAAACGCACGCGTTAACCGGTTAACGCTGAACAGAATTGAAAAAAAAGCTTTTAAAATAAGTGCTTTTGGCCACAATCTTGCTTCTAATGATCCCTAACCTTCCTAGAAACATGCTACCACTAATTTCTACTTAATTTGAGCTTATTTACACATGATAGAACCTATATCTATTAACACCTTAAATCCAAATTCAACCAAAATCACAAATCACAAGCAAACATAATAGAAACGGAATTGATTTTAAACAAAGCGAAAAAACACTTAAAGAATGCCAAAAGTGGCGAGATGAAGAGAATAACTTAAAGAAAAAGTGATTAGTGATTAAGATCACCAACCTACGAAGCGGAGGAGTGCTTCGGTGATTGTTGCGAGAATCGGAGCTTGAATCGAAGAGAAAACCGAAAACTGAGAAATCGCAAAATAAATGCGTTATTGACGTTTTGATCTTCTTGCACTTCCGATAAGCCGAAAACTTCAACAAATCAGTAGCTTATCCTTCTTCAATCCACAAATTATGAAGGTTGGAGGCTTAAGCTTCAAGATCTTTAAGTTTCAATGTGAAACTTGAAGAGCTTATTTGAAAAGCTTTGGTGAAAGGAGGGAAAAAGAGGAAAAGTGAGGGAGAAAAAAAGTGTTTATGCAAGAGTGAAAAAATTGAAAAATGGTGTTCAACCCCTTTGGTTTGGATGAAAATGGCTTAAATAGAGACTAGGCTAGGAGCTAGGTTTGGGTTTGGGGCCCAAAAATTAGGGTTGGGATCCAAAATTAGGTTTGGTAGTTAGTTAGGGTTAGGGTTGGACAAGGGAATATTCTTTGGAATATTGGAATATTCCTTGGAATATTCCTTGGAATACTCTAGAAGATGGTGGAAGCTGGTGGAAGTTTCCAAGGGAAATGGAGTGGAATTGAAGTGGAAAAATGAGATGGAAAGAATGAAAGGAAGTGTGGAAAGAAAGTGGAAGGAAAAGTGGAGGGAAATGGTGAAAATAACCCCTTTCAAATGATTTTTTCTTTTGATTTTTTCCTTATGATTCATCCATCATTTCTTGACCAAATATGAACCATAGGATCATTGCAACCCTAATTTCATGATCTCGATCTTAAAAGTCCGGAGTCGACCCTTTTTACCTAGCTCGGTTGCCTCTTCGTCGATTCCTCGATTTTCCGTCGCCCGGCCAGTCGAACCCCTTCCAAAATGAATTTGTGGACGAGATTTGAACCTCATGCACTTGACATCATATATAAGACAAAGGAATCCTCTTGGGATCACAACCTCATGCCGAAGTCCCATAGAAATGAAACCCTAATTTGGCCATTTTCCCTCAGGAAATATTGCACTGCTTGCCTCCTTCAATCAAACCCCCATCTTTCCATGGCTTGTGGCTTCAAGTGAAGACTTGTAGGATATTGTGAACCCCTTGCACAAGATTGGAAAGCTTTGTGGCCCTTCGGTAGCCTCTTCATAGCTTTCGGTTGCTCCGATCATTGATCACATACCCATGCCTCAGGTATGCAATGTTTGATGCAATGTTATTGGTTATTTTATGAATTCATGTATGCAAAATGCTATGCAAAATGTTGAGGAAATGAGAGGGAAAATTTTGAGGTATTACAGTGGGGTGTGAACAATCCATAAACATTGTGTGCCCATGTGGGGTGTGAGCAATGGGTGAACATCGTGTGCCCGACGGGGAGTTACTTTAGGTAACAAGCGATGATTCCATTTGGTTCCTGAGTGAACCTGCTGAATGATTGAGTCGGTACCGCATTGCATCTACATAGAGTCGTGTGTCGGTCTCTATGATTTGCATTTATCATTTGAATTATGATATGAGGAAATAAACATGAATAGATATATGTTTATTTTGAGTGATATGGAGATGAAAGTGTGTGTGATGAAACATGCTTATTTATATGTATATGTATGTTTGATATATGTATATGTATGTGAATTATACATTGTAATGTATATGTGGAGATAAACATGGAATGATATATGTTTATGTGATGTGAATGAAATGGAAGTATGCATGATAAGTATGCTTAGTTTGTGTATATATATATATATATATATATATATATATATATATATATATATATATATATATATATATATATATATATATACATTGTGATGTATATGTGTGATTGGTGATGAATTGTGGTGAGAAATGTATAAGTGTATTTTTATGTTGAAATATATAATTATATGTTTTGTTATTATGATAATATTTCTCACCCTTCTGCTTTTTTATGATGCTCTATGAGGTATTGCAGAGTAGGTTTGCTAGAGGTCTTTTTGTGAAGCTTGTCTTCATCCTTTTGGTCGGTCGACTCTGATATGTAGCACCGGGTAGTTAGGATTGGCTTTGTGCCATTTTTGTGATACATTGTATATGTATTTTGGTGATGAACGTTTTGTATAAACATGATATATTTGGTGAATCAAACTTGTTGATATATGAATATATATGCATGTTGGATGTTGTTGACTTAGTTTCCGCTGTGTAATTATATCTTTGGAGATATGGGTGTAAGGATTGATTTTCCTATGTTGAAAACTACCTCATCGTTGCATAACTTTAAATGAGCAGGTGTTATATGTTTTTAATTTCAAGCATAATGTGACATGACTCTTTTATACCATGTTTAATTATACTCTGATGAAATTTTTAACATGTGCCTAAATGATTTAATTGATTATTTGGGGGTATAGAAAGGGGGTGTTACAACTACCCCATGATCCCTGTTAAAAAAGAAGTTAAATTTAAAATCAATTTAAAATTAACCTCTAAAATAGTTACATGTGTGCATTCTTACATTTCTTCTTCAAATTAATTCGTACTAAATAGCATTGCTCAAATAATTAATAAATAAATTAATAGAAATAGAGTTTTGGCGGAAAATTTTGTGGGAGAAGTTATAGGTGTTGTTCTACTTCTTTCTCCCGTGGTTAGTAGAATAATTAAATTATTTTTTTAATTATTTTAATTTTATTTATTTATTAAAATAATTTATAATTAAATAAAAAATAGGAGATGAAAGTTGGAGCGGAAAATTAGTAAATATGTGAGTGATGAGTGATTTTAAAGTTATTAGTTAATTATCTTTAATGTATTATGGTTGAGTTATTATTGGATAATATAATGCTTTTTATTAGTTATTGAATTAATATTAATATAAGAATTACTATTATTATTATTAAATATAAAATAATTAATAAATGAATTCATAGAAATAAAGTTTTGGCAGGAAATTTTGTGGGAGAAGTTATAGGATTATAATTTAGTATGAACCAAAATTTCTTCGTTTTCATTTCTTTGTGAAAGAACAACTAATGAAATGATTATAATAGAGAAAATGTAAGGTTATTAATAATGAAGCTAAAGGGCAATAATGGAAATTAATATTTTCAATGAGTAGTATTGAAAGTTAATGGGGTGAGTGTGAAGTTAATGAAGTATTGAAAGTTAATTGAGTGAATGGAGAGTTAATGAAAATATGAATATGAATTAATTAATAATAAAATTAATTTTGATTTTTAAATAATACAAATATAAAATAATTAATTAATTTATAATTATAGAAAGAAAGTAGAGAGAGATTTGAAGGTGTTTTTCTACTTCTTTCTCTCGTGGTTAGTAGAATTTAGTTAATTATCTTTAATGTTATTAGATTATGGTTGAGTTATTATTGGATAAGATAATATTTTTTTATTAGTTATTGAATTAATATTAATATTAATATAATTATTATTATTATTTTTATTATTAAATAAAAAATAATTAAAAAATGAATTAATAGAAATTGAATTTTGGTGGAAAATTTTGTCGGAGAAGTTATAGGTGTTTTTCTATTTCTTTCTCTCTTGGTTAGTAGAATAATTAAATTATTTTTTAATTATTTTAATTTTATTTATTAATTAAAATAATTTATAATTAAATAAAAAATAGGAGATAGAAGTTTGAACGAAAAATTAGTAAATATGTGAGTGATGAGTGGTTTTAAAGTTATTAGTTAATTATCTTTAATGTTATTAGATTATGGTTGAGTTATTATTGGATAAGATAATGTTTTTTTATTAATTATTGAATTAATATTAATATTAATATAATTATTATTATTATTATTATTATTATTAAATATAAAATAATTAATAAATGAATTAATAGAAATAGAGTTTTGGTGGGAAATTTTCTGAGACAAGTTATAGGATTATAATTTAGTATGATATTATTATTGAGTTGGGCTTTTAGGTTAAACTCCACACAAGTAGTTCTATAAATAGAACCCTTGTGCTCAAGCCCAATTGTGGTTGTTTTTGAAATCCTGATCGTATTCCTTTTTTTCTCTCCTTTCACTCTAAACCTTCATTCGTAACCAGCTAGCATTGTGATTGAAGGAAGTTATTGTGATTGAAGGAAGTTGTTTGTGTGGACTGAGTAGAAGCCATGTTCGTTGTACAACGCTCGTGATCAAATAGGAATCAAAGGTTTCAAGCGCTACAAGAGGTACATATTTTATCACAGATCATGACCTTTCGTAAGGATCTCTAAAGGGAAATTTTTGTTTTTCGCTGCATTTATTATAGCGATTTCCCTTCAATTTCAACATCCGCAAATTAACTTCAACCTAAACTAACTCATAATTGTCAAAACAATTATAAATGAACCCCCAAAACTTCACTTAACAATTTCTAACTAACCTAATGAATTCACTAACTATTTTTCACTTCAACTCATTAACTCCCTCAAAACCATTAAGCCTAACTCATAACAGTTTTTAACTGCTAAACAACTAACTCTAGTTGGCATTTCATCCCTAACTAACTCAATGGCATTTACTAATCTAACCTTAACACTGTGATTTAACAACGAACAGATTTACACCAGCACTCTTAAAATTTCAAACTAACCAACTTGAATTGTGCTAACAGTGATATGGTAATTTCTACCGAAAGACATTAAGTTTTGAGTTTAGTCATTCAGACCTGATACTTTTGCATGTTAACAGATCCATATATGTTAACATCTTATTGCCCAATTTTATGAGTTCTACTCATTGCCTAAAAGAAACATAGAAATGATGCTGAGTAATTGGACATGTAGATGGTTAATAGTATCAAATTAACGGAAATACACCTACAATTCATTTTGAGGACTCCAGTCTAAATGACAGTGTCTGCAGTGACAAGGTTATTACCTAGACTACCTGTTACAAAAATAATTAGAAGATTGAACCTAGACGTCAAAAAACCAATTAGTTTTTGTAGTTGAAACAATTGCAGGAGTAATAATATATCATTTAAAATGGAAAGAGAATGCAATAGTGATAATATATCAGTTAAAACGATGTAATCTACAATATACCTTGAATCAATATCATATAATTCACATAAACAAAGTAATGATAATATGATGCTTCCTCATAATCATTCCAATATAATTTTTTGAAACAAATATTCCTCATAATTATTGGTGCATGTCCCCCCATATGAGGGCCAAACAACATCGTTATTCTGGAGGCATCATATGAAGATGGTCCTCCATGCTCTCTTAGCACTGCATTACAAATTCTGGTGGACCAGGAACAAAGGGTCCTAATGGCCTGTAGAGTTATAGATTATATAATAACTCACAAAATCTACGCAAATAAAAAAGGGCATCAGATTGTGAAAAGAAGGGCAATGGAAGAGGCAACCTACCCAACACCAGGTACAAGCATCAATACTGGTGGATGAGGCATATCTGAGGCAAAAGGAGGTACACCATACCCTGCATAAGTGTCGTACATTGTTTCATTATGGTCTCCTATCTCAAGTGCTTTATATTTCCTTTCACGGGATGGGGAATCGGGTATATCTCTATTTATTCTGTCATTTGGTTCATGGTCTCGGTGATTACCATGATCATCTCTCAATCGTCCCTCCAGGCCTAACCTTTGCTTTAAAGGATTTCCCTACAAACTGAAAGAGGAAAAAAGAGGACCATAAATTTATAAAGGTTGATATACAGTGTAACATCATAGATACAGGAAAAATTTTAAAAAAAGATCACTGTTAGGCAAGTTGTACAGGAATCATCCACAATGGTTTAGTGTCAAATTAAGGATAAACTATTGCCAAAACTCGAACACCAAAAGGATCTCATACATACGGCGAGTATTAAGAGTTTTATTAAATCATGCATCATGGGTATAGAAGTCCACCTGAGATTGCTGCGTGACAGGCTTTCCACCAGGAGCATCTGGATCACTACAACAGTAGTAAGGTCGTTATAAGTGATCTTTTTTGTCAAAACTCTATTGATCACAAACCATAGGATGTTTTATTTATTACTTACTTCATGTAAATTTGAGTATAGAGATCCTCGCACAGTTTTAAAGTTTGTTCAACAGCAAGCTCTGGGTGTTTCAGCTATAGATGTTTGTACACAAATTCAGCAGCATGAAAAAGCTTTGTGCAACCCTTATAAAATAACATATTAATATCACTCTAAGAAAAAAAAGGCACCATATTCTAGAATTGAACATGAAAATACATGAACTTTAGGATGTTAAGGCTGTTATAATATAGGCAAAACATTAATCAAAATAAGATACTTTCCTAGAACAACAAAAACAGTTCTAAGCTCCAACAGCATAAACAACACCAGCATCAAAAACAACAATCGCATGGTGAGTTATGTTCAAAATATCAGAACTTGAAGATCAAAAGTAACTCTTCCACTTATTAAGTGACCCTGACTTCATCTTTAACAATCAAAACAACAATAGTTATGACAACATCAACAACCATAAGTATATGCCAAAAGTCCATTATGGTCATTCCAGATGCAACTGACTTGCAGCCTACAACAAATATTGGTCGGGTAAAAACTGTAGCATATGTGGTTTCTACCAAATTTTATACCACTCAATATTATCATGTACAATGTGACAACATTCAGATTTAATTCTAATAATTATAAAAGTGAATAAAAGGTGAAAAACAACTGACCATTACCAGGTTGTACTTCCTAAAACAGACACCTTTCTGATAATATTCATGACTTCAACAACATAAGGAACTGCAGATGGATCTTCGGGGTCGTTGCCGAAAATCACACCATCTAGATTCAAAGAGTAAGCGTTAAAAAGCAATACTTTTGTTTTACATTCAATGAAAGATTGAAACCCATCATGAACCAAAGCTTCGCAATGAATCGTATCTTCCACTGCCGACTTACGAGTATCAATATAAAATTTTCACGAAGGAAAGAAAATACAAAACATAGTGAACAGCTTCGCAGAGCCCATTTCCACAAGGAGACGTGCGTGGAGCCTTTAGAAATCGCACCACCGTTGAATCTTCCCTCTAACGCATGACCCAACAACACCAAACCTGAAATAACAAACACTAAATCTAAATCTAAATCAAAAGAGACAGAAGATGAAGAAATTGGAAGCCTGGTGAAATTGGGAGTGAGAAGATGAAGAAATTGGAAGCCTAATGAAATGGGGAGTGAAACTTGGTAAATACAATTGTGGTTGATACCCGTGTTGCTGACAGCCATACATAGGCATATAAATAGGGGAATGGATTAGGTGACTTTGGTTTTCGGTGACTTTGATAACTTTAGTTATAATTTAAGAGAGAGAAAGTGAAAAAATTGAAGGGAAAATAGATGAGTGAGAGGGATATAGGAGAGAGATAGAGAGAAAGTTACGGTGACTTTCCCTCCCAAAAGTCACTCAAGCCCAACCCTATAAATAGTCATACTTGTTATGGCAATGAACAACATCATTTTGAATCTATGAAAACCAACCTTTTGGCACCACTGGAAAGACAAAGCTACTCATTAAAATCCAAGGCCAGGTTAACACATATTTACAAAACCCAATAAAAGAATCGGTTACAATCATCTTCTATTATGGAAAATAAGTTTAAAATGTTATTTATGATATCATTCAAACTCATATAAGAACTACAAAAACAATATCAAGTTGGGTTAAACCATGAAAATAAGTGATAAACAGAAGAAATAAAAAAATCTGGGATTAGGGTTTTTCGTCAATGTTAGATAAAGATAAAGAGAATGAAGATGAAAATGATAAATCAACCTAAGCTCAAAGTTTAATGGAAGTTAAGTTAATAGCAAAATATAAACCTAAACCAAAAAAACCCTAAATAATCGATTTCGAATCTCACCACCACCACGTTTATCTGTTGAAAACACGATGTTGACACCGCAATTCTACCACCGTCAACCCGAACACCGCAGATCTAACACTCTCGAAAACACAATAGGATGGTGATGATGTTGTTACATAATGATGGTTGAGGGAGAGGAAGAAGAAGAAAAATAAATAAAGAGTTTTGACCTAAGAATGTTGTTACGATGAGTATCAATCAATGAAGCACTCACCACAATTCTGTATCTCGCATATGACTCCCAATCATATACACAATTTCATGTATTCTCTCTTATTCACCCATTCAAATTACTCCTTCACTCATCTATAATATAAGAAAATTTGTTGTTCTGGAAAACACATTTTTGCTCTTTCTTCTTGTTCTGCCACCTAAGCAAATTAAGGGTAATTTTGGTCAAAATTTTACTTTTTCCAACCAAACTAACATAGTTAACCAATTTGAATGACAAAGTTACTATTTTATTTCTCTTTACACACCTTTTTAAATGGTTTGGTTTCCCATTGGTTAATTTCTAACTAACTATTTCAACATTTTTTAATTTATCTCATATCCCAATTACTTTTTCACATGTCCCAATGTGCCAACTATCATCTGAATTTTCTTCCCTTCACTCTTTCTCTTTCTCTTTATCTCTCAATGTCCGAAAATTGAATTTGTCATCTGAAGCACTCTCACTCATCTGAACCAAACTTTTCCAAATCATACACCATCCCCACTCTCTCTCATATAAACCCTAATTATGTATCTCTCAGTTGAGCTAACAATTTCTCTCGATTTCTCTCACTGAATTACTGAAAATCAAAAATTTTGTTCATCGATTCTTCTTCACTGAGGATGTTGTTGTAATGCATTGATGTTCTGATCTTCGTTATGTTGTTTTGCGCATGCATGTTTGTATTGTACTCAAAAACACCATGTTTGTTCATCAATTTATATTCACTGAAGATTGGGTTATAATGCATTGATGTTCTGATGTTCATTATGTTGTTTTGCGCATGCATGTTTGTTTTGTACTCAGAAACACCAAGTTTGTTGTTGTATTGTTTCAGATCTTTAACTAATGTTAATCATGGATTGTTTTAAGAATGAAATAATTTGTCTTAATTTTCTTTATTTTGATGAGAAACAAAATAGTTTTGTTTGATATAAGTGTTTATTGTTTGCATTTTGTATGTGTCTGTTAAATGGTTGGACTTTTTAGATTTGGGTTTTTTCGGTGAATGTAGGTTATTGTAGAATAACAACATCTGATGGAAAATACCTCTAGGACACAAAGTTGGAGTTGATAGTGGATTGGATTTGAATATGTTGAAGATGATACATTCAAAGAGGTAAGTGTGAATCTTTCTATTGTTGTTTCAAAAGTTAGGTTTAACGGATGGGTCATAAATTGGGAAAACTATATTTAGAAATGTTGTACATTTGAAACATCGATGTTGATTTGTGTAACACGGTGGGAGAACTGACTTTTAGTCATGTTGCGGATAGCAGGAGTCGCCACCGACTTTTATTTTATCCAAGTGGAAAGGACATAAAAGAACAGAAAAGACCTATTTTTAAAAGACTTGGGTTCGGGGGGTAGGTTATATAAAGGGAAGGTGTTAGCACCCTTTATATCCATGGTTATCCATGGGCTCTTAGTTACTTAGCTCACTTAAATTGTTTTTGAAAAGTATAGTGTCTGATTAGAAATTTTTCTAAGTGATTTGTAATGATCCTCGTATGGATGTATACAAAAACCTTGTTTTGAAAAATGTTTATGAAAGTGAGGTGTAAAAAGTATTTTGAAATGTGAGCAAGTAACTAAGAGGTACCTACCCTAGATTAAGTCTTTCATGTTCTCGTATGTTCTTTCAATGGTAAGACTATCCCTATTATTAAGGAATAGGTAGTCATTACCTTGGATGTGTTAAGGGACAAGCGTATGGTCATCGTATGGTCATAGAAGGCAACAGGTAGGGTGTCTTTAGCAATTCGTAGGGACTATCATCATTTATTCGAAGGGACAAGATCATTATCGTAGGCAACTTCGAAGGGACTTGATCTTTTAAACTGTAGGGACTATGATGATTTATACTTGAATGGACTTTGCTTTAAGACACCCCTATTTTTGAGGGACTTGACCATTTTATTTTAAGGCAACCAAGAGGAATACCCTAGGAAGTGCAAGATGGCGATCAAAGATCGACTTACGTGTGTGAATGTTTATTTTCAAATATTTATCTTTTTAAAGTTAATTATCTAAATTAATTTTAACTACAAATAGTTTCCACACCTTATTTAGAAACCAAGCAGTTAATATAAAATAAATAAAATACGAAAATATAAAACCTACGCTATTACATGGCTTATGGGCAGTTACAAAAATAATCGAGCAAGAAAAATAAATTAAAATATAATAACCTATACATTTTTTTTAATAATTAAATAAAGAAAAAATAAATAGATAAAATAAAGCAAAAAGTAAATAGATAAATAAACAAAGAACATTATTTTAAATAATTAGAAAAAATAATAATTAAGCTTTTTATTTGAAATTAGGGTAAGAATAAAAATTAGGGTTAATTTAGAATTAGGGTTCTTAAGAGTTTTTTTAGAAAAATATTAATCATTAATTTATTAAAGAAAATAACATTTGTAATATACAAAACTTAAATATATACAAAATTAATTTATGAAAATATAAAGACAATTTAATTATATTCATAATTATTATTAAAGAAATAAATATAGATTTAATTAAAATAATATTAAGAATTTTTAATAGAAAGATATTAATTTATTTACAAAATAAAAAAAAAGTAAGAAAAATAATATAAATAATAATTAGTGGAAGTGTATTTGTTAAGAAAATGTTTTATGATTAATCTTAATAGTTAATTATTAGTTTATTTTTATTAATTAAAACAAGTTAATTGAAAATATAAAGAAACAAGAAAAACAAGAGAATAATCAAAACAAAGGGACCTGGGATTCGAACCCAAGTCCAGTACCTGAAAGGCCAAGCCTCCTACCATCTGTGCTGCACGTGCGCTGTGATGTTTCACCAAGCAATAATCAACAAATATTAACCCTGGAAAATATAATGAAATAAAAACACAAAGATGCAAAACCTGGGAATCGAACTCAGGTTCAAAGGTTTCCAAACGCGCATGCCTTACCAGCTGAGTCATCAGCTTCCTTTGACATTATAACATCAAGAAAATATAATAAAATAAAACAAAAGTTTGAAATTAGATTTTCGCGCCACACTTCTTCTTCTTCCTCCAGCCGTCAACTTAGACCTTTAATGACGCTTCGTCCGTCACAAAAGGTTGTAGTGACAGATCTTTTTCGTCTCTAAAAATCCTGCATACTGAAACATGACAAATACAAACAAGAAATCCAATTTAATGACTCAGATCAATCAAAGGCAACCTAATAAACCTAAATATGTCCTTAATTTGGTCTAAAATTAGTTCTTGAACGAAATCCCAAATTACAACTTTCGGAACCCTAAACATGGTGGTTCACGGATTAGATGGTGGAACTCCAAGAAACCTGCCCAGAAATGTCCTAAGGATCATCACAAACAACAATGCAAGGTCAAATATCATTGATAACACATGAATAAGCAAAATCCGAAAACGAAAAAATTAAGAAAAAACCAAAATCGATTTGTGCATATGAACAAGTTTTTGATGAAGTAAGGCATTGGGATAGCATCAAGGATGTTCAAAGAACATGTTTGAACCTTTAAAACAACTGGATATAGTCTCGAAGCAAAAATTTGATTGCCATTTTTCTTTGAATTTTTTTTACTTTGTTCTTGTTCTTGGAGGCCAGAAAATTCGTCCTTTGTGCTTGTGTTAGGTTTGTGTACTTGTATGGAAAAGAATTAGGTCAAAATAGTTGTGGATTATTGGGCTTTTGAAGTAACTTGATCATGAAGAAACCAAACACCATAAAAGTTCAAAAATCATATGAATACTTGCTATTTTAGGTTCAATCTGACTTTAGTTGATTTCCAATTATTCTAAATATAATTCAAATGATTTTCAATCAAAGATTTCATGCTTTATTTGATTTTTCATATTTTATATATATTTAAATTGAATTTTAATGAATAAAATCCAAATAAATATAAAATAAACTATAAAAATCTGAAAAAAATAAGCATTGGGTCGTGCATGATGTCATTGTAAAGATTGGATTACAAAATTGCAAGCCCATTTGGAAAAATTTGGTTTTAAGACCTCATTTGCTCAATATACCCCTCAAAATTTTCCCAACTTTGCCAAGGCATAAATCCCTTAATTTTAAGGCTATGAAGGTGTTCTTGGACATTTTGGAAAGCTTAAAGAGTCCTCTAACCAACATCTTTGGTATCATGTCCATATCCTTTACCATTTTCAAATTATGCCCTTTAGAAGATGTTGACTTTTTGTTGACTTTTGAAATGACCTGTAATGTTTTAGCTCATACCTTCTAAATGAAGCATTTTTAGGCTTGCCTTGTGAGACAAAAAGTTGTATAGAATTCAATTTCATTCAAAATGAGCTTTGGATGGGGAAAAAATTGATGAAGCATGTGAAAGTTATGGTTGGTCAAAGTTCAGTTGACTTTTCTTAAGAAAACCCTAATTTAGAAACTCTTGATTCTTGATGATCTGAAACTTTCTTGATGAATCATGATCAACCCTTGATCAAATGATTAATTTTAATTCATTAACTTGATGTTGGCAAAAATCTTGAAGTTTGACTTTATTTTGACTATAGTTGACCTCAGTTTGACTCTTTAACTGCTTTGACTGATTTTTACATATCTGATCATCTGACTGGGCAAGCTCTTTGGGAAAGCTTTGAAAATTGACATGGGGATTCTTGAATACATGTGGGATGTTATGTAGCTCACTTAAGGCCTTGAAACTCATTTTAACCTGAGGAAGCTCAAAACCCTAGTTTTGGACACTTTGCTTAGGATGAGGCCTTGCCTGGGGAAATTTCCACACTTCTTGATCAATTGGGAGTCTTGAGGACCTTATGATCATTTAGAAGTCTTTAGAGAGATTGTCTTGATTGTGGGAGGGAAAATTTTGGGGTGCAACAACTGCTCCTTGTTCAATTTTCTGGAATCTGAGGAGTTAGATTGACATGTACGCCATTGGTGACTTGAAGATTGAAGAGGATTGAACACAAAAGCCCAAAAATTTGCACTTGCTGGTGTGTAGAATGATACTGTTGGTTGATCGTGATGCTTGAATGGGCTTAAAGATGCCATTTGAATAAAGAGTCTTCTGATATGTTTCTTAAATATGGAGATGACATTTATGGGAAGAATAAACGACGACCCAAAATGAGATAACCTGCGGGAAGAATAAACGACGGCCGGAGGTAACAAGATAACCATTGGGAAGAATAAACGACGGCCCAAGGTAAGTTGACTTTTGGGAAGAATAAACGACGACCCAAAATGAGATAACCTTCGGGAAGAATAAATGACGGCCCGAGGTAACAAGGTAACCATTGGGAAGAATAAACGACAACCCAAGGTAAGTTGGCTTTTGAGAAGAATAAACGACAGCCCAAAATGAGATAACCTTCGGGAAGAATAAATGACGGCCCGAGGTAACAAGGTAACCATTGGGAAGAATAAACGATGGCCCAAGGTAAGTTGGCTTTTGGGAAGAATAAAAGACGGCCCAAAATGAGATAACCTTCAGGAAGAATAAACGACGGCCCGAGGTAATAAGATAACCATTGGGAAGAATAAACGACGGCCCAAGGTAAGTTGACTTTTGGGAAGAATAAACGACGACCCAAAATGAGATAACCTTCGGGAAGAATAAACGACGACCCGAGGTAATAAGATAACCATTGGGAAGAATAAACGACGGCCCAAGGTAAGTTGACTTTTGAGAAGAATAAACGACGGCCCAAAATGAGATAACCTTCGGTAAGAATAAACGACGGCCTGAGGTAACAAGATAACCATTGGGAAGAATAAACGACGGCCCAAGGTAAGTTGTTGATGAAGTTTGTCTGCTAGAGAATTAACCTGAAAAACAAGGTTAGTTTGGTGCAAGTATAATGATATATATAACAATCTGCAAGATAATATTTTATGAGAATATGTATGATATGATATGATATGATATGATATGATATGATATGATATGATATGATATGATATGATATGATGTACGAATTATGTCGGGAAGCTGAACAATAGCTTCATATAACAACTGATGGCCGGGGAAAATAAATCCCGATTTGTTACTGAGGAACATGAAGACTTCGTTCTCGTATTGTTTAAGAATATTGTACTTAGAACCTCTAATTTTCGTTTGTCATACTTCTTATTGAAGGATTAGGTTCCTGAATATCCTGACTGAGGATAAAAGAGATGTACATAGATCCGGAAGACTTATTCGGTTAAGTATCAATTCTTCGGAGGACATGAAACTGCTCGGAGGCTTCATAGAGTTGGAAGTACAAGATATTACTTGAAGTATTCCGTAAGAATATCCGTAAAGATTACTCTGTGGGGATGAACCGGCGAAGCTTCATTGAATTCCTACCTCCGTTCGTTCTTAGTAAATGCTATTATTGTATTTTATGCATTTCTGGTAAACATCAATCATATTCAAAGGCATACATACATTCAAACATAATCAATGGACGTTTTTCGCTTTAGTAAAAAGGGGAAAAGTAAAGCAAAATAAAGAGGGAAAAGTAAAGCTGAATAAAGAGGAAAAGTAAAGTTGAATATAAAAATGGAGTTTTTACTTATTTTAGAAATAGACCTATAACTAGACGTGTTTTAATATGGAGACGGAAATCCTAGTAAGAGGAATTCGTCAAAGAAAATTTTACAAGGAAAAATAGCTATGTGTAAATAACCCTATTGAGTTTCAACTTTGTTATTTCCATTATCTTCAATTATTTCATCTTCAGCTATTAGAGAAGAAACGATTGGACTGGTCGGTATCTGTTGAACTTGACATAGATATCACAACTAGTAGAGGTCGCATGGATGATCTAACGAGACATAGTCATACGTTTTAATCCCTAACTTTTGCCTGGATTGCCCTTTCAGGTTTTCAATCCACCGGGATACCCTTTTTTGCCCAAGCCGCCTTTTCAGGTTTTCGACTTGTCGGGTGTACATTTTATATATATATATATCCCTAATTTTTGCCCGAACCTTTTTGGTTCGCCGGGATGCCCTTATTTTTGCTTAGGTCAGTCAACCTAGCGGGTCTCTTTTCATGCGTAGTATATTTTAACTATGTCTGCGTTCACAGGCTGCGGGAAATCTTCACCATCCATAGTGGTAAGCATCATGACACCTCCAAAAAATATTCTCTTAACAACAAATGGCCCTTCATAGGTGGGAGTCCATTTGCCCCTGGGATCACCCTGTGGTAATATAATACGCTTGATTACCAAATCACCAGCCTGATACACCTACTGCCTAACTTTCTTATTGAAAAAGGCTTTAATCATACGTTTCTGATACATCTGACCATGACAAACAACTGCTAATCTTTTTTCGTCAATCAAGTTTATCTGGTCAAGTCGATTCTGAATCTACTCATCTTCATCTAAGCCCGCATCTTTCATAATTCTCAAAGAGGGAATCTGAACTTCAATGGGTAAAACTGCTTCCATACTATAAACAAGGGAGAATGGGGTTGCCCCTGTTGAAGTACGTATAGTGGTACGATAACCATGAAGAGCAAATGGTAACATCTCATGTCAATCCTTATAGGTGACTGTTATCGTTTGCAAGATCTTCTTAATATTCTTGTTGGCGGCTTCCACTGCGCCATTCATCTTTGGACGATATGGAGAAGAATTATGATGTTTAATCTTGAACTGCGTGCAGAGATCAGTAATCATAGTGTTGTTCAAATTAGTACCATTGTCTGTGATAATCCTTTCAGGGATGCCATATCTGCATATAAGATTATACTTGATGAATCGTGCCACGACATTCTTAGTAACAGAGGCAAATAAAGCTGCCTCTACCCATTTTGCGAAGTAATCAATAGCTACAAGGATGAAACGATGTCCATTAGAGGTAGTAGGTTTGATATCACCAATCATATCAATGCCCCACATGAAAAAAGGCCATGGAGCAGTTAGAACATTCAATGGAACCGGAGGCACGTGAACCTTATCAGCATAAATCTGGCATTTGTGACAAGTTTTGGAGTGTTGATAGCAGTCAGCTTCCATGGTAGACCAATAATAACCTGCTCTCAGAATCTTCTTAGCCATTGTATACCCACTATAATGTGTACCAAAGATCCTATCATGCATGTCTTCCATAACCTCTACTGCTTCTTTCTTATCCACACAGCGAAGCAAAGTTGAATCGTGGTTGCGCTTGTACAAAATTCCATTACTCAGGAAGAATTTAGCAGAAAACCTCCTCAGAAACTTCTTATCATTGACAGATGCCCCTTCAGGGAATTCCTGAGCTTCAAGACACCTCTTCACTTCATGGAACCAATGTTTTTCTTCTACTCCTTCCATACCCATTTCATTGCAGTATGCAGGTTTATCAAATCGATCAATACTAATTCTCGGAGCTTCGTCATCCCAACTGATTTCAAACATAGATGTCATGGTATAGCTAATGTATCTTCCAACTGATTCTCTTCTCGTGGAATATGTCCAAAGGTAATATCTTCAACGTACGGGATCAAAGACAACACATGCTCTCTGTAAGGGATAAGATTAGGATGCCTGGTGTCCCAATCTCCTTTAACTTGACTGACTATTAGGGTTGAATCTCCATACACATCCAAAAATTGGATTTTAATTTCAATAGCAACCTTGATACCCATGATGCACGTTTCATACTCAGCCATATTATTGGTACATTTAAAACAAAGCTTTGCAGTAACTGGTGTATAACAACCTTTAGGAGAGATAATCACAACACCAACACCATTACCAAGCGCATTAGAAGCTCCATCAAAAACCATAGTCCATCGGGATCCTTGTCCAGGTCCTTCATATTGTCTAAGTTCTTTAGTAACAATCATAATATCCTCATCTGGAAACTCAAAATTCATATATTGGTAGTCATCCACTGCTTGATGAGCCAAACGGTCAGCTACTACACTTCCTTTGATTGCTTTCTAAGTAGTATATTGTATATCATATTCCGTCAAGATCATTTTCTATCTTGCTATTCGTCCGGAGAGTGCAGGTTTCTCAAATATATATGTGATTGGATCCATTTTTGAAATCAATAAAGTGGTATGAGTTAACATATACTGTCTTAGTCGGCAAGCAGCCCATGCCAAAGCGCAACAAGTTTTCTCGAGCAGTGAGTATCTTGTTTCACAATCGGTAAACTTTTTGCTAAGGTAGTATATTGCCTGCTCTTTTCGACCAAACTCGTCATGTTGCCCAAACACGCACCCCATTGAGTTATCCAATACTGTCAAGTACATAATCAAGGGTCTTCCTTCAACTGGTGGCATCAATATAGGAGGTTCCTGTAAGTACCTTTTGATTTCATCAAAAGCTGCCTGGCATTCATCATTCCATTTTAATGCTTTATTTTTCTTCAACAACTTGAAGATTGGTTCACAAGTAGCAGTCAACTGGAAAATAAATCTTGCAATGTAATTCAGTCGTTCACAAGAAACCTCTAACTTCTTTCTCAGTACGAGGAGCAGGCATCTCTTGTATAGCTTTTACCTTTGCAGGATCTACTTCAATACCTTTACCACTAACAATAAAACCCAGAAGTTTACCAGATCTAACTCCAAAAGTACATTTGTTTGGATTTAACGTCAACTTGTATTTCTTCAACCTCTCAAACAACTTGTGTAGGTGATCAAGATGCTCCTCTTCATTTTGAGATCTGGCTATCATATCATCCACATATACCTCTATCTCATGGTGAATCATATCATGGAACAAAGCTACCATGGCACGTTGATATGTTGCCCCAGCATTCTTCAAACCGAATGGCATTACCTTATAACAGAAAGTGCCCCATTGTGTAACAAATGTAGTCTTCTCCATATCTTCAGGTGCCATCTTAATCTGATTATACCCAGAGAAACCATCCATAAAAGAGAATACTTTATGCTGAGCAGTGTTGTCTACCAGAACATCAATATATGGAAGTGGAAAGTCATCTTTGGGGCTGGTTCTATTCAAATCCCTGTAATCTACACACATGTGTACTTTACCATCTTTCTTAGGTACCGGCACCACATTTGCAACCCATTGTGGATAAGAAGTAACAGCTAAAAACCCTGCATTGAATTGTTTCATCACATCTGCCTTAATCTTTTCTGACATATCAGGACACATACGACGAACTTTCTGTTTTATTGGACGACAATCCTCTTTCACTGGTAGACGGTGAACCACAATATCTATATCCAGCCCCGACATATCTTCATAATACCAAGCAAAAACTTCCACATAGTCATGTAACATCTGAATTAACCTGTTCTTGACATCATCTTCTAGTTCAACACCTATCTTGATTTCTTTCCTATTTTCCTCGGTTCCTAAGTTCACAACTTCAATTGGTTCCTCATGTGGTTGTATAGTTTTCTCTTCTTGCTGTAGTAATCTAACCAATTCTATAGGTACTTCACAATCTTCCTCCTTTCCATCCTCGGCTTGATAGATCGGATTTTCGAAGTCATAATTGGCAATAGCAGAATTGTTATCAATAGGATCCAGAGTGGATGGATATCTGCATTTAGTGATGTGGGTGTGTGTAAGAACACATAGCTTTTTTTTTAAATAAAAAAAAAGGAAAAATAAAAGAAAGACAAAGAGCATAATATTTACGAAAGCGAGAAACGTCCATTGATTTAATTGAATAAAAATATGCAAATGAAATGACAACCCTAACAAGCATACCATTGTGCCCCGAGCAGGGCACAAGGCTTAAAAGTATTTAGTTATTAAAAGTTGCAAAAAATAAATTTAGAAAAAATGAAATAGCATTTACTCCTGACTAAAGGAGATAGGAATAACGTCTTCAGCCTTCCAATTGTTGAGTCCATCCCCCATGGTAGAAAAATCCAATCGTTCAGGTTGTAACCTTCGTCATAATCTTCCACATCATTGACTTGGTCCTTTATGATTCCTCCATGAGTGATACGGGCAGCACGAGCACGACAAACAACCTTCTGAGATTCTGCAGTAAAACCCAAACCAAACTTGTCAGACTTGTAAGGGATATCAGGAAGCTGACCCCAAATAGTACAACCACCTTCTTCTACCACAGCTCTAACATCTTTGAGGGAGGCCATTGTAGGGGGCACTTTAGTAATCACATGAACTCTTTTAATAGCAGGGGGAGCTTCAGTAGTAGGAACGACCCAAGGAACTACTTCAAATATCTAGAAAGGAGTCTCAACAAATTCACCTTTCATCTCAACATATTTAAAAGTGTTCACATGACTGACCATGTATTCTTCTTCACCATAAACAGTGACAATCTTTCCTTTCACCGGGTATTTCAACTTCTGATGTAAAGTGAAAGTTACAACACTTGCCCCATGAATCCAAGGGCGCCCAAGCAAACAGGAGTACGCAGGACGAATATCCATCACATAGAAAGTGGAATCAAAAACTTGAGAACCTACTTTGACTAGAAGATCCACCTCTCCATGCACCATTCTTCTTGAACCATCAAAGGCCCTCACCACCATATTACTTGGTCTTAACACTACATCATTCAAATTGAGTTTGTCTAGAACCTCCTTAGGTAATACATTTAATGAAGAACCATTATCCACCAATACATGAGACAAAGTAGTGCCCCTACACTCAACGGAGACGTGCAGAGCTCTATTATGGTTTCTACCGGCAGGAGTCAGATCAACATCATTAAAACCCAAGCCATTATCACTAGTTATATGGGCAACACAATTTTCAAATTGGTCCACAGTGATTTCATGTGGCACATGAGCAGTCTTCGGGAATTTGATTAAGGCCTTGGTGTGGGCTTCAGAACATAATAGCAGAGATAACATGGAGATTTTGGAGGGAGTATGCCCCAACTGGTCAACAACATCATAATCACTCTTGCGGATGATCTTCAGTACTTCTTCTATCTGCTTAGAGAGATCTTCACTAACTGGCGCCTCAGCTTGAACAGGTTCATTCAATGGTCCTTTGCCCCGAGCCTCAGTACTTGGCCCAGAGTTAGAGATATGAACTGGAGTAGCAACCGCTTTTGAGGTGTCTTCTGGAGAGAAAATTCTTCTAGTCCTGGTAACCTTACTGGATCCATCAATATTGTCCACATCAAGATTAACATCAATAACAGGTGAATCAATCAAAGGTTCTTGTTTGACACCATGGATATAAACATCAGAACCATAATTCCAGGGTATAGCCTTGTCAAAAGTGTATGGGATAGGACCAGGAGTAGTAATAATCATTGAAGCCACCTTTAGCTCAGCAGTAATCTTCATAGGACCTTTAGAAGTGATCCTCACTGGACCATTGGAAGTAATCTTCACGGGAATCTTGTTAACCATAGCCACATCTTCAATTTTCAAATCTTGAGCCAAACCTCCACACAGACTCTCTATAGAAGGGGTCCTTTCAAATAGTATAGTATAGTTATCTATCAGGCGTTGAATACCTGACCTCAACCTCCAACAACTATCAGGTTTATAGGCACAATAAAAACAATCTTCCCTGCAACCCAGAAATAAACCGGCTTGCACAAGTTTCTTCTTGATAATAGCTAGAGGAGTAGTTATTTAAGCCACAGTACGAACATAAACAACCTCATCAACAACATTAACAGTCTTCTCATGTTTAGGCATGGGAGTAGTAATCACATTAGGAGTTTCCGGAGGGTCAAACTCAATTTCTCCATTCTCAATCATATCCTGAATTTTGTTCTTCAACGACCAGCAACTGTTAGTATCATGGCCAGGGCTATTAGAATGGTATGCACACCTTGCATTGGGATTGTAACGAGAAGATGAGGTATTGATATTCTGTGGTGGGTCCTTCAAAATAATCAATTCTCCTTTCAGCATATGCTGCAAAGCCTGAGCCAATGACATATTGAGCTTGGTAAATTTCCTTCTAGGCTTGGGATGAGTGTTGTGTTGTTGCTCTTATGGTGGAGGTGTAGGATTAGAAATCAAAATAGCTCCCACAAATTGGTTACGATCATTACGACCACACTGGCTATACACAACATTGGATTCCTTCTTCCCAGGAGGGGACTTCTTGGTGATACTTGGAGAAGCAACTATCTGAATCTTTCCACTTCGTATCCCACTTTCCAGACGTTTTCCAATCATTATCAGCTCAGTGAAGCCAGATGATGAGCTTCCAATGAGATGACTATAGAAAGGACCAGTCAACGTACTCATGAACATATCAACTAATTCCCTGTCAATCAAAGGGGGTTGAACTCTACTTGCTAGATCTCTCTATTTTTATGCATACTCCTTGAAGCTTTCTTTGGCATCCATGAACATGCTTTGGAGTTGCATGCGAGTCGGTGCTAAATCAGAATTGTATTGGTACTGCTTATAGAAAGCTTCAGCAAGATCATTCCAGTTGCGAATGTTGGTACTCTCTAGTTGATAATACCATTCCAGTTGGGATCTAGACAAACTCTCTTGAAAGAAATGTATCCATAACTTCTTATCAGGAGTATGTGGATGAATTCTTCTGACATAAGACCTTAAATGCAGTTTTGGGCAAGACACACCATCATACACCATAAAAGTAGGAACCTTGAAACCTAAAGGGATGGAGACTCCATAAATCAAACTCAAATCTTCAAAGTCAAACCCATAACTCTTCTGTAGTTCCATAGAATTCATTCTTTCTACCAGCATCTTATACTTCTCATCACTAGCAGGATCATGATAATAGTTCTCCTCAAAATCAGAATCTTCCACAGTATCATGGAGACTTCCTCCTTCTCTCTCTGAATTTTCAGACTCAAGATTCTCAACCTCTTCCTCTGTCTTGACAGGGCCTTTAAATCTTCTACCCAGGTTGATGAGGCCCATTGATTTTCTAGTCTTCTTCTTTTTCTTAGTCAAAAGTTTCTTCAGCTCATCTTGTCCCCTGGACAAGTTCAGAATCATTTATTGAAATTGTGCATTCTGAGTCTGGAGATCCTTAACAGTTTGTTCGAGAGCCATTTCTGCTGAAATGAACAGCGAGAAGATAAGATACATGTTTATAAGAAACATGTGATGCAATAATATGGTATGTATATGCTTATGCAATGTTTTCAAGGACCTCAGGATTTAAATTTGTTTAAACGAAAACAAGAACAAAATTTTATTAGTAAATACTTAATATAAGTTTTGCCTCTTGGGCTTACAAAGAAATAACAATAAGATACAAAAGATAAATATATGGGGTTTTAAGTCTCCCATGGACGCTTCCTCGTTGTGTGGAGGTACTTGTTGAGGTTTTGCTCCTCGTGAAGTTGCCTTGTTAACTCCAGAATTATTTCTTGACCAGCTCTGAAATGAGTCTCAAAAGTATCCCTATGCTCCTTCAACTGAATCCAGGACTTTTGCAATTCTTCCAAATCAGTGGGCATGTCTGGATGAAGGAGGGTATAAGGAATATCTCCTTCAGCAACAGGCTCCATAGTGACTGGTAGAACAGTAGGATATGGCATCATAAGAGTCTGAGCACGAGATCGAACCCATCTGAGATAAGGCTCCATAGGAATAGAATAGTTTGGCTCCAAAATGTTGTTGTCAATCCTGTTTACCTTGTTCTAAGCTCGTATAAACCCTTTGATGGTAACCCTGAAGATCGTTGTCGTAGTCGAACACAATACCCTGAATAAGTATGTCATGAGGACCATTACTCCGAGCATAACCAAACTGACGTAGTGCTAAAGAAGGGTTATAGGTAATTCCTCCTCTTATACCAAGGAGTGGCACATTAGGGAATTCCCCACAACGGTCAATGATAGTAACATTCTCCATAGATCGAGAGCACCAATGAATGTCTGAATAAGAAAGTGACATGATCCTCTTAGACCACTTGAACCCTTGTTCATTCTTCATCACTGATCGAGGAAGGTGAGAAATAAACCACCTAGACAATAAAGTTATGCAGCAAATCAGAGTCCCTCTCACCTTCGTAGTACGAGTGTGAAGAGAATATAAGATATCTCCAAGTAATGTAGGCACTGGATTACGAGTCAGAAATATGTTGATGGCGTGTATGTCTATGAACTGGTCTGGATTAGAGAACAACACCAAGCCATATATCAATAGGGCTAGGATCTCTTCAAAAGCATCATAACTCATAGCCTTTAATGACACTTGAGCTTTCTCCATTAATACCTTAGCAAGAATACCCTTAACTCCGCTTCTTGTTTCTAGGACAATGTCTGATTTCTTCAGATGTAGGGCTGCAACAATGACTTCAGATTTAGGCTCCTTCTCTAAGTCTGTGAAGGGTCTCTGATCAATGATAGGTGTACCCGGTATGTTGGAGAACTCTTCCATTGTAGGAACCAACTGATAGTCGGGGAATGTGAAGCAATGATGTTTAGGATCAAAGAACTGAAACAGGACACTCATCATGTCTTCATTGAACCCTGAAGTGACTAGATCCAGTAGGTGACCATGCCTCTTGATGAGTTGGGAGTTTTCAGAAACTTGAGAGACATATTCTTTAAGCTTAGAAGGTATCCCTACAAAGTTGATCCAGATTGTATTCCAAAAAGCAGAATCCATGACCTGCAACAAAGAACAAAGATAAATCCTTTGGTCCTTGAAATGGTTAGTGATTCTATTCTTATGATGCACGATGTCATGATGTTATGCTCAATCACAAACATGTGGCACACACAAACAAGTCACACAATATCCCTAGGTTTAAAGGCTTGCATGAGGTTTAAAGGTAAGTACCCTCCCCTGAAGTTTAGTTGGTTCATCCTGTCCTACAAAAGTAACCAGGTTCTAAGGGATCTCAATATCACTGATCCTTCCCAAGGGTGGTTGTTCAGTGGGAAAATTACTTGCCAACCAAAACCCTCCAAGTTTAGGATCTCAATGAGTGTAGTATCGAGTATCAACCAACTTTAGACTTCTCCAAAGCCGGCTATCTCACTACTTTCTAAAGGCCAAGATGGGATAACTAGGGTCCTAAAAGTCAGTTAGTGTATTGACAATATATGGCAGCCCCATATTATCCTTAACTTACTAAAGGAACATAAGCACTAACCAAGAAGTCACACTAACTATGGCCACCAGATCAACCATATCGGTATACGTCGTATAGTTTCCTTGGTTTATTGCCATTTACTTAGGGTACACTAGATCCGGGTTAGGATATTTCACACAAAAAGCCCAACAGAAAAGTAAAGCAAACAAGACAAACAATTTAAGTGATCTAATTCCTAAGGGTACCCCTCTTTTACTTAGTAACTCCCCAGCAGAGTCGCCAGTTCTGTAACACGGTGGGAGAACTGACTTTTAGTCATGTTGCGGATAGCAAGAGTCGCCACCGACTTTTATTTTATCCAAGTGGAAAGGACATAAAAGAACAGGAAAGACCTATTTTTAAAAGACTTGGGTTCGGGGGGTAGGTTATATAAAGGGAAGGTGTTAGCACCCTTTATATCCATGGTTATCCATGGGCTCTTAGTTACTTAGCTCACTTAAATTGTTTTTGAAAAGTATTGTGTGTGATTAGAAATTTTTCTAAGTGCTTTGTAATGATCCTCGTATGGATGTATACAAAAACCTTGTTTTGAAAAATGTTTAAGAAAGTGAGGTGTAAAAAGTATTTTGAAATGTGAGCAAGTAACTAAGAGGTACCTATCCTAGATTAAGTCTTTCATGTTCTCGTATGTTCTTTCAATGGTAAGACTATCCCTATTATTAAGGAATAGGTAGTCATTACCTTGAATGTGTTAAGGGACAAGCGTAGGGTCATCGTATGCTCATAGAAGGCAACATGTAAGGTGTCTTTAGCAATTCGTAGGGACTATCATCATTTATTCGAAGGGACAAGATCATTATCGTAGGCAACTTCGAAGGGACTTAATCTTTTAAACTGTAGGGACTATGATGATTTATACTTGAAGGGACTTTGCTTTAAGAGACCCCTATTTTCGAGGGACTTGACCATTTTATTTTAAGGCAACCAAGAGAAATACCCTAGGAAGTGCAAGATGGCGAACAAAGATCGACTTACATGTGTGAGTGTTTATTTTCAATAATTTATCTTTTTAAAGCTAATTATCTAAATTAATTTTAATTACAAATAGTTTCCACACCCTATTTACTAACCAAACAGTTAATATAAAATAAATAAAATACAAAAATATAAAACCTACGCTATTACATGGCTTATGGGCAGTTACAAAAATAATCTAGCAAGAAAAATAAATTACAATATAATAACCTATACATTTTTTTAATAATTAAATAAATCAAAAAATAAATAGATAAAATAAAGCAAAAAATAAATAGATAAAATAAACAAAGAACATTATTTTAAATAATTAGAAAAAAAATTAAGCTTTTTATTTGAAATTAGGGTAAGAATAAAAATTAGGGTTAATTTAGAATTAGGGTTCTAAAGAGTTTTTTTAGAAAAATATTAATTATTAATTTATTAAAGAAATTAACAATTGTAATATACAAAACTTAAATATATACAAAATTAATTTATGAAAATATAAAGACAATTTAATTATATTCATAATTATTATTAAAGAAATAAATATAGATTTAATTAAAATAATATTAAGAATTTTTAATAGAAAGATATTAATTTATTCACAAAATAAAAAAAGTAAGAAAAATAATATAAACAATAATTAGTGGAAGTGTATTTGTTAAGAAAATGTTTTATGATTAATCTTAATAGTTAATTATTAGTTTATTTTATTAATTAAAACAAGTTAATTGAAAATAATAAAGAAACAAGAAAAACAAGAGAATAATCAAAACAAAGGGACCTGGGATTCGAACCCAGGTCAAGTACCTGAAAGGCCAAGCCTCCTACCACCTGTGCTGCACGCGCGTTATGATGTTTCACCAAGCAATAATCAACAAATATTAACCCTGGAAAATATAATGAAATAAAAACACAAAGATGCAAAACCTGGGAATCGAACCCAGGTTCAAAGGTTTCCAAACGCGCATGCCTTACCAGCTGAGCCATCAGCTTCCTTTGACATTATAACATCAAGAAAATATAGTAAAATAAAGCAAAAGTTTGAAATTAGATTTTCGCGCCACACTTCTTCTTCTTCCTCCAGCCGTCCACTTAGACCTTTAGTGACGCTTCGTCCGTCACAAAAGGTTGTAGTGATAGATCTTTTCCGTCACTAAAAATCCTGCATACTGAAACATGACAAATACAAACAAGAAATCCAATTTAATGACTCAGATCAATCAAAGGCAACCTAATAAACCTAAATATGTCCTTAATTTGGTCTAAAACTAGTTCTTGAACTAAATCCCAAATTACAACTTTCGGAACCCTAAACATGGTGGTTCACAAATTAGATGGTGGAACTCCAAGAAACCTGCCCAGAAACGTCCTAAGGATCATCACAAACAACAATTCAAGGTCAAATATCATTGATATAACACATGAATAAGCAAAATCCGAAAACGAAAAAATTAAGAAAAAACCAAAATCGATTTGTGCATATGAACGAGTTTTTGATGAAGTAAGGCATTGGGATAGCATCAAGGATGTTCAAAGAACATGTTTGAACCTTTAAAACAACTGGATATAGTCTCGAAGCAAAAATCGGATTGCCACTTTTCTTTGAATTTTTTTGACTTTGTTCTTGTTCTTGGAGGCCAGAAAATTCGTCCTTTGTGCTTGTGTTAGGTTTGTGTACTTGTATGGAAAAGAATTAGGTCAAAATAGTTGTGGATTATTGGGCTTTTGAAGTAACTTGATCATGAAGAAACCAATCACCATAAAAGTTCAAAAATCATATGAATACTTGCTATTTTTAGGTTCAATCTGACATTATTTGATTTCCAATCATTCTAAATATAATTCAAATGATTTTCAATCAAAGATTTCATGCTTTATTTGATTTTTCATATTTTATATATATTTAAATTGAATTTTAATGAATAAAATCCAAATAAATATAAAATAAATTATAAAAATCTGAAAAAATAAGAATTGGGTCGTACATGATGTCATTGTAAAGATTGGATTACAAAATTGCAAGCTCATTTGGAAAAATTTGGTTTTAAGACCTCATTTGCTCAATATACCCCTAAAAAATTTCCCAACTTTGCCAAGGCATAAATCCCTCAATTTTAAGTCTATGAAGGTGTTATTGGACATTTTGGAAAGCTTAAAGAGTTCTCTAACCAATCTCTTTGGTCTCATGTCCATATCCTTTACCATTTTCAAATTATGCCATTTGGAAGATGTTGACTTTTTGTTTACTTTTGAAATGACCTGTAATGTTTTAGCTCATACCTTCTAAATGAAGAAATTTTAGGCTTGCCTTGTGAGACAAAAAGTTGTAGAGAATTCAATTTCCTTCTAAATGAGATTTGGATGGAAAAAGTTTGATGAAGCATGTGAAAGTTATGGCTGGTCAAAGTTTAGTTGAATTTTCTTAAGAAAACCCTAATTTAGAAACTCTTGATTCTTGATGATCTGAAACTTTCTTGATGAATCATGATCAAATCTTGATCAAATGATGAATTTTACTTCATAAACTTGATGTTGGAAAAAAATATTGAAGTTTGACTTTATTTTGACCATAGTTGACCTCAGTTTGACTCTTTAACTGCTTTGACTGATTTTTACATATCTGATCATCTGACTGGGCAAGCTCTTTGGGAAAGCTTTGAAACTTGACATGGGGATTCTTGAATAAATGTGGGATGTTATGAAGCTCAATTGAGGCCTTGAAACTCATTTTAACCTGAGGAAGCTCAAAACCCTAGTTTTGGACACTTTGCTTATGAGGAGGCCTTGCCTGGGGAAATTTCCACACTTCTTGATCAATTGGGAGTCTTGAGGACCTTATGATCATTTAGAAGTCTTGAGAGAGATTGTCTTGATTGTGGGAGGGAAAATTTTGGGGTGCAACAATTTGGTTTTGGTTTACCCTTGTTTCTTATAAGCAATTGCTTATGTGATGAGTATAATGTTGATATGTCTGATCTTCTGTGTAGAAATTAGCAGACAACATTGGTTGTGCTTTTTAAAAACGATTGTAAAAACTTTTTTTTGTTATAAATCTATTTGATTTAAAAATGGGAAATATGTATCAAGTTGTGCTACTATTTTATTTTGTTTTGTAGTAAAAGCAATTCAAATTCCTGATGTAGAAGATGAAGTTTCTGGATCCAAGGGAATGGAGCTTTGAAGAACTCCCATTGAATTGAAAAGTAGTGAGTGGATTCTAAAAGTATTGAGTGGTTTTTTATTGATTCATTATGAGGTTTTTGTTTATTTCAGCTTATTTATTAGATTCTGGTTTTATTTTTAATTTCTATTTTGGTTGGTTTTGGGGTTTATTCAGGAAGAAGGGTGGCCATTTGGGATTGAGATTATTGAATTCTAGAATTGGGATGGCAAGGAATTGTGATTTTTTTTTGGATCAACGCATACACTGTTTTGGTTTTTGATCATATTCCTATTCAACTTGTCTTAATTTGAGATACTTTACTTTTTCTATCATTCAGCCAGGTTTGTGAAATTGGATTCCCTGTACCCTGCATTCATGCATTCGAAGAATTAGTGATCGTTCTATCAAGATCTAAAGAAATTCATATTTTAGTTTGTATCATTATTTGAAGTTTCCAACTTAAATTAGGTACCTTCTTAAGTTGAATGCATGTACCATGAAATTTTGTATTAAATGAATAAGATATTGGGTGAAGAGTTGTTTCATGGCAAGGTGATGACTTATCTGCGGAATTACATTTGTTGTACTTTTCGCAAATTATAGACGCAACCATTCGGAACCTTTTCTCTCATTTGTCCGACAAAAGCTGAATCTGAGCCTTATTTTATTCAGGTATGTCGAATTGTTTGATTTTTCTGTTATATGGGACTAACCCAAATAAGGTACAGACGCGAACGGTCGGCGAGAGGAGGGTGTGAGGACACACAGGAGTGAACTCACAGGGAATGAAAAGAGTCGCCAGCTAGGCATTTTTATCCCGGAGGAAAGGCAATGCTGCATAGACCTAGAAAGAGATGGATAAGACGGTTGCGAACCAGAGAGACTGAGAAAGGGGGTTGGTTACAACCTGGGAAGGTATTAGCACCCAGATTGTCCGCCGTACTCGACGGGATCCACGCTTAAAAGATTTGTGTTTAAAAGGGGTAGTGTCAGTGCAATTTGTGTACAAAAGAGAGCTGGAACATGATGTACATGTGTCAGTGTAAGAAAAGTGTAAAGTGAAGTATGTGAAGTGTCAGTGTAAGAACAGGGATGAAATGCTCAAGATAATGAGGCTATAAGAATAAAGCTGGAAATAGGGGGAATATACAGAGACTTTTGTTCGATAACTGTTAAGTTATGCCTACGTATCCTCTCGTGCAATGAGGAAGTCAGAACACCGTAGTTCGACCCAAAGAGACTGAAAGATCAAATCATACCAATTTAAAATGAAAGATCAAATCATACCAAACAAATTGAAAATGAAAGATCAAATCATACCAATTTAATCTCACAAACTACATGCTAAACATAATGCAATGCAAAAAGAATCAAAGTCCAACTCTCAATGGTTAGGCAGAAATGATTTTTGGAAGTTTGGATCCAAATAATGCTTTGAAAATGAATTAATTCCATAGAAAATTATCAAAATGCATCAAGATCAAAAAAGAAATTTGGTTTGAGGGTTGGACAATGTTTCTAAATGGTTTTAAATGTTTCATGAATTTTTTGGTGATTTTTAAATACCTAAAAGTATTTTTAATTAATTAATTCTCATTAATTAATTAAAAATAAACTTTTAAATATTTAAAAATATTTTTTGAATGCAAAAAAAATAAAAATAAAAATGTTTTTGGTTTCTGAAATTAAATAATAGTTTGTACAAAAAATTTCAGAATTTTTGAATAATTTTTGCTATTTTAAAATAAATGGACAAAAGAAATACAAAATAAATGAATTAAAATTAAAATAAAAGAAAGTAAACACAATGGACGGATCAGATTGAAACTGGGGGTGAGGCTGTTGACTGCGCGCGCAATCCTAAGGTCCACATTCAAACTTCCTAATTTCTGATTTAAATTAATAAAAATGAATTAATTAAGTTAACTAAAGATTAGGGTTTCTAATGACAAATCTCAGCCCTCCAAACACGCGTCAGTCTTCCCTTGTCAACGCATCCAACGCTCAGCATTCAAATCACAATTAATGACAGGATTAAACCCTAATCATTTTCAGGTGGCCGGAGAAGACCTCCGGTCGTCTTCTCCAGTGGGAACCCCACCTGAAAATTCCCAAAACCCTCAAAACTTCACTAAAATGAAATCTAAAAGAACAGAAATCATCCCCACATCCCCCTGGATCAAAACCCTAACTCAAAACTCATTTATCTGAGTTTGAAGCTTTTCAGTTTGCAACTTTCTGACCTATTTTCTTTATGCAATCCACTCCTTTTAGGCCCCTGATGAAGTCTTGATGCTTAGCAAGAGTTTGTGATGGCTAGTTTGAAAGTTTGCAGCAGTTCTGTTCAAGGTCAAGTGAGAATCGTGTTTGTGATTCTATGGCTTTCAGGCTGTTTTGAAGGTTGGTTTGTGTTCAGTGAAGCATGGTGAGAAGGTTCATGAAGTTTGTTTATGTGTTTGTGGCCTGTGGGATGTGTTTCGAATGCTTTTGCTCAAGAGGGTGAAAATGAGAATGTTGTGTTGTGGCCGGTTTCAGGCTTGCTCCTTGTTATGTTTAGCTCTCATTTTCTTTGTATAAACAAATGCCATTGGTCAGATGAAGTGACATGTCCTTTATTGATTGGTATGGGTGCTTTTGCTAAAATGTCAACTTTGTGTAAGAAGGGCATGGGCAACTTGCTAGCCTAGTACAAGGAGGGTGTGCTGCGCAGCATGATGAGGGAAAAGGGCTAGGGTGGTTCAGCAAACTAGCCAGCAAGTGGGTGAGGAGCTATGATGACTTTTGCAACTTGGTTCACTTTGGTTCTTATGAAAGAAACTTGATCCATGGGCCATGAAACATGTGATTCCTTGGGTGCATTCTGAACTTTAGATGTTGTGTGATCATGTTGTGTGGATTAGAAGCCCATTTGATGACTTAATTGGCCTTGAGAAATGAATTTGCAACTTTGCCTCTTTGATGCATGACTTGAAATTTAGTGATTTTTGCCAACTTTGACAAACCATAAATTTTGATCAAAAATGAATTAGGTCATGTTCTTGTACTTTTTGAAAAGGGAAAGATCTATTATACAACTTTCATGACCAAAGTTTTTCCATTTGAAGCTTTCTTGAATCAAAAAGTAAGGGTTGAAAAAGTTGCATAAAATGACATTTTCATTAAAAGTCAAACTTGCCCAAAAAGTCAACTTTGCAAAAGACTTGAAATTCTTCAATTTTGTGAACTTACAACTTCTTCCATGATCAAATAAAGATCATATACAATCAAAATGATGAAGAACACCCTTTGGTTGGGTCATTGGGGGCCTCAGATGCCCTGATTTTGCACTGACTTGCTTGAAAAGTCAACTCTTGATCAGATGACTTCCCCATGGAATTTCTTCATGGAAATTGATATGCATACTCCCTATACCATATAGAGACCAATAGAAACAAGAATGACCAAAAAAGTTGGAGTTATGGCCTCTGAAACCAAAACCCTAATTTTAGGTCATCTGTGCAGTCAAGCCTGGCTCTGCCTCCACACCAATCTCAGTTCTTGTGATTCTTTGGCATTCCTGACTTTGAGAGGATATAATATGATACTTGAACACATATGGACCCCTTTGAAGTGATTGATGACCTTTGGAGTGGCTCAAAAAGCTCTTGGATTGCTCAGGTCACAAACCCTAGATGCAGATGACTTAGAATCTATGCAGTGAATCAAAATTGTGATATGGGATGCTATAATTGAGTTTATGCATATGAAAATGATCACAAGCCATGGTGTGAATGGGTGAGGGCAAATTTGGGGTGTTTACAGCTGCCCCTATTCAAGCACGAGTTAGCTGTGCAGGATGTAAGCGAAGGCTTATCAGGCAAACAAGATAACTTGTGGTTGAATACCAAAGACAGTCCAAAATTTGCACTTACAGAATGAAGAAGAAAAGGGATATAGATTGTAAAAGAAAATAAAGTATATTGTAAAGTGTGGGCGACGGAGGACGACCGTCGAGCAGAGGACGACTGCTGGGTAAAGAGCAATGACGGGGACGACCGACATGTTGGGAAAAGAATTATGATGGGGACGGCCATCAAGATAAAGTTGTAAGATTCTCTGGGGATTGATGAAACATGACGGGACGGCCATCAAGTTCATAAAGTGAAGTAACCAACGATGGGGACGGCCATCGGGCTTAAACTGATGAAGGACGATCATCAGGAAAAGGAAAAGGGACCACGACGGGGACGGCCATCGGGTTAAAGAATAAATGAAATAAACAGATGATGAGGGACGGTCATCAAAGGTGAAGGACGATCACCTAGCAAAGGATGGCTGCTCTGTAAGGGTTAAGATGAGGGACGGTCATCTAAGGTGGAGGACGACCACCTGGCAGGGTACGGCTGCCGAAAATATCGCGACATAGGACGAATGCCGGATAAAAGGGTCAACGATGGGGACGGCCATCGGATGAGCATGATGGAGGACGACCATCAAGAGGTGGAGGACGACCACCTAGCAGGGGACGGCTGCTCTCAAGGTTTATCATGACATAGGACGAATGTCAGATAACCAAAATCAACAATGGGGACGGCCATTGGATAAAATGATGAAGGACGATCATCAAAAAGGTGAAGGACGATCACCTAGCAGGGGACGGCTGCTAAATATCACGACATATGGCGAATGTCGGATAGAAAATCAATGATGGGGACGGCCATCGGGTGAGCATGATGAAGGACGATCATCAAGGGGTGGAGGACGACCACCTAGCAGGGTACGGCTGCTCTCAGGATTTATCATGACATAGGACGAATGTCAGATAGAAAAGAAAATTTGCTTTGCGGGCGATCCACTGGGGAATAGTAAACACGGACGAGTGTTCATATCCAAGAAACAAAAGGTATAAGTGTTTAGACTGTAGTGTATAGATTAAAGATGCGGACGAGCATCCCTAAGACTACGATACGGACGAGTATCGGGTAGAAACAAATACCGACACGCGTTCAGAGATGATGATACGGACGAGTATCAACTGGTTAACAAAGAACACGAACGAGTGTTGAATCTGAAGGGACTCTTCTGGGGAATAGTAGACACAGACGAGTGTCTATATTCAAGAAGACAAAGGTGTTTGACACAATGTATGGATTAAAGATGCGGACGAGCATCCTTAAGACTTTATGATACGGACGAGTATCATGTAGAAACAAACGCTTGACGCATATTCTGAGATGATGGTACGGACGAGTACCAACAGGTTAACAAAGAACACGGACGAGTGTTGAATCTGCGGGGATATAAATGGTGTATATAAGATACGGACGAGTATCTGTATAAGCGTGAATATTGTATAGATGAGTGTTTAACTCGCTGGGGAGAGTGACACGGATGCGTGTCAAAAGGAGAAAAGTATAGTATAAACAAGTATCTGATATACAAAGTGTTTATGTTACTGTACTGGGGAAAATGACATGGACGGATGTCAAGGAAGTTATGTATATACAAGTATCTGTGAGTGCAAAGAGGATGTCTTTGGCTTTCTGCTGGGGATATGACACGGACGGATGCCACAAGGAGTATATACTGGTGTTTGGGAGAATGTGAGGCAACTGTATTTGCTGGGGAATCTGGGGGGTATTCTGTATGTTGTTGATGGATTGTTAATATTCACAAGTGTTTGTTTCAAAACATGGCTTATGATTATGAAATATGTTTGATTTTTGCCGTAATGCTCCGTTTTAGACGGAATGCTACGCTTTGCGGGGTGAATATGATGCGAATGCCATGATTATGCAAAGATACCAAACCGGGATTTGGATCCCGTTGTTGTGGAGATCTCCGGTTGATCTGTTTGAAGTGGACATCCCAGCTGGGGATGAGATCATTGGTAGATCTGATGAAATGATTCTGCTTGGGGAAATGGGTCAATGGTAGGCCTATTCCTATAAATGGGGGACCCAGCTGGGGTTTGTAGAATCTTTCGTCACTCTGTTGTGATTCCCTTCGTGCGTTGCTCTTCTGGATAGAGGCTGAAATTCTGTGGGGAGATGGTTTCCTGGCTTTTGTAACGGATGGCAACTCAGCTGGGGAGAAACAACAAGTGGCGACTCAACTGGGGATAAAGCACTTGGGTGCTAAGACTGAGCGAGTGTTGATTTGTTAGCTTGCTGGGATGAAGCTTTCATGCCCCATGTTGCGCTTCGGATACCTGCAATCCTGCAAAGACAAGAGACACACAACTAATCCCGAGGTATCCCTTACTGGATTCCGTCATAAGAGTCAGACACTTCTGAGCGTAAGTATATCCCCTGTAAGCACGTATTTTTATTTTTAAAGATAAGCCTTTGTATTCATGCAATCAGTTTCCTTTAAGACATCAGACATTTTTGCAAATAAAATATACGAGACATTGTGTGACTGAAAGATCTGTTTTTATTAATTTGTGTGCCCTGAATTGGCGAGATACAGTCAAAGAAGCAAATCCCCTGAAATGAGGAGATTGTTACAAATTGAGAAACAAAATGTTGGCAATGTTGACGACGCTTTAAGGAGCTTCCTCTTTTGCTATGACCCGTATGACTTTTGACGTTCTTCTCGTCTTGCTTTCTGAAGAGGGCTGATTCTGATAGAAGCTTGATCCTTTCGAGGCCTATCAAGTTGTAAGTGATACAGACGAATTCAGAATGCAGTTGTTCGCGTATTCCCTTATTTTGCATGGATCGCCCTTTCGGGTTTTCAATCCATCGGGATACCCATTTTTGCCTGAGTTGTCCAATGCGGCTCTTCAACTCAGCGGGTGTACATTTTTCGTTTATTTTCCCTTATTTTTGCCCGAGTCTTTTATTCTGTTTTTGACTCGCCGGGATGCCCTATTTTTGCCTGGACTTACATTATGTTTCTATGTCCAGCGGGTCATTTTATGCGAAGTATTTTTTAACTGCATCTGAATTCACAAGGGACGGGAAGTCTTCACCATCCATGGTGCTGAGCATCAGTGCTCCACCGGAGAAAACTTTCTTTACCACGAACAGTCCTTCATAGTTCGGAGTCCACTTGCCCCTGTGGTCTGTATGCGGAGGGAGGATCCTTTTCAGCACAAGATCTCCTACTTGGTACTCTCGGTGCCTGACTCTCTGATCGAAGGCTCTCTTCATTCTCTTCTGATACAGCTGCCCATGACAAATTGCAGCCAATCTTTTCTCTTCAATCAGACTCAGTTGTTCATATCGGGACCGGACCCATTCTGCTTCGTTCAGCTTAACATCCATCAGTACTCGCAAGGAGGGTAATTCAACTTCAACAGGTAGGACTGCCTCCATACCATACACAAGCTGATACGGTGTTGCCCCAGTGGATGTCCTGATTGACGTACGGTACCCATGCAAAGCAAACGGTAGCATCTCATGCCAGTCTTTGTAGGTGACTACCATCTTCTGCACGATCTTCTTAATATTCTTATTAGCTGCCTCAACAGCGCCATTCATCTTTGGCCTGTAAGGAGAAGAATTGTGGTGTTGGATCTTGAAGTCTCGGCATAGCTCAGCCATCATTTTGTTGTTCAAGTTGGAACCATTATCAGTAATGATTCGCTCGGGCACTCCGTACCGACAGATGATATCTCTCTTCAGGAATCGGGCTACCACTTGTCTCGTAACATTGGCATAGGAAGCTGCTTCGACCCACTTGGTGAAGTAGTCAATGGCGACCAGGATGAATCTGTGGCCATTTGAAGCAGTCGGTTCAATCTTGCATATCATGTCAATGCCCCACATGGAAAAGGGCCAAGGTGAAGACATCACATTCAAAGGATTGGGAGGCACATGCACCTTATCCGCATAAATCTGACATTTATGGCATTTTCTGGCGTAAGCACAACAGTCGGCATCCATTGCGATCCAGTAATAACCTGATCTTAGTAACTTCTTGGCCATGGCATGCCCTCCAGCATGGGTACCAAAGGATCCTTCGTGCACCTTGTGCATTAACAAGTCTGCTTCTGTTCTATCAACACATCTGAGGAGTATCATGTCAAAGTTTCTTTTGTACAGGGAACCGTCAGTATTCAGAAAGAAACTACCAGCAAGCCTTCTTAAAGTCTTCTTATCATTGGAAGATGCCCCAGATGGGTATGTTTGATCCTCCAAGAAGCACTTAATGTCATGGAACCAAGGCTTATCATCTTTGACAATATCTGCTGCAAATACATAAGCTGGTCTGTCAAGTTGGCTGCTTGAACTTTGATCATAGATGAAATGGTAGCCAGAGCATCTGCAAACTAATTCTCGTCCCGAGGGATATACTCAAGCTTGACTGTGGTGAAGAAAGTCAATAACCTCCTTGTATAATCCCTGTAAGGTATCAGATGATCCTGGTGGGTGTACCATTTGCCATTGGTTTGATTAACTACCAGAGCTGAATCTCCGAATACAGTCAATGTTTTGATCCTGAGGTCAATGGCTTCCTCAAGACCCATAATGCAAGCTTCATATTCAGCTTCGTTGTTAGTGCAGTTGAAAGTGAGTTTTGTCGAGAAAGGCATGTGAACTCCTTTAGGTGTAATGAGTACTGCACCAACACCATGACCATTCATGTTAACAGCCCCATCAAACATCATAATCCATTCTTCTTCTGGGTCAGGCCCTTCAATGTGAACAGGCTCTTCATGATCTTTTGCTTTTATGAACATGATGTCTTCATCGGGGAAGTCAAATCTCATAGGCTGGTAATCATCAATAGGTTGCTCAGCAAGATATTCAGACAATACACTGCCCTTGATGGCTTTCTGAGAAGTGTACTGGATGTCATATTCTGTGAGGATCATTTGCCATCTTGCAACCCGTCCGGTAAGTGCTGGCTTCTCAAAAATGTACTTAACTGGGTCCATCTTTGAAATCAATAGAGTAGTGTGGGTCAACATATACTGTCTCAGTCGGCGAGCAGCCCACGCTAAAGCACAGCAAGTTTTCTCGAGCAGTGAATAACGTTGTTCACAGTCGGTAAACTTTTTGCTCAGGTAGTATATTGCATACTCTTTTCGACCAGACTCGTCATGCTGGCCCAGCACACACCCCATTGATTCTTCTAATACTGTTAAGTACATTATCAGAGGTCTTCCTTCAACTGGAGGCATAAGGATTGGAGGCTCTTGTAAGTATTCCTTGATCTTGTCAAAAGCCTTCTGGCAGTCTTCGTTCCACCTGACCGTTTGTTCTTTTCTCAACAGTTTGAACAAAGGCTCACAGGTTGCTGTAAGGTGAGATATGAACCGTGAAATGTAGTTCAATCTACCTAGAAACCCCCGAACTTCGTTCTCAGTTTTCGGTGCAGGCATTTCTTGAATAGCTTTGACTTTATCAGGGTCAACTTCAATCCCTTTCTCGCTTACTATAAAACCCCGCAGCTTACCAGATCGCACCCCGAATGTGCACTTGTTGGGGTTCAGCTTTAGTTGGTACTTCCTCAGACGCTTGAATAGTTTCAGCAGATTTACCAAATGGTCTTCTTCAGTGAGGGACTTGGCGATCATGTCATCCACATAACACTCGATTTCTTTATGGATCATATCGTGGAATAATGTCACCATAGCCCGTTGATATGTCGCACCAGCATTCTTCAATCCGAATGGCATCACCTTGTAACAGAACGTGCCCCAGGGTGTGATGAAGGTTGTCTTCTCCATGTCTTCAGGTGACATTTTGATCTGATTGTATCCTGAAAATCCATCCATGAAGGAGAATACCGAGAACTGAGCCGTGTTATCGACCAATACATCAATGTGAGGTAATGGGAAATCATCTTTCGGGCTAGCTCTGTTCAGATCCCGGTAGTCAACACACATTCTTACTTTGCCGTCCTTTTTAGGCACAGGTACTATATTAGCAACCCACGGTGGATAGCTAGTTACAGCAAGGAACCCGGCGTCCCACTGCTTTTGCACCTCTTCTTTGATCTTCATTGCCATGTCTGGGCGAGTACGGCGCAATTTCTGCTTAACCGGTGGGCATTCTTCTCTTAAAGGCAACTTATGCATAACAATGTCGGTGTCCAACCCTGGCATATCTTGATAAGACCAAGCAAACACATCCACATATTCCTGAAGCAGGTCAATTAGTTGTCTTTTCACTGAGTCTTGTAAGCAGACCCCGATCTTAACTTCTTTCACATCTTCATCTGTACCAAGATTAATCGTTTCGACCTCCTCCTGATGAGGAGTGATAACCTTCTCCTCTTGTCTCAACAATCTGGCTAGCTCTTCAGGAAGCTCATACTCTTCTTCAACCCCTTCATCAGCTTGATTGATCGGATTGTCAAAGTCATACGAAGTCATAGCCGTGCTGTTGTCGGTGCGGTCTGGAAGGCACTCTCTGCAAGGGTTCAGTTTGTTCATTTTAGTGATTGATTTTAATCTTGTTTAGAAAAGTGAAATAAAGCTGTCATTTTGAAAACATTGCCATTTATTTTTTTGTACAAAAAGAAAAATGGAAAAACAGTGAGCGGAAAAGAAAAAGACTTGTTTGCAAAAGATGTCTGATATTTCATTGATTAATCTTGTTGCACAAAAATTACAGATGGCCCGATTACAAAATGAGTCTTGTCATCTTGGGCAAGATGCAAGACTTGATGCATGCTATAAAAATACAGGAAATAATAATTACTCTGCAGGAGTAACTCTTATAATTTCCTGGGAAGACCAGTTTGAGATACTGCTCCCCGGGATCCTTGGACGAATCCAACTCTCCAGGTTGCGTTCATCTTCCGACTCATCTTCCAAGTTGTTGACAGCATCGGGGGTGAGCATCCCCCTACTAACAAAGTTGGGCTTCTTAGCAGCCTCTGCTTGATCTTGTTGAGTTGGTTTGTAACCCAACCCAAATCTATCCTCTTTCTTTTCCACAGGCAACAGTTTGCCCCAGCCTTGAGCGGTTCCTTCTTCAACAACCTTCCGGGCTTGTTGATAAGATGTCATTGAGGTTCCAGGTACAACAGAGGTTTCATTTATGTTCAAGGCCTCAAACCCTTGTCTCATCGTTTCGTGGATCTCCCCATCCATCTCAATGTATTTGTATGTAGCCAGATGGCTAACAAAAATATCTTCCTCTCCACAAATAGTAACGACTTGGCCCTCCCACTCGAATTTTAACTTCTGGTGAAGGGTTGAGGTCACGGCGCCAGCGGCGTGAATCCATGGTCTACCCAACAAACAGCTGTAGGCAGGCTGAATGTCCATCACGTAGAAGGTCGTTTTGAAAGTTTGCGGGCCAATTGTTACAGGCAACTCAATTTCTCCCAGAACTGATCTCTTAGAGCCGTCAAAGGCTCTCACCACCAAGTTACTGGGACGTAACGCCAATCCTTCATATTCTAGCTTCACAAGGGCTTTTTTAGGTAAGACATTGAGGGATGATCCTGTGTCTACCAGCACATGGGAAAGAACTGCACCTTTACATTCCATGGTAATGTGCAAAGCCTTGTTATGATTGCGGCCTTCTGTAGTCAAATCAGTGTTGGTAAATCCTAGTCCATTACTAGCATTAACATTTCCAACCACAACTTCCAACTGATTGACGGTGATCTCTTCTGGCACATAAGCTGCGTGCATGACTTTTAGTAGTGCATTCCGATGAGCCTCGGAGCACATAAGCAATGATAGAATAGAGATCTTAGAAGGCGTCTGGTGAAGCTGGTCCACTATCTTGTAATCACTTTTCTTGATGATTCTCATGAATTCATCAACTTCTTGGTCAAAAGGTGTTTTCAAAGCTTCCTTAACAGTTTGCTCTTCTTGCACTATGCTCTTCCCTTTTGCCTTGGCAGCAGCTTCTGCTTCAGCAGCGGGTCTTTGAATTTGTGGAGCAAAGAGACGTCCGCTTCGAGTGAAGCCTCCGCCTCCTCCCACATTGTCTATTTGTGGTGCAGGGGTTGATGAATCAAGAGTGACTTTCTGTCCTTCGCAGTATAGATCAGAGCCGTAATGCCAAGGGATGGCACTACTGCTTTCATAAGGTACTGGCCCAGGCACTGTGATGGTGACTGGACTGATGGCAGCTGCAGAAGGGACCATGATAGTATGTGGATCATAGTATATTGTGACTGGTGCTCTGATAGGAGTGGCACTTCGTGAGTTGTAGGCATAATCATTTTCAGGATCATAATAAATTGTAATTGTTGAGACATTTGCTGTAGGAGACATTGTTGGAAGGATGGGTGTTGTTGTTGTAGGAGACTCTGAATGAAGGGGTGCTGAAGTTGTAGAAGGGATGTTCGTTAATATTTGGTCCGTTGAAGTAACAGATGAAACATTTGTTGATGAGATTGAAGAGTTGTTTGGAACAATGGTTGTTGCAGTTGTAGGAGATTCTGGAACTGTTGTTAAGGAGATTGCTGGATTGGTAGGAATTGATGTTGTGATTTGAAGCAGGCCACTCTGGATGAGGCCATCTATGCCACCTCTCAAGTTATCACAACCATTCACTGAAATGTTGCAATAAGCACACCCTAACTCACATCCTGGGAATATTTGACATTCAAGGAGTTGAGCTTTGATCTCCACCAAGGGTGTCCGAATCTGACCCACCCTGGTTATCAAATAAGACGGCTTGTCTTCTTCAATAGCATTGATTCTGGGACCACCATGGTGTGGCATAGGGTTCTTGTTAACATTTGGTGGTGGTGCAAAATTTAGAGCTTTGGAGTCTACCAGGTCTTGTACCTTCATGTGCAAAGCTCTGCACTTCTCTGTACTGTGGCCAGGTGCGTTCGAGTGAAAAGCACATCTGGCGCTGGCGTCATAATTTCTGGGCAGACTGGCAGGATCTGGTGGTGCCAATGTCCTTAGCTCAACCAGGTTGAGTTTCGGGAGTTGTGGCAGTAATGTGGCATAGGGCATAGGGATCGGATCGATCACCCTATTGGCCTGAGAAGGTCTCTGTTGGAATGGTATTTGCTGGTTGTTGTTGTTGGTGTTGTTGTAGTTTCTCTGAGGAGGATACTGAGTTTGTTGCTGATAATTTTGTTGTTGTGGTTGATAAGCTGGTTGTGGATGAACTGGAGCGAGAATGGTGACTGCTGCCACAGACCTATGAACATATTGGGGTCTGCCCCTGCTGGTATGGATGGCGTTGGTTTCACCAATTCTTCTTGGGCCCACAAAAGGCTTTCTTGGGTTGCTGGATGAGCTGGCACCGTTGTCAGAAATTTTGCCCATCTTTAACAGGCTCTGTCGCTCCCACTAAATGAAACCAGGTCAGATAGGGTACAGACGCGAACGGTTGGCGAGAGGGACAGTGAGAACACACAGCCGTGAACTCACTGGAGATGAAAAGAGTCGCCAGCTAGGCATTTTTATCCCGGAGGAAAGGCAATGCTGCATAGACCTAGAAAGACATGGATAAGACGGTTGCGAACCAGAGAGACTGAGAAAGGGGGTTGGTTACAACCTGGGAAGGTATTAGCACCCAGATTGTCCGCCGTACTCGACGGGATCCACGCTTAAAAGATTTGTGTTTTAAAGGGGTAGTGTCAGTGTAATTTGTGTACAGAAGAGCTGGAAAAGGATGTACAGGTGTCAGTGTATGAGAAGTGTGAAGTGTATAAATGTACAGTGCCAGTGTAAGAACAAGAATAAGATGCTCAAGATCATGAGGCTTAAAGAATAATGCTGGAAGGAGGGGGAATATACAGAGACTTTTGTTCGATAACTGTTAAGTTATGCCTACGTATCCTCTCGTGCAATGAGGAAGTCAGAACACCGTAGTTCGACCCAAAGAGACTGAAAGATGAATTGACTTGTGAATTGCTTGCTTGCCTATGCTCAAGTGTATGACCTGTCTGGCTCAGGTGCAAACTGTCTTGCATTAGATGGAAGAAGCAAGTTCTCGTTTGTGAGTGAATGAGATGAGAAAAGAATCCCGGAGGAGACGATTATTGTTTGTTTTTGTGTTTTCAGTCTTTTATTGTTTTTGGATTTTGTCATAAGTTAATGAGCTTAAGTCTAAACCAATGGGTTCAGTAAACTCATCACATCTTCCCTCTGATTAGGGGTAATGAGAATACCTTAAGTGTGAAGTCAGCTTCTCACACTTAATCACCTTTGGTGTAGCATTAAGATCATTAACCTACTTGTGATTATTTAGATGTTTTTGGTGTTTTTGTTTAGTGTTGAGTAACGAGGTTAAGCCATAATCAGGGATTAAACAGACTCATTACACCATCCTAATAGAAGGATAATAGATGAGAATGTTTAAGCTGAGGAAAGCTCCTCAACTTAATCCATGATTAGGGATTAAGCTCATGACAAAACAAGCCTTTGATTAAGTGGATTTTATTTAATGGTATGATGATGAAGTGATTTTTAGGGTTTGTAAGACAACTTGAGGGGGACTTGTCCATTAACACTAGGGTTAGTCCTTCTTAACCATTTAAGGAAGAATTAGAACCCTAATGCAAGGCCCAAGTTACAAGTATGATGTCTTGATACTTATTAAGTGAATTGATTAAGAGATTTAAACACATGACGGGTTTAACACTTAGGATTAAAGTTATACACTCCATCCTAAGAGAAGGATGCAGGCATAAGCTTAATCACAAAGCCTTAAAGCCTTTAGGGTTTAGTCCCTGATTATGAGATGAGAAGAGAATACTCAAAAGAGACACAAAGGTAAAACTATGAGGGGATACTAATCAAAACCCTAATCATTGTCATGCTTGGTTGTTCCTAAGGTTTGTGAGGTTTTCAAGAGAAGTTTTCAATGGAACCACCAGGAAGCAGATGAAAGGATCAAGAGAAGCAAAGCAACTTGCTTCATTCAAGAAGTCAAGTCACTTGGAGAAAGAAAGTGGTAAGAGGAAGAATGTGCAAGCTCAATCTCAAACACATATAAAAATGCAGCATGGATGTAAGAGAGAGAGATGAAGAGAAGTTATGAAAAGTGAAGGCAAATCCACTTCTCAGAATCACTTACCACCTGAAAGGTTAGAAAGGAAATGCAATGCAAAATGGGATGAGATGACATGATGAGAAATAAAACCAGAAGCATATACATGATGCTAATGATGCTATGAGATGCTACAAACATGAGGCAGCACATGGAAATGATCATACAAGTTCATGAATGCAAATGGAGCAAGTTAGGAACCATGAACATACATGAAAAGTTATGAAGTGCACATGACATACAACATGGCAAATACATGATGCAATGGTCAAACATGCTTTCAATATGTCTTATGATGTCAAATGAATCACATGGAAGCATGGAATGTCATGGCAAGTCATGTTATGCAAGAGAATGCAAGATGGATGCATATGGTAACCCAAATTAGGGTCTATGATCAATGCAACAAACAAAAACCAAAACCAGAAGCAAAAAACACTATAAAAAATTGAAAATGCCACACAAAGGACCCCTAATCTTATGCTAAACCACTTCCCAAAGGAGAGGTCTCAACTCCTAACCTAACTCAAGATATGATTTTTACAAGTTTTTTAGGGTTTTAGGGTTTCCAAACAAAAGAAATGTCAAACAAATTGAAAATGAAATATCAAATCATGGCCATTTAATCTCACAAACTACATACTAAACACAATGCAATGCAAAAAGAATCAATGTCCAACTCTTCATGGATAGGCAGAAATGATTTTTTGAACTTTGGATCAAAATAATGCACAAAAATGATTTTAATTCAATGAGAAATTCTTAAAATGCATCAAGATCAAAAAATAAATTCGGTTTGAAGGTTGGACAATGTTTCTAAATGTCTTAGAACATTTCATGAATTTTTTGGTGATTTTTAAATACCTAAAAGTATTTTTAATAAATTAATTCTCATTAATCAATTAAAAATAAACTTTTAAATATTTAAAAATACTTTTTTAATGCTAAAAATGAAAATAAAAATATTTTTGTGTCATAAAAATTAATGAAACTCTTGAGAAAAAGTTTCATAATTTTTAAACAATTTTTACTATTTTAAATAAATTATGCAAATTAAATGAGAAGAAATGAAATAAAAATTAAAATAACTGAAGTATGCAGGATGGAAGGCCAGGATTCAATCTGGGTTTGCAAATGTTGACTGCGCGCCATATCTTGTGGCTCACATTCAAACTGAGTTAAATACAATTATGAATTAATTAAATGAGATTTAGGGTTTTAATGACAAATCTGGACCATTCACACGCGCGGCAAGTCAACTGGTCAAAGCAATCCAACGCTCCAGATTCAAAATCTCATTAATTACAGGATTAAGCCCTAATGATTTTCAGGTGGCCGAAGAAGACCTCCGGTCGTCTTCTCCGGTGGGAACCCCACCTGAAAATCTCCAAAACTCTCAAAACCTAACTAAAATGAAATCTAAAAACATGGAAATGATCCCCACAACTTACTGAATCAAAACCCCAAGCCAAAACTCATTTATATTTCATTAATCTCATGAATCGAAACAAAGAAGATTTTAGGGCAAAACTTTCAGAAACAAATTAAACTCTCATCTCTCCACCATTTGCAAAACTAAAGATATCAGAGCAATCAGTGAAGCATGGAGAACAACTTTAGAACTTAAAAATCCATTTCTGGAAAAAAAGTTCTTGAGCTACCTGAGTTTCGAAGCTTTCACTCCAGCAACTTCCTGACCTCTCCCTTTGATGCAATCCACTTTACTTGGTCCCCTGATGATCCTTGAATGCTTAGGAGGAGTTTATGTTGGCTGGTTAAGGAGTTTGAACAGCTTCTGCTCAAGCTCAGTTGAAAATGGTAATGATGATTCAGGCTGTTTCAGGCCAATGTGAGTGGTTCTTTGTGATCAGGGTGATGTTTTGAGAAGGTTTGTGGAGTTTGTTTGGGTGTTTATGGCCTGTGGAGTGAGTTTCGAAAGCTTTGGCTTTGAGAGTGAAAAATGGAAGAATGGTGTTCTTGCTTGATTCAGGCCTAAGTCTTGTTGGTTTTGGCTCAGTGAAGCAAAGTGAGTTGATCTATGGAATTGGTTTTTGTGTTGGTGTGTTGTGTAGAGAGATTCAAAGGCTTTTGCTTGAGGGGGTGATTTTGTGAATGTGATGCTCTTGTGTGTTTCAGCCTTGCTTGTTGGGTGTTATGGCCAGCATTTGCTTTGCATAAAGAACTCCCATTGGTCAGGTGATGTGACCTGGCCTGCTGTGATTGGGATGTTTACTTTTGCAAAAAGTCCACTTTGTTGTAAGGAGGGTATGAGCTAAGTTCTAGCTTGGTACAAGAGGCATGGGCTGCGCAACAAGGTGTGTGTGGAGGGCTAGCATGGTTCAGCATCCAATGCAGCAAGTTGGTGAGAGTGTGATGATGGTTTTGCAAGTTGGCTCCTTCTTGGTTCATATGGAAAGATCTTGTCCCACAAACCATGAAACATGAGAAGTTTTGGTTCAAATCTGATTTTTAGGTCACATAGAATGTTTATGTAGTGGTTAGACATGAATTAGAGGTTGCAAATGCCTTGGTACAAAGTTCTTGCAAGTTTCTCATTTGGTGCACATCTTGAAAATTAATGATTTTTGCCAACTTTGTCACACCATAACTTCTGATCCAAGAAGAATTAGATCATGTTCTTGTACTTTTTGAAAAGGGAAAAATGTATTCTACAACTTTCATGACCAAAGTTTTTCCATTTGAAGCATTTTTGGATCAAAAAGCAAGACTTGAAAAAGTGGCATAAAATGACATATTCTTGAAAAGTCAACCATGCCCTAAAAAGTCAACTTTGCAAAAACATGTAATTCTTGAATTTTGTGAATTTCAACCTTCTCCCATGATCAAATAAAGATCATATACACTCAAAATGATGAAGATCACCCCTTGGTTGGGTCATTGGGGGCCTCAGATGCCCTGATTTTGCACTGACTTGTCTGAAAAGTCAACTCTTGATCAGATGACTTCCCCATGGAATTTCTTCATGAAAATTGATATGCATACTCCCTATACCATATAGAGACCAATGGAAACAAGAATGACCAAAAAATTTGGAGTTATGGCCTCTGAAACCAAAACCCTAATTTTAGGTCAACTGTGCAGTCAAACTTGGCTCTGCATCCACACCAATCCCAGTTCTTGTGATTCTTTGGCATTTTTGACTTTGAGAGGATGTAATAAGATACAAGAACATACATGAACCCCTTTGAAGTGATTGATGGCCTTTGGAGTGGCTCAGGAGGCTCTTGGATTGCTCAGATCACAAACCCTAGGTGCAGATGACTTTGAATCTATGCAGTGAATCAAAAATGAGATAGGAGATGCTTAATTGTGTTTATGCATATGAAATGATCATAAGCCATGGTGTGAATGGGTGAGGGAAAATTTGGGGTGTTTACAGCTGCCCCTATTCAAACATGAGTTAGCTGTGCAGGATGTAAGCAACGGCTTAACAGGCAAACAAGATAACTTGTGGTTGAATACCAAAGACAGTCCAAAATTTGCACTCACAGAATGAAGAAGAAAAGGGATATAGATTGTAAAAGAAAATAAAGTATATTGTAAAGTGTGGGCGACGGAGGACGACCGTCGAGCAGAGGACGACTGCTGGGTAAAGAGCAATGACGGGGACGGCCGACATGCTGAGAAAAGTGTGTGAAGTAAAGCAATGACGGGGACGACCGACATGCTGGGGATAAAAGGTAAAGCCAAGACGGGGACGACCGACTAGCTGGGAAAAATAAGAAATTATGATGGGTACGGCCATCAAGGTAAAGCTGTAAAATTTTATGGGGATTGATGAAACATGACGGGGACGGCCATCAAGTTCACAAAGTAAAGTAACCAACGATGGGGACGGCCATCGGGCTAAAAGAAAGGGGACCATGACGGGGACGGCCATCGGGTTAAAGAATAAATGAAATAAACAGATGATGGGGTACAGCCATCAAAGGTGAAGGACGATCACCTAGCAGGGGACGACTGCTCTATTGGGGGTAAGATGAGGGACGGTCATCTAAGGTGGATGACGACCACCAGGCAGGGTACGGCTGCCGAAAATCAACGATGGGGACGGCCATCGGATGAGCATGATGGAGGACGACCATCAAGAGGTGGAGGACGACCACCTAGCAGGGGACGGCTGCTCTCAAGGTTTGTCATGACATAGGACGAATGCCAGATAACCCAAAATCAACAATGGGGACGTCCATTGGATAAAATGATGAAGGAAGATCATCTAAGGGGTGGAGGACGACCACCTAGCAGGGGACGGCTGTTAAAATCAACGATGGGGACGGCCATCGGATGAGCATGATGGAGGACGACCATCAAGAGGTGGAGGACGACCACCTAGCAGGGTACGGCTGCTCTCAGGGTTTATCGTGACACAGGACGAGTGCCAGATAAAAAAGAAAATTTGCTTTGTTGGCGATCTACTGGGGAATAGTAAACACGGACGAGTGTTTATATTCAAGAAACAAAAGGTATAAGTGTTTGGTATTTGTGGTGTATAGATTAAAGATGCGGACGAGCATCCTTAAGACTACGATACGGACGAGTATCGGGTAGAAACGAATACTGACACGTGTTCAAAGATGATGATACGGACGAGTATCAACTGGTTAACAGAGAACACGGACGAGTGTTGAATCTGAGAGGATTCTTCTGGGGAATAGTAGACACAGACGAGTATCTATATTCAAGAAGACAAAAGTGTTTGACACAATGTATGGATTAAAGATGCGGACGAGCATCTATGATACGGACGAGTATCAAGTAGAAACAAACGCTTGACGCATGCCCTGAGATGATGATACGGACGAGTACCAACTGGTTAACAAAGAACAAGGACTAATGTTGAATCTGTGGGGATATGAATGGTATATACAAGATACGGACGAGTATCTGTATGAGTGTAACATGAGTAATGAGTATGAGTATTGTATAGATGAGTGTTTATCTGCTGGGGAGAGTGACACGGACGAGTGTCAAGACAGAAAAGTATAATAATATCAACAAGTATGTGGGTTGTAAAAGTGTAGGCAACTGCGCTGGGGATACGACACTGACGGGTGTCAAGAAAGTGTATATAGGTATATGTGAGTGCAAAGAGGATGTCTTTGGCTTTCTGCTGGGAGATATGACAGGGACGGGTGTCAAGGAGTATCTGTAGTGCGGGTGATCTTGTTTGTAAAAAGCGTTCAGGTGACTTTACTAGGGAATGATGATGCGGGTGGGTGTCAAAATGAGCAAATACTGGTGTTTGTGATTTGTGAGGCAGCTGCTTTTGCTGGGGACTCTGGTGGGGATTTTTCTGTACGTTTGACGAGCTGTCATTATTCACAAGTGTTGGTTTAGAACATGGCTTATGATTATGCTATGTGTTGGATTTTTGCCGTAATGCTCCGTGTTAAAACGGAATGCTACGCTTTGTGGGTGGATATGATGTAAATGCTATGATTATGCAAAGATACCAAACCGGGATTTCGGATCCCGTTGCTTGTGAAGATCTTTGGCCGATTTGCTTGAAATGGACATCCCAGCTGGGGGCGAGATCATTGGTAGATCTGATGATATGATATCTGCTTGGGGATATGGGTCATTGATAGACCTATCCTTATAAATGAGAGACCCAGCTGGGGTTTATAGAAGCTTTCTTCACTCTGTTGTGATTCCTTCGTGCGCTGCTCTTCTGGATAGAGGCTGGAACACTGTGGGGAGATAGCTTCCTGACTTTTATACTCGGCTGAGGGCGAGATGGCAACTCGGCTGGGGAGAAAGAGAGGAATCACTGAAAGACCTCCCTAGAAGTTCTGTTACGGTAGCTTCTTGACTCAGCCGGGGATATGGGCATTTCTTGTGATACCTGCCCATCCTGATGGGGATAAGTAATAAATGGCCGACTCAACTGGGAGGAGTCATGAAAGGCAACTCAGCTGGGGAGAGAACACTTTGGGTGCTAAAATTGGGTGTTGATTTGCCAGCTTACTGGGATGAAGCTTACATGCCCCATGTTGCGCTCTGGATTCCTGCAATCCTGAAAAGACAGAGAAACGCACAAGATAATCCCGAGGTATCCCTTACTGGATTCCGTCATAGGAGTTAGGATACTTCTGAGAGTAAGCATATTTCCTGCAAGCATGTTTTTATTTGAAGATAAGCATCTGTATTCTTATGCAATCAGTTTTTTCTTTTAAGACATCAGACATTTTTTTGCAAACAAAATGTACAAAACGAGACATGACTGAAAATTTGATTTTATTAATTCATATGCCCTGAATTGGCGAGAAACAGTCAAAGGAACATATCCCCTGAAATGAGGAGATTGTTACAAATTGAGAAACGAAATGTTGGCAGTGTTGATGACGCTTTAAGGAGCTTCCTCTCTCACTATGACTCGTATGACTTTTGACGTTCTTCTCATCTTGCTTTTTGAAGAATGTTGATTCTGATTGAAGCTTGATCTTTTCGAAGCTTACCAAGTTGTAGATGATACAGACGAATTCAGAATGCAGTTGTTCGCTTATTCCCTTATTTTGCATGGATCGCCCTTCCGGGTTTTCAATCCATCGGGATACCCATTTTTGCCTGAGCTGTCCAATGCGGCTTTTCAACTCAGCGGGTGTACATTTTTTGTTTATTTTCCCTTATTTTTGCCCGAGTCTTTTATTCTGTTTTTGACTCGCCGGGATGCCCTATTTTTGCCTGGACTTACATTTTGTTTTTATGTCCAGCGGGTCACTTTTTATGCGAAGTATTTTTTAACTGCATCTGAATTCACAGGGGATGGGAAATCTTCACCATCCATGGTGCTGAGCATCAGTGCTCCACCGGAAAAAACTTTCTTTACCACAAATGGTCCTTCGTAATTTGGAGTCCACTTGCCCCTGTGGTCTGTATGCGGAGGGAGGATTCTCTTCAGCACAAGATCTCCCGCTTGGTACTCCCGGTGCCTGACTTTCTGATCGAAGGCTTTCTTCATTCTTTTCTGATATAGCTGCCCATGGCAGATTGCAGCCAATCTTTTCTCTTCAATCAGACTCAGTTGCTCGTATCGGGCCCTAACCCATTCTGCTTCGTTCAGCTTAACATCCATCAGTACCCGTAGAGAGGGTAATTCAACTTCAACCGGTAGGACTGCTTCCATACCATACACAAGTTGATACGGTGTTGCCCCAGTGGATGTTCTGATTGACGTGCGGTACCCATGCAAGGCAAATGGTAGCATTTCATGCCAGTCTTTGTAAGTGACTACCATCTTCTGCACAATCTTCTTGATGTTCTTATTTGCGGCCTCAACAGCGCCGTTCATCTTTGGCCTGTAAGGAGAAGAATTGTGATGTTGAATTTTGAAGTCCCGGCACAGCTCTGCCATCATTTTGTTGTTTAAGTTGGAACCATTATCAGTAATGATTCGCTCGGGCACTCCATACCGACAGATGATATCTCTTTTCAGAAATCTGGATACCACTTGTCTTGTGACGTTTGCATATGAGGCTGCTTCAACCCACTTGGTGAAATAGTCAATGGCGACCAGGATGAATCTGTGGCCATTTGAAGCAGTTGGCTCGATCTTGCCAATCATATCAATGCCCCACATAGCAAAGGGCCAGGGTGAAGACATTATGTTCAAAGGATTGGGAGGCACATGCACCTTATCTGCGTAGATCTGGCATTTGTGGCATTTCCTGGCGTAGGCACAACAGTCTGCATCCATGGTGATCCAGTAATAACCTGATCTTAACAATTTCTTAGCCATGGCATGCCCTCCGGCATGGGTACCGAAAGATCCTTCATGCACTTCATGCATCAACAAGTCTGCTTCTGTCTTATCAACACATCTGAGGAGTACAATATCAAAGTTCCTTTTGTATAAAGACCCATCAGTGTTCAGAAAGAAACTACCAGCAAACCTTCTCAAAGTCTTCTTATCATTGGAAGATGCCCCAGGTGGGTATGTTTGATCCTCCAAGAAGCACTTAATGTCATGGAACAAAGGCTTATCATCCTTGACAACATCTGCTGCGAACACATATGCTGGTCTGTCGAGTCTGGACACTGAAATCTGAGGTACAAAGTTGGCAGCCTGAACTTTGATCATGGACGAAATGGTAGCCAGAGCATCTGCAAACTGATTCTCGTCCCGAGGGATATACTCAAGCTTGACTGTTGTAAAGAAAGTCAGCAACCTCCTTGTATAATCCCTGTAAGGTATCAGATGATCCTGGTGTGTGTACCATTTGCCGTTGGTTTGATTGATTACCAGAGCTGAATCTCCGAATACGGTCAATGTCTTGATCTTGAGGTCAATGGCTTCCTCAAGACCCATAATACAAGCTTCGTATTCAGCTTCGTTGTTAGTGCAGTTGAAAGTGAGTTTTGCCGAGAAAGGCATGTGAACTCCTTTGGGTGTAATGAGTACTGCACCAACACCACGACCATTCATGTTAACAGCCCCATCAAACATCATAGTCCATTCTTCTTCCGGGTCAGGCCCTTCAGTGTGAACAGGCTCTTCATGATCTTTTGCTTTTATGAACATGATGTCTTCATCGGGGAAGTCAAACCTCATAGGCTGGTAATCATCAATGGGTTGCTCAGCAAGATATTCAGATAATACACTGCCCTTGATGGCTTTCTGAGATGTGTATTGAATGTCATACTCTGTAAGAATCATTTGCCATCTTGCAACCCGTCCAGTAAGTACTGGCTTCTCAAATATGTACTTAACAGGGTCCATCTTGGAGATCAATAAAGTGGTGTGGGTCAACATATACTGTCTCAGTCGGCGAGCAGCCCACGCTAAAGCACAACAAGTTTTCTCGAGCAGTGAATAACGTTGTTCACAGTCGGTAAACTTTTTGCTTAGGTAGTATATTGCATACTCTTTTCGACCAGACTCGTCATGCTGGCCCAACACACACCCCATCGACTCTTCTAATACTGTCAAGTACATTATTAGAGGTCTTCCTTCAACTGGCGGCATAAGGATTGGAGGTTCTTGTAAGTATTCTTTGATCTTGTCAAAAGCCTTCTGGCAGTCTTCATTCCACCTGACCGTCTGTTCTTTTCTTAACAACTTGAACAAGGGTTCACAGGTAGCTGTAAGGTGAGATATGAACCGTGAGATGTAGTTCAATCGACCTAAGAACCCTCGAACTTCCTTCTCTGTCTTCGGTGCAGGCATCTCTTGGATGGCTTTGACTTTATCAGGGTCAACTTCAATCCCTTTCTCGCTCACAATAAAACCCAGCAGCTTACCAGATCGCACCCCGAACGTGCACTTGTTGGGGTTCAACTTCAGTTGGTACTTCCTCAGACGCTTGAATAGCTTTAGCAGATTTACCAGGTGGTCTTCTTCAGTGAGGGACTTGGCAATCATATCATCCACATAACACTCAATTTCTTTATGGATCATATCGTGGATAAGTGTCACCATAGCCCGTTGATATGTTGCACTAGCATTCTTCAGTCCAAATGGCATCACCTTGTAACAGAACGTGCCCCATGGTGTGATGAATGTTGTTTTCTCCATGTCTTCAGGTGACATCTTGATCTGATTGTATCCTGAAAATCCGTCCATGAAGGAGAATACCGAGAATTGAGCCGTATTATCCACCAATACATCAATGTGAGGTAATGGGAAGTCGTCTTTCGGGCTGACTCTGTTCAGGTCCCGGTAATCAACACACATCCTTACTTTGCCGTATTTTTTAGGCACAGGTACTATATTAGCAACCCACGGTGGATAGCTAGTCACAGCAAGGAACCCGGCGTCCCATTGCTTTTGTACCTCTTCTTTGATTTTCATAGCCATGTCTGGACGAGTACGGCGCAGCTTCTGTTTGACCGGTGGACATTCTTCTCTCAAAGGTAGCTTGTGCACAACAATGTCGGTGTCCAACCCTGGCATATCTTGATAAGACCAAGCAAACACATCCACATATTCTTGAAGCAGGCCAATCAGTTGTTTCTTCACTGAGTCTTGTAAGCAGGCCCCGATTTTAACCTCTTTCATGTCTTCATCTGTACCAAGATTAATCACTTCAACCTCCTCCTGGTGAGGAGTGATAACCTTTTCCTCCTGCCTTAATAACCTGGCCAGCTCTTCAGGAAGCTCATACTCTTCTTCAATCCCTTCATCAGCTTGATTGATTGGATTGTCAAAGTCATACGAAGTCATAGTCGAGCTGTTGTCGGTGCTGTCTGGAAGGCGCACTCTGCAAGGGTTCAGTTTGTTCATTTTAGTGATTTGATTTTAATCTTGTTTTAGAAAAGTGAAATAAAATTGTCATTTTGAAAACACTTCCATTTATTTTTTTGTACAAAAAGAAAAATGGAAAAACAGTGAGCGGAAAAGAAAAAGACTCATTTGCAAAAAGATGTCTGATATTTCATTGATTAATCTTGTTTGCACAAAAAGTACAGATGGCCCGATTAAAAAATGAGTCTTGTCATCTTGGGCAAGATGCAAGACTTTGATGCATGCTATAAAAATACAGGAAATACTAATTACTCTGCATGAGTAACTCTTATAATTTCCTGGGAAGACCAGTTCGAGACACTGCTCCCTGGGATCTTTGGACGAATCCAGCTCTCCAGGTTGCGTTCTTCTTCCAGCTCGTCTTCCACATTGTTGACAGCATCAGGGGTGAGCATCCCCCCACTCACAAAGTTGGGCTCTTTCGCAGCCTCTGCTTGATCTTGTTGAGTTGGTTTGTAACCCAACCCAAATCTATCCTCTTTCTTCTCCACTGATAACAGTTTGCCCCAGCCTTGGGCGTTTCCTCCCTCAACAACCTTCCGGGCTTGTTGGTATGATGATATTGAAGTACCAGGCACAGCAGATGTTTCATTGACATTCAAGGCTTCAAAACCTTGGCTCATTGTTTCATGGATCTCCCCATCCATCTCAATGTATTTATAGGTAGCCAGGTGGCTGACAAAAATATCCTCCTCTCCACAGATTGTAACGATTTGACCCTCCCACTCATATTTTAACTTCTGGTGAAGGGTAGAGGTCACGGCGCCAGCGGCGTGAATCCATGGCCTACCCAATAGACAGTTGTAGGCAGGCTGTATATCCATCACGTAGAAGGTCGTTTTGAAAGTTTGCGGGCCAATCGTTATGGGCAACTCAATCTCCCCCAGAACCGATCTCTTTGAACCATCAAAGGCTCTCACCACCAGGTTGCTGGGTCTTAACGCCAACCCGTCATATTCTAGCTTCACCAGGGCCTTTTTAGGTAAGACATTGAGGGATGACCCCGTGTCTACCAGCACATGGGAAAGGACAACACCTTTACATTCCATGGTTATGTGCAAGGCTTTGTTATGGTTGCGGCCTTCCGTACTCAAATCAGTATTGGTGAACCCTAGTCCGTGACTAGCATTAACATTTCCAACTACAGCTTCCAGCTGATTGACAGTGATCTCTTCAGGCACGTAAGCTGCGTGCAAAACCTTGAGTAGTGCATTCCGATGGGCTTCGGAGCACATAAGCAATGATAGGATTGAGATCTTGGAAGGCGTCTGATGGAGCTGATCCACTATTTTGTAATCACTTTTCTTGATGATTCGCATGAACTTATCAACCTCTTGGTCAAAGGGTGTTTTCAAGGCTTCTTTAACAGTCTGCTCTTCCTGCACCAAGCTTTTTCCTTTTGCTTTAGCAGCAGCTTCTGCTTCGGCAGTGGGTCTCTGAATTTGTGGAGCGAAAAGACGTCCGCTTCGAGTGAAGCCTCCGCCTCCTCCCACATTGTCAATTTGTGGTGCAGGGGTTGATGATTCAAAAGTGATTCTTTGTCCTTCACAGTACAGGTCAGAGCCGTAATGCCACGGGATGGCATTGCTACTTTCATAAGGTACTGGTCCAGGCACCATGATAGTGACTGGACTGATTGCAGCTGTGGAAGGAACTGTGATAGTCTGTGGATCGTAATAAATTGTGACTGGTGCTCTGATGGGAGCAGCACCTTCTGAGTTGTAGGCGGAGTTGTTTTCAGGATCATAAAATATTGTGACAGTTGAGACATCTTCATGATTTGTTGCTGGTGTTGTAGGAGACATTGGTGGAAGGATGGATGTTGTTGTTGTAGGGGTTTCAAAATGAAGTGGTGCTGGAGTTGTAGAAGGAACGTTCATTGATATCTGGTCAGTTGAGATGACAGATGAAGTACTTGTTGATGAAGCCGAAGAATTGTCGGGAACAATGGTTGTTGCAGTTGTAGGAGTTGCTGGAACTGCTGCTGGTGAGATTGCTGGATTTGTAGGGAATGATGTGGTGATTTGAAGTTGGCCACTCTGAATGAGGCCGTCTATGCCATTCCTCAGGTTATCACACCCATTTATTGAGATATTGCAGTAAGCACACCCCAACTCACACCCTGGGAACATTTGACACTCGCGGAGTTGAGCCTTAATTTCCATCAACGGTGTCCGGATCTGACCCACACTGGTTATTAAATAAGACGGCTTGTCTTCTTCAATAGCGTTAATTCTGGGACCTCCGTGATGTGGCATAGGATTTTTGTTGACATTGGGTGGTGGTGCGAAATTCAGAGCTTTTGAGTCTACCAGGTCTTGTACCTTCATGTGCAAGGCTCTGCACTTTTCTGTACTGTGGCCAGGTGCATTTGAATGAAAAGCACATCTGGCGTTGGAGTCATAATTCCTGGGTAGACTGTTGGGATCTGGAGGGGCCAATGTCCTTAGCTCAACTAGGTTGAGTTTCAGGAGTTGTGGCAGCAATGTAGCATATGGCATAGGGATCAGATCGATCACCCTGTTAGCTTGAGAAGGCCTCTGCTGGAATGGCCTTTGCTGGTTGTTGTTGTTGGTGTTGCTGTTGTTGTAATTTCTCGGAGGATACTGAGCTTGTTGATGGTACTGAGGTTGTTGCTGATAGTTTGGCTGCAGAGGTTGATAGACTGGCTGAGGATGAGCTGGAGCGGGAATGGTGACTGCTGCCACTGATCTGTGAACATATTGGGGCCTGCCCCTGTTGGTGTGGATGGCATTGGTCTCGCCAGTTCTTCTTGGGCCTGCAAAAGGCTTCCTTGTACTACTGGACGAGCTGGCACCATTGTCAGAAATCTTGCCCATTTTTAACAGGCTTTCAATTCTCTCTCCTGCTATGACAACATCTGCAAAGCTAGTGGAAGAAAAAGCAGCCAACCTGTCAATGTATGTCCCATGAAGGGTGTTCATAAACATGTCTGCCATTTCCCTTTCAGAAATAGGTGGCTGAACAGCAGCAGCCAATTGCCTCCATCTCTGGGCATATTCTCAGAAGCTTTCCCTTGACGATTGTGACATTCCCATTAGGAGGGTCCTGTTGGGTGCCATGTCTAAGTTGTACTGACACTGTCTGATGAAGGCCTCTGCCAGGTCCTTCCAACACCTGATAGTTGCTCTTGTCAGGTGAGAGTACCATTCTCTTGACGCTCCTGTTAAGCTATCCTCGAAATAGAACATCCAGAGCTTCTCATCCATAGTATAAGCCTTCAGCCTTCCCAGAAATGATTGCAAATGAGTCCGGGGGCATGAAGTCCCGTTATATTTTTCAAAACAAGGAGGCTTGAACTTATGGGGAGTCCTGACCCCGTCTACCAAGCCCATGTCCATGACATCGAAACCCAAAGAGTTTTGAGACTCTAAGGACCTTAATTTCTCAGCTATCTCATCCAGCCTTCTATCATAAGCTTCCTCCCCAGCACCCATTACTGTGAATTGATCCTCTTGGGGGTCTTCTTGCAGTACCCTGGCTGCAGTGGCAGTCCCTTGAACATTTGCAGGGATGTTGACCTCAGGATGGATGTGGGGTCCAAATACAGGGGGATTGACATGAGGTTGGACCCTCTCGTTATTGCTTGTGCCAGCATTTCCTATATGTGGATCTTCTTGATTCTGCCTTTCCACCATGGCCCTCAATCTTTCCTGGCTCTGAGCCATGTTGTTCATCACTTCCATAAACTGAGTCATCTGGTTCCTCATTTCCAACCTCTCGTTGGTCATTTGGTTCCTGACCTCAGTAAGGTCCTGCTGCATCTGATCCATTTGTATGCCTGGAAGGTTGTTACGGGTTGGATAACGGTGCGGACGGTTGAGGGGAAATACCCGGCGTCGAGCAATAATTCCTGAACATCACAACAGAGTTAGTAACAATAAAACAAAAAACCTACAAAACAAACAAAAGGGTTAGCATGCAATGCAGTATGCTTATTTGTTTTCAAGGCATCCGGCTTGGCATTCAGTTTTGACCCTTCCAGACCCTTGAAGATGCTGTTGATGTTGCTTTTGAAGTGAAACTTGGATGGAACAAATTAATACATATATTACAAAAGCAAAATGGTACATAGTTTGTTTACAAATACAAGCCCTCTGAGGGGTCAAAATACATTACAGGAAAATAAAAGTACATGGAATGAAAGTAACAACAAACAAATGGTCAAACACCAAGACCAAACTCATCCTCACGAACTTCCTTGAGAAGTGCTTCGGTCACAGGATCAGCCGGACGCTCCGTGAGATTCCTGATGAGGAGATTCCGGGTCGTAACAGCTGCTGTTAGCTTCCTGTGCTGACTTTGGTCCTTTGACCTCTTCACTCCAGCTTTGATCTTTAGCTCTGACATTTCCCTCTGGGCTGCTGCCAGGGCTTCTTGCTGCATTTTTGCACTAGCTTCCAGTTGCTCCATCTTGTCTTGAACTCTCTTGTCCTCCAGAGTACGAGCCTCGGTGATCCTGACCCACCGGGCCTGACTCTCCTTCAGATACAAGTCTGTCCTTGCTTTCTGGAACTGGGCTTCCTTGCAAGCATTCTTCAGAATTTGTTCTCCAGCCTTAGATTTTTTGATATAATCCCAAGACTTCTCAATCTTAACCAGATGCTCCACTCTCAACTTCTCTAGCCTCTCAATCTCCATCCTGCCATCATTCCTCTCCCGGAGAGTCTTCTGCAAAGCCTGAGTTAACTTCTCATTTCTTTCTTTCAAGCTCTCAAAATCCTCCGAACTAACAGTGGCAGGGGGTGGTGCTGAAGATGATTCAGGCATATCTTCTATGGTAAAGGGCATTCCAGAGAATTGAGCCCTGGCATGGGACCATACATAATATTGTGCTGATGCCACATTGTTGCACTTCCCCAGAATGGTTACTCCCTTGGTTTGGACATTGTCCCAGGCCCAGGCTGCCTGCTTAACAGTAGCCAGATTAGGCTTGTTCTCACAATAAAGGGTCTCAACCAAGTCCTGTGCCTTAGGAGTGTGGACCAGTGCATAGCCCAGTTGTCTTTTGAACAGCAGAGGGTTGTAATTGATGCTACCCTTAACTCCTATTAGGGGCACATTGGGAAAATGCCCACAGCTGGTGATGATATCCTTGCCCTTGGTGCTTTGGGTGCACCACCTGATATCAGCTGAAGTTAGTGCAGTGAGTCTCTTAGCCCAGTTTTTCTGCTGATGAGGATTCAAAAACGCATCTGTCCTGGGTAGATGCCTGAGAAGCCAAGTATGGAACAATGGAGCACAACACCTCACTAATCTTCCCCTCTGCTTTTCATTCCTCTGATGTACTGAATAATAGAGATCCCCCAATAAAGTGGGCACTGGGTTCTGCAAGATGAAAAGATGGATTGCATTCTTGCTAATGAATCGAGGCTCATCTGCAAACAATACAATTCCATATATACTCAAGGCCAATAAAGCACAGACAGCTTTCCACTCCCCTAGAGAAGCTTTCAGGGTAGCTTGAGAGATCAAGAAATCCAGATGGAAGCCAGGGATTCCAGCTTTAGAAGTCATATGCTGCTCGATCAGAACAAGTTCCAGATGCAAAGCCTTTGCCACTTCTCCATTACCAGGAAAGACCATCTCAGGGTTGAAAGGGATTCCACCCCTGATAGGCATGCCAACCAATGATGAGTATTCTTCCAACAAAGGGCCCAACTGAAAGTCTTGAAAAGTGAAGCATCTCAGTGGGGGATCATAAAACTGAATGCAAGTGTGGATCAGGCTTCTCTGTGAAGGGTCCAGATCCATAACCATATCAAGTATATCTCCATAATGTTCCCTGGACAATGGTATGTGATCTGGAGTGATCAGGGTCTGAATCCTCCTGATGTCTGCTAACTCTGGCTGGAAGAAGTGGTAGGTGATGTTGCTCTTTTTAGGTGCCATGATGTTGAGACTGAGTAGAGACAGGTGCTGATGATAACACTGAAGAATGGGCCACTGGTTGGCTGGTGCAGGTGACTGAAGCAGGTAGCTGATAACTGAAGCAGATGCTGATGAAAATGGGTCAATACTGAAGATGGGGTCAAAACCAAAACCAAATGTAGATGAATACCCTGAAACACAAATAAGCAAATGTCAATATGATGCAATGATTATGTATGCAAATGATATGCAAGGGTTTGTGACTGAGCTGGATCTGATCAAATGCCCTGATGTAGGTCCAAGTATGTCCAAGAAATCCAGATGGAGGTCTATAAATCCAGTAACCAAGGTGGGGGGCTCAAATAAAGAGCCACATGTCCAGGGTTTTAGAATCACAAGAACTGTTCCAACATGAAGTATTCTTAATCAAGTCAAAGTAATAGGGTATTCTGAGGTCAAGGTACCTGCAAACCTGTAAACAGCCCAACCCCCTCACAGGTGGTGTTCTAAAACAAGGATCCTCAGACTTGGATCAGTTATGAGAAGTGTAAACACTTCTAACCCGGAGGTACAGTGTTTACAATAACCATAAAAGTTCCTCCTCTAATTCACCTCAGTTTCTGAAGGTCAATACTAAAAGGTCATCCAGACTTAGCAGGCTTCCCAGATAGCCCTAGCACTGCAGGAAATCTGCAACACAGAGTTCTCAAGAAGAAACCCATATCTGAACCGTGTTTCATATTCCCGCACCAGACCGAGATGGAATGGGAAAGAATATGATTCACTCTAGCCTAGGTGTCACTCAGGTCCCAGGTATAGGACCTTAACTCTCAATGGAACACCCACCCACCAAAGCAAAACCAGATCCAGCCAGACAGCAAGACAGTATGATATATGTAAAGCAGTAAAGAAAGTAATAAAACAAACTGTACATAAAGCAATAAATAAAATAAATACACAAACATAGATAGCACATAACACCCCAGTAAACACAAATCAAACAAGCGCTAGGAGGAACCCACAAAAAGAACCAGAAGCCCTGGTTGCAATATAAGATTCCCCAGCAGAGTCGCCAAGCTGTCGCTCCCACTAAATGAAACCAGGTCAGATAGGGTACAGATGCGAACGGTCGGCGAGAGGGACAGTGAGAACACACAGTCGTGAACTCACTGGAGATGAAAAGAGTCGCCAGCTAGGCATTTTTATCCCGGAGGAAAGGCAATGCTGCATAGACCTAGAAAGACATGGATAAGACGGTTGCGAACCAGAGAGACTGAGAAAGGGGGTTGGTTACAACCTGGGAAGGTATTAGCACCCAGATTGTCCGCCGTACTCGACGGGATCCACGCTTAAAAGATTTGTGTTTTAAAGGGGTAGTGTCAGTGTAATTTGTGTACAGAAGAGCTGGAAAAGGATGTACAGGTGTCAGTGTATGAGAAGTGTGAAGTGTATAAATGTACAGTGCCAGTGTAAGAACAAGAATAAGATGCTCAAGATCATGAGGCTTAAAGAATAATGCTGGAAGGAGGGGGAATATACAGAGACTTTTGTTCGATAACTGTTAAGTTATGCCTACGTATCCTCTCGTGCAATGAGGAAGTCAGAACACCGTAGTTCGACCCAAAGAGACTGAAAGATGAATTGACTTGTGAACTGCTTGCTTGCCTATGCTCAAGTGTATGACCTATCTGGCTCAGGTGCAAACTGTCTTGCATTAGATGGAAGAAGCAAGTTCTCGTTTGTGAGTGAATGAGATGAGAAAAGAATCCCGGAGGAGACGATTATTGTTTGTTTTTGTGTTTTCAGTCTTTTATTGTTTTTGGATTTTGTCATAAGTTAATGAGCTTAAGTCTAAACCAATGGGTTCAGTAAACTCATCACATCTTCCCTCTGATTAGGGGTAATGAGAATACCTTAAGTGTGAAGTCAGCTTCTCACACTTAATCACCTTTGGTGTAGGATTAAGATCATTAACCTACTTGTGATTATTTAGATGTTTTTGGTGTTTTTGTTTAGTGTTGAGTAACGAGGTTAAGCCATAATCAGGGATTAAACAGACTCATTACACCATCCTAATAGAAGGATAATAGATGAGAATGTTTAAGCTGAGGAAAGCTCCTCAACTTAATCCATGATTAGGGATTAAGCTCATGACAAAACAAGCCTTTGATTAAGTGGATTTTATTTAATGGTATGATGATGAAGTGATTTTTAGGGTTTGTAAGACAACTTGAGGGGGACTTGTCCATTAACACTAGGGTTAGTCCTTCTTAACCATTTAAGGAAGAATTAGAACCCTAATGCAAGGCCCAAGTTACAAGTATGATGTCTTGATACTTATTAAGTGAATTGATTAAGAGATTTAAACACATGACGGGTTTAACACTTAGGATTAAAGTTATACACTCCATCCTAAGAGAAGGATGCAGGCATAAGCTTAATCACAAAGCCTTAAAGCCTTTAGGGTTTAGTCCCTGATTATGAGATGAGAAGAGAAGACTCAAAAGAGACACAAAGGTAAAACTATGAGGGGATACTAATCAAAACCCTAATCATTGTCATGCTTGGTTGTTCCTAAGGTTTGTGAGGTTTTCAAGAGAAGTTTTCAATGGAACCACCAGGAAGCAGATGAAAGGATCAAGAGAAGCAAAGCAACTTGCTTCATTCAAGAAGTCAAGTCACTTGGAGAAAGAAAGTGGTAAGAGGAAGAATGAGCAAGCTCAATCTCAAACACATATAAAAATGCAGCATGGATGTAAGAGAGAGAGAGATGAAGAGAAGTTATGAAAAGTGAAGGCAAATCCACTTCTCAGAATCACTTACCACCTGAAAGGTTAGAAAGGAAATGCAATGCAAAATGGGATGAGATGACATGATGAGAAACAAAACCAGAAGCATATACATGATGCTAATGATGCTATGAGATGCTACAAACATGAGGCAGCACATGGAAATGATCATACAAGTTCATGAATGCAAATGGAGCAAGTTAGGAACCATGAACATACATGAAAAGTTATGAAGTGCACATGACATACAACATGGCAAATACATGATGCAATGGTCAAACATGCTTTCAATATGTCTTATGATGTCAAATGAATCACATGGAAGCATGGAATGTCATGGCAAGTCATGTTATGCAAGAGAATGCAAGATGGATGCATATGGTAACCCAAATTAGGGTCTATGATCAATGCAACAAACAAAAACCAAAACCAGAAGCAAACAACACTATAAAAAATTGAAAATGCCACACAAAGGACCCCTAATCTTATGCTAAACCACTGCCCAAAGGAGAGGTCTCAACTCCTAACCTAACTCAAGATATGATTTTTACAAGTTTTTTAGGGTTTTAGGGTTTCCAAACAAAAGAAATGTCAAACAAATTGAAAATGAAAGATCAAATCATGGCCATTTAATCTCACAAACTACATACTAAACACAATGCAATGCAAAAAGAATCAATGTCCAACTCTTCATGGATAGGCAGAAATGATTTTTTGAACTTTGGATCAAAATAATGCACAAAAATGATTTTAATTCAATGAGAAATTCTTAAAATGCATCAAGATCAAAAAATAAATTCGGTTTGAAGGTTGGACAATGTTTCTAAATGTCTTAGAACATTTCATGAATTTTTTGGTGATTTTTAAATACCTAAAAGTATTTTTAATAAATTAATTCTCATTAATCAATTAAAAATAAACTTTTAAATATTTAAAAATACTTTTTTAATGCTAAAAATGAAAATAAAAATATTTTTGTGTCATAAAAATTAATGAAACTCTTGAGAAAAAGTTTCATAATTTTTAAACAATTTTTACTATTTTAAATAAATTATGCAAATTAAATGAGAAGAAATGAAATAAAAATTAAAATAACTGAAGTATGCAGGATGGAAGGCCAGGATTCAATCTGGGTTTGCAAATGTTGACTGCGCGCCAGATCTTGTGGCTCACATTCAAACTGAGTTAAATACAATTATGAATTAATTAAATGAGATTTAGGGTTTTAATGACAAATCTGGACCATTCACACGCGCGGCAAGTCAACTGGTCAAAGCAATCCAACGCTCCAGATTCAAAATCTCATTAATTACAGGATTAAGCCCTAATGATTTTCAGGTGGCCGAAGAAGACCTCCGGTCGTCTTCTCCGGTGGGAACCCCACCTGAAAATCTCCAAAACTCTCAAAACCTAACTAAAATGAAATCTAAAAACATGGAAATGATCCCCACAACTTACTGAATCAAAACCCCAAGCCAAAACTCATTTATATTTCATTAATCTCATGAATCGAAACAAAGAAGATTTTAGGGCAAAACTTTCAGAAACAAATTAAACTCTCATCTCTCCACCATTTGCAAAACTAAAGATATCAGAGCAATCAGTGAAGCATGGAGAACAACTTTAGAACTTAAAAATCCATTTCTGGAAAAAAAGTTCTTGAGCTACCTGAGTTTCGAAGCTTTCACTCCAGCAACTTCCTGACCTCTCCCTTTGATGCAATCCACTTTACTTGGTCCCCTGATGATCCTTGAATGCTTAGGAGGAGTTTATGTTGGCTGGTTAAGGAGTTTGAACAGCTTCTGCTCAAGCTCAGTTGAAAATGGTAATGATGATTCAGGCTGTTTCAGGCCAATGTGAGTGGTTCTTTGTGATCAGGGTGATGTTTTGAGAAGGTTTGTGGAGTTTGTTTGGGTGTTTATGGCCTGTGGAGTGAGTTTCGAAAGCTTTGGCTTTGAGAGTGAAAAATGGAAGAATGATGTTCTTGCTTGATTCAGGCCTAAGTCTTGTTGGTTTTGGCTCAGTGAAGCAAAGTGAGTTGATCTATGGAATTGGTTTTTGTGTTGGTGTGTTGTGTAGAGAGATTCAAAGGCTTTTGCTTGAGGGGGTGATTTTGTGAATGTGATGCTCTTGTGTGTTTCAGCCTTGCTTGTTGGGTGTTATGGCCAGCATTTGCTTTGCATAAAGAACTCCCATTGGTCAGGTGATGTGACCTGGCCTGCTGTGATTGGGATGTTTACTTTTGCAAAAAGTCCACTTTGTTGTAAGGAGGGTATGGGCTAAGTTCTAGCTTGGTACAAGAGGCATGGGCTGCGCAGCAAGGTGTGTGTGGAGGGCTAGCATGGTTCAGCATCCAATGCAGCAAGTTGGTGAGAGTGTGATGATGGTTTTGCAAGTTGGCTCCTTCTTGGTTCATATGGAAAGATCTTGTCCCACAAACCATGAAACATGAGAAGTTTTGGTTCAAATCTGATTTTTAGGTCACATAGAATGTTTATGTAGTGGTTAGACATGAATTAGAGGTTGCAAATGCCTTGGTACAAAGTTCTTGCAAGTTTCTCATTTGGTGCACATCTTGAAAATTAATGATTTTTGCCAACTTTGTCACACCATAACTTCTGATCCAAGAAGAATTAGATCATGTTCTTGTACTTTTTGAAAAGGGAAAAATGTATTCTACAACTTTCATGACCAAAGTTTTTCCATTTGAAGCATTTTTGGATCAAAAAGCAAGGCTTGAAAAAGTGGCATAAAATGACATATTCTTGAAAAGTCAACCATGCCCTAAAAAGTCAACTTTGCAAAAACTTGTAATTCTTGAATTTTGTGAATTTCAACCTTCTCCCATGATCAAATAAAGATCATATACACTCAAAATGATGAAGATCACCCCTTGGTTGGGTCATTGGGGGCCTCAGATGCCCTGATTTTGCACTGACTTGTCTGAAAAGTCAACTCTTGATCAGATGACTTCCCCATGGAATTTCTTCATGAAAATTGATATGCATACTCCCTATACCATATAGAGACCAATGGAAACAAGAATGACCAAAAAATTGGAGTTATGGCCTCTGAAACCAAAACCCTAATTTTAGGTCAACTGTGCAGTCAAACTTGGCTCTACATCCACACCAATCCCAGTTCTTGTGATTCTTTGGCATTTTTGACTTTGAGAGGATGTAATAAGATACAAGAACACACATGAACCCCTTTGAAGTGATTGATGGCCTTTGGAGTGGCTCAGGAGGCTCTTGGATTGCTCAGATCACAAACCCTAGGTGCATATGACTTTGAATCTATGCAGTGAATCAAAAATGAGATAGGAGATGCTTAATTGTGTTTATGCATATGAAATGATCATAAGCCATGGTGTGAATGAGTGAGGGCAAATTTGGGGTGTTTACAGGCTCTCAATTCTTTCTCCAGCTATGACTACATCTGCAAAGCTGGTAGAAGAAAAAGCAGCTAGCCTGTCAATGTATGTTCCTTGGAGGGTGTTCATAAACATATCAGCCATCTCCCTCTCTGACATGGGTGGCTGGACAGCAGCAGCAAGCTGTATCCACCTTTGAGCGTACTCCCGGAAGCTTTCCCTGGATGATTGAGACATCCCCATCAGGAGGGTCCTGTTGGGAGCCATATCCAAGTTGTACTGATACTGTCTGATAAAGGCCTCTGCCAGGTCCTTCCAGCATCTAATGGTTGCTCTGGTCAGGTGAGAGTACCATTCCCTCGAAGCTCCTGTTAAGCTATCCTCAAAATAAAACATCCATAGCTTTTTGTCCATGGTATATGCCTTCAACCTCCCCAGAAAGGATTGTAAATGGGTCCGGGGACAAGAAGTTCCGTTATACTTCTCAAAGCATGGTGGTTTAAATTTGTGGGGAATCCTGACCCCGTCCACTAGACCCATGTCCATAACATCAAAGCCCAAAGAATTCTGGGACTCCAGGGATCTTAGTTTCTCAGCAATCTCATCTAGCCTTCTGTCATAGGCTTCCTCCCCAGCTCCCATCACTGTGAACTGATCTTCCTGGGGGTCTTCTTGCAGCACTCTACCTGCAGTGGCAGTCCCTTGCACATTAACAGGGATGTTAATCTCTGGATGCAGGTGGGGTCCATAGACTGGGGGATTAACATGAGGTTGGACTCTCTCATTGTTGCTTGTCCCAGCAGTCCCTGGATGAGGGTCTTCCTGATTCCTCCCCTCTACCAGTGCTCTTAACCTCTCTTGGCTTTGAGCCATATTATTCATCACCTCTATAAATTGTGTCATCTGATTCCTCATTTCCAACCTCTCGTTGGCCATTTGAGTCCTGACCTCTGTAAGGTCCTGCTGTACTTGGTCCATTTGTATGCCCGGAAGATTGTTGCGGGTTGGATATATGTGTGGACGGTTGAGTGGAAACACCCGACGTCGAGCAATAGTTCCTGAAGTCACAACAGAGTTAGTAACAATAAAACAAAAACCTACAAAACAAAACAAAAGGTTAGTATGCAATGCAGTATGCTTATTTGTTTCCAAGGTATCCGGCTTGGCACTTGGTTTCGACCTTTCCAGACCCTGATGATGCTGTTGATGTTGCTCGAAAGAAACCAAATAAAGCAAACTAAATATATTACAAAAGTGAAATGATACATAGTTTGTTTTTTACAATACATGCCCTCTGCGGGGTCAAAAATACAACATAAAGAAAAGTACATGAAATGAAAGCAACAATAAGCAAAAGTCAAACACCAAGACCAAACTCATCCTCTTGAACTTCCTTGAGAAGTGCTTTAGTCACAGGATCAGCTGGACGCTCTGTAAGATTCCTGATAAGGAGATTCCTGGTAGTTACTGCTGCAGTTAGCTTCTTGTGTTGACTCTGGTCCTTTGACCTCTTCACACCAGCTCTAATCTTCAGCTCTGAGATCTCCCTCTGGGCTGCTTCTAGGGCCTCCTGTTGCTCTTTTGCACTAGCTTCCAGCTGCTCAATCTTGTCCTGAGTCCTCTTATCCTCCTGAGTACGGGCTTCGGTGATCCTGACCCACCTAGCCTGACTCTCCTTCAGATACAAATCAGTCCTGGCCTTTTGGAACTGAGCCTCTTTGTAGGCATTCTTCAGAATTTGTTCTCCAGCCCTAGACTTCTTAATGTAATCCTCTGACTTCTCAATTCTGGCTAGATGCTCCACTTTCAGCTTCTCTAACCTCTCAATATCCAACCTACCATCACTCCTCTCCCAGAGGGTCTTCTGTAGAGCCTGGGTCAGCTTCTCATTTCTTTCTTTCAATTTCTCAAACTCTTCTAAGCTGACAGTTGCTGGAGGTGGTCCTGTGGAAGGTCCAGGCACATCTTCAATGGTAAAGGGCATCCCAGTAATTTGAGCCCTGGCATGAGATCACTCATAGTACTGAGCTGAGGCCACATTGTTGCATCTCCCCAAAATAGTTACCCCTTTAGTCTGGACATTGTCCCAAGCCCAGGATGCTTGCCTTACAATGGCCAGATTAGGCTTGATCTCACAATAAAGGGTCTCAGTCAGGTCATGTGCTCTAGGAGGGTGGACTAATGCATAGCCCAGTTGTCTTTTGAATAGCAGAGGGTTGTAGTTGATGCAACCCTTCACTCCTATCAGAGGCACATTGGGAAACTGCCCACAACTTGTAATGATGTCCCTGCCCTTGGTGCTCTGAGTACACCACCTGATATCATCTGAGGTTAAAGCAACAAGTCTCCTAGCCCAGTTTCTTTGCTGGTGGGGGTTCAAGAATGCATCAGTCTTTGGCAAATGCTTGAGCAACCAAGTATGGAACAATGGAGCACAGCATCTCACTAATCTTCCCCTTTGCTTTTCATTCCTTTGATGGACAGAGTAGTAAAGATCTCCTAGTAAGGTGGGCACTGGGTTCCTCAGGATGAAACGATGGATTGCATTCTTGCTAATGAACTTAGGCTCATCTGCAAATAATATGACCCCATATATGCCAAGGGCCAATAAAGCACAGACTGCCTTCCACTCTCCCAAAGAAGCCTTCAAGGTAGCCTGAGAGATCAAGAAATCCAGATGTAGACCAGAGATTCCAGCTTTGGTAGTCATATTCTGCCCAATCAGAACTGGTTCCAGATACAAGGCTTTTGCCACCTCTTCATTACTAGGAAAGACCATCTCAGGGTTGAAGGGGACACCACCCCTGATAGGTACACCAATCAGTGATGAATACTCTTCCAACAAGGGTCCCATCTGAAAATTTTGGAAGGTGAAGCACCTCAGAGGGGGATCATAGAACTGCAAGCAAGTATGAATCAAGCTCCTCTGTGAAGGGTCCAAATCCATAACCACATCAAGGATTCCTCCATAATGTTCTCTGAATAGTGGTATATGGTCTGGAGTAATCAGGGTTTGAATCTTCCTGATGCTAGCCAACTCTGGCTCAAAGAAATGATAGGAGATGTTACTCTTCTTAGGTGCCATGCTGCTGAAGAAGAGCTGAGATAGATGCTGATGATGGAGAAAAACACTGATGATGGGCCACTGACAGGCTGAGACTGGTGATGCAGGTGACTGAAGCAGGTAGCTGATAACTGAAGTAGATGCTGATGAAGATAGGTCTATACTGGTGATGGGTCAAAACCAAGCCAAAATGAAGTATGGATACCCTGAAAAACAAATAAGCAAATGTTAAAATGATGCAATGAGGATGTATGCAAATGATATGCAAGGGTTTGTGACTGAGCTGGATCTGATCAAGTGCTTTGATATAAGTCCATGTATGTTCAAGAAATCCAGATGGAGGTCTATAAGTCTAGTAAACAAGGTGGGGGACTCAAATAAAGAGTCACATGTCCAAGGTTTAGAATCACAAGAACTGTTCCAAGATGGAGTACTCTTAATTAAAACAAAGTAACAGGGTATGCTGAGGTCAAGGGTACCTGCAAACCTGTAAACAGCCCAACCCCCTCACAGGTGGTGTTCTAAAACAAGGATCCTCAGACTTGGATCAGTTATGAGAAGTGTAAGCACTTCTAACCCGGAGGTTCAGTGTTTACAATAACCATAAAAGTTCCTCCTCTAATTCTCCTCAGTTTATGAAGGTCAATACTAAAGGTCATCCAGACTTAGCAGGCTTCCCAGATAGCCCTAGTACTGCAGGAAATCTGCAACACAGAGTTCTCAAGAAGAAACCCATATCTGAACCGTGTTTCATATTCCCGCACCAGACCGAAATGGAATGGGAAAGAACATGAACCACTCTAGCCTAGGTGTCACTCAGGTCCCAGGTATAGGACCTCAACTCTCAATAGAACACCCACCTACCAAAGCAACAAAACAGATCCAGCCAGCACAGTATGACAGTATGATATGTGTAAAGCTATAAAGAAAGCAATAAAGCAACTGTACATAAAGCAATAAATAAATATACAAACACAGGTAGCACATAACACCCCAGTAACCACAAATCAATCAAGCGCTAGGAGGAACCCACAAAAAGAACCAGAAGCCCTGGTTACAGTATAAGGGTCCCCAGCAGAGTCGCCAAGCTGTCGCTCCCAAAAGATGGGACTAACCCAAATATGGTACAGACGCGAACGGTCGGCGAGAGGAGGGTGTGAGGACACACAGGAGTGAACTCACAGGGAATGAAAAGAGTCGCCAGCTAGGCATTTTTATCCCGGAGGAAAGGCAATGCTGCATAGACCTAGAAAGAGATGGATAAGACGGTTGCGAACCAGAGAGACTGAGAAAGGGGGTTGGTTACAACCTGGGAAGGTATTAGCACCCAGATTGTCCGCCGTACTCGACGGGATCCACGCTTAAAAGATTTGTGTTTAAAAGGGGTAGTGTCAGTGCAATTTGTGTACAAAAGAGAGCTGGAACAGGATGTACAGGTGTCAGTGTAAGAAAAGTGTAAAGTGAAGTATGTGAAGTGTCAGTGTAAGAACAGGGATGAAATGCTCAAGATAATGAGGCTATAAGAATAAAGCTGGAAATAGGGGGAATATACAGAGACTTTTGTTCGATAACTGTTAAGTTATGCCTACGTATCCTCTCGTGCAATGAGGAAGTCAGAACACCGTAGTTCGACCCAAAGAGACTGAAAGATGAATTGACTTGTGAACTGCTTGCTTGTCAATGCTCAAGTGTGTGACCTGTCTGGCTCAGGTGCAAACTGTCTTGCATTAGACGGAAGAAGCAAGTTCTCGGTTGTGAGTGAATGAGATGAGAAAAGAATCCCGAAGGAGACGATTATTGTTTGTTTTTTGAGTTTTCAGTCTTTTATTGCTTTTGGAGGTTTGTCATAAGTTAATGAGCTTAAGCCTAAACCAATGGATTTAGTAAACTCATCACATCTTCCCTCTGATTAGGGGTAATGAGAATACCTTAGGTGTGAAGTCAGATTCTCACACTTAACCACCCTGATGTAGGATTAAGATCATTAACCTACTTGTAATTATTTAGATGTTTTTGGAGTTTTTGTTTAGTGTTAAGTGATGAGATTAAGCCATAATCAGAGATTAAACAGACTCATTACACCATCCTAATAGAAGGATAATAGATGAGAAAGTTTAAGCTGAGGAAAACTCCTCAACTTAATCCATGATTAGGGATTAAACTCATGACAAAACAAGCCTTTGATTAAGTGGATTTTATTTAGTGATATGATGATGAAGTGATTTTTAGGGTTTGTAAGACAACTTGAGGGGGACTTGTCCATTAACACTAGGGTTAGTCCTTCTTAACCAATTAAGGAAGAATTAGAACCCTAATGCAAGGCCCAAGTTACAAGTGTGATGCCTTGATGATTATTATGTGAATTGATTAAGAGATTTAAACACATTAAGGGTTTAACACTTAGGTTTAAAGTTATACACTCCATCCTAATAGAAGGATGCAGGCATAAGCTTAATCACAAAGCCTTAAAGCCTTTAGGGTTTAGTCCCTGATTATGAGATGAGAAGAGAAGACTCAAAGAGACACAAAGGTAAAACTAAGTGGGGAACTAATCAAAACCCTAATCATTGTCATACATGGTTGTTCCTAAGGTTTGTGAGGTTTGCAAGAAGAATCTTCAATGGAACCACCAGGAAGCAGATGAAAGGATCAGGAGAAGCAAAGTGACTTGCTTCTTTCAAGAAGACAAGTCACTTGAGGAAAGAAAGTAAGAAGGAGAAGAATGAGCAAGCTCAATCTCAAACACAAGATAAAATGCAGCATGGATGCAAGAGAGATATGAAAAGAAAATGTGAGAAGTGAAGGCAAATTCACTTCTCAAAGTTACTTACCACCTGAAAAGTTAGTGAAAGGAATGCAATGCAATGCAAAATGAAATGGAATGGCATGATGTAAATCAAAACCAGAAGCACATATGAGATGATAATGATGCTATGAGATGCTACAAACATGAAACAACACATGGGGATGATCATACAAGCTCATGGATGCAAATGGAGCAAGTTAAGAAACATGAACATACATGAAAAGTTATGAAATGCAAATGGCATACAACATGGCAAATGCAAGATGCAATGATCAAACATGCTTTCAATATGTCTTAAGATGTCAAATGAATCAAATGGATGCACAAAATGCTATGGCAAGTCAAGGTATGCAAGCAAATGCAAGATGGATGCATATGGAAGCCCAAATTAGGGTTTATGATCAATGCATCAAACAAAAAACCAAAATCAGAAGCAAACATCAAGATAAAAAATTGAAAATGCATTCAAAGGATCCCTAATCCTATACTAACTCACTGCCCAAAGGAGAAGTTCCAACTCTTAACCTAATTCAAGTTATGATTTTCTTAAGTTTTCTAGGGTTTTAGGGTTCCTTAACAAGAAAAATGCCAAACAAATTGAAAATGAAAGATCAAATCATACCAATTTAATCTCACAAACTACATGCTAAACATAATGCAATGCAAAAAGAATCAAAGTCCAACTCTCAATGGTTAGGCAGAAATGATTTTTGGAAGTTTGGATCCAAATAATGCTTTGAAAATGAATTAATTCCATAGAAAATTATCAAAATGCATCAAGATCAAAACAGAAATTTGGTTTGAGGGTTGGACAATGTTTCTAAATGGTTTTAAATGTTTCATGAATTTTTTGGTGATTTTTAAATACCTAAAAGTATTTTTAATTAATTAATTCTCATTAATTAATTAAAAATAAACTTTTAAATATTTAAAAATATTTTTTGAATGCAAAAAAAATAAAAATAAAAATGTTTTTGGTTTCTGAAATTAAATAATAGTTTGTACAAAAAAATTCAGAATTTTTGAATAATTTTTGCTATTTTAAAATAAATGGACAAAAGAAATACAAAATAAATGAATTAAAATTAAAATAAAAGAAAGTAAACACAATGGACGGATCAGATTGAAACTGGGGGTGAGGCTGTTGACTGCGCGCGCAATCCTAAGGTCCACATTCAAACTTCCTAATTTCTGATTTAAATTAATAAAAATGAATTAATTAAGTTAACTAAAGATTAGGGTTTCTAATGACAAATCTCAGCCCTCCAAACACGCGCCAGTCTTCCCTAGTCAACGCATCCAACGCTCAGCATTCAAATCACAATTAATGACAGGATTAAACCCTAATCATTTTCAGGTGGCCGGAGAAGACCTCCGGTCGTCTTCTCCGGTGGGAACCCCACCTGAAAATTCCCAAAACCCTCAAAACTTCACTAAAATGAAATCTAAAAGAACAGAAATCATCCCCACATCCCCCTGGATCAAAACCCTAACTCAAAACTCATTTATCTGAGTTTGAAGCTTTTCAGTTTGCAACTTTCTGACCTCTTTTCTTTGTGTAATCCACTCCTTTTAGGCCCCTGATGAAGTCTTGATGCTTAGCAAAAGTTTGTGATGGCTAGTTTGAAAGTTTGCAGCAGTTCTGTTCAAGGTCAAGTGAGAATCGTGTTTGTGATTCTATGGCTTTCAGGCTGTTTTGAAGGTTGGTTTGTGTTCAGTGAAGCATGGTGAGAAGGTTCATGAAGTTTGTTTGTGTGTTTGTGGCCTGTGGGATGTGTTTCGAATGCTTTTGCTCAAGAGGGTGAAAATGAGAATGTTGTGTTGTGGCCGGTTTCAGGCTTGCTCCTTGTTATGTTTAGCTTGCATTTTCTTTGTATAAACAAATGCCATTGGTCAGATGAAGTGACATGTCCTTTATTGATTGGTATGGGTGCTTTTGCTAAAATGTCAACTTTGTGTAAGAAGGGCATGGGCAACTTGCTAGCCTAGTACAAGGAGGGTGTGCTGCGCAGCATGATGAGGGAAAAGGGCTAGGGTGGTTCAGCAAACTAGCCAGCAAGTGGGTGAGGAGCTATGATGACTTTTGCAACTTGGTTCACTTTGGTTCTTATGAAAGAAACTTGATCCATGGGCCATGAAACATGTGATTCCTTGGGTGCATTCTGAACTTTAGATGTTGTGTGATCATGTTGTGTGGATTAGAAGCCCATTTGATGACTTAATTGGCCTTGAGAAATGAATTTGCAACTTTGCCTCTTTGATGCATGACTTGAAATTTAGTGATTTTTGCCAACTTTGACAAACCATAACTTTTGATCAAAAATTAATTAGGTCATGTTCTTGTACTTTTTGAAAAGGGAAAGATCTATTCTACAACTTTCATGACCAAAGTTTTTCCATTTGAAGCTTTCTTGAATCAAAAAGTAAGGGTTGAAAAAGTTGCATAAAATGACATTTTCATTAAAAGTCAAACTTGCCCAAAAAGTCAACTTTGCAAAAGACTTGAAATTCTTCAATTTTGTGAACTTCCAACTTCTTCCATGATCAAATAAAGATCATATACAATCAAAATGATGAAGAACACCCTTTGGTTGGGTCATTGGGGGCCTCAGATGCCCTGATTTTGCACTGACTTGCTTGAAAAGTCAACTCTTGATCAGATGACTTCCCCATGGAATTTCTTCATGTAAATTGATATGCATACTCCCTATACCATATAGAGACCAATAGAAACAAGAATGACCAAAAAAGTTGGAGTTATGGCCTCTGAAACCAAAACCCTAATTTTAGGTCATCTGTGCAGTCAAGCCTGGCTCTGCCTCCACACCAATCTCAGTTCTTGTGATTCTTTGGCATTCCTGACTTTGAGAGGATATAATATGATACTTGAACACATATGGACCCCTTTGAAGTGATTGATGACCTTTGGAGTGGCTCAAAAAGCTCTTGGATTGCTCAGGTCACAAACCCTAGATGCAGATGACTTAGAATCTATGCAGTGAATCAAAATTGTGATATGGGATGCTATAATTGAGTTTATGCATATGAAAATGATCACAAGCCATGGTGTGAATGGGTGAGGGCAAATTTGGGGTGTTTACATATGGTTCTACCAATAAGTTGTAATTGTCAATTTATCATATCATGTCAGTTATCATAGTGCATAAACTTAAAATGAAATTGTTGTGTCTTTTTTATCTTGCCATTTGGTTAAAAATGCAGAATGTAGCTTCAGAACCTGGTAGAAGCAACCTTCAATTGATAATGCAGACCTGAGTGTTAAGTTAAGTATCTGACTTTTGTTATTTGATGTATAAGTAATGTCTTTTAAAAAAACTTTATATGTGATATTTTTCATAGATGCCGATATTTATTGAAGGCTTTATAATTTTTCATAGATGTCAATATTTAATTGTTTTGCTATTTGATTTAAGGATTTCTAATTTTTCATAGATTCCACTATATATGTTTTTTTCGTTATTTCATTTTAATGTTTACAGTCCATTATTTCATTATTTCGTTTTTATGTTTAGAGTGATGTATGAAGTCATTCTCTCACTTTAAATGTCTTTGTATAGTGCCTCATCATAAGATTGATTGTATTTAGAACTTAATATGAAACTTGACCATTATAGTTCATTATTATGTTATAGTTTCAATGACAATTAATGCATTCAAATTTTCAAAACAGGTTAGAAGATGAAGAGACACAATCAGGATTATATAAACCTAAAATTCATCTCAACAACATACAACAAACAACATCAGGTTCCATATTAAAAAGTATGGCCTCCAAGAATGTCAAAACACCTGGCCAGTCCAATCCAACAGCGGATTTGCAGGAACCTCTAGAACACAATCATCGTCACACAGAGCAACAACCGCCACAGGTCCAGCTGTTGCATAAATTCCTTACTTCTCCATTATTCTTTCAATGTCTATTAAACATGTTTTTATCTACAAGTGAAACACATTGAAGAACATGTTGTCCCTCTCAACCAACAGATGGAGCTGCAACCACATTCGGTGTTGCTTCAACCTGTGTCGGACCTATAACCTCCCGACGTTAAACAACCTAATATGGTCCAACTGTGATTTATGTATTGTTGTGTTTATTTTTTCATGTACTTATTACTATTAGTTGTTCTGACATTATGAAATGGTTTTTTTAAACAGGTCTAACATATGCATGAAGAGGTTGAAGATGGTCTTGTGGTTGTTCGGTCGCCTGCAGAGCGACAGAGAAGACACATGAGAAGAAATAGGATGAGAAGGAGACAACGCTTCAAGGAAGATGAAGATGAAGAAGAAGACAGTTCAATATTTGACTCAAATGACGATGATGAAGCATATTATACATGGTTAAATTTTATGTCGGCACGACGTTTTAGATTTGGAGATTAACTCTCCAGATGTAATTAACTCTCCTGCATTAGCTATTGCTAAACTATGTTTTGATGAGAGATAATTTGGAAGATGTGGTCACAAAAATTTATCTTTCTAAAAATACCTTTTCTTGTATTAGATTGTAACTTTTATTACAATTAAACACTGCTATGCCTTTTGGGAAAAATATTATAATATTATTAGATATGGTAAACTTTATTGAAAGTTGTTTAAATTAGAGTGTAGTATAGTACTATTTGTCTATTTATATGAAATTGATTCCATGTGTTGTCACAAATTAATTTGACTATCAATGCTTGTTACCTGCATTGTATCCAGAATTCATCGTTCATTTGTTCTTATTAATGTTAAGTTATAGTATTTGAATTTGATCCACTCACTATTAAAAAATGTATAGTACGATATCATTAAAATAATGATCATTAAAATATTGACTATGATAATAGCTTTTTAAAATGTCAAATTTCCTATTGCTATGTTAAAAATGGTCAAAGCCGCAACATTTAATCAAGAAAGGCATGATCCAGCTTTAATAATATATAAACTTCAAGTTTTTAATTTTATAGTGGTCAAGTCAATAACATTTAACAAATAGTGTCAAAAAAAGGTATGATCCAACTTTAATAACATTCAACCTTCTATTTTCATCTTCTTCACTATTGATTCAAATATTTTAATAAATAGTGTCAAAAAAATATATAATATTTATATACGGGATACAATACACTGTTAATTAAAATATTTTTATACACGGGAAAAAATATTGTTATAAACGGGATATAAATTTATCAACATTTTTTTCTTTCAAATATCTGAAATAGATTAAGAGAACTTATCAAAAAAAATTGAGTAGATATTTAAAAATTGGATTATCTCTTATAAAATAATATCTTATTTATAAATAAATAAAACTAAAATGGTAATTTATCTAATACTATGACCTTAGCCATATGTAAAACTTACATTTAGTATGTGTTGATAAATTATATTTCATATGTTTATGATTGTAAAAGTTGAACATTACTGTCTGGTTATAAATATATTGTGTTTTGAAAATTAATATTCTTTGTCACATCTTTGTTACATAAGAAATACATTAATTATTTTATGGTTTTCAATTGTATTTGTAAAATCATAATAATAAATATCTTTTATCATCACCATTCTACCATTATAAACTTTTTTTCTACATGTTATTTAATCATTTTAACATCACTTTTTCCCATTTGAGAATCATATTTCAACTAAAACTTACTAATATTTTTAACTTTTTTCTATTTCAACTTTCTATTTTCATCTTCTTCACTATTAATTCAAATATTTTTATAAATAGTGTCAAAAAAATATATAATATTTATATACGGGATACAATACATTGTTGATTAAAATATTTTAATATACGAAAAAAAATTGTTATAAACGGGATCTAAATTTATCAACATTTTTTTCTTTCAAATATCTGAAATAGATTAAGAGAACTTATCAAAAAAGATTGATTAGATATTTAAAAACTGGATTATCTCTTATAAAATAATATCTTATTTATAAATAAATAAAACTAAAATGGTAATTTATCTAATACTATGACCTTAGCCATATGTAAAACTTACATTTAGTATGTGTTGATAAATTCTATTTCATATGTTTATGATTGTAAGAGTTGAACATTATTGTCTGGTTATACATATATTGTGTTTTGAAAATTAATATTCTTTGTCACATCTTTATTACATAAGGAATACATTAATTATTTTATGGTTTTCAATTGTATTTGTAAAATCATAATGATAAATATCTTTTAATATCACTATTCTACCATTATAAACTTTTTTTTCTACCTATATGTAATCATTTTAATATCACTTTTCCCATTTGAGAATCATATATACATCATACACATCCATTAATCGAACAAATATGTCCGTACGAAAGCACGAGTTTTTTTACTAGTTTACTCACTTAAAATATTAACTTTATAGGTCTATTTTCACTCCATCATATTAGAAACTCACTCCATTATATCAAAATTAAAGTTAAAGTTCACAAGATTTATATATATATATATATATATATATATATATATATATATATATATATATATATATATATATATTTTATTCTAGAATAGACTTCAATGAAATAGAAGTTAACCTAAATTTTAAAATATAGTGTTCATTATTGTTAGCTCATAGGAATTGACAATTTTGATTGTTAAATGATTAGTTGTTCTTGAGCAATAACTAATTGATTAGAAAAAACTATTTTAATCTATTAGAAGTAGACTAATCAATTAGGAGCACACAAATCACATGTGTTAGACATCTTATGAATATTATTAATCAATTTGGCATCCTTATTGATTATTATTCTTCCGTCTCAAAATAAAAGTCGTTTAAGGTTATTGTACATGAATTAAGAAATATCATGAGTAAAAAAATAAATATGACAATTTTACAAAAATATCCTTCATTTTTATTGGTTAAACATACATAATCATAAATATAGAGTGTAAGACAATGCATTGAGAATAATGCAGATAATATTATTTAGGAATAAAATTGATACAAATGAATTAACATTGAATTAAAAAGATAAAATAATACTTATTTTGGGACAAAAATTTTAGATTAAAAATACATTTATTTTGAGACGGGGAATATATTAAATCAGGCTAAAAATTAATCAGTTTTTCTTATTATTTTGGGATATAACGACTTTTTAATTTCATGATTATCATCAGAGAAGAAACCCTATTTATACCAAGTTATGCCTCAATAAGATATATTGTATCGTTAATTAAGAGAATTTTTTATGGAGTGGTCAATCAAACAATCATAATCTTTTCTATTCTTAATCGTTTTCAGTGTAGTTTTGTTGATACATAAATGTGGAAGTCCGAAAATCATTTCAATTATCCGTTTTCACAGTAAAAGCCACCTTTCAATCGGTAAAATTTGTAAATAAAGGATTTATTGACTTAAATTGATACTAGTCTACATGTTTATATATGCAAATTAAACTCTTATATTCACCCACAAGATCAAGGGCACTTGTAAGAAGTAATCTTGAGTTTTGACCTGAGATTTTGACATCCTACTTAGTGGTTACTATTACCTTTACGTTATTATTAAATTTTTTAGGATTTTCTATAACGTTTAATAAAATACTGCAATTTTTCATGACACAAATTTGGATCCTAGAGCGAGAAGTAGATTTATGATTATCTGAATCACTAGTTCAATCAAAGTCTATGTGCTCTCAAAGAAAACTTATGAGAGGAGATAAAAGGAGATAAAAGCAAATCATGAGAAAAAGTGCCACTGAGATGTCTTAAAGATCCTTTTTTATATTAGACCAATCAAATTAAGGAAAAAAGATATGAATTGACATTTTTTATAGAGCGAATTTTTATCTATCCAACTCTAAAAGTTGGATAAGGTTAACTTTAGTGTAAAATGTTTTGAAAACAACAAATAATTATATTATTTAATAAATAAATAAATATGTAAAAATTAGATGGTATCATATAATTGGTTGAAGACATATTATTCATATTTTAGTGATGGGTAAACAAGTTGTCCCATTTTTTATTTACACTTAAAATTATGTTTGGCATGATTAAGGTAACACATTTAGGTTAATTTAACACATACACTTGACAATTATTGGATTATTATTGTTGTTTTAAAGAGCGTGCAAGATAGAGAATCATACAAATCTTAAAATTTATCACGGTTAAACTGTGGCTAAATAGAGTCTCAGAAAATATTGTCACGGTTAAATTGTAATTAAATAGAACCATTGTTTGTTTTACCACGGTTAAGTTGGAGTTACCATACACAGGACCTCTAATTACTTGAGCCAAGTCTCAAAATTAGAAAATACATTTTAATTATGTTGTTTAACTTGCAGTTTCTTAACATAGGTGTACGAACTCCATTAACACCACTCATTTTTGTTTTAACATGAAAATTTGTTATATACATGGACAAAGTGAGGAGCACTATTACAAAAGAGATGGTTTACCTCAGATGAAATGAGGTTTTTACCTCAGTTTTGAGGTAAGATAACGAATGATGTAATGAAATCTCGCCCTTTTTTTTCATCGGTTAAATTTTTCACCGGGGTGAAATCTAAACTCCAATATTTTTAACAAACATACATTAAAAAAGAAGATTCAAATGCATTTTTTGTTCTTCTAATTTGAACTTTTTAAACTATTAGTCTCCTTATTATAAAACCAGCAATTCTGATCCCTTAAATTAGACTGCCTTTGAATTTTTTTTGGTCTCCCTGCACTTTTGCATACGTGGTAGTGATGACTAAAATTTAAAAATTATTATTAATTAATTAAAAATTAAGAAAGCATTCAGGACCTATGACCTAATTTGTTGCAACACACCTTCAACTTTCAAAGACCCGTTTTCAACCCAACTCATTTATAAAATAGCACTTAGTTAATCAAGCTTTATAAACCCTTCAATTATAATAGGAAAAAAACAATGTGGACTCAAGCATTTGGAGAAGTGATACCGTAAACACTAACACACAGAACCTTGTTTTTCAAATTTTAAGCTTTATAAATTCTTGATTTTTAAATTTCACACCTTGTATTTTGTTGTAGTATTCTTTTGTGTATTTAAAGATTGGTAGTTCACATTTCAATCACTTATCTTTTCGCATTTCTTGCTTCTTTAAGTTCAAACTAGTGTATTGGGCATTGGTTCAATTATATCATATGTCTATGTGTAATTTAAAGGTTTCTCATCAGAAAATTTAGTGGTTTTAAATACTGGTTTTATATACTGGGATTTTAGTTTTGAATTTTAAGTAATTAATTAGAATGGAATGATTTTGGTCTTTGACTGCAAGGGATTCACTTGGTTTATTTAGGGATTAATTATTATTACCTTGTAGTTTGACTAATATATGATTCATAAGGGAAATGAGTTCTGATCTTTGGTTTAATTTTTCGTTTTAATTTGCTTAGGGAATAAGTTTCTAGATTTGAAATGTTGTGCTTAGAATTTCTGTAGACAATGGTTCTGCGGTGGCTGATTTAGACAAAGGTTCTGCTCTTTCATGTAAATTGGATTATAAACTGGATTATAGCAACAATGATTTTTCATGTAAACATGCAAATTGAAGTTAGGATGTGATAGCACATGCTCTAGTTCAAGGATTCATGTAGAGTGGGTGAACAATTACAAATCATCTACTCTCTCTGTCTCATAAAAAATGTCTTATTTGAGTAATGCGCAATTTTTAAGAAAATGATTGGATGTGTTGGTTTTAGTGAAAAAACTAATATCATTTACTAGAATATATAACACCCAAAATACTCAACGGATTTATACATAAAATCAGAGTTATTAAAGCGCACCAAAATATTTGAGTGTCACAATCTACTAACACCACGCGACTCAAAAGATACATTTTACAAAAATAATTCAACTTGTAGTGGAAATTTTTTTAAAACAAAACATAATTCATAATTTGATTACAAAATGTTATCTTAAAAATGAATGAACAAGAACAAACGTCGTCCCAACACCCAAAGCACATATCAGAGTTGACTCTTAAACATGTGAAGTACACCGACTTCACTGACCACCACTCGACTTATCATGATCACCTGCATGTTACCAAAGTAAGGGTAACATTCAAACAGAAGGGGTGAGATACTTACATCATAAAAGAGGAAAATAATAAGAATAAAGCAAGTATCAAAAATTAGATTGCCACTTCCCAACAACAGCAACTAAACAAACACACCACAACACATATCAACATCATGCACATCAACAACAACTTATGCAATGAGACTCTACTTGACTCTATGCATGCGGTACCATAATTCGATCTCTATTTCAAGATCCAGTTCCTGTCGGAACTCTCGACCCCTCTTTTATGGTCTAGTATGATCCCTATTTCATGATCACACCTTCGACCCCTATTTTATGGCCACGTACAAATCCCTATTTCATGATCGCACCAACATCACAACAATCCCCACTAGGATCCAAACGAACATACCCTTCATTGGTATATTGTTCCAATCATGCACATGTCATGCAACATCAATGACATTCATGCATATATACAACAACTATAATACAACAACTTACCACAATACTGAACATCATCAACATCATACGTCTTTGCATACAACAACATATTCATCATCAATGAAACATTCATAAAATGACACAACATACATCAACATGTTACATTCATATATATCGACAATAATGTATGTAACTACAACCACAATAACAACACATGGCAACAACAACAACCAACAAACATATCAACACATGTTCATTCCAAGTAATGTTAATTATCCCTCTAATTAAGCTCGTAACTCCCTTCTAACTACTTCTAATAACATCATTTCGATTCCTATCCGTTACTATATTAATTAAGTAATTTTAGGGAATTTTTCAGAATTAAAACATGTCCTTTTTCACTCCATGTCTCGCTAAGCGAGGAGCTTGCTCGCTGAGCGAGCAACTCTATGTATTTTACTCCCCGACATTTCCACCTGCTCGCTAAGCGAGCTCTACGATTTTTGCAGTTCTCCTTCTGCGATCAAATTAACTTTCTGCTACGAAATTACATGATAAAACCCAGTTTCCAGCCATACAATCACAAAATTATCATCATTCGACCCCAAATTCACATAATTATCACACAAACATCAACTACTAACAACCTATTACAATCGTTCATCCAAATTCACTCAACCCCCAAAACCTCTAATCAACAACACAATACCTAATCCTCATTATTGAACCCTTAATAGACGAAAGAATCCCACCCTTACCTTAGTTTTGATGAGAATTCTCTTCCTCGGTCTCGAAATCCTCTTCACGCTCTAGCCCTTTCTCCTTCTTGCTTCTCAGTTTTCACGACCTTTTTATGTTCACAAAAACACGAATGGTTTCCCATTTTTCCTTATTCCAACATAACCCCTTAGACAAAATCTATGGTTTTCCTCTTTTACCCTTACTATCTTTACTAATTCACCATTCTACCATTTCCTCTTAATATTCCAAATATTTTAATTATCCAATAATAAAATTATTCAATATAATATAATTACTTTAAATTAATATTATACTCAATAATAAAATACTTCTCTTCACACTGAAAACACAACAATTCCAATTTAAATAATTAAATAAAAATCGGGGCGTTACAACTCTCCCCTACTTAAAAAGGTTTTTGTTCTCGAAAACTTACCTCATACGAATATATTCAGATACGACTCTCGCATCCAGCTCTCCAGTTCCCAAGTCATGTGCCCACCGGCAGCTCCTCCCTAAACCACCTTCACAGGGACAATCTCCTTGCTTCTCAACTGCTTTACTTCACGATCACCAATTCGTTATGGTAATGCTTCAATCGTAAGATTATCTCTTACCTTAACTTTATCCATTTGTGTTAAATGTGACGGATCCAAAACATACTTCTGAAGCTGTGAAACATGAAATACATCATGCAAATTGGACAATCTCGGTGGCAATGCCACTCTATAAGTGAAGGAAAATTGCGATCTAAACGCAGCGGAAAAACAAAATTTCCTTTAGTGATCCTTACGAATGAGCATGGTCAGTGATAGAATCGTTACCTCTTTGTGGCGATTCAGATCTTTGATGCAGCGATCACAAGCGTTGATGAAGTGCAACGCCTCTACTCAGTCCACACGAACAGCTTCCGGTCACAGTGCTAGCTGCTTACGAACGGAATTATTTGAGTGAGAAAAGAGAATCAAAAACGAAATTGCATCAAGTGAAAGCTTCATCACAAGGGTTCCTTTTATAGACTCTCTTGTGGGCTGCGGGCTAAAAGCCCAATTCACATGATCCATAATAATATTATATATTATTATAATAACTATTATTATAATAAATATATTTATTTTATTATTATTTTATAACCATTATAAAATAACAATAATTATTATTATATTATCCGAATTTCTATTTTCACTTAAGTGCACCGTACCTTACGGTGTTCCTTTGATTTCTCTATCTCTCATCAAACTGTCCTTATGTGTGTGACCCTGTAGGATTTCGTAACGTTGGTAATTATATTAAATTATATATTTAACACAATAAACAGTGAGCGGTATCTAGCAACACATCACTGCTACCCAAGTCACGAAAATGTCATGTGATCTGACAAAACCTTTTTCGTGATAATATATGTTTGTACAATTACCCTTTTGCCCCTATGTCTATATTGAACACAAGGCATACACTGTGTCATCCTTGTCCAGTTCAATATTGGGCCCTTAGACACTTCTCCTGTTATGCAGGATTGGCAAATTCCATCTAGGACACTCATGTCCCTCAGCATGCTTCGTGGAGTGCCCATCAACTGTCTTTATGATCATCCAGTTACGGATAATGTTTGATCAACAATAAAACACCCGACTCTACATCTAGGGTCCATAGTGGTTTCAGGTCGAAGGGTGGTAATACACCATTATCACCATGAGAATAACTTATGACACTTTGCATAACATACTATGTAGTATTCTCATAGCGGGTCAATCCGGTATAAATATTACTCCTAATATTTATACCTATGTCAAGACTTGATAACTCTTTATCCATGATCCATGAGATGTGATCATCAGTCTATCTTCATAATAGTCTCAATGCTTTAATGTTATCCCACTTTGCAATAAAGCTTGACTACGGATATTTTAAGAATAATGTCTTTATGTTTAATGGGATCTCATGATTAAGTCACACTTAACATTTCATTAAACAGACTAACTATTCTAGGGACTTTATTATTCTGAAAGACAAACATAATAAAGAAATGCCTTTTATTATTAAACGAATAATCCGATACAAGTACCAAAAAGTATTGGCCTCTAGGGCTTACACCAACAATCTCCCACTAGCACTAGAGCCAATTAGGCATACCCTTAATACCCATAGATCTAGTATGACCATCATGCTTCTGTTGCGCAAGAGGCTTTGTTAATGGGTCAGCGATATTGTCAAGTGTAGGTACTCTGCATATCTTCACATCTCCCCGATCGATTATCTCTCGAATGAGGTGATAACGCCTAAGTATGTGTTTGGATCGTTGGTGAGATCTAGGCTCCTTAGCTTGTGCGATAGCACCATTGTTATCACAATATAAACCAATGGGATCCACAATGCTAGGGACTATGCCAAGTTCACTAATGAACTTCTTGATCCAAACAGCTTCCTTTGCTGCATTTGAGGCAGCAATATACTCGGCCTCAGTTGTAGAATCAGCAACTGTTTCCTGCTTTGAACTTTTCCAGCTCACAGCGCCACCATTGAGACAGAACACATAACCAGATTGTGATCTAAAATCATCCTTATCTGTCTGGAAGCTAGCATCAGTGTAACCAATTACATCAAGCTCTTCCTGACCTCCATATATCAAGAATGAATCCTTAGTCCTTCTCAAGTACTTAAGGATATTCTTGACAGCTACCCAGTGAGCATCACCGGGATCAGATTGGTACCTACTCGTTGCACTTAATGCATACGAGACATCTGGTCGAGTACATAACATGGCATACATGATAGATCCTATTGCAGATGCATATGGAATCTTATTCATGTGATCCCTTTCTTCCTTAGTTGAAGGGGATTGTGTTTTTGATAAACACAGACCATGTTGCATAGGTATGAATCCTTTCTTGGAATCATGCATATTAAAGCGTCTCAACACTTTATCTATGTATGTACTTTGACTTAGGCCAAGCAGTTTTTGTGATCTATCTCTATAGATCCTAATTCCTAATATATAGGCTGCTTCACCTAGGTCTTTCATAGAAAAACAATTCCCTAACCAAGTCTTCACTTGTTGCAAGGTAGGGACATCGTTTCCAATGAGTAATATGTCATCTACATATAATACCAGAAACACGATCATGCTCCCACTAACCTTCTTGTAGACACAAGGTTCATCTTCATTTTTGATGAATCCATATTGTTTTACGGTTTCATCAAAACGAAGATTCCAGCTTCTGGAAGCTTGCTTCAATCCATAGATTGATCGCTGTAACTTGCATATCTTTTGGGCATCTTGTGGTATGTCAAATCCTTCAGGTTGTGTCATGTACACATCCTCAAGAAGATTCCCATTAAGGAAAGCAGTTTTGACATCCATCTGCCATATTTCATAATCATGATATGCAGCGATGGCAAGTAAAATCCGAACAGATTTAAGCATTGCAACTGGTGAAAAGGTTTCATCATAGTCAACCCCATGAATTTGTTTATATCCTTTTGCAACCAGTCTTGCTTTATAGGTATGTACCTTACCATCCATGTCAGTCTTCTTCTTGAAGACCCACTTGCATCCTATAGGGTTAACTCCTATAGGAGGTTCTACCAAGGTCCAAACCTGGTTTGTATACATGGAATCCATTTCAGATTTCATGGCTTCTAGCCACTTCTCAGACTCAGGACCAGTTATGGCCTCTTTGTAGGTCACAGGCTCATCTTGATCCATGAGTAATACATCACCCTGATCACTTATGAGATATCCATATCTCTCAGGTTGGTGACGTATCCTGCTTGACCTACGCTGGTCTTGTTCTACTTGAGCAGGTTGCTCTTCCACAACTACTTGTGTTTCCTGCTCTAGTTCCTCCATAGGTGTTTCAATGTTTTGTGATTCTTGAATTTCTTCAAGCTCTATTTTCCTCTCACTGTTTCCTTTGGAAATAAAATCCCTTTCCAGAAAGACTCCAGTTCGAGCGACAAACACTTTGCCCTCAGAAGGATTGTAGAAGTAATATCCTCTTGTTTCTTTAGGATACCCCACAAATAAGCATTTGTCAGATTTGGGCTCAAGCTTGGTTGAAATTTGTCGTTTGACGTAAACTTCGCAACCCCAAATCTTCATGTAAGACATATGTGGTCTCTTACCACTCCATATCTCATATGGTGTCTTATCAACCTTTTTGGATGGAACACGGTTAAGTGTGTAAGCTGCTGTTAATAATGCATGTCCCCAAAAGGAGTTTGGAAGATCGGCGTGACTCATCATGGATCGGACCATGTCTAACAAGGTTCGATTTCTTCTCTCAGATACACCATTCCATTGTGGTGTTCCAGGAGGAGTAAGTTGGGATAGAATCCCATACTCTTTTAGATGGTCATCAAATTCTAGGCTTAAATATTCACCGCCTCGATCTGATCGAAGAACTTTAATATTCTTACCTAGTTGGTTTTGTACTTCATTCTTGAATTCCTTGAACTTTTCAAAGGACTCAGATTTGTGTTTCATTAAATACACATATCCGTATCTACTGAAGTCATCAGTAAAAGTGATGAAGTACTGAAAACCTCCTCTGGCTGGTATGTTCAGTGGTCCACATACATCAGTATGTATGAGTGCCAAAAGATCATTAGCCCTTTCACCTTTTCCTGTGAATGGGGACTTTGTCATCTTTCCAATTAAACAAGATCTGCATGTCTCATATGATTCATAATCAAAAGAGTCCAAGAGTCCATCTTTATGGAGTTTGGAAATGCGTTTCTCATTTATGTGGCCTAATCGACAGTGCCAAAGGTAAGTTGGATTCAACTCATTAGGTTTCAACCTTTTAGTATTAATGTTATAAATTGGCATTTCAAGATCAAGGACATATAGTCCATTATTCATTTTTGCAGTAGCATAGAATATATCATTCAAATAAATGGAGCAACAATTGTTCTTTATTATGAATGAAAAACCAAACTTGTCCAAACAAGAAACGGAAATAATATTCCTGCTAATTGCAGGTACATAATAACAGTTCTCTAACTGAATTATTAAACCACTAGGTAAAGTTAAAACATAAGTTCCTACAGCTAAAGCAGCAACCTTTGCTCCATTGCCAACTTGTAGGTCAACTTCACCTTTTGCCAAATCTCTACTCCTTTTTAGCCCCTGCACATTAGTACAAATGTGAGAACCGCATCCAGTATCTAATACCCATGATGCAGAAGTAGATAAATTAATTTCAATAACAAAAATACCTGAATTTGAAGTCTCTACTCCATTTTTCTTATCTTCCAGGTACTTTGGGCAATTTCTCTTCCAATGTCCGGTCTTACCGCAATGGAAGCAAGTGCCCTCCTTTGCTATTCCTCCACTAGGCTTCAAAACAGGAGGAGTGGGTTTGGGTTTGGCAACTTCCTTGCCTTTCCCTCTACCACCCTGTTTGATGGGCCTCTTGTTCTGTTTCTTTCCATTACTGACCATCAGAATGGATTTCCCTTTTGTCTTCATATTCTGCTCAGCAGTTCTCAACATGCCTAGCAGTTCTGGAAGACTTTTGTCCAAGTCATTCATATTGAAATTCAGGACAAACTGACTGAAATTCTCTGGCAACGATTGCAAGATCAGATCAATCGCAAGTTCTTTTCCAAGGGGAAACCCTAATCTGTCAAGGTTCTCCACATACCCAATCATCTTGAGTACATGGGGACTTACAGGGGCTCCCTCAGCTAACTTGCTATTAAAAAGGGACTTTGAAACCTGAAACCTCTCATTTCTTGCTTGCTCTTGATAAAGCATTTTCAGATGTCCGATCATATCGAACGCAGACATGTTCTCGTGTTGCTTTTGCAACTCAGAGTTCATGGTAGCAAGCATGAGGCAAGCGGTTTCATTGGCATCATCGAAATGCTTCTTATAAGCATCTCTTTCTGCCTTTGGTGCAGAACTAGGAGGTTCCTCCTCAGGAACTGGTGTCTCCAAGACATACAGCTTCTTATCGTGCTTGAGGACAATCCTCAGATTACGGTGCCAATCCAGGAAATTTGTCCCAGACAATTTTTCCTTATCTAGGATGGATCGCAAAATATTGTTCGATGTGTTTGTTGTCATGGTAATCTACAAGAGAAATATGAAAATATAAGTATCATTAAAACAACATATTTAATTAGGCCTTTAATCAAATATGCTCCCACTATTTTATTCAAAACAAATGACCCTCATCATTTGATTCGGAAAATCCCGTTGGAAGACTTTCTAGTGGGTCGAGATCCATGTTTCACTTTGTTTTAAGTCAACGTTAGGCTGATTACACAAAACTAAGTTATTTAGGTAGGAACTCCTTCCAATTGTATCTCATACAACTCTCGAATATTTTCAATTGGGTGAATAACTCCTTATTCTGATCCATCACATGAATCATTCCCAATTCTTGCTTCTAAACATGTATAATCTTATTATAATTTGTTTAGTTAAGTTTGACCCATTGTTTTAGCAATTGGATATTACAATTATCCCATCACACCTTACTAATATAGAACATGCACCTCGCGTAGGCGAAACCTACAATGCTCGATACTAGTCTTGATGAGTGCTAAAAATTGGAAAGCATAAACTTAATATTTAATTTTAAGGGATTTTGTTATTAGTTTGATCTCACCGGCTTAACATGCAAAACGTCTCTCACATGCATCAACATACAATTACATGCATCAACATACATATAAAAAGATACAATTATGGCCCCTAACGCAATTGTTCTCTCAAGCCAATGAGAGAACCTAAGCTAACCTAATAACGATCTAAGCTTCTCCAAGCATGATCTCCAAGGTTATCCTCCTTCAATATTGAATACTTCCTTTTTCTTCATAACATAATATTACATTACATATAAGAAAACTCGTTTTACATACGAGGGAGTGAGATGAGAAAAGAAGTTACATAAAGAGATTGAGAGAGAGGCACGACACGCAGGCCGTATTTAAAAATCCCAAAACAATAATAAAGGATAAACTAAGGCCATAACTGATCACCACAAATAAATAATAATAAACACACTTTTATTATTAGTTTAAAATTCCGATAATTAAATAAACTAAATTAAATTTCGGCTGATTGATCACACTTTGCAGACTTAGCCGGGGGTTCCGCTGCCCGGTCAGGGGCAGCGCCCCGGCGAAAAATTTTATGAACACTTCATTGTATTTCACGTCGTTTCCTGCACAACTTTTGTGCATTTACAACCCCAACCGGAAAAGTCTGCGGCAATACAACACTTGTACTGCCATTAATCCTAATGCAACAATTTCATGCCGTCAAACACAACTCGATTAATAACTCAATATGATAGATCAACATGTCATTGCTTCACCATACTAACGTCGGATTCCGAAGCGAATGAAAATGATGATCTTTCAAAAGAATTACAATCCTTATGTGATTGAATGGATGAAATCAAAACAGTATATCCCATATACCATCTTTGCATCAGAATTTCTTATATCTTATATAAAAGTGATCGATCTAATTGTGTAACCTATGGATGATCAATGTATCGCACAACTTCACCATACTAATGTCGGTTTCTGAAGCATAATCAACATCAATCATCCAAATCGTACACAACAGATGCCAAATTTAATTAATCGTTTATTGTTAAATTCATTCTGTGTTTTAATCGAATCAAATACAGAAAAGACGGAAATTTAACAGCTATCAGATCCATGGTTTCGTAAGTGGCTCTGATACCACTGAAGGAAAATTGCGATCTAAACGCAGCGGAAAAACAAAATTTCCTTTAGTGATCCTTACGAATGAGCATGGTCAGTGATAGAATCGTTACCTCTTTGTGGCGATTCAGATCTTTGATGCAGCGATCACAAGCGTTGATGAAGTGCAACGCCTCTACTCAGTCCACACGAACAGCTTCCGGTCACAGTGCTAGCTGCTTACGAACGAAATTATTTGAGTGAGAAAAGAGAATCAAAAACGAAATTGCATCAAGTGAAAGCTTCATCACAAGGGTTCCTTTTATAGACTCTCTTGTGGGCTGCGGGCTAAAAGCCCAATTCACATGATCCATAATAATATTATATATTATTATAATAACTATTATTATAATAAATATATTTATTTTATTATTATTTTATAACCATTATAAAATAACAATAATTATTATTATATTATCCGAATTTCTATTTTCACTTAAGTGCACCGTACCTTACGGTGTTCCTTTGATTTCTCTATCTCTCATCAAACTGTCCTTATGTGTGTGACCCTGTAGGATTTCGTAACGTTGGTAATTATATTAAATTATATATTTAACACAATAAACAGTGAGCGGTATCTAGCAACACATCACTGCTACCCAAGTCACGAAAATGTCATGTGATCTGACAAAACCTTTTTCGTGATAATATATGTTTGTACAATTACCCTTTTGCCCCTATGTCTATATTGAACACAAGGCATACACTGTGTCATCCTTGTCCAGTTCAATATTGGGCCCTTAGACACTTCTCCTGTTATGCAGGATTGGCAAATTCCATCTAGGACACTCATGTCCCTCAGCATGCTTCGTGGAGTGCCCATCAACTGTCTTTATGATCATCCAGTTACGGATAATGTTTGATCAGCAATAAAGCACCCGACTCTACATCTAGGGTCCATAGTGGTTTCAGGTCGAAGGGTGGTAATACACCATTATCACCATGAGAATAACTTATGACACTTTGCATAACATACTATGTAGTATTCTCATAGCGGGTCAATCCGGTATAAATATTACTCCTAATATTTATACCTATGTCAAGACTTGATAACTCTTTATCCATGATCCATGAGATGTGATCATCAGTCTATCTTCATAATAGTCTCAATGCTTTAATGTTATCCCACTTTGCAATAAAGCTTGACTACAGATATTTTAAGAATAATGTCTTTATGTTTAATGGGATCTCATGATTAAGTCACACTTAACATTTCATTAAACAGACTAACTATTCTAGGGACTTTATTATTCTGAAAGACAAACATAATAAAGAAATGCCTTTTATTATTAAACGAATAATCCGATACAAGTACCAAAAAGTATTGGCCTCTAGGGCTTACACCAACAATAAGTAACAGGTCCAACTCTCGCCGAAATCTGGTACGGACCAATAAATTTAGGAGTAAGCTTTCTCGACTTCAAAGCTCGTCCAACACCAGTCACATGAGTAACCATAAAAAACATCTGGTCTCCTTCTTGAAACTTAAGATCTTTCCTTCTCTTATCATGGTATCTCTTCTGTCTACTCTGTGAAGTTCTCATCTTATCTTGAATCAACTTCACCATCTTAGTAGTCTGCTGCACAATATCAGGTCCAAGTACCACACTTTCACCTGACTCATGCCAACACAAAGATGTATGACATCTTCGACCATACAATGCTTCAAACGGCGCCATTATGCTACTGGAATAATAATAGTTATTATAAGTAAACTCGATCAATGACAAGTGATTATACCAAACACCTCTTTATTCAAGCACACAAGCCCTTAACAAATCTTCCAAAGATTGTATCATCCTCTTTGTCTGCCCATCAGTCTGAGGATGATAAGCTAAACTCAACTTCAACTTCGAACCTAATGCCTCTTGCAAACTCTTCCAAAATCTCAAAGTAAACCGCAGATCTCTATCTGACACAATATTCAAAGGTATTTCGTGTAACTTCACAATCATACCGACATATATTTCTGTAAAGAATAAGTAATACCAATTAGAATAAAATGCGCTAACTTAGTCAACCTATCAACAATCACTCAAATAACATCATGCCCTCTCAGAGTAATAGGTAACCCCCTAACAAAATCCATTGAGATATTATCCTATTTCCACTCAGGAATATCCAACGGTTGCATCAAACCAACAGGTTTCTAATGTTCCACTTTCGACTTCTGACAAGTCAAACATGCATAAACAAACTGATCCACATCAAGCTTCATACCAGGCCACCAAAAGACCTTCTTCAAACCACTTCTATGTCCTTCTTCAAGAATCATTCTCTTCAATTCAAGATCATCGGGAATGAAAATACGATCCTAAAATCATAGCACTCCCTGTTCATCAACTCAAAATTCATTACTTCTAACTCGCTCATCACTGGCCATCAAGTCTACCAATTTCACATTTGACTTCTGACTTTCCCGTATACTATCAAGAAAATCATTATTAATCTTCAATATTCCCAACATCACACTATGAGGTGTCTGTTCATAAACCAAACTCATATCTTTGAATTGTTCAATCAACTCCAACTCTCTAGCCATCATGACCTACATATGCAATGTCTTCCGACTCAAGGCATCAGCTACAACATTAGCTTTACCGGGATGATAATTCAAACTGAAATCATAGTCCTTCAAAAATCCCAACCAATGTCCCTGCCTCATATTCAACTCCTTCTAATCAAACATGTATTTAAAACTCTTATGATCATTATACACCTCAAATCTCAAACCATATAGATACTGCCTCCAAATCTTTAATACAAAAACCATAGTTGCTAAATCCATATCGTGAGTAGGATAATTCCTCTCATGAATCCTCAACTGATGTGAAGCATAAGCCACCACTTGACCGTCTTGCATTAACACTCCACCTAAACCCATCAAATAAGCATCACAATAAACCACAAATGGTTCATCTACTTTTGGCAAAGTCAGAACTGGAGCAGTAGTCAACTTTTTCTTCTGCTCAATGAAACTTTTCTCACACTGGGAGTCCCACACAAATGCTTTATCCTTACAAGTTAATTGAGCCAACGAAAGTGCCAACTTCGAAAAACCTTCAATAAATCTTCGATAATAACCAGCTAACCCCAAGAAACTTCTAATATTTGTCACTGACTTCGGAGTCTCCCATTGTAGAACTGCATCTACCTTAGATGAATCCACAACAATCCCTTCTCTTGAAATCACTTAACCAAGAAAAATCACCTCTTTTAACCAAAACCCGCACTTCAATAACTTAGCATACAACTTCAGCTCTTTCAACACTTGCAGCACAATCTGCAAATGTTCAACGTGCTCTTCTTCTGAATTTGAGTAAATTAGAATATCATCAATAAAAACAACAACAAATTGATCCACATAATCATGGAAAATATGATTCATATATTCCATGAACACACCAGGTGCATTAGTAAATCCAAATGGCATCACTACATATCCATAGTGTCAAATCGATCTTAGTAAACATATGGGCACCAACCAACTGATCCATCATATCATCTATCCTTGGAAGCATATACTTTTTCTTAATTGTCACCTTATTCAGTTGTCTGTAATCAATACACAATCTCATGCTACCATCTTTCTTTTTCACCACGGCGGCACACTTGGTCTTAGAAACTTATTTTCTGACAGTTCCTCTAACTGTTTCTTCAATTCAGATAACTCGAAAGCTGACATACGATACAATGTCATCGAAATAGGTCTAGTTCCTGGAACAAGATCAATACTGAATTCCACCTATCTCTCGGGCGGAACATTCACATCATCATCTGGAAATACTTCAGGGAAATCTCTCATCACTAGCAATTCACTAATTGCCACATCATTATCCACCGATAAAGATGCAAACAACTCCAAAACTTGCGCTTCTTCATTAAAAATCTCTTTCAACTCTCGAGCAGACCAACTCCTGGTTCTGATTCTGATTTTGATATTTCTTTATCTTCTGGTTTTCCAGAACCGTCAGAACTAGTTGTTGCAACAAAAGTAACATTTGTGTATTCTTCATCAAAATTTCCTTTTTCAGTCAGAGTTATCCCAAGTAGCTAAGAGTCCTTTATTTTCATGGGTGAAGTTCTTCTTAAACTTCTTCACCTAGTTGAGAAGCTTCAGAAACTCACTTATGTAATGACCTGGCTCATTACATTCATAACATATGGGTTCTTTTTCAGAATTATGTCTCCTCTATCCAGATGATTCAGAACGTCCGTTGTTTCTTCTAAAAGCTCTGAGCTTATACTGTATGTGTTTCTACAGCTTGTTAACTTTTCTGGAAATCTGAGACAACTCATCTTCTATGTCAACATTAGAACTATCTAACTCATTCTTAGCTTGATATTCCTTTGTATTTTCAGTATTCAACTTGATAGCAACATATTTAACCTTCTTCTAAGGTTCGTCTTGTTTTAGATCAATCTCGTGACTTCTTACATAACTAATGAGCTCTTCAAGACTTAGGTTGTTCAGATCTTTATCTAACTTCAAAGCTGTTACCATTGGTCTCCATTTTGAAGGAAGACTTCTGATAATTTTCTTGTCATGATCTGTAGTAGAGTATCCTTTGTCCAATACTCTGAGTCCATCTACAAGCATCTGAAATCTGGAAAATATGGCTTCCATTGCTTCATCATCTTCCATCTTGGAGGCTTCATATTTTTGGATTTAGGAAAAAGCCTTAGAATCCTTAACTTGAGTGTTTCCTTCATTAGTCATTTGTAATGAGTCAAAAATGGATTTGGCTATTTCTCTGTTAGTTATCTTCTCACACTCAATATAAGAGATAACATTGATAAAAAAGGTTCTCTCCTTATGATGATTTTTGTAATCCTTCTCCTGTTGGTCACTCATTGAACTCCTAGCAACCTTCTTTCCAATAGCATCTTCCGGATGAATGTAGTTATCGACTACCATATCCCAGAGATCTACATCATAGCCAAGGAAAAAAATTTCTATTATGTCCTTCCAATAATTAATTTTCTCGCCATCGAAGACCAGTGGTTTTGCGCTCTAGTGATCTTTCTCATGTGTAATTGAAGTTTAGGTTGAGGAAGCTGACAGGGTTGCAACCATTATAACAATAGAAACTCACACAAATACTTGATCTGTACTGACACGGTGAAGTGTATGATAACCTTTTATCACAATCAGAACTAGATCTCTGATGCCAATTGAAGGTGTGAGAAAACACAAGAAATAGGGGGTTTGAATTGGTGTTTTGAAAAATAAAGTTTTTTGTGAAAACACAACAAATATATCAAACAACAAAAGAGAGAAAGAACAAGCTGATTTATCCTGATTCACTTGTCAACCACAAGCTACCTCCAATCCACCCGCCAAGGTGATTTTGCCTTCAATAAGGACTTAATCCACTATAATCGTAATAGATTACAATGCACAGAACTTGTGTCACTAACTGCACAAACAACTGATGAGACTTACAATAGTCACTGCACAACCAGCTGATGCGACTTCCACAATGCATAACCAACTATTGTGACTAAAAACCACCAAGACTTACTACCATAGTCTTCCTAAAGCTCCTGACCTTCACTCGATCCTTTAGGAAATATAAACAATAGTTTGCAACAAAGTTTTATTTACAATAGAGTGCTTCTAAATAAGCAGATTAAACACAATTAAAAGATTTTGAGTATTTGCACTACTTGTTAGAAAATTTGCTTTGTATGTGCGTTTCAAATATTACGTAATCTCTTGTGCATTTCCCTTTGAGAGAAAATATTTATATATGCGCTTGAGAAAAAAGATCCGTTGCATCATAGCTGGCCAGAGGAAAGTCATTATTGAGGGTGAAAAATAATACACACAATCGTTCTTACATACCACCAAATCAAGGTAGTGGGTAGTGGAATTGTTAGTGGAATGAAGTGTCTTTGTACTTTTGTATTATTCCCTCTTATCCCTTAATCCTCATCTTTTGATCTTTAGAGGCTTCTGGTTGATAGATGATTGAAGCATGAGTATAGGAAATGATAACTCTCTTGATCATCAATCCTTGCCTTCAGAACTTCAGAAGCTTCTGGTTGACATATGATTGAATCATGAGTAGAGGAAAAGATTGTTGGGTCTTCAGAATCTCAAGTCTTAAGTCTTCAGAACCTTGTTCACTCAAAACCATGTCTTTAGAAATTCAACACTTGTCTTCAAAACCTTTGTTCTTGAAGTCTTCAAAATCTTCATAACCTTGTTCACTCAGAACTATGTCTTTAGAATCTTCAGCACTTGGTCTTTAGAACCTTTAGTCTTCAGAGCTTCAAGTCTTCAGATTCTTTATGCACTTGGTCTTTACACTACAAGAAAATTGGTAGATTGCGACGGTTCATTTTGGCAGATTACGACGGTTAGAACCGTCGCAATTTCTAAGTTACGACGGTTGATGTACTGTCGCAGAATTGTGCGTCGCGAGGCCATATAACGATGGTTGTGAAAACCGTCGTACACACCGCCGTTATATTTACGACGGATATTTAACTGACGTAAACATTCTTTTGTGACGGTTTCCAACCGTCTTAAATTGCTTATTGATTTTTGTTTTAATTGTTAATTACGACGGTTAAAACTGTCGTAATTATCCATTTGACACATGATTATATGGCTTTTTGCGACGTTTATAACTGTCGTAATCTACATAATTTTTTTTTATTGTTGATTATGACGGTTATGACTGTCGTAACTTTTATTTGATTCATGTTCATAACATTGATTGCGACGGTTATAACTGTCGTAACTTTTGTAATGCTTTTATTTTATTTATTGATTACAACGGTTTCTAACCGTCGTAATTTTGTTTATAATATATATTTTTATTTTAATTATTATCTATTAAAATGTTTTTAAATATAATATTATTTATTTTCATTGAATTATTTTTACAAAAATATTTTTATTTATGGTATTATTTTTTTTAATACTCCTATATTTTTTATATGATTTTCTATATTACCTTTTAACATAGTAAAATTAAATCAAATCATAGAAATGAAATATCTATAAACACTTTTTAACGTAGTAAAATTAAATCCAATCATAGAAATGAAATATCTATAATGTTATATCATAATCATGTAATATCCATAAAACATATAATATTCATAATCATAATATCCTAATCTTATAATAATAATAAGCATCATAATACCAAAATACATTAAAAAAATCCATAAGAACCATCAACAGGTAGCTAAAAAAGTATATAGAAAAACATCAAAGTCTAGTTTGTCCTTCCTGATGATCCATTTTCTGCAATTCGGTAGCTAGACTCAGAAGAACGTCTACCATCAACAGGTGACTCCAACCCCTGAAAATAAAGTATTAAACTTAGAAGAATGTCTTCCACTAGAATGAACTATCAATCTTAAACTTATATATTTTAAAAATAATAATAGATTTCATGAAAATCATACCTGTGTTCCACTAGAATTTTGCATTTGCATTAAGAATTCAATTTCTTTTGTCCTAGCAATATCCTTTTCCTTTAAGAATGTGATTGCCTCCAACAATTCATCAATTTTTGAATTTTTTTCTTTAAGCACATTAATTTCTTTTTGCATTTCCTTTATTTTTTCATTTTCTTCAAAAGAAGAAGACGATCTCGTAGATCCATTAATCTGAGATGGTGTAACTCCAAGTCCCATACTACGAACATATCCAGGATGTTCTTTTCCAAATACTTTTTGAAATGCCTCATTTTCAGACACGGAATCCTTAATTGCAGCTTGTAATTTTTCCTGCACATGCAAAAGAGCAAATTAAGCTATTGTTTATATAACAAGAATCATGATGCAATAAACTTAATATCTTAATAACATTATTATAAAAATATTATTACCCAAATAGGAAGACACATAGTATATAATATATCCATGGTAAAAATTAATAGATAACAAACTCGTTAATATAATAACTTAATAGTAAAAGCAGTATGTAATCAACATTAATTTAGGTGGTAACTACTTGATCAGACAATGATATAGACCTGCAATCAACATTATGCCATAGATATTTCGTAAGTGAATATAACTCTCATGTTTAATGTTGTTGCATGGGGACACCTATATTATGGATGAAACTTTTACATGGAGAAACTATGCTATGCACCATCAATAGTGACATACATTTATTCCTCAAATTTTTAATATAAATATTTGATTTAATTCAACAGTAATAAAACAATTAACATAACATTTATTTCTCAATTTTTTATACATTTCAAACTCATCTTAATTAACTAGTTTTCAGACAGGTTCTCCCCATCTATAAGAGATGCCAAAATGTTTGATTTTTTTCTAAAACATTAAGGAGACTAACAAATATTTTAAAATAATTAACTTGTACTTACATTATTGTTGTATGCATGTTCATTGACAAAAAAACCGTCTGTTTTTTTATGAGAAATTGCATACATTTCACTTCTACTGTATGATCGTCCATCTCTCGATTCCTAATATTAAGAACAAATATTAATAATTTGTATTATCAAAAAATAAAAATATATAGATTTAGACATACCAACTCCTGTTGTTTCCTTGCAAGCGACTTAGATCCAAGTGTGTGTGGAATCTTCAATTTTCCTCTATTTTGGGCATTTTGTTTTGCTATTTTCTACATTAGTAACAAAAAAACATGTGTTATAGATAAGGATAAGATACAATTCATTACTTATGCATTAAAAATAAAATTATACGGGTAAAACACTAATATTACCTGTGTCTTTTCTTTCCGCCTATATTGAACAAAAACAGCCCAATCTTTTTCATCAATGCCTTTGCATTTTGGATAATTTTTAAGATTTTCCTCCAAAGTGAGATCCCATCTATAAAATATTTGAAACAATTGACAACGACCTTCCTTCCATTTCTTTGCAGCAGAAGCAAGTATGTAAGTTTTGTCACGCCCATCATCAACATTAAAATGGAGCTAACCATAAGAATAAAAATAGGTTAATAAAGCAAATGATAATCACCATAAAAATTATTTACAAAATATGTATTTGTTTATCAATGATACCTTTATCTTTGAATCATAAAACGATTCTTTTCTATCCATTGGAATATCCCTCCAACAATCAAACATTATGGGAAAGTCTTTAAACATTCTAACAAGTGTACCCAAATACCCAGCTAACAAACCAGCAGCCGATCCTACTGCACGATGAGCCTTATCCCAATCAAGTATTATCCATGTTCCATCAGACTCTGATTTCGCAACCAAATCTTTCACACATAAACGTGTGTTTGAAATATAACCTTCTTCATCTATCACATAAAAAAAGTAAACATTTTTAGATTCAAATGTCTACCTATTGTTGCTTGGTATATAACAAATTTAGTCACAAAATAATCATGTTATGAATGTCTTACAAAGATGTTAGAAACTAAACATAAAATAATATTATGCATTTCAAGTAACCCTGTTTGTTATATACCAAGCAACAATAAATATTTGATTTAAATAACAATTAACCTTAAATTACTTACTAATAATATTTACATCCCAATACTCAGAACTAGCCACTCGAACAACATCTTTAGTCCCTTCTTTGACCACAACACCTTCAACCTCGTCTCCTACCACAACATTTTCAGTCTCATCTCTAACCGTAACATTTTTGGTCTCATCTACTACCACAACATCTTCATCCTCATCTTCTAACACAACATCTTCAATTGTAGTTTGGATTGCCGGAGGGATTGTTGTAGTTTGGATTGACGGAGGGGTTATTGTAGTTTGGATTGGTGGTGGGGTTGTTGCAGTTTGGATTGGTGGTGGGGTTGTTGTAGTTTGGATTGGAGGATAGGTTATTGATGATTTTTGAGTTGTCGTTGAACGTAGGCGCTTCTTGTTTACTTCAAGCTCTCCAGGTTGTACAAACCTCGGACAACCCTTCACAGACTAATTAAAATGCATCAATGAAACATGATTATTAAAATGCATTAACGTTCTAGATTTATTAAATGTATCAAAATAAACACATCTCAAAGCTAATGATTTCATTTAGACACGTATCAAAAACCATATCCATCTGCCAATTTTCAAAACCATAGCAAATAATATAGTGAAACCAATAACAACAATATAGTGAAACCAATATAGGCATAACTAGATGGATTTTGAATGATTCTACAATTTCCCCATAACAACAATATAGTGAAACCAATATATCAGATAAACCATATACAAACAACTTTGCATTTGTTATTACAAAAATTACATGAAACAGAAACAGGTTTGTTTAAAGATATGGACAAATTTGTTTAAAGAACAGATAACTAATCAGTTTAAAGAACAAATTTGTTTAAGATGGGGACCAATTTTCAAATACATTCAAATATGAGAATTTATTACTAACCGGTGATGGTTTTGAAGAAGACGAAGATGGTTTGTAAAGGGATTGAGAGAGTTTTGTAAGATTGAGAGCCCGCATCTTTTTCTGATTCTCTTCAATTGTTTTGCGGCGAATATCCTCATATGATGAATTCATGATTTCACAACACACTTCAACTACATGTATAGGTGATAAACAAGTCAGTACACTAAAATATAAATTATGACTACAACATTAATATATATATATATATATATATATATATATATATATATATATATATATATATATATAACATAAACATAAACAGTAACAAAATTTATGAATACAAATTAGTATGCATAGTCCTAACAAAGAGAATCCAAATTCCTCTGCATTTTCGTAACACGTATAGCAACAAATGCAAATGCAACTTGTTCATTTATTATCTTAAGAGTAGCAGTAAGATGATTGGCTCCTTTTGCCATAAATGTAAATGCAACTTTGTTGGTAAACTATAATGGATTTAATCATTTGTATAGGTGAGTTAGCCATCGAAACTGTAGGCATTGATTAAAATAGTCATTTATTTTTTAGGATTTGCAAATACATCCATTAAACTGTAAAATATCATTCAAAATGGTATGGCACCTCCGTTAACTTCTATTGTTAAAGACTATGATGCATCACATTAACCAGACAGTATAAGCAAATTAAGAACCGCAAGTGTGCATGTGGTAATTACAGGCAAATTAGCCCCTAAAATACCTAAGTTTCATAAGCAAATTAATCTCTAGCGTGATGGCATTGATGTAGAATCAACGTGGAGGGATATCATAATTGGTAACGTGGCATGTTAGTCTTTAACTATAAAAGCTAATAGAAGGACTCGATTTTATACTTTGTAACTGCAAAAAATTTATACAGATACATCCAATTTCATAATTTCAAATTTCTGGATCATCATTAGAAAAAATCAGTTCCAAATTTTGTGTTGGATATGGCTCAATGGGTGTCATAATTTCATCATTTCCACCCATCTCATACAAGTCTCTTGGCTTCAAATGAACAGGTATGCTCCATCCTTGTTCGCTCTCATCATCCACATAAAAAACCATTTGAGCTTCTGACGCTTGAATGTATGGTTCATTATCTTCATGTTCCCGAGTATGTAGCAGTCTTGCAAAGTTTATAGAGGTAAAACCCAACTTATCTTTCTTAATGCCTCTTGGATTTGTGGTATTAGCCCATTCACATTTAAACATGGGTACTGTGAAGCCATCATAGGAAAGCACAATAATATCTGTCAATCTTCCATAGTAAGGGACCCCTCCAAATCTCATTTGGGTATCACTATTGCTTGAATAACTTCGTGTCCCAAACATGCCAAAAACTCCATTGTTTTGAGTTTTTAAATGATTGTCTCGTTCCAATGTTCGAAACTTGAATCCATTGACATTGAACGCGGTAAACCTTTTAACTCTATCATAAGGGCCATGAGCAAGACTAATCAGAACATTTTTATCTGGTCCATCAATGTTGTCAAGATTGTTGCAAATCTATACACGATACAACATTCAATTAGTTTTGTTATTATTAAAAACCAATTCAATACAAACATCTATCTTTGTACGAAAACTCACACGATTGCGGAACCAATGAGCAAACTCTCTATGAACCTTCTTGTCTATCTCAGTAGCACTTGTTTGACCGCGCCTCATTTGTTTCTGAGTAATACTTCGGAACTGCCTATTTGGTTATTCGATATTAGATGTAAGAAATCCTAATATTGAAGATGAAACTACTTAAATGGAATAAAACTACTTACTTCAGATAGTCTTCAACTATTGGACAATTTGTTAAAACGTGTCTATGAGCCTGCAACTTTTCAATTGTTGTTAAGGTGTAATAGGAAGATCCACCCACAGGTTTTCCAACTCTAGGAAATAATTCTGTTACACGTGAACCTGTTTGCATATCACCAATAGGGTCATCATCTACACGTCCAGGTTGATTCCATCTAGTCTCAATGTTGTCTAGATATCTTGAACAAAATGTAAGAATCTCTTCGAAACGGTACCCTTCTGCAATAGACCCTTCTGGTTTTGCCTTATTACGTACATGTGATTTAAGTTTCCCCAAGTACCTATTATTGAACCACAATAGTATCGGTTATAAAAATCTACTTTCTAAGTTAATATCATTACAACAAAATCACATAGCTTACCTTTCAATAGGATACATCCACCGATAATGAACAGGACCTCCAACTTTAACTTCTTCAACAAGGTGGACAACCAAGTGAACCATAATAGTGAAGAACGATGGAGGAAATAACATTTCCATGTGGCATAAAGTGAGGACAATTTGGTTTTGCAATTTTTCCAAGTCTTCAATTTTCAATACCTTACTACATATTTGTCTAAAGAATGAGCACAACTCAATCAATACTGCTGAAATCTCATGAGGTAATGTTGTGCGAATAGCTAATGGTAGAAGTTGTTCCATTAATATATGACAATCATGACTCTTCATCATTCCATTCACCTTGAGATTTACCAAGTCAATGCATCTAGAAATGTTGCTTGAATAACCATCAGGCACCCTAATATTCTTTAAAATTGTTAAAAAATTCCTTTTATCTTTACCCGTTAGACTAAAGGCTGAAGGAGAAATTCTACCATTTTCATCAGGCCAAAGATTAGGTCTTATGCCCATATTTTGAAGGTCTTCTCTAGCTTTAAAATGGTCTTTACTTTTTTGCCTATCATTTAGCAAAGTAAATAGGACATTATCGCACACATTTTTCTCAATATGCATCGGATCAAGATTATGGCGCAAAAGATTATCCTTCCAATATGGAAGTTCAAAAAATATGCTTCTCTTTTTCCATTGTTGAGGATGACCTTGTGTAGGATCACACTGTGAACTATCACCTTCTACAGGTTGTCCCTCACGTGTTCTTTTTACCGATTTTTCTTTCACTGGCTTTTTACCAAAGATGACTTCAATATCTTTAACCTGTTCGAAAACTTCATGTCCAGATAATGTTCTTGGTGGACTACGCGTTTCTTGTTCACCATTAAAGCGGATCCTGTTCAATCTAAACCTGTGTCTACGATCAAGGAAACGACGATGACCCATAAAACACCACTTATGGCTGGCTTTAAGACGAATAGATGTAGTTTGAAAGTTACACGATGGACAAGCAAGTCCTGTGTATGTGTTCCACCCAGAAAGTGCACCCAAACCTGGAAAGTCACTAATTGTCCACATCAGATTTGCATGCAACTTGAACATCTCTTTCTTGAAAGAATCGTATGTATCCACACCATTTGTCCATAACTCCTTCAGCTCTTTGACTAAGGGTTGTAAGTAGACATCAATATTATTTCCTGGTGCTTCTTTACCAGGAATTATCATTGACATTATAAATGATGTCTGCTTTATGCAAACCCATGGAGGAGTGTTATATGGAATGAGAACAACTGGCCAAATACTATTGTTTGTACTCATCACACCAAAAGGATTAAAACCATCACTAGCCAATGCAAGACGCACATTTCGCGAATCTGATGAAAACCAAGTATGTGTCAAGTCAAAATTCTTCCAAGCTTTTGAATCTCTAGGATGCCTCAACATTCCATCATTGTTAGTATCTGTTGCATGCCATCTCATATCCTCGGCTGTCTTTGATGACAAAAATAATCTCTGTAATCGAGGTTTTAATGGAAAATAACGAAGAACCTTGGCAGGAATTTTCTTCTTTTTCTTGTTAACAGAGACCTCTTCATTTGTTTTCCATTTTGAAGTGTTGCAATTTTTGCAAGTCTCCCTTTCTTCATCTTCTCCCCAATAAAGCATACAACCATTTGGACATGCGGGTATCTTTACATAATTCAAACCAAGTTTTGTGATTGATTTCTTGGCTTCATAGAACGAACTTGGAATGTTCGCATATTCAAATGCATCTTTTATTAACTCTAAAATCATTGTCATTGCCTTCTCACTCAATCCACATAGACACTTTATATGGTACAACTTAACCAAAAAAGATAGTCTTGAATATTGTTTACACCCTTCATATAAAGGTTGTTCTCCTTCTCTAGCCAATTCATAGTACTCTTTGGCTTCATTTCTTTCTTGAGTTGCACTTGGCATCACATAATCTTCTTGTCCAATCTCTAAATTTGATGCAGTTGGTATTTCATTAGCATGATTCCTATCAACTCCAAATGCATCGTTGATTATGTTCTGAATAGAATCTTCGACAATGATTGTATCTTCAACCATATTTAGAGTTGTATTAGGAGATAGTACTTGGTAGGCCAAAAGACTCTCCATGATGAATCCAAGTGGTGTATCCCTTCGGAAATGGTGACCATATTAAGTGGTCGAGCATTTCACTCTTACTCTTTGATTTTTTGAAACCACAATGTTTACAAGAGCATATTACTACGTCATTTTCCTTTGCACCTTTAAATGCAAAATTAATAAATTCTTGTACCCCTTGCTGATACGCGATTGATGATTGTGGTTTCGTAATCCATGACTTATCCATTTCTTCGTAAAAAAAAATATAGATATTATATTATATGTTTAAGAGAGCACGTACTAATTAATATAAATCATGGTCAAGTTTTAATCCAAAAAAACATAAATAGAAGGATCATACCGTTGCTGGATTCCAAAAGATTTTCTAATTCCCTTGCACTAATCTCTTCTGGTGCAGAACATGAAGATCTGGAAAAAAAATATCCATAAGAAAATATTCACATAGACAACATTATTAAAAAAAAAATCTTATAAATGATATAGTATGCATAAAAATTTCAAAACCGACTAAAAAAATGATTAAAATAAAAAATTGATGCAATTGATTTTAAAAAAAAAAGGTCTTAAAACTGAATCAAATAAAAATCAAGCTTTCAATAGAAACCAGTTTTGAACCGAATCAATCCAAATATAAACTGGTTTTGAAAAAATAAAACCAGTTTTACAAAATAATTTTTAGATCCAAATCGAACCATATATTTGGTTCAATTCGGGTTGGTTTAAGAACCATGCACACCCCTAACTGTGAGGGGGGAAAACTGGTTCTGAGTTGGAAATTGCTGCGGCTGCCGCCGATGAACTAAGGAAAGAAGGAAAAACTGTAAGAGTTGTTTCTTTTGTTAGCTGGGAAATTTTTGATGATCAGTCAGATGAATACAAGGAGAGTGTTCTCCCTGCTTCTGTTACTGCTAGAGACAATAATGCTTCCCCCTCTCTGTTTTGACTTTCTAAACTGTACGAATTGTTATAACTCCTTGAGTGCATCTTATTTGTTGATGTAGTCTGGACCAAACAATATTACCGAGGAAACAATTGGTGTCAACTACCGCGCTTTGAGGGATCTTTTCAATCTTTTAGAACAACGGAAAGGCACAATTCACTATGATATCTCTGTCCAAATGCTTGAGATATACAATGAGCAAGTGAGAGACCTGCTAATGACCGATGCTTATAACAAAAGATATCCTTTTTATTAATTTATCAACACTACAAACTAGTTTTTTTAAATTAATGATTCTCTAGCTACTGTCTGTGATCCATTAACACTTGCTTACATTAGAAATTCGCAACAGCTCCCATAATGGTATTAATGTGCCAGATGCAAACCTTGTTTCGGTTGCATCCATAGCTGATGTCTTAAAGTTGATGAACTTGGGACAAAAGAATCGGGCAGTTGGTGCTACTGCAATAAACACTCGGAGTAGTCGTTCTCATAGGTGTGTGGAGATCAAGTTCATCTCTTAAATTCTTCAACTTACAACACTGTTTTGCTTCCTTAATCAAGCTAATCAGTGAAGCTTTTCTAGCTGTACCAAAATAAATCTAAAGAAAAATAGTCTTAGTTAACTCTTTGAAATCTTAACAGTCTAATAACTATGCAGATATTGATATTTGTTGTGATGTTTGGTAAACGCGATAGATCCTTTGTGCATGTTCATTAAGCTCAAATTTTAAACCTTGTACTTTTTCCCTTGTTATGTATATCCTTTAATAGATAAACTAGTATATCTCAGTGTGCTAGACTACGAAATACTTTAGTATCTTGTTTATCATGTACATTTCTCCATAATATTTATTAATCACTACTAGCTTGTGATGTGCTAATTGCAGCTGCTTGACAGTTCATGTTCAAGGAAGAGAGCTTACATCAGGAAATAGTCTACGTGGATGTATCCACCTAGTTGATTTGGCAGGAAGTGAGAGGGTTGATAAATCTGAGGTCATAGGAGATAGGTTGAAGGAGGCTCAACATATTAACAAATCGCTTTCCGCTTTAGGAGATGTAATTGCTTCCCTTGCCCAAAAGCAATCACACGTTCCTTACCGTAACAGTAAACTTACTCAGTTGCTTCAGGACTCTCTTGGTATGTTCATATCCTTTCTTTTGGTATTGTTTCTTATGTTACCTATTATGTAACTGAATCCTGTCTATGTATATGCATATACTTATCAGGAGGCCAAGCAAAGACACTCATGTTTGTTCATATTAGCCCGGAGCCTGAAGCTCTTGGAGAAACTATTAGTACACTTAAGTTTGCTGAAAGGGTCTCCACTGTTGAACTAGGTGCTGCACGAGTTAATAAAGGTAGCAGCGAAGTGAAAGTGCTGAAAGAACAGGTTCTTTCTTCTTACCTTATTTTTTCTGAATTGAACCGCGAGTCTCTATACCTTCAAATTGTTCACTTTCGTCATTGATTGTTTCAACCGTCTTCTTTGCCAGATTGCTAGTCTAAAGGCAACATTAGCAAGGATAAAGGATGATTCCAATAGCATTGAGGTAACCTAATTAAACATGACTTTGATAAATTCATATATTGAAGATTTGGCTTAGCTAACTTTTAAAGAGAAAATATGTATTTTCTTTTCTTTCAAAAAAACTATCCTCAATATTATGATTACAAGTTGATTTAAACATATCTAAATTTTGAAATTCACTACTACCTACTAATGCTAAACATCTTTGAAGTATGATATAGAAGAGAATGATCTCGTAATACATAGTTTCCAATCTCCAGCAGCTCATATGTCAATAGCAACACATATTCATAATAATGATTTGGTTCTGTAGGACCCTAAAATGGTTGCATCCATGCTAAAAAGACGAAGCCTTGATCCTGAACGCGTATACAGGAATTTACCTACATGGCCACATTCACATGCTGGGGTAAATGTAAATGAGGATGACTGGGAATCAGTTTCTTCTAGAAGTATGAATAGGGATGAGAGCTTAACAACTGATGATAGCCTCACGGGACGGTTTTATTTGGCTCTGAGGCTGGTCATATGGTAATATTTCATTAATTATGATTACTATTTCACAGGTAACCACTACCATTGGATTTGGTTCTCCAAACAAGGCTAATTCCTACAGTGTTCATGGAGCCGCATTGGGTTCTAAAGAAGTGGATGCTACACGGCAGAACCTTGGATGGCCATATGAGCCTTTCCATGTCCCAGAAGATGTTAAAAAGTATGAATATATGCATTAGTTATTATATCTTTGTTTTACTGATATTTTCATGATCTTGAATGTAACTTGCTTAACATTCCTTAGACATTGGAGTCGCCATACCCCTGAGGGTGTCGCACTTGAAGCTGAGTGGAATGCTAAGTTTGCTGAGTATGAGAAGAAATACAAAGAGGAAGCTACAGAGCTAAAGGCTACAAAGAGGAAGCTACAGAGCTAAAGGCTACAAAGAGGAAGCTACAGAGCTGAATGCTAAGTTTGTCTTCACTGACTACATGAGAGCTGCCATATTTTGGCTTGTGAATCACAACACTGTGATGTAGTTGAATTCAGTGATTCTCAATCTACTACTTTTCTATCTCTGCACTAATTTGGTTACTATCTTTCTCAAAAAAAAACTCTAGAAGATCTAGTCTAAAATAACACAACCCGATGACGCGATTCGATTTATGAGCTGATTAAATCACAAATATATTATGAAGCATGTTCTGAATTATAACAATGTATCAAAAATCAAGTTCAAGGATTTCCCTGGTTTGTTTTCAACCTTTGTAAAAGGTGAACATACACCAATTCATTCCACAGGTCAGAAACACAAGTCATGGCTAAAAGAATGAGGACAAAGAAAGAATAATGAGATTTGTGTTGTTTTTTCTATTGCAGATTTCTAGATGTATTGGCGATGTATATTTGAAGAAAGCCGAGTTCAATAGAGAACCATTATATCCTAAGTTCCGACTTCATGAGCCGTTCAAGAGGCCAATACTGAGCTCAGAACCATCAATATTAGTGCATCAGTTGCAACCTCAAGATCAATTTATAATATTCGCATCCGATGGACTCTGGGAACATTTCAACAATCAAGAAGCAGTCGATATAGTTCAAAATAACCCCCACGTCGTAAGATACTCATTAACTTCAACTCAAGTACATATCTATAGTATTCGTCAGCATACATGATTCCTAGATATTATGTTATATATAATGTTGTATGAGACGAGAAAATAGTTTCGGAGACGGTCTTATGTTGTATTATAATACGCGTAGCTATTATTGTTTCAGGGGATTGCAAGGAGGATGGTGAAAACAGCGCTAAAAGCGGCAGCAAAGAAGAGAGAAATGAGATATTCAAATTTAAACAAAATAGACAGAGGATTAAAACATAAACTCACGCTCTCCGTCGGCAGTATGATAAGAGCACCTGAACAGAATAGACAGAGCAACTGATGTGCTAGGTCAGTTGTTTAAATCATGTAGTACAGTTGGGGTATTACAGAACAAATTTTCCCTTAAGCCAATTAGGTAAAACGAGCCTTCTCAAATCTAAACCAAAATGTCTCTGAATTTGGTAACAGAAAGGTAAGAGGATAATATAGCAGAGTTCATAAATATAACAGAATGGTAAGAGCACCTGAACAGAAACAATTAATACACCTAACACTAACTCAGAATCAAAGAATTAAAATAAATAAGAGGCTTCAAATATCCTGAACATGCGGTATCTAACATACGATATGAATAAAGCTCCAAAATACGATATGACTGAAATACGATATGATCGAAATAAACCTCCAAAATACGATATGAATAAAGGTCTGAATAAAGCTTACAGCCCAACCTCCAAAATATGATTTTCTTACACTACAGATAGATATAGAATATTTAGGGTTGACAACTACATGCATAACTATAAAGAGAAAGAGAGTAGGAATCAGGGTCATGGACATATTCATTTGGAGATACGATTTAGGGTTTTTGAACTGACCTGTTAGGAGTGGTTCCAACAGAGATACGGCACCGTGTAGATTGGTCTCCTGCTTTCTGATTCTGAATAGAAGGAGTGAAGCGCTGAAAGATGGAATAGAAGAGCAAAATATTTAGTGTATTTTGAGCGGTTCTTGAATTTTCAATGGGAGGCGGTTCATATCCGTCGTAGTCTTCAATTGGCTAAACAAGAGGACGGTTGGTCAGAACCGTCGCAGCCCAGATTGTTTTAGGTGTTTGGCATAAAAAAGAGATGAGTAATGGCGGTGAAGAACCGTCGCAATCCTGAATTACGACGGTTGGGCTTGGAATCGTCGCAAAGAGCTGTGCTATATTTCTCTTTTGAGCTGTGCTATGCTTACACCTAAAGTACTAACATCGTATGCTTTGCTTTATTTTAACAGCAGCCCAAGTTTTAATTTTCAAAAAAATAATAAATAAAATTAAAAAATAGATTGAAAAATATAATTATACGGTGTATTGTAAGTTTTTGGTGTCACTATATTATTTTTCTTTTTTAAAAGTTACATATATAACATTTCAAATTTCAAATAGATAGTTATGTAGCAATTCATAAGATTGTTTTAGATATTTATTTTATTTTATTTTTAAAAAAAATTAAGGACTGTTACAAATTTTTATGTATGTTAAATTATAAATGATATAAAATATTGAATTAAAATGTTTATTATTTTGATAAAAAAAAAGTTAAGTATTTTTAAAAAAATTGTTAGAGTTTTTCAAAATTTCTATAATTTCTTATTCTTTGAACTCTAAATTACATTTTATTTGGTAGGTTAAATTTTGTTGATTTTTTTTTACTAAACTTAATTTTGATTAATATGATATATGAGTTTTAGCGCAAAAGATGAATTTATGGAGGAAAACGGATGAAATCACCATCGCGACCTTTTAACAAAAGTGTGAAACCGTCGTGACATAAAATTTAGGGCGGTTCTTGAGACAGTCGTGAACTTATTTGTAAGGAGATTTAATGATAGCAATCATAATATTTATTATTTTTAAGTTTAGGCTATTTATGGTTTTTTTTAAGAAGAAAAATTGATCACAATTGCTTATAAAATAAAAAGTTAAGTAAAAAACATATTAAGGACGATTTTGTGATAACTGTCGTGACAACCGTCGCAGTCCAGTCCCTAACTATCGTGACAACCGTCGCAGTCCAAGAATAAGGACGGTTTTGTGATAACTGTCGCAAAAAATCTATGACAGTTGACCCTAATTGTCGTGACAACTGTCGCAATCCAAGAATAAAGACAGTTTTGTGATAACTGTCACAACTCAAGTGTCGTAAATCTCCTTTTTTCTTGTAGTGTTAGAACCTCCAGTCTTCGGAACTTCAAGTCATTAGAATCTTCAACACTTGGTCTTCAGAACTAGCGTATCAGGTCATGCTCATTTAGAGTTAGAATCCTAGAAAACATTGCAATAACAACACCTGTTTTCTCAAGATCTTTCTAATGAGTTGGTACATGAGTAATATTGCTTTCTATTAGTGCATAATCGAATATCATCATGTCAGAATCACTGGTTCTCATGAACTCCCTCAGAGTTAGAACCTGTTTGTCAAGACTTTCAAAACAACAACCATTAGAGTATCAAAATTGCTTTCACACAAATACTTCGTTGTTATTATCAAAATATAAAGATATTGAGCATAACCAAATCTTGTTCTCACATTGAAGACATAAATTCTCAAATGTTTTGACGATGACACACTTTCTCAAGTCTAAAGATCAAATATAAAAAAGGATTGATCAATGGCATCAATCTCAAAGAATGAAGTTTCAACAAATTAATCAAGCCTTGATGTTTTTATGAAGATTGGATCGTAAAGGATTAAGGTATAAAAATTTAACCTCTATATGGTTATATAAGTGTTTAAATCATACATCATTCATGTCATATTCATTAGAAACAAATTTGTGCATCAAAAGATTTTCAAACACTTCAGTTTAAGCAAAATTTTCAAAACTGGACTGAAGTAATTGATTACCCAAATGGGATAACCAATTACTTTATGTTATTTTCAAAACTTCTGCACGTTGGAAGTGAGTAACCGATTACCCAAATGGGATAATCGATTACCACTGAACCAGTGGCAAAAATACTTTATTTTCTTTATGTCTCTTGTTTCAAAATTTCTTCTAATGAACCATGGCATCCATTGGTGAATTGCATCTATTTGTAGATGTGTCTAGGTGTTATATAAACATCATTTTTTTTTCCAGATTTTAACTTCACCTCCTTACAAATTTCATAATTAATCCCTCATTTCTTTCTAACTTTCAAAATCGTTCTAAGTGTTCATATTCAGAATTTTCATTGAGTGAAACCTTGCATAAACTTTCAAATATAACATCATAGTTTTATCTCATTCATATAACACTTGTATAATTATTGTGAGTATTAATTGTTTCAAGGAGAAGATCAATCTTGTGATTAATAAAGATTCAAAGTTTCCATCTTTTACATTCATACAAAAATTCAGATTTATTGTAGGCACATCTTATTTTTCTAGGATTGTTGGATATAATATTATGAATGGGTTATACCTTGTTATCCATATTGTGGATACAAGAGGTTCATTAAAGGGAGGATTGTTCTCTTTTTGAACTTAGTGAAAAATCTAAGAGGATTGTTCTTGGTGGTTTGTTAGAGTTTTGTATAGAAAGACTAGGAAGAGTCTTGTCTAAGTTCTGACAATTAGTGAAATCTCTTTCAAGTTGAAATGGGACTGAAGTACTCTCGGACTATGAGGGGAACCAGTATAACTTTCTCGTGTTCTTTACTTCCGCACTTTACAACATTCCATCACATAATAACTTTAGGAAAGTAAAATTGAAAATCGTTGAAAAAACGAGAAAAATCTTTAAAGTCCTAATTCACCCCCTTTTAGACACACTTTATACTTACACATCTAAGTCATTAGCTAGTATATGATTGTGAAACCCACACTTAATCGTAACCTTCCAACGACTACCACTTGACACATATATCAACATAAATGTATATTTAACTTTCATACTATAACTGACATCAAAAGAATTCTTCTTGTCATTTCTTAACATAATCAATTTATCTCTCCTCACTTTGATCCCATTTGCGGTATTAAATTCATAATAAATAGTAAAAACAATAATACCATTTTTGTTACCAACAGATTATGCCCATGCAAATACGACAGGTCGGGAGGCAAATATATGTCATTTGTAACATATACATAATAAAGTATAATGTTAGAGATATCATAAACCTATTAATTTTTAAACAAGTTAAAAATTAAAAAAATATAAGTAAAACATACAATGTCATTGGTGAAAAACTGTGTAAAATATGCAGAGGAATCATCAGGGTCTGAATTACACAAATGAAGCATTCTAAACCAGCAATTTTCCACAATATGTGAAATATCTGGTATACTGGATTTTTCCCAAAAATCTGAAACTTTTCAATGTTTTCTAGATATTTTGAAATATCTGGTAGAAGTATATCAAATTTTTTAAAACCTGCGGTAAATACACGACTATTTCTCAGAAAATACCAGAATTTTCTATAAAATCCGGTAAAAATGCAACAATATACCGAATTTTGTAAAGAAAAACGGTAAAAACTCGTACAAAATTTTTAAAAATCCGATAAAATTGCATTTATTTCACCTTTAGTGAAAATTTTCATACCAAATATTTCTAAATGTCGATTAAATTTTTTGTTTTTTTACCATTTTTCCATAGTTAAAAATTTAATTTTTTAAAAGGTTAATAATATAATTTACCATTATAAAAAATATGTAGGGGTGTCAAATTAAAATATGGGGTAGCAATGTCCGTATTTATTGAGACTCTTTTCATGTGGGTCAAAACTCAAATCACAAAAAAAAAGCCCATAACCCGAACATCTCAACCAAACCAATGAAGCGATGAACTCTTTATAAATAGAGGCACACACATCACACCCTTCTCGCACCATCGCTTCACCTCAACAACAAAAACAAAAACCAACAAACAAATCTTATTTTAAATCTCATCTTTCACTTTTTATTGGTTCTGTCCAGTATCAACAAAACAAAACTACAGTCTCTGTTCCTCTTAACTTGTCCCTATCTTAATCTCTCTCTCTAAAACCCCTCTTCTATCTTCTCTTAAACCCATCGATACTGTGACAAACGAAAAACGCAACACGACACTTCTTCGCTATCTCATTCCAACCATTTCCGTTATTGCCGTTGTTTCTGTATCGACTGTTGAAATCCAGGTTAGTCTTGTTCCTCTTTCTTGTATGCTTCATTGAAATAACACAATTTAGGGTTTCTTTTTACCTAGTTAGTTTGCTGAGGTTCAATATGTTACATATAAATGTTATACGATGTTGTTATTTTTTTTCTTTTCAATTTGTTGTACGAGGTTTCTATTGCTTCCTAGTTTTTTTTTTGTTATTTATTGATGTTGGATATGATTTAATTTGAAAAAAAAAATCTCTTGATGAGATTTCATATTGTGACAATTGATACATAGAATGTGGTGCTTCAGCCTTGAAACTGCAATTACTTGTGGAGATTTAGTTGGTTACATTGGCATTAGAAAAATTGAAGGAGTGTTTAGATGGTGTGTTCGTTTTCATTCCTGTTATTGTATGGGCTAAGCCGCTGTTGTGTGATTGGACCTATCTAATGCTCAGAGATGTTAGACAGTTGTGAATTAATTAGGAGTTAGTTATAACTGTATCTGTTATAAATATGGTTACAGAGAAGATTAATGAAATTGCTTGTGAAGTACATTGCAGATTTGCAATTTTCATGTGACTTTTAATTTAAATGCATAGGTATTGTAGTGATGAGGATGTTGTGTTGGATGCATGGTAAGTCTAGATATATGTGATTTGGGCATGTAGAAAGAAGACAGGTAGATTTGGTGGTGAGGAGCGGTGGTGAGGAGAGTAGATCATATGGAGAGAAGTCAAATAACTGAGGTAGAGGAAGACCTAGAAAAATTATATGAGAGGTTATTAGGAAAGACCTCGATTAACGATTTGGATAGAAGTATAATTTTGGATATAATATTATGGTCAAAGTTGATTCATTTAGCCGACCCAGTTAGTGGGATGAGGTTTGGTTGTTTGTTTGGTAAGCATCGCCCAATGAAATTTCAGTGAGCTTGTCTTGTAGTTACAAACTTTATTCACGATACAGTTTTTTCCTGTCTTGTAATGGTTGCATATTGGAAGCACCAACCACCGACTGTACATGGAATATATCTGCAAAGTTGTGATGTTAAAGTTTATCTAAAATTGTGAGTAAAGGTATTCATATCAGAAGATTAGGTTGTCGGTGGATGCAATGCTTACAATAGAACTTGTCATGGTTCAGATTAAGGTACTGTCGATCACAAATCTTAGCCATGGTTAAGATTAAGGTTGTGGTAGTGGAGAATACTCACACGTCTTTATAGATCAATGACCCTGATACCATGTTATGAGGATGGGAAATGTTAGAAAGCAATAGAAAACTTGGGAGAGTATTTTCAGAGCAGTGCTGTGTATCTATACTATAAAGACAAGTATATACCAGAGTAGTCAATAGCCAATGTTGTCGATGGCGGAGAGGCAAAATCCCGCCATACCGGCCGCTTTGCGGTGCCGTTATTGCGGTTTATGGCGGAAAAATCTGCAGTAGCGGCAAGCCCAAAAACCTCCATGTAAATCCGCCATAGCGGCCATGGTGGGGCAATTTGTTAACACTAATAGCGGCCAATAGCGGAGCGGAGCGTCCGCTAAGGGAAGAGCCTTAGCAGGGCAGAACACTATATCGGCCATTATACGGTAAATAGCAGTGTAGCAGAGCTGAGCGGTTTTCTGGTCCACTATCCCTTTCCCCTCTAAAAAACTGAAATTACCCCTTAAATTTACAATGTTTTAAGGGTAATTTTTGGTTTTTCAATCTAATTTGAGTTGAGCTCAATCTTAACCTTCCTTCATATTCGTTTGTGCACTTCAAGAGTCATGTGTGCTTTGATTTATGAATATTTAATGAGTTGAGTTATTTGTTTAATTTTACATTAAATATATGTTTACAATTATTTTATGTATTTTGTTAAAAAATTGATCAAATAGAGTGGTCATCCCGCTATGCGCTATCCCACTTTTGGGGTCGGCTGTTCCATGCCACTATTCGGGAATGACTACTCTAGTATATACAGCAGAGCAGTTATATAGTTAATTACAAACAGAAAACTGTTACAACTAAACAAATAACAAAATCTAAAAGATTCCTGATTTAACAGAACAAGATATTAAGATATTGCACATGCAACTAACAATTAAAAGAAAACCAAGAATTAGAACCTGTGACTCAATCTTGATAAATAGCACACCTATTAAAAGAATAGTCGCCAGTTTCTTGAACATAGAAATAGTCTTACTATCATTCACAAAGATCTTTTCTATGAAGAATGGATGAGCCAGTTAAACTTAAAAGAATTAAATTTTGTAGTTTTCAATGATGCCCTTGTTTCTCATTTATGAGTTCTTTTTTCATAGAACAATTTCTAGTATTGATGATGACCTTTCTCCCTGAAATCAAAATACAGTTTTCAAAGGTAGCAGTGATGCATGCTATGAAAAACCTGCTGTAGATTCTGTTTCACCTTCACGCTGTCAATTTAACGTGAAAGATAACATGGAGGCTCAAATTCATCAACTTGAGCAAGACGCGTACTCAGCCGTCTTGCGTGCTTTTAAAGCTCAGTCAGATGCTCTTACTTGGGTGTGTATATATTTAGTTCTCTCCATATCTTTTATATTATCTTGTATTTTATTTTGAGAAACGTTGATTAGTAAGAATGCTATTTTGTTAAAATCAAGAACCTTTTGTATTTTGTCAAAAAACAGTTACATATTTTTGTTTTTTTATATAAATATAATGGCACGGCATATTCATTCTTGCATTTCGTGAACCGAATTTTCGTAAAACTTAGCAATTCTTTTTTATTTTTATGTATTTATCAGGAGAAAGAGGGTTTGATAACTGAGCTAAGAAAAGAGTTGAGGGTTTCAGATGATGAACACAGAGAGCTTCTTACGAGGGTTAATTCCGATGAAATAATCCACCGCATAAGGTATTGCGTTTGTAAATTGTATTGGCGAAGCTAAAATATATCAGCAGTTTCTCAGATTCTTTTCTTTTCCCATGTTATCTGATGCGAAATGCAATCAGGGACTGGAGACAAACCGGCATCTACCAACCTCCAAGACGCAGCACATCACAGCCTGTTCATGACATTTTACCCAGTCCAACTGTTTCAGCTTCCCGCAAAAAACAGAAGACGTCTCATTCGGTACCACTCTCTCTTGGTTTTCATGTGATGCACACCTTAACAACACTGTTAGTATCTTTGTACTCATGCTGTAATTGTTGGAGACGGTTTAGTTGCCAGTGACCAAAAGTCGTCTAATTCCACTGCATTTAAATTACACTGAAAAGTAATATATTGATATCTATTTGGTTTTTAATTTTCGACCAAATTTTGCTCCAGGGTCAGTCATTGCCTGGTTTGTCTACTGTAAAGTCTGGACCGTACGCTTCCACTGGACCCGCCGGGGCTAGGCATTTTGCAAATCGCAATTCTTCTAGTAATCTGATATCTAACGCACCTGGTGAAGGAGCATCGTTCGACCCATTGATTGGGAAGAAAGTTTGGACTAGATGGCCTGAAGACAACCACTTTTATGAAGCCGTCATAACTGATTACAACCCTACCGAGGTATGTTTGGGTTCTAAGAACAGTCAGAATCCTGAAGTGCAAGTTCATGTTAATCATGTAAAAAATTAAGAACTTTTTAGGGAACTTTCATTCATTTGATTTTTTTTTCTTTGCAGGGCCGGCATGCTTTGGTTTATGATATTAATAAAGCAAATGAAACTTGGGAATGGGTCGATCTCAAAGAGGTATTTATTTATTCCCCATGTTTGGTAACATAGGGAACAAAGCAAATAACAATGAACGAATAAAGCAAGAAATTAAGATATTAATAAAGCAAATGAGGCTTGGGAATGGGGTAGAGCAGTAATTATGTGGGTTTTAAGCATTTCATTGTTTTAAGAACAAGCAAACAACATGAACCTGGTGTCATGATGAGTTTGAAGGATAAAATACCATTAAAGATGGTAACAACTAATAGTCAATTGTTCCAATTCCCTTCAATCATATGAGTTTATTTCCTCCCTTATCTGTGATTCATTTTTCTGCTGCTTGTAAATTCATATCGTACTTGTCAGTAATCATGATCCAATGTCAAATTATTGATATTCGAGTATTGCATAAAAATGGAGTTCTTTAATTCATTTAAGTTTTGGGGTAATAGGGTTTGAGAGAAACTAAATGGTCAGTAGGCTGTTACATATCTTCAGTTTGTTTGTAAGACCTGTGATGTTGTACATGACTTAATGTTAGGTGGTTAAGAATTAACACAAGAACAAAATCAGTGTAACAAAGATGAAGATGTTGCATTGGATGTGTGATAAGACTATATTAGATAAGATTAAAAATGACAATATTAGAGTGTTGAGATAACACCTATAGTAGAAAATATGGTGGAAAATAGGCTTAGGTGGTTTGGGCATGTAGAAAGAGGATTTGTGGATTTTGTTATAAGGAAAATAGATCTGATGGAGATGAGTCAAACAATTAAAAATAGAGGAAGACTCAAAATCTCTTAAGAGAAATTATTAAGAAAGATCTCAAGATTAACGAATTGGATAAAAAACATGGTCTTGGATAGATCATCATGAAGTAATTTGAATTTGATCAACGTAACCGATCCCGCTTAGTGGGATAATGCTTCGATGTTGTTACAAGCTAAGATATTTATTAAATGAAGGCTTTCAAATGTTATGAAATAACTCATGACAGAAATATTTCTTAGTCTCAATACAGGTTAAGATTTTGTTATAAAATTACTCACTACAGTGATATTTCTTAATCTCAGAACTTAAGGTTTTGCTTCTTTAATTACTATAAAAACTCCTATATTAGGATATTTAGAAACACTCTTGACATGCTTTTCAGCCGAGATTTGAAACAGTTGAACCCTAATTTATGATAAACTATCGACGTTTATTAGGATATTTAGGGGTGTGCAAAATATCCGGTGGTAAGACCCAAATCTATAACCAAATCTAAATCCGTTTTAAATATCCGGACGGATATAATTGAATGATTATTAACCGGTTTAGTTTTTAATGGTTTTGGTTATCCATTCATATAATCCGGATATAATTAAATGGTTATTAACCGGTTAAATTTTTTTGGATTTGGTTATAATCCGGTTATTATCCAAAATCCATATTTTTTAATTTTCAAAATAAAAAAAATTATATATTTTCTGATTTTTTTTAAAAACTGGATTTTTTAAAAAAAAAGGGTTATATAACCATAACCAAATTTATAACTGGTAAAATCAGTTTTGATTAAATTATTGTTTTGGTTATAAATCCAAACCATTTAAATGGTTTTAAAATGGTTATGGTTTGGTTTCTAAAAATAACCAACCATGCATATTAAGGATATTCAGTCTCTGCAACTTTAGCTTGTGTAGTTTTCTACTGATCATAATCTAGTTGTGGCTTTGTTCAAGAGTGAGTGATTTCACTTCTAATTAGAATTTTTGAGACTTCAACCATAGGTTGCTCCTATTTTTTATACCCAGTGACTCACCATAAATCTTATTACTGATTCTATCGGTTAATTATTGCAGATATCACCTGAGGATATACGATGGGAAGGTGAAGATCCGGGCATACTACACAGAAGTGGACCTAGCAGTCAAGGTCGCGGAGCAAAGAAATTCTTCAGCCATGGTAATGATGCTTTAGGTGCTGGAAGAGGAAGAGGGCATCCAAGATATCAACCCAGAAAAGAACTTATCACGCCACAAAATGGTATTGGAAATAGAGTTTCAGACGAGATTGAGTTGCTGAACACAGACGCACTAGTCAAGGAGGTAGATATGACATTCCTAAAATAATCCTCATTAAGAACGGCAGAAAAGATTATGAAAATTCTTGAGTTTTTAATACCACTTATGTTATAACAGGTGGAAAGGGTTTTTGCTACAAGTCTTCCAGATTCCACAGAGCTTGAGAAAGCAAAGCAAATGCTGAAAGTACAGTCACTAACCATCATGAACCTCATTGTTGTCAACTTTCATGCCCAATGGTTATTGTTTATGTTCTGATCATTGATTGTATTGTGTTGTGTAGGAGCATGAACAGGCTCTTGTCGAGGCCATTTCAAGGATTGCAGATGCATCAGATGGTGAAAGTGGTAATAATTAGATGTCTACATAATCATATTGCATATGTATTGTATATTGAAACTCAACTTTTCTCTGTTTAGGATAATTTAACAAAAGTTTTACAATGTGTAATTGAATAAAATGTACCATTTTACTATATCGTTCACAAAAATAGATTGCAGTAGTTTTCTAACATGAAAATAAACATTATTGTGGTAAAGAGACTGATTAGTGGACTCATTCTAGTTAATGGTTGTATTGTTGTGATTGTTGTGTAGAAGGAAAAAAAAAATTGATTTCTCATCATTTATTGCTAACCAAACGAACGCTGAGTGCATATTTGAGAATTTAGTGGTGTATATTATGTTGGTGAAAAATAGTCACAGTTGGCTTATAATGTATGCTTCTCACATGATTATTATGGTTGCATCTGTGTAACTATTTTTTTGCTATATTACAGATGGGGAGCAGCCATATTTATAATTTAATGGACAGAAAACGAGAGCACAGAAACTGGCTTCATGGTGGACACCGAGACCCTTGAAGATGATCTTTCATGGCGGAGACAATCAAGAGACCCTTGAGTCGTTTGAATGTTGAAGATGTTTGGATGGCTTCTCATGTAGAAGTCCTCTAATAGATTCCCTGCGTCATTTATATTTTATTCCAAACTTTAGCCTCTGAAACTATTGTTTAATAACAATTAAGGATATAGGAGACTCATTTGTCTGGCACATCAATTGTATTGTCAGAATGCAACTGTAAAATACTAAATCTGAAATGAAAATTCCTTTGGGGCATTTTTCTCTCAATTTGGTTCTCTTCCATTGTCACCATTAACATATTCTGTCTTGAATCCTTTCCTAAACCTTCAAAACCTGCCACAAAAGTATTGAAACCACTGAGTATAAATAACTTGAGTGTCATAAAGCTGTTATAGATTGGCAGTAATTTATGCTATAAATACATACTCTTGTGCAAATCGATCTCGTGAGAATATGATACTGTTGATGTTAACTTTTAAGGGTATTCTAAAATGCATATACAACCATTTTCAGGCTTTTAATTAGTCGCAACTACTACAACTTCTATATAGTCAATCCCATAGCGAAGTGTAGCATGCGGTCTACACGCATTGAGGTTCACCCCCATAACACTGATGAGCAGTGGACTGCCTCTGTTAAAGTTCAGTGAAATAACACAAGTTAATACTATGCACATATAAAGGCTAAAAAATTGGAATACATCAAGTCACAGATTTACAACTAATAAATTTAAAAATGAAAGTTAATTGCTTCTAATATTCAGTCTCAATTCAGAGTAAATAAGTTTCAGCTCTAGGCATTGGGTGGAGGGAGAATACTAGCACAACAGCTAGTCAAAACAGACTGCACCAAGGGAGAATCTAAGCATATCAGATAGAACCTGCACTAACCGAGGGTATACAGAAATTGCATAAATGGATTGCGAAAAATAACATAGACAATTGAAAAAAAAGAAAAAGAAAAGGATGAGACAGACGAGACTACTAGGTTTAGCAGTTTTGCAGGGAAACAAGTGAGAAGAGAGATGCACAATCCTAATTTGTTGCAGTCAGGAATTAAGGGATAAAAGGATCAAAACTGCAATGTTATAAGGTCTTGCACAATGCCTAAAGACCTACGAAACACTGACACAAGAAACACACATCCAGTGACAATTTTTAAAAAATGAATAAATTAAAGGTAATTACAACTGACCGTGTTTGTTGCAGGCACCGATATAGACACAGACACAGCTTACGGATAGCTCAACTGGCTTGAACCAAAATTGGAGGTCCATGGTTCAAGTCATATAAATATTTACTAACAATGACCTGGTTCAAGTATTCGTAAGGGTTTAGATATACAATTAACAGCTAACAAATAATGCGAATGACAACAATTACAAATTGTCTCTATAGTCAAAGTTAGCACAACAATTAAGAACCTTGATCATGAAATTGTTAAATCCTCATATGTGGATGACATATAACAAATCTAACAACAGTTGAATCCTTTAACTTGAAAACCAAATAAAATGTTATAAAAAAAGATTAGGGTTATATACCTCAAAATTGAGCAATTCCAAGAGATCTGAAAACTGAATCCACCTCAAAACGACGTCGTGTCCCGATTTGCAATTGTACGGAATTCACGAGTTGTTTTTCATCTGCGAAATACGTGAATCACCAGTCTGCAGAAGTGGAAATCGGAATTTGTACGGAGAAAATTATAGTGTACGGATGATATTGGTTCAAACAAATTTCAAAGGCATAAACGAATAGGTATAGAAGGTTGAAAAGCTAGGGCACGAGCTGTGAAGGGGACGTTTGGATTGATTACATGAATGGAGCGGAATAAAATTGAGTGTTTTAGCTTTATCAAAAATCTATTAATAGTAATTGCTTGGTTAAATTATTTTGTTTATTTATGTTTTTTTCTAAAGAAAAATTACTCTCTGTCTCTACGTTTAACTCCTACTTCTATAAATAATTTTTTTTGATAAAAATACATATTCGTATATTCGTATAAATAGTGTATATTTAAAAATATTTACTTTTTTTCCTCTCATTTTTCCATCGTAGGAACACTAATTTGTTACACATGTGAATTTTGCTCCTGGAAAACCCAACTACACTATTTCTGATTCAGAATACTTTTCATTCTAGAAAACAGAAGTATGTTACTTCCGGTTTTAAATTATGTTTTTACACCCCGGAACTAACATTAGTACTACTCCCGGTTTTAGCGTGTTGTCATATAACATAGCCCTCTGTTCTAGTTTCTTTGACTCTATCAACTACCTACCACAATTAATATAGTATATCACCAAACACCTTATAATACCCTTTTGAACAAACACATCAACTACCTACCAATTAATATAGTATACCACAAAACACCCTATAATACCCTTTTGAACAAACACATTTTACACTACATAATACCCTTTATGGTAATTGACTAAATCATATTCTTTCATTTGTACACATGGCATAATTTCTTGAAACTTTTACCCCTACATTCAATTTGAATTTTAAAAACTTTTATAAATCTCTCTCTCTCTCTCTCTCTCTAGGATTTTGTTTCCGAAACACATTTTGTCATAAGAATACCTCTTGCTCTCCATTCCTAATCAAACAACCTTGCAATCATTCAACAAGGTTCTTCCTTTACCCTTTTGTATTACATATTGATAAATGGTTTTTTTCCCTCCACTTTTACCACTTTCCCTTGAAACATGTATGCTTTCTTTCCCTTGAAATAGGTGGATTGAGCGTGTATGCTTTCTTTATCGTTTTCTTTATGAATTTGCTTTTGTTTTTTATGTATATAAATGTCATCTTCTTCCTCATTTCAGTTAACAAATGTCATGGTCACAGTTTCTGCACTCAGTTTTGTAGTTGATAAATGATATGTAAGTTTTTGAGATTGTAAATTGTTTATATCTTAGATTTGTTCATATATGCTAACAAATGTCATGGTCACAGTTAACAAATGTCATCTTCTTCCTCATTTCAGTTAACAAATGTCATGGTCACAGTTTCTGCACTCAGTTTTGTAGTTGATAAATGATATGTAAGTTTTTGAGATTGTAAATTGTTTATATCTTAGATTTGTTCATATATGCTAATTAGTGTTTCATTTCTATTTTATTTTTATGTGATCTAAAATTCTAACCTAACAATGTTATTTTGTGATTATAACAATTTGAAATCTTAATTTTGAACTGACTTATGTTGTTTATTGTTTCTCCTCCCATTTTTGTTTCAACAGGAACCACAATTAATAGTTAATAGTTGGTGAAGCATTCGATGTTTATAAATCTGCTTGTAGGCTGTGGTTTCTATTTCAAGGGAAGAAGAAACTGAAGTAGAGGTTTGATTTCAACTTTTCATTTGTAAAGGAAGCTTTAATCACTAACATCTACCCAACAACATTGATTTTGGTTGTGGTTTGACTGGTTTCTATTTCAAGGGAAGAAGCAACTGAAGTAGAGGTTTTATTTCAACTTTTCATTTGTTAAGGAAGCTTTAATCACTAACATATACCCAACAACGTTGATTTTGGTTTTGAACGAGGCCAATAAATCATTTTTATTACCTCATGTTTGTTTTCTTTTATATGCACTTTATTTTAATGTGGTTTTTTCTGGTTTGAATGTACTGTTTTTTTAAAAATATTTTTTGGTTTATATGCAAGCCTTTCCATTTTCCAATATTTGATGACACTCTGACATATCTTTTTATATTGATGGCATTGTTGTTTATGAATTTTTTGGAAAACTAAGGCTTCTTTACTTCAGGTTTGGTCCATAATTTCACATGATCTTGAGGCTACAATTGACTATCAATTAAAGAAAATATCATTTGGTGTCACATATGGAGTCTAGCATTCCTCCATTACAAGGATCAATTAAAAAGGCTATTCTTTTGGCTTTTGACTCACTATCTTGGAAGGTTTTATTCTCAACGACACATTTGATTTGTTTTTTCAAATAAGTTGATTCCATTCTTACTTATTAAAATGAATTCAATGTTGAGTAGTAAGTAGCCCATACATTTTGTATCTATACTCGATTGCTATTTTCATTGACATGTTAATGGGGCTGCTGATATTGTGTGGTAAATCATGTTGATACATCTCAAGACAAATTGGACATTTTGTGTGGTAACATGAAAATTGTTAGCATGATTTTTGTGATTTAAAAGCATATTGTGATAATCCTATTGATTTTGATAACTTCATAGTTTATGCATGATTGGTTTCCTCTCCCAGCAAGAAGAACTTGACAATGAAAAATGTATAAGTTGTACATGTTTTTGTTTTAATTAGTATTGTACCTTATTTGGTGGGATATAGAATGTACACAATCAAATTCATGTTTGGTCTCAAAGTAAATGGTTGCATCATGTTTGGTAAATAGATAACACTGTATCGAACATTTGAATTTTAATCCATTAAAAAATTTCAAACGCTATTTCTCATACACTTTTTCTCTCAAGCCCGTTTTTGTTACTTTAGTGGTTTGTTAATATTTGTGTAGTGCAGTGCAGAGCTGGAATAAAGATCTATTGCACTTGGATTCCATCCTAAACAATGTCTTTTAGATAAGATAAAATGTATTTTACCTTCATCAACTATATAGATGATTCTTTCAAGTTTATGGCTATTACAAGTACGAAACACATTTTTACACTTTTAAAAAAAAAAACTGTGAACACAATGAGGAAAATTTTAGTGACATCTTAAGTTTCCTGCATAATGAAGTTTGCAACACAAGCTCTCAATGTAGACCTTAAATTTACACTTATTTAAAGCTTGAAAACACAACTTTGACCTAAGATTGGATTTCAATTCTTAACATCTAAACAAAAGCTTAACCAACAATGCTGACATATACAACACTTCATGTTGCAACTATACACAAAATATGAGTTTTCATCAAGGTTTGCAGTTCTCATCCATGTGCATCACCCATTTTGAAGCTTTTTTCATCATTAAAAACATCATCTTTTAGTTAACGTATATGATTTTATGATCCTTTTGAAGATTCAACATTTTCCTTCGATTATGTATTTACAAGTTTTTCCTTTGAAGCTTGAACATGATGACATTGAGGGGTATTGTTTCTTTTATGTTGGAACTGTATATTATTATCATGTCTTATTTTTCCAGATTTCGTCGGATATTGGGAGATAAAAAGTATTACTCATACATTTATATTTAATGCTAGCAGAGAAGAAATTATTTTCCTTTGCTGCTGTTATATCTTCAAGCACTATTAGCATTATATAAGCTTTTTCCTTTGATGCTTTCTTCTTAAACTTAACAATTTACTTCTTTTATCTGTTTATTTATTTCTTATTCTTATAGGATCTTCCTTTCCTATGGTGAAGTCATATGATGGTGTTATTGTGATCCTAATGTTCAAATGTTTTTGTTGAAGTTAATTTATTATGACATTCTAAACATAACACTGCAATCTTATTATAATGGTAAAATAGTATTTTTAGTCCTTTAAGTTATTTTATATTATCACTTAGGTCCTTTTAAGATTTTTTTTGTTACAGTTGAGTCCTTAACGTTTTAAAAAGCTTGCACCGTGATCATTTTCTAGAATTTCCATTAAAAAAATGCAGAAAAAGGTCACGGTACAAGCTTTTTAAAACGTTAAGGACCTAATTGTTATTAAAAAATCTTAAAGGACCTAACTGGTAACATAAAATAATTTAAAAGACCTCTAGTGCTATTTTGACTATTATAATTGTCATATTTTTTAATCATTTTTGTATATTATATATAATTTTGTGATAGTTGGTCAAACATGATAATTTATGTTTAGGCCAACCTGATTTCCAAAACAAAAATTAAAATAAATTTCAATAATCATAAAGATATGATATAGTACTATTAGGATAAATAGAATAAAATAATAAAGAAGTATGACTGAAATGATTTTTTTTTATAAATAATTACCATATTTAAAATTTTAATTATGAAAGATAAAATATAGTAAACAATTTTACATATTAAAAAAGTTAATGGTAATTCTTTATTGTTATTGTCCTTTTATTTTGAATTAAGAATTGGTAACTTTTTAATGAAGAATTTCTTTCCTTTTATTTTGAAGAAGTTTTCAATAAAATGCTATAGAGCTTAATAAATCAAACTTAAAATTTATTTTCAATTATTTTCATATAATATTTAAATAATTTATTATTTTAAAGATGTTATTGGAATAGTTTATAAATTCGCACCAGACACAATCCACTAGATTCCAAAAAAAAACAACCATATATATTGTTTTCAATTATATATATATATATATATATATATATATATATATATATATATATATATATATATATATATATATATATATATATATATATATATATATATATATATATATATATATATATTATGTGACACGGAAGACAATTAATTAGATTCTATTTTTTTTACTATTATATAAAAAGGTTTATGAAGTGAAATGAGACACAACCAATTATATTCAAACAAGAAAGCATGTATAACTATTGTTCTAAAAAATGAAAATTTAAAACCTTGATTATTATATATTTCAATATTTCACTTTAATGTTTAAAATGTGTTAGACCTTACTTCATAAAGTGACATTTGAATTGTTACTCATGAAATGAAATTATAGCACGGGACAACTAGTTAGATTTAGTCTGAAAAAAAGTATAAATTTTTCTCCCATTATGCATTTTAATTGTTACTCATGAAATGAAATTATAATATGAGATAATACCAGTTATATAAAATCTAAACAAATAATAAAAACACATCTTTAATATTAATTAATTAATAACACGCAGCAACACGCGAACTCGTGCGGATGTACGGGTCATCTACTAGTTGCCAACAAAACCATAGTCCTCAAGCTAGAAGAGCTCCTTTTTCGTCCTACACAATAAGCATAACAGCATACGAGCATGAAATGCAATTAAAAAAGAATTGAACCATAAAGTAAATGTAGAGTTCACATGAAAAAGGTTAAAACATAGGTACAACACAAGTACATCAGAGGCATATCATTTTTATAGGAAACAAGTACAAGCATAAAACCAAAATATTAGAAAAGTGAGAGAAACTGATAAGAGCTGAAAGTAGTTTATAAATAATTTAATTATTTAAGTTAGAAGTTGAATTTATTTTAATGGACTTATATTATCTAGTTGGGCTTTTAGCCATCAAGCCTTTCTCTATTAATAATTCTATACAATGTAGTCTCATAGAGACATTGAAAACCAATCAATGAAATCAAAAGTTATTTTAATTTTCTTAGTTAATTTTATTGTCCTTCTTAATCTTGTCTAGTTTTGTTAGGGTTTAGCTTTTGCTTCCTAACAGTTTCTTTTAAATTAGAATCTGAAAAGGCTTATTGATAATGTTACCGGGAGTTCCTTAAAAGCTAATTGTTGGACTTTGATTTTTTCTCAAATTACCATTGAATTCAATATGAAGTGTATTACATCCTGGTTTTTATCTATTTTATGGAATGAGGATAAAATGCTTGAATTTTTTTTTAAAATAACCTAGTTTAAAAAAAAATCCAAAATAACAAAGAATTATTAAACTAACGTAATTTTGTGTGCATTTGCCAATTCATTTGGTGAATGGGAACAAAATGCAGAAGCATTAGTCAAATGGATTGGTTAACCTATTTTTTTTCTTTTTTATGAACATTCGCCAATTGATTTGTTGAATGAGTGAAAAAAATTCTTAATTTTTTAAGGGATTCGTGTAACACCCCAAATTTGCCCTCTTCTTTTTAAGCATCATCACCACATCATATTCATCATAAGCATATCATATTCTTGGCATCTTAGCATGGAAAGATGAGGCATAACATTCTCATGACCTAGCATTAGGCATATGATCATCATTGGAAGGTTTTGAAGCATCACAAGCTATAACAAGAGGCCCAATGAATTTGCTCAAGTCTTATGAGGAGTCTACTTTGCACTCACAAGCTCAAGATCATTCACAAAAGCCCAGGAGGTTGGAGGATCACCAGGGAATTCAAGCTAGGGCAAAGCTCCTATACAATGATCCCAAATTAGGGTTTGAGTTTCAAGCATGAAATCTTTGTGACTTTGGCCATTTCATTTGGGCAAAGTCTTTCATATAATAAGAGGATCCTAGGGATGAAATTTGGTGAGAAAATTCCTTGTGGAAGTCAGGTATTTCTTCAATTGCTTGTAAATGAAGAAATTGGTCAACTGTGCATTCTAGAAGTCAACTGTGAGATTTCAAAAGGTCCAACCTTGTTTTTCAAGCCAAGGGATGTTCTTATAACCTTAGAAGAGGTTTGGCAAAGTCAAAGATCAAGAATCAAGAGGTTTTGAGGTGTTTTGCATTTTTGGCATGAGATTGGTCATGGAAGTTTCTAATTTTGGCAACTTTTTGCCCTAATTTTCAAGTGTACATAACTTGGTGAAAAAAGCTTCAAATGGATTGCCATCAAACATGAAAATTGAAGATTAAAGTCTCCCATTTTTGAAAAGTACAAGTACTTTTTCATAGCCCTCATGGTTTGAAAGATATGCCCTTCGAAAATCTCTTGAAATCTAGGGCATGGCATGAATTTCAAGCTTTCCACAAATGCAAAAACTCATTTAACTTATTTCCAAGTGGTGTTATGGACCAAATAATGTCATAGTGCTTCAAGGCAATGCATGAGAAAATTTCTTGCCCAAGGAGACAAAAGAATTCGTGCATGGAAAATGGTGTAGTTCACAAAAGACAAAAATGCATGATCATGAAAAAAGCATGAACCAAACAACCAAGGGGCAGGATCATCTCATCATGAATCAAGGGCTGGGATGAGAGATCATCATGTGCAAAGAGGAATGAAATGCACGAGTAAATTGGTCATTATTCTTCTTCATGCAATTTTGCAAATCAATCCCTATCACACAATTCATGCCACCACTTGCCACTAAACCCTAATCAGTGTGATATGTGCATGATATAAAAGCTAACCAAACCCTAAATGTAAGCCAGCACCCTCTCATTCTTCAGATTCAAAATTTCTTGCACAAGAGCAAAAGGTTTCTAATCTCTTTCCTCAAGCCACACCTCTCTCATTTCTCTTCATATTCTTCTTCTACAAGCTTCAAGGATCACATTTCTCTCTTCAATCAAAGCTGAAAGTGAAGAATTGGAGAGTTGCCATTCAGAGCAGGTTGCTTCGAAGCTTCAAATTCAGGCTCTCTCAAGCTTCCTCTTGCATTTATTTTGCAAGAGGAGATCAAAGTACACAGATCTGCAACATCTGGTGTTCTATTTTGGTGATTTTGAAGTGGTTCCATCTCAGGTATGACTTGAAATTCATAGATCTGGAACTTGTGTTTATTGTGTGCATTGTGATCTGTGAACTTTGTTGTGTATGCTGCACTAATTAGATTTGAAAATGCATGAGTAATGAGTGAGAAATCTGGATCTGAAAGTTTGATGTCAAACTTTATTTGCTTCGATTTGATGAATTCATGAAGTGTTTGTGTATTTGAGTGGTGGATTCGTGTTTAGCTTGATTAAATGGTCAGATCTGGACATTTTGATACATTTACATGATGATTTGATCTTGGTTTGAATTTTTCGGTGCCGGAACCCTAGCTCCGGTCACCGGATTCTGCATTTTGTTTCACCTGAGTTGAATGAGGAAGACGAACACATAGCCGTTGGATCCAGAATCTGGACGCTGCACATGTTGCCAGCACATTAAAAAACCTTGCTCCCTCTCACGTGCCTTTTAATTTCTATTTAATTGTTTTTGTTTGTCAGCGCATGGTAGTGTGTGTACATCTTGATCTGAGCCTTTCCTTTAGCTGACCTAGGGTTTTGACTTTGAATCTGATGCGTTGTTTGTGATTACCTTGGGATAATTGATGTGTACCTTTGGATCGGATTACCTCATGTTGACTTGACCTCATCCTGACCAGTGGATTAAATGACTGAAATTTGTTTGACTGCGCATGGACCCTGGATGGTGTGGACTTTTCTTTTTGACTTTTGTTTGTAACCATTGGATTGACATACTATCATCTAAGTTGACTGAGCACCATTGGGCCTGACCTGCTTTTCGCACCCCCTGTCCTTGCAAGCCCAATTAAATGAACTGAGTTTCCTTGCTATTTGCACCACAGCTTCATCATTTCTTTTATTTTGTTTATTTTAATTTCAGTTTGCTAAATAATTTTTAAAAATAGTTTTAGGTCTCCAAAAATTATAAAAAAAATTCATGAAAGGTCCTTTGAGTTTTCTTTAATTTTTGGTATTTTTATTTTTCATTTATTTTTAATTGTCACGTGGAAATTAATTGTTTCTTTTAATTAATTGGTTTTATTTCATTTTGATCCATGCTGACTTGTTCATTTTCTATCTTGATCATTATTTTGAATTTTTAAGTGATTCTTTTTGCTCTGGATTCATGATGAGATGAAGTCTATTGGTGATTTTTGTTCTGATTTTTAGAATTTTGTTTAATTGATTTTGGTCTCTAACTTGTGCATGAAGCTTTCTAACCCTAATCCATGTTTGTACCCTCATTTGAATGATCAAGCTTCTGAATCTGATCCTCTCCTTTTGGCATGTTGATATGGTATGATTGATGATCATTTGTGCAAATTTGTGGAATTTTTGGATGTACACTTGAATTGATTTGGATTTTGATTCTTCACTTGTCCCTTTTTTGTTTCTTTTGGATCATTTGTTCTCTCTTTAGCTTAGAAGGGCACTTGTGCCAACTTCTTCAAGTTTTTTAGGGCCATCTTAGGTTGTTAATACCTCTCTGATCTTGGGTTGTGGTTTGTGCCTTGGGAACTTTGTAATTTTGTTTGCTTTTGGAGTTCTTCCACACTTATGCATGCTCACCTCACTTCTTTTGCTTCTTTCTTCTCATAATGTAAATGCTTGACTATGTGCACTTCTTCTCTTCATCTCATGTGATCCTTAGACACTTTTCTAACATGATTAGGGTTCTGGTCTTGAACCTTGAGGTTGTGCTTTGGTTATTTTGCTTTGCATCTTCTCATATTTGCTTTGTTTTGCCATAGTGACTCATATTGCTTCATATTGAGTTGTGTGTTTCTTCTCTCATTCCTGTGCTTTAAGTTTGAATTTGGCATTTGTGTCTTTGACTTCACTTCTGGTTGTGTAGCTTTGGTATGGTATTATTTTCATTTTGTATTGCCTTTATACTTGTGTCACTAACCATTTCAGGGGCTTTGGTAAGTGAGAGGTGTGGATGTGATTCTCACATCTCCAATTCTTATCTCTTCTCTTCTACTTATTATTTTTATAAACTTGTGTTTGTTGGGCTTAGGCCTTACTTCCTCCCTCTTATATTCTTCTTTCTTCTTCTTCTCTCCTTCTTTCTTTCTTCTTTAGGATAGTAAACCTCACTAACCTAGGATTACTATTGCATGATAACTTTAGGATTCATCAGTCCCCCATTAGACTTTTACCTTTGTGATCCTTTGGTTTCTCTTCTCTTCTCATCTCAAAACCTTAAAGAAGACACTTAATAAAGATTGAAGTGATATCTTGAGCAATAGCCTTATCCCATGAGACACTTGTAGTCTTCCCATCTTGGGATAGTACAAGCTTGTCTTGTGATGTACAAGTCTGATCAGGATATCATCTTCACCAAGAAAATCATAAAACACACTTCTTCATTGTAAATACCAAAAAACACTTAATAAGTTAATGAGTTAGTGAGCTTAAGCCCTAATCTATGGATTCAAGTTTTGGGGATCTTCTCCTTACTTGAGTGTGCTTGTTCTATTATTCCATCTTGGAATGTAGTGACAGGTGCACATCCCATGGAAAAGAGCTTAAGTTCACTTCCTTGTGACGCACTCCTAAAAGCTTCTAAAAAACACAAACAAACAATAAGCGTCTTTCCTTCGGGAATTATTTTCTCATCTCCTTCGCTCCGTACGTGAACTTGCTCCTACTTGTCACTTTGCAAGACGGTTACACACTCGTCGTCCGAGCCTGCAACACCTGAGCATTGACATAGGCAGTTCAAGCCTTAATTCACAAGCAATCTTTTCCACCCATAGTTAGGGGAACTACGGCGACTCTGATCCTCATTGTCCAGATGAGGTACGTAGGCAGCGGGGTAGGGCCCTTTCGAGCACAATCTTTATTTTCCCTACATTTTTTCCCTTTCTTTTCTTTTCTCCAGTTTCAGTTTCAGTTTTGCAGCAGCTTTCATTTCTTCACCCTTTGAAACAATTTCTTTGCAAGCGTGGATCCCGTCGGGTACGGCGGACGATCTGGGGTGTGTTGTACCCCAAAATTTTCCCTCCCCTAGTCAAGTCATTGTGTACCAATGTGTCCCAAGAGGTTCACAAGGTTCACAATTAGTCAGAAAGCTTGGAAGTTCCCTCAGACAAGGTCTCCTCATAAGCAATGCACCCTAAACTAGGGTTTTGGATTTCATCAGGCTAAATGGACTTCCAAGGCCTCAAGTGAACTTCATAACATCCCACATGTCTTCAAGAATACCTATGTCAAGTTTCAAGGCTTTCCCAAAAGGTTTGCTCAGTCAGATGATCAGATATGCAAAAATCAGTCAAAGTGGTTAAAAAGTCAAACTGAGGTCAAACCAAAGTCAAACTTCATTATTTTTTGCCAACATCAAGTTTATGAAGTAAAATTCATCATTTGATCAAGGGTTGATCATGATTCATCAAATAGATTTCAGATCATCAAGAATCAGGAGTTTCTAAATTAGGGTTTTCACAGGAAAAGTCAACTAAACTTTGACCAGCCATAACTTTCACATGCTTCATCAAAAATTCCCCATCCAAAGATCATTTTTAAGGAAATTGAATTCTCTACAACTTTGTTTCTCACAAGCCAAGCCTAAAAATTCTTCATTTGAAAGGTATGAGCCAAAACATTACAGGTCATTTCAAAAGTCAATAAAATGTCAACATCTTCCAAAGGGCATAACTTGAAAATGGTAAAGGATATGGACATGAGACCAAAGGGGTTTGTTAGAGTACTCTCTAAGATTTCTAAAAAGTCCAAGAACACCTTCATATCCTTAAAATTGAGGGAGATGTGCCTTGTTAAAGTTGGGAAATTTTTGAGGAGTGTATGAAGCAAATGAGGTCTCAAATCCAAATATTTCCAAATGGGCCCACAAAATTCCAACCCAAACTCAAATATGACATCATGCACGACCCAATTCAAATATTTTCTGATTTTTATAATTTATTTATCATTTATTTGGATTTTATTCATTAAAATTCATTTTAAATCAAAATAAAATATGAAAATACAAATATTTGATTTGATTCTTCTTCTAGAAGCTCTTAAACATCATTTAAGTTGATTTGATACTCTCCAATTTCGTGCACAACCAATTTGGAAACATATAATTTGATTTTTTTTTTATATTTTTGACCATAACTTTCTTCACAATCAAGCAACCCATACAACTCCAACCAAGGCCCAAATTCTTAACCTAATTACATTACTATATAACCACAACAACATCACAAGACAAAAAAAAGGATGGAGAGCAAGAGGATGATATTCGTACTTTAAAATTTCACATAATTCAAAATTAGGTTTCCACAATCCACCACTTTTACAAGTTGATTAAAGGCTGCAAATGAATCCTTGAGGTTTCCTGAACCTATTCCAATCATCCTCGTCATCAAATTCATGCCAAATCATACAAACCAAATTCATATTCTTGCTTTTCTTTTGATTTTTTTTCAATTTCAATGATTTATGCATGATTAATTGATTTTGATTACATAATATGTTTGTTTGATTGTGTAGATGGTTTTTGGATAGTTGGATTTAAGTTTCGATGCAGGAATCATAGGGCACCACAGAGAACTAAACTATTGGTTAATCTGCTGTAATCTGTTTTCGTCGATACTTCGAAGGTTGCAGTAGTGATAAGCATTCCAGGCTGACAGGTAAGTCAGGTAAGTACTATTGTTTCGATTTACTCCGATTTTTTTCCAGAAGTTCAGAAAAAATCGACGAACAATACTCTTTTAGAATAGAATTCTAAAATATTTCGACACTCAAAATCGTAAATTCCTCTTTTTTCTATTTTATTTGATTTATTTTCTATTTTCATATTCTCAAACAAATCTAAAAAAAATTGTGCGTTCTTTATTTGATTTTATTAGATTTTTAGCATCGTTTTAGTATTTTTTAGATTTTATTTTAATCGCTTTTCTTATTTTTCATTATTTTAAAATCTGCAGCGATTTTATTTGATCCTGTTTATTTCTTTTTTTATTCTTCCAATAGTATATACCAAAAATATGCAGGTGGGAGGAAGAAGATGGTGTGTGGCATGCGCTGATTGGCCTAGTGACAAAGACCTAAGGTTGAAAGTATGAGGGTGTGGGTTCAACACTCATTCCCAACATTTTGGCAAAGAAACGTAGCGTAGTGACTTATTGACAAAGGCAAAGTCAGAGGTTCAACACCAACCCCAAATATTTTGGGTATCTCTAACTTTATTTTTCCCTTTTTCATCAAATTATTTATTTTCTTTGAATTTCCTTATTATTATTATTAAACTAATTTCTAAAAGATAAAACAAAATCTTTTTTTAAACTTATATTTTTTATTATAAACCTTAATTTTTTTCGTAAACCTTAATTTTTTCCGTAAACCTTATTTTTTTTCATAAGTCTTAATTTTTTCATAAACTTTAAACCCTAAAAATTTAGCCCTAATCTTTATCTTAAAACCCAGATTTCGCCCTAATTTTTACCCTAAAATATTTCCTAAACCTTAAATTTTTTTTAAACCTTAAAATTTTTCTCAAACCCTAACCCTAATTGTTTTCTTAACCTAGTTTGCAAACTTTTTTTTTTCTAATTTATTCACTCATTTTTATGTTATTCATTCATTGTTTGCCTGATTATGTAACTGCTTCGCCTTTGTAATAATTGGTTTTTTTTTAATTATTTTCTACCATTATTATTATTATGTAACTGCCCCTAAGCCATGTAATAGTGTAGGAATTTTATTTTCTGCCTTTTAATTTCTACCATTTATTTTTCATATTAACTGCATGGTTAATAAATAGGGTGTAGAAACTATTTGTATTTAAAATTAATTTAGATAATTAACTTTAAAAGATAAATATTTGAAAATAAACACTCACACACGTAAGTCGATCTTTGATCGCCATCTTGCACTTCCTAGGATATTCCTCTTGGTTGCCTTAAAATAAAATGGTCAAGTCTCTCGAATATAGGAGTGTCTTAAGCAAAGTCCCTTCACGTATAAATCATCAAGTCCCTACAGTTTAAAAGATCAAGCCCCTTCAAGGTTGCCTATGGAATAATGATCTTGTCCCTTCGAATAAATGATGATAGTCCCTACGAATTGCTAAAGACATCCCTTAAGTTGCTTTCTATGACCATACGATGACCCTACGCTTGTCCCTTAACACATCCAAGGTAATGACTACCTATTCTTTAATAATAGGGATAGTCTTACCATTAAAAGAACATACGAGAATATGAAAGACTTAATCTAGGGTAGGTATTTCTTAGTTGCTTGCTCACTCTTCAAAAATACTTTTCACACCTCACAATACTTTCTTAAACATTTTTCAAAACAAGGCTTTGTATACATCCATACGAGGATCATTACAAAGTACTTAGAAAAATTTCTAATCACACACTACACTCTTCAAAAGCAATTTAAGTGAGCTAAGTAACTAAGAGCCCATGGATAACCATGGATATAAAGGGTTCTAACACCTTCCCTTTGTATAACCTACCCCCCGAACCCAAGTTTTTTAAAATAGGTCTTTCTTGTTCTTTTATGTCCTTTCCACTTGGATAAAATAAAAGTCGGTGGCGACTCTTGCTATCCGCAACATGACTAAAAGTCAGTTCTCCCACCGTGTTACAAGGTGCTAATACCTTTCCAGGTCGTAACCAACTCCCGAGCTCAGTTTCTTTGGTTCGCAGGACCCGTGTCCTTTCTTTTCTTTCTTCGGTTTGTGCAGCATTACCATTCCCGTTCCTTCGGGATAACAATGCCTGGCTGGCGACTCTACCTCTTTCCGCGTCACTTTCGCGTTTGTACCAGGATGGAAATCCGGGGAGCGACAGCTGGCGACTCTGCTGGGGACTGCCTAACCAGAGTATCTCTGGTTCCCCTGTGAGTCTCTCCTAGCGCTTGCATGTTTCTGTTTCTTTGGGTGTTGATTGTTTGCCGTTGCGTGTTGTATTTTACTGTTGTTTATTTACAGTTTATTTACAGCTTTATTTACAGTTTTCAGTATTTATTTTCTGCATCATATTATATACTGGACTGTCTGGAGTGGATCTTCTGTTTGGTGGGTTTGGGATATACTGTTTCTGAGAGATGAGCTCATTACCACGACTCGAGTGCACCTTAGGACTTAGAGTGGTTCCACTTTGGCCTCATGAGATCTTGTCATGGGAGTAGTAGTGAGTTCCACGCCCAGATTTGCGACCGTCTTGGAAATGTCTTGATTTGGGGATCTTCCTCTCTCATTTCATAACCTTGATAGTTATGTGCAGCTGGGGACCGATCATTGAGAACCTTGTGGAAACACCCCTCTCTAGTGATGACAATGGCAGACCACATTTTGTGGCAAACCCATTCTCATCTGAGGGCCCACTTGGGACTTGCATAGGATGACCTTGTTTTCCCGGACTCAGCTGAGGCCTCCCTGCGTAGTATATAATACCAAACCGATTCCCTGATCTGGTCATGAGCCATTTCTCGGAAATGGTGAAAGTATTATTTCTATTCGGCTTTGAGAGTCCGTGATGTTTGACCCGGAGCACACCAGTGAGATTGGGGGGGGGGTTACGGGTTTGCAGGAACCTTTGGCCTCTACATACCCTCATTATCAGTGGTTCTTGTTGAGATTTGGTCCTTATGGTTTTTGTTTTCTTGGTCTTATGGTTCTGAGAATTTCTATCAGAGGGTTGTGATTCAGGGGATCTTGGTTTTCAGCTATTCAGAGGGTCCTTATATTCAGTGTCCAGTATCCAGATGGTCCCAGATTGATCATATGCCTGCATTGCATTTGCATTGCATCATTCTTGCATTAACTGTTTATGTTTCCATTTTTCAGGTTATTGTTCACAGTTAGCACCCAGTTATGGTAATCTTAAGCTCTTCAGATGGCAGAAGTTAAGAGAATCACAAGGAAAAAGAATGTTCACTATACTTTTCTTCAACCAGAAGTCAGGAGTGTTCAGAAATTAGCAGGGCTGATGAATGACCAAGTCTTGGGAAATTTCTGAAAGAGGTATGGCCAGATATTGAAGTACATGGACAAACCTACTGCAGACCAAAAGGACAACTTGCACACCTTGCTTCAGTTTTATGATCCCTTGCCGCGGTGTTTTGTATTTCCAGATTACATCTTGGCTCCTACCTTGGAGGAGATTTCCAGCATTTTGGGTGTTCCAGTCAGAGATACCTTGCCTTACTATGGGTCTGAGGTGGTTCTCAAGGAAGAAGACATATCCAAAGTCTGTCGTTTACCAGTTGCCAAGGTTAAGAAGGCTTTGAAGGACAGTGAAGGCAGATGACTCCCTTGGAATGTGCTCATACCAGAGGCTGAGGAGTATGCCAAAGAGGGTAAATGGGGGGACTTTGGTGCTGTGTTGGTTTTGATGGTGTATGAATCTAGTCTTTTCCCGGGAGAAAAGGAATTTGTGAGCTTGGAAGTGATCTCTATCTTTGCTAAAGGAAATCCTGTGCCAACTCTGTTGGGAGATTTCTACTACAACGTTCACTACCGGAATGAGAAAGGTAGAGGTGGACCAGTGGGCTGTTGTGCTTCATTATTTGCTGAGTGGTTTGCCAGGCAATTGCCAAAGTCAGGCTCTTTCAAGGAGATGATAGATGAGTAGAGGTGGTCTAGGAGGCTAATGGGGCTAACTTCTGAGGATATAGCTTAGGGATATGACAAAGATCTGCTGGGAAAGGAGTTGATGGTCAGTTGTGGAAGATTTGCTGGAGTGCCTTTGCTAGGAAGAAAGAGTGTGATTAGTTATCATCCAACATTAGCTAGGAAGCAATTTGGTTATCCTCTGAGAGATCCACCAAATATGGAAGAGCTTGCTGAATCTTTGTATTTTCCTATGGAGGGGAACAAGGAGTTGGTCCTACAAGCATCTCAGGCTTGGGCTCACAGGGAAAGAAAAGGTAAGAAAGACTTTGGCAGAGTAGATCCCAAGACATATCCTCCTTTTGCTACATGGTTGCAGAAACGTGTAGAGGAAGTTCTCATGCCATTCTCAGTGGAAGCTCCGTTATATCCTAAATAAGTGCCATGTCAGAGCACTGTCTCCTTTGAAGAGTATAAGAAATTGGAAGCTCAGTTGCACGAAGTCCGAGTGGAGAATGTTGAAATGGTTAACTTGTACCATCTTGCCAATCGTGCCAAAAATGAAGCAGAGGGAAAGCTGCAAAGAAAGAGAAAGAGTTTGCTGGAAGGGAGGCTCACTTTCAAAGATTGGGTCTGATGGAGGCAAAAAGAGAAGCGGATCGTAAAAAAACTTTGAAGACTCTTAAAGAAGCTCGTCAGTCCATTGTTTGGTTGCAAGGCCAAAGGGAACAGGAGCAGAAGAAGTATAAAGAAAAAGAAGAGTTTTTTGAGGTACAGATGGCCTTCAAGAAAGAAGAAGTGGAACAGGTCCACAACATACGAAGGGAAAAGAATCAGCAGTTGGCACAAAGCCAGATAGCCTTGGAGGAGGCGCGGAAGGACATTGAAGAGCTCAAGCTGAGGGCAGGTGTGAAGAAGAGCATGACAGAGGTAGCTGCAGAAGAATCTAGGTATTTAGTTTAGATTTATTTTGTTATGGTTCAGGCTACCTACAGGCTTGTTATAGGAGTCTTGCTTTATCTTTTGTCTTTTGTTCATGTATTAACTTGTAACTCTTCGGGGAATTTTTGTTTGTGCTCTAACTTTTGGCCGGCAGTGGGTTGTCCATGTTATGCGGTGTTAATATGCAAATTACCATTTTTGAATATACAAAGCTTGTTTGTCTGATACTGCTAAGATCTGAACACTCTTCAAAGGGAAAGTTTGGAAACTAATACTCAAAGTGGCTATCTGGAGCAAATACCAGAACTGGGGCATGCAAATGCTTAAAACTTGGAAACATGAGCAGTTACATTGCATGCATATAACGTGTTTGTTTGTTTTGCAGGTAGTTCTCCAGTTTCTAACGTTTATGTCGTTTCAGGCACTATAGCTCCCAGGAAGGTTCAAGAACAGCCGATCATACACAGATATCCCACAAGAGTCAACAGAGAAAGAGTCATGGATCAAATGCAGGCAGATTTAGCTGACTTGAGATTAAGGATGGACAATTTTATGACCCTTATGGCAGGAATGGGTCAGAATCAGGAACGTCTGCGTGAGTTGGTAGAAAATAATCAAGCCAGGAACAACGGGGCTGTTGATGGAGGTAATCATAACGGTGCAGGCGCCCGTCAAGTTGAAATCCCTGTGGCACAGCCAGGGGTCACCATTATCAATGATGGGCTGAACAATGTACAGATGGACGGTCAAGACGAATAGTTTACTCTGCTAGACGAAACGGAAGGCCAAGGGGCTGAAATGAACAGAAAATTCAAAGAGATGGTTGAGCAGATCAGGGCCATTCAATCTCAGAGCTCTCTGGGGTTCGACATTACTGACTTGGGCTTGGTTCCAGGGGTTAGAATCCCTTACAAGTTCAAGGTCCCGACTTTCGAGAAGTACAATGGCACAACGTGTCCAAAGACTCACCTCCAGTCCTTTGTAGGAAGAATTGCTACCCATACTGACGATGAGAAGCTATGGATGTATTTTTTCCAGGACAACCTGGTTGGGGCTTCCTTGGAGTGGTATATGAAGCTAAGTATGGTCAATGTTAAGAGCTGGAAGGACTTGGCAGAGGCGTTCGTGAAGCAATACCAGTACAATTTGGACATGGCTCCAAATCGCACTCAACTGCAAAATATGTCTCAAAATGCTAAGGAGGGGTTTAAGGAGTATGCTCAAAGGTGGCGTCAACTTGCTTCCAGAGTACAACTTCCATTGCTGGAGAATGAGATGGCTGATATGTTTATGGGAACATTGCAAGGGGTGTTTATCGAAAGGTTGGCGTCCTGTTCGGCTACCAAGTTCAATGATATTGTAATAGCAGGCGAGAGGGTCGAGACTCTGTTAAAAATGGGGAAGATTCAGGATACCGGTGCGAGCAGCTCAAGTGGCTTAAGAAAAACTTTCAATGGGCCTCCAAGAAGGAGGGAAGGTGAAACCAATGTTGTGTATGGCCGAGGACGGAGCCGAGGATATAGAAGAGCATATGAGCAAGTGGCAGCCGTTACTATCCCTTCCAGTCCTGTGCAGCAGGTACAGACTCAACCACAACAGCAACAACAACAGCCACAACATAGAAATTATCAACAAAGACCTTATCAACCGAGACAAGCTCGTCCGACTAATAGGGTGCTTGAAGCAATTCCCATGACATACACTGCACTGCTGCAAAGTTTGCTAGACCTGAATTTGATACAACTGAGGACATTAGCACCACCACCACCTGGAGAACTTCCAGTGGGGTACGATGCCAATTCTAGATGTGCATTCCATTCAGGGGCACCCGGGCACTCAACTGAGAAGTGCAGGGCGCTACAGCATAAAGTTCAAGATTTGATCGACTCCAAGGCGATTAACTTTGCACCACCGCCTAATGTTACTTCAAACCCTATTCCGAACCATGGAGGGGCTAGAATAAATGTTGTTGATGGTGGTGAGAAGTTAAGTTTGATTCTGAGCATAAAAGAAGTAAAGACTCCACTGCTGGTGGTGAAGGAGAGGCTGTTAAAAGGACAAGTGTTTCCGGGATGCGGTTCTGATTGTGAAAAGTGTTTGAATTTAGTGAACGGTTGTGAAGACCTTAAGGTGGGGTTGCAAAATCTGATTGATGAAGGGTCATTGCAGTTTGATAAAGTTGATAATGAAGGTGATTGTGTGTCCACTATAACCATTTATTATGATCCAGCTGAAATGCCTGCTAGAAGAGAACCTGTGACTATTTATGCTCCTGAAGTCAGTCCTGTCACTATTACTGTTCCCGGGCCTGTTCCTTATACTGATGATAAAGCTATCCCATGGCATTATGGTTCAGACGTGTATGTGGAAGGACAAAAGGTCGAGAGTAAGTCAGTAGCAATTGACCCGACTGTAGTGAACGTCGGAGGGGTTGGTGGTTTTACGAGAAGTGGTCGTCTTTTTGCTCCCCCAGTTCTGAGAGGAGATCCTGAAGCTGAGGATGCGGCAAAGGCTAAAGGAAAGCAAACAGCAACTGAAGAAATGACAACCCCTGTTGCTGGACAGGGTACCTTTGAGAAAGAAGTGGAGGAATTTATGCGAATAATAAAGAAGAGTGACTACAAGGTAGTTGAACAGTTGAACCAGACGCCGTCCAAAATATCAATTTTATCTTTGCTGATGTGTTCTCCAGCACACAGTGAAGCCTTGTTAAAAGTTTTGCAGATGGCATACGTTCCTCAAGAGATAACTGTTAATCAACTGGAAGCTGTAGTGGGCAGTGTGAATGCAAGCCACGGGTTGGGCTTCACAGATAGAGACCTTACTTCAGAGGGCCGTAACCACAACAAAGCACTGCATATTACTATGGAGTGTAAGGGTGTTGTTTTGTCGCATGTCCTGGTTGACACAAGCTCTTCTCTTAATGTACTCCCGAAGAAAGCATTAATGAAGTTGAATTTCGATGGTATCGTCCTGCGACCCAGTGATTTGATAGTTAAAGCTTTTGATGGGTCCAGAAGGTCTGTGTTTGGAGAAGTTGAGTTATCTGTGAAAATAGGGTCTCAAGTATTCAAGAGCACATTCTACGTCATGGACATTCATCCCGCGTACAGTTGCTTGCTGGGACATCCGTGGATTTATGTTGCAGGAGCAGTAACTTCCACTTTGCATCAGAAGTTGAAATACGTGGTTGTTGGCCAAGTAATTACTGTGTGCGGAGAGGAAGATATCTTTGTGAGCCACCTATCAACTTTCAAATATGTGGAGATGGACGGAGAGATCCATGAAACACTGTGTCAGGCCTTCGAAGCGGTTGATGTCAGTATTTTGGCTCTGGTAGAGAGGAACAATCAGAAAGAAGGTACCTCCATTCACTCCTACAAGCAGGCTAAGGAAGTGGTTCAGTCGGGAAGCGCCCAAGGTTGGGGCAAGTTGCTGGAATTAGAGAAGAAAGATGACAAGTTTGGGCTTGGTTATCAACCTGATGGGTCCAATTGGCCTCCAAGTGGTAAAGCTATTACTTTCACAAGCGCTGGGATGCTCGACCGCAACCATATTTGTGCAACAAGCGAAGAAGAAGACAGTGATGGCAACTGGGACAACTGGATTCATCCATGTGCACCCGGAGAGGAGCTCAGGAACTGGTCTGCTGAAGATATCGTTCAAGTTACCTGGCAACCAAAGTAATTTACTTGTTTCCTTTTTTATCATGCTGCATTGTCAATCCTGCGCTCTGCCCAAGGCGCAAGGATCCATCTGTAGGGCCACCATGCTTTGAATGCATTTATTTTACCATGAAATAAAGGACATTTTTCAGACAAATTGTGTTCTCTTTCTTTCGTTTTAAATTTTTCACAAAAAAAATTAAAAATGGCAATGTGTTTTTTCTTTTTGTTTGTGTGTTTGCGTCTCTTTTGAAAATAAACAGATTCTGAAATAAGCACATCATCTGTGCAGTGTTGATCATCCGGATTCTAGTGATAACGTTCCTGCTATGACCACGTATGACTTTGACAATCCTATCTACCAAGCTGATGAAGGGGTTGAGGAAGACTGTGAACTCCCTGAAGAGTTGGTCAGGTTGTTGAAACAAGAGGAAAGGGTCATTCAGCCTTATCAGGAAGAAATAGAGATCATCAACATCGGAACTGAAGATGTGAAGAAAGAGATAAAGATTGGGGCCAGCCTGTAGGCCGAGGTAAAGAAAGAGTTGATTGGTATGATGCGTGAATACGTGGATATTTTCGCCTGGTCGTATCAAGATATGCCAGGGTTGGATACTGACATCGTTGTGCATAAGCTACCATTGAGAGAAGACTGTCCTCCTGTGAAACAAAAGTTGAGAAGAACTCGTCCTGACATGGCGATGAAGATCAAGGAGGAAGTTCAGAAACAATGGGATGCCGGATTCCTTGCCGTAACTAGTTATCCACCTTGGGTAGCTAACATTGTGCCTGTACCAAAGAAGGACGACAAAGTCCGGATGTGCATTGACTACCGGGATCTAAATAGAGCGAGTCCAAAAGATGATTTTCCATTACCTCACATTGATGTGCTGGTAGATAACACTGCTCAATTCTCTGTATTTTCCTTCATGGATGGCTTCTCAGGGTATAATCAGATTAAGATGGAACTAGAAGACATGGAGAAAACTACGTTCATTACCCCGTGGGGTACATTCAGCTACAAGGTGATGCACTTTGGTTTGAAGAACGCCGGGTATACGTATCAGCGGGCTATGGTCACATTGTTCCACGACATGATACACAAGGAGATAGAGTGCTATGTGGGCGATATGATTGCCAAGTCCCGAGACGAAGAAGAGCATCTGGTCAATCTCAAGAAGCTTTTTGGTAGACTAATAAAGTATAAGCTGAGGTTGAATCCAAACAAGTGCACTTTCGGAGTGCATTCCGGAAAACTGTTGGGTTTCATTGTTAGCCAGAAAGGAATCGAGGTGGATCCTGCAAAAGTAAAAGCAATACAAGATATGCCTGCACCGAAAACAGAAAAAGAAGTGCGCGGGTTTTTTGGGAGATTGAACTACATTTCACGGTTCATATCTCATCTAACTGCCACGTGTGAGCCAATATTCAAATTGTTAAGAAAAGAGCAAACGGTCAGGTGGAATGAGGACTGTCAAAGAGCCTTTGATAAGATAAAAGAATATTTGCAGACACCTCTGATTCTAATGCCTCCAGTTCCAGGACGGCCGCTTATCAGGTACTTGACTGTGCTAGAAGGGTCAATGGGGTGTGTTCTAGGCCAACATGATGAGTCTGGTCGAAAAGAGTACGCTATTTATTACCTTAGCAAAAAGTTTACCGACTGTGAATCCCGTTACTCACTGCTTGAGAAAACTTGTTGCGCTTTGGTATGGGCTGCTCGCTGAATGAGACAGTACATGTTGACCCATACCACACTACTAATCTCAAAAATGGATCCTGTCAAGTATATCTTTGAGAAACCAGCGTTAACCGGAAGGGTTGCTAGGTGGAAAATGATTTTAACAGAGTATGACATACATTATACTTCTCAGAAAGCCATCAAAGGAAGTGTATTGTCGGTTTACCTTGCACAACAACCTCTTGAGGATGACTATCAGCCAATGAAGTCTGATTTCCCTGATGAGGACATCATGTACCTCAAAGCAAAAGATTGCGAGGAACCACTTCCGGAGGAGGGGCCAGACCCTAAATCCAAATGGAAGTTGATGTTTGACGGGGCAGTCAATATCAATGGACGTGGAGTTGTTGCTGTTCTTATTACTCCTGAAGGTGTTCACTTTCCATTCGCTGCCAGAATTACTTTTGGCTGCACCAACAATGAAGCGAAATACGAGGCATGCATATTGGGAATAGAGGAGGCTATTAATCTTCGGATTAAGACTATCGATATATTCAGAGATTCAGCCCTCATTATCAATCAGCTTACCGGCAAGTGGTATACGCATCAAGAACACTTAATTCCTTACAGGGATTATGCCAGGAAATTGTTGACGTTCTTCACAACGGTTAAGCTTCAGTACATAGCACGTGATGAGAATCAATTTTCCGACGCATTGGCTACTCTTTCTTCGTCCATCAAAGTCTTGTGTTGGAATTATGTGCCCAGGATTGACATTTCCAGGCTTGACGCACCAGCTTATGCCTTCTCTGTAGACGCAGTGTCTGATGAGAAACCTTGGTAATTTAATATCAAGCTCTTCCTGGAAAAGCAAGAATACCCAGCAGGGGTATCATCCAATGACAAGAAGACCTTAAGGTGACTTGCTGCTAGTTTCTTCTTAAATACAGGTGGGGTTTTGTATAAGAGGAACTTTGACATGGTCTTGCTCAGATGCGTGGATAGACACGAAGCAAGCTTGTTGATGCAGGAAGTCCATAAGGGATCCTTTGGTACTCATGCAGGAGGGCATTCTATGGCTAAGAAGTTGTTGAGATCGGGGTATTATTGGATGAAAATGGACGCAGACTGTTGTTCGTACGCCCGTAAGTGCCACAAGTGCCAGATTTATGCAGACAAGGTGCATGTTCCTCCCAGCCCGCTCAACGTCATGTCATTTCCTTGGCCCTTTTCTATGTGGGGCATTGACATGAACTGGAAAATAGAGCCTACTACTTCAAATGGTCATCGTTTCATCTTGGTTGCAATCTATTACTTCACTAAATGGGTTGAAGCAGCATCTTACGCCAATGTCACTCGTCAAGTGGTAGCCAGATTTTTGAAAAGAGACATCATTTGCAGATACAGAGTGCCCGAAAGAATCATTACTGACAATGGTTCTAACTTGAACAACAAGATGATGGCAGAGTTGTGCCGGGACTTCTAGATTCAGCATCACAATTCTTCTCCTTACCGACCAAAGATGAATGGTGCGGTAGAGGCTGCAAATAAGACTATCAAGAAGATTGTGCAAAAGATGGTTGTCACTTACAAAGATTGGCATGAGATGTTACCATTTGCGTTGCATGGGTACCGAACGTCAGTCAGGACGTCAACTGGGGCAACTCCCTTCTCATTGGTATATGGTATGGAGGCAGTCTTGCCTGTTGAGGTGGAAATTCCTTCATTGCGTGTGATGATGGATGTGAAGCTTGATGAGGCTGAGTGGGTACGTGCTCGATACAATCAGTTATGTCTAATTGAGGAAAAAAGATTAGCGTCTATCTGTCATGGTCAGCTTTATCAGAGGAGAATGAAGCGAGCATTTGACCAACGAGTACGTACTCGGGAATATCAAGTAGGCGAGCATGTGCTCAAAAGGATCGTTCCTCCAGGTTCAGATCACAGGGGCAAGTGGACCCCAAATTATGAAGGCCCATTCATAGTGAAGAAAGTTTTCTCAGGTGGAACACTGATGCTCACCACTATGGATGGAGAAGATTTCCAATCCCCTGTTAACTCGGACGCAGTTAAAAAATACTTCGCATAAAAAGACCCGCTGGACACAAAAACAAAATTAAAGTCCAGGAAAAAAAAGGGCGTCCCGACGAGCTAAAAACAGAATAAAAAGCTCGGGAAAAAGTTAGGGAAAATAATTTTAAAAAATGTGTACACCCGCTGAGTTGAAAAGCCACATCGGACAGCTCAGGCAAAAAGGGTATCCCGGTGGATTGAAAACCCGAAAGGGCGATCCACGCAAAACAAGGGAATAAGCGAACAACTGCGATCCAAGTAATCTGAACCAAATCATCATTTCGTACAGCTTAACAATATCAGAAGGATAGGAATCAGTCCCATCATCTTCTCAGAAAGCAAAGGCAAGAATGGAGAGTTTTGAAGACATGCTGGTCATAGCAAGAAGGAAACTCATTGGGATGTCGTGCCCATTGCCATTAGGATAGTTTATTTTCTCAATTTTATGGTAGCTACCTCTTTCCAGGTGGTTGCTTCCTGATGTAAAAACTTTGCCTATTCAGAGGCCTTTCAATAAAAAGAATATTCAGTCAAAAAGCTGTGTTGTGTTTACTTTTGCTTGCAAAAATGTCCTGAATTTTTGGCAAAAAATAGCATTGCATTTAAAACATGGTGATAATTTGAAAGAAAATGACAATGCAGGGAAACATTGGAAATCCTCTTTGAGTGTCGAGTGACGATGGATGAACAGATCATACCGTGCAAGTCCCTGGGGCACATATGTGTTTTCTGTTGTTGCAGGTTTTGCAGGATGACGTCACGTTCTCCCAAGCAGAGTTTTCCCCAGCTAAGTCAAGACAGGTGGGGATTCCCAGCAGTTTATTTTCCCACAAGTGGAGTATGCCCAGCAGGCAGTGGGAGGCCCATTCCCCACAGAGTGTATAATTGTCAAAACTTTTCTGACCAAGCATGGCATGTTTGAGGAAGCATCTCCCCAGTCGTGTTGGAAGATCGTCATTCCCCCGCAGAGTTTCATGATGGGGATACAAACATCATTAAAATATTCCCCAACACTCGTCTGTGTTCATACTTTAGTGTTGTCCGTCCGCATTTCTCAGCACTCGTTTGTGTTATCAATTTGGTATTGCTCGTTTGCTTTCCCCAACAGTTTCCCCTGGTTGTAATTGTTGTTGCTCGTCTGCACTTCCCAACACTCGTTTGTGTTTGATATTTGTTGTTGCTCGTCTGCACTTCCCAACGCTCGTCTGTGTTGGTTATCTGTTTGAAGCTCGTCTGCATTGTTTGGATACTCGTCTGTATCATACCTCACACTCGTCTGTGTTAGCTTATATCTGTATGTGTTGATTTGATAACTACCCTGGTACTCGTTTGTATTGCTACTCCAAGTGCTCGTCTGTGTTGGGTTTTTGGTATTGTCTGTACCAGTGGCTGATATTCGTCTGTATCATCGCCTGAAGCGCTCGTCTGTGTTTCTTAGATCATCGTCTGATATTCGTTTGTATCATTGACTTATGGCACTCGTCTGTGTTTCTCTTGATGATCATCCAATGCTCGTCTGTGTTGAAGAGGTTTGAAGTCCTGACTGTGGGAGTAAATGTCAAAATTGAAGATGTTTAGAATTGGCAGAATTTTTGACCAACAAGAAGTGTTGAACGTAGTTCAGGATGTCACATCAGATGTTGTGACATTATCAAACAGAGTATAAGTAAATGAACTTAATTCAGGATGTCACACCAGATGTTGTGACATTGTATCAGTTAATGAAGTAAGTTCAGTTTTCAGGATGTCACACCAGATGTTGTGACATTGTATCAGTTAATGAAGTAAGTTCAGTTTTCAGGATGTCACACCAGATGTTGTGACATCTCAAACCTGCTACCAAAATTAATTAATGCTTAACAGAACTGAGTAAATTCAGGGAATTTATCTGGAATTAATTATGGATGGATAAAACAGAAGAAGGCGCATCTGTAGGGAGATTGGTTATATGATTTCAGTATAATCAGAAGAACTGACTCACCTAGAATCAAGGAAGTAACAAACCCTAATTCAAGGTGATGGCAGCATGCGTATCAGGATTGGATAACCTACAGAAAGCCCAAAATCCAAGCACCTATTTAAGCAACAGAAACTCTCAGAATAGAGTACGAAATTAAGAAGACTAAATAGGGTGTTTATGTTTTAATAGCAGGTTGTTAATGTGTATCACTTTATGAGCTTTTAAGCAAAAGTGTATTTGTGTCTTGATTGAAACTGTGAAGTAAGATCAAGCTGTTTTGTTTGAAGTATGACTTCAATTTTATTAAACTTGTAAACATATCACTATGTGATTGAGGGGGAGTGAGTTGGTACTCATATCTAAGTTGTGTCTTAGGTAGAAATTTCCTTGGGTAGATATTAAGTGAAAGATTAAACTGAGTGGTTTAAGTCTAGAATTAATATTACTTATATTGGATTTCCTTCCTGGCTTGGTAGCCCCCAGATGTAAGTGTGGTTATACACTGAACTGGGTTAACAATTTCCTGTGTTGTTTAAATTTCCTGCACTTTAAGTTTTGTTCAAGTCTTCAAGTGTTTAAACATCTCATTCGACATCACGCACCTGATCCCAGAATTTCAATTGGCATTAGAGCAGGCACCCTGCCTGTTTAACTGGGTGAGATCTAGGGACTGCAAATTCTGGAAACATGGACAGAGATGTAGGATCTGTAAATAGACCACCTATATTAGATGGATCTAATTATGACTACCGGAAGCCAAGAATGGTAGCATTCTTAAGATCACTTGACAATAGGGCCTGGAAAGCAGTCAACAAAGGATGGGAGCACCCTGTCCAAGACAACAAAGATGGAGCAAAAGTGTTGAAACCTGAAGAAGAATGGAGTAAGGAGGAAGAAGATTCAGCACTTGGCAATTCCAAGGCCTTAAATGCTTTATTCAATGGCACTGATAGGAACATCTTCAGACTTGTGCATCAGTGTGAGCTGGCCAAAGATGTTTGGGACACTCTCAAAACAACTCATGAAGGAACATCAAAGGTGAAGATGTCAAGACTTCAACTTCTCACCACCAAGTTTGAAAACTTGAGAATGAAGGAAGATGAGACAATTCATGAGTTCTACATGAACATCTTGGAAATAGCCAATACTTCTGGTGCTTTGGGAGAAAAGATGACTGATGAAAAGCTTGTAAGAAAGATTCTCAGATATTTACCAAAAAGATTTGACATGAAAGTCACAGCAATAGAAGAAGCTCAAGACATATGCACAATGAAGGTTGAAGAGCTCATTGGTTCCCTTCAAACATTTGAGATGGGAATGAATGACACAATTGTAAAGAAGAACAAAAGCATAGCCTTGGTGTCAAATACTGATAAAGAAGAAGAAAATAATGAAGCAGAACCTGAAGAAAATTTATCAGAAACCATTGCTATGCTTGGAAGACAATTCAACAAGATTCTCAGAAAGATGGATGGCAAGTCCAGACCAAGTGGGAGATACTCAAACTCTTCTGAGAATAAAAGACCTTATAATGCTAATAGAAGGTCAAATTATGATGAAAAGACCAATCAAGATAAAGGGATTAAATGTCATGGATGTGAAGGATATGGACACATCAGAAATGAATGCCCTACTTATCTAAAGAAGCAAAAGAAAGGTCTTTATGTGACCTGGTCTGATGAAGACTCAGGATGTGATTCAGAAGAAGAATCAGCCAAGCACATCACTGCTCTAGCTGGAGTATGTGATTCTGAAAGTGGATCCAGTGATGAGGAGCTGACTTTTGAAGAGCTAGAAGAATCATACAAGAAGCTAGTTAAAAGGAGAACTGAAATATGCATGGAGATTATAAAGCAGAAGAAGCAGATTGAGGCATTAAAGGTTGAAAAGACAAGTAATCTAGAAACCATTGACACTTTGAAAAGTGAAGTAAGCCTTCTCAACTCCAAGTTGGAACATATGTCCAAATCTGTTAGAATGTTGAACAGTAGCTCAAACACACTGGATGTTATTCTCAACAACAATAAGCATTCAGGGGATATAACTGGACTGGGATTTAACAAAGTTCAAAAGGTTGAGGCTAGCACCAACAAAACTACTTCAAATTCCATAAAGTCAAACAAGATGTCCCAACAGATGCTCCAACATCATGAAAAGAACATAAAGTCAAACATAATGTCCCAACAGATGTCTCAACATCATGAAAAGAACATGATGAAGAAGAAGTATCAAAGATGGAGATGTCATCATTGTGGAAGGTTTGGTCATATCAAACCTCATTGCTACAAGTTGCATGGATATCCAAATCAGATGTATCAGCAACCCCCTAAGCAGAGGATAGAGGCTACAAAGAAAGTGCTGCATAGACATCAAAATCAAAGATATCAGCAACCCCCTAAGCAGCAGACAGAGATCATCAAGAAAGTATGGGTACCTAAAGCTAGTCTTCATGCTGATCAAAGCTACAAGCTCAACAAACAACCTTGGAGCTCTAAAAATGGATACTACACAGGGCAGAGGCATCAAAGGAAACCTCAATACAAATGGTCAAATAAGGGTGTTGCATATATAGCTCACACATCTCTAAGAGTATCAGCTAAAGAAGACTGGTACTTTGACAGTGGATGTTCAAGGCACATGAGTGGATTGAAGAATCTGCTAGTAGACTTAAAGTCATATTCATCCAGATATGTAACCTTTGGAGATGGAGCTAAAGGAGAAATCAAGGGAGTTGGGACCTTGGACTGTCCAGATGTACCAAGACTAGATGATGTGCTGCTGGTAAAAGGATTGACTGCTAACTTGATCAGCATAAGTCAATTATGTGATCAAGGTTACAGTGTAAACTTTACCAAAACTGAATGCATAGTGTCTAATAAAGATCAGAAGGTTGTCATGAGAGGAGCCAGATCTAAAGACAACTGTTATATGTGGGAACCTCAAGATTTCAGTCTCACTTCAACTTGCTCTTTAGCCAAAGAAGAAGAAGTGAAACTATGGCACCAAAGACTGGGTCATCTTCATTTCAGAGGTATAAAGAAAATCATATCTATGGAAGCTGTAAGAGGCATTCCTAAACTGAAGATTGATGATGGCAAAATATGTGGTGAATGTCAAATAGGCAAGCAAACCAAGATGTCCCATCCAAAGCTCCAACATCTGACAACTTCCAAAGTTTTGGAATTATTGCATATGGATCTTATGGGACCTATGCAGGTTGAGAGCCTTGGTGGTAAGAGGTATGCCTATGTGGTGGTTGATGACTTTTCAAGGTATACATGGATAAATTTTATCAAAGAAAAGTCTGATGTATTTGATGTATTCAAAGATTTGTGCCAAAGAATACAAAGAGAAAAAGTAAGTTGTGTGGTCAGAATAAGAAGTGACCATGGAAAGGAGTTTGAGAATAAAAAATTCTCAGATTTCTGTTCTTCAGGAGGAATCAATCATGAATACTCTTCACCTATCACCCCTCAACAGAATGGGATTGTTGAGAGGAAGAACAGAACTATCCAAGAATTAGCAAGAGCTATGATCCATGCTAAAAAGTTACCATTGTACTTCTGGGCTGAAGCTATGAACACAACTTGTTACATTCATAATAGAGTCACTCTAAGGAAAGGAACCTTGTCCACAATCTATGAAGTCTGGAAGGGCAGAAAACCCACAGTTAAGTACTTCCATGTGTTTGGAAGTAATTGTTATATTCTGGCAGATAGGGAGCAAAGAAGAAAAATGGATCCTAAAAGTGATGAAGGGATTTTCCTTGGATACTCTATAAATAGCATAGCCTATAGAGTATTTAACTCTAGAACCAAGGTTATCATGGAGTCCATAAATGTGATAATTGATGATGCCCCTACAGATGTTACAGATGATGTTGGAACATCTGCTGACAGTCAGACTGAAGCTGAAATAAAGAGTGATCATCCTGACTTCACTCAAACTGAAGCAAGGATAGAACAATCCAGCAAACCTCCCTCCTTCAGAATCCAAAAGGATCATCCCAAAGATCTAATAATTGGTGATCCCAACAGAGGTGTAAGCACTAGATCAAGAGAGGTGATTTCAGGTTCTTGTTTTGTTTCAAAAATAGAACCTAAAAACATCAAGGAAGCTCTTAATGATGAGTACTGGATTTGTGCTATGCAAGAAGAATTAGGTCAGTTCACAAGGAATGAAGTGTGGGATCTTGTTCCTAGACCTGATGACATAAATGTGATTGGTACTAAATGGGTGTATAAGAACAAGTCAAATGAGCAGGGAGTTGTTACAAAGAACAAAGCTAGACTTGTAGCTCAAGGATACACACAAATTGAGGGAGTAGACTTTGATGAAACCTTTGCACCAGTAGCAAGGCTTGAATCAATAAGACTACTTTTAGGAATTGCTTGTATTCTGAAGTTCAAGCTATTTCAAATGGATGTGAAAAGTGCCTTTCTAAATGGATATCTTAATGAAGAGGTATATGTAGAATAGCCTAAGGGATTTGTTGATCCAAGCTGTCCAAACCATGTGTACAAACTAAGGAAGGCTCTTTATGGTCTGAAACAAGCCCCAAGAGCATGGTATGAAAGGCTGACTACTTTTCTCATAAAACAAGGGTACAGAAAAGGTGGAATAGACAAAACCTTGTTTGTAAAGGATGAAGAAGGAAATGTCATGATTGCTCAAATATATGTTGATGACATTGTCTTTGGTGGGATGTCAGACAAGATGGTTAAACATTTTGTCACTCAAATGGAATCTGAATTTGAGATGAGCCTAGTAGGAGAACTAACCTACTTTCTTGGACTACAAATCAAGCAGATGGAAGACTCCATGTTCATTTCCCAAAGCAAGTATGCTAAGAACATTGTCAAGAAGTTTGGGATGGACAATGCTATTCACAAAAGAACCCCTGCCCCCACTCACTTAAACCTGACAAAGGATGACAAGGGTGAAAATGTAGACCAAAGCTTATACAGAAGTATAATTGGAAGCTTATTATATCTGACTGCTAGCAGACCAGACATAGCCTTTGCAGTAGGTGTATGTGCAAGATATCAAGCTGAGCCAAAAGTAAGTCATCTAAACCAGGTTAAGAGAATTTTGAAATATGTCAATGGTACTTGTGACTATGGCATAATGTACTCCCATGGATGTGAACCAATTCTCACTGGCTTCTGTGATGCTGATTGGGCTGGAAGTGCTGATGATAGAAAGAGCACATCAGGAGGATGCTTCTTTCTAGGAAACAATTTGATTTCTTGGTTCAGTAAGAAACAGAATTGTGTTTCCTTATCCACTGCTGAAGCTGAATATATTGCAGCTGGTAGCAGTTGTTCACAGTTGGTTTGGATGAAGCAAATGCTCACAGAGTACAATGTACCACAAGATGTCATGATATTGTACTGTGACAACTTAAGTGCTATTAACATATCAAAGAATCCTATCCAACATAGCAGGACCAAGCATATTGATATCAGGCATCATTTCATCAGAGATCTTGTGGAAGAGAAAGTGATCTCATTGGAACATGTAGCTACAAATCTGCAATTGGCTGATATATTTACTAAAGCTTTGGATGCTACCCAATTTGAAAACCTAAGGGGCAAATTGGGAATCTGCTTATGTGAAATATAGCAGTTATGAAGAAGTGCCAACATGTCCTATGACATCGTGTGGCATGATCACCAGATGGAAACACCAGTCTGGTCAAGAACTCTGTGTATTCCACTCCTAAAAATTCTCCAAGTAACGGCTCTTATAAAAATACCAGCTTGCTCTCAGCTATTCATCTTCTCATCATTCTCTCAAAACAAATTGCATGCTATAGCTGACTTTCAGAGCTCATCAAACTCAATCAATCTTAACCTCTTCCTTCAACACATTCAAAAATGTCTCAACATCAAAACCCTAACCTCTCTGAAGAAATCCTCAACCAAGAAGATGTGGTGCATGCAACCCCCATCTTTGTGGTACCTATGGATTCAACTCCAATAGACGAAATCAGAGAAAGTGTTCCTCTTGCTCAAAAGCCAAGAACTCCTACTGTGAGAAGGGAAAAGGAACCTGTTTTCAGCAAAGTCAAAGGGATGCCTTCATCCTCAAACACCACTCCCAAAGCCTCTGAGTATGTGGATGCTTCAATCAAGGATCTTGTGAACATGATTCTGTCTGAGCAAAGAGTTGTGAGTGGAATATCAATTCCCCTGAACACCATGCCAGCTCCACAAGAAGAACAGAATAATCAAGCTGAAGAGGACACTCCTGCTCAACAGGATGTCCCAATAGATGTTGAAACATCTGAGGACCAGCACAAAGCCTCCACTGATTATGATGATGAAACATCTGAGGACCAGCATAAGGCCTCCACTGATGATCAAGCCTCTGTTGATCCACCTGCTGAAGAGGAGACCGCTCAACCACCTCCTGTTGTAGACATAGAGCATGATTCTGACACAAAAATCATTGCTTCTGTGAACCCTAGCATAGCCAAAAGGCTCAGAACTAGGAAGGAAAAGAAGAATGCAGGACATACAACTCCTGAAAAGAAGCAGCCTACACCAAAGAAGGACAAAGCTAAAGTTACTTTTGGTCCTACCAAACAATGGAGCAAGGTTAATACACAAAAGAGGAAAGTTGTCACTCCTCCAGATTCTGATGTTGAAGAGGATGTCCCAACATCCCAACCAAAGAAGAAACAAGCACCTTCAAGGTCCACTTCTGCTGTTCCAGAAGCTCCTCTGGACAACATTTCATTCCATCATGTGTCAAGTGTGAGCAGATGGAAATTTGTCTACCAAAGAAGGGTAGCACTTGAAAGAGAGCTGAGCAGCAATGCACTTGAGTGCACTGAGGTAATTGATCTCATTTCTTCTGCTGGCTTATTCAAAACAGTGTCAAACTTTTCTCCTTGCTATGAGCTGCTAGTCAAGGAATTTATTGTCAACCTTCAAGAGGACTGTGTTGATGGTAAGTCAGATGAATTTAGAAAGGTGTATGTAAGAGGGAGATATGTGGAATTCTCTCCTAGGGTTATCAACCACTATCTAGGAAGAGAATCTGATGAACCTAATGAGTTGGGGAAGACAGATAACAAAGTTTGCAAGGTCATCACTGCCAATCAAGTCAAAGCTTGGCCAGTCAAGGGCAAACTTTCTGTTAGCTTGCTAACAAGGAAGTATGCAATGCTTCATAGGATTGACACTGCAAACTGGGTCCCTACCAACCATACTTCTTCAATAGCAACTGGATTGGGCAGATTTATATATGTTGTAGGCACCCAAACAAAGCTGGACTTTGGGTCTTACATTTTTGATCAAACATTGAAGCATGCTGGGACATCTGCAACAAAGCTGCCTATTGCCTTCCCTTCTTTGCTGTGTGGAATAATCCTTAGCCAGTATCCAGGTATCCTCACTGAGAAGGACTCAATATGCAAAAGAGAAAGTCCTCTGGCCTTCCACTACAAGCTGTTCTTAAGTCATCATGCAGCTAATGTTGAAGCTCCCTCTGGGACATCTGCTGGAATTTCAAAGGCAAAGTCTCCAATATCCAAAGCTGGTTTGACTGTTGAGCTGAAGAACACCTGCAAAGAGCTGGATGCCAGGAAGCAGAAGCTTGAGGAGATTATCCAAAGGCTGGAAATTGAAGAGAGTGCTCAGAAGGCTGCTGATTCTGATGAGGAAACTGAAGAAGAGGAAGACACTGAATATGAAGATTCTGAGTGAAAATGTATGTGAGGAATATGTAATGTCTGCTTCAGCATTGTATTTTGAATTAGTAATTTTGTAATTCTCAATGTCAATGTAAAATTTGGCCCCAATTTATGTCTAACAAGGGGGAGAAGAGAACTGAACAACAACAACAATGTATGCTGCAGCTTACTGATTAATGAAAAATGAATTCTGTTTGCTTCTGAACTAAAGTTGTGTTGTTAATGAAAAATTTCTGTTGAAAAAAGTCAGAACACATATAGGTTTGAGTAGGAGTAAACTCACACATGACTCAACAGAAAAGAACTGTTGTACTCTGATAAAAGAAACTCTGCTGCACTATGATAAACCAGAAGATTATGTTAGCCAAAAATTAGCCAAAGGGGGAGTTTGTAGATGTTTAGAATTGGCAGAATTTTTGACCAACAAGAAGTGTTGAACTTAGTTCAGGATGTCACATCAGATGTTATGACATTATCAAACAGAGTATAAGTAAATGAACTTAATTCAGGATGTCACACCAGATGTTGTGACATTGTATCAGTTAATGAAGTAAGTTCAGTTTTCAGGATGTCACACCAGATGTTGTGACATTGTATCAGTTAATGAAGTAAGTTCAGTTTTCAGGATGTCACACCAGATGTTGTGACATCTCAAACCTGCTACCAGAATTGATTAATGCTTAACAGAACTGAGTAAATTCAGGGAATTTATCTGGAATTAATTATGGATGGATAAAACAGAAGAAGGCGCATCTGTAGGGAGATTGGTTATATGATTTCAGTATAATCAGAAGAACTGACTCACCTAGAATCAAGGAAGTAACAAACCCTAATTTAAGGTGATGGCAGCATGCGTATCGGGATTGGATAACCTACAGAAAGCCCAAAATCCAAGCACCTATTTAAGCAACAGAAACTCTCAGAATAGAGTACGAAATTAAGAAGACTAAATAGGGTGTTTGTGTTTTAATAACAGGTTGTTAATGTGTATCACTTTATGAGCTTTTAAGCAAAAGTGTATTTGTGTCTTGATTGAAACTGTGAAGTAAGATCAAGCTGTTTTGTTTGAAGTATGACTTCAATTTTATTAAACTTGTAAACATATCACTGTGTGATTGAGGGGGAGTGAGTTGGTACTCATATCTAAGTTGTGTCTTAGGTAGAAATTGCCTTGGGTAGATATTAAGTGAAAGATTAAACTGAGTGGTTTAAGTCTAGAATTAATATTACTTATATTGGATTTCCTTCCTGGCTTGGTAGCCCCCAGATGTAAGTGTGGTTATACACTGAACTGGGTTAACAATTTCCTGTGTTGTTTAAATTTCCTGCACTTTAAGTTTTGTTCAAGTCTTTAAGTGTTTAAACATCTCATTCGACATCACGCACCTGATCCCATAATTTCAAAAATGATTATCGGTCCTGGCGTACCAGGTTTATCCGAAGGAGATTCGTCTGTCTCTAGCACCGCTTTTTAATGTTGCACCTGGCGTAAATGGTTTGCTCGAAGAAGGCTCATCTGCCTTAGACTCTATATCCACGGATAATATATGGAGAGGGTTCGTCTACCTTGATTATGCATGTCTATCCCACAGACTTAAATGCATCACCGGTCCTGGCGTAACAGGTCTATCCGAGGGAGATTCGTCTGTCTTAAGTCATATGTTTTGCAAAGTATGTGAGGACTCGTATGTCCAGTTCCTGGCGTAACAGGATTGTTCGAAGAGGACTCGTCTGTCAAAGTATTCTTATCCCAAATAACAGTTTCAACTTAGAAGGAGCTCGTCTGCTTTCTCTCCACTTCAGTCACCAAAACGTCATTTGGTTGGGTTTATTTCCCAGTTCTTGCATTCTCTAGCAGAGTGCAAATTTCAGGTTTTCTTGGTATTCAACCACAGTTTATCTTGAACGGTCGATAGCCCGTGCTACCGTCCTTTTCAGATTAACAGTTGTTTGAATAGGGGCAGCTGTAACACCCCAAATTTACCCTCTTCTTTTTAAGCATCATCACCATATCATATTCATCATAAGCATATCATATTCTTGGCATCTTAGCATGGAAAGATGAGGCATAACATTCTCATGACCTAGCATTAGGCATATGATCATCTGTAGAAGGTTTTAAAGCACCACAAGCTATAACAAGAGGCCTAATGGATTTTCTCAAGTCTTATGAGGAGTCTACTTTGCATTCACAAGCTCAAGATCATTCACAAAAGCCCAGGAGGTTGGAGGATCATCAGGGAATTCAAGCTAGGGCAAAGCTCCTATATAATGATCCCAAATTAGGGTTTGAGTTTCAAGCATGAAATCTTTGTGACTTTGGCCATTTCATTTGGGCAAAGTCTTTCATATGATAAGAGGATCCAAGGGATGAAATTTGGTGAGAAAATTCCTTGTGGAAGTCAGGTATTTCTTCAGTTGCTTGTAAATGAAGAAATTGGTCAACTGTGCATTCTAGAAGTCAACTGTGAGATTTCAAAAGGCCCAACCTTGTTTTTCAAGACAAGGGATGTTCTTGTAACCTTAGAAGAGGTTTGGAAAAGTCAAAGATCAAGAATCAAGAGGTTTGAGGTGTTTTGCATTTTTGGCATGAGATTGGTCATGGAAGTTTCTAATTTTGGCAACTTTTTGCCCTGATTTTTAAGTGTACATAACTTGGTGAAAAAAGCTTCAAATGGATTGCCATCAAACATGAAAATTGAAGATTAAAGTCTCCCATTTTTTAAAAATACAAGTACTTTTTCATAGCCCTCATGGTTTGAAAGATATGCCCTTCGAAAATCTCTTGAAATCTAGGGCATGACATGAACTTCAAGCTTTCCACAAATGCAAAAACTCATTTAACTTATTTCCAAGTGGTGTTATGGACCAAATAATGTCATAGTGCTTCAAGGAAATGCATGAGAAAATTTATTGCCCAAGGAGACAAAAGAATTCGTACATGGAAAATGGTGTAGTTCACAAAAGGCAAAAATGCATGATCATGAAAAAAGCATGAACCAAACAACCAAGGGGCAGGATCATCTCATCGTGAATCAAGGGCTGGGATGAGAGATCAGCATGTGCAAAGAGGAATGAAATGAACGAGTAAATTGGTCATTATTCTTCTTCATGCAATTTTGCAAATCAATCCCTATCACACAATTCATGCCACCACTTGCCACTAAACCCTAATCAGTGTGATATGTGCATGATATAAAAGCTAGCCAAACCCTAAATGCAAGCCAGCACCCTCTCATTCTTCAGATTCAAAATTTCTTGCACAAGAGCAAAAGGTTTCGAATATCTTTCCTCAAGCCACACCTCTCTCATTTCTCTTCATATTCTTCTTCTACAAGCTTCAAGGATCACATTTATCTCTTCAATCAAAGCTGAAAGTGAAGAATTGGAGAGTTGCCATTCAGAGCAGGTTGCTTCGAAGCTTCAAATTCAGGCTCTCTCAAGCTTCCTCTTGCATTTATTTTGTAAGAGAAGATCAAAGTACACAGATCTGCAGCATCTGGAGTTCTATTTTGGTGATTTTGAAGTGGTTCCATCTCAAGTATGACTTGAAATTCATAGATCTGGAACTTGTGTTTATTGTGTGCATTATGATCTGTGAACTTTGCTGTGTATGCTGCACTAGATTTGAAAATGCATGAGTAATGAGTGAGAAATCTGGATCTGAAAGTTTGATGTCAAACTTTATTTGCTTCGATTTGATGAATTCATGAAGTGTTTGTGTATTTGAGTGGTGGATTCATGTTTAGCTTGATTAAATGGTCAGATCTGGACATTTTGATACATTTACATGATGATTTGATCTTGGTTTGAATTTTTCGGTGCCGGAGCCCTAGCTCCGGTCACCGGATTCTGCATTTTGTTTCACCTGAGTTGAATGAGGAAGACGAACACATAGCCGTTGGATCCACAATCTGGACGCTGCACATGTTGCCAACACATTAAAAAACCTTGCTCCCTCTCACGTGCCTTTTAATTTCTATTTAATTGTTTTTGTTTGTCAGCGCATGGTAGTGTGTGTACATCTTGATCTGAGCCTTTCCTTTAGCTGACCTAGGGTTTTGACTTTGAATCTGATGAGTTGTTTGTGATTACCTTGGGATAATTGATGTGTACCTTTGTGAAATTCTGGGATCAGGTACGTGATGTCGAATGAGATGTTTAAACACTTGAAGACTTGAACAAAACTTAAAGTGCAGGAAAATTAAACAACACAGGAAATTGTTAACCCAGTTCAGTGTATAACCACACTTACATCTGGGGGCTACCAAGCCAGGAAGGAAATCCAATATAAGTAATATTAATTCTAGACTTAAACCACTCAGTTTAATCTTTCACTTAATATCTACCCAAGGCAATTTCTACCTAAGACACAACTTAGATATGAGTACCAACTCACTCCCCCTCAATCACACAGTGATATGTTTACAAGTTTAATAAAATTGAAGTCATACTTCAAACAAAACAGCTTGATCTTACTTCACAGTTTCAATCAAGACACAATACACTTTTGCTTAAAAGCTCATAAAGTGATACACATATGCAACCTGCTATTAAAACACAAACACCCTATTTAGTCTTCTTAATTTCGTACTCTATTTTGAGAGTTTCTGTTGCTTAAATAGATGCTTGGATTTTTGGGCTTTCTGTAGGTTATCCAATCCTGATACGCATGCTGCCATCACCTTGAATTAGGGTTTGTTACTTCCTTGATTCTAGGTGAGTCAGTTCTTCTGTTTATACTGAAATCATATAACCAATCTCCCCACAGATGCGCCTTCTTCTGTTTTATCCATTCATAATTAATTCCAGATAAATTCCTTGAATTTACTCAGTTCTGTTAAGCATTAATTAATTCTGGTAGCAGGTTTGAGATGTCACAACATCTGGTGTGACATCCTGAAAACTGAACTTACTTCATTAACTGATACAATGTCACAACATCTGGTGTGACATCCTGAATTAAGTTAATTAACTTACACTCTGTTTGATAATGTCACAACATCTGATGTGACATCCTGAACTAAGTTCAACACTTCTTGTTGGTCAAAAATTCTGCCAATTATAAACATCTACAAACTCCCACTTTGGCTAATTTTTTGCTAACATAATCTTATGGTTTATCAGAGTACAGCAGAGTTTCTTTTATCAGAGTACAACAGTTCTTTTCTGTTGAGTCATGTGTGAGTTTACTCCCCCTCAAACCTGTATGTGTTCTGACTTGTTTCAACAGAAATATTTTATTAAAAACAACTTAGTTCAGAAGCAAACAAAAGACATTTTTCATTAATCAGTAAGCTGCAGCAGACATTGTTGTTGTTGTTCAGTTCTCTTCTCCCCCTTGTTAGACATAAATTGGGGCCAAATTTTACATAATCAGAGAGAATTACAAAATTACAAATTCAAGATACAATGCTGAAGCAGACATTACATATTCCTCACATACATTTTTCACTCAGAATCTTCATATTCAGTATCTTCCTCTTTTTCAGTTTCATCATCAGAATCAGCAGCCTTCTGAGCACTTTCTTCTATTTCCAGCCTTTGAATAATCTCCTCAAGCTTTTGCTTCCTGGCATCCAGCTCCTTGCAGGTGTTCTTCAGTTCAGCAATCAAGGCAGCTTTGGATATAGGGGACTTTGCTTTTGAAGGTCCAGCAGATGTCCCAGTGGGAGCTTCAACATCAGCTGCATGATGGCTTAAGAACAGCTTGTAGTGGAAGGCCAGAGGACTTTCTCTTTTGTAGATTGAATCCTTCTCAGTGAGGATACCTGGATACTGGCTGAGGATTATTCCACACAGCAGAGAAGGAAAGGCTATAGGCAGCTTTGTTGCTGATGTCCCAGCATGCTTCAATGTTTGATAAAAAATGTAAGCCCCAAAGTCCAGCTTTGTTTGGGTGCCCACAGCATATATGAATCTTCCTAATCCAGTTGCTATTGAAGAAGTATGGTTGGTAGGGACCCAGTTTACAGTGCCAATCCTATGCAGCATTGCATACTTCCTTGTTAGCAAACTAACAGAAAGTTTGCCCTTGACTGGACAAGCTTTGACTTGATTGGCAGTAATGACCTTGCACACCTGGTTGTCAGTCTTCCCCAGCTCATTAGGTCCATCAGATTCTCTCCCTAGGTAGTGGTTGATAACCCTAAGAGAGAATTCCACACATCTCCCTCTTACATACACCTTTCTGAATTCATCTGACTTACCATCAGCACAGTCCTCTTGAAGATTGACAATAAATTCCTTGACTAGCAGCTCATAGCAAGGTGAAAAGTTTGACACTGTTTTGAATAAGCCAGCAGAAGAAATTAGGTCAATTACCTCAGTGCACTCAAGTGCATTGCTTCCCAGCTCTCTTTCAAGTTCTACCCTTCTTTGGTAAACAAATTTCCATCTGCTCACACTTGACACATGATGGAATGAAATATTGTCCAGAGGAGCTTCTGGAACAGCAGAGGTGGACCTTGAAGGTGCTGGTTTCTTCTTTGGTTGGAATGTTGGGACATCCTCTTCAACATCTGAATCTGGTGGAGTGACAGCTTTCCTCTTTTGTGTATTCACCTTGCTCCATTGTTTAGTTGGTCCAAATACCACTTTGGCCTTGTCTTTCTTTGGAGTAGGCTGCTTCTTTTCAGGAGTTGCATGTCCTGCAGTCTTCTTTTCCTTCCTAGTCCTAAGCCTTTTGGCTATGCTAGGGTCCACAGAGGCAATGATTTCTGTGTCAGAATCATGCTCTATGTCTACAACAGGAGGAGGTTGGGCAATCTCCTCTTTAGCAAGTGGATCAACAGAAGCCTCATCATCAGTGGCTTCATCATCATCATCATCAGTGGAGGCCTTGTGTTGTTCCTCAGATGTTTCAACATCTATTGGGACATCCTGTTGAGCAGGAGTGTCCTCTTCAGCTTGATTACTCTGTTCTTCTTGTGGAGCTGGCATGGTGTTCAGAGGGATAAATATACCACTCACAACTCTTTGCTCAGACAGAATCCTGTTCACGAGATCCTTAATAGAAGCATCCACATATTCAGAGGCTTTGGGAGTGGTGTTTGAGGATGAAGGCATCCCTTTGACTTTGCTGAATACAGGTTCCTTTGCTCTTCTCACTGTTGGAGTTCTAGGCTTTTGAGCAAGAGGAACACTTCCTCTGATTTCGTCTATAGGAGTTGAATCCATAGGTACCACAGAGATGGGGGTTGCATGCACCACATCTTCTTGGTTGAGGATTTCATCAGAGAAGTTAGGGTTTTGATGTTGAGACATTTTCGAATGTGGTGGATGAAGAGGTTAGGTTTGATTGAGTTTGATGAGCTCTGAAAATCAGCTATAGCATGCAATTTTTTTTGAGAGGATGATGAGAAGATGAATAGCTGAGAGCAAGCTGGAACTTTTATAAGAGCCGTTACTTGGAGAATTTTAAGGAGTGGAATACACAGAGTTCTTAACCAGACTGGTATTGCCATCTGGTGATCATGCCACACGATGTCATAGGACATGTTGGCACTTCTCCATAACTGATATATTTCACATAAGCAGATTCCCAATTTACCCCTTAGGTTTTCAAATTGGGTAGCATCCAAAGCTTTAGTAAATATATCAGCCAATTGCAGATCTATGGCTACATGTTCCAATGAGATCACCTTCTCTTCCACAAGATCTCTGATGAAATGATGCCTGATATCAATATGCTTGGTCCTGCTATGTTGGATAGGATTCTTTGATATGTTAATAGCACTTAAGTTGTCACAGTACAATGTCATGACATCTTGTGGGACATTGTATTCAGTGAGCATTTGCTTCATCCAAACCAACTGTGAACAACTGCTACCAGCTGCAATATATTCAGCTTCAGCAGTGGATAAGGATACACAATTTTGTTTCTTACTGAACCAAGAAATCAAATTGTTTCCTAGGAAGAAGCATCCTCCTGATGTGCTCTTCCTATCATCAGCACTTCCAGCCCAATCAGCATCACAGAAGCCAGTGAGAATTGGTTCACATCCATGGGAGTACATTATGCCATAGTCACAAGTACCATTGACATATTTCAGAATTCTCTTAACCTGGTTTAGATGGCTAACTTTTGGATCAGCTTGATATCTTGCACATACACCTACTGCAAAGGCTATATCTGGTCTGCTAGCAGTCAGATATAATAAGCTTCCAATCATGCTTCTGTATAGACTTTGGTCCACCTTTTCACCCTTGTCATCCTTTGTCAACTTTAAATGAGTGGGGGCAGGTGTTCTTTTGTGACTTGCACTATCCATCCCAAATTTCTTGACAGTGTTCTTGGCATACTTGCTTTGGGATATGAACATGGAGTCTTCCATCTGCTTGATTTGTAGTCCAAGAAAGTAGGTTAGTTCTCCTACTAGGCTCATCTCAAATTCAGATTCCATTTGAGTGACAAAATGTTTAACCATCTTGTCTGACATCCCACCAAAGACAATGTCATCAACATATATTTGAGCAATCATGACATCTCCTTCTTCATCCTTCACAAACAAGGTTTTGTCTATTCAACCTTTTCTGTATCCTTGTTTTGTGAGAAAAGTAGTCAGCCTTTCATACCATGCTCTTGGAGCTTGCTTCAGTCCATAAAGAGCCTTCCTTAGTTTGTACACATGGTTTGGACAGCTTGGATCAACAAATCCCTTAGGCTGTTCTACATATACCTCTTCATTAAGATATCCATTTAGAAAGGCACTTTTCACATCCATTTGAAATAGCTTAAACTTCAGAGTACAATCAATTCCTAAAAGTAGTCTGATTGATTCAAGCCTTGCTACTGGTGCAAAGGTTTCATCAAAGTTTACTCCCTCAATTTGTGTGTATCCTTGAGCTACAAGTCTAGCTTTGTTCTTTGTAACAACTCCCTGCTCATTTGACTTGTTCTTATACACCCATTTAGTGCCAATCACATTTATGTCATCAGGTCTAGGAACAAGATCCCACACTTCATTCCTTGTGAACTGACCTAATTCTTCTTGCATAGCACAAATCCAGTACTCATCATTAAGAGCTTCCTTGATGTTTTTAGGTTCTATTTTTGAAACAAAACAAGAACCTGAAATCACCTCTCTTGATCTAGTGCTTACACCTCTGTTGGGATCACCAATTATTAGATCATTGGGATGATCCTTTTGGATTCTGATGGAGGGAGGTTTGCTGGATTGTTCTATCCTTACTTCAGTTTGAGTGAAGTCAGGATGATCACTCTTTATTTCAGCTTCAGTCTGGCTGTCAGCAGATGTTCCAACATCATCTGTAAAATCTGCAGGGGCATCATCAATTATCACATTTATGGACTCCATGATAACCTTGGTTCTAGAGTTAAATACTCTATAGGCTCTGCTATTTATAGAGTATCCAAGGAAAATCCCTTCATCCCTTTTAGGATCCATTTTTCTTCTTTGTTCCCTATCAGCCAGAATATAACAATTACTTCCAAACACATGGAAGTACTTAACTGTAGGTTTTCTGCCCTTCCAGACTTCATAGATTGTGGACAAGGTTCCTTTCCTTAGAGTGACTCTATTATGAATGTAACAAGCTGTGTTCATAGCTTCAGCCCAGAAGTACAATGGTAACTTTTTAGCATGGATCATAGCTCTTGCTGATTCTTGGATAGTTCTGTTCTTCCTCTCAACAATCCCATTCTGTTGAGGGGTGATAGGTGAAGAGTATTCATGATTGATTCCTTCTGAAGAACAGAAATCTGAGAATTTTTTATTCTCAAACTCCTTTCCATGGTCACTTCTTATTCTGACCACACAACTTGCTTTTTCTCTTTGTATTCTTTGGCACAAATCTTTGAATACATCAAATACATCAGACTTTTCTTTGATAAAATTTATCCATGTATACCTTGAAAAGTCATCAACCACCACATAGGCATTCCTCTTTCCACCAAGGCTCTCAACCTGCATTGGTCCCATAAGATCCATATGCAATAATTCCAAAACTTTGGAAGTTGTCAGATGTTGGAGCTTTGGATGGGACATCTTGGTTTGCTTGCCTATTTGACATTCACCACATACTTTGCCATCATAAATCTTCAGTTTAGGAATACCTCTCACAGCTTCCATAGATATGATTTTCTTTATACCTCTGAAATGAAGATGACCCAGTCTTTGGTGCCATAGTTTCACTTCTTCTTCTTTGGCTAAAGAGCAAGTTGAAGTGAGACTGAAATCTTGAGGTTCCCACATATAACAGTTGTCTTTAGATCTGGCTCCTCTCATGACAACCTTATGTTCTTTATTAGACACTATGCATTCAGTTTTGGTAAAGTTTACACTGTAACCTTGATCACATAATTGGCTTATGCTGATCAAGTTAGCAGTCAATCCTTTTACCAGCAGCACATCATCTAGTCTTGGTACATCTGGACAGTCCAAGGTCCCAACTCCCTTGATTTCTCCTTTAGCTCCATCTCCAAAGGTTACATATCTGGATGAATATGACTTTAAGTCTATCAGCAAGTTCTTCAATCCAGTCATGTGCCTTGAGCATCCACTGTCAAAGTACCAGTCTTCTTTAGATGATACTCTTAGAGATGTATGAGCTATATATGCAACACCCTTCTTTGACCATTTTTGCTTGTAGTGAGGTTTTCTTTGATGCTTCTGCCCTGTGTAGTGACCATTTCTAGAGCTCCAAGGTTGTTTGTTGAACTTGTTCTTGGACATGTAGCTTTGATCAGCATGAAGACTAGCTTTAAGTACCCATACTTTCTTGATGATCTTTGTCTTCTGCTTAGGGGGTTGCTGATATCTTTGATTTTGATGTCCATGTAGCACTTTCTTTGTAACCTCTATATTCTGCTTAGGGGGGTGCTGATACATCTGATTTGGATATCCATGCAACTTATAGCAATGAGGTTTGATATGTCCAAACCTTCCACAATGATGACATCTCCATCTTTGATACTTCTTTTTCATTATGTTCTTTTCATGATGTTGGGACATCTGTTGGGACATCTTGCTTGACTTTATGGAATTTGAAGTAGTTTTGCTGGTGCTAGCCTCAACCTTTTGAGCTTTGTTAAATCCCAGTCCAGTTCTATCCCCTGAATGCTTATTGTTGTTGAGAATAACATCCAGTGTGTTTGAGCTACTGTTCAGCATTCTGACAGATTTGGACATATGTTCTGACTTGGAGTTGAGAAGACTTACTTCACTTTTCAAAGTGTCAATGGTTTCTATATTACTTGTCTTTTCAACCTTTAATGCCTCAATCTGCTTCTTCTTCTTTATAATCTCCATGCATACTTCAGTGCTCCTTTTACACAGCTCTTTGTATGATTCTTCTAGCTCTTCAAAAGTCAGCTCCTCATCACTGGATCCACTTTCAGATTCACATACTCCAGCTAGAGCAGTGATGTGCTTTGCTGATTCTTCTTCTGAATCACATCCTGAGTCTTCATCAGACCAGGTTACAGAAAGACCTTTCTTTTGCTTCTTTAGATAGGTAGGGCATTCATTTCTGATGTGTCCATATCCTTCACATCCACGACATTTAATCCCTTTATCTTGATTGGTCTTTTCATCATAATTTGACCTTCTATTTGCATCATAAGGTCTTTTATTCTCAGAAGAGTTTGAGTATCTTCCACTTGGTCTGGACTTGCCATCCATCTTTCTGAGAATCTTGTTGAACTGTCTTCCAAGCATAGCAATGGTTTCTGATAAATTTTCTTCAGGGTCTGCTTCATTATTTTCTTCTTCTTTATCAGTATTTGACACCAAGGCTATGCTTTTTTTCTTCTTTACAATTGTGTCATTCATTCCCATCTCAAATGTTTGAAGGGAACCAATGAGCTCTTCAACCTTCATTGTGCATATGTCTTGAGCTTCTTCTATTGTTGTGACCTTCATGTCAAATCTTTTTGGTAAAGATCTGAGAATCTTTCTTACCAGCTTTTCATCAGTCATCTTTTCTCCCAAAGCACCAGAAGTATTAGCTATTTCCAAGATGTTCATGTAGAACTCATGAATTGTCTCATCTTCCTTCATTCTCAAGTTTTCAAACTTGGTGGTGAGAAGTTGAAGTCTTGACATCTTCACCTTTGATGTTCCTTCATGAGTTGTTTTGAGAGTGTCCCAAACATCTTTGGCCAGCTCACAGTGATGCACAAGTCTGAATATGTTCCTATCAATGCCATTGAATAAAGCATTTAAGGCCTTGGAATTGCCAAGTGCTGAATCTTCTTCCTCCTTGCTCCATTCTTCTTCGGGTTTCAACACTTTTGCTCCATCTTTGTTGTCTTGAACAGGGTGCTCCCATCCTTTGTTGACTGCTTTCCAGGCCCTATTGTCAAGTGATCTTAAGAATGCTACCATTCTTGGCTTCCAGTAGTCATAATTGGATCCATCCAATATAGGTGGTCTATTTACAGATCCTACATCTCTGTTCATGTTTCCAGAATTTGCAGTCCCTAGATCTCACCCAGTTAAACAGGCAGGGTGCCTGCTCTGATGCCAATTGAAATTCTGGGATCAGGTACGTGATGTCGAATGAGATGTTTAAACACTTGAAGACTTGAACAAAACTTAAAGTGCAGGAAAATTAAACAACACAGGAAATTGTTAACCCAGTTCAGTGTATAACCACACTTACATCTGGGGGCTACCAAGCCAGGAAGGAAATCCAATATAAGTAATATTAATTCTAGACTTAAACCACTCAGTTTAATCTTTCACTTAATATCTACCCAAGGCAATTTCTACCTAAGACACAACTTAGATATGAGTACCAACTCACTCCCCCTCAATCACACAGTGATATGTTTACAAGTTTAATAAAATTGAAGTCATACTTCAAACAAAACAGCTTGATCTTACTTCACAGTTTCAATCAAGACACAATACACTTTTGCTTAAAAGCTCATAAAGTGATAAACATATGCAACCTGCTATTAAAACACAAACACCCTATTTAGTCTTCTTAATTTCGTACTCTATTCTGAGAGTTTCTGTTGCTTAAATAGATGCTTGGATTTTTGGGCTTTCTGTAGGTTATCCAATCCTGATACGCATGCTGCCATCACCTTGAATTAGGGTTTGTTACTTCCTTGATTCTAGGTGAGTCAGTTCTTCTGTTTATACTGAAATCATATAACCAATCTCCCCACAGATGCGCCTTCTTCTGTTTTATCCATTCATAATTAATTCCAGATAAATTCCCTGAATTTACTTAGTTCTGTTAAGCATTAATTAATTCTGGTAGCAGGTTTGAGATGTCACAACATCTGGTGTGACATCCTGAATTAAGTTCATTAACTTATACTCTGTTTGATAATTTCACAACATCTGATGTGACATCCTGAACTAAGTTCAACACTTCTTGTTGGTCAAAAATTCTGCCAATTCTAAACATCTACACTTTGGATTGGATTACCTCATGTTGACTTGACCTCATCCTGACCAGTGGATTAAATGACTGAAATTTGTTTGACTGCGCATGGACCCTGGATGGTGTGGACTTTTCTTTTTGACTTTTGTTTGTAACCATTGGATTGACATACTATCATCTAAGTTGACTGAGCACCATTGGGCCTGACCTGCTTTTCGCACCCCCTGTCCTTGCAAGCCCAATTAAATGAACTGAGTTTCCTTGCTATTTGCACCACAACTTCATCATTTATTTTATTTTGTTTATTTTAATTTCAGTTTGCTAAATAATTTTTAAAAATAGTTTTAGGTCTCCAAAAATTATAAAAAAATTCATGAAAGGTCATTTGAGTTTTCTTTAATTTTTGGTATTTTTATTTTTCATTTATTTTTAATTGTCACGTGGAAATTAATTGTTTCTTTTAATTAATTGGTTTTATTTCATTTTGAACCATGCTGACTTGTTCATTTTCTATCTTGATCATTATTTTGAATTCTTAAGTGATTCTTTTTGCTCTGGATTCATGATGAGATGAAGTTTATTGGTGATTTTTGTTCTGATTTTTAGAATTTTGTTTAATTGATTTTGGTCTCAAACTTGTGCATGAAGCTTTCTAACCCTAATCCATGTTTGTACCCTCATTTGAATGATCAAGCTTCTGAATCTGATCCTATCCTTCTGACTTTTGTGCAAATTTGTGGAATTTTTGGATGTACACTTGAATTGATTTGGATTTTGATTCTTCACTTGTCCCTTTTTTGTTTCTTTTGGATCATTTGTTCTCTCTTTAGCTTAGAAGGGCACTTGTGCCAACTTCTTCAAGTTGTTTAGGGCCATCTTAGGTTGTTAATACCTCTCTAATCTTGGGTTGTGGTTTGTGCCTTGGAAATTTTATAATTTTGTTTGCTTTTGGAGTTCTTCCACACTTATGCATGCTCACCTCACTTCTTTTGCTTCTTTCTTCTCATAATGTGAATGCTTGACTATGTGCACTTCTTCTCTTCATCTCATGTGATCCTTAGACACTTTTCTAACATGATTAGGGTTCTGGTCTTGCACCTTGAGGTTGTGCTTTGGTTATTTTTCTTTGCATCTTCTCATATTTGCTTTGTTTTGCCATAGTGACTCATATTGCTTCATATTGAGTTGTGTGTTTCTTCTCTCATTCCTGTGCTTTAAGTTTTCATTTGGAATTTGTGTCTTTGACTTCACTTCTGGTTGTGTAGCTTTGGTATGGTATTATGTTCATTTTGTATTGCCTTTATACTTGTGTCACTAACCATTTCAGGGGCTTTGGTAAGTGAGAGGTGTGGATGCGATTCCCACATCTCCAAATCTTATCTCTTCTCTTATCCTTATTATTTTTCTAACCTTGTGTTTGTTGGGCTTAGGCCTTACTTCCTCCCTCTTCTATTCTTCTTTCTTCTTCTTCTCTTCTTCTTTCTTTCTTCTTTAGGATAGTAAACCTCACTAACCTAGGATTACCATTGCATGATAACTTTAGGATTCATCAGTCCCCCATTAGACTATTACCTTTGTGATCCTTTGGTTTCTCTTCTCTTCTCATCTCAAAACCCTAAAGAAGACACTTAATAAAGATTGAAGTGATATCTTGAGCAATAGCCTTATCCCATGAGACACTTGTAGTCTTCCCATCTTGGGATAGTACAAGCTTGTCTTGTGATGTACAAGTCTGATCAGGATATCATCTTCACCAAGAAATAAAACACACTTCTTCATTGTAAATACCAAAAACACTTAATAAGTTAATGAGTTAGTGAGCTTAAGCCCTAATCTCTGGATTCAAGTTTTGGGGATCTTCTCCTTACTTGAGTGTGCTTGTTCTATTATTCCATCTTGGAATGTAGTGACAGGTGCACATCCCATGGAAAAGAGCTTGAGTTCACTTCCTTGTGACGCACTCCTAAAAGCTTCTAAAAAACACAAACAAGCAATAAGCGTTTTTCCTTCAGGAATTCTTTTCTCATCTCCTTCGCTCCGTACGCGAACTTGCTCCTACTTGTCACTTTGCAAGACGGTTACACACTCGTCGTCCGAGCCTGCAACACCTGAGCATTGACATAGGCAATTCAAGCCTTAATTCACAAGCAATCTTTTCCACCCCTAGTTAGGGGAACTACGGCGACTCTGATCCTCATTGTCCAGATGAGGTACGTAGGCAGCGGGGTAGGGCCTGTTCGAGCACAATCTTTATTTTCCCTACATTTTCCCCCTTTCTTTTTTTTTTCTCCAGTTTCAGTTTCAGTTTTGCAGCAACTTTCATTTCTTCACCCTTTGAAACAATTTCTTTGCAAGCGGGGATCCCGTCGGGTACGGCGGAGGATCTGGGGTGCTAATACCTTCCCAGGTCGTAACCGACTCCCGAGCTCAGTTTCTTTGGTTCGCAGGACCCGTGTCCTTTCTTTTCTTTCTTCGGTTTGTGCAGCATTACCATTCCCGTTCCTTCGGGATAAAAAAGCCTGGTTGGCGACTCTACCTCTTTCTGCGCCACTTTCACGTTTATACCAGGATGGAAATCCGGGGAGCGACAATTCGCCAATTCATATGTTGAATGAGTGAAAATCTTTTTTTTTTTAATTTTCTTAAAGCTTTCGCCAATTCATTTTGCTAAAGTGTTAATTTGTTTTTTTTCTATAAACATTTATATTTTAATATTTTGGAGTATATAAGAAAAGAATTATAATTTTTTTTACTTAATATTGATAATTAAATAAATGAAATTTAAAAAAATAATCGACAAAGAAAAATATAATAGAAATATATTATTGATAATTCAACAGTGGTATTACAAAAGATTAATTTCCCGCCCGATTTAATTGTCCCCCAGTTCCACATCCACGGGGATGACCCCTGTAACACCCCTTTTCTATACCCCAAATATGCAATTAAATCACTTAGGCACATATTAAAATTCCATCAGAGTAATATTCGAAATATGGTATAAAAGAGCAATGTCATATTATACTTGAAATCAAACCACATTACACCTGCTCATAATAGATATGCAACAATAGGATAATTTCCAAACGATAAATAATTATACAGCGAAAACATTTCAACAACATCAAAACATATATATTTCCATTCATATATATATATATATATATATGTATATATATATATATATATATATATATATATATATATATATATATATATATATATATATATATATCAACAAGTTTGATGCCAACAACAATATTCATGTCTATACAAAACATCCATCCAAAAGATACATGTACACAATGCATCACAAAAATGGCGCTAGGCCAACCTAACTACCCGGTGCTACATATCAGAGTCGACCGACCAAAAGATGAAGACGAGCTTCACAAAAAAACCATCCAGCATCCTACTCTACAATGCCTCGTAGAGCATCATAAAACAACAGAAGGGTGAGAAACATTATCATAATAACATTGCATATAATTATATATCTCAACATGTAAAATACACATAAAACATATTCTCACCACAATTCATACCTCATCACCTATACACATCGCAACGTGTACATACACAAAATCAAGCATATTCATCATGCACCAATTCACTAATTCACATAAACTTACTTTATTTATGTTTATTCTTCAATTCCATTCGTTCCACATAAACATACGTCTAGCTATGTTTAATCACACATATACATTACAAAGTATAAATGACATACATATACATATATCAAACATGCATATATACAAACAAGTATGTTTCATCACACATATCATCATCTCCATAATATTCCAAATAAACATATGCACATTCATGTTTATTTCTGAATATCATAATTAAAATGATAAAATGCAACTCATAGAGACCGACACTTGACTATATGCAGATGCAATGCGGTACTGACTCAACATTTCAACAGGTTCACTCAGGAACCAAATGGAATCATCGCTTGTTACCTAAAGTAACTCCCCGTCGGGCACACGATGTTCCCCATTGCTCACACCCCACATGGGCACACAATGTTTATGGATTGCTCACACCCCACATGGGCACACAATCCAATTGCTCACATCTCACACGGGCACATAATCAATGTGAATAAATCACCCATCACTCACACCCCACACGAGCACACGATGTTTCTGGATTTCTCACACCCCACACGGGCACACAATCTGATTGCTCACACCACACACGGGCACTCAATCAATGTGAATAAATCACTCATCGCTCACACCCTACATGGGTACACAATGTTTATGGATTGCTCACACCCCACATGGGCACACAATCTGATTGCTCACACCCCACACGGGCACACAATCAATTTGAATAAATCACGCATCGCTCACACCCCACACGGGAACATGATGTTTATGGATTGCTCACACCCCACATGGGCACACAATCCGATCGCTCACAATTTCCATAATTAACTTATTTACGTTTTATCGGAAAAGTCAGGTGAAAGTCAACTAAAAATTACTTTTCTTAGCATCATTAGTTTCTACGCGTTTGTAGCTTCGAATCGATATAAGGAACACTAAAAACGGATACCCTAAATTAAAGCTACGGATTAAAACACATATTCCCTCAAAACCTACAGGCTCGCTGAGCGCCCTTTCGCTCGCTGAGCGAGAATCACCCTGGAACTTTCGCTGAGCGACGACAGCGATTTCCAGAATTTCCAACTGCGTAACAGTTAACTCTTTCACTCCAAAACTCCACCAAAACTCCACTAAACATGATCAACAACATGTACTAGCTATCATACTTCGATTATAATGATTTCTAACCGATTAATCTACCAATTTCTCACATTTCCACTAAAACCCTAACTATTCATCTTCTCTAAACTTCCATCAAAACCAAAACTCAACCAATCAATCACATACATAATCATACACAATATTAAGATAACAATGCTTATCACCCTTACCCGATTATACCGATTCCTAGGAGCAATCTTGAAGTTTTTCCAACTTTCCCTCTCTTCTCTTCTTTTTCTCTTCTCTTCTTTTCTTTCTTCTCTTTTTCTTTCTCTTCTTACCAACTTTCTATTTCACTCTTTCTCACTCTCTTATATTCTTTTTCTTTCTATTTCTATTTTCTACTCTTTCCAACCAAATATCATTCTCTCACAAAAATACCAATTCTACTAATTTCTAACTTATCACAAATTAACAAATATATAAAATACCCTCCAATTCAATTTTACCCGAAAATTCCCAAAACGGTAAAATCACACAACACATCATATCATCATGATAATTTCACAAATAAAACTATTATCATACAAATAAAATAAAAGACTCCACAAAAATTTGGGAAAATCAAATCGGGGCGTTACAACTCTCCCCCACTTTAGAAATTTTCGTCCTCGAAAATATTACCTGATCCCAATAACTCCGGATACGACTCGCACATCCTACTCTCCAATTCCCAAGTCATATTGCCTTCCGCAACGCCTCTCCACGCCATTTTTACAAGCGCAATATCCTTGCCTCTTAGCTTCTTGATTTCACGATCCAAAATCCTAACCGGCAAAGCTTCCACCGTAAGGTTATCTCTCACTTCAACCTCGTCCATGGGGATAACATGCGACGGATCCGGAACATACTTCCGATGTTGCGAAACATGGAACACATCATGCAAATTTGAAAGATTCGGAGGCAACGCCACACGATAAGCCACAACACCCACTCGTGCAGTAATATGATATGGTCCAATAAAACGAGAAGTCAACTTCTTCGACTTCAAAGCACGACCCACACCCGTAACCGGTGTAACTCTCAAGAACACATTGTCGCCTTCCTAAAACTCAAGATCCTTCCTTCTCTTGTCATGATAACTCTTTTGTCTACTCTGAGAAGCTCTCATCTTCTCCTGAATAAACTTTACTTTTTCTGTCGTTTGTTGTACCATTTCCGGTCCAACTACCATTCTCTCTCCGGTTTCATGCCAACACAAAGGTGTTCGACATCTCCGACCATACAAAGCCTCAAATGGTGCCATACCAATACTCGAATGAAAACTGTTATTATAAGTGAACTCAATCAACGCTAAATAACTATCCTAAACACCACCTTGCTCTAGCACACAAGCACGCAACAAATCCTCTAACGATTGAATTGTTCTCTCGGTTTGACCGACCGTTTGCGGATGGTAATCCGAACTCAATCTTAGCTTAGAACCCAAAGCCTTTTGCAAACTTTCCCAAAACCTCGATGTAAATCTAGGATCTCTATCCGATACAATACTCTTAGGAACTCCATGTAACTTCACAATCACAAAAACATAAATATCGGCTAGCTTCTCCAAAGAATAACTAATATTAATCGGAATAAAGTGAGCATATTTAGTAAGCCTATCCACAATTACCCAAATAGCATTATGACCTCTTTGCGTATTCGGCAAACCCGTAACAAAATCCATCAATATACTATCCCATTTTCATTCCGGAATATCCAACGGTTTCATCAAACCACTAGGCTTCTGATGTTCCACCTTAGACTTCTGACAAGTCAAACACGCATAAACAAAATGAGCTATATCTCTCTTCAATTCGGACCACCAAAAGATCTTCTTCAAATCTTGGTACATCTTATTCGCTCCTGGATGTATACTTAAATTACTCTGGTGTCCCTCTTCCAATATCATCTTTTTCAACTCCTCATCATCAGGAATACAAATACGACCACGGAATCTCAAAACTCCAATATTATCAACCTTGAAATCCTCATTCTCATTCATCATCAAATCAACAAATTTCAAATCCAACTTTTGCTTTTCACAAACGGTTGCAAGAAAATCATTCATAACACGTAGCATACCAAGTCTCACGCTTCTCAGCGTCATCTCACAAACCAAACTCAAGTCTCTAAAATTCTCCAAAAGTTCCCATTCCCTTATCATCAATGCGGACATATGTAACAACTTACGACTCAAGGTATCGGCCACCACATTCGCCTTACCCGGATGGTAAATCAGACCAAAATCATAATCCTTCAAAATTTCTAACCATCTCCTTTGTCTCATGTTCAATTCCTTTTGATCGAATAAATACTTCAAACTTTTGTGATCACTAAAAACTTCGAACCTTGCACCATAAAGATAATACCTCCAAATTTTTAGAGCAAAAACCACAGCCGCTAATTCCAAATCATACGTAGGATAATTCTTTTTATGCACCCTCAATTATATTAAAGCATAAGCTACAACTTTTCCATCTTGCATCAAAACACCACCTAACCCAAACAATGAAGCATTACAAAACACGACAAATAGTTCTGTCGGATTCGGCAAAATCAAGATCGGAGCCGTTGTTAACCTTCTCTTAAGTTCCATGAAACTCTCTTCACACTGAATATCCCAAATGAAAGCCTTTCCTTTACAAGTCAATTGCGTTAACGGAAGTGCCAACTTTGAAAATCCCTCAATAAACCTCCGATAATAACCCGCCAAGCCTAAAAAGCTTCGAATCTCCGTAACCGATCTAGGAACTTCCCATTGCATTACCACATCAATCTTGGATGGATCAACACTAATACCACCATCGAAAATAACATGCCCAAGAAAACGTACCTTCGACAACCAAAACTCGCACTTTGACAACTTAGCATATAATTACTTCTCTTTCAAAATATGTAACACAATCCTTAAATGCTCTTCATGCTCTTCTTGAGACTTAGAATAAATCAAAATGTCGTCGATGAACACAACCACAAAACGATCCAACTATTCATGAAAAATACGGTTCATGTATTCCATAAACACACCTGGCGCATTAGAAACTCCGAATGGCATCACGGAATACTCGTAATGACCATACCGTGTCCTAAAAGCCGTTTTTTGAATATCCTCCTCTTTCACACGAATCTGGTGATATCCTGATCTCAAATCAATCTTACTAAAAACACGCGCGCCAACCAATTGGTCCATCAAATCATCGATCCTAGGAAGCAGATACTTGTTCTTAATTGTCACCTTGTTCAACTGTCGATAATCAATACATAACCGCATACTTCCATCCTTCTTCTTTACCAACAATACTGGTGCACCCCAAGGAGAAACACTCAGCCTAACAAATCTCTTATCCAACAAGTCATTCAACTGTTTCTTCAATTCTACCAACTCTGAAGCTGGCATATGATACGGTGCCATCGAAATCGGCCTAGTACCCGGAACTAGATCAATAGAAAACTCGACTTCTCTTTCCGGAGGTACATCCTTAATATCATCCGGAAACACTTCTGGAAAATTACACACCACTGGAAACCTACTTATATCCACTTCGCTTTCCACTGACCACGACGCAAACAACCCAAACAATTGAACTTCGTCCACTAAAAGTTTCTTCAACTCTTTTGTGGATAGGAAACTCTCTTCTTCATCATCCAAAGAAGGAAACCTTAATAACTTATGATAAAAATCTATATGAACTCGATTAAATTGCAACCAGTTCATACCCAAGATCACGTCCAAACCTTACAACGGCAAACAAACTAAATCCATAACAAAATCTTTACCATACATGGTCAAAGAACAACTTACACACACCAAAGAAGTAGTTACCGACCCTGAAGCAAGAGTCTCAATAACCATCTCACCACCCCAAGAAGACATAAACAAATTCAAACGCTTAGCGCACTCAAGAGAAATGAATGAATGAATGAGTCGCTCATGTATCAATAATAGTAACTAAAGGCGTACTATTAATAAATCATGTACCTTTAATCGAACGGTCTGCACTAGTAGTGTCCTTCCCTGCTAATGCAAACACCTTTCCGCCCGCCTGAGCTTGCTTCGGCTTAGTACACTTAGTACTAATGTGACCAACTTCTCCACAATTGAAGCACTTCACAACATTTCTCCTACACTCGGTAGTAGCATGTCCAAGACCTCCACAGTTTGAATATTTCACAATATTCTTCCCACACTCAAAAGACTTGTGACCCAAATCGCCACACTTGTAAAACTTAAAGGGACCATAACTCCCTCCACCAGATCTCCTATCAAAGTTTCCCCTATGTTTTCCCTTATCAGCGGGTGTCACATACGGTATACTTCTAGCTTGTTATTTCCCTTTCCTCTCATTCACACTCTTGCAATGCGTAGAACGAGCTTTGCTATCTTCTTCAAAGATTCTACAACATTCAGTCAAATCTGAAAAACCTTTTAATCCTTTGATATCCCACAACTTGCTTAATCTCAGGACGCAAGCCATTCTTATACTTAATACACTTAGAAAACTCAGCAGTAGCAGCAGCATAATGAGGATGAAACTGAACTAATTCCACAAACTTAGCAGTATAGTCAACTACTGACATACTACCTTGCTTCAGCTCAAGGAATTCCATCTCTTTCTTTCCCTTCAAACTCTCAGGGTAGTACTTCCCTAAGAACTCAGTACGAAAAACTTCCCAAGTTATCTCTTCATCATCCTCCTCAAGAGCTTGACTTCTACCGACCCACCAATCATCAGCTTCTTCCTTCAGCATGTGAGAACCAAGCCTCACCTTACTCTCTTCAGCACAGTCCATGACTCTGAAGATTCTTTCAATCTCCTTCAACCAATTCTGAGCACCATCAGGATCGAATCTTCCTTTGAAGACCGACGGTTGGTTCTTCCTGAACTCATCATTCGCATTCACATTCGACGCTCCCTGCACCGCTCTAGCCATTGCTTTCAAAGCAACAACCATATCATTGTCGTTTCTACCAGCCATATTCTGATTGTTCCCAAAGACAACAACAAGATTAAACAAAAGTTCAATCATAACAACATCAAGACAGACACAACTGACTCGAACACTGGCTCTGATACCACTTAATGTAACACCCCCTTTCTATACCCCAAATATGCAATTAAATCACTTAGGCACATATTAAAATTCCATCATAGTAATATTTGAAATATGGTATAAAAGAGCAATGCAACATTATACTTGAAATCAAACCACATTACACCTGCTCATAATAGATATGCAACAATAGGATAATTTCCAAACGATAAATAATTATACAGCGGAAACATTTCAACAACATCAAAACATATATATTTCCATATATATATATATATATATATATATATATATATATATATATATATATATATATCAACAAGTTTGATGCCAACAACAATATTCATGTCTATACAAAACATCTATCCAAAAGATACATGTACACAATGCATCACAAAAATAGCGCTAGGCCAACCTAACTACCCAGTGCTACATATCAGAGTCGACCGACCAAAAGATGAAGAAGAGTTTCACAAAAAAAAAATCATTCAGCATCCTACTCTGCAATGCCTCGTAGAGCATCATAAAACAGCAGAAGGGTGAGAATTATTATCATAATAACATTGCATATAATTATATATCTCAACATGTAAAATACACATAAAACATATTCTCACCACAATTCATACCTCATTACCTATACACATCGCAACGTGTACATACACAAAATCAAGCATATTCATCATGCACCAATTCACTAATTCACATAAACTTACTTTATTTATGTTTATTCCTCAATTCTATTCGTTCCGCATAAACATACGTCTAGCTATGTTTAATCACACATATACATTACAAATGTATAAATCACATACATATACATATATCAAACATGCATATATACAAACAAGTATGTTTCATCACACATACCATCATCTCCATAATACTCCAAATAAACATATGCACATTCATGTTTATTTCTGCATATCATAATTAAAATGATAAAATGCAACTCATAGAGACCGACACACGACTCTATGCAGATACAATGCGGTACCGACTCAACATTTCATCAGGTTCACTCAGGAACCAAATGGAATCATCACTTGTTACCTAAAGTAACTCCTCGTCGGGCACACGATGTTCCCCATTGCTCACACCCCATATGGGCACACAATGTTTATGGATTGCTCACACCCCACACGGGTACACAATCTGATTGCTCACACCCCACACAGGCACACAATCAATGTGAATAAATTACCCATCGTTCACACCCCACACGGGCACACGATGTTTCTGGATTGCTCACACCCCACACAGGCACACAATATATGTGAATAAATCACCCATCGCTCACACCCCACACGGGCACACGATGTTTTTGGATTGCTCACACCCCACACGTGCACACAATCCGATTGCTCACACCCCACACGGGCACACAATCAATGTGAATGAATCACCCATCACTCACACCCCACATGGGTACACAATGTTTATGGATTGCTCACACCCCACACGGGCACACAATCCGATTGCTCACACCCCACGCGGGCACACAATCAATGTGAATAAATCACCCATCGCTCACACCCCACACGGGCACACGATGTTTCTGGATTGCTCACACCCCACACGGGCACACAATCCGATCGCTCACAATTTCCATAATTAACTTATTTACGTTTTATCGGAAAAGTCGGGTGAAAGTCGGCTAAAAATTACTTTTCTTAGCATCATTAGTTTCTATGCATTTCTAGCTTCGAATCGATGTAAGGAACACTAAAAACGGATACCCGAAACTAAAGCTACGGATTAAAACACATATTCCCTCAAAACCTACAGGCTCGCTGAGCGCCTTCTTGCTCGCTGAGCAACGACAGCGATTTCCAGAATTTCCAACTGCGTAACAGTCAACTCTTTCACTCCAAAACTCCACCAAAACTCCACTAAACATGATCAACAATATGTACTAGCTATCATACTTCGATTATAATGATTTATAACCGATTAATCTACCAATTTCTCACATTTCCACTAAAACCCTAACTATTCATCTTCTCTAAACTTCCATCAAAACCAAAACTCAACCAATCAATCACATACATAATCATACACAATATTAAGATAATAATGCTTATCACCCTTACCCGATTATACCGATTCCTAGGAGAAATCTTGAAGCTTTTCCAACTTTCCCTCTTTTCTCTTCTTTCTCTCTTCTCTCCTTTTCTTTCTTCTCTTTTTCTTTCTCTTCTTACCAACTTTCTATTTCACTCTTTCTCACTCTCTTATATTCTTTTTCTTTCTATTTCTATTTTCTACTCTTTACAACCAAATATCATTCTCTCACAAAAATACTAATTCTACTAATTTCTAACTTATCACTAATTAACAAATATCTAAAATACCCTCCAATCCAATTTTACCCAAAAATTCCCAAAACGGTAAAATCACACAACACATCATATCATCATGATAATTTCACAAATAAAACTATTATCATACAAATAAAATAAAATAAAAGACTCCACAAAAATTTGGGAAAATCGAATCGGGGCGTTACAACCCCGCCTTCGAACTCTACCACGAGGTGGTTGAGGCGTCTCCTACCTTTGCATGTTTGGTGGAGGAGGTTGTTCTTGAGCCTATGATCCCATTATTATTGCAACTATTTGTCCCCAATAACCTGAAGGGTTGTTGCCAAAGGTGTTGTCGTAACTTAGTTGAGTGCCCATGTTTTCAAAGTTAGGTCACATTTGTTGGGTTGGGTTAGATTGGGTTTGACGAGGATGGTACAATTGACCGAATGAGGATATTGCCTCGTTTTGAGAACGATACAAGGGTGAGGGGCTATGGTAGGCTGGTGCGGAGTTATTGGGGGTATATTGGTGTGGGTTAGGCTCTTGTTGTTGTGATTGGGTTTGTGGCATGAATGGGTAACGGTTTTGGAAGAATGGTATATGGGTGTTTGAAGTTTATGGCTGGAATTGGGTGGGTAGGTCATGGTGTGGGGTTGGTGGTTGGGCGTATCTTGCGGCCTGCAAGCGTCGGTCAAGCAAGTATGGGTTATCAGACATCCACTGTTGTGTTGTAACTGACCTAAAACAAACTAAATATTCTCTAGTTGGTCTAACATTTTGCAAGACTGGGTCAGTTAGGACGTGTTGGCGGCGATCTCTCCATTGTTGACGCAACTCCCTAACAAAGTCTTTCCAATCATCCATATTCCACATGGCATCTACTCTTTTCAAATTTCATTCTCCCAAACATGTTGGAGGTCCCGAAATATCTTGTTGCATTCCGAACTGCATTTTCACCCGATCAATCTGGTGCATTTCAATTGTAGTGAACCGAATTATCAATGCACATATAAATGGCGAAATATTTGATTGTAACCTATCTGGGTTCAACTTTCGAAACACCGAGGTTACTCGGTTCTCATTTACCCAAAGGTCAAATTTTGCTCATCTGAAACAGATGCTGTAAACGAAAATACAACGTGGTCCAGTAGACAACATCATTTACAAAAATCCAGTCTTTTATGAAGATAACTAGGTCATGTTTTTCCAACTAATTATATGTGATGACGAAAGTGTTCGTACTATATTTCTCAGTCATGAGTATTCTGGTTTCAATGATATTGAGATTTACATTATGCTACACCAACACCAGATGTCTCAAATCATTGATCCTTCGCAAGTGTTTTGCGAATCCGACAATAATTTAACTGAAGTCAATGTTGTTGATGACGACGAGGAAGAAAAGGAGGAAATTGTTGATGAAATGGTCAATAAAGATGAGGTCCTAGACAATCATGTATATTGTCCTCCTCGAAACATGACAAGGCTGAACTTGGGAGGTGATGACCCATCTTCAGATATATTTTACTATCCGTATCTCCAAAAACAAGGTGCATTAAATTAGGGCAACCATTTTCGAACAGAAGAAGAATGCTTCTGAGCAATAAAATATTACCATATGGATTTATCAGTTGATTATAAGGTCGACCGAACGAACCCTACACTGTATAAGATATGTTGTTGTAACATGGCGTGTCTGTTTCGATTGACAACATCGTACAGAAAGAGAAGTGAGGATTGGAAGGTTGCGTTTATGGGTATAGATCATACTTGTGTAATCACTAACGCATTGCAGGATCATCGACAATTGAGCTCTCGGCTAATATATAATGATATCTTATCAATCATTGGCGACGATCCTTCGGTAAGGGCCAGCACGATAATTAAGCACATAGTTCATAAACACGAGTATACTCCGTCATACAGGAAAGCATGGATATCTAGAACGAAGGTTGTTGCCGTTGTATTTGGAAATTGGGAGGACTCGTACAAAGAACTCCCAAAGTTTTTGTTGGCACTTAAGCACTACACTCCATGGACTGTTGTCGTTCTTGAAACCTTGTCGGAGTATACTCCAGAAAGTTATTATATTAGTGGAAATGGCATATTCCACCGACTCTTTTGGGCATTCGACCCATGTATAAATGGGTTTTCCTTCTACAAGCCTATAATCCAACTTGATGCAACATGGCACTACGGTAAATACAAAGGAACTCTATTGATGGCAGTGGCCCAGGACGGAAATAGCAAAATCTTCCCAGTTGCATTTGCTCTAGTCGAGGGAGAGACTGCTGAAGGATGGAGTTTTTTTCTAAAAAATCTCCGACTTCACATTGCTCCCCAGTCTAACTTTGTTTGATTTCTGACATACATGCATCAATTGAGAGTGCATGGAAGAATGTTGATAACGGTTGGTAGGATCCTCCTTCGACACATGTCTATTGCATTAGACACATCGCTCAAATTTTCATGAGAGAGATCAAAGACAAGGCATTACAGAAGAAGGTCGTGAATGTAGGGTATTCATTAACTGAACCGTCATTCAAACACTATCGTTACGAAATCAGACTGACAAATGAAGATGAATTCAGATGGATCAACCAAATTCCATTGGATAAGTGGACCAGGGCCTATGACAAAGGACAATGACGAGGTCACGTGACCACAAATCTCGTGGAATCAATGAACTATGTTTTCAAAGGCATTTGTAACCTACCGATAACCTCTTTGGTGAGGTCAACCTACTTTAGGCTCAGGGAACTTTTTGACACCAGACGTTCAAAATTGAGTTCTATCCTACAGTCTGGTCAAGTTTTCAACGATAGTTCAATGACATTCATTAAAGAGGAAGCTGTCAAATCTAACACACATGTGGTCACAGTGTTTAATCGCAATAAAGGACATTTCAATGTTGATGAGATAATGGATCACCACAAAGGGAGACCGAGGGGATCCTATCGGGTAGAACTTGATAACAATTGGTACGACTACGAAAAATTTCAAGCCTTTCGTATGCCTTGCTCCCATGTCATAGCAGCATGCTCAAAGGTTCGGCTGGACCCATCAAACTTACTATCCCTTGTTTACCAAGTGAATAATATTTGCAACGTCTACAACAAAAGCTTTCCGGTTGTTGCAAATGTGGACTACTGACCTACATACAACAGGGAAATAGTATGGCACATCGAAAACATGCGAAGAAAGAAAAAAGGGCATCCTAACAGCACACATATTCAAACAGAAATGGATACGATGAACAAAATGGTGAGATTATGCAGTTCATGTCGTCATCCCAGGCACAATCGTAAGAAATGTCCCAATGTTGGACCAAGCACAACGAAATAATTTAAACCATTATAACAGTATCACTTTATAAAAGAAGCCTCGTTCGTTTCATTCATATTAATAAATTCTTACAACCACATACAAGAACATACATAAATATAACAAGAACATACAAGAAAATACATAATTTAAAACATGACCATACATAAATAAAATAACTAAAACATTCAACATATCTAGGCTATTACAACCATCAAGACAACTCCATCTTGACCTAACATCATCATAATAACACCTACATCATTGACCACTTTTCTCCATTTCATCACACCTGACTCCACAACCCGCTTCTCAATTTTAATGATCTTTTCCTTATGCCTGATTTCTCCTTCTAACCAGCGGTTTAATTCTCTATGCAAGTGTTCCAAAGTCTGCGTGTTCCAGAGCAACATCTTCAAAGGAGGCTTTGTTGGTGAGAAAAATACCAAAGCATTTTTCTTCAAAATATCAAATTTCGGAAGCGGTACTTCTAATGTTGATGATGATGATGATGATGCTGATGTATATGGACAAGGAGAAACCGTGTTGTGCCGAGGAAAAGAAAGAAATGACAAATGACAATGAAAGGGAGGGATTGAAAGGAATGAATGAAAGAGGGATTGAAAGGAATGAGTGAGAGAGGATTGAAAGGAATGTGGGATAAGGTTTACGGGGCATGTATTTATAGGGGAAAAAAAAAATTTACACTTTAGCCAATTCAATTGGCGAAAGATTTATATAAATAAAAAAAATTCACACTCATTCACCAAAGTAATTGGCGAATGCTCCTATAAAATTTAAAAAAAAATTATGTCCAACACTCTTTCTCCAAAGCAATTGGCGAATGCTTGTAAAGCAAATTCGCATTTTAAACGCATTCGCCCAATGAATTGGTGAATGCATACTAAAAGTACGTTAGTTTGGTAATTCTTTTGAAAAGTATGTTATTTTGGAATTTAAATTATTAAACTAAGTTATTCTAAAAAAAATCTAAAATGCTTACCTTCAAGCTTTCCCACTGTTTTCCGCATTTCCTTACCTTTTCATCATCTGGATGGAGAAACTTTATATTTCCATAAACGACGTTGTTTGTAGTGGTTCTTAAAATTCTATTTTCATCTCTAACAATATATCACACCTTTTTGGAAGGATGTTCTCCTATTCGCAAAAGCTAATAAGTCTCAGATAACAGCTATTTCCACTATCATGGAAAAATTTAGTCGGACATCAGGTTAGAAGATCAACATTGTTATGTCTCATGCTTTATACTTCTTTGGCATCTCTTAAACAAAAATCAATCAACTGACATTAATCTCAGGCATTTGAAGCAGTACTTCTCTATATAAATACCTTGATTTTCCTATTCTTAGAGGTAAATCTAAAATAATAGGATTTCAACTTCATCATGGAAAAAAAATACAAATTTGAATGGCTTCCTAGATTATTCATTTCTACATCAATTCTCACTTACATCCTCTTTTACTACATACAAACCACTTATCTCCCTCAAAACACATGTAACACTACTGATCGTATGACTCGTAACTATATTTGGAAGGGTACTAACACCATGAGTATTCGTTTGGTTGGATGGAAAAAAAATCACACACCTAATGAAGTTGGGTGGCTTAGGGGTTCAATTAAGTAGAGATGCCAACATAACCCTCATTGGTAAACTTGTTTGGGATATGCTTCAAAATAGTGATAAACTATAGGTTTGTCTCCTTTCTCAAAAATATTTATTTGGGGCCCATTTACTCTCCATTTTAGCTACCACGGTTTCATCAACCTAGAATTATTTTATCAAAATAAAGATTCAGGTCAGGATCCTCTTCTTTTTTGTATAGCCACTGGAGTTCTATTGGTTCATTGACTGCTCTTGTTGAGTATGTTCACATTCATAACATTAATTTGTTAGTTAAAGATTTCAACTCTACGACATCGCCCCTACATCCATCATTTTTATACTCAACTCCCTTAAAATATCATCATTGAGAACACAACCAAAATTCCTAGCTTCAATCTCAATACAAAAGATGTCTTTATTTGGTTTGATCATATAAATGGAATTTACACTACTAAGAGTGGTCATGCTTGAATCCTTCGCAACAAAGAAGACTTACATGATTCGAATTTGGAACCTCAACCATGGATTTAGAATTGGAAACTTTGCCTTCCATTAAAGATCAAGTTCACTTTTGGCTTGTTTGTCACAACATTGTTCCTACTTTCTTTTTACTCCATCATTGTAATATGGTCCCCACGACCATGTGTTCCAGATGTGGTCTAGAAGAAGAATAATTTCTCCACTGTGTTCGTAATTGTAAGGATTCAAGAAACCTTTGGTTGTATCTTAGGTTTAATAATCTAGATTTATTTCTTGACTTGGGATGGAAATGCTTGGATAAAAATCAAGTGTCATGTGACTCGTCATAACCTATTTGTCGCAAGAGTTTTGTGGGTTTGGAGAAATTATAATTCAACAAGCATATCCCATAAAACCATCTCCAGATATCGACTCTCCTTGGCTTCGCTCTTCGTGTCAGACTCCTTTCATTTTTGCTTCATTGAACCTTAAACAGGGCAGCTAGACAATTGATCCCTCCTCCAACTACACTTGCACCAATATTAATGTATATGGAAGTACAATGATACACTAACTCGTACAGGATTTTGTGGTACCTTTCACACCTCATCTAAGACATGACAAAGTGGATTCTCAACATTTATCTCAAACTCTTCTAATATCCTCCAAACAGAAAACTTTAGGCCATTCACAAAGGTGTCTATCTAAGTAATGGTATGACCATTGGGCCATTCATAAATGTGTCTATCTAAGTAAAGGTATGACCATTATTGATTTAACTTTGCACACATGTTTTTCCCTTAATATTTGTCTAATTGAGACTCCATTATCACAAACATGTTATGTTAATTCAAAGTATTAAGGATATGTTACTTGAAAACACTATATTTCGAATAATCCACACTCTTCGTGAAGGCAATCAAATATTGATTTTATGACAAAATTCAATGTCAATGTTAACTCGCCTTCTCTAAAATTGAGTAACATTCTTGCAGCAGACATAGCTGAAACTTTATTATTAAGATTATAATTTTGTTCCCTTTATTTTAGTTTGTAACATTATTAAGATTATAATTTTTTTCCCTTTATTTTAGTTTGTAACATAAAAAAACAACTATTATGCTATTAAGAGTCAACTATCAATATTTATTGATTTTTTTCAAATTACAATATTCTTGTCAATAATTGACCTATTTACATTCGTCCACTAATTAATGACACATATATGTTTTCAGCTTTGTTATGTTTACACTCAAGTATACACTTGCACCGTATGCACCGTATAAACAGTGACAATATACTAAAAAAACAATAAAATATTCATGCTGATAATGACAGATGTTATTTGTCTTCCTTTTTTGTTTCTTCAAAATAACATGAGAAATTGTTTAAAACAAAATTGGTTAATACATTGGTGAAACTTGGTTGATACGTTGTTTAACTTTGTTAATAAATATTCAGAAATTAAAAATAATTTTTAACAGTGTAAAAACTTTGTTAATACAATAATAAAGTTGGTTAATAACCATTCAAGTATAAAAAAAATTTAAAATAATAATTTTTTATATTATTTTTAAAAAATATATATTATAATAATATTACACTATTCACCGTATTGAAAAACAGTGAAATACGGTGTAGATGTATGTAGGAAATGGTGTAAGAATATCATTTCTCATATATTTTATCCGAACTATTATCTGTCATGAAAATGATGAACATTTGAATTTCAAATCAATTCAAATTTGATTCTCTTCCCTCTATTTTGTAACCTAAAAATCTAGAGAAATAAATATCGAAACTAACTACAATTATATATGGTTGAAAACTTTCACACATCACAACCCCTCCCCTCCCCTCACACATCACAACCCCTCCCCTCCCCTCCCGCATATCATAATATTTCAGTAATAAAAAATTTATTTATTACCAAATCTCTATAATATACAGAAACAATACCTAGATAGAATACATGAATCAGTAATTCAATTTGTCAAATTTGGAAAGAACATTGTACCAAATCAATTCTTTCACAAATTTGTCTGATATAGAAACATTTCTTTATAACATTGCTGCATGTTACAAAACTCGGAAAACATGAAAGAAAGAAATTGTTGTTGGTAGACTAGTTATACACTTGTCATTACTTTTAATTTATTGTTTTTCTCAAATTTTATTAGCAGCTTCGACTGTGTAAGTGTCGTCTCTAGTGTTTGTAGTATGTTTGAGACCAGTGTTTACCAACTTGAAACAAAACACACCTATAAATTACAAAAACAATTCATTAGAAATGGTAAACCAACCGAATCAACATATTTATATAATCATTATCATCATTCATATGACAATAAACAAGCAATTTGCAGTTCCAAAACTGAAACTAGAAACTTATGACAGACGAAAACTCAATTCTACTCCACCAGATTCATAACCTATAAACAAAATTGTGAAAAATTCAAACAGAACATGCCGTCGGCTGCACCATAAAGCTAATTTCACTTATTTTGAATTCAAACTCCAACAGTGGTGGCTCCCCTTGACACCTTCTTCAACTCCTCACTCGCATTAGCCTCAGTTGATTTTCCCGGATAACCATTAAAATCCGACGTCACTTTCTTCTCATTCTTTCTACCGTCAAAGCTTTTCCCTTTACCTCCATTCCTCTCAAACTCTGAACCTCCATTTCGTGCACTAGCAAATTCTCGCCGGAGATCCTCCACAGCATTCCTCAGCAACCCATTCTCTGCCTGTAAAACATCCATCTGCCTCTTCACCATAAAACACGTCTCCACCAAATCCCCACTCCCCGGAATAATCCCCACTCCAGCAACATTTTTTACTTTCTTCAAATCCTTTGAATCCCCATTCTCCACAGGCAAAGGCAAATGTTCAACTCCAATCTTATCCATCACAAGAAACGGAACCTTCTGAAAAGCACTGTCCCCTTTAACATCAGCCGGAACCCTAACCCCCCACCTAAAATTCACCGCCGCACGTCCCATAATTGGCAACGTCGTCCTCGCAGTAACCTCCGTACCCGAAAACAAACTCGCAATGGCGCTGGCAGACGGAACTTTCCCAGCAGAAAAAGCTCCCATCACCGGCGACTCAACAGACTCAACAAACTCAATACTCGCATCATCACCTCCCAAAACACCACCGTTTTGAAAAGCATAATTCTTCACATCAAGAATCGACGACTGCGATTTCTTAAAACTGAAATCCCCAAAACGCGGCTTAAAATGAAGCATAAAAAGAGGTTGTGGCCCACCGGTTTTACTCCGGTTCAGCAGATTGAATTCACAACTCATGAGCATGGAACTCGAAAGCGGCGAACCGAACGAACCGGTTCCGGTTTTAACAATCAGCGAGAACGGGTTTTGCGAGTCGTTGGGGCGGTAAGCGAGTTTAAGAGACGGACCGGATGGGAAAAAGGTAGCGAGATTGAGAGTTAGTTCTTTGGATTCACCAGCTACGATTCCTGATTGGAATGGCGTACCTAAAATGCTTAGAGGGATTTTGGCTCTTAATAGTGGTTTCTTTTGTTCGTCACGGAATTTGAGTGAAGCTTTCATGGTGTAGTGGAGAATGAAATTAAACGAAACCCTAAGTGAGGTTATTTTAATAGAGATGGGATGGGTAAAATTTTGAGATGAAATTGAATGTTTGATTTAGGGGGAGAGAGATTCGGGATACTAGTTATGGGGAGAGATTATGACAAAAATCGGTTTCATTTGTGCTGTGGGAATTGGGAGATGAGTGTTGTGGGAGAGATTGGGTGAGAGTAACGGCGTGATGCTGATTCTTAAGCGGATTCTATGGGTATGTTTGTGATTTCTTTGATGCTAGTTTTTTTTATCAGGTCAATCCTATGAAATTATGACAAATCAATTTTAATTTAAAATGAAATTATCGATGATTTGATTAGATCTCTGTTTTAGAAAGGTGATTAGATATACAAATTTAATTCAGTTCATTTTATTATATTTTCTTGAAAAAATAATTCTTCCATCCTGATTAAATTTCTAAATTTTTTTTTCTAATAGTGTATGAGTCAAATTTAAAATTCTAAAAATTGGGACTAATTTACAATTTTATTTTTTAAATTTAATGGGATTGAGTTGTAATTATTATTAAACTTCGAGTATCAATTTAAAGGTTTTGGAAAATATAGACCAATTGTAAAATCTAAAAGATAATTAATAATCAATTTATCATTCATCAATTTCAAACTTTTAATTAATTTATTATTTAAATATTTTTAAATTTAATTTGAACAAAATTCTTATAATTTTTACGTCTCTTATTTTTTTCATCTAAATAATGCGTTTTGTCAAAGTTATTTTAGATTTTCCCCAAAAATTAATTTCTTTCAATCAAATGGCCAGTAAAAATGAACATAATTAAAAGAAACAATAGTTTTATATTAAAAATGAAATATATATATATATATATATATATATATATATATATATATATATATATATATATATATATATATATATATATATATATATATATATATATATATATATATATAGAGAGAGAGAGAGAGAGAGAGAGAGAGAGAGAGAGAGTTAAGTCTAGGATAAGGGAGTTATTAAATCTCTCAAGAACATAAATATAACAATAAGATCAAATTAATGCTTCAGATTTAATGAAAAAAAAGTGAGAACACATGAAACCATCCATATGTAATTTATTTTTTACAATATTTTCTTATTTTTAGTAAAATTTTAAAATAAATTAAAATTGATTTTTTTTAAATCAATATATTTTTTAAAATCAATTTTAATTTATTTTAAAATTTTACTAAAAATAAGAAAATATTCTGAAAAATAAATTACATGTGGATGATCTCATGTGTTCTCACTTTTTGTTCCATTAAATCTGAAGCATTAATTTGATCTAATTGTTATTTTTATGTTCCTCACCGGTGAGAGACTTAATAATTCCTTCATGTTAGACTTAACCTCTCTCTCTCTCTCTCTCTCTCTCTCTTTATATATATATATATATATATATATATATATATATATATATATATATATATATATATATATATATATATATATATATATATATAAGAATCAAGTGTGAGGAAGGAAGAAGTCTCACATCGATTAGAAAATGAAGATTGAACACTATATAAGTGAGAGAACCTGTAACACCCAAATGACCCCACAAAATTATCAATAAAATCAGTAATTTTAACTTCCTTAAAACATTTGAATGTCACAATTCTACAAAAATCACAAATGGCTCAATAATACGTTTTGTAAGAAAATATTCAACTCGCGGCGGAAATTCAAACTAACTAGTAATAATCCCATTACAAAAATCGTTTTATTAAAAATAAAAATAAAATAAAAAGTGCAACGTCGTCTCGACACCCAAAGCGACGTATCAGAGCCGCCATCCTAAGGACGAGAAGTACATCGACTTCACTGACCACCACTCGACTTATCCTGCTCACCCGCACGTTACCAACAGGAGGGTAACATTCAAACAGAAGGGGTGAGATACTTACATCATAAAGATTATATAATAAGAATTAAGCAAGTATCCTAAAATACACAACTTCTCAACAAATATTATTCAACAACAACTACACATACGCACACTTCATATACAACAACTACAACAATCATGCAATGAGACTCGACTTGACTATATGCATGCGGTACCATAATTCGATCTCTATTTCAAGATCCAGTCCTCGTCGGAACTCTCGACCCCTCTTTTGTGGTCCAGTATGATCCCTATTTCACGGTCACACCATCCTCCCCTATTTCATGGCCACATACGATCCATATTTCATGACCACACCAACAACACAACAACGACATACCCCACCTTGGTATGTTACACAACTATGTGACATGTCATGCAACACCATGACATACATGCATACTCACTACAACTACATCATACAGCATCAACAACAACAGTCACATATCGTAACATTTATCAATTACTACTAATCATCATCAACACAATTATCATACATTTCATAACTTATAATCATGTAATTAAGTTCATATCACAACAACGCAACATTACATATACAACATATCACATACTCATATCCCATCACTTAAACGTATGAAACATACCAACAACATCAAAGTCCACAAACATGTATATTATGTTTCGCTCAATTACACTAATTACCCCTAGAATTAGGTGTATAACTCTCATCTCGCTACTTCTAGCTACCCCACATCATTTCCTAAGCATTAATAATGAATTAAAATAATTTTCTGTAATTTTTCGGAATTTAAAAATCAACATTTTCCGTTCCAGGTCTCGATAAGCGAGAGGGCTTGCTCTCTAAGTGAATAGCCCACTGACTCTTGCTCGCTAAGTGAGCTCTGCAATTTCTCAGATTGCTCTTCTGCTCTCAGCACCCAAACCTGCTACGAATTTCTCATGTATCCAGCACCAAAAACCACATTATTCATCAAATTCACCATTTAATTCATACAAATAACATCTAGCAACAATCAACAACACATAATCCAACTTGACCCCTCCTCAATTTACCACAATCTCAATCCCTAATTCTCAACCTACCCAATTCCCATTATAAAATCCTTAAGATGGAAGAATACCACCTTACCTTAAATTCGTTTGAGGAATTATTCTCCTTCACGAACTCTTCTTCCCGATTAAGCATTTTCCTCTTCTTCTCCTTTTCACACCTTTCACGATCGTTCATGCTCTTTTCCAAATACGATTATGATTTTTCCTTTTCCTTATTTCCAACATAAACCTTAAGACCCAACTTATGATCTTCCCATTTTACCCTTATTACTTTCACCAATTGACCACCTTGTCCTTATCTCCTATTTATTCCATTTATTTTATTTAACCTCTAATAATACAATTATCCACCAAAAATATAATTTAATATCACAAAAATATTTCTGTTAATCTATATTATTCTTCATACGTCACAATACAACATTTTCAATAAAATATTTAAATAAATTCGGGGCGTTACAACTCTCCCCCACTTAAAAAGGTTTTCGTCCTCGAAAACTTACCTTAGACAAAAAGATTCGGATACGACTCTCGCTTCCTGCTCTCCAATTCCCAAGTCATATGCCTTCCGGCAGCTCCTCCCCAAACCACTCGCACAAGGACAATCTCCTTTCCCCTTGTAATACCCCATATTTAATTAAACGCTCTGGATAATATTAATTAAGATTAATTAGTATTAATTAGTATTATTCGACTCAGAGGCATTTTTGGATACTTTCAAATTGGACCAGTTAGTGTACTAACTGATAATTAATGGTTATTTTATTAAAAGAGAAAAAAGGGATTTATAAGAAAGAAAGAAGAGAAAGGTTGATAAGAAAGAAAAAGAAAGGAAAAAGAAAAGGAAGAGAAGGAAAAGAAGAGGAAAAACCTAAAAGCTTCAAGATCAAGAATCATCACCTTTTCTTCATCAAATCTTCATCTTCACCAACCTCCTCTTCATTGGCAAGGTGGGTTCATAGCTAGAAACTTTTACTTTTGGTTTGGTAGAGTTTTTAGGGTTTATGAGTTATAGGGTAATTTATGGAAAAATCCTAAAATCGGTGAATTTAAACGGTTAGAAATCGATATAAATGCTTGAGTATGTTGCCTATATATATATATATATATATATATATATATATATATATATATATATATATATATATATATATATATATATATATATATATATATATATATATATATATATATATATATATATATATATATATATATATATATATATATATATATATATATATATATGAACCTTGTTGTTATGTTGCCCTAATGATTAGGGATGGTTTGAAATGAATTTGGGACTTACTGTCATGGATTTTACGTATTTGCTGTTGTCCGTAGTTGGTTAACCGGTTAACCGAAACCGTTAACCGGTTAACACGTCTGAAGTTTGTGCAGTGGCCTCTGTTTTAGTTTGGTTAACTAGTTAACCATATGCGTTAACCGGTTAACACTGTAAGTATGAGAGAAAATGTTTTAATTCCAAACTTTGAAAATTCATAACTTTTTACTCGGTTATCCGATTTAAGTGTTCTTTATACCGTTTGAAAGATAAAATTATGTACTTTCACATGATACCGATAAATATTATTTTTACCCGACCTTTACCCGAATTTTCCAATTAACCATAATTTTGTACAGTTAAGGAATTGGGGTAGTAATCTATTGTGAAAGGTATGCCTAATCATGAGGATTGATTGGGAGTAGATACATGAGAGTATTGCGAGAATTGTTTAATGGTGATAATTAAACTAAAATGTTAGAATTATGTAATTGAGAACTATATAATTAAAAGCATCAAGAATGGAGAAGAGTGGGGAAATCTTACCATAAACCAATAGTGTGACCTAGTATTGTGACTAGAAATTGTTAGATGGTATGAGTTGTGAGATGCCTAGTTTTACCTAGGTTGTCGTGAATCGTTAGCGTGCTATACACTAGGCCTCCGGAATAGTCTTGTGTAAGTCTTGAGGTGGGTTATCTTTAGTCCCACAAGAAGCATCTGTAAGGACTAGATGTGTGTATGACACGAGGTCCTTCGTAAAGTCTTGAGGTAGGTTATCCTTAGTCCCACGAGAAGCATCTGTAAAGGCTTGAGGTACCGCTTAGTGAGACGGGGATAATGGTTGATTTGTGTAATACGCTAGGTCCTCCATAAAGTATTGAGTAAGTCTTGAGGTGGGTTATTCTTAGTCCCACGAGAAGCATCCGTAAAGACTTGAGGTATGTATTACACTGGGACCTCCATAAAGTCTTGAGTAAGTCTTGAGGTGCGTTATTCTGAGTCCCACGAGAAGCATCCGTAAAGACTTGAGGTGTGTATGTTACTAGATCCTCCGTAAGGTCTTGAGGTGGGTTGCTTTGAGTCCCACGAGAAGCATCCGTAAAGGCTTGAGGTGAGTACTACACTGTGTCGCTCCCTGGATTTCCATCCTGGTACAAACACGAAAGTGGCGCGGAAAGAGGTAGAGTCGCCAGCCAGGAATTTTTATCCCGAAGGAACGGGAATGGTAATGCTGCACAAACCGAAGAAAAGAGAGTAAGGACAAAGGTCCTGCGAACTAAAGAAACTGGGTTCGGGAGTCGGTTACGACCTGGGAAGGTATTAGCACCCCAGATCGTCTGTCGTACCCGACGGGATCCACGCTTGCAAAGAAATTGTTTCAAAAGGTGAAGGAATGAAAGCTGCTACAAAGAAAAGGAATTGAACTAGAGAAAAGAAAAGAAAGGGGGAAAATGTAGGGAAAATAAAAGAGTGTGCTTGAACAGGCCCTACCCCGCTGCCTACGTACCTCATCTGGACATGAGGATCAGAGTCGCCGTAGTTCCCCTAACTAGGGGTGGAAAGATTGCTTATGTTTAAGCTTGAACTGCCTATGTCAATGCTCAGGTGTTGCAGGCTCGGATGACGAGTGTGTTACCGTCTTGCAAAATGACGAGTAGGAGCAAGTTCTTACGTAAAAAGTGAAGGTGATGAGAAGAGAAGTCCCGAAGGAGACGCTTATTGTTTGTTTATGTTTTTTAGAAGTCTTTTAGAGTGTGGCATAAGGAAGTGAAGGTAAAGCCTTTTCTAAGGACATGTCCTTATTACCACATCCCAAGATAGAATGAGTAACAAGTCCATCAAAAATGAGGAAGATCCTCAAACTTGTTTCCTAAGATTAGAATTTAAATTCACTAACCTGTTTGTGTTATTAAGTCTTTTTGTGGATTAAGAGTGAAAAAGTGTTTTTATGAGTTTTCTTTGAGAGTATGACAAAAGGGAAGGTCAACTAAACTATTATTAATGTTTTTTAGGTTTTTGTATGAAGATGAGAAGAGAAAGAAACCAAAAGGAGCAAAGGTAAAAGACTAAAGGGGACTATTAAACCTAAAGTTATCATGCAAAGGTGATCCTATGGTTAGTGAGGATTGAACTAACTATCCTAAAGAAAGGAAGAGAAAAGAAAAAGAGAAAGAGAAAGGAGAAGAAAGGAAAATAGAATACAACTCATTCCTCTAAAGGAGATGAGTTGTTTTCTAAGGGGGAGAAAAGAAGTTAAGCAAGTGATGGCATAAGGCACATCTTAATCACAAGTGAGAAAGCATAATGAAAGATGAAGAGAAAAGAGTTGGAGATGTGGGAATCTCATCCACACCTCTCACTTACCAAAGCCCCTGAAATGGTTATAAGCATAAACAAGTGGTAACACAAAAGCAAGTGAAATCAAATGAGATACAAATGAACAAAAGATCATACTAAAACATCACAACCAGAAGTGAAGTGTCACCCTCAAGTTCCAAGATCAAGCATACAACATAAGATGAGAAGTGGATCAAACAAATCACAATAAACCAACACAAGCTATCATGGAAGAAACAAAAGCAAACATGGAGTAGAAAAGATCACACAAGCTACACATGCTTCACAATCATCAAGACCATAACCATATCATCACAAGAATGTGCACAAACAACTCAAGAGACCAAAGAAAGGTTCATACAAGTTCAAACACAAACAATATAAGAATGGGGAGTGAAGTGGACATGTGAACAAGTGTAAGGACAAGAAAACACAAACCAAATAAAGGCATAAGCATCATGTGAAAAGCCAGGGACCTAATCATGTTAAGAGGTGCCTAAAAAGCATGAGTAAACATGGGTAAGAAGCACACAAACCCAATCACAAGCATCAAAGAAAAGGGATGGACAAAGGAGGTGAAGTGAACATGCATACACTTGTGAGAAACTTTAAAGACAAGTACCCAAGAAAATTCTCAAAACACACACACACTAAGCAAGGACCAGGGATCAAACCTCATATAACAAGACCTATAAACAACCTATAGGAGTTGGCACAAGTGCCCTCCTTGTTAGAACAATTATGGTTTTGATCCTCTAAGTGTTTTGATGATAACAAAGCTTTTCATATTAGAAATTCTAATGAATATATTTACTCTTGTGTAGAAGTTAATCTCATTTAAGTAATTCGTACGAACTAAGTACATTCAGTATAGAAGATACTCTCAAGGAGAATCCAGCATTAAAAGAACACATTTATTGGCTGCGCGTCTATTACTCATTATCTCTGATCTCCGCTTAGAAGATGCTGGTATCCTTATTAAAGACTTTAATTAAAGATATTTTAATCAATGACCAAAGACAAGTATCTCTACTTATGGAAGGAATTTATGATATTAAAGTATATCCTAATTTAAATCAAGATGTCCCCAACGGCTATTTTCTCAAATACTATTTAAAGGACCTCATTTGAAGAAATCAGTAACGCACTGCAACGCAATACATCTTATATTAATCTCGATAATCAGTATATCACATTGTGCTTATTATTGTAACTTTCACTTGGTGATACGTGCTTATTCAGAAGCAACTTAGTTACATCTTTATATTTTGTAATAGTTATTCTATTCCTTGAGTGACTAAGGTTAGTCAGAAGACTCAAGAGGACATTGACTATAGGTCTTTGTGTGTATTCTTATTGAATAGTGGATTAAGACCTCAGTAGAGGCAAAATCACCTTGGCGGGTGGACTGGATGTAGTTTGAGTTCAAACGAACCAGGATAAATTATTTGTGTCATTAGAAGTTAATTTTTATTGATTAAGCAAACTCAATTCCAACCCCCCTTCCTTGTGTTTGGTGCTCCTTCAATTGGCATCAGAGCGCTAGGTTCTGAGTATTACACTTAACCGTGTCAGTAAAAGATCCAGAAGTCAAACACATGGCAGATACTGGAATTAACAACAATGACTATCAGAATGACAAGATCAATGCTAAACCTCCAGTATTCAATGGTGACAATTTCGACTACTGGAAGGATGTTCTGGAGAGTTTCTTTCTAGCTCTAGATGGAGATCTCTGGGACATGGTGACAGATGGATACATTCATCTTGTTGGAGCAGATGGTCAGAAGATTGAAAGAAAAAATATGACAGCTCAACAGAAGAAGGAATTCAGAAATCATCACAAAGCTAGGACCATACTTCTAAGTGCCATCTCCTACACAGAATATGAGAAGATCACAAACAGGGATTCAGCTAAACACATGTTTGATTCTCTGAGGATGACACATGAAGGCAACTCTCAAGTCAAGGAGACTAAAGCTCTAGCTCTCATCCAGAAGTATGAAGCCTTCAAGATGGAAGAAGATGAAACCATTGAAAAAATGTTTTCAAGGTTCCAAATTCTGGTGGCTGGACTAAAAGTTCTGGACAAAGGCTACTCAACAGCAGATCATGTGAAGAAAATCATCAGAAGTTTACCAAAAGCTTGGAAACCCATGGTCACTGCCTTAAAGTTATCAAAAAATCTGAATGAAATTTCCTTAGAAGAACTGATCAGCTCCTTGAGAAGTCATGAGATTGAGTTAGAAGAAGATGAACCCCAGAAGAAAGGTAAGTCTGTAGCTCTTAAATCTAACAAACATGTTTCTAAAGCTTTACAGGCAGAAGAAGAAGAAAGCTCTGGATGTTCATCAGAAGAAGATGAGTTATCTCTCCTTTCAAGAAGAGTTCAACAACTCTGGAAGCATCGTCAGAAGAAGTTCAGAAACACCAGAAGAACAAATAATTATTCTGAATCAACATCTAGTCACAAGAAACCCAGAAGCAAAGAAGTTGTGTGCTACGAATGCAAAGAGCCAGGACACTATAAAAGTGAATGTCCAAAACTTCAGAAAGACAAACCCAGAAACAAATTCAGCAGAGAAAAGAAAAAGAGTCTCATGGCAACATGGGATGATTCTGAATCATCTGAAGCAGAGTCAGATTCTGAAGATGAACAAGCTAATATTGCTTTAATGGCAAATATACCAGAAGATGATCACTCATCAGAATCAGAGTTAGAATCAGATTCAGAAGAGGTATTTTCTAAATTTTCTAGACCTCAGTTAGAAGCTAATCTTTCGGAAATTCTTGAAAAATATCAGAAGCTTCAATTCAAATACAAAGACATCAAACAAAGTCTAGTATCTGAATTAGAAGAAGTTAGAAAACTAAAAACAGAAAACTCTGAACTGAAAGAAAACATATTTGAATGTAAAAACTCTTTTGAGAAACTTAAAGCTCAGAAGAAATCTGAATTAGAAGATCTAATCAATTCTGATAATATCATAAAACAATATGATTATAGTTTTCAACAATTTCTTACTAAAAGCTTAGATAGAAGTAAGATTGCTTCTATGATCTATGGCGTCAGCAGAAATGAAAGAAGAGGCATAGGCTATGTGAAAAATAAAGAAACTCTGAAGTTAAAAAATATTGATGACATTGTCATAAATACTAATGCTCCTCTAAGTTCTCATTTCACCTATGGTCATAATCATGATCTTATATACACTAGTGAGTCATCTTGTTCTACAAGTTCTGATCTAAAAACTAAAATAAATCAGAAGTTTGTAAAAACTAACAAACAAGGACCCAGAAGAATATGGGTACCCAAGGATAAAATTGTGTATGTTGCAGATGTCTTTAACAGCAAAACTCAAACACCAATCATGGTACCTGGACTCTGGATGCTCACGTCACATGACGGGAAGAAAGCATATGTTCCAAAGCCTTGAATTAAAAGATGGAGGCCACGTAGGTTTTGGAGGCAATCAAAAAGGAAGAATAATTGGCTCTGGAACTATTGGTAATGGAAATCTTCCCTCTATATCAAATGTTCTACTTGTAGAAGGATTAATGCATAATTTATTATCCATAAGTCAATTAAGTGATAATGGCTATGACATAATCTTCAATCAAAAGTTCTGTAAAGCTGTTAGTCAGAAAGATGGAACAATCCTCTTTAGTGGAAAGAGAAAGAACAACATTTATAAAATAAAGCTTTCAGAATTAAAAATTCAAAACGTAAAATGTCTAATGTCTGTGGAAACTGAGCAATGGGTCTGGCACAGAAGATTGGGACATGTTAATATGAGAAGACTATCTCAACTTAACAAACTCAATCTGGTCAAAGGACTTCCAAATTTGAAGTTCAACTCAGAAGCTCTGTGTGAAGCATGTCAGAAAGGCAAATTCTCAAAAACTGGTTTTAAAGCTAAAAATGTTGTATCTTCCTCTAGACCATTAGAACTTTTGCACATTGATTTGTTTGGACCAGTGAAAACTGCTTCTGTCAATGGCAAAAAGTATGGATTGGTGATCGTAGATGACTTCAGCAGATGGACATGGGTAAAGTTTCTTAGACACAAGGATGAGTCAATTGCTGTATTTTCTAACTTCTGCAAACAAGTGCAAAATGAAAAAGAATCTAAAATCATTAAGGTCAGAAGTGATCATGGTGGAGAATTTGAAAACAAACAATTAGAATCATTTTTTAATGAAAATGGCATCTCTCATGATTTTTCTTGTCCTAGAACTCCACAACAAAATGGGGTTGTAGAACGTAAAAATAGAACATTACAAGAGATGGCCAGAACCATGATAAATGAGACTAATATGGCTAAACACTTTTGGGCAGAAGCAGTAAATACAGCATGCTATATTCAGAATAGAATCTCTATAAGACCTATTCTTGAAAAGACTCCTTATGAATTGTGGAAGAACAAAAAGCCCAACATTTCTTATTTCCATCCTTTTGGATGTATTTGTTTTATGTTAAATACTCTTGATACTCTGAATAAATTTGATTCTAAGGCAAAAAAGTGTTATATGTTAGGATACTCTGAACGCTCTAAGGGATACAGAGTATACAATACAGAAACACGAATTGTGATAGAATCAATTCATGTCAGATTTGATGATAAGCTTGGTTCTGAAAAACCAAAGCAGAATAAATTTTCTGCAGATATAGAAGTAGAAATCTCTACAAACAGAACTTCTAAAGATCAAAACAATAAAATTTCTCCAACAACATCTGAAGATCCCATTCAGAAGAAGCCATCCAGAAGCAACATTAATCACCCAGAAGATAAAATCTTAGGAAAGAAAGATGAACCAATCAGAACAAGATCTTCATTCAAAAACTCTGAAGAGACGTTAATGGGACTTGTATCTGTGATTGAACCATCCTCTGTAGAAGAAGCTCTCTCAGAAAATGATTGGATTCTGGCTATGCAAGAAGAACTAAATCAATTCACCAGAAATGACGTGTGGGATCTAGTTCCTAGGCCCAGAGGATTCAACATCATTGGCACCAAATGGGTATTCAGAAACAAGCTGAATGAGCAAGGAGAAGTTGTCAGAAACAAAGCAAGACTGGTTGCACAAGGTTACAGTCAACAAGAAGGAATTGACTATACAGAAACCTATGCACCAGTCGCCAGGTTAGAATCAATCAGACTTCTAATATCATTTGCTGTAAATCATAATATTATTCTATATCAAATGGATGTCAAAAGTGCATTTTTAAATGGTTATATTGATGAAGAAGTGTATGTACACCAACCCCCTGGTTTTGAAAGTACAAAATTTCCAGAACACGTTTACAAACTCAAAAAATCTTTATATGGTTTAAAACAAGCTCCCAGAGCTTGGTATGAAAGACTAAGTAATTTTCTTCTGGAAAATAAGTTCATCAGAGGGAAAGTGGATACAACTCTTTTCAGTAAAAACATTAAAAATGATCTTCTGATATGTCAAATTTATGTAGATGATATAATTTTTGGTTCTACTAAAAGTGCCTTGGGAAAGGAATTTGCTAAATCCATGCAGGCAGAATTTGAAATGAGCATGATGGGAGAACTAAAATTCTTTCTGGGTATTCAAATAAATCAAACATCAGAAGGAACATATATCCATCAAAGCAAATACGTAAAAGAACTTCTAAAGAAGTTTGACTTATCAGAAAGCACTATATCTAAAACTCCTATGCATCCTACTTGTATCCTTGAGAAAGAAGAGGTAAGTAAGAAAGTAGATCAGAAGCTCTACAGAGGTATGATTGGATCTCTTCTTTATCTAACTGCTTCTAGACCAGATATTCTATACAGCGTGTGTTTATGTGCTAGATTCCAATCAGATCCTAGAGAAACTCACTTAACAGCAGTTAAGAGAATCTTTAGATATCTGAAAGGTACTACTAATCTTGGTCTGTATTACAGAAGATCAGAAGAGTATAAACTTGTAGGATATTGTGACGCTGATTTTGCTGGAGATAGAACAGAAAGAAAAAGTACTTCTGGAAGTTGTCAATTTCTAGGAGACAATCTAATCTCTTGGTCCAGCAAAAGACAACCAACCATAGCATTATCAACTGCAGAAGCTGAATACATTGCAGCAGTTGGATGCAGTACTCAGATGCTCTGGATGAAAAATCAGCTTGAGGATTTCAATATCTTTGAGAGTAACATTCCCATTCTCTGTGACAATACTTCTGCTATTTGTCTTTCTAAAAATCCAATTTTACATTCTAGAGCTAAACACATAGAAGTCAAACATCACTTCATTAGGGACTATACTCAGAAGGGAATTTTAATGTTAAAATTTATAGACACAAATCACCAATGGGCTGATATTTTTACAAAACCCCTTTCTGAAGATAGATTTAATTTCATTCTAACTAATCTTAGCATGAAGTTATGTCCAGAATGAAAATGTTTAATCATATGTTTTTACCTCTAGAAGTTCTGATATTTATCTTCTATATATTTATCTCAGAAGATGCTATGCTCTAATTGCTTAATTCTTAGAACTTCTGTTCAAAGGATTCTCACGCAGATCTTCATATCAACACGTGTCAACAAGGCTCTAAAGATTTCCATCAGAATTAAAACAAGTGTCCATATTCTAATAAGTGACAGAACGTGCTTTTGTAACTACAGTCTACAGAAGGACAACTGTTGGTATTCTGGAATCTGATACGGCTAGACTTGACATCAATAAGGCAAGAAAATCTCTTGGGTAACTGTTCCAGAATTGTTTACGCATTACCCCATGTCAGCGCATTTAATGCTTTTAATCATTATGTTTTTAAATTTTAATTTTTCCCACTAATTTCTCAACTAATTAAATGCTTTAATTTTCTATATATATCAAGTGTCTTTCTCACTTTCAACTTTTACACTCCTTTCACTCTTACTGAAATTTCTTACCCTCACTCTTGCGTCTCTCTAAATTTTTTTCTTAAACCCTAAACCCTCATATTTCATCTTAGTTACTAATGGCTTCATCATCTTCAAGCAAAGATTTTTCTGATGCGTTCTACGTTGAGCCCTCAAAGACTCTCTCAACTCCTACGGACAAATTGGAAGTCCTGTGTGAGTTATTTGTGGATTTCGAAAGTTTAAAAGAGAATGGTTTTGATCTCCTCCCGTATGTTGAAGCTCAGGGCTGGGAAAAGTATTTCGACAGATTGATGGGACCAGTATTTCCTAAACTGGTTAAAGAATTTTGGGTTTATGCATCATCAAACGAAGCACAGGTTACCTCTTTTGTGCTTGGTAAAAAGGTGGTTATCTCTGAAGACCATCTTGCTAAACTTCTTGAAGCTGATGGTAATGGCATCAAATGCAGTGACATGGACAAAGTGTCTGATACTGCTGTGATAGCCAAAGAAATCTTTACTTCAGGAAAACCCTCCAACAAAATCAAAGACTTGAAGACCCCTCTCCGTATTTGGGCAAAAATTATTCTTGGGACAATCTGTCACAGGAAACCTACAAATTCTCCAGACTACATCAATCTGGACCAACAATTTCTTCTTTACTTCATTGCTAAAAAGAAGAAAATCAATCTTGCACACACTCTCTTCCAAAATCTTAGAGTCTGTGTGAAGGAAACCAGAGACGGAGAGAAGACCAAAAGGGATTGGATTCCGTTTGGACGTATTATTTCTGATATACTCTGCCAAAACAAGTTGGTAGACTTCCTTGCAGAGTTAAAACAAACTGAACTCTTAGAAACAGATGTTGGCAAACCTCTGAATGCCAAGAATCTGAAAAAGATGAAGTTCATCACATCTATTCAGCAAGAACCCACTCTTCACTCTAGAGAAGTTATCAGCACCAGAAGGATTCCTTTGGAAGACTTTCCAATCTTCTCCGCTGACACCCCTGCAGATGTTGTAGTCAACTACCTGGATATCTGCAAGCAACAGGGTATGGAAACTCAGTTCAAGCTTGCTGAACTCAAACAGAATGCTCCAGATGCTGCTACTGTAAGGCTCAAGAAGAGGAAGACTGCTGAAGGACCTTCTCAGAAGATGCCAAAATCATCTAGAACAACAGGTAAATCTTCTGCTTCTAACTCTGATTTCATTTCTGTAGTAGAAGCAGTAACTGTAGAAGTGTCTGAACTACCTTCTAGCACCTTACCTTCTAGCCAACCATCTTCTGCTGATATTCCATCTGAACAAATTCCTGCCTCTGAACCACTCCAATATGATAATTCCACTCAAAATTCTAATCCCACTCAAATTGATATTCCCATTCAAACTGAAATTCCTGCAACTTCTGCTGTAGCATCCATCCTCTCTTCTTTATATCCACCAGAAACAGAAATTCATCAACAACAAACTCTTTCTGATTTTGACATACCCATTGACAATACTCCACTATCTGATATTGATCGTTCCCCTACAAAAGAAACACAAACTGCTTTGCAAGATGCTCTAGATCTTGATATTGAACATTTTCAAGACTCTGACACTATTCAACCTCCATCCCCTGCACATGCACCCAGAACATCACCCACAAGAGAAAGCTCTCTATCCTCTCATATATCAACACCACAAAACTCACCCACTGTCATAAACATCCCTGATTCTCCAGAAACTGAAACTGAAAATGAAAATCCCCTCAGAACATCAATTGACTTTGAAGCACTCCAAAAATTGTCCTCTGTATCCAACAAAAGAGCAATACCCATTCCAAAACCTAAACCAACTAGAACAGACATTTCTGCGTTACTTCTTGCTTTCGAAACAGTTTTGAAGTTAAAGTTAGAAGATCTGAAGACTGCTTGTGCAGAGCTTACAGATCCAGCTGCCTCTGATTTTCTGTGGGCTACCCTCAGAAAATGGTTTAATGCTGAGTCCAAACGTCTAAAGGACATTTGCTATGATGTTGCTCACCAGAACTTCTGTGAGTACCTTCAAGCAATAGTCTCAAATGTTGAACTAGCTAAACCACTTCTGCTGGATAACAAGCCCTGGACAGAGTCAGAACCTCTGGATGATCTCTCAGCACTTCAGATGGTCTTGGTATCTTCTACAGAAGAAGATGTTGATGAACTTGATACTCAAGCTGCTCAAGAAGCTGAAGAACCTCTGGCTACAGATTTTGTGTTGCAAACTCTACAAGAACTGAAGAAAGAAAATCAGCTGGTGAAAGAACGTCTGGACAAGCAAGAAGAAACAACTGCTGAGATGAAGACCTTACTTAGCAAGCAAGTGGAATCTTCATCAGATATAAAATCTTTGCTGGAAACCTTAGTCACTAAGATGAACACCTAATTTTTTTATCTTCTGATTTACTGGTTCTGTTGTTTTTATCTTCTGCTTCTGCATAAACTTCTACTGGCTTATGTTTTTGTTTTTACTATATTGGTTTTTGAACTTTTGCTTAACTCCTTGATCCTCTATTTTCACTTGCTCTGATTCTTTTTGATTATGACAAAAAGGGGGAGAAACGTAAATGATTCTGATTCATAGCAGTTTACCATATTCTGCCTCTAACATATAATTCTAATAAAACTATTTGAGTTGTTATCATGAAAAGAAACAGGTCAAGTAATCAACTCAGGGGGAGCTAAGAAATATGGAACATCTGAAAGAATTCTTCTTCTAATCAAAGGGAGTTCACTTAAATTCATTAAACTCTATTCTCTATTTTAAATGTTTTGTCATCATCAAAAAGGGGGAGATTGTTAGAACAATTATGGTTCTGATCCTCTAAGTGTTTTGATGATAACAAAGCTTTTCATATTAGAAATTCTAATGAATATATTTACTCTTGTGTAGAAGTTAATCTCATTTAAGTAATTCGTACGAACTAAGTACATTCAGTATAGAAGATACTCTCAAGGAGAATCCAGCATTAAAAGAACACATTTATTGGCTGCGCGTCTATTACTCATTATCTCTGATCTCCGCTTAGAAGATGCTGGTATCCTTATTAAAGACTTTAATTAAAGATATTTTAATCAATGACCAAAGACAAGTATCTCTACTTATGGAAGGAATTTATGATATTAAAGTATATCCTAATTTAAATCAAGATGTCCCCAACGGCTATTTTCTCAAATACTATTTAAAGGACCTCATTTGAAGAAATCAGTAACGCACTGCAACGCAATACATCTTATATTACTCTCGATAATCAGTATATCACATTGTGCTTATTATTGTAACTTTCACTTGGTGATACGTGCTTATTCAGAAGCAACTTAGTTACATCTTTATATTTTGTAATAGTTATTCTATTCCTTGAGTGACTAAGGTTAGTCAGAAGACTCAAGAGGACATTGACTATAGGTCTTTGTGTGTATTCTTATTGAATAGTGGATTAAGACCTCAGTAGAGGCAAAATCACCTTGGCGGGTGGACTGGATGTAGTTTGAGTTCAAACGAACCAGGATAAATTATTTGTGTCATTAGAAGTTAATTTTTATTGATTAAGCAAACTCAATTCCAACCCCCCTTCCTTGTGTTTGGTGCTCCTTCACTCCTAGCCTAAGAACTAAGCATGCCAACAAGAAGAAGCAAAATTAAGGCAATCTCACATGAAAATTCAAATCAAATCACAAAATCATTCAAAAAATTATGAAAATAAGCACACGTATTCATTAATCAAGTGATAACATCATGTCAAAAGAACAAAGTCAGAATCAATAAGCAACTAGGTCAAAGGACCTCAAGAACACCAATTAGGGTTTTGAAACTTCACACAAAAGTCAAATGCCAAAAATAATCATGAAAGCTTCTAAAAATCAGAAGAAAATCATCCACTAACTACACCTTAATATGAATCAAATGCAAAAAGAACCAAATAAAAATTCAAATTAATGATCAAGATATAAATTCTACAAGTCAACATGTATTTAAAATGAATTAAAAACAATTAATAACAATGGAAATTAATTCCTACGTGAAAAATAAAAATAAATGGAAAATAAAAATGTCAAAAATTAAAGTAAATTAAAAGGAATGATCATGAATTATTTTAGAATTTTTGGATACATTTTGCTATTTTTAGAAATCTAAAACCTAACTGAAAATAAAAAGAAAATAAAATAAAAAGTCCAATGAACCAGGGGTGCAGTTAGCAAGAGTTTTAGTTCAAATTAAATGGGCTTAGCAATGGGAGGGGTGCGAATAGGAACTGAGGCCCATGGATCCTGCGCAGGCTCATGAGTGTTACAATGGAAATTCAAATAAAAAAGGAAAAAAAATAAACCAATGGATCAGAGCAACGCATCAGATTTAGTCAACTAAAACCCTAGGTCTACCAAATGATAAGTCAGCGTGTGAGTGCATGATAGTTATGATGAGGTGCGAAACACAAAGATTAATTCAGAAATAATAAAGTCACGTGCATGAGAGGTGGTTTTTTAATGTGCTGTTCCAATATGAGCCGTCCAGATCAATCCATCGTGTGGCCAGGGACTCATCTTCTCCATTTAAACACTCAAACACAAATTCCAGAATCTGGTGACCGAAGCCCTAGCTCTGGCACCAGAAAATTCATCCACATGAACAAATCTTCACAGAAATTATAATAAACTTCCAGATCAACTAAACCAAGCATGTTGATTCCAAAAATGTCATTAGTTTTTCCATTAAGTTCATTAATAAGACAGATCGAACAAGAACATATTCATGGATCAAACTGAAAATCAATCGTACATCCTCATTTCTCACTCATTTCAAAAATCAAACACATCAATGAACTCAGGACAACAAGTAGATCATAATTCACACTTTTAATTTCAAATTTAGATCCAAGAGTTTGAAGCTAACCTGAGCTTTGCAGATCTGGAAATAGCTTGAGAAACACCAAGAGAAGCTGCAGATCTACTCCAAATATACTCTAATTGCAAAATAAATTCAATTAGAGTCTTGAAAGCAATTGGATCTTGGAACCCGAAGCAAATTGCACTAAAATGGCAAGGTATGGAATTCTGAGAACTAGCTTGAATGAGGTATGGATTTGTGATCCTGAGCTCTCAAGGATTAAGAATATGCAAATGATTTTGGCAATGAGTGAGTGTAGAGAGTGATTCGAAGAGAAATGCAAGGGATGCAAGAACTTTCAAGTGAGAGCAATGTGGTGAATTTGAGAAAATGGAAACCCTAATTCTCTTTTATATCATGCCAATGTTCAATGTTGAGAGAATGAAGAAAAATGCACGTGAGGTAAGTGTGAATGGAATGGATTTGCAAATTTGAAAGAGTTGTGTGATAGCATGCTTGGATCATGCACTTCCCTCTCTCCTATCACATGCTGATCATGCTTGATTCACCAATCCATAAGTGGCTTAATCCTGACCCTTGGATGCTTGAGTCATGCATTGTGAATGATCTTGCATTTTTGCACTTTATGGAATACTCACTTATCCATACACGATTTTCATGAATTTTGTTGAGCCAAATGACATTAGAGCAATGCAATGTGATGTTATGATTAGAATTGGTACATGGGATAGCCAAAGAATGAGTTAAATGAGTTTTTTCTAAATGGTGTAAACTTGGAAATATGGAAAAAAAACCCTAAATTGGATGAATTTCGATTGGCCATAACTTTCAAACCATGAGGGCTATGAACATGTTCTTGTACTTTTTAGAAATGGGAGATCATACTCTACAACTTTCATGTTCAAGGGAATTTCATTTGGAGTCATCTTGGCCATGTAAGAATCACTTGAAGATTAGGGCAAAACTTGCTAAATTTCGAAAGTTTACTTACATGCAAAATGCCAAAAATAGAAACTCTTGCCAAAACCCTAAATTATTGATCTTTGACTTTTCCAAACCTCTTCTCTGACCTTAAGAACATCCCTTGGCTTGAAAAATGGGATTGGAACCCTTGAATTGCCACAGTTGACTTTTCAAATAATCAGTTTGACCAATTTCTTCTTATGCAAGCAACTGATGAAATAATTGTCTTCCTCAATGAGTTTTCTCACCAAATTTCATCCATAGCATTCTCATTTCATATGAAGGACTTTTCCCAAATGAAATGGCCAAAGTCACAAAGAATCCCTGCTTGGTCATGAAACCCTAATTTGAGGACCATTTGTGCAGGAACTTGCCCTTCCTTGGATCATCTGATAACCTCCCAATCTTTTGGGCTCTTGTAGAGGATATTGAGCTTGTATAGGGCCTATAGACACTTCATAGAACTTGGACAAGGTCACTTGACTTCTTGCTTTGACTTGTAAGACTTCAAATGCACCAATGATTGATCATATGCCCAATGTTAGGACATGCAATGTTATGCTTCATTTTTCTATGCAAAGATGCTAATGATATGCTCGGCTTATGATGTTTATGACATGCGGATAATGCTAAAAAGAAGAGGGAAAATTTGGGGTGTTACAACTGCCCCTATCCAATCAACTGTTAATATGAAAAGGACGATAGCACGGGCTATCGACCGTTCAAGATAAACTGTGGTTGGATACCAAGAAAACCTGAAATTTGCACTCTGCTGGAGAATGCAGAAAATGGGAAATAAACCCAACACTCTGGGTAAATAAAGTGAATAAAAAGCAGATGAGCTCCTTCAAACTAGACCGTTACGCCGGATAAGAAAAACTAAGACAGACGAGTCTTCCTCCAGCAAACCTGTTGCGCCAAAAAATGGACATACGAGCCCTCTTCAAATAAACCTGTTACGCCAGGAACGGGACATACAAGCCCTCTTCATACATTTTACCAAAATATATGACCTGAGACAGACAAACCTTCTTCGGATAAACCTGTTACGCCAGGACCGGTGATGCACTTAAGTGTGTGGGATAGACATGCATAATCAGGATAGATGAACCCTCTTCATATATCCTCCGTAGATACATGGTCTAAGACAGACGAGCATTCTTCAGATAACCGGTTACGCCAGGTGCGACATTAGGATTTGACGAACCCTCCTCACAAATCTTGCGTAGATAAGTGGTCTCTGAGATAAACGAACCTCCTTCGGATAACCCTGTTATGCCAGGACCGGTAACCATTTCGATGTTTAATCCCACAGTCAGGACTTCAAACCTCTTCAACACAGACGAGTACCAGATAATCATCAAGAGAACACAGACGAGTGCCATAAGTCAATGATACAGATGAATATCAGACGATGATCAAAGGAACACAGACGAGCGCTTCAAGCGATGATACAGACGAATATCAGCCACTGATATATACGAATACCAGAAATCCAATTCAGACGAGTCTTTGGAGTAGCAATATAGACGAGTACCAGAATGATTATCAAATTAACACATATGGATATAAGCTAACACAGACGAGTGTTAGGGACGATACAGACGAGTATCCAAACAATGCAAACGAGCTTCAAACAAATAACAAACACAGACGAGTGATGGGGGATACAGGCAAGCAACAAGCAACTATCAAACACAAACGAGTAATGAGGCGTGCATACGAGCAAAAGCAACTATCAAACACCGACGAGTGCTGGGGAGTGCATACGAGAAAAAGCAACTATCAAACACAAACGAGTAATGAGGCGTGCATACGAGCAAAAGCAACTATCAAACACCGACGAGTGTTAGGGAGTGCATACAAGCAAAAACAACTATCAAACACAGACGAGTGCTAGAACGTGCAAACGAGCAACAAGCGAAATATCCTGATTGGCAACAAAAATCATGATTCTACAGGGGAGATGAACAACTGGCTGAGTTGTCACAAGGGCCAAAAATAAATTGGCGACTTCTCTGGGGAATATTTCAATGATGGGAGCGAAACCCAAACATGAACTCTGTGGGGAAATCAGGCATTCAGCTGCCTGCTTGCATACTTCACCTGTGGAAATATAATTCACTTGGGTATGAAAGCTCTTCAATTAGCCTTGAAATTCTGTTGGGGGAATATTCTCTGCTTGGGGATATACGACACCACCCTGCAAAACCTGCAACAACAGTATACACACATGTGCCCCGGGGACTTGCATAGTATGATCTGCTCATCTATTGTCACCCGACACTCAAAGATGGTTTTAAATATTTCCCTTCAATGTAATTTCTTAGAAAAATAACATGTTTCATATGCAATGTTCTTTCTGCCAAAAAATTCAGGACATTTTTGCAAACAAAGTAAACAAACACAACACAGTTTTTGACTGAATATTCATTTATTAAGTGGCCTCAAAATGGGAAAATTTTTATATCAAGAAGCAACCACCTGGAAAGAGGTAGCTACCATAAAATTGAGAAAAGAAACTATCCTAATGGCAATGTTCACGGCATTCCAATGAGTTTCCTTCCTATTATGACTAACATGTCTTCAAGACTTTCCGTCATTGCCTTTGCCTTCCGAAGAAGATGATGGGACATATTCATATCCTTCTGATATTGTCAGACTGTAAATACACGATAATTTGGTTCAGATTACCCGGATCGCAGTTGTTCGCTTATTCCCTTTTTTTGCGTGGATCGCCCTTTCGGGTTTTCAATCCACTGGGATACCCTTTTTTGTCTGAGCCGTCCAATGTGGCTTTTCAACTCAGCGGGTGTACATTTTTTCCCCTAACTTTTGCCCGAGCTTTTTATTCTGTTTTTAGCTCGTCGGGATGACCTTTTCATGCCTGGACTTTAATTCTGTTTTTGTGTCCAGCGGGTCTTTTTATGCAAAGTATTTTTTAACTACATCCAAGTTAACAGGGGACTGGAAGTCTTCTCCATCCATAGTAGTGAGCATTTGCCCCTGTGACCTGAACCTGGAGGAATGATCCTCTTGAGTACAAGCTCACCCACTTAATACTCTTGAATACATACTCGTTGGTCGAATGCTCGCTTCATTCTCCTCTGATAAAGCTGACCATGACAGATAGCTGCTAATCTCTTTTCCTCAATTAGACACAACTGATTATATCGAGCACGTACCCACTCAGCCTCATCAAGCTTCACATCTATCATCATACGTAAAGAAGGAATTTCTACCTCAACAGGCAAGACTGCCTCCATACCATATACTAGGGAGAATGGAGTTGCCCCGGTTGATGTCCTGACTGGCGTTCGATAACCATGCAGCGCGAACGGCAACATATCATGCCAATCTTTGTAAGTGACAACCATCTTCTGCACAATCTTCTTAATATTCTTGTTAGCTGCTTCTACCGCGCCATTCATCTTTGGCCGATAAGGAGAAGAATTGTGGTGCTGAATCTTAAAGTCCCGACACAGTTCTGCCATCATCTTATTGTTCAAATTGGAACCATTATCAGTAATGATTCGCTCGGGCACTCCGTATCTGCAAACGATGTCTCTCTTCAGGAATCTGGCTACCACTTGACGAGTGACACTGGCATAAGATGCTGCTTCAACCCATTTGGTGAAGTAATCAATCACAAACAAAATGAAACGATGACCATTTTAAGTAGTAGGCTCTATTTTCCCTATCATATCAATGCCCCATATAGAAAAGGGCCAAGGAGATGACATGACGTTGAGCAGGCTAGGAGGAACATGCACCTTGTCTGCATATATCTGGCACTTGTGGCACTTACGGGAGTATGAGCAACAATCTGCATCCATTGTTAGCCAATAATACCCTAATCTCAACAACTTCTTAGCCATTGCATGTCCTCCTGCATGAGTACCGAAGGATCCCTCATGGACTTCCTGCATTAATAGGTCTGCTTCGTGTCTATCCACGCATCTGAGCAAGACCATGTCAAAGTTCCTCTTATACAGAACTCCGTCTGCATTCAAGAAGAAACTAGCAGCAAGTCGTCTCAAGGTCTTCTTGTCGTTGGATGATGCCCCAGATGGGTAATCTTGTTTTTCCAGGAAAAGCTTAATATCAAAGTACCAAGGTTTCTCATCAGACATTGCGTCTACAGAGAAAGCATAAGCTGGTGCGTCAAGCCTGGAAATGTCAATCCTGGGCACATAGTTCCAACATAAAACTTTGATGGACGAAGAAAGAGTAGACAATGCATCGGAAAATTGATTCTCATCTCGTGGTATATACTTAAGCTTAACTGCTGTGAAGAATGTCAACAATCTTCTGGCATAATCCCTATAAGGAATTAAGTGTTCTTGATGCGTAAACCAATTGTCGGTAATCTGGTTAATAACGAGGGTTGAATTTCCGCATATATCGAGGGTTTTAATCCGAAGATTAATAGCCTCCTCTATTCCCATTATGCACCTTCAGGAGTGATAAGAACAACACCAACTCCACGTCCGTTGATATTGACTGCCCCATCAAACATCAATTTCCATTGGGATTCAGGGTCTGGCCCCTCCTCCGGAAGTGGTTCCTCGCAATCTTTTGCCTTAAGGTACATGATGTCCTCATCGGGGAAGTCAAACTTCATTGGCTGATAGTCGTCCTCCAGTGGTTGTTGTGCAAGATAATCTGACAATACACTTCCTTTGATGGCTTTCTAGGAAGTATATTGTATGTCATACTCTGTTAAGATCATTTTCCACCTTGCAACCCTTCCGGTTAATGTTGGTTTCTCGAAAATATACTTGACAGGGTCCATTTTTGAGATTAGCAATGTGGTGTGGGTCAACATGTACTGTCTTAGTCGGCGATCAGCCCATGCCAACGCGCAACAAGTTTTCTCGAGCAGTGAATAACGGGATTCATAATTGGTAAACGTTTTGCTAAGGTAGTAAATAACATGCTCTTTTCGACCAGACTCGTCATGTTGGCCTAGCACACACCCCCATCGCCCCTTCTAACACAATCAAGTACATGATAAGTGGCCATCCTGGAACTGGAGGCATTAGAATTGGAGGCTCCTTCAAATATTCTTTTATCTTTTCAAAGGCTCTTTGACAGTCCTCATTCCACCTGGCCGTTTTTTCTTTTCTCAATAATTTGAATATTGGCTCGCATGGGCCAGTTAGATGAGATATAAACCGAGAAATGTAGTTCAACCTCCCTAAAAACCCACACACTTCTTTTTCTGTTTTCGGTGCAGGTATTTCTTGTATCGCTTTTACTTTTGTAGGATCTACCTCAATTCCTCTCTGGCTAACAATAAAACCCATCAATTTACCGGACCTCACTCCTAAAGTGCATTTGTTTGGATTCAATCTCAATTTGTACTTTATCAACCTATCAAACAGCTTTTTGAGATTGACCAAATGTTCTTCTTCATCCCGAGACTTGGCAATCATATCATCCACATAACACTCAATTTCCTTGTGTATCATGTCGTGGAACAAAGTTACCATAACCCGTTGATACGTTGCCCCGACATTCTTCAACCCAAAGGGCATAACTTTATAACAGAATGTACCCCATGGGGTAATGGATGTCATTTTCTTTATGTCTTCCGGCGCCATCTTGATCTGATTGTACCCAGAGAATCCATCCATAAAAGAAAATACCGAGAACTGAGCGGTGTTATCTACCAGCACATCAATGTAAGGTAATGGGAAATCATCCTTTGGACTTTCTCTGTTTAGATCCCGATAATCAACGCACATCCGGACCTTTCCATCTTTCTTTGGTACAGGCACAATATTAGCTACCTAAGGTGGGTAACTGGTTACAACAAGGAATCCAGCATCCCACTGCTTTTGAACTTCCTCCTTGATCTTCATTTCCATGTCAGGGCGAGTTCTTCTTAACTTTTGTTTCACCGGAGGACAATTTTCTCTTAGTGGCAGCTTGTGTACAATAATGACAGTATCTAGTCCTGGCATATCTTGATACAACCAGGCAAAGATATCCACATATTCTCGTAGCATATCAATCAATTTCTTCTTTACTTCTGTCGTACCTCAAAAAATACGATCCTCGCGAACACGGTCGCGGCTGGGCTGACATGAGAGTCGCCACCTAATTTTATTTATTCCCAAATAGGGAAATGGTAAATATAGATAAAACCACCAGGAAGGGATAAAACAAGGTCATCGCAAACCATTATCGGGGTTCGGAAGTCGGTTATGTAGGAGGAAGGTATTAGCACCTCCTACATCCATCGTACTCGATGGGAACCATCTAAGTTGTCACGCACGAAGGGATGTCTATGCTTATGAATTACTTGCTAAACTAAGTGGTTTATTGATCCTAGGGGCTCAGCAAGGATTGAGATCCTCATGCCTACGTATTCCCTTGTGCAATGGGAAAGTCAGAGCTTCGTAGTTCGGCCAAATATGGGTATTGGTGTTCGTTTTATTACCTTTCTTCGATGAAAGGATTTAGGAGTCGAATTGCACTAAAGACTATGGATAGTTTATTCCGTCCAACAAGACGAGCGTCTTGCGTCGAAATAATCGGAGCGAGTAACGAGAGCTCGTTATTCTCCTTTCTACCGCTTAAGGCTTGTGGCGTGCAATTTTCCTCGTATTAATTGAAGTATTTTGTTTCCTAAGACCGCTTGATGTTGGATCAAGGGTTTGGGTCTAAAGAGATGTTTTGGGTCTTATGAAGGTTGAGGTGAATGCCAAAGGAAGTTTATTTATCTGGTTAGTTAGCGAGGCACAATGTGCTCGGCTCGCTAGGTTGAGAAACTAAGCTAAAGACTAGCTATGGACAACAAGCGCGATGCGTTGATTCGTTAAGTTGAAAAATGTTTGAGAAAGGTGCAAAGTAGTGCAGATGGCGATCAAGGAATGATCGACTTACGTGTGCATATAAAGTGAAGTGCATATGGATATTTACTTGGCGTTGGACCAAAGATTTAGTTTATCTTTGAAAATGATTAATCTTAGTGTGCATTCGTTTTTTTACTTAGCAATTTATCGTCAAAATGCAAAAGTAAATCACACAAGTTCAAATAAGACATGCAATTAACCAATAACCAAATAAAAAAACCACATAATGCGCACAAATGAATAATCGTGTAATCTAAACCAAGCAAGCAAATCAAACACATCACGTATGAAAACCTAATGAGAATATTATTTAACTTCTAGCATGGAAATAAAGATTATCATACAAACTCTAAGATTTATTTTAAAACCTTCAAAACAATATATATAAAAAAAAGGTAACAAAATAAAATTATTAAGAGATCCCTCATTATATAAAAAAAATTATATATATAAAAAAAGAAAACAAAATGTTTGGTCTAAGTATGAGGTACCTGTCTTTTTTAATGTTAGCATTTTTGAATGGGACCGGATACAAGGGACCTATTGGACCACCCGACCCATATCAAATGATAATGCAGAAAGAAAATAAAAGGTTAAGGACCTAGTCGTCCAAATCGGCTTCATCGGTCACTCACACCACAAAAATATTATTGTTGGAGTCTGCCACATACATTAATGAATGCAGATAATGACAAAACGTTGGGCAATGTAAATCAATATGAGATGTGACAATGTTCTGACTTATCAACAATAAGAAATGCTAATAATAAAAATAGAGCCAAGACTTTATATTAGATGAGGACAAATCACTTCATATACTGCAAAGAAAGTACATCTTTAAAGGCACCGACTGAGTCATTATATAGATCAATTAATACATCGCCATGTGTACTTTGCAGAAAGAAAAAAATACTCCATCACAACAAATGGAAAAACGAATAACCTTCCCCAAAAAAAACACAAGTAAATCCAGTGACCTTCATCATCGCCTTACCCTTTATTTCTTTGCTTCAACTCAACTCAGAGTTATTTTCAAACAAAAACCATCCTCATTGTATCATAATCATCACACGAAGCTTAAAACACTCGATTGAAAGAAGAAGAAAAAAAAAACCTAATCCCTTTCGGATCCCCAATCTCTCTCATCTCAATACTCAGTTTCCACTTCCTCACAGAGGAGAAAGAAACCTCGTCGTATCTTCATTGATGATTTAAATCAATTGTCAAACGCTATGTCAAGAATCAAACAACTAAATGCACAGCATCATCAACAACATTTGAGAAGAAAAAACAAGTATCGAACAAAATATGGTGAAAGGTGTAAAGGGAGAAAGAAGTCTACTGAACGTGAACGATGAAGTTGAAGGAAAATAGGTACGTTTTCTCGAGTCTTATCCCTTTACTCACGCTTCTATTGCTTTGTTGTTCTTCGTATATATGATTGAGGGCTTTAGCTCTTCAACCTCTGATTTCCAATGAGAAAATCAGAGATGAATCAAGGGTGTTTGAGCTTTAGTATTAGGGTTATTGGAGATAATTTTAGCAGAGTTTCAGTAGTTGATTTCATTGCTAATGATTATCCCCTTTTTATAGGTGAATCCGGGAAATGAGTGAGAAAATCCGTAAGCGCCATAGCTGTAGAGTCGAAAATCCGTTGGAGAAAATCTCTGAGTGGAATTGTGTGGGGACCAATTTTTGGGTGAGTCATCAGTTTAGCTTTGTCCATAGCAGCCTCCTAAAATTCTCAATGGTCCCCTGTGAATCTATTCTGAATTTTGACTGTGGTAAGTTTAACTTTTTACGGTTTGACGAACTTTGAAATTGCTTGACCTTTTAATTTGCCCTGTTTCTTATTATTCTCAAGTTGGTGATTTGGTCCACTTTTATTTAAACTACATATTATGCTTTCCAGGCTTGTGCAGACGTAACTTGAAGGAATTTTCTTCTTCCAATTAACTTGTTTTTGCCGGTGTGAGGGAATCCGTTTAGAGTACAAAGAATGCGTGGCTTGAGTGAGACATACTTGCATAGCCCTTGTTTGCTCTTTAGTGTTTCAAACTTCGCTGACGTTTCGTTTTTTCAGGTGAGTAATGTTTGCGAGGAAACATTCAACATGGCCAACCTTATATGTCACTTATAATTGCCTCTTGTAGGCTGCCACCTTTGAACCTTGATGAATAGGTTGGTGAGTTTTCCTGTACATAAGACTCGCATTTCAGAATTCCTTTTCATCATTGAATTGCATCCTTTTTTTCTCTCCTGACTTTACCTTTTGTGCTAATGGTATAACAATAGGGTTATTTGGAGTTTGAATTAGTGACAACTTGGTGAAAGAACTCACTGAGTGATGAAGACTGATGCACCGAGTTGATTACGCAATTTTATAGCAATCAAAGGAAATCTCAGAAATAAGTATGGTGTCTTGAAAGAGATTATTGTATTGTGCTTCCAAAGTGATGTTTTTGAACTTCCAGCTGCAACCTAACTGTTAATTCCTTCTCTTTGTGAAACAGGGTGGTCTCGTTTGGACTTTATTTCTTAGTTACATTAGCTTTCGGATATGCCTCTTTTGTAACAATTGAATCCTGTTAGCCCTGATGTCTTCTTTGTGAACTTTGCTTAATGTATGATCTTTGAAGGCCCATGATTGATGATGGGGTTTTTGTTCTAATGACATCAACTGTGAAAGCTTTCAAAGACCACATCATCATATTCTTTTCAATCTGGTACAACTTGACACATGAAGCTTGCATCTTTTATTTATTTATGAAATTATGTCTTTTGGTGAATTTCAAATGTTGGACTAATGATTTGCATTGATGCCTCTCAGGTTTGAAGGTTTGGAAGTATTCCACGGCTGGTGTACAATTGGTTTAAGTTCAGAATTTCTTTAACAAATGCTAAGTCTTCTGCAACAAATTATCTTTTAAACACTGCCTTGTATATTGTTGTTTAGCTCGTATATGACCCGATCAAAATCAATTGTTATTTTCAATGCCTCGAGTAAATTCCCTTCTTGGTTTTCTTAGTGACTCAATGTGTATTTTGCTCTACTGGTTTTGCAGGTACGCAGGGTGTAAATGCGAGACATCTTGAAGCAGAACTGAATATGGTATTGCTTCTTATCTCACGGTTTCTCTTGTTGATTTCCCTAATCTGAACTTGTATTAGCTGGCTCATGCCCTGATGTTTTCATGACTTGCTCCATTATAATGTCTTATGTAGGTAGTAACAGATCCACCAAAAACATACTTCCTGTGAATCTCGAGGCCAAGCTCTTTCTCCTCCTTGTCAAAACCAGCAAACCTCTTGTCATTGTGAGGAATATCCAAGCCTCCATCCAAAGCTCCCGTGAGTGCACCAAACACACAGTTTCCAGTTGTGGCTCTAACAGGACCAAGATCAAGGAAGGCACGAAATGACCTCCTAGAATCAGCTGGCTCCACGGAATAATCCTCTCCAGAAGCCTATACATTGCCCTCATACTCCTCGTCCATTTCAAGAGTTTTAAGAACACGGCGAGCCAATAGGAGATCAATGCAATAGGTTGCAGCATAATTGGTAAGACCTTCTCTTCTTTGAATTTATGACCTGGAATCTCTTGATGCAACTTTTGATTTCTGAGACTTGACAAAAAAACATTCTGAATGAGTGACTGGCCGTACCTCAAACGAAGGCTGGATATGTTGTTAAATCAATTAAATCATCATCCATCCAAACAAACTTTTTCCTAACTTATGACTTAGATGAGAATGCTATTGTTCTTTTAGATGCATTATGCTGAGTTTATGTTCTTATTTGTCAAATTGCTGCAAACTCAAACTTCAGGCTAACTGTTTTAGTGTGTGATCCGCATTGTCTCCTTTGCTTCTAATCACACGTGTCTTGTTTTTCCATGTACAATTATTTTGGAGCACTTGATATCACATTGGAAATTGGCTCACGAAGGCTTTGCGCGAGGGATTTCGTAAGGAGGACTTGGTTTCTGTTTATTATGCAGGTTGCACCTGATTTCACTTAAACCTTTGTTGGAGTTGGATGGCTTGCTGAGATAGGTTTGGTTGCCACAAAGATTGTTGTTCAAGAGACAAAGGATGATGATGCTGCCACTGTTTCCCGGAATTATGTGCATGAGAGGCGAATTAGCCGATAATTGTCGGGGACCCAGCCTTTGATTAACAGTCGAAAACTCAGCTGCAGCTGAATTTCTAACAGATGTGCCCTCCACGAAGCTCACTTGAATAACTGGAAGGCTGCAGTTGGCAATTATTAGAAGGATGGGCAGAACTTGGTAGCTTGGGTGTTGATTTTTCTTCTAGTGCAATGCCTTCATGATGAATAAAATTGATACACCCTGTTTTTGTTTTGTTTTGAAATATGATGTTTTGACTTTGAATCTTCCTTCATGTTGTTGTCTACTTTCTATTGTAAATAGGTCCAGCGTAGCACTCATGTGAACCTTTGTATTCCATTGTATTTCTAAATGACTACATATCATTCTTGCCTTCAAATGAACTTTGTTTTTCTTCTTCTTTTGTAATGATATAGATCCTTTTATTATAGCTCACACCTGCGGCCCACATGTGTTTGGTAATGCTTCAATGGTAAAGAAAGTAATGCTTCAAGGGTAAAGAAAGTCTTTATATGCGCCTTGAATATTAATTTGGGCTTGGCGAGATTGCCTATCAGAGTTTATCACGAACAACGACCTCAGTTTGGATTTTTTTTTGATGTCCATGGTGCCTATATATCATCTTGCCAAAACTTGAAGAAAGAAAGGCCATGGCCTAAAACTAAATTAAATCATCATTTTAGGGCAACAATAGCCTAAAAGGTCAATTTGATACCAACTAAGACATAGTTGTAATATGGTCCACATCAATTTGAAATCATAATGCTTCAAAGCTCAATAATGACACCTTGAAATCAAGCTTTTTTTTAGTCCTTGAAACTTGCACTCCAAATATCACAATTGAACCTTAATTGGCGACAACCCATGTGCTATTTGGGCTTGTTCCAACTGAAACCAAGTCATGAAGTTCTATCTTTAGCATTGTATTTCGTGAAATAAATTTTTCAAAAAGAAGTCAAATGAACCTATCCTCTTCATTACTCCCGCCTTATTCTTGAATTGCTTTAACCAATATGCACAGAGTTAACATCCTCCTTGATTCACTCTTTATTTGACAAAACTAGCAATAAATGGTTATCCAAAAACACAAAGCTAGAGAACATTAGTCCAAGACAAACGAATGGCATCCACGAGTCCAATCTTTGGATATCATGACCAAGGGTCAGATAATCACCTGAAGAGAGATCAATAAACCTAACAACTGCTAGGTAACATAAAAAAAACGGTAGGAGAAATTTGGGGTATGACAGATGCCCCTATCTAATTGCCTTGAGCCCGAAGGAGTGAACTGCTGCATGGAGTTCAATCTTTTAAGGTAGAAGTCGATTAGATATAAAAAAGACCCCGAAATTTGTCCGATAAGAGAGAAAATGCGACACCACTGAAAGGGATATGAGGATAAGATTGGCAAATTATACAAAATTTATGAGATTCTTTGTATTAACAACGCAGTATCCCAATTTGACGAATAAATTTCTCCAAGTCGTACAAGGCAATCCCTTATGAATTAGGGTTTCTTCGGGGACGAGATCTTAACAAAACGTGTGATTCCTTGGGTCATGCGAAGCAATTCCTTAACAATAAAAGCTCTTCGGGGAATGCCCAAATTGGTATCTTAAACAATGATGTCCTTTGGTCCAACAAAGCAGTTCCTCACACTCAAGGCTCTCCGATGATACTTGAAGAAACATCCCGAACAATGGCACGATGTTTTCTAGGTCATGCGAAGCAATTCCTTTCAGTCAAGGCTCTTCGATGATACTAGAACAGTATCTCTACCATAACATGAGATTCTTCGGGTCTTGCGAAACAGTACCTTTTCGATTTAAGGTTCTTCGGAGAATTCCAAAGCAGTAACTCGAACGAAATGGTATAAGATTTTCCAGATCATGTGAAGCAGTTCCTTATATTTAAGGATCTTCAGTGATACTAGAACAATATCTTTACCGAACATGAGATTCTTCGGATCTTGCAAAGCAGTGCCTCAACCAAATGAGATTCTCTAATCCAAGCAAAGCAGTACCTTAACAATAGAGGCTCTTTGGGGATATTTAGAGCAATATCTCTAATGAATAGTGCAATATTTTCTAGATCGTGTGAAGCAGTTCCTTTACATTCAAGGATCTTCAGTGATACTAGAACAGTATCTCGACCATAACATGAGATTCTTCGGGTCTTGCGAAACAGTACCTTTTCGATTTAAGGTTCTTCGGAGAATTCCAAAGCAGTAACTCGAACGAAATGGTATAAGATTTTCCAGATCATGTGAAGCAGTTCCTTATATTTAAGGATCTTCCGTGATACTAGAACAATATCTTTACCGAACATGAGATTCTTCGGATCTTGCGAAGCAGTACCTCAACCAAATGAGATTCTCTAATCCAAGCAAAGCAGTACCTTAACAATAAAGGCTCTTTGGGGATATTTAGAGCAGTATCTCTGCCCAATGGCGTAAGACTTTCTAGGTCATGCGAAGAAGTTCCTTACAATCAAGGCTCTTCGGTGATACTAGAACAGTATCCCTACCACAACATGAGATTCTTCGGGTCTTGCGAAACAATACCTTTTCGATTCAAGTTTCTTCGAAGAATGCCAAAGCAGTATCTCGATCAATCTTCTAGGATACTCTCTGCTTGGAGAGCAACAAAAATGGAGATGGTGGACATCATCACTATCAACTATGAAGCTAAAGCATAATTTGCTGGGGAATAAAAATCCGCCAGCACATGCGGGATATTAGTTCCTTTCAGAGGAATACCGCCGACTTTGAGAGAGAAAGGCCCTGGATGCACGTCCTGGATCCTGCTATGCTATCACGATATGACCTCGTACATTTCATGATGCACCATGATTCATATGAGAATGCAATGATTAATGATTCAAATGCAAATGTTTTCTGAAATGCTAATGATTAATATGAATGTGTTTGATGACATTCTTGTTTTCGGACAAGAATGTTATGCATGCCATGCTTGTGACAATGCAAATGGCTGTATATGATGGAGATAAGTTTTCGGTAATCGCCAAGAGTATTGGAATTTGGAGGGGTGAATGCCAACGTGGTGGACTTTTTGGCTTTCTGGTAATTGCCACCATAGTGGACTTTTGGGAATCATGAGAGTGCCAATAAAAAATGGACTTTTGCTTTTTATTAGTTGCCAATAAAATTGGACTTTAGGTTTTATGAAAGACGCTAACGTGGTGGACTTTAAGCCTTTTGGTGGTTGCCAATGAATATTGGACTTTGAGAGGTGGTGGAGGGTACTAGATTTTCCAACACTTGGTACACGAAATCCTGGTAAAGCTGTAAGCAACAAGAAGAGAGACATGAGTGCCCTTGGCAAAATTTTGACTGAAGTTTAACATCCGTCAATGGGTTATGCTGTCTCTACTGCAACAATCATGGTGACTGACAATGTTATTGATGCTAATTAATGGGAAGACTGTCAAATTCCTCCTGTCAACCAAAAAGATAATTGTACTACCTTTCAAACATTGTTATTATTTTACCAAAATTTTAAAACGAATTTTATCAATGATAAAAACATTTTGCAAACAAACAGATAAAGTAAAAATGATTGAGCACAATTTTGACGAGAAATTTCTCTTTTCATTTCTAAAACCCATGAAGGGTAAGAATGTACATACAGATGCAATTCCTTAAAGAGGTAATTGTTGTGCAAGGAAAATACAATGACAATGAAAATAAATGAGATTCCGTTAAGTTTTGACACTGCTATGGTCCCTATATCTCTAAAAATCTCATCAGTTAAACTTTGTAGGAAGATGATTGGATTGATCTTTCTCTTTCGTAGCTCCCCAGAGTCACGTGGATGCATAGAATATAATATTTTGCCTTGGAATTAGTCCCTAACTTTTGCCTGGATCGCCCTTTAGGGTTTTCAATCCACTGGGACGCCCTTTTTTGCCTGAGCCGCCCTTTCGGGTTTTCAACTCAGCGGGCTAATTTTTATTTTTATCCCTAATTTTTGCCTGGACCGCCCTTCCGGGTTTTCAGTCCACCGGGATAGCCATTTTTGTCTAAGTCGCCCTTTCAGGTTTTCGACTTAGCGGCTTTTTATTCCACTCTTTTAGGCATAATATCTCTTGATTGCATCTGCGTTCACGGGGGTAGACATTTCTTCGTCGTCCATACTTGCAAGAATCAAGGCACCTCCGGAGAAAGCTCTCACCACCACAAACGAACCTTCATAATTAGGCGCCCACTTGCCCATGGGTTCTCTGTGTATGGTAGTGATTCGTTTGAGCACCAAATCACCTTCCTGGTAGGTCTGAGGATGCACTTTTTTGTCAAAAGCTTTCTTCATATGTCTCTGGTAAAGTTGTCCATGGCATAATGCCGTCATACGCTTCTCTTCAATAAGATTGAGCTCATCAAACCTCGTTCGGACCCATTCTGCTTCGTCTAATTTAGCTTCCATTAGAACTCTCATTGAAGGAATTTCAACTTCTATTGGGAGGACAGCTTCCATGCCGTATACCAAAGAAAAAGGGGTTGCCCCTGTCGAAGTGCGTAATGATGTACGGTAACCGTGCAACGCGAAAGGTAGCATCTCATGCCAATCCTTATATGTGACCACCATTTTCTGAATGATCTTCTTGATCTTCTTGTTTGCAGCTTCGACAACTGCATTCATCTTGGGTCTGTATGGTGTTGAATTATGATGCTCAATCTTGAAACTGGCACATAACTCTTCGATTGTCTTGTTATTAAGATTTAACCCGTTATCAGTAATGATCTGATGCGGAACCCCGTATCTACATATGATGTTATTCTTCAAGAAGCGAGCAACCACTTGCTTGGTGACATTAGCGTAAGAGGCGGCTTCGACCCACTTAGTAAAGTAGTCTATGGCAACAAGTATAAACCTATGCCCATTTGAGGCCTTTGGTTCAATCATCCCAATCATATATATTCCCCACATGGAGAAAGGCCATGGCGAAGTCAAGACGTTCAATGGAGTGGGAGGTACATGTACCCTGTCAGCATAAATTTGGCCTTTGTGGCATGTTTGAACATGAGCATAACAATCAGCCTCCATCGTTAGCCAATAGTATCATGCTCTAAGGATTTTCTTTGCCATTGTATGCCCACTCATATAGGTACCAAATCATCCTTCATGTATCTCTTTTATGATTTGTTCTGCCTCCTGTTCATCTACACATCGGAGCAGGATCATGTCATGATTTCTCTTGTACAAGACCTCTCCATTCAGAAAGAAATTTGAGGCCAATCTTCTTAGTGTTCTTTTGTCCATATTCAAAGCACCTTCTGGGTATTCTTTCTTCTCCAAGTAGCGCTTGATATCATAGAACCAAGGCTTGACACTTGATTCTTCTTCAGCAGTCAGACAATGAGCAGGTTCTTCAAAATGCTTGAGATCAATGGAAGGCTGATGATTAGGCCAAATTAGTTGGTACATAGATGCTAGTGTTGCCAGAGCGTCAGCCATTTGGTTTGCACTACGAGGCACATGAGTGAAAGTAATATCATTAAACCTGGGAAGTAACTTCAACACATAATCCCGATACAGAATCAGATGATCACATCTTACTTCCCAATCACCTGTAGTTTGATATATCACCAGAGCTGAGTCACCATATACATCGAGTGTTTTAATCCTCAGATTAATGGCTTCTTCTAATCCCATAATGCATGCTTCATATTCAGCCACATTGTTCGTGCACAGAAAACAAAGCTTAGCTGTAAAAGGTACATGAAAATCCTTAGGGGATGTCAATACTGCCCCAATCCCACAACCCCGATCATTAGCAGCCCCATCGAACATGAGAGTCCATCGCTCCCCTGGTTCAGTTCCTTCGTCAGGTCCAGGTTCTTCGTAGTCTTTAATCAACATGATATCCTCGTCTGGAAAGTCGAACTTCAAGGGTTGGTAATCCTCCACAGGCTGGTGGGCGAGATGATCTACTAGTATGCTGCCTTTGTTGGCCTTCTGAGTGACATATTGAATATCGTACTCTGACAAAAGCATTTGCCATTGGGCAATCCAACCAGTGAGAGCTGGTTTCTCAAATATATATTTAAGAGGATCCATCTTGGAAATCAAATATGTCGTATGGGTCAACATATATTGTCTGAGACGTTTGGCAGCCCATGCAAGAGCACAACAAGTCTTCTCAAGTGCTGAATACCTTATCTCACAATTATTGAACTTCTTGCTTAAGTAGTAGATGGCATGCTCCTTCTTGCCAGTCTCATCTTGTTGCCCCAGTACACAGCCCATGGACTCGTCAAGAACTGTCATGTACATTATTAAAGGCCTTCCAGGAACGGGAGGTATCAAGATTGGTGGTTCTTGCAAATATTCCTTAACTCTATCGAAGGCTGTTTGACATTCATTATCCCATTCAATTGCTTGATCCTTTCTTAAGAGCTTGAAGATCGGTTTGCAAGTAGCAGTGAGATGCGAAATAAATCTGGCAATGTAGTTCAATCTTCCAAGGAAACCTCTGAATTCCTTTTCAGTTCTTGGCGCAGGCATGCCTTGAATGGCTCTGACTTTGTCAGAATCAACCTTAATCCCCTTCTGACTCACAATGAATCCTTGCAACTTTCCAGATAGAACCCCAAATGTGCACTTATTCGGGTTGAGTCTGAGCTTGAACTCTCTTAATCGTACAAACAACTTTTGAAGATTAACAATGTACTCCTCCTCTGTTTGGGATTTAGCAATCATATCATCAACGTATACTTCAATCTCTTTATAAATCATATCATGAAAGAGTGTTACCATGGCACGTTGATACGTTGCTCCAGCATGTTTGAGTCCGAATGGCATTACTTTGTAGCAAAAAGTTCCCCACGGCGTGATGAACGTGGTCTTCTCCATGTCTTCTAGATCCATTTTGATCTGATTATATCCGGAGAAACCGTCCATAAAGGAGAACACTGAAAATTGAGCTGTATTATCCACCAATACATCGATGTGAGGTAGTGGGAAATCGTCTTTAGGACTAGCTCTGTTCAGGTCTCTGTAATCAACACACATGCGGACCTTTCCATCTTTCTTTGGAACTGGTACGATGTCGGCGATCCACTATGGGTATTTAGCTACTGCTAGAAATCCAGCGTCAAATTGCTTTCTTACTTCTTCCCGAATCTTGAGGGCCATGTCTGGATGAGTCCTTCTCAACTTCTGCTTGACTGTTTGACATTCTTCCTTGAGTGGCAACTTGTGTATGACAATATCAGTATTCAGCCCAGTCATATCCTGATATGACCATGCGAACACATCGGCATACTCATGGAGGAGCTCTGTCAATTTTGCTTTCACTTCAGCTTGCAGAGAAGCACCTATATTCACTTCCCGTTTATCCTCCTCTGATCCCAGGTTGATAACTTCAATGTCCTCTTGGTGCGGCTGGATGACCTTCTCTTCCTGTTTGAGTAGTCGGGCTAACTCCTCAGGGAGTTCACAATCTTCCTCGCCATCTTCCTCCGCTTGGTTGATCGGACAATCGAAGTCATATAGGACCATAGCAACGTCGTCATCAAGGACCTCGGTGGTGTCTCTGCATGTTTATGATTTATGGATTTATTTTAGAAAGTGTGTGCTTTAAAACATTGCCATTTTATTATGAAAGGAAAAAAGAAAGAAAGAAAGAGAACAAATATTGAATGCAAATTGCTGATTTATTATATTGATAATCAAAGTTTTAAAACATTGGTGGCCCGACAACATTCCAATATGCCTTGGGCAGAGCATATGGTTTTGAAAAAAGAAGTAGAATTACTTTTTAGGGTAAATAAACTGAGGAATCTCGACAGTCCTCCAATTCTCTAATTCCTCCCCTGGATTGGCTTGACGAATCCAATTACAAGTCACTTCGTGATAGTCTTCGTCTGAGATCATTGCAGCGTGATCTTCAAAGATGTATCCGGCACTTGTAAATGTATCACTCGCCCGAGGAAATTGATCATGCTCTTCATATGCAGAGACCATTGTTGCGCTGGAAGATGGCTGATAGCCAATGCCATACATGTCTCTTTTGTCTTGCACCTCGACAACCTTGCCCCAGCCCTGCGTGTTCCCCGTTTCCAAGACAGCCAAGGCTTCCTTCAGGGATGCCATTGACATTGATGGCTGTGGACGCTCAGATTCTCGTTGTACTGCCAGCATACTCACTATTTCAAAAGATTGAAACGGTGTCTCAACGGTTTCGCCTTCAACATCAATATACCGGAATGAGGTCAAATGACTCACCAGTATATCTTCTTTGCCTCCAATCACCATTATTCGGGTATGCATAGGGAACTTCAGTTTTTGATGTAGAGTAGACGTAACGGCCCCTACGTTATGAATCCATGGTCTTCCCAAGAGACAGTTGTACCCAGGATGGATATCCATTACTTGGAAAGTAATGGTGAAAAATGCAGGTCCTATCTTGATCGGGAGATCCACCTCTCCTATAACCGCACGCCTGGAACCATCAAAGGCTTTTACTATCAATGCACTTGGCTTCATCACCACTCCTTGCACGGACATTCTTTCCAATGTCGTTTTTGGCATCACATTTAAGGAGGAACCAGTATCCACCAACACCCTCGACAACAACGTATCTTCACATCTTATGGAGATGTGCAAGGCCTTATTATGATTTTTCTTATCAGCAGTGAGCTCTTCATCATTAAAGCCGAGGAAGTTACCAGTGGTAACACTGGCTATGACGTCATCGAATTAGGCTACCGTAATGTCTTTGGTAATGTGGGCCTCACTTAGCACTTTCAGCAAAGATGGTCTATGTGCTTCAGAACTAAGTAATAAAGCTAGCATAGATATTTTGGCGGGAGTCTGATTCAGCTGATCGACTACCTTGTAGTCGCTTTTCTTGATAATCCTTAAGAACTCTTCTGCCTCCTTCTGAGTGAATGCAGCTTTGGGCGATGACGGATCTACTGGTGACCCTTGAGGAACAGGAGTGACAACCGGTGCATCAGTTGCCTTTTGTTTTTGATTGGAAGACGGCTCTACTGGCCTTGGTGCAAACACTCGTCCACTGCGAGTCATCCCACTTGGTCCGGAAATGGATGTGACAACGGGAAATTCAATATTAATGGGCTTCCTCCTTTGTCTTTGTCTAGCATTCACCGGTTCATAACTCCAAGGTACAACTTGGTTATTCTTCCCAGTGTAGGGAACCGAATATTCCATAACTATGGGAGTAACATTGTTTGGAGTCTGAGGCGCATCATAATACACCTCAATTGCAGCCACCATTCTTTTCTTCTTTCCTCGTCTTTCGATCTGTATCAAACCTTGATTAAGGAGTCTTTGCAGACACTCCCTGATATCTTCCTCGGAATGATCAACCCCTTCATCTTTTACCAACATCAGACCTGATTTTTCCAATTGTTCCCCAACCTTGGCCATTGGAGTTTGAACGTCTTCTGCCTTTAGAATTAACTCACACTCGTCTTCCTCTTCCACGACATTAACAGCCGCTCCTCCATGAGGTGTCATGGGGTTGTTTTTGACATTTGGGCCTCTTGGAGTAAAGGTTAAATCCTTCGATTCCACCAAATCCTGCACGTGATTTTGAAATGCATAACATTTTTCTATAGTGTGTCCTGGCGCACCTTTGTGGAATTCGCAGGTGGCATTAGCATCGTAATTTGGAGGATAAGGGAAGGTGGCTGGTCTTAAATCCCTCAGAGTCAGTTTGACTGCGTTGGTTCAGCTGATTAAAGATATCTCTGTAAGGCATGGGGATTGGATCAATGTGCCTTCTTGGTCTAGGCTGCCTCTGCACTAGACCACTTCGTCTGTACTGCTGATTGGGCTGTTGTGCAGGAGCCTGCTGATATTGTTGGTGTTGTGGAGCCGGTGGTTGATATGGAGCTGGTGCAACATTTTCCACGTGCCCATAAGACATGTTATACGGCAAGCTAGCTCTTCCTCTCATAATAGCGTTGGCTTCTCCTTCCCTCTTCTTTTGGAAATTAGGATAAGGTTTCTTGCCGACATTTGTAGAAGTGGCTGCTCCTTTGCCCTTTTTCAACTGGCTCTCAATCCTTTCTCCTACGGACACGATTTCGGAGAAGCTAGGAAAACTAGCTCCCATCATCCGGTCCATATATTTGTCCTCCAGTGTATTTAAAAACATGTTTGTTAACTCTTTAGGAAGCAATGGAAGCTGAACCTATGCAGCGAGTTCTCTCCACCTTTGTGCGTATTCTTTGAACGAGTCGTTGTTACGTTGCGTCATGTCTCGCAGTTGAGTACGATTGGGTGCAAGATCAACATTGTACTGGTAATGTTCAAGGAATGCACGAGAGAGGTCATTCCACGTTTTGACTCGGCCTCTTTCCAACTGGACGTACCACTCCAATGATGCCCCGGACAAGCTATCCTGGAAATAATGAATTAGGAGCTGGTCGTTCCTAGCATACAAAGCCATCTTTCTGCAGTAAGCCCGAAGATGAGTGTGAGGACAACTGTTCCCTTTATATTTATCGGGAAAGTCCAGAGCCTTGAACTTATGCGGGATTACTAATCCTGGCACAAGACACATCTCCTCAGCATCTAGACCCGAAATGGTCTTAATATCCATTGCCTTAAGCTTTTCCTCCATTGAACGCAACCTCTCTGCTACTGGCTCGAGAAGAGCTTCAGTACGGTGAACCGGTGGGTCCGCATAAAAGACATCAGACTGCTCATCCATGTCCTTAAATGACCCATGGTGAGCTGCTAAAGATGGTAAGTTGGGTGGATTCACCCCAATAAGATTGAAGTTTTCTTTGGCAGTCCCCGAAGTGCCGGCTTGCCTGGCGAGTTTCTCAGCTTCTTCTTCTCTCTTAGCCATAGTGATGACCTCGAGGATTTGGTCTAACTTTCCTTTGAGCGAATCAATATCAGACCGCATAGCATTCTGCTCCTCTTGGATTTTCTCCAAAGTCATTTTGTAAATCTTTCTAGTCTCGTACCTCCGTCGGAAAATCCGGAAAGTCAACTTTTCTGTGGAGGGAATGTAAAGTGTATGAGTTTTTGTTTTTGTTTGGTTGTGAAAATGAGCGTATGAATGCATATGTTTGATTACAAAGCTCTCAGTCGTCTTATGAATTTATTACCAAAGATATTTAACGTAAACAAGACACGATTTAAAATCCAAAAGCATCAATTTTCATTCATTTGATTCAAACAAGTACATTAGAGATTCCACGAGTTTTCATATTACAACGCAAAAGATAACAACAACTTTCTTGAACATAAACTATGGTGCAACCCTGAAAATGACCCCTTGAGCTTTGCGGACTGCTACTAGATTTGTGGTAAGCTCCTTGATGGTTCTTTTGCAAACCTTCACACACCTGTAGACTTCTTCAGGTGTGTTTTCTGGGCACATAACTCGATCTGCATCTTCAAGCTTCTCTGGGAGGTCTTGACTTGCCAGGTTCAGCATGCTAGCCAGGTTTACAAACTCCTGCTTCCACTCTTCGTATAGAACTTGGAGATTTGCAATTGCAACATCTCTTCCGCCTATGGCCGCTTCAGCATCCTAACACTTGTTCATCCATTGGATGCAAGTATCCACCAGGTCTTGATAAGCTTTCTGAGACCTCAGGTAGTCAATTTGTTCCACAGCTTGCTCATGTTGAAATTTCTCACGGTCGTACTTTCGCTGATAACTCTCCTTTTCCAACTTTTCTGCTGCTAGCTTGTCTTCTTCTTTCTTGAGAGAATCCTACAAACTCTTGATCTTTGCTTCCAAGGTGATTCTATCCTCCTTCTTGTTCTTAAGACAAACTTCCATGTCTTTCTGTAAACTGATAATTCGAACTTCAGCCCTTCTCAATTGCTCGTTACGATAATCCAGATCCATGCTAGCTTCATAAAGAGCACCCAGACAATGCTCTCTCTTATCTTCTTCTATTCTGAATCTTTTGTTACTGCTTTCCACTCTTTCCGTCATCTTTTTACTTTTCTCCTCCCAGACTTCTTGTTTTCCTTTGGTTCGAAGGAGTTCGATCCGCATGCGTTCGTTCTCCAATTCTAAACCTTTGATCCTTTCGTTGAGATCATCTATGTCTTCAGGTAATAATGGTGCTTTCTCAGGAAGAGGTGGGAAAGCTATTGGATCGAGGAAGAATGGGATCTTAACGATACGAGCTCTTTCTTTTACCCACAAGACATAAGGTTCTTTCACAGCAATATTCTTGCAGACACTAGGGTCACTCGTAACGATCTTCTTCCAAGCCGCCTTGAATTTCTTTAACTCTTATTTAGATGGGTTATCAACAACAAAAGGTATCAAATGCCTTTCCTCGGGAGGAGCTTCCATAGGGAGCCCAAGTTGTCTTTTGAGCAGTGCCAGCTTGTAATTTATGCAACCATGACTTCTTATCAGAGGGACATTAAGAAAGTTTCCACATCTAAGCACGACACCCCCAATATTCCAGTCTCTTTTTCTAAGCCTGTGAATGGTTTCTGATCAAGTACAGGTATACCCAGAAGTTTGGAGAACTCTTCCATTGTAGGAACCAGTTGATAGTCAGGGAATGTGAAGCAATAATGCTTAGGATCAAAGAACTGAAATAGAACACTCATCATGTGTTCATTGAACCCTGAAGTGACTAGATCCAGTAGGTGACCATGTCTCTTGATGAACTAGGAATTTTCAGAAACTTGAGAGACCAGTTCCTTAAGCATAGGAGGTATCCCTACAAAGTTGATCCGGATAGTATTCCTACAAGCAGAAGCCATGACCTGCAACAAAGAACAAAGATAAATCCTTTGGTCCTTGAAATGGTTAGTGAAAATGCTATGCTTATGATGCATGATGATGCTATGATGTTATGCTAAATCACAAACATGTGGCATACACAAACAAGTCACGCAATAGCCCTATGTTTGAAGGCTTGCATGAGGTTTAAAGGTAAGTACCCTCCCCTGAAGTTTAGTTGGTTCATCCTGTTCTATAAAGTAACCAGGTTCTAAGGGATCTCAATATCATTGATCCTTCACAAGGGTGGTTGTTCAGTAGGCAACTTACTTGCCAACCAAAACCCTCCAAGTTTAGAATCTCAATGAGCGTAATATCGAGTATCAACCAACTTCAGTCTTCACCAAAGCCGGTTATCTCACTACTTTCTAAAGGCCAAGATGGGATGACTAGGGTTCTAAAAGTTAGTTAGTGTATTGACAACATATGGCAGCCTTATATTATCCTCAACTTTACTTAAGGAACATAAGCACCAACCAAGAAGTCACACTAACTATGGCCATCAGATTAACCATATCGGTATACGCCGTACAGTTTCCTTGGTCTATTGCCATTTACCTAAGGTACACTAAATCCGGGTTAGGATCTTTCACACATAAGAGCACCCAACAAGATAAGTATAAAGCAAACAAGGCAAACAATTTTAAAGTGATCTAATTCCTAAGGGTACCCCTCTTTTATTAAATCCCCAGCAGAGTCGCCAGTTCTGTAACACGGTGGGAGAACTGACTTTAGTTAAATGTTGCGGATAGCAAGAGTCGCCACCGACTTTTATTTTATCCAAAAGGAAAGGACATAAAAGAACAGGAAAGACCTTAAAAAGATTTTGAGTTCGGGGGGTAGGTTATACAAAGGGAAGGTGTTAGCACCCTTTATATCCATGGTTATCCATGGGCTCTTAGTTACTTAGCTCACTTTAAACTGTTTTGAGAAGTGTAGTGTGTGATTGAAAATATTCTTAAGTACTCTATAATGATCCTTGTACGGATATATATAAAGACTTTGTTTTGAAAATTGTTTAAAATGTAAAGTGTAATGAAGTAATTTGATGAAAAAGTGAGCAAGTACTTAAGAGGGACCTACCCTAAGTTAAATCTTTACTGTTCTTATATGTTCTTTCAATGGTAAGACTATCCCTATTATTAAGGAATAGGTAGTCATTACCTTGGATGTTATGAGGGACAAGTGAAGGGACATCTGTGATTAGGCAACTGTAAGGTGTATTAGCAATTCGAAGGGACTTATCATCTTTTATTCGAAAGGGACAAGATCATTTACGAAGGCAACCATGAAGGGACTTGATCTTATAATCTTTAAAGGGACAAGATGATATTAATAAGAGAAGGGACTTTTCTTTATACACCTTACGTGACCCTTTTGTTTAGGCAACATGAGGGGTAACCCTTAAGAAGTGAGATGGCGATCCAAGATCGACTTACGTGTGTGCATGTACAAGTTCATATATTTATCTTAAAATTCGTGATCTAAATTCAATTTTAAACACAAACATGTTTTCACTCCCTAATTTACTAACCATAGCAATTTATAAATAAATAAATAAAAATTCTACCACTATTACATAACTTGCACAATTACATTATAATAAAACAATTTAAATAATAAGCATATATTAATTAAATAAATAAAAAGGTTAGTAATAATAAATAAAATAAATATAAGAGAAAAAGAGGTTAGCATAATAATATAATATAGAAAACAAATTAAAAGTTCCAATTTAAATAAATAATCATTTTTTAAGAATTTTTAAGAAGAAGAATAAACCATAATAATTATATACTAATAAACATGATTAATAGTTTAATAATTTAATTATATATACATATTAGAAATATTTATTAATTATAATTAAACAAAACATAATAAAAATAAGAAATTAAAATCATAAAAGAAAATTAGGGTTTTGAATTGTTTTAGAAAAATAAATTAGGGTTTATAATATAATTAGGGTTTTAAGTACAAAAATATTTTAATTTGATACCTAATACTAATTTAATTATTAAACAAATATACATATATTTTAATTCAAACAAATAAGAAATTAGCTTTAGAAAATATTTTTTTAGAAATTTTTTAGAACATATAAATATTAACCTAGAATTATTTACATATTAAACATAATTATATATTTTTTATAATAATTAAACAAAAGAATTAAATAAACAAATCAAAAATAAAAGAACAAAAAATTGAAACTTACCTGGGGCTGGGATTCGAACCCAGGCCCTAGGCTTTACACATCTTGGATCAGCCTCCCTTCCACTGGGATGCGCATGCGCTGGTGTTAGTAATCCAAGTCATAATCGTTTTACTCCTTGTCCTACAAAAATATTGAAAAATAAAACAAAACCAAAATGGCCTGGGGAGGTTTCGATCCCAGGACCATTCCTTTACCAACAAACGCGCATGCCAACTGAGCCAAGTGTTTTAGTTACAATATAACATAACATAAATCAAAAAATATTAAAACAAAAATTTGAATCCTTGCTGATGGCGCCAAAGGTCATCTTCTTCCTCATACCTGCGAATTTTGATACAACTATACCTGCGAATTTTTCTGCGTTTTTCGCACTCTCAAGAACCTACGAATTTGGATCTTGTTTAATACATAAAATTTCAACAAATTAATCATATAAACATGATCCTCACATCATTCACGATTCATTGACGTTCTTAAAACTCATTTATATTAGTTCCATTGAGAAACCCTATTCGGCTACCTCAAACCCTAACAATGGTGAATCACTCATCCTGTACCAAAACTCGAATTAAAGTATCCAGAAACGATCATTAGCTCATCATAAACAAGAATCAACAATCAAATATAATTTATTTTACACCAATATACGAAAACGAAAAATTCATGAATGTCCAAGAATTTTGATTCGGTTTGACCAATTCTTGGGCTTTTAGATGCATATGGTTATTGATATATGCTCAGTGATATGCAAGGAAGAGATTGGTATTCTTCATTCACCTGAAAAACTAAAAATTAGAAGAATCCGAATTTTAAAAAATTGATGAAGTTTTGAAAGTGCAAACTTATCCTTGAAGCCTTGAATCCGTCCCCTTGTGCTGGCCATGTGTTTGTGTATATATATGGATGAGATTAGGTCAAAAAAAAGTTATAACTCTTTGGACTTTTTGGATGATTGAAGATTGAGAAAGATTTGTCATAAAACTTGATTTTTATTTGATCCAACATTGCTATTTTGGGATAATCTTCATAACTCTTGTATCAATTAGATCCAAATGACTTTTATGACTTTCTAGAAACAAAATAATTTTAAATCTTCACTATTTCATATTTTATTTGAATTTAAAATGATTTTTAATATAAAAAATCATAATAAATAAAAATAAAATGAATACAATTATGAAAATATTAAATAAATTCCGTGCATGATGTCATGGAACACATTGGGTCACAAAAAAGTCAGCTCATTTGAAGAATTATGGTTTTAATACCCCATTTACTTCATAAACCACTCAAAAATTTCCCAACTTTGCAAGGACACAAATCCTTCAATTTTAATGCTATGAGTGTGTTCTTGGACATTTTGGAAATCTTAAAGAGTCCTCTAACCAACCTCTTTGGTCTCGTGTCCATATCTTTTACCATTCTCAAGTTATGCTCTTTTGAAGTTGTTGACTTTTTGTTGACTTTTAAAAGGACCTATAATGTCTTAGCTCATACCTTCCAAATGAAGCATTTTTGGGCTTGGCTTGTGAGACACAAAGTTGTAGAGAATTCAATTTCCTTCAAAATGAGCTTTGGATGGAAAATTTTTGATGAAGAATGTGAAAGTTATGGCTGGTCAAAGTTCAGTTGACTTTTTCTGTGAAAACCCTAATTTAGAAACTCTTGATTCTTGATGATCTGAAATCTCCTTGATGAATCATGATAAACCATTGATCAAATATTGAATTTTACTTCATATACTTGATGTTGGCAAAAAATCATGAAGTTTGACTTTGGTTTGACCACAGTTGACCTTAGTTTGACTTTTTAACTGCTTTGACTGATTTTAACCTATCTGATCATCTGGCTGAGCAAATCTTTTGGGAAAGTCTTGAAACTTGACATGGGGATTCTTGAACACATATAGGATGTTATGAAGCTCACTTTAAGTCTTGGAAGTCCATTTAGCCTGATTAAAGTCAAAACCCTAGTTTAGGATGCAGTGCTTAGGAGGATGCATTGTCTGAGGGATTTGTCAAACTTTCTGACTAATTGTGAACTTTGTGAACCTTGTGAACCTCATGAGATGTCTTGTGAACCTTGTGAACCTTGTGAGCCTCTTAGTACACAATGACTTGTCTTGTGTAGGGCAAAATTTGGGGTACAACAGCTGCCCCTGTTCAATTTTCTGAAACCTGAGGGGTTAGATTGGTATATGTGCCAGTTGTGACCTGGAAGGTTGAAGGGGATTGAACACAAAAGCCCAAAAATTTGCACTCGCCAGTGCGTAAAGTAATATTGATGATTAGTTGTATATGCTTGAGTGGGCTTAAATATGCCACTTGGAAGAATTGATGATGGGCTTAGAGATGCCATCTGGAGATGGGCTTGGAGATGCCATCTAAAGTATCAGGATGTGATGATGTCTTTATGTTGATACTGGATATCAGTACTAGGTATTTGTATAGGCCGTCTCTGAATCATTTATGCAACATGATTTAAGTTGTTGAATGGACCAGTAGAAATAAATCTTGTGATGATTATCTTTTCTGGAAATATCTTGGATTAGGGAATGGATCTTTGTACAAACCGTTTGCCTACTCTCCAAGGTCAAAAGAACATCAGGATTTGTTCTTCTGAAAATTATCTTGAACCAGGGAATGGATCTTTTTACAGACCATTTGCCTGCTATTCAAGGGCCAAAAGAACGTTAGGATTTGTTCTTCTGAATAATGTCTTGAACTAGGGAATGGATCTTTTTACAGACCGTTTGCTTGCTATTCAAGGGCCAAAAGAACGTTAGGATTTGTTCTTCTGAATAATGTCTTGAACTAGGGAATGGATCTTTTTACAGACCGTTTGCCTGCTATTCAAGGGCCAAAAGAACGTCAGGATTTGTTCTTCTGAATAATGTCTTGAACCAGGGAATGGATCTTTTTACAAACCGTTTGCCTGCTATTCAAGGGCCAAAAGAACGTCAGGATTTGTTCTTCTGAATAATGTATTGAACCAGGGAATGGATCTTTTTACAGACCGTTTGCCTGCTATTTAAGGGCCAAAAGAACGTCAGGATTTGTTCTTATGAATAATGTCTTGAACTAGGGAATGGATCTTTTTACAGACCGTTTTCCTGCTATTCAAGGGCCAAAAGAACGTCAAGATTTGTTCTTCTGAATAATGTCTTGAACCAGGGAATGGATCTTTTTACAGACCGTTTGCCTGCTATTCAAGGGCCAAAAGAACGTCAGGATTTGTTCTTCTGAATAATGTCTTGAACCAGGGAATGGATCTTTTTACAGACTGTTTGCTTGCTATTCAAGGGTCAAAAGAACGTCAGGATTTGTTCTTCTGAATAATGTCTTGAACCAGGGAATGGATCTTTTTACAGACCGTTTGCCTGCTATTCAAGGGCCAAAAGAACGTCAGGATTTGTTCTTCTGAATAATGTCTTGAACCAGGGAATGGATCTTTTTACAGACCGTTTGCCTGCTATTCAAGGGCCAAAAGAACGTCAGGATTTGTTCTTCTGAATAATGTCTTGAACCAGGGAATGGATCTTTTTACAGACCGTTTGCCTGCTATTCAAGGGCCAAAAGAACGTCAAGATTTGTTCTTCTGAATAATGTCTTGAACCAGGGAATGGATCTTTTTACAGACCGTTTGCCTACTATTCAAGGGCCAAAAGAATGTCAGGATTTGTTCTTCTGAATAATGTTTTGAACCAGGGAATGGATCTTTTTACAGACCGTTTGCCTGCTATTCAAGGGCCAAAAGAACGTCAGGATTTGTTCTTCTGAATAATGTCTTAAACCAGGGAATGGATCTTTTTACAGACTGTTTGCCTGCTATTCAAAGACAATATTGAGCAAATGTATGGATCATTTCTGACCCGTTGTAAGTTGTTGATATTGTTTTACCTGCATATAACTATTCTGCAAGGAGAATGTTAGTTTATGCAATATGTATGCATACATAGTATGATGCACTTAAGTAAATGTATTATGTATTTATGGTATGTATGTTATGATATGATGTAAATGATGTATGTATGAATCATGCAATCTGAAGCGTCTGGATATCTTCGTATAACAACTGCTGGCTAGGGAAAATAAATCCCGATTCGTTGCTGAAGAATATGAGGAACTTGTTCCTGTCTCGTTTGATAATATAGTATTCATAACTTCCCGTCTTCGTTTGATAGTATAGTATTCATAACTTCCTGTCTTCGTTCGTCGTACTCCTATTGAATGAATAAGTTCCTGAATATCCCGACTGAGGATAAAAGAGATGGACATAAATTCAAGGGGAGATGTAACTCGAAGTATCTATGATGATAGATTTGCCCTACTGGGGGATTTGTAGCTGTCTTGTGGGGATGAACCGGCGAAGCTTCGTTGAATTCCTACCTTCGTTCGTCCTTAGTAAATACTATTACTGCATTTTTATGCATTTCTGGTAAACATCAATCATTTTAAGCATTTTATGCATTTCTGGTAAACATCAATCATATTCAAAAGCATACATACATTCAAACACAACTAATGGACGTTTTCGCTTATGTAAATAGGGTAAAAGTAAATATGGATTCAAAGATGAAATTTTATTTATATCACAAAGTGACCTATACATGTATAAGGAGACAAAAATCCTAGTAAGAGGAATTTGTCGTAAATTTTTTACAAAACAAAGAAAATCAGCTATGTGAGAAACAATCCTATTGAGTTTCAATTCTACTATTGCCATTATCTTCAAGTATCTCATCTTCTGCTGTTGAGACGGAAACGATTGGATTGATCTTTATCTGTTCGAGCTTAAGTAAGTAGCACAACTGGTTGTAGTTTCATGGGTGATCCAAACGAGACATAGTCATACGCTTTAATCCCTAATTTTTGCCTGGATTGCCCTTTCAGGTTTTCAATCCACCGGGATACCCTTTTTTGCCCAAGCCGCCTTTTCAGGTTTTCGACTTGCCGGGTGTACATTTTTTTATATATATCCCTAATTTTTGCCCGAACCCTTTTGGTTCGCCGGGATGCCCTTATTTTTGCCTAGGCCAGTCAACCTAGCGGGTCTCTTTTTATGCGTAGTATTTTTTAACTATGTCTGCGTTTACAGGCTGTGGGTAGTCTTCACCATCCATAGTAGTAAGCATCATGACACCTCCTGAGAACACTGTTTTGACCACAAATGATCCTTCATATGTAGGAGTCCACTTGCCCCTAGGATCACCCTGTGGTAATATGATACGCTTGATTACCAAGTCACCAACCTGATATACCTTTGGCTTAACCTTCTTATTAAAAGCCTTGATCATCCGTTTCTGGTATATCTGGCCATGACAAACAGCTGCCAACCTCTTCTCATCAATCAAATTTATCTGGTCAAGTCGAGTCTGAATCCACTCATCTTCATCCAAGCCTGCATCCTTCATGATTCTTAAGGAGGGTATCTGAACTTCAATGGGCAGAACTACTTCCACACCATAGACTAAGGAGAATGGGGTTGCCCCTGTTGAAGTATGTATTGTAGTACGATAACCATGAAGAGCAAATGGTAACATATCATGCCAATCTTTATAAGTAACAGTCATCTTCTGTAGAATCTTCTTAATATTCTTGTTAGCAGCTTCTACTGCCCCATTCATCTTTGGACGATACGGAGAAGAGTTGTGATGCTAAATCTTGAACTGCGTGCAGAGATCAGTAATCATAGTGTTGTTCATATTAGTGCCATTGTCAGTAATAATCCTTTCAGGGATGCCATACCTACATATGAGATTATTCTTAACGAATCGAGCTACCACATTCTTAGTAACAGATGCAAATGAAGCTGCCTCCACCCACTTTGTGAAGTAATCAATAGCAACCAGGATGAAACGATGCCCATTAGAAGCAGTAGGCTTAATCTCACCAATCATATCAATGCCCCACATGGCAAAAGGCCAAGGAGCAGTCAACACATTCAATGGTGATGGGGGTATATGGACTTTATCAGCATAGATTTGACACTTGTGACATGTTCTGGAATGTTGATAGCAGTCAGCTTCCATAGTAGACCAATAGTAACCTGCTCTCAATATTTTCTTTGCCATAGCATGACCACTAGAGTGAGTACCAAAAATCCCATCATGCATATCCTCCATAATCTCTGTTGCTTCCTTCTTATCCACACAACGAAGCAAAGTTGAATCATGATTGCGCTTGTACAAAATTCCATTACTCAACAAGAATTTAGCAGAAAACCTTCTCAGAAACTTCTTATCTTTGACAGATGCCCCTTCAGGGAACTCCTGAGCTTCAAGATATCTTTTCACTTCATAAAACCAAGGCTTCTCCCCTGCTTCTTCAGTGTCAATCTCATTGCAGTATGCAGGCTTCTCAAATCTGTCAATAGTAATCTTGGGAGCTTCATCATCCCAGCTAATCTCAAACATAGATGCCATGGTAGCTAATGCATCTTCCAACTGATTTTCTCTTCGTGGAATATGTCCAAAAGTAATCTCTTTAAAATATGGTATCAAAGACAACACATGCTCTCTATAAGGAATGAGATTATCATGCTTGGTATCCCAATCTCCTTTGATCTGACTTACTACCAGGGCTGAATCTCCATACACGTCAAGGAACTGAATCTTCATATCAATGGCAGCTTTGATTCCCAGGATACATGCCTCATACTCAGCCATGTTATTGGTACAATAGAAACAAAGTCTTGCAGTAATCGGGGTATGGCAACCTTCAGGGGAACTAATCACAACACCAACACCATTACCAAGTGCATTAGAAGCTCCATCAAAAACCATAGTCCATCGGGATCCTTGTTCAGGTCCGTCATATTGTCCAGGTTCTTTGGTAATAAGCATAATGTCTTCATCAGGGAATTCAAAACTCATTGACTGATAATCATCCACTACTTGATGAGCCAAATGATCAGCTACAACACTTCCTTTAATGGTCTTCTGAGTAGTATACTGTATATCATATTCTGTTAGGATCATTTTCCATCTTGCTATTCTTCCGGAGAGAGCAGGTTTCTCGAATATGTACTTGATTGGATCCATCTTTGAAATCAATAAGGTAGTATGAGTCAACATATACTGTCTTAGTCGGCGAGCAGCCCATGCCAAAGCGCAACAAGTTTTCTCGAGCAGTGAGTATCTTGTTTCACAGTCGGTAAACTTTTTGCTAAGGTAGTATATTGCCTGCTCTTTTCGACCAGACTCGTCATATTGCCCCAATACACACCCCATTGAGTTGTCTAATACCGTTAAGTACATAATCAAGGGTCTTCCGTCAACTGGTGGCATCAAAATTGGAGGTTCTAGAAGATATCTCTTGTTTTCATCAAATGTTGTCTGTCACTCATCATTCCATTCCATTACCTGATCTTTCTTCAACAACTTGAAGATTGGCTCACAGGTAGCAGTTAATTGGGAAATAAATCTTGCAATGTAATTCAATCGTCCCAAGAAACCTCTAACTTCCTTTTCAGTACGGGGAGCTGGCATCTCTTGTATAGCTTTCACTTTTGCAGGATCTACTTCAATACCTTTTCCACTGACCATGAAACCCAGGAGCTTACCATATCTAACTCCAAAAGTACACTTGTTTGGGTTCAATCTCAACTTGTATTTTTTCAACCTCTCAAACAACTTATGTAGATGATCAAGATGTTGTTCTTCATTCTGGGACCTGGCTATCATATCATCCACATACACCTCTATCTCATGATGAATCATATCATGAAACAAAGCCACAATAGCACGCTGATATGTCGCCCCGACATTCTTCAAACCAAATGGCATCACTTTATAGCAAAAGGTGCCCCACTGTGTAACAAATGTTGTCTTCTCCATATCTTCAGGTGCCATCTTGATTTGATTGTAACCAGAGAAACCATCCATAAAAGAGAATACCTTATGCTGAGCAATGTTGTCTACCAGAACATCAATATGAGGAAGTGGAAAGTCATCTTTGGGGCTGACCTTGTTCAAATCCCTGTAATCTACATACATACGTACCTTACCATCTTTCTTAGGTACCGACACCACATTTGCAACCCATTGAGGATAAGAAGTCACATCTAAGAACCCTGCATCAAACTGTTTCATTACCTCTGCCTTAATCTTCTCTGACATTTCAGGACGCATGCGACGAACCTTCTGCTTCTTTGGACGACAATCTTCTTTTACCGGTAAACGGTGAACCACAATGTCTGTATCCAACCCTGGCATATCTTCATAGGACCAAGCAAAGATCTCAACATAATCATGTAACATCTGAATCAATCTGCTCTTAACACCATCCTCTAATTCAGCCCCTATCTTGACCTCTTTCCTGTTTTCTTCAGTTCCCAGATTCACAACTTCGATTGGCTCTTCATGTGGCTGTATAGCTTTCTCTTCTTGTTATAACAACCTAGCAAGCTCTACAGGTACTTCACAATCGTCCTCCTTTCCATCCTCAGCTTGATAGATCGGATTCTCGAAATTATAATTGGCAATAGTGGAACTGTTATCAACAGGATCCAGAGTGGATGAGGATCTGCATTTTAGTGATGTGGGTGTGTGTAAGAACACATAGCTGATAAAAGAAAAATAATAAAATAAAGACAAGGAACACAATATTTACGAAAACGAAACTTCCACTGATTTTTATTGAATGAAGTATGCAAATGAAATGACATCCCGAAACAAGCATACCATTGTGCCTCGGGTAAGGCACAAGGTTTAAGAGTTTAATTGTTCACAAATTACAAACTTTAAAAGTAATAACACATTAATAGTATTTACTCCTGACTAAAGGAGATAGGAATAACATCTTCAGCTTTCCAGTTATTGAGCCCATCACCCACAGTAGAAAAAATCCAAGCATCCAAGTTATAGTCTTCATCATAGTCACCCACAACATTGATCTGATCTTTCATAATCCCTTGATTAGTTATACGAACAGCACGAGCACGACGAACAGCCTTCTGGGACTCTGCAGGGAAACCCAAACCAAATTTGCCTATGCCAGAAAATACCATAAATGCCAGATCTATGCGGATAAGGTGCATGTGCCTCCAAATCCCCTGAATGTGATGTCTTCACCCTGGCCCTTTGCTATGTGGGGCATCGACATGATTGGCAAGATTGAATCGACTGCTTCAAACGGTCATAGATTCATCCTGGTCTCCATTGACTATTTCACCAAGTGGGTCGAAGCAGCTTCATATGCAAATGTTACAAGGCAAGTGGTAGCCCGATTTCTGAAGAGAGATATCATCTGTCGGTATGGAGTGCATGAGCGAATCATTACTGATAATGGTTCCAACTTGAATAACAAAATGATGGCAGAACTGTGTCGGGACTTCAAGATCCAACACCACAATTCTTCTCCTTACAGGCCAAAGATGAATGGCGCTGTTGAGGCAGCCAATAAGAATATCAAGAAGATTGTGCAGAAGATGGTAGTCACCTACAAAGACTGGCATGAAATGCTACCATTTGCCTTGCATGGGTACCGTACGTCAATCAGACCATCCACTGGGGCAACACCGTATCAGCTTGTTTATGGTATGGAGGCAGTCCTACCTGTTGAAGTTGAATTACCCTCCCTGCGGGTATTGATGGATGTTAAACTGAATGAAGCAGAATGGGTCCGATCCTGATACGAACTACTGAGTCTGATCGAAGAAAAGAGATTGGCTGCAATCTGTCATGGGCAGCTGTACCAGAAAAGAATGAAGAAAGCCTTCGATCAGAAAGTCAGGCTCCGAGAGTACCAAGTAGGAGGTCTTGTGCTGAAAAGACTCCTCCCTCCTCATACAGACCACAGGGGCAAATGGACTCCGAATTATGAAGGACCATTCGTAGTAAAGAAAGTTTTCTCCGGCGGGGCACTGATGCTCAGTACTATGGATGGAGAAGACTTCATGTCCCCTGTGAATTCAGATGCAGTTAAAAAATACTTCGCATAAAAATGACCCGCTGGACATAAAAACAGAATGCAAGTCCAGGCAAAAACAGGGCATCCCGGCGAGTCAAAAACAGAACAAAAGACTCGGGCAAAAATAAGGGAAAATAAATAAAAAAATGTACACCCGCTGAGTTGAAAAGCCGCATTGGACGACTCAGGCAAAAATGGGTATCCCGATGGATTGAAAACTCGAAAGGGCGATCCATGCAAAATAAGGGAATAAGCGAACAACTGCATTCTGAATTCATCTGTATCACTTACAACTTGGTAAGCTTCGAAAGGATCAAGCTTCTTTCAGAAATCAGCCTTCTTCAGAAAGCAAGATGAGAAGAACGTCGAGTGTCATACGAGTCATAGCAAAGGGAAGCTCCCTGAAGCGTCATCAACATTGCCAATACCTGTTATTTCCCAATTTGTAACAATCTCCTCATTTTAGGGGATTTGTTTCCTTGACTGTATCTTGCTGATTCAGGGCACATGAATTAATAAAATCAGATTTTCAGTCACATTTTGTCTCGTACATTTTATTTTCATTTGCAAGAATGTCCGATGTCCTTAAGATACTGATTGCATAAATACAGATGCTTTTCTTCTAAAAATACGCGCTTACAGGAAATATACTTACTCCCGGGAGTGCCTAAACTCCTATGATGAAATCCGGTAAGGGGTACCTCGGGATTGCTTGTGCATTTCTCTGTCTTTTCAGGATTGAAGGTGTTCAAAGCACAACATGGGGCATGAAGCTTCATCCCAGCAAGCGGGCAAATTATTATCTACTCAATCTTAGCACCGAAGGTGCTTTCTCCCCAGCTGAGTTACTATTCGCTATTTCCTCCTCAGCCGAGTACAAAAGCCAGGGAACCATCTCCCCACAGAGCTCCAGCCTCTATCCAGAAAGACAACGTCTGAAGATCTCACAACAGAGTAAAGCAAGCTTCTACAAACCCCAGCTGGGTCCCCCTTTATCAAAGATAGGTCTATTAGTGACCTATATCCCCAAGCAGAGTCCCATAGGTCAGATATACCAATAATCTCATCCCCAGCTAGGATGTTCACTTCAAGCAGATCAACCAGAGATCTTCGTAGCAACGAGATCCGAACCCCGGATCGGTGCCTTTGCATAATCATAGCATTCGCATCATATTCTCCCCGCAGAGCGTAGCATTCCGTTTAATACGGAGCATTACGGCAAAAATCCAACATATTGCATAATCATAAGCCATGGTCTGAATCAAACACTTGTAAATTTCGACAAAGATATATAGAAAACTCCCCAAATTCCCCACCAGAGAGCCAAGGCATTTGCCTTACATTCATAAGTGCAAATGAACACTCCTTTTGGCACCCGTCCGTGTCATCATTCCCCAGTAAAGTTGCCCGAGCATTCCTTGCAAACAGACACTTATATATTACGAATACTTCTTGACACCTGTCCGTGTCATATCCCCAGGAGAAAGCCAAAGCGTCCTCTTTGCACTCACAGATGCATATACCTATACAGATTCCCTGACACCCGTCCGTGTCACTTTCCCCAACGTAGCTACCTAAACACTTTGTAAACCATACACTTGTTTATAATGTACCTTTTGACACTCGTCCGTGTCACTCTCCCCAGCAAGTTAAGTACTCTCCTGTGCACCACTCATACTTATTACTCCTGTTTCACTCATACAGATACTCGTTCGTATCTTGTATATATCACTCAAATCCCCACAAATTCGACACTCGTCCGTGTTCTTTGTTAACCCGTTGATACTCGTCTGTATCATCATCTCAGAACATGCGTCAAGCGTTTGTTTCTACCTGATACTCGTCCGTATCACAGTCTTAAGGATGCTCGTCCGCACCTTTAATCCATGCACGTGTCAAAAACTTTTGTTTTCTTGAATTTAGACACTCGTCTGTGTCTACCATTCCCCAGAAGAGTCCCTTCAGAATCAACACTTATCCGTGTTCTTTGTTAACCAGTTGGTACTCGTCTGTATCATCATCTCAGAACTTGCGTCAGCGTTTGTTTCTACTGATACCCGTCCGTATCACGGTCTTAGGGATGCTCACCCGCATCTTTAATCTATACACAACGTCAAAACACTTATACCTTTTATTTCTTGGATGTAAACACTCGTCCGTGTTTGCTATTCCCCAGTAGGTCTCCAGCAAAGCAAAACTTCTTTTCTATCTGACATTCGTCCTATGTCACGATACCTTTCGGCAGCCGTACCCTGCTAGGTGATCGTTCTTCACCCTTGGATGACCGTCCCTCATCCTTTCCCCAGCGGAGTCTCTATTTCATTATAACCCCTTTTCCATCCGGCATTCGTCCTATGTCGTGATATTTAGCAGCCGTACCCTGTTAGGTGATCGTCCTTCACCTTTTGATGATCTTCCTTCATCATTTTATCCGATGGCCGTCCCCATCATTGATCTTGTTATCTGACATTCGTCCTATGTCACGATAAACCTTGAGAGCAGCCGTACCCTGCTAGGTGATCGTCCTTCACCTCCTGATGATCGTCCTTCATCATGCTTATCTGATGGCCGTCCCCATCGTCGACCTTTTATCCGGCATTCGTCCTATGTCGCGATGCTTTTGGCAACCGTACCTTGCCCGGTGATCGTCCTTCACTCTTAGATGATTGTCCCTCATCTTATACCCAACAGAGCATCCGTCCCCTGCTAGGTGATCGTCCTTCACCTTTGATGACCGTACCTCATCATTTATTTTTACCTATAATCCCCAGAGAATCTTTGTCACTTTATCTTGATGGCCGTACCCATCATAATCTCTTATATCCCCAGCATGTCGGTCGTCCCCGTCATTGCTCTTTCCCCAGCAGTCGTCCCCTGCTCGACGGTCGTCCTCCGTCGCCCACACTTTATAATATACTTTATTTTCTTTTACAATCTATATCCCTTTTCTTCTTCATTCTGTGAGTGCAAATTTTGGACTGTCTTTGGTATTCAACCACAAGTTATCTTGTTTGCATGTTAAGCCGTTGCTTACATTCTACACAGTTAACTCATGCTTGAATAGGGGCAGCTGTAAACACCCCAAATTTTCCCTCACCCATTCACACCATGGCTTGTGGTCTTTTCATATGCATAAGTTTAATCATAGCATCTCATATTACATATTTGCTTCACTGCATTGGTTCAAAGTCATCTGCATCTAGGGTTAGTGACCTGAGCAATCCAAGAGCCATATGAGCCACTCCAAAGGTCATCAATCACTTCAAAGGGGTCCATGTATGTTCAAGCATCATATTATATCTGTAGATGTTTAGAATTGGCAGGATTTTTGACCAACAAGAAATATTGAATTCAGTTCAGAATGTCCTATCAGATGTTGGGACATTATCAAACAGAGTATAAGAACTTAATTCAGGATGTCACACCAGATGTTGGGACATTGTGTAAATGATTTAAGTTCAGTTTTTCAGGATGTCCCAACAGATGTTGAGACATCTCAAACCTGCTACCAGAATTAATTAATGACTAAACTGATCTGAGATATTTAAGGAAAGTTATCTGGAATTAATTATGGATGGATAAAAACAGAACAAGGCGCATCTGTAGGAAGTTTTATTATGAGGCTTCAGCATAATTAGAAGAACTAAATCACCTAGAATCTAGGAAGTAACAAACCCTAATTCAAGGTGGAAGCTGCATGCTTTTAGGACTGGATTAACCTACAGAAAGCCCAAATTACAAACACCTATTTAATCAACAGAAACTCACAGAATTGAGTACGAATTTCAGAAGACAAAATAGGGTGTTGTGTTTCAATAGCAGGTTGTTTTTGATTGTACCACTTTATGAGCTTGTAAGCATAAGTGCATTTGTGACTTGATTGAAACTGTGAAGTAAGATCAAGCTGTATTGTTTGAAGAATGTCTTCAATTTTATTAAACTTGTAAACAAGATCACTGTGTGATTGAGGGGGAGTGAGTTGGTACTCATATCTAAGTTGTGTCTTAGGTAGAAATTGCATTGGGTAGATATTAAGTGAAAGATTAAACTGGGTTGTTTAAGTCTAGAATTAATATTACTTATAGTGGATTTCCTCCTGGCTTGGTAGCCTCCAGATGTAAGTGTGGTTATACACGGAACTGGGTTAACAAACTACTGTGTTGTTTAATTTTCTTGCACTTTAAGTTTTGGTTAAATCTGTCAAGTGTTGGAACATCTCATAGGACATCTCATACCTGATTACAGAATTTCAATTGGCATCAGAGCAGGCACCCTGCCTGTTTATACTGGGTGAGATCTAGGGAATACAAATTCTGGAAACATGTACAGAGATATAGGATAAGTAAATAGACCACCTATACTGGATGGATCTAATTATGACTACTGGAAGCCAAGAATGATTGCATTCTTAAGATCACTTGACAACAGGGCCTGGAGAGCAGTCAACACTGGATGGGAACATCCTGTCCAAGACACCAAAGATGGATCAAAAGTGTTGAAACCTGAAGAAGAATGGAGTAAGGAGGAAGAAGATTCAGCACTAGGCAACTCCAAGGCCTTAAATGCTTTATTCAATGGCATTGATAGAAACATCTTTAGACTTGTGCATCACTGTGAGCTGGCCAAAGATGTTTGGGACACTCTCAAAACAACTCATGAAGGAACATCAAAGGTAAAAATGTCAAGACTTCAACTTCTCACCACCAAGTTTGAAAACTTGAGAATGAAGGAAGATGAGTCAATTCATGAATTCTACATGAACATCTTAGATATAGCCAATACTTCTGGAGCCTTGGGAGAAAAGATGACTGATGAAAAGCTTGTAAGAAAGATTCTCAGATCTTTGCCAAAAAGATTTGACATGAAAGTCACAGCAATAGAAGAAGCTCAAGACATATGCACAATGAAAGTTGAAGAGCTCATTGGTTCCCTTCAAACATTTGAGATGGGAATGAATGACACAAATGTAAAGAAGAACAAAAGCATAGCCTTGGTGACAAATACTGATGAAGAAGAAGATGATAAATCAGAAACTGGTGAAAGCTTATCAGACAACATTGCTATGCTTGGAAGACAATTCAAAAAAATTCTCAGAGGGATGGAAGGCAAATCCAAACCCAGTGGAAGATACACAAACTCTTCTGAGAACAAAAGACCTTATGATGCTAACAGAAGGTCAAATTATGATGAAAAGACCAGTCAAGAAAAAGGAATTAAATGCCATGGATGTGAAGGATATGGACACATCAGGAATGAATGTCCTACTTACTTAAAAAGGCAAAAGAAAGGACTCTCTGTAACCTGGTCTGATGAAGACTCAGGAGGTGATTCAGAAGAAGAATCAGCTAAGCATATCACTGCTCTAGCTGGATTATGTGAATCTGAAAGTGAATCCAGTGATGGGGAGCTTACTTTTGAAGAACTTGAGCAAGCATACAAAGATCTATACAAAAGAAGCACTTAAATATGCAGTGAGGTTATAAAGCTAAAGAAGCAGAATGAGGCACTAGAAGATGAAAAAGCAAGTGATCAAGAGATCATTGACACCTTGAAAAGTGAAGTAAGTCTTCTCAACTCCAAGTTGGAACACATGTCCAAATCTGTTAGAATGCTGAACAGCAGCTCAAGTACACTGGATGTTATTCTCAACAACAATAAGCATTCAGGGGATAAAAGTGGACTGGGATTTAACAGAGTTCATAAGGATGAAGCTAGCTCTAGCAAAACTACTTCAAAGTCCATACAGTCAAACAAGATGTCCCAACAGATGCTTCAACATCATGAAAAGAACACAAAGTCAAACATAATGTTCCAACAGATGTCTCAACATTCTGAAAAGAACAAAATGAAGAAGAAGTATCAAAGATGGAGATGTCATCATTGTGGAAGATTTGGACATATCAAAACTCATTGCTATAAGTTGCATGGATATCCAAATCAGATGTATCAGCAACCTTCTAAGCAGAAAATAGAAGTTACCAAGAAAGTGCTGCATAGACATCAAAGAAATCAGCAACCTCCTAAGCAGAAGACAGAGGTCATCAAGAAGGTATGGAGACCAAAAGCTAGCATTCAGGCTGATCAAAGCTACATACCCAAGAACAAGATCAACAATCAATCTTGGAAATCTACTGATGAACAATACACAGGGCAGAGGCATCAAAAGAAATCTCAACTCAAATGGTCAAAGAAAAGTGTTGCATATATAGCACATACATCACTAAGAGTATCAGCTAAAGAAGACTGGTACTTTGACAGTGGATGTTCAAGACACATGACTGGATTGAAGAATCTGCTAGTAGACTTAAAGTCACATTCATCCAGATATGTAACCTTTGGAGATGGAGCTAAAGGAGAAATCAAGGGAGTTGGGACCTTGGACTGTCAAGATGTTCCAAGACTAGATGATGTGCTGCTAGTTAAAGGTTTAACTGCTAACCTGATCAGCATAAGTCAATTATGTGATCAAGGGTACAATGTAAACTTTACCAAAACTGAATGCATAGTGACTAACAAAGAACAAGAGGTTGTCATGAGAGGAGCCAGATCTAAAGACAACTGTTACATGTGGGAATCTCAAGACTTCAGTCTCACTTCAACTTGCTCTTTAGCTAAAGAAGAAGAAGTGAAACTATGGCACCAAAGACTAGGTCATCTTCATTTCAGAGGCATAAAGAAGATAATATCTATGGATGCTGTAAGAGGTATTCCTAAACTGAAGATTGATGATGGCAAAATATGTGGTGAATGTCAAATAGGCAAGCAAACCAAGATGTCCCATCCAAAGCTCCAACATCTGACAACTTCCAAAGTTTTGGAACTATTGCATATGGATCTTATGGGACCTATGCAGGTTGAAAGCCTTGGTGGCAAGAGGTATGCCTATGTGGTGGTTGATGACTTTTCAAGGTATACATGGATAAATTTCATCAAAGAAAAGTCTTATGTATTTGATGTATTCAAAGACTTATGCCAAAGAATACAAAGGGAAAAAGCCAGCTGTGTGATCAGAATAAGAAGTGATCATGGAAAAGAATTTGAGAACCAAAAGTTCTTAGATTTCTGTTCTTCAGAAGGAATCAATCATGAATATTCTTCACCAATCACTCCTCAACAAAATGGGATTGTTGAGAGGAAGAATAGAACTATCCAAGAATCAGCAAGAGCTATGATCCATGCTAAAAAGTTACCTTTGTACTTCTGGGCTGAAGCTATGAACACAGCTTGTTACATCCACAACAGAGTCACTCTAAGGAAAGGAACTTTTTCCACAATCTATAAAGTCTGGAAGGGCAGAAAACCCACAGTTAAGTACTTCCATGTGTTTGGAAGTAACTGTTATATTCTGGCAGATAGGGAGCAAAGAAGAAAAATGGATCCTAAAAGTGATGAAGGGATTTTTCTTGGATACTCTATAAACAGCAGAGCATATAGAGTATTTAATTCTAGAACCAAGGTTATCATGGAGTCCATAAATGTGATAATTGATGATGCTCCTACAGATGTCCCAAAAGATGTTGGAACATCTGTTGATATCAAGATTGAAGCTGAAGAAAAGAGTGATCATTATGACTTCACTCAAACTGATGCAAGGACAGAACAATCCAGCAAACCTCCCTCCATCAGAATACAGAAGGATCATCCCAAAGATTTGATAATTGGTGATCCCAACAGAGGTGTAAGCACTAGATCAAGAGAAGTGATTTCAGGTTCCTGTTTTGTTTCTAAAATAGAACCTAAAAACATCAAGGAAGCTCTTACTGATGAATACTGGATTTGTGCTATGCAAGAGGAATTAGGTCAATTCACAAGGAATGAAGTGTGGAACCTTGTTCCTAGACCTGATGACATAAATGTGATTGGAACAAAATGGGTGTATAAGAACAAGTCAAATGAACAAGGAGTTGTTACAAAGAACAAAGCTAGACTTGTAGCTCAAGGATACACACAAATTGAAGGAGTAGACTTTGATGAAACCTTTGCACCAGTAGCAAGGCTTGAATCAATCAGACTACTTTTGGGAATTGCTTGTATCTTAAAGTTCAAGCTATTTCAAATGGATGTGAAAAGTGCCTTTTTAAATGGTTATCTTAATGAAGAGGTATATGTAGAACAGCCTAAAGGATTTGTTGATCCAAGCTGTCCAAATCATGTATACAAACTAAAGAAGGCTCTTTATGGTCTGAAGCAAGCTCCAAGAGCATGGTATGAAAGGCTGACTACTTTTCTTGTCAAGCAAGGGTACAGGAAATGAGGAATTGACAAAACCTTGTTTGTTAAAGATGAAGAAGGAAATGTCATGATTGCTCAAATATATGTAGATGACATTGTTTTTGGTGGGATGTCTGACAGGATGGTCAAACATTTTGTCAACCAAATGGAATCTGAATTTTAAATGAGCCTAGTAGGAGAATTAACCTACTTTCTTGGACTGCAAATAAAACAAATGGAGGACTCCATGTTCATTTCCCAAAGTAAGTATGCTAAGAACATAGTCAAGAAATTTGGAATGGACAGTGCTACTCATAAGAGAACTCCTGCCCCCACACATTTAAAGCTGACTAAAGATGAAAAGGGTGAGAATGTAGATCAAAGCATGTACAGAAGTATGATTGAAAGCTTGTTATATCTGACTGCTAGCAGACCAGACATAGCATTTGCAGTAGGTGTATGTGCAAGATATCAAGCTGATCCAAAAGTCAGTCATCTAAATCAAGTCAAGAGAATTCTGAAATATGTTAATGGTACTTGTGACTATGGCATAATGTACTTTCATGGATGTAAACCAATTCTCACTGGCTTCTGTGATGCTGATTGGGCTGGAAGTGCTGATGACAAAAAAAGCACTTCAGGAGGATGCTTCTTTCTAGGAAACAATTTGATTTCTTGGTTCAGTAAGAAACAAAATTGTGTATCCTTATCTACAGCTGAAGCTGAATATATAGCAGCTGGAAGTAGTTGTTCTCAGTTGGTTTGGATGAAGCAAATGCTCACTGAGTACAATGTCCCACAAGATGTCATGACATTGTACTGTGACAACTTAATTGCAATTAACATATCAAAGAATCCAATCCAACATAGCAGGACCAAGCATATTGATATCAGACATCATTTCATCAGAGATCTTGTAGAAGAAAAAGTGATTTCATTGGAACATGTAGCTACAAATCTGCAGTTGGCTGATATCTTTACCAAAGCATTGGATGCTACACAATTTGAGAACTTAAGGGGCAAATTGGGAATCTGCTAATGTGAGATTTAGCAGTTATGGAGATGTGCCAACATGTCATATGACATTGTGTGGCATAAGAACCAGATGGCAACACCAGTCTGGTCAAGGACTTTGAGTATTCCTCTCCTAAAAAGTCTCAAAGTAACAGCTACTTTTATTATATCAGCTTGCTTCCAGCTATCCATATTCTCATCATACTCTCAAAAACGACTTACATTCTCTAACTGTTCTTCAGAAATCATCAACCTTAAAACTCTTCATCCATCTTCTTTGAAAATGTCTCAAAACCCTAACATTCCTGAAGAAATTCTCAACAAAGAAGATGTGGTTCATGCAACCCCCATTTCTGTGGTACCCATGGAGTCAACCCCAATGGACGAAATCAGAGGAAGTGTTCCTCATGCTAAAAAGCCAAGAACTCCAAAAAGAACAAAAGATCAAGTTTGCAGCAAATCCAAAGGCATTCCTTCACCAGCAAATATGCCTCCAAAATCTTCTGAATATGTGGATGATTCCATTAAGGAGTTGGTAAACAGGATTCTTTCTGAACAAAGAGTGGTTAGTGGCATTTCTATCCCTTTGAGCACCATGCCAGCTCCACAAGAAGATCAACAACCTCAGGCTGCAAAGGACACTCCTGCTCAACAGGATGTCCCAATAGATGTTGAAACATCTGAGGATCAACAAAAGGTCTCATCTGATGCTGCTGTTGAAACATCTGAGGACCAGAAAAAGGCCTCAAATGATAGTGATGAAGAAGAATCTGAGGATCAGACCAAGGCCTCAACTGAAGAGCATATCTCTGCTGATCAACCAGCTGAAGAGGAGACTGCTCAATCTCCTCCTGTTGTGAACCTATAGCAGGATTCTGATACAGAAATCATTGCCTCTGTAAGACCTAGCATAGCCAAAAGGCTCAGGACTAGGAAAGAAAAGATGCAAGCAGGACATGCAATTCCTGAGAAGAAGCAAGCTACCCCAAAGAAGGACAAAGCTAAAGTTGTCTTTGGTCCTACCAAACAATGGAGCAAGGTGCAAACACAAAAGAGGAAAGCTGTCACTCCTCCAGATTCAAATGTTGAAGCAGATGTCCCAACATCTCCTCCAAAGAAGAAACCAGCACCCTCAAGGGCATCAACTGCTGTTCCTGAAGCTCCCTTGGACAACATCTCCTTTCATCATGTTTCAAGTGTGAACATATGGAAGTTTGTCTATCAAAGAAGGGTAGCACTTGAAAGAGAGCTGAGCAGTAATGCACTTGAGTGCACTGAGTTAATTGATCTCATATCTGCTGCTGGTCTCTTCAAAACAGTCTCCAACCTCTCTCCCTGCTATGAGCTACTTGTCAAGGAATTCATAGTCAATCTTCAGGAAGATTGTGCCAATGGTAAGTCTGCTGAATTTAGAAAAGTCTTTGTTAGAGGCAGGTGTGTAGAGTTCTCTCCTCAGATCATCAACCAATACCTTGGAAGAGAATCAGATGGTCCAAATGAGCTAGGGAAGACTGATAACCAGGTCTGCATGGTTATCACTGCTAACCAGGTCAAAGCTTGGCCAGTTAAAGGAAAGCTCTCAGTGAGCATGCTGACAAGGAAATATGCCATGCTGAACAGGATTGGTACAGCAAACTGGGTGCCTACCAATCACACATCTTCAATATCCACTGGCTTAGGCAGGTTTATTTATGCTGTGGGCACTCAAACTAAGCTAGATTATGGAGCCTACATCTTTGATCAGACTTTGAAGCATGCTAGCTCATCTGCAACAAAGCTGCCAATAGCTTTTCCTTCCTTGCTGTGTGGAATAGTGCTGAGTCAGTACCCTGGGATCCTCACTGAGAAGGACACAGTTTGCAAAAGAGAAAGCCCTCTGGCCTTTCACTACAAGTTGTTCCTGAGTCATCATGCAACAGATGTTGAAGCACCCTCTGGGACATCTGCAGGTCCTTCAAATGCAAAGTCTCCAATCTCCAAGGCTGCATTGATTGCTGAACTAAAGAGCACTTGCAAATAACTTGAAGCAAGGAAGCAGAAGCTTGAGGAGATTATCCAAAGGCTGGAGAGTGAAGGTGATCAGAAAGCTGCTTCTTCTGATGAGGAAACTGAGGATGATGAAGAAACTGACTGTGAGGAATCTGAGTGATTATTTGTATGTGAGGACAAATGTATGACAGCTGCATTGTAATTTAGAATTAGTAACTTTGGCCCCAAATTTGTGTCTAACAAGGGGGAGAACAACAACAACAACAATGTATGATGCTGTTTAGCTATGAATGAAAAACTTCTGTTTGTTTCTGACTGTTTGTTTCTGAACTGAACCAGTGTGTTTTAATAAATATTTCTGTTGCAACAAGACTGGATACATGTATGTTTGAGGGGGAGTAATCTCAAATATGATTCAACAGAAAAGTAATGCTATACTCTGATAAAAGAACTTCTGCTGCACTCTGAAAAATCAGAAAAGAATGTTAGCCAAAAATTAGCCAAAGGGGGAGTATGTAGATGTTTAGAATTGGCAGAATTTTTGACCAACAAGAAATATTGAATTCAGTTCAGAATGTCCTATCAGATGTTGGGACATTATCAAACAGAGTATAAGAACTTAATTCAGGATGTCACACCAGATGTTGGGACATTGTGTAAATGATTTAAGTTCAGTTTTTCAGGATGTCCCAACAGATGTTGAGACATCTCAAACCTGCTACCAGAATTAATTAATGACTAACTGATCTGAGATATTTAAGGAAAGTTATCTGGAATTAATTATGGATGGATAAAAACAGAACAAGGCGCATCTGTAGGAAGTTTTATTATGAGGCTTCAGCATAATCAGAAGAACTAAATCACCTAGAATCTAGGAAGTAACAAACCCTAATTCAAGGTGGAAGCTGCATGCTTTTAGGACTGGATTAACCTACAGAAAGCCCAAATTACAAACACCTATTTAATCAACAGAAACTCACAGAATTGAGTACGAATTTCAGAAGACAAAATAGGGTGTTGTGTTTCAATAGCAGGTTGTTTTTGATTGTACCACTTTATGAGCTTGTAAGCATAAGTGCATTTGTGACTTGATTGAAACTGTGAAGTAAGATCAAGCTGTATTGTTTGAAGAATGTCTTCAATTTTATTAAACTTGTAAACAAGATCACTGTGTGATTGAGGGGGAGTGAGTTGGTACTCATATCTAAGTTGTGTCTTAGGTAGAAATTGCATTGGGTAGATATTAAGTGAAAGATTAAACTGGGTTGTTTAAGTCTAGAATTAATATTACTTATAGTGGATTTCCTCCTGGCTTGGTAGCCTCCAGATGTAAGTGTGGTTATACACGGAACTGGGTTAACAAACTACTGTGTTGTTTAATTTTCTTGCACTTTAAGTTTTGGTTAAATCTGTCAAGTGTTGGAACATCTCATAGGACATCTCATACCTGATTACAGAATTTCAATATCCTCTCAAAGTCAAGAATGTCAAAAAATCACAAGAACTGAGAATGGCATGGAAGCAGAGCCAGGCTTAACTGCACAAATGACCTAGAATTAGGGTTTTGGTTTCAAAGGCCATAACTCCAAATTTTTTGGTCATTATTGTTTCTATTGGTCTCTATATGGTATAGGGATCATGCATATCAATTTTCATGAAGAAATTCCATGGGGAAGGCATCTGATCAAGAATTGACTTTTTGAGCAAGTCAGTGCAAAATCAGGGCATCTGAGACCCCCAATGACCCAACCAAAGGGTGTTCTTCATCATTTTGATTGTGTATGATCTTTATTTGATCATAGAAGATGTTAGAAGTTCACAAAATTGAAGAATTTCAAGCCATTTACAAAGTTGACTTTTTGGGAAAATGACTTGTAATGGAAACATGCCATTTTGGGAAACTTTTTCAAACCTTGCTTTTTGATTCAAAAATGCTTCAAATGAGAAAACTTTGGTCATGAAAGTTGTAGAATGGATCATTCCCTTTTCAAAAAGTACAAGAACTTGTTCTAATTCATTTTGGATCAAAAGTTATGGCTTGTCAAAGTTGGGAAAAATCACATAATTTCAAGTTTTCTACCAAAGAGGCAAAGTTGCAAAACCAATTGCCAAGGCAAATTGTGCTATCAAATGGACTTCTAATCTTCATACAAACATGAACCAATGTCAAAAAGTCAGATTGCATCAAAGATTTGGCCATTTTCATGACTTGTGGATCAAGAAACTTCAAAAGGGCCAAAGATGATCAAAGTTGCAAAACCTATCATAAACCCTAATCCACTTGCTGCATTGCTTCTAATCAGATTATATGGTTCTCCCTAAACTCAGCTGAGCCAAGCCATGCCCCTAAACTAGCCTGCCACTTGCCCATACCTCCAAGTACAACTTGCTTGACTTTTTGCAACTTGAGCCATACCAATCACACTGCTCCACAACTACTCTCTGCCCAATCAGAACATGTTATGTGGACCTCAAAGCAAGCCATTTCACACAAGAAGCCAGGCTGAAACCTCCCACAAGACAGGATTCACAAAAACCTCCCTCTTTGCATTTTTCATTCGAAACTCATCACATAAGCCACAAACCTTCAAACAAATTCCACAGAACAACTCACCATGATCCACTGATCATTTCCCAACCATCACATTGCCCTAAAACCTCCACAATCAAAAACAAGATTTTCACATTTCATGAACTGAGATTCTGCAAACTCTCTCCAGAGGTCATTTAAACTCCAACCAAGCATTGCAAGCTTCTTAGGAGGTTCATTGGAGTGGATTTGAAGCAAAAAACTGGCCAGAAAGTCCCTGATTCGAAAGCTCAAGCTCAGGTAGCCATGGCATTTATTTTTCCAGAACTCTCATTTTATGTTATAGAATGATTCTACATGCTTCACTGATTGCCATGATGTGTTTAGTTTTGAAAATAGTTGAGAAATAAGCATTTCATGAGCTTCTGAAATTTCTGAATAATTTTCCGTTTTGCTTCGAATCTTGTTGTTCATGTGAAATAAATGATTTTTGCTGGCTGAATCTTGTTTAGAATGAGTTAAGGATTGATTCTGGAGAGTTTGGTGAGTTTTTATGGCGTTTTGAGAGAGATTGAGTGAGAGAGCCGCCGGAGAAGATGACCGGAACACTGTTCCGGTCATCTGAAAGTGATTAGGGCTCAGGATTAGGGTTTAATCATAATTAAGGAAATTTGAATTCTGGCTGTCCAGATGCGCGCGTGGTCAATTCCCGCGTCCCTGAGTTTGAACCACAGCCCCTGGATTGTTTGACTTCCTCATTTTTTCATTTAAATTCATTTTAATTTTATTTGTTTTGCATTTAACTTCTACGAATTTTTAAAAATAGCAAAATACATTGAAAAATTCTGAAAATTTTTGCCAAGCATTTCATTAATTTTCAGAAACCAAAAATATTTTTTATTTTATTTTTTGCATAAAAAATTATTTTTAAATCATTTAAAAGTTTATTTTTAATTAATTAATGAAAATTAATTAATTAAAAATACTTTTAGGTATTTAAAAATCACAAAAAAATTCATGTGACATTCAAAAACATTTAGAAACATTGTCCAACTCTCAAACCAAATTTATTTTTTGTTCTTGATGACTTTTGATCATTTTCAATGGAATTAAATTCATTTTGAGGCAATATTTTGTGACAAACTTCAAAAATTCATTTCTGCCTAACCATTGAGAGTTGGACAATGATTATTTTTGCATTGCATCTTGTATAGCATTTAGTTTATAGGATAAAATTGGCATGAATTGATCTTGCATTTTCAATTTGTTTTGCATTTTTCTTGTCAAGGTACCTTAAAACCCTAGCAGTCTTAGAAAATTCATAACTCTCACTAGGTTAAGAGTTAGATCCCCTCCTTTGGGCAGTGAGTTTGTATAGGTCTAAGGTTCCTTTGATTGCATTTTCAAATTTTTATCATGTCATTTGCTTCTGGTTTTGGATTTTTGCTTTGTATGTTGCATATAACCCTAATTCATGCCTTCCATTGCATCCATCTTCCATTTGCTTGCATATCATGACTTGCCATGACATTTTGTGCACCCATTTGATTCATAATACATCTTAGGACATATTAGAATCATGTTTGATCATTGCATCTTTCATTTGCCATGTTATATGTCTTTTGCATTCCATAACTTTTCATGTACATCCATGGTTCAAAACATGCTTCTCTTGCCTCCATATGCTTGTATGATCATTATAATGCATTGCCTCATGTTTGCATCATCACTTAGCATCATTAACATCATACTTATGCCCCTGGTTTTGGTTTGCATCATCACATTTCATCTCATTTTGCATTGCATTTCATTTCTTTACTAACTTTTCAGGTGGTAAGTTGTATGGAGAAATGAATTTGCCTTCACTTCTCACAATCTCTTTTCATCTCTCTTATGCATCATTGCTGCTTTTTTGTATGTGTATTGGATTGACCTTGCTCATTCTTGTTCATCTCACTTTCTTTCTTCAAGCAACTTGTCTTCTTAAGTGAAGCAAGTTGTTTTGCTTATCTTTATTCCTTTCATCTGCTTCTCTCCTTGGTGGTTCCTTGAAGATTTCTTTCTTAACCCCCACAAACCCTAGGGATGACCAAGCATGATAACAATTTAGGGTTTGATTAGTCCCCCACTTAGCTTTTACATTTGTGTCTCTTTGAGTCTTCTCTTCTCGTCTCATAATCAGGGACTAAACCCTAAAGGCTTTAAGGCTTTGTGATTAAGTTTATGCCTGCATCCTTCTATTAGGATGGAGTGTATAACTTTAATCCTAAGTGTTAAACCCTTAATGTGTTTAAATCCTTTAATCAATCCACATAATAATCATCAAGACATCAAGCTTGTAACTTGGGCCTTGCATTAGGGTTCTAATTCTTCCTTAATTGGTTAAGAAGGACTAACCCTAGTGTTAATGGACAAGTCCCCCTCAAGTTGTCTTACGAACCATAAAACTCACTTCTTCATCTTATCATTAACTAAAATCCACTTAATAAAGGCTTTGTTTTGTCATGAGGTTAATCCCTAATCATGGATTAAGTTAAGGAGCTTTCCTCAGCTTAAACATTCTCATCTATTATCCTTCTATTGGAATGGTGTAATGAGTCTGTTTAATCCCTGATTATGGCTTAATCTCATTACCTAACACTAAACAAAAACAACAAAAACATCTAAATAATCACAAGTAGGTTAATGATCTTAATCCTACATCAAAGGTGATTAAGTGTGAGATACTGACTTCACACTTAAGGTATTCTCATTACCCCTAATCAGAGGGAAGATGTGATGAGTTTACTAACCCATTGGTTTAGGCTTAAGCTCATTTTCTTATGACAAACTCTCAAAAGCAATAAAAGACTGAAAACTCAAAAACAAACAATAATCGTCTCCTCCGGGATTCTTTTCTCACCTAATTCACTCACAAACGAGAACTTGCTTCTTCCGTCTAATGCAAGACAGTTTGCACCTGAACCAGACAGGTCATACACTTGAGCATAGGCAAGTAAGCAGTTCACAAATCAACTTATCTTTCAGTCTCTTTGGGTCGAACTACGGTGTTCTGACTTCCTCATTGCACGAGAGGATACATAGGCATAACTTAACAGTTATCGAACAAAAAGTCTCTGTATATTCCACCTATTTCTAGCCTTATTCTTTAAGCCTTATGGTCATGAGAATTTCATCTTTGTTCTTACACTGACACTTCTCTTATACACTTCACTCTTCTTTTACACTGACACTTGCATTCTTTCCAGCTTTGATACACAGATAGTACTGACACTACCCCTTTAAAACACAAATATTTTAAGCGTGGATCCCGTCGAGTACGACGGACAATCTGGGTGCTAATACCTTCCCAGGTTGTAACCAACCCCCTTTCTCAGTCTCTCTGGTTCGCAACCGTCTTATCCATATCTTTTCTTAGGTCTATGCAACATTACCTTTACTCCGGGATAAAAATGCCTAGCTGGCGACTCTTGTCTTTCTGAGTTCACCCCTGTGTGTGTTCTCCTCCTCTTTTCGCCGACCGTTCGCATCTGTACCCCTTCTGACCTTTGAGGCGTCATTTTGGTGGGAGCGACAAGAGTGAACCACAATGTCTGTATCCAACCCTGGCATATCTTCATAGGACCAAGCAAAGATCTCCACATAATCATGTAACATCTGAATCAATCTGCTCTTAACACCGTCCTCTAATTCAGCCCCTATCTTGACCTCTTTCCTGTTTTCTTCAGTTCCCAGATTCACAACTTCGATTGGCTCTTCATGTGGATGTATAGCTTTCTCTTCTTGTTGTAACAACCTAGCAAGCTCTACAGGTACTTCACAATCATCCTCCTTTCCATCCTCAGCTTGATAGATCGGATTCTCGAAATTATAATTGGCAATAGTGGAACTGTTATCAACAGGATCCAGAGTGGATGAGGATCTGCATTTTAGTGATGTGGGTGTGTGTAAGAACACATAGCTGATAAAAGAAAAATAATAAAATAAAGACAAGGAACACAATATTTACGAAAACGAAACTTCCACTGATTTTTATTGAATGAAGTATGCAAATGAAATGACATCCCGAAACAAGCATACCATTGTGCCCCGGGTAAGGCACAAGGTTTAAGAGTTTAATTGTTCACAAATTATAAACTTTAAAAGTAATAACACAGTAATAGTATTTACTCCTGACTAAAGGAGATAGGAATAACATCTTCAGCTTTCCAGTTATTGAGCCCATCACCCACAGTAGGAAAAATTCAAGCATCCAAGTTATAGTCTTCATCATAGTCACCCACAGCATTGATCTGATCTTTCATAATCCCTTGAATAGTTATACGAACAGCACGAGCACGACGAACAGCCTTCTGGGACTCTGCAGGGAAACCCAAACCAAATTTGTCAGACTTGTAAGCAATGTCAGGAAGCTGACCCCAAATAGTACAACCACCTTCATCCACCACAGCTCTAGCATCCTTGAGGGAGGCCATTGTAGGAGGTACTCTGGTGACCACATGAACTTTCTTGACAACAGGAGGAGCTTCAAAATTAGGAACAACCCAAGGAACTATTTCAAACATCTGGCACAGAGTTTCAACATATTCACCGTCTACTTCAAGATATTTAAATGTGTTCACATGGCTAATCATATATCCTTCCTCTCCGTAAACAGTGACAACCTTTCCCTCTACTGGGTATCTCAGCTTCTGATGTAAAGTAGAAGTCACAGCACCTGCCCCATGGATCCAGGGGCGACCAAGCAAACAAGAGTACGAGGGACGAATAGCCATTACATAAAAGGTAGCATTGAAGACCTGAGAACCCACTTTGATTGGGAGATCTATTTCTCCGTGTACCACTCTTCTTGAACCATCAAAGGCCTTCACCACTATATTACTGGGCCTTAACACAACATCTTCAAGACTAAGCTTATTCAGAACTTCTTTGGGCAACACATTCAGCGAGGAACCATTGTCTATTAACACATGTGACAGGGTAGTGCCCCTGCATTCAATAGAAATATGTAGAGCCCTGTTATGATCCCTCTTGGCAGGAGTCAAATCAGCGTCAGAAAAGCCTAACCCATTATCATAGGTCAGGTGTGCAACACAATTCTCAAATTGATCTACAGAAATTTCATTTGGTACGTGAGCAGTCTTCAAAAATTTAATCAAGGCTTTAGCATGAGCCTCAGAACACAACAATAAATACAACATGGAAATATTGGAGGGAGTATGCCCCAATTGATCAACAATGTCATAATCACTCTTGCGAATGATCTTCAATACTTCTTCCATCTGCTTAGAAAGATCATCAACAGCTGGTACATTAGTTTGTATAGGTTCAATAACAGGACCTTTGCCCCGAGCATCGGTAGTGGAGGTAGTAGCTGGAGTAGATGTATTCTTGGAGGTAACCGGAGGAGAGAAAACTCATCCACTTCGTGTGATCTTACTAGATCCAGCAATATTATCAACATCAAGGTTTTCATCAACAACAGGTGTATCAGCTAAGGATTCCTGCTTAACACCATGAATATAAACATCGGAACCATAATGCCAAGGCACAGCTTTATCAGAAGTATACGGAATAGGACCAGGAGTGGTAATGATCATAGGAGCCACTCTAGCTTCAGCAACAATCTTCACAGGGCCTTCAACAGTAATCTTAATTGGACCCTTATGAGTGATTTTGACAGGACCCTTGGAAGTAATCCTTACCGGCACTTTATCAACCATGTCCACCTCTTCAACCTTCATACCTTGAGTTATATGTTCAACCATGCTCTCCACAGAAGGTGTCCTCTCAAACAATATTGTGTAGTTGTCCATGAGGCATTGAATTCCGTCATTCAACTTCCAGTAACTATCCGGTTCATAAGCACAATAGAAACAATCTTCATTACAACCTGGAAATAACCCAGCTTGTACCAACTTCTTCTTAATAACAGACAATGGTGTGGTTACATCTGCAACTGAGGAAATATGTGAAACTTCATCAATGGCATTGATATTCTTTTCATGATTTGGCATGGGAGCAGTAATCACATTTGGAGTACCCGGAGGGTCAAACTCAATCTCTCCATCATCAGTCATATCCTGAATTTTATTCTTCAATATCCAGCAATTATTGGTATCATGTCCCTGACAATTAGAATGATATGCACATCGTGCATTAGGATTGTACCTGGGAGAGGTAACATTGGGGTTCTGAGGAGGGTCCTTCAAAGTGATGAGTTCACCCTTCAACAAGTGTTGCAAGGCTTGGACCATTGACATGTTGAGCTTGGTGAACTGTCTTCTAGGCCTCTGCTGATTGCTCTGTGGTTGTTCTGGTGTTGCAGGAGTAGGATTGGAGATATGAACTGCACTCACAGATTGATGCCTCCTATTACGATCAGGTTGACCATAAACAGCATTTGACTCTTTCTTCCCACTAGGGGGCTTCTTTGTAGTACTGGATGAAGAAGCACCCACTTGGATCTTGCCACTCCTTATACCACTTTCTACACGCTCTCCTGTCATTATCAACTCAGTGAAGCCAGATGATGAGCTTCTAATGAGATGACTATAAAAAGGACCATTCAACGTACACATGAACATATCCACTAACTCCCTGTCAGTTAGAGGAGGTTGTACCCTACCAGCCAAATATCTCCACTTCTGGGCATACTCCTTGAAATTTTCTTTAGCACCCATAGACATGCTCTGTAGTTGCATGCGAGTAGGGGCTAGATCAGCATTGTATTGATATTGCTTATAAAAGGCCTCAGCAAGATCATTCCAATCACGGATGTTGACACTCTCCAACTGATAGTACCATTCCAACTAAGCTCTAGATAAGCTCTCTTGGAAGAAATGGATCCGCAACTTCTTATCAGCAGTATGGGGTTGGATTCTCCGAACATAAGACCTCAGATGCAGTTTGGGACAAGAAACACCATCATACACTACAAAAGTCGGGACCTTGAAACCAATGGGTATAACCACCCCAGATATCAAACTCAGGTCTTCAAAATCCAGCCCAGAAGACTTTTGCAATTCCATAGCATCCATTCTATCCACCAGCATCTTGAACTTATCTTCATTAGGATCATGATAGTAGTTAGCTTCAGAATCAGAATCCCCTATTGTATTATGGAGACTGCCTCCCTCTTTCTCAGACTCCTCAGACTCATAATCTTCAACTTGTTCCTTGGTCTTGACAGGACCTCTGAACCTTCTTCCCATGTTGATTAGGCCTCCTGACCTTCTAGTCTTCTTGGTCTTCTTGGCCAGCAGTGTCTTCAATTCATCTTGCCCCTTGGACAAGTTCAAGATCAGCTCTTGGAACTGTGCATTTTGTGCCTGGAGATCTTTAACTGTTTGTTCAAGAGCCATTGCTGAAATAGACAGCGAGAAGATAAGAAACCTGTACATAAGAAATCTGTGATGCAATGATATGGTGTATAAATGCGTATTCAATGTTTTCAAGGACCGCAGGATTTAAATTTGTTTAAACAATCAAGAAATTAAACTTTTATTAGTAATCAATTTGTTTGCCCTTTGAGCTTACAATAAAAATGAAATAAGTACAAAAATGGGGTTTTAAGTCTCCCATGGACGTTTCCTCTTTGTGTTGAGGTATGAGTTGAGATTCCGCTCCTCGTGAAGTTGTTTTGTTAGCTCCAAGATTCTTTCTTGACTTGCTTTGTAATGAGTCTCAAAAGTATCCCTTTGCTCCTTCAACTGGATCCAGGACCTCTGTAAATCTTCCATGTCAGTGGGCATGTCTGGATGAAGGATGGTATAAGAAGTATCTCCTTCAGCAACAGGCTCCATAGTAACTGGCAGGATGGCAGGATATGGCATCATAAGAGTCTGAGCACAAGATCGCACCCATCTGAGATAAGCTTCCATAGGAATAGTGTACTTAGGCTCCAGAGTCTTGCTGTCAACCTTGTTCACTTTACCCCATGCTCGTATGAACCTTTGACGGTAACCTTGAAGATCGTTGTCGTAGTCAAACACAATACCCTGAATCAACATGTCATGTGGACCATCACTCCGAGCATAACCAAACTGACGTAAAGCTAAGGAAGGGTTGTAGGTAATGCCCCCTCTTATGCCAAGGAGTGGCATATTAGGGAATTCCCCACAACGGTCAATGATAGTAACATTTTCCCTAGATCGAGAGCACCAATGAATATCTGAATGAGAGAGTAACATAATCCTCTTGGACCACCTGAACCCTTGTTCATTCTTCATCACTGATCGAGGAAGGTGAGAAATAAACCACCTAGATAGCAAAGGTATGCAGCACATCAGAGTTCCTCGTGCCTTTGTAGTACGGGTATGAAGAGAGTGTAAGACGTCTCCAAGTAATGTAGGCACTGGATTATGAGTCAGAAATATGTTGATGGCGTGAACGTCTATGAACTGATCTGGATTGGGGAACAACACTAAGCCATAAATCAACAAGGCTAAGATCTCCTCAAAGGCGTCATAGCTCATATCCTTCAAGAACACTTGAGCCTTCTCTATCAACACCTTGGCAAGAATACCCTTAACTTCGCTTCTCGTTTCTAGAACAATGTCTGATTTCTTCAAATGTAGGGCTGCAGCAATGACTTCAGGTTTAGGCTCTTTTTCTAAGCCTGTGAATGGTTTATGATCAAGTACATGTATACCCGGAAGTTTGGAGAACTCTTCCATTGTAGGAACCAGTTGATAGTCAGGGAATGTGAAGCAATAATGCTTAGGATCAAAGAACTGAAACAGAACACTCATCATGTGTTCATTGAACCATGAAGTGACTAGATCCAGTAGGTGACCATGTCTCTTGATGAACTAGGAATTTTGAGAAACTTGAGAGACCAGTTCCTTAAGCTTAGGAGGTATCCCTACAAAGTTGATCCGGATAGTATTCCTACAAGCAGAAGCCATGACCTGCAACAAAGAACAAAGATAAATCCTTTGGTCCTTGAAATGGTTAGTGAAAATGCTATGCTTATGATGCATGATGATGCTATGATGTTATGCTAAATCACAAACATGTGGCACACACAAACAAGTCACACAATAGCCCTAGGTTTGAAGGCTTGCATGAGGTTTAAAGGTAAGTACCCTCCCCTGAAGTTTAGTTGGTTCATCCTGTCCTATAAAGTAACCAGGTTCTAAGGGATCTCAATATCATTGATCCTTCACAAGGGTGGTTGTTCAGTAGGCAACTTACTTTCCAACCAAAACCCTCCAAGTTTAGAATCTCAATGAGCGTAGTATCGAGTATCAACCAACTTCAGTCTTCACCAAAGCCGGTTATCTCACTACTTTCTAAAGGCCAAGATGGGATGACTAGGGTTCTAAAAGTTAGTTAGTGCATTGACAACATATGGCAGCCTTATATTATCCTCAACTTTACTTAAGGAACATAAGCACCAACCAAGAAGTCACACTAACTATGGCCACCAGATCAACCATATCGGTATACGCCGTACAGTTTCCTTGGTCTATTGCCATTTACCTAAGGTACACTAAATCCGGGTTAGGATCTTTCACACATAAGAGCACCCAACAAGATAAGTATAAAGCAAACAAGGCAAACAATTTTAAAGTGATCTAATTCCTAAGGGCACCCCTCTTTTATTAAATCCCCAGCAGAGTCTCCAGTTCTGTAACACGGTGGGAGAACTGACTTTAGTTAAATGTTGCGGATAGCAAGAGTCGCCACCGACTTTTATTTTATCCAAAAGGAAAGGACATAAAAGAACAAGAAAGACCTTAAAAAGATTTTGAGTTCGGGGGGTAGGTTATACAAAGGGAAGGTGTTAGCACCCTTTATATCCATGGTTATCCATGGGCTCTTAGTTACTTATCTCACTTTAAACTGTTTTGAGAAGTGTAGTGTGTGATTGAAAATATTCTTAAGTACTCTATAATGATCCTTGTACGGATATATATAAAGACTTTGTTTTGAAAATTGTTTAAAATGTAAAGTGTAATGAAGTAATTTGATGAAAAAGTGAGCAAGTACTTCAGAGGGACCTACCCTAAGTTAAATCTTTACTGTTCTTATATGTTCTTTCAATGGTAAGACTATCCCTATTATTAAGGAATAGGTAGTCATTACCTTGGATGTTATGAGGGACAAGTGAAGGGACATCTGTGATTAGGCAACTGTAAGGTGTATTAGCAATTTGAAGGGACTTATCATCTTTTATTCGAAAGGGACAAGATCATTTACGAAGGCAACCATGAAGGGACTTGATCTTATAATCTTTAAAGGGACAATATGATATTAATAAGAGAAGGGACTTTGCTTTATACACCTTACTTGACCCTTTTGTTTAGGCAACATGAGGGGTAACCCTTAAGAAGTGAGATGGCGATCCAAGATCAACTTACGTGTGTGCGTGTACAAGTTCATATATTTATCTTAAAATTAGTGATCTAAATTCAATTTTAAACACTAACATGTTTCACTCCCTAATTTACTAACCATAGCAATTTATAAATAAATAAATAAAAATTCTACCACTATTACATAACTTGCACAATTACATTATAATAAAACAATTTAAATAATAAGCATATATTAATTAAATAAATAAAAAGGTTAGTAATAATAAATAAAATAAATATAAGAGAAAAAGAGGTTAGCATAATAATATAATATAGAAAACAAATTAAAAGTTCCAATTTAAATAAATAATTATTTTTTAAGAATTTTTAAGAAGAAGAATAAACCATAATAATTATATACTAATAAACATGATTAATAGTTTAATAATTTAATTATATATACATATTAGAAATATTTATTAATTATAATTAAACAAAACATAATAAAAATAAGAAATTAAAATCATAAAAGAAAATTAGGGTTTTGAATTGTTTTAGAAAAATAAATTAGGGTTTATAATATAATTAGGGTTTTAAGTACAAAAATATTTTAATTTGATACCTAATACTAATTTAATTATTAAACAAATATACATATATTTTAATTCAAACAAATAAGAAATTAGCTTTAGAAAATATTTTTTTAGAAATTTTTTAGAACATATAAATATTAACCTAGAATTATTTACATATTAAACATAATTATATATTTTTTATAATAATTAAACAAAAGAATTAAATAAACAAATCAAAAATAAAAGAACAAAAAATTGAAACTTACCTGGGGCTGGGATTCGAACCCAGGCCCTAGGCTTTACACATCCTGGACCAGCCTCCCTTCCACTGGGCTGCGCATGCGCTGGTGTTAGTAATCCAAGTCATAATCGTTTTGCTCTTTGTCCTGCAAAAATATTGAAAAATAAAACAAAACCAAAATGGCCTGGGGAGGTTTCGATCCCAGGACCATTCCTTTACCAACAAACGCGCATGCCAACTGAGCCAAGTGTTTTAGTTACAATATAACATAACATAAATCAAAAAATATTAAAACAAAAATTTGAATCCTTGCTGATGGCGCCAAAGGTCATCTTCTTCCTCATACCTGCGAATTTTGATACAACTATACCTGCGAATTTTTCTGCGTTTTTCGCACTCTCAAGAACCTACGAATTTGGATCTTGTTTAATACATAAAATTTCAACAAATTAATCATATAAACATGATCCTCACATCATTCACGATTCATTGACGTTCTTAAAACTCATTTATATTAGTTCCATTGAGAAACCCTAATCGGCTACCTCAAACCCTAACAATGGTGAATCACTCATCCTGTACCAAAACTCGAATTAAAGTATCCAGAAACGATCATTAGCTCATCATAAACAAGAATCAACAATCAAATATAATTTATTTTACACCAATATACGAAAACGAAAAATTCATGAATGTCCAAGAATTTTGATTCGGTTTGACCAATTCTTGGGCTTTTAGATGCATATGGTTATTGATATATGCTCAGTGATATGCAAGGAAGAGATTGGTATACTTCATTCACCTGAAAAACTACAAATTAGAAGAATCCGAATTTTAAAAAATTGATGAAGTTTTGAAAGTGCAAACTTATCCTTGAAGCCTTGAATTCGTCCCCTTGTGCTGGCCATGTGTTTGTGTATATATATGGATGAGATTAGGTCAAAAAAAAGTTATAACTCTTTGGACTTTTTGGATGATTGAAGATTGAGAAAGATTTGTCATAAAACTTGATTTTTATTTGATCCAACATTTCTATTTTGGGATAATCTTCATAACTCTTGTATCAATTAGATCCAAATGACTTTTATGACTTTCTAGAAACAAAATAATTTTAAATCTTCACTATTTCATATTTTATTTGAATTTAAAATGATTTTTAATATAAAAAATCATAATAAATAAAAATAAAATGAATAAAATTATGAAAATATTAAATAAATTTCGTGCATGATGTCATGGAACACATTGGGTCACAAAAAAGTCAGCCCATTTGAAGAATTATGGTTTTAATACCCCATTTACTTCATAAACCACTCAAAAATTTCCCAACTTTGCAAGGACACAAATCCTTAAATTTTAATGCTATGAGTGTGTTCTTGGACATTTTTGAAAGCTTAAAGAGTCCTCTAACCAACCTCTTTGGTCTCGTGTCCATATCTTTTACCATTCTCAAGTTATGCTCTTTTGAAGTTGTTGACTTTTTGTTGACTTTTAAAAGGACCTATAATGTCTTAGCTCATACCTTCCAAATGAAGCATTTTTGGGCTTGGCTTGTGATACACAAAGTTGTAGAGAATTCAATTTCCTTCAAAATGAGTTTCGGATGGAAAATTTTTGATGAAGCATGTGAAAGTTATAGCTGGTCAAAGTTCAGTTGACTTTTCCTGTGAAAACCCTAATTTAGAAACTCCTGATTCTTGATGATCTGAAATCTCCTTGATGAATCATGATCAAAACTTGATCAAATGATGAATTTTACTTCATATACTTGATGTTGGCAAAAAATCATGAAGTTTGACTTTGGTTTGACCACAGTTGACCTTAGTTTGACTTTTTAACTGCTTTGACTGATTTTAACTTATCTGATCACCTGGCTGAGCAAATCTTTTGGGAAAGTCTTGAAACTTGACATGGGGATTCTTGAACACATATAGGATGTTATGAAGCTCACTTGAAGTCTTGGAAGTCCATTTAGCCTGATTAAAGTCAAAACCCTAGTTTAGGATGTAGTGCTTAGGAGGATGCATTGTCTGAGGGATTTGTCAAACTTTCTGACTAATTGTGAACTTTGTGAACCTTGTGAACCTCATGAGATGTCTTGTGAACCTTGTGAACCTTGTGAGCCTCTTAGTACACAATGACTTATCTTGTGGAGGGCAAATTTTGGGGTGCAACATATTCCAAGTGAGGTTTTCGTATCGAGCCACGCGAGGGCGAATCCTAGTTCCCCATACTACACAACCATCAACCGATGTTTTAACAAAAAAGGTTCTAAAGGTCCTCAAAGTCGATGACTCTAATGAAAACAACTGAGCACACACGCCAAGAGCTTGACGGTTGTTAGTATTTCCATTAAAATCTACTCCGAGTGAGATTTTTGTATCGACAACCCACGAGAGAGGTTCCCTCGGGAGCCCATACTAAGCAACCTCACTAATTTATGTTTACACTCATAGACCCGGGTATAAAGCCTTTCCCTCAAGTGGTTTTGATCAAAGTATAGTTCCAATACCAAAGATCCACAATAAGGATATAAAATGGAAAGCAATAAAAAAAGCGATAAACATTTAACACATAAGCAAACATCCAATCAAGCGTGGAAACCTAGACCAGGCCTGACTTGCATAGGGGTGAACCAGTCCCCAGTAGAGTCGCCAGCTGTCGTACCTCGAAAAATACGATCCTCGCGAACACGGTCGCGGTTGGGCTGACATGAGAGTCGCCACCTAATTTTATTTATTCCCAAATAGGGAAATGGTAAATATAGATAAAACCACCAGGAAGGGATAAAACAAGGTCATCGCAAACCGTTATCGGGGTTCGGAAGTCGGTTATGTAAGAGGAAGGTATTAGCACCTCCTACATCCATCGTACTCGATGGGAACCATCTAAGTTGTCACGCACGAAGGGATGTCTATGCTTATGAATTACTTGCTAAACTAAGTGGTTTATTGATCCTAGGGGCTCGACATGGATTGAGATCCTCATGCCTACGTATTCCCTTGTGCAATGGGAAAGTCAGAGCTTCGTAGTTCGGCCAAATATGGGTATTGGTGTTCGTTTTACTACCTTTCTTCGATGAAAGGATTTAGGAGTCGAATTGCACTAAAGACTATGGATAGTTTATTCTGTCCAACAAGACGAGCGTCTTGCGTCGAAATAATCGGAGCGAGTAACGAGAGCTCGTTATCCTCCTTTCTACCACTTAAGGCTCGTGGCGTGCGATTTTCCTCGTATTTATTGAAGTATTTTCTTTCCTAAGACCGCTTGATGTTGGATCAAGGGTTTGGGTCTAAAGATATGTTTTGGGTCTTTTGAAGGTTGATGTGAATGCAAATGGAAGTTTATTTATCTGGTTAGTTAGCGAGGCACAATGTGCTCGGCTCGCAAGGTTGAGAAACTAAGCTAAAGACTAGCTATGGACAACAAGCGCGATGCGTTGATTCGTTAAGTTGAAAAATGTTTGAGAAAGGTGCAAGGTGCAAAGTAGTGCAGATGGCGATCAAGGAATGATCGACTTACGTGTGCGTATGAAGTGAAGTGCGTATGGATATTTACTTGGCGTTGGACCAAAGATTTCGTTTATCTTTGAAAATGATTAATCTTAGTGTGCGTTCGTTTTTTTACTTAGTAATTTATCGTCAAAATGCAAAAGTAAATCACACAAGTTCAAATAAGACATGCAATCAACCAATAACCAAATAAAAATACCACACAATGCGCACAAATGAATAATCATGTAATCTAAACCAAGCAAGCAAATTAAACATATCACGTATGAAAACCTAATGAGAATATTATTTAACTTCTAGCATGGAAATAAAGATTATCATACAAACTCTAAGATTTATTTTAAAACCTTCAAAACAATATATAAAAAAAAGGTAACAAAATAAAATTGTTAAGAGATCCCTCATTATATATAAAAAAAAATTATATATATAAAAAAAGATAACAAAATGTTTGGTCTAAGTATGAGGTACCTTTCTTTTTTAATGTTAGCATTTTTGAATGGGATCGGATACAAGGGACCTATTGGACCACCCGACCCATATCAAATGATAATGCAGAAAGAAAATAAAAGGTTAAGGACCTAGCCGTCCAAATCGGCTTCATCGGTCACTCACACCACAAAAATATTATTGATGGAGTCTGCCACATACATTAATGACTGCAGATAATGACAAAACGTTGGGCAATGTAAATCAATATGAGATGTGACAATGTTCTGACTTATCAACAATAAGAAATGCTAATAATAAAAATAGAGCCAAGACTTTATATTAGATGAGGACAAATCACTTCATATACCGCAAATAAAGTACATCTTTAAAGGCACCGACTGAGTCATTATATAGATCAATTAATAAATCGCCATGTGTACTTTGCAGAAAGAAAAAAAATACTCCATCGCAACAAATGGAAAAACGAATAACCTTCCCCAAAAACAACACAAGTAAATCCAGTGACCTTCATCATCGCCTTACCCTTTATTTCTTTGCTACAACTCAACTCAGAGGTATTTTCAAACAAAAACCATCCTCATTGTATCATCATCATCACACGAAGCTTAAAACACTCGATTGAAAGAAGAAGAAAAAACAAAACCTAATCCCTTTCGGATCCCCAATCTCTCTCATCTCAATACTCAGTTTCCACTTCCTCACAGAGGAGAAAGAAACCTCATCGTATCTTTATTGATGATTTAAATCAATCGTCAAACGCTATGTCATGAATCAAACAACTAAATGCACATCATCATCAACAACATTTGAGAAGAAAAAACAAGTATCGAACAAAATATGGTGAAAGGTGTAAAGGGAGAAAGAAGGCTACCGAATGTGAACGATGAAGTTGAAGGAAAATAGGTACGACTTTCTCGAGTCTTATCCCTTTACTCACGCCTCTATTGCTTTGTTGTTCTTCGTATATATGATTGAGGGCTTTAGCTCTTCAACCTCTGATTTCCAATGCAAAAATCAGAGATGAATCAAGGGTGTTTGAGCTTTAGTATTAGGGTTATTGGAGATAATTTTAGCAGAGTTTCAGTAGTTGATTTCATTGCTAATGATCACCTCCTTTTTATAGGTGAATCCGGGAAATGAGTGAGAAAATACGTACAAGCCATAGCTGTAGAATTGAAAATCCGTTAGAGAAAATCTCTGAGTGGAATTGTGTGGGGACCAATTTTTGGGCGAGTCATCAGTTTAGCTTTGTCCGTAGCAGCCTCCTAAAATTCTCAGTGGTCCCCTGTGAATCTATTCTGAATTTTGACTGTGGTAAGTTTAACTTTTTACGGTTTTACGAACTTTGAAATTGCTTGACCTTTTAATTTGCCCTGTTTCTTATTATTCTCAAGTTGGTGATTTGGTCCACTTTTATTTAAACTGCGTATTATGCTTTCCAGGCTTGTGCAGACGTAACTTGAAGGAATTTTTTTCTTCCAATTAACTTGTTTTTGTCGGTGTGAGGGAATCCGTTTAGAGTACAAAGAATGTGTGGCTTGAGTGAGACATACTTGCATAGCCCTTGTTTTCTCTTTAGTGTTTCAAACTTTGCTGACGTTTCGTTTTTTCAGGTGAGTAATGTATGCGAGGAAACATTCAGCATGACCAACCTTATATGTCACTTATCTTTGCCTCCTGTAGGCTGCCACCTTTGAACCTTGATGAATAGGTTGGTGAGTTTTCCTGTACATAAGACTCGCATTTCAGAATTCCTTTTCATCATTGAATTGCATCTTTGTTTTCTCTGCTGACTTTACCTTTTGTGCTAATGGTATAACAATAGGGTTATTTGGAGTTTGAATTAGTGACAACTTGGTGAAGGAACTCACTGAGTGATGAAGACTGATGCACCGAGTTGATTACGCAATTTTATTGCAATCAAAGGAAATCTCAAAAATAAGTATGGTGTCTTGAAAGAGATTATTGTATTGTGCTTCCAAAGTGATGTTTTTGAACTTCCAGCTGCAACCTAACTGTTAATTCCTTCTCTTTGTGAAACAGGGTGGTCTCATTTGGACTTTATTTCTTGGTTACGTTAGCTTTCGGATATGCCTCTTTTGTAACAATTGAATCCTGTTAGCCCTGATGTCTTCTTTGTGAACTTTTCTTAATGTATGATCTTTGAAGGCCCATGATTGATGATGGGGTTTTTGTTCTAATGACATCAACTGTGAAAGCTTTCAAAGACCACATCATCATATTCTTTTCAATCTGGTACAACTTGACACATGAAGCTTGCATCTTTTGTTTTTTTATGAAATTATGTCTTTTGGTGAATTTCAAATGTTGGACTAATGATTTGCATTGATGCCTTGCAGGTTTAAAGGTTTGGAAGTATTCCACGGCTGGTGTACAATTGGTTTAAGTTCAGAATTTCTTTAACAAATGCTAAGTCTTCTGCAACAAATTATCTTTTAAACACTGCCTTGTATATTGTTGTTTAGCTCGTATATGACCCGAACAAAATCAATTGCTATTTTCAATGCCTCGAGTAAATTCCCTTCTTGGTTTTCTTAGTGACTCAATGTGTATTTTGCTCTACTGGTTTTGCAGGTACGCAAGGTGTAAATGCGAGACATCTTGAAGCAGAAACTGAATATGGTATTGCTTCTTATCTCACGGTTTCTCTTGTTGATTGCCCTAATCTTCACTTGTATTAGCTGGCTCATGCCCTGATGTTTTCATGACTTGCTCCATTATAATGTCTTATGTAGGTAGTAACAGATCCACCGAAAACATACCTCCTGTGAATCTCGAGGCCAAGCTCTTTCTCCTCCTTGTCAAAACCAGCAAACCTCTTGTCATTGTGAGGAATATCCAAGCCTACATCCAAAGCTCCCGTGAGTGCACCAAACACACGGTTTCCAGTTGTGGCTCTAACAGGACGAAGATCAAGGAAGGCACGGAATGACCTCCTGGAATCAGCTGGCTCCACGGAATAATCCTCTCCAGAAGCCTATACATTGCCCTCATACTCCTCGTCCATTTTAAGAGTTTTAAGAACACGGCGAGCCAATAGGAGATCAATGCAATAGGTTGCAGCATAATTGGTAAGACCTTCTCTTCTTTGAATTTATGACCTGGAATCTCTTGATGCAACTTTTGATTTCTGAGACTTGACAAAAAAACATTCTGAATGAGTGACTGGACGTACCTCAAACGACGGCTGGATATGTTGTTAAATCAATTAAATCATCATCCATCCAAACAAACTTTTTCCTAACTTATGACTTAGATGAGAATGCTATTGTTCTTTTAGATGCATTATGCTGAGTTTATGTTCTTATTTGTCAAATTGCTGCAAACTCAAACTTCAGGCTAACTGTTTTAGTGTGTGATCCGCATTGTCTCCTTTGCTTCTAATCACACGTGTCTTGTTTTTTCATGTACAATTATTTTGGAGCACTTGATATCACATTTGAAATTGGCTCACGAAGGCTTGGCGCGAGGGATTTCGTAAGGAGGACTTGGTTTCTGTTTATTATGCAGGTTGCACCCGATTTCACTTAAACCTTTGTTGGAGTTGGATGGCTTGCTGATATAGGTTTGGTTGCCACAAAGATTGTTGTTCAAGAGACAAAGGATGATGATGCTACCACTGTTTCCCGGAATTATGTGCATGAGAGGCGAATTAGCTGATAATTGTCGGGGACCCAGCCTTTGATTAACAGTCGAAAACTCAGTTGCAACTGAATTTCTAACAGATGTGCCCTCCACGAAGCTCACTTGAATAACTGGAAGGCTGCAGTTGGCAATTATTAGAAGGATGGGCAAAACTTGGTAGCTTGGGTGTTGATTTTTCTTCTAGTGCAATGCCTTCATGATGAATAAAATTGATACACCCTGTTTTTGTTTTGTTTTGAAATATGATGTTTTGACTTTGAATCTTCCTTCATGTTGTTGTCTACTTTCTATTGTAAATAGGTCTAGCGTAGCACTCATATGAACCTTTGTATTCCATTGTATTTCTAAATGACTACATATCATTCTTGCCTTCAAATGAACTTTGTTTTTCTTCTTCTTTTGTAATGATATAGATCCTTTTATTATAGCTCACACCTACAGCCCACATGTGTTTGGTAATGCTTCAATGGTAAAGAAAGTAATGCTTCAAGGGTAAAGAAAGTATTTATATGTGCCTTGAATATTAATTTGGGCTTGGCGAGATTGCCTATCAGAGTTTATCACGAACAACGACCTCAGTTTGGATTTTTTTTGATGTCCATAGTGCATATATATCATCTTGCCAAAACTTGAAGAAAGAAAGGCCATGGCCCAAAACTAAATTAAATCATCATTTTAGGGCAACAATAGCCTAAAAGGTCAATTTGATACCAACTAAGACATAGTTGTAATATGGTCCACATCAATTTGAAATCATAATGCTTCAAAGCTCAATAATGACACCTTGAAATCAAGCTTTTTTTTAGTCCTTGAAACTTGCACTCCAAATATCACAATTGAACCTTAATTGGCGACAACCCATGTGCTATTTGGGCTTGTTCCAACTGAAACCAAGTCATGAAGTTCTATCTTTAGCATTGTATTTCGTGAAATAAATTTTTCAAAAAGAAGTCAAATGAACCTATCCTCTTCATTACTCCCGCCTTATTCTTGAATTGCTTCAACCAATATGCATAGAGTTAACATCCTCCTTGATTCACTCTTTATTTGACAAGACTAGCAATAAATGGTCATCCAAAAACACAAAGATAGAGAATATTAGTCCAAGACAAACGAATGGCATCCACGAGTCCAATCTTTGGATATCATGACCAAGGGTCAGATAATCACCTGGAGAGAGATCAATAAACCTAACAACTGCTAGGTAACATAAAAAAAACGGTACGACAAATTTGGGGTATGACAACTTCGGCTTGCAGACTAGCCCCAATCTTTATCTCTTTCTTTACATCCTCAGACCCAATGTTGACTATCTCTACTTTTTCCTGATGAGGCTGAATTACCCTTTCCTCGTGTTTAAACAACCAAGCCAATTCTTCCGGGAGTTCACGGTCTTCCTCAACCCCTTCATTGGCTTGGTAGATAGGATTGTTGAAGTCATGCATGATCATAGCAGGAACATTATTACAGGAATTTGAATGATCAACACTGCACAAATGGTGTGCTTATTTCAGAATTTATTCTTTTCAAAAGAGACGCAAACACACAAAACACTGGAAAAACAAAAACAATGGCATTTTATTTATTTTGTTTTTTTGTGAAAAAAAATTTAAAACGAAAGAATGAGAACACAATTTTCTTGAAAAATGTCCTTTATTTCATGGAAAGAGTAAATGCATTAAAAGTATGGTGGCCCTACAGATGGATCCATGCACATTGGGCAGAGTGCAGGACTTGACATGCAGTATGATAAAATGGAAACAAAGAAAATTACTTTGACTGCCAAGTAACTTGAACAAAATCTTCAGCCGACCAGTGCCGGAGCTCCTCCCCAGGTGCACATGGGTGAATCCTGTTATCCAAGTCGTAGTCATTATCCCCCTCTTCATTTGTTGCACAAATGTTGTTGTAGTCGAGCATTTCAACACTTGTGAACGTTATAGACTTACTACCTTGAGACCAGCTGGACCCACCAGGTTGATATCCAAGACCGAACTTGTCATCTTTCTTTTCCATTTCTAGCAGCTTGCCCCATCCCTGTGCATTTCCGGATTGGACTACTTCCTTAGCTTGCTTGTAGGAGTAAATAGGAGTCCCTTCCTTTTTATTGCTCTGGACTGCAGCCACCGGAGACAAAGTACTAACATTAACCATCTCAAAAGCCTGGAAAAGTGTTTCATGAATCTCCCCGTCCATTTCCACGTACTTGAAAGTTGACAGATGACTTACGAAAATATCTTCTTCTCCACATACAGTAACAACTTGGCCGTCTACCACATACTTCAACTTCTGATGCAACGTGGATGTTACCGCACCAGCAACATGAATCCAAGGACGCCCTAGCAGACAGCTATAAGCGGGTTGAATATCCATAACATAGAATGTACGCTTGAATACCTGAGACCCAATCTTTACCGGTAGCTCCACCTCCCCGAATACAAACCTCCGGGACCCGTCAAAGGCTTTTACAATCAAATCACTGGGTCGTAAGACAATACCCTCAACATTCAACTTCATTAGGGCATTCTTAGGAAGCACATTGAGAGAAGAGCCTGTGTATACCAAGAAATGTGATAGAACAACACCCATACACTCCATGGTGATGTGTAGGGCCTTTTTGTGATTGCGTCCTTCAGAAGTGAGATCTCTATCTGGGAATCCCAACACATGGCTTGCGTTCACACTGGCTACCACGGCCTCCAACTGGTTAACAGTTATCTCCTGTGATACATATTCCATTTGTAAAACTTTTAACAGAGCCTCCCGGTGAGCTTGAGAACACATTAACAATGACAGAATATATATATATATATATATATATATATATATATATATATATATATATATATATATATATCTTGGACGGAGTTTGATTCAGCTGTCCAACCACCTTATAGTTGCTTTTCTTAATTATTCTCATGAACTCTTCAACTTCTTTTTCAAAAGTGCCTTGACTAGGAGCAGGAGTTGTCACCTCTTCAGTTGCTATCTGTTTACCCTTAGCTTTTGCAGCAGCCTCAGCTTCGGGATCACCTCTAAGAGTTTGAGGAGCAAAGAGACACCCATTCCTTGTAAATCCACCAACTCCTACGACATTCACAATAGTCGAGTCAATTGTCACTGTTTTACTCTCCACCTTCTGACCATCTACATACACGTCTGAGCCATAGTGCCAAGGGATGGCATTGTCATCAGCATAAGGGACTGGTCCCGGAACAGTAATGGTAACATGACTCACTTCTGGAACATAGATAGTCACAGGTTCTCTTCAGGCAGGAACCTCAGCAGGATCAAAATAAATTGTTATGGTAGACATGCAATCACTTCTATTGTCAACCCTGTCGAACTGTAGGGACCCTTTGTTAATCAAACACTGCAACCCATCTCTTAAAACCTCACAACCATTAACGGAATTCATGAAACCCTCGCAGTCATAATCACACCCTGGGAATACCTGCCCTTTCAACAATCTATCTTTCACGACTAGCAGCAAAGTATTCACTTCATTCACATTCAAGATCAAGTTTAACCTCTCACCACCATCAACGACATTTATTCTGGCCCCTCCATGATTTGGAATGGGGTTTGATGTAACATTTGGAGGCGGTGCAAAGTTAATTGCTTTTGAGTCAATCAAGTCTTGGATCTTATGCTGCAATGCCCTGCACTTCTCTGTTGAATGCCCGGGAGAACTTGAGTGAAAAACGCATCTTGTGTTAGCATCATACCCCACTGGAAGCTCTCTAGGTGGTGGTGGTGCTAATTTCCTCAACTAAACCAAGTTCAAATCTAACAATCTCTGAAGTAGTGTCGTGTACGTCATTGGGATGGCTTTAAGCACCCTGTTAACTGGACGAGCTTGTCTCTGTTGATAGGGTCTTTGCTGATAGTTATTGCATTGTGGATGTTGTTGTTGCTGTTGTTAGGTTTGTTGCACAGGACTTGATGGAATGGTGACAGCTGCCACTTGCTCGTAAGATCCTCTGTATCCACAGCCCCGGCCTCAACCATACACAACATTAGTTTCTCATTCCCTTCATCTTAGAGGTTCATTAAAAGCTTTTCGAACAACACTTGAGCTACCTGCTCCAGTGTCTTGAATTTTCCCCATCTACAGAAGAGTTTCAACCTTCTCTCCAGCTATCACGATGTCATTAAACTTTGTTGCTGAACAAGACGCCAACCTCTCAATAAACACACCATGCAGTGTTTCCATGAACATGTCTGCCATTTCATTTTCCAATAAGGGAGGTTGCACCCGAGCAGCAAGCTGACGCCACCTCTGGGCGTACTCTTTGAACCCTTCTTTAGCACTCTGAGACATTGTCTGCAACTGGGTATGATTTGGAGCCATATCCAAATTGTACCGATACTGTTTCACAAACGCCTCAGCTAAATCCTTCCAGCTTCGAATATTGACTCAACTCAGCTTCATGTACCATTCCAAGGAAGCTCCTACAAGACTATCCTGGAAGTAATACATCCACAGCTTCTCATCATCTGTATGTGCGGCAATCCTTCCCACAAAAGACTGAAGGCGAGTTTTTGGGCAAGCCATGTCGTTATACTTATCAAAAGTAGGGACCTTGAATTTGTAGGGAATTCTCACCTCTGGCACCAAGCCCAGATCAGTGATGTCAAACCCTATAGAACTCTGAGATTGAATGGCGCGAATTTGCTCAGCCATTTCTTCAAACCTCCTTTTCATGTCAACCCCCTGGCCTTCTGCCTCATCCAACAAAGTGAACTGTTCGTCCTGCCCATCCATCTGCATGTTATTCATTCCATCATTGATAATAGTGACCCCTGGTTGCACCACAGGGATTTCAACGTGACGGGCACCAGCCCCATTGCGATTACCTCCATTTGTTGTTCCACTATTCTTGGCTTAATTGTTCTCTACCATTTCGCACAGGCGCTCTTGATTTTGACCAATCCCAGCCATGAGGGTAATGAAGTTGTCCATTCTAGTCCTTAGGTCAGCCAGATCTGCTTGCATCTGATCCATTGCTCTCTCTGTTCACCTTTGTAGGGTATTTGTGCACCGTTGGCTGTCTCTGAACCTTCCTAGGAGCTAATGTTCCTGAAATTGATATAAATGTTAGAAAACTGATGAACTACCTACAAAACAAACAAACACGTTATATATAATGCAATCTTCATGTTTTCATCATCAAGCTTTTATTTCCCCTAGTTCTGGTATCTCATGAGGAATCCAGATGACCTTTGGAATCAACTTGTTATGATCCTCTCTTTCACTATTTTCCACACCATTTCCACAACCAAACTATGAAAAGAAGCATACAGCTCGAGGAATCTTGACAAAAGAAAGATGCAATAAGATAAAGGCCCTAAGGCACAAACAACATCCCCATAGGGTTTAAAGTCTTACACAACACAAAATACAGTAATCAAAATAGATCCCTACAACAATTATGTAGGTGATCAGAAGTACAAAGGAAAAACTAGAACTCCAAGCTAAAAGAAGACTTTGGCTCTTCCCCCATCTCTACTCGAGTTCTCTTCACATCTGCTCTTCTTCTGAGATCTGCTACCTCTTCAAGAGCCTCATGCAGCTGCTGAGACACCTTTTATTGCCTCTTGTAAGCCTGTTCTAACTCTTCTCCTTGAGCAACAATCTGCAGCTTGAACATCTCTTCTTTCTTCTTGTACTCTGCTTGATCTTGCTCTCTTTGACCATACACCCAAGTAAGAGATTGCCTAGCATCCTTGAGAGCCTTCTTATTTTTCTTGAACTGTTCTTCTCTCTTGATGTCCATCAACCCTCTTCTTTGGAAGTAAGCCTCCCTTTCTGCTAACTCTTTATCCTTAGCCTCTTGTTCTACCTGTACCTTATGCAGCTTCTCTTCTATAGTCAACTTGGAGAGCGCTAACTGATGATGCAAGCTAACCATTTCTGTATGCTCCAACTTCAACTCTTTCAGCTGAGCCTCAAGTCTTTGATAGTCTTCTAAAGGAACAGTGCTTGGTGTTACAGGGATCTGTGAACGTATTTCCTTTGGGTAGAGAGGAAGCTCCAAAGAAAAGGGAAATAAAGTAATCTTAACACGCCTCTTCAACCATGCTGCTAAAGGTTCATACATATTGGGGTCTACCCTCCTAAACTCCTTTTTTCCCTTTTGAGTCCTGATATCCCAAGCTTGGAATACCTGGATGGCCATGTCAATATTCCCCTCAATAGGAAGATACAAAGACTCTCTCACATCCTCATCAGAGGGGACTCTCTCAGAGGATAACCAAATTGCCTTCTTTCCAGAACTGGATTATAATTGATCATTCCCTTCCTCCCAATCAAAGGAACATTAGGAAACCAGTTACACTTTACAATCATCTCCTTTCCTAACACATCCCTATCATACCCCCAGCTTATATCACTTGCAGTCAATCCCATCAATCTTCGGTACCATTTCCATTCTCCCCTCAAATCCTTAAAGGGTCCCACTTTAGGCAATTGTCTAGCAAACCAGTCAGCAAATAGAGGCACACAACAACTCACATGACCTCCCTTCTTCTCATTCCTGTAGTGAACCCCATAATAAAAGTCATCTAGCAATGTAGGTGTGGGATTCCTTCTGAAGAAAATGGCAATAGCCTTCAGGCTTACCATCTCTTGATCACTTGGGAAGAGAATAATTCCATAGACCATCAAAGCTAATAGTACACTGAACTATGCCCATTGATCATTTTGAGCATATGCCAAAGCTTCCTGAATCAGCATATTGCAAGACAACCCCTTCCCTTTGCTACTTCTCAAGCTCTACTCTACTTTTCATAAAGGCAAGTGACACCTTTGAGCAATCTCCTCTACCCGGAGTACTCTCCCTGAGTTATAGTAAGGTTGTCTTCCACTAAGGGGAATATGCAACAAACTAGCAATTTCTTCCAGTGTAGGTGCTAAGACATAATCTTGGAATACAAAACAGCGCAATGGAGCATCATAGAACTGAAGTAGAGTGTGAATGCTATCCCTTTGGTCTTCTGTTGGCTTGTCCATGTACCTGAGAATTTGCCCAAACCTAGCCCTGAAATCTCCTAGAATCTTATCATTCATCAGTCCCTTCAGCTGGTGTAGTTTCTTCACCTCTGGTTGTGGAAATGTGTAATGTGCATTATTCTTTTTGAGAGTTGTGATGATGCTTGCCATCTGGATATGAGAGATTAACAAATACCAGGCAAGTATGCTCAATTTGGAACTGTCTGGGTACTGTCTGCAAGAGTCAAGTGATCACAAACTATAAGTCCTCTGAATAACAGCCCATATACCCTTGGATGAGTCACAGATATCCTCAGATCAAACTACCAAACCATCTAGACCAAGAACTCCAAAGGTCAAAATATCATATCAACATATAAAACTGTACTGGCAGTGGGTATGATGAGGTTAAAGGGTTCCTGCAAACCTGTAAACCCCTCCCAATCTCACTGGGGTGCTCCGGGTCAAACATCACGGACTCTCAAAGCCGAATAGCAATAATACATTCACCATCTCCGAGAAATGGCTCATGACCAGATCAGGGAATCAGTTTGGCATTATATACTACTCAGAGAGGTCTCAGCTGAGTCCAGGAAAAACAAGCATCCCTTATAAGTCCCCAGCTTCGAGCGTTGAAATCGAGAAACAATAGTACATTCAGCCTGTAGGATATAGTACTATTGTCATACGACCAAATGCTTTAACTAAGTTCCTATAAAAGAACTAGGCCATCCTATGCGAGTTCCCAGTGGACCATCGGGTGCGAATGGGTTTGCCACAGAATGTGGTCTGCCACTGTCACCACTGGAGAGGGTTGTTTCCACAAAGGTTCTCAATGATCGGTCCCCAGCTGCACATAACTATCAAGGTTATGTAATGAAGTAGGGAAGATCCCTATATCAAGACATTTTCAAGACGGTCGCGAATCTGGGTGTGAACGCACTAATACCCCCATGACAAGATGACATAGGGCCAAAGTGATTGTCCACCTTAAATCCTATGGTGCACTCAAGCCGGGTATTTGGCTAGTCTCATCTCACCACACACAAGTAACACCCAAGTCCCGCCAAACAGAAAAATCAATCCAGACAGTCCAGTATAATATATGATGCATGAAAATAAATACTGAAAACTGTAAATAAAATAGTAAATAAATTGTAAGTAAACAAACAGTAACATACACACATAGCAGCAAACAAGCAACATCCAATAAAACAGAAACACGCAGGCGCTATGAGAGATTCTCAAGGGAACCAGAGATTCTGCGTTCATCTCCCCAGCAGATTCGCCAGCGGTCGCTCCCTAGATTTCCATCCTGGTACAAACGCGAAAGTGGCGCGGAAAGAGGTAGAGTCGCCAGCCAGGCATTTTTATCCCAAAGGAACGGGAATGGTAATGTTGCACAAACTGAAGAAAAGAGAGTAAGGACAAAGGTCATGCGAACCAAAGAAACTGAGTCCGGGAGTCGGTTACGACCTGGGAAGGTATTAGCACCCCAGATCGTCCGCCGTACCCGACGGGATCCACGCTTGCAAAGAAAATGTTTCAAAGGGTGAAGGAATGAAAGCTACTGCAAAGAAAAGGAACTGAACTGGAGAAAAGAAAAGAAAGGGGGAAAATGTAGGGAAAACAAAAGAGTGTGCTCGAACGGGCCCTACCCCGCTGCCTACGTACCTCATCTGGACATGAGGATCAGAGTCGCCGTAGTTCCCCTAACTAGGGGTGGAAAGATTGCTTGTGTTTTAAGCTTGAACTGCCTATGTCAATGCTCACGTGTTGCAGGCTCGGACGACGAGTGCGTTACCATCTTGCAAAATGACAAGTAGGAGCAAGTTCTTACGTAAAGAGTGAAGGTGATGAGAAGAGAAGTCCCAAAGGAGACGCTTATTGTTTGTTTGTGTTTTTCAGAAGTCTTTTAGAGTGTGGCACAAGGAAGTGAAGGTAAAGCCTTTTCTAAGGACATGTCCTTATTACCACATCCCAAGATAGAATGAGTAACAGATCCATCAAGAATGAGGAAGATCCTCAAACTTGTTTCCTAAGATTAGGATTTAAATTCACTAACTTGTTTGTGTTATTAAGTATTTTTGTGGATTAAGAGTGAAGAAGTGTTTTTATGAGATTTCTTTGAGAGTATGACAAAAGGGAAGGTCAACTCAACTGTTATTAATGTTTTTTAGGTTTTTGTATGAAGATGAGAAGAGAAAGAAACCAAAAGGAGCAAAGGTAAAAGACTAAAGGGGACTATTAAACCTAAAGTTATCATGCAAATGTGGTCCTATGGTTAGTGAGGATTGAACTAACTATCCTAAAGAAAGGAAGAGAAAAGAAAAAGAGAAAGAGAAAGGAGAAGAAAGGAAAATAGAATACAACTCATTCCTCTAAAGGAGATGAGTTGTTTTCTAAGGGGGAGAAAAGAAGTTAAGCAAGTGATGGCATAAAGCACATCTTAATCACAAGTGAGAAAGCATAATGAAAGATGAAGAGAAAAGAGTTGGAGATGTGGGAATCTCATCCACACCTCTCACTTACCAAAGCCCCTGAAATGGTTATAAGCATAAACAAGTGGTAAGACAAAAGCAAGTGAAATCAAATGAGATACAAATGAACAAAAGATCATACTAAAACATCACAACCAGAAGTGAAGTGTCACCCTCAAGTGCCAAGATCAAGCATACAACATAAGATGGGAAGTGGATCAAACAAATCACAATAAACCAACACAAGCTATCATGGAAGAAACAAAAGCAAACATGGAGTAAAAAAGATCACACAAGCTACACGTGCTTCACAATCATCAAGACCAGAACCATATCATCACAAGAATGTGCACAAAAAACTCAAGAGACCAAAGAAAGGTTCATACAAGTTCAAACACAAACAATATAAGAATGGGAAGTGAAGTGGACATGTGAACAAGTGTAAGGACAAGCAAACACAAACCAAATAAAGGCATAAGCATCATGTGAAAAGCCATGGACCTAATCATGTTAAGAGGTGCCTAAGAAGCATGAGTAAACATGGCGAAGAAGCACACAAACCCTATCACAAGCATCAAAGAAAAGGGATGAACAAAGGAGGTGAAGTGAACATGCATACACTTGTGAGAAACTTTGAAGACAAGTACCTAAGAAACTTCTCAAAACACACACACACTAATCAAGGACCAGGGATCAAAACTCATATAACAAGACCTCTAAACAACCTATAGGAATTGGCACAAGTGCCCTCCTAGTCTAAGAACTAAGCATGCCAACAAGAAGAAGCAAAATTAAGGCAATCTCACATGAAAATTCAAATCAAATCACAAACTCATGCAAAATATTATGAAAATAAGCACAAGTATTCATTAATCAAGTGATAACATCATGTCAAAAGAACAAAGTCAGAATCAATAAGCAACTAGGTCAAAGGACCTCAAGAACACCAATTAGGGTTTTGAAACTTCACACACAAGTCAAAATGCCAAAAATAATCATGAAAGCTTCTAAAATTCAGAAGAAAAATCATCCACAAACTACACCTTAATATGAATCAAATGCAAAAAGAACCAAATAAAAATTCAAATTAATGATCAAGATATAAATTCTACAATTCAACATGTATTTAAAATGAATTAAAAACAATTAATAACAATGGAAATTAATTCCTACGTGAAAACTAAAAATAAATGGAAAATAAAAATGTCAAAAATTAAAGAAAATTAAAAGGAATGATCATGAATTATTTTGGAATTTTTGGATACATTTTGCTATTTTTAAAAATCTAAAACCAAATGTAAAATAAAAAGTAAATAAAATAAAAGTCCAATGAACCAGGTGTGCAATTAGCAAGAGTTTTAGTGCAAATTAAATGGGCTTAGAAATGGGAGGGGTGCGAATAGGAACTGAGGCCCATGGATCCTGCGCAGGCTCATGAATGTTACAATGAAAATTAAAATAAAAAAGGAAAAAAAATAAACCAATGGATCAGAGAAACGCATCAGATTTAGTCAACTAAAACCCTAGGTCTACCAAATGATAAGTCAGCGTGTGAGTGCATGATAGTTATGATGAGGTGCGAAACACAAAGATTAATTCAGAAATAATAAATTCACGTGCATGAGAGGTGGTTTTTTAATGTACTGTTCCAATATGAGCCATCCAAATCAATCCATCGTGTGGCCAGGGACTCATCTTCTCCATTTAAACACTCAAACACAAATTCCAGAATCCGGTGACCGGAGCCCTAGCTCCGGCACCGGAAAATTCATCCACATGAACAAATCTTCATAGAAATTACAATAAACTTCCAGATCAACTAAACCAAGCATGTTGATTCCAAAAATGTCATTAGTTTTTCCATTAAGTTCATTAATAAGACAGATCGAACAAGAACATATTCATGGATCAAACTGAAAATCAATCGTACATCCTCATTTCTCACTCTTTTCAAAAAGAAAACACATCAATGAACTCAGGACAACAAGTAGATCATAATGCACACCTTTAATTTCAATTTTAGATCCAAGAGTTTGAAGCTAACCTGAGCTTTGCAGATCTGGAAATAGCTTGAGAAACACCAAGATAAGCTGCAGATCTACTCCAAATATACTCTAATTGCAAAATAAATGCAATTAGAGTCTTGAAAGCAACTGGATCTAGGACCCCGAAGCAAATTGCACTGAAATGGCAAGGTATGGAATTCTGAGAACTAGCTTAAATGAGGTATGAATTTGTGATCCTGAGCTCTAAAGGATGAAGAATATGCAAATGGTTTTGGCAATGAGTGAGTGTAGAGAGTGATTCGAAGAGAAATGCAAGAGATGCAAGAACTTTCAAGTGAGAGCAATGGGGTGAATCTGAGCAAATGGAAACCCTAATTCTCTTTTATATCATGCCAATGTTCAATGCTGAGAGAATGAAGAAAAATGCATGTGAGGTAAGTGTGAATGGAATGAATTTGCAAATTTGCAAGAGTTGTGTGATAGAATGCTTGGCTCATGCACTTCCCTCTCTCCTCTCACATGCTGATCATGCTTGATTCACCAATCCATAAGTGGCTTAATCCTGACCCTTGGATGCTTGAGTGATGCATTGTGAATGATCTTGCATTTTTGCACTTTATGGAACACTCACTTATCTATACATGATTTTCATGAATTTTGTTGAGCCAAATGACATTAGAGCAATGCAATGTGATGTTATGATTAGAATTGGTACATGGGATAACCAAAGAATGAGTTAAATGAGTTTTTGCTAAATGGTGTAAACTTGGAAATATGGAAAAAACCCTAAATTGGATGAATTTCGATTGGCCATAACTTTAAAACCATGAGGGCTATGAACATGTTCTTATACTTTTTAGAAATGGGAGATAATACTCTACAACTTTCATGTTCAAGGGAAATTCATTTGGATTCATCTTGGCCATGTAAGAATCACTTGAAGATTAGGGCAAAACTTGCTAAATTTGGAAAGTTTACTTACATGCCATATGCCAAAAATAGAAACTCTTGCCAAAACCCTAAATTCTTGATCGTTGACTTTTCCAAACATCTTCTATGACCTTAATAACATCCCTTGGCTTGAAAAATGGGATTGGAACCCTTGAATTGCCACAGTTGACTTTTTCAATTAATCAGTTTGACCAATTTCTTCTTATGCAAGTAACTGATGAAATAATTGTCTTCCTCAATGAGTTTTCTCACCAAATTTCATCCATAGCATTCTCATATCATATGAAGGACTTTTCCCACATGAAATGGCCAAAGTCACAAAGAATCCCTACTTGGTCAGGAAACCCTAATTTGAGGACCATTTGTGCAGGAACTTGCCCTTCCTTGGATCATCTGATAACCTCCCAACCTTTTGGGCTCTTGTAGAGGATCTTGAGCTTGTATAGGGCCTATAGACACTTCATATAACTTGGACAAGGTCACTTGACTTCTTGCTTTGACTTGTAAGACTTCAAATGCACCAATGATTGATCATATGCCCAATGCTAGGACATGAGAATGTTATGCTTCATTTTTCTATGCAAAGATGCTAATGATATGCCATGCTTATGATGTTTATGACATGAGGATGATGCTAAAAATAAGAGGGCAAATTTGGGGTGTTACACACTGGGTTACGCGTGAAGTCTTGAGTAAGTCTTAAGGTGGGTTATTCTGAGTCCCACGGGAAGCATGCGTAAAGACTTGAGTGAGTGTAATATCGAGTCTTCTACAAGGTATTGAGTAAGTCTTGAGGTGGGTTATCTTTAGTTCCACGAGAATCATCCGTAAAGGATTGAGGTAGATGTTTTACTCGTTTAGTGGTGTGAGATTTGTATGGACCGTTTGTTCCATCTCGTACTAGATCCTTTTAAGAGGTAACGTTAATACTTGAGTTAAGTTTGATAGAACCCTTAGAGCCGAGAGAACTCTAAGATAGGGAACCCACTGAGATATTGTTATCCCACCCCACTATTGTTGTTTCCTTTTCAAGTTTCCTTTGCAGGTTTGATTTACAAGTGGAGCTATGCTCGGGGTGTTCCAGTGAAGCTTAGCTTTAGTCTTCTACTATGTATTTCTGTATCTTTGTACAATAATGGATATTGTATTGATCTTAGTATTTTGTTTTAGTATAATTTATGTGTCTTGTGTCATTTTAGTATTTGTTTTAGAATTGGTCAAGAATGTGAATTATGCTATTAGGCATCTTATGATGGTATCAGTACCAAAAATTAACACTTGTATAATATTATTCTAGATATATATTGTATGGGCGTTACACCCCTCAACTACTTTACCTCCCGATCATCGATTCGTTCCGGTAATGCTTCAACCGTAAGATTATCTCTTACTTCAATTTCGTCCATCGGTATTACATGTGACGGATCCGGAACATACTTCCAAAGTTGTGATACATGAAATACATCATACAAATTGGACAATCTCGGTGGCAATGTCACTCTATAAGCGACAGGTCCAACTCTTGTCGAAATTTGATACGACCCAATGAACTTAGGAGTGAGTTTCCTCGACTTCAAAGCTCGTCCAACACCGGTCACCAGAGTAACCCTAAAAATACATGGTCTCCTTCTTGAAACTCAAGATCTTTCCTCCTCTTATCATGGTAACTTTTTTGCCTACTATGCAAAGTGTAACGCCCCGATTCGATAATTGCCATTGTGTTGGAGTCTTTTATTTTAATTAATTATTATTTTGTTTGTGAAATTAATATGATGATAAAAAAATGTTGATGAATTAATGTGATATATTGTGTTGTGAGATTTTACCGTTTTGTGGATTTCCGGGTAAAATTGGATAAAAGGGTATTTTAGACTTTTGTTAATTAGTGATAAGTTAGAATTAGTAGAATTGGTATTTTTGTGAGAGAATTGATATTTGGTTGGAAAGAGTAGAAAATAGAAATAATAAGAGTAAGAATTGAAATAGAAAGAAAAGAGTATAAGTTGTGAGAAAAGGAAAGATAGAAAGAAAAAGAGAAGAAAGAAAGAGGAGAGAAAGAGGAAAGAAGAGAAAAGAGAGAAAAGTTGGAAAAGCTTCAAGATTGCTCCAAGGAATCGGAATAATCGGGTAAGGGTGATAAGCATTGTTATCTTAATCTTGTGTATGATTATGTATGTGTTTGATTGGTTGAGTTTTGGTTTTGATGAGAGTTAAAGAAGATGAATAGTTAGGGTTTTAGTGGAAATGTGAGAAATTGGTAGATTAATCGGTTAGAAATCGTTATAATTGAAGTATGATGTTAGATATATGCTATTAAGCATGTTTGCTTGAGTTTTGGTGGAGTTTTGGAAGGGAAGAGTTGATTGTTCGCAGCTGGTGTGTTGTTGAAATCGCAGTGGTCGCTAAGCGAGCTACCCCTCGCTCAGCGAAATTTCCAGGGCGATTTTCGCTCAGCGAGCAAGAGGGCGCTTAGCGAGCCTGTAGGTTTTTGAGGGATTATGTGTTTTAATCCGTAGCTTGAGTTTCGGGTATTCGTTTTTAGCGATCCTTATATCGATTCGAAGTTAAAACATGTAGAATCTATTGATGCTAAAATATGTTATTTTTAGCCGACTTTTTCCCGACTTTTTCGATAAAACATAATTATGTTAATTATGGAATTATGGGTTTGATTGTTGTGTTGTGGCATTTTGGCAAATTGATGCATTGCTTGAATTAAATGCGAATGTATGTTAATTGTATGAGATGAATGCATAACTATATTGTGAATATGTATGCATTTTCAAGAATCTTGTGTGTCATTTTACATGTAAGCATAATGTATGCATTCTTGTGTTGTGGGATTCTTTGTGAATCCGTTGTAGCATCGTGTGCTCATGTGGAGTGTGAGCGATGACTACAACAAGATCGTGTGCCCATGTGGGGTGTGAGCGATCGGATTATGTGCCCGTGTGGGGTGTGAGCAATCCTGAAACATCGTGTGCCCGTGTGGGGTGTGAGCGATGGGTGATTTATTCACATTGATTGTGTGCCCGTGTGGGGTGTGAGCAATCGGATTGTGTGCTCGTGTGGGGTGTGAGCAATCCTGAAACATTGTGTGCCCATGTGGGGTGTGAGCAATGGGGAACATCGTATGCCCGACGGGGAGTTACTTCGGGTAACAAGCGATGATTCTATTTGGTTCCTGAGTGAACTTGCTGAATGTTGAGTTGGTACCGCATTGCATCTGCATAGAGTCGTATGTCGGTCTCTATGAGTTTCATTTTATACATTGTATGTATATGCTGAAATAAACATGATTGTGCATATGTTTATTTGGAATGTTGTGAAATGATTGGTATGTGTGAAGGACATACTTGCAGATATATATATGCATGATGATATGTATATATCTATGTGATTTTATACATTGTATGTATATGCTGAAATAAACATGATTGTGCATATTTGGAATGTTGTTAAATGATTGGTATGTGTGAAGGACATACTTGCAGATATATATATATGCATGTTGATATGTATATATGTATGTGATTTTATACATTGTATGTATATGCTGAAATAAACATGATTGTGCATATGTTTATTTGGAATGTTGTGAAATGATTGGTATATGTGAAGGACATACTTGCATATATATATATATATATATATATATATATATATATATATATATATATATATATATATATATATATATATATATATATATATATATATATATATCCATGTTGATATGTATATATGTATGTGATTTTATACATTGTATGTATTTGCTGAAATAAACATGATTGTGCATATGTTTATTTGGAATGTTGTGAAATGATTGGTATATGTGAAGGACATACTTGCGGATATATATATATATATATATATATATATATATATATATATATATATATATATATATATATATATATATATATATATATATGCATGTTGATATCTATATATGTATGTGATTTATACATTGAATGTATATGTGTGATTTAAACATAGCTTGTGATATGTTTATGCGGAATGAATGTAAATGAAGAATAGACATAAATAATATAAGATTTATGTGTATTGGTTAATGAAGATACATTGCGATGTATGTGAGTTATGTGATCATGGTTGAATATGACTTGTGTTATGTGAAAGAAATGGTGATAAGTATGCGTATAAGTATGCTTTATGTTGTGTATGAATGATGTGTTGTGGTGAGAATATGTTGATGTATATGTTATATGTTGAGATATATAATTATATGCAATATTATTATGATAATGTTTCTCACCCTTCTGCTGTTTTATGATGCTCTACGAGGCATTGCAGATTAGGTGTGCCTGAGTCGTTTTTGTGAAGCTTGTCTTCATATCTTTTGGTCGGTCGGCTATGATATGTAGCACCGGGTAGTTAGGTGGCCTTGTGCCTTTTTGAGGATACATTTGTATATGTATTTGTTGTGGACATGTTTTGTATAACATGATATATTTGTACACTTCTAACTTGTAGATATATTTTGATGAATATATAAGTTGAAGTTGTTGATGATTTAAGTTTTCGGCTGTGCAATTTATAATTGAGATATGGGTGTAAGGATTGAAATTCCTTTGTGGATAGCTACCCCATTGTTGCATATCTGTTTGAGCAGGTGTTGTATGTTTTAATTTCACGTAATGTGGCATGCTCCTTTTTATGCTTGATTTAAATTATACTCTGATGAAATTTTATCTATGCCTAAATGATTTAATGTATTATTTGAGGGTATAGAAAGGGGGTGTTACATTAAGTGGTATCAGAGCCAGTGTTCGAGTCAGTTGTGTCTGTCTTGATGTTGTTGTGATTGAACTTTTGTTTAATCTTGTTGTTGTCTTGGGAATAATCAGAATATGGCTGGTAGAAATGAAAATGCGATAGCTGTTGCTTTGGAAGCAATGGCTAGGGCGGTGCAGGGAGCGCGGAATGTGAATGTGAACGATGAGATCAGGAAGAATCAACCGCCGGTTTTTAAGGGGAGATTTGATCCTTATGGTGCTCAGAACTGGTTGAAGGAAGTTGAGAGAATCTTCCGAGTGATGGATTGTGCTGAGGGAAGTAAGGTGAGGCTTGGTTTTCACATCTTGAAGGAAGAAGCCGATGACTGGTGGGTCGGTAGAAGTCTTGCTTTAGAGGAAGAAGGTGAAGAGATTACATGGGAAGTTTTTTGCATTGAGTTCTTAAGGAAGTATTATCCTGAGAGTGTTAAAGGAAAGAAAGAGATGGAATTCCTTGAGCTGAAGCAAGGTAGTATGTCAGTGGTTGACTATACTGCTAAATTTTTGGAATTGGTGCAGTTTCATCCTCATTATGCTGCTGCTACTGCTGAGTTTTATAAGTGCATTAAGTATGAGAATGGTTTGCGTCCTGAAATTAAGCAAGTTGTGGGATATCAGAGGATCAGAAGGTTTTAGGATTTGACTGAATGTTGTAGGATCTTTGAAGAGGATAGTAAAGCTCGTTCTACGCACTATAAGGGTGTGAATGAGAAGAGAGGGAAGCAACAAGTTCGAAGTGGACCCTATGTGACACCCGCTGATAAGGGAAATCATAGGGGAAGCTTTGACAAGAGATCTAGTTGAGGGAGTTCTGGTCCCGTGAAGTGTTACAAGTGTGGCGCCTTGGGCCACAAGTCTTTTGAGTGTGGAAAGAATTTGGTGAAGTGTGTTAATTGTGGTGGTCTTGGACATGCTACGACCGAGTGTCGAAGAAGTGTGGTTAAGTGCTTTAATTGTGGTGAAGTTCGCCACATTAGTACTAAGTGTACTAAGCCGAAGCAAGCTCAGGCGGGCGGAAAGGTGTTTGCATTAGCAGGGAAGGATACTACTAGTGCAGACCGTTTAATTAAAGGTACATGCTTTATTAATAGTACGCCTTTAGTTACTATTATTGATACGGGAGCGAATCATTCGTTTATTTATCTTGAGTGCGCTAAGCGTTTGAATTTGTTTATGTCTTCTTGAGTGGTGAGATGGTTATTGAGACTCCTGCTTCAGGATCGGTAATTGCTTGTTTAGTGTGTGTAAGTTGTTCTTTGACCATGTTTGGTAAAGACTTTATTTTGGATTTGGTTTGTTTGCCGTTGGAAGGTTTGGATGTAATCTTGGGTATGAACTGGTTACAGTTTAATCGAGTTCATATAGATTGCTATCATAAGTTAGTAAGGTTTCCTTCTTTGGATGATGAAGAAGAGAGTTTCCTATCCACGAAAGAGTTGAAGAAACTTTTAGTGGACGAAGCTCAATTGTTTGGTTTGTTTGCATCGTGGTCAGTGGAAGGCGGATTGGAGCTTAGTAGGTTCCCAGTGGTGTGTGACATTCCAGAAGTGTTTCCGGACGATATTATGGATGTACCACCGGAAAGAGAGGTTGAGTTTTCTATTGATCTAGTTCCGGGTACTAGACCGATTTTTCGATGGCACCGTATCGTATGTCAGCTTCAGAGTTGGTAGAATTGAAAAAGCAATTGAATGACTTGTTGAACAAAAGGTTTGTTAGGCCGAGTGTTTCTCCTTGGGGTGCACCGGTATTGTTAGTAAAGAAGAAGGACGGAAGCATCCGGTTATGTATTGATTATCGACAGTTGAATAAGGTGACAATTAAGAACAAGTATCCGCTTCCGAGGATTGATGATTTGATGGATCAGTTGGTTGGTTCGCGTGTGTTTAGTAAGATTGATTTGAGATCAGGATATCACCAGATTTGTATAAAAGAGGAGGATATTCAAAAGACGGCTTTTAGGACACGGTATGGTCATTACGAGTATTTCGTGATGCCATTCGGAGTTTCTAATGCGCCGGGTGTGTTTATGGAATACATGAATCATATTTTTCATGAACAGTTGGATCGTTTTGTGGTTGTGTTCATCAACGACATTTTGATTTATTCTAAGTCTCAAGAAGAGCATGAAGAGCATTTAAGGATTGTGTTGCAAGTTTTGAGAGAGAAGCAGTTGTATGCTAAGTTATCCAAGTGTGAGTTTTGGTTGACGAAGGTGAGTTTTCTTGGTCATGTTATTTCTGATGGTGGTATTAGTGTGGATCCATCCAAGATTGATGATGTGATGTAGTGGGAAGTTCCTAGATCGGTTACGGAGATTCGAAGTTTTTTAGGCTTGGCGGGTTATTATCAGAGGTTTATTGAAGGATTTTCAAAGTTGGCACTTCCGTTAACGCAGTTGACGTGTAAAGGAAAGGCTTTCAATTGGGATATTCATTGTGAAGAAAGTTTTATGGAGCTTAAGAGAAGGTTGACTACGGCTCCGATTTTGGTTTTGCCGAATCCTACGGAATCATTTGTGGTGTTTTGTGATGCTTCATTGTTTGGACTAGGTGGTGTTTTGATGCAAGATGGAAAAGTTGTGGCTTATGCTTCGAGACAATTGAGAGTGCATGAAAAGAATTATCGTACGCACGATTTGGAATTAGCAGCTATAGTTTTTGCTCTAAAGATTTGGAGGCATTATTTGTTTGGTGCGAGATTTGAAGTTTTTAGTGATCACAAGAGTTTGAGGTATTTGTTTGATCAGAAAGAGTTGAATATGAGGCAACGAAGATGGTTAGAACTTTTGAAGGATTACGAATTTGGTTTGAATTACCATTCGGGTAAGGCGAATGTGGTGGCCGATGTGTTAAGTCGTAAGTTTTTACATGTGTCCGCTTTGATGGTGAAAGAATGGGAGCTTTTGGAAGATTTTAGAGACTTGAGTTTGGTTTGCGAGATGACGCCGAGGAGTGTGAGACTTGGTATGCTTCATGTTACGAATGATTTTCTTGCAACCTTTTGTGAAAAGCAAAAGTTGGATTTGAAATTTGTTGATTTGATGATGAATGAGAATGAGGATTTCAAGGTTGATAATTTTGGAGTTTTGAGATTCCGTGGTCGTATTTGTATTCCCGATGATGTAGAGTTGAAAAAGATGATTTTAGAGGAAGGACACCGGAGTAATTTGAGTATTCATCCGGGAGAGAATAAGATGTATCAAGATTTGAAGAAGATCTTTTGGTGGTTTGGATTGAAGAGAGATGTAGCTCATTTTGTGTATGCGTGTTTTACTTGTCAGAAGTCTAAGGTGGAACATCAGAAGCCGAGTGGTTTGATGCAACCGTTAGATATTCCGGAATGGAAATGGGATAGTATATCGATGGATTTTGTTACGGGTTTTCCGAATACGCAAAGAGGCCATAATGCTATTTGGGTGATTGTGGATAGGCTTACTAAATCTGCTCACTTTATTCCGATGGATATTAGTTATTCTTTGGAGAAGCTATCCGAGATTTATGTTTCTGTGATTATGAAGTTACATGGAGTTCCTAAGAGTATTGTATCAGATAGAGATCCTAGATTTACATCGAGGTTTTGGGAGAGTTTGCAAAAGGCTTTGGGTTCTAAGCTAAGACTGAGTTCGGATTACCATCCGCAAACGGACGGTCAAAATGAGAGGACGATTCAATCGTTAGAGGATTTGTTGCGTGCTTGTGTGCTAGAACAAGGTGGCGTTTGGGATAGTTCTTTAGCATTGATTGAGTTCACCTATGATAACAGTTTTCATTCGAGTATTGGTATGGCACCATTTGAGGATTTATATGGTCGGAGATGTCGAACACCTTTGTATTGGCATGAAACCGGAGAGAGAACGGTAGTTGGACCGGAGATGGTACAACAAACGACGGAAAAGGTGAAGTTTATTCGAGAGAAGATGAGAGCTTCTCAGAGTAGGCAAAAGAGTTATCATGATAAGAGATGGAAGGATCTTGAGTTTCAAGAAGACGACCATGTGTTTTTGAGAGTTACACCGGTTACGAGTGTGGGTCGTGCTTTGAAGTCGAAGAAGTTGACTTCTCATTTTATTGGTCCGTATCAAATTACTGCAAGAGTTGGTGTTGTGGCTTATCGTGTGGCATTGCCCCCGAACCTTTCGAATTTGCATGATGTGTTCCATGTTTCGCAACTTCGGAAGTATGTTCCAGATCCGTCACATATTATTCCTATGGACGAGGTTGAGGTGAGAGATAACCTTACGGTGGAAGCTTTGCCGGTTAGAATTTTGGATCGTGAGATCAAGAGGTTAAGAGGCAAGGATATCGCGCTTGTGAAAGTAGCGTGGGGAGGCGTTGCGGAAGGCAATATGACTTGGGAATTGGAGAGTGGGATGCGCGAGTCGTATCCGAAGTTGTTTGGATTAGGTAATATTTTCGAGGACGAAAATTTTTAAAGTGGGGGAGAGTTGTAACGCCCCGATTCGATAATTCCCATTGTGTTGGAGTCTTTTATTTTAATTGAGTAATTATTATTTTGTTTGTCAAATTAATATGATGATAAAAAAAATGTTGATGAATTAATGTGATATATTGTGTTGTGAGATTTTACCGTTTTGTGGATTTCCGGGTAAAATTGGATAAAAGGGTATTTTAGACTTTTGTTAATTAGTGATAAGTTAGAATTAGTAGAATTGGTATTTTTGTGAGAGAATTGATATTTGGTTGGAAAGAGTAGAAAATAGAAATAATAAGAGTAAGAATTGAAATAGAAAGAAAAGAGTATAAGTTGTGAGAAAAGGAAAGAAAAGGAAAGATAGAAAGAAAAAGAGAAGAAAGAAAGAGGAGAGAAAGAGGAAAGAAGAGAAAAGAGAGAAAAGTTGGAAAAGCTTCAAGATTACTCCAAGGAATCGGAATAATCGGGTAAGGGTGATAAGCATTGTTATCTTAATCTTGTGTATGATTATGTATGTGTTTGATTGGTTGAGTTTTGGTTTTGATGAGAGTTAAAGAAGATGAATAGTTAGGGTTTTAGTGGAAATGTGAGAAATTGGTAGATTAATCGGTTAGAAATCGTTATAATTGAAGTATGATGTTAGATATATGCTATTAAGCATGTTTGCTTGAGTTTTGGTGGAGTTTTGGAAGGGAAGAGTTGATTGTTCGCAGCTGGTGTGTTGTTGAAATCGCAGTGGTCGCTAAGCGAGCTACCCCTCGCTCAGCGAAAGTTCCAAGGCAATTTTCGCTCAGCGAGCAAGAGGGCGCTCAGCGAGCCTGTAGGTTTTTGAGGGATTATGTGTTTTAATCTGTAGCTTGAGTTTCGGGTATTCGTTTTTAGCGATCCTTATATCGATTCGAAGTTAAAAACATGTAGAATCTATTGATGCTAAAAATGTAATTTTTAGCCGACTATTTCCCGACTTTTTCGATAAAACATAATTATGTTAATTATGGGATTGTGGGTTTGATTGTTGTGTTGTGGCCTTTTGGCAAATAGATGCGTTGCTTGAATTAAATGCGAATGTATGCTAATTGTATGAGATGAATGCATAACTATATTGTGAATATGTATGCATTTTCAAGAATGTTGTGTGTCATTTTGCATGTAAGCATAATGTATGCATTCTTGTAATGTGGGATTCTTTGTGAATCCGTTGTAGCATCGTGTGCTCATGTGGAGTGTGAGCGATGACTACAACAAGATCGTGTGCCCATGTGGGGTATGAGCGATCGGATTGTGTGCCCGTGTGGGGTGTGAGCAATCCTGAAACATCGTGTGCCCGTGTGGGGTGTCAGCGATGGGTGATTTATTCACATTGATTGTGTGCCCGTGTGGGGTGTGAGCAATCAGATTGTGTGCCCGTGTGGGGTGTGAGCAATCAGATTGTGTGCCTGTGTGGGGTGTGAGCAATCCTGAAACATTGTGTGCCCATGTGGGGTGTGAGCAATGGGGAAAATCGTGTGCCCGACGGGGAGTTACTTCAGGTAACAAGTGATGATTCTATTTGGTTCCTGAGTGAACTTGCTGAATGTTGAGTCGGTACCGCATTACATCTGCATAGATTCGTATGTCAGTCTCTATGAGTTGCATTTTATACATTGTATGTATATGCTGAAATAAACATGATTGTGCATATGTTTATTTGGAATGTTGTGAAATGATTGGTATGTGTGAAGGACATACTTGCATATATATATATATATATATATATATATATATATATATATATATATATATATATATATATAAATAAATATATATATATATATATATATATATATATATATATATATATATATATATATGCATGTTGATATGTATATATGTATGTGATTTTATACATTGTATGTATATGCTGAAATAAACATGATTGTGCATATGTTTATTTGGAATGTTGTGAAATGATTGGTATGTGTGAAGGACATACTTGCAGATATATATATATATATATATATATATATATATATATATATATATATATATATGCATGTTGATATGTATATATGTATGTGATTTATACATTGAATGTATATGTGTGATTTAAACATAGCTTGTGATATGTTTATGCGGAATGAATGTAAATGAAGAATAGACATAAATAATATAAGATTTATGTGTATTGGTAAATAAAGATACATTGCGATGTATGTGAGTTATTTGATCATGGTTGAATATGACTTGTGTTATGTGAAAGAAATGGTGATAAGTATGCTTATAAGTATGCTTTATATTGTGTATGAATGATGTGTTGTGGTGAGAATATGTTGATGTATATGTTATATGTTGAGATATATAATTATATGCAATATTATTATGATAATGTTTCTCACCCTTCTGCTGTTTTATGATGCTCTACGAGGCATTGTAGATTAGGTGTGCCAGAGTCATTTTTGTGAAGCTTGTCTTCATATCTTTTGGTCGGTCGACTTTGATATGTAGCACCGGGTAGTTAGGTGGCCTTGTTCCTTTTTGAGGATACATTTGTATATGTATTTGTTGTGGACATGTTTTGTATAACATGATATATTTGTACACTTCTAACTTGTAGATATATTTTGATGAATATATAAGTTGAAGTTGTTGATGATTTAAGTTTTCGGCTGTGCAATTTATAATTGAGATATGGGTGTAAGGATTGAAATTCCTTTGTGGATAGCTACCCCATTGTTGCATATCTGTTTGAGCAGGTGTTGTATGTTTTAATTTCACGTAATGTGGCATGCTCCTTTTTATGCTTGATTTAAATTATACTCTGATGAAATTTTATCTATGCCTAAATGATTTAATGTATTATTTGGGGGTATAGAAAAGTGGTGTTACACAAAGTCTTCATCTTTTCTCGGATCAACTTCACCATCTCAGTAGTTTGTTGCACAATATTAGGTCTAAGTACAACACTCTCACCTGACTCATGCCAACACAAGGGTGTCCTACATCTTCGACCATACAAAGCTTTAAATGGTTCCATTTCGATACTAGAATGATAACTATTGTTATACGTAAAATCAATCAATGGAAAGTGACTATCCCTAGCACCTCCTTGTTCAAGCACACAAGCCCTCAACAAACCCTCCAAAGATTGTATCGTCCTCTCTGTCTGTCCATCAGTCTGAGGATGATAAGCTGAACTCAATTTCAACTTCGAACCCAATGCCTCTTGCAAACTCTCCCAAAACCTCGAAGTAAACCTCAGATCTCTATCCGACACAATGCTCGAAGGTATTCCATGTAACATCACAATTACACCAACATATATTTCTGCCAATTTCTGCAAGGAATAGGTAATACCAATCAATATAAAATGCATTGACTTAGTCAATCTATCAACAATCACCCAAATGGCATTATGCCCTGTTGGAGTGGTAGGTAACCCCGTAACAAAATCCATTGATATACTATCACATTCCACTCGAGTATATCCAACGGTTGCATCAAACTAGCAGGTTTTTGATGTTCCACTTTAGACTTCTGACAAGCCAAGCACGCATACACAAGCTAAGCCACATATTGTTTCATACTAGGCCACCAAAATACCTTCTTTAAATCCTGATACATTTTCGTCGCTCCTGGATGAATACTTAACCTACTCTTATGCCCTTCTTTAAGAATCATTCTCTTCAAATCAATATCATTAGGAATACAGATACGATCTCGAAATCGAAGTACTCCCTATTTATCAACTAGAAATTCATTATTTCCAACTCTTTCATCATTAACCATCAAGTTCACCAGTTTCACATCTGACTTCTGACTTTCCTGAACATAATCAAGAAAATCATTATTAACCTTCAGCATTCCCAACATCACACTATGAGGTGTCTGTTCACAAACCAAACTCATATTTTTGAATTTCTCAATCAACTCCAACTATCTAGCCATCATAGCCGACATATGCAATGTCTTCCGACTCAGAGCATCGGCCACAACATTAGCCTTACCCGGATGATAATTCAAACTAATGTCATAATCTTTCAGAAATTCTAACCAACGTCTCTGTCTCATATTCAGTTCTTTCTGATCAAATAGGTATTTCAAACTCTTATGATCACTATAAACTTCAAACCTCGAACCATACATGTAATGCCTCCAATCTTTAAGACAAAAACAACAGCTGCCAACTCTAGATCGTGAGTAGGATAATTCCTCTCATGAACTCTTAACTAACATGAAGCATACGCCATAACTTGACTATCTTGCATCAATACTCCACCTAAACTCGTCAGAGAAGCATCGCAATAAACTACAAATGGTTCGTCCGTTTTCGGTAAAATCAAAACAGGTGCAGTAGTCAATTTCTTCTTCAGCTCAATAAAACTCTTCTCATACTGAGAATCCCACACAAAAGCCTTGTTATTACAAGTCAATTGGGTCAATGGAAGTGTCAACTTAGAAAACCCCTCAATAAACCTCCGATAATAACCGGCCAACCCCAAGAAACTTCTAATCTTTGTCACTGACTTTAGAGTCTCCCATTGTAGTATTGCCTCTACTTTGGACGGATCTACAACAATCCCCTGTTCCGAAATCAAGTGACCCAGAATTCACACTTTGACAATTTTGTATAAAGCTTCTTCTCCCTCAACACTTGCAACACAATTCGCAAATGTTCGGCGTACTCTTCTTCTGAGTTAGAGTAAATCAGAATATCATCTATAAACACAACAACGAATTAGTCCAAATACTCATGGAAAATCCTATTCATATACTCCATAAATACACCAGGTGCATTAGTAACTCCAAATGGCATCACTACATATTCATAGTGTCCCTACTGAGTCCTAAAAGCAGTCTTCTGAATATCCTCGTCCTTTACCCTTATCTGATGATAACCCGATCGCAAATTGATCTTACTGAACACGTGAGCACCCACCAACTGATCCATCAAATCATCTATGCTTGGAAGCGGATACTTATTCTTAATTGTCGCCTTATTCAGTTGCCTATAATCAATACACAACCTCATGCTACCATCCTTCTTCTTCACCAACAACATCGGTGCTCCCCACGACGATACACTCGGTCTCACAAATTTCTTTTCTAATAGTTCTTCTAATTGTTTCTTCAAATCAGATAACTCGGACGCTGACATACAATACGGTGCCATCGAAATAGGTCTCGTTCCTGACACAAGATCGATATTAAACTCCACCTCTCTCTCTGGTGGCACATCCATGACTTCATCTGGAAACACTTTCGGGAAATCTTTCACCACTTGCAATTCACTAATTTCCATATCATTCTCCACCGACAACGAAACAAACAACGCCAAAACTTGCGCTTCATCATCCAAAAGCTCTTTCAACTCTCGAGCAGACAAATAACCAGCTTCTTCTTCCTCTTCACCAGGAGTAAAAAACCGAACCGACTTACTAAAGCAATTAATATGAAAATGGTTGTACTCTAACCAATTCATACCTAAAATCACATCCATACCTATCAACGTCAAACAAACCAAATCTACACCAAAGTCCTTGCCATAGATCGATAACGGACAATTCAGACATACGAGAGAAGTAGTTAACGAACCATCATCAGGAGTCTTGATAGCCATCTCTCCTTGCATCGGAGACACAACAACTCCTAATTTCCTCACATAATCAAGAGAAATAAAATAATGTGTCGCACTAGTGTCAATCATAGCAATCAAAGGAATACTATTAATATGACAAATACCTCTAATCAAGTGATCCTCACTGGAAGTTTGTGTCCCTGTCAAAGCAAACACATTTCCTCTAATTGCAACTTTCTTGGGCTTATGAAAATGCATACTGATATGACCTTGTTCCCCACAGTTGTAGCAAGTAACCAGATTTTCCTTGCACTCAGCAATCATGTGTCCAGGCTGACCACACTTGAAACATTTCTTCACGTCACTCGTGCACTCATTGACATGATGACCCATCTCACCACATCTATAACACTTAAGCGAAGTAGGAGCACCTCCCCCACTTGGCCTCTTTCCATCATTCTGTTTCTGCTTACCCTTATCAGCAAAAGCTGCATAAGGTTTTCCACGATTCACTTGTTGCTTACCTCTTCACTCAGCTAAACCTTTGAAGTGTTCAGATCGAGCCTTACTATCTTCTTCAAAGATCCTAAAGTAATCCACTAGATCCAGAAACCTACGGATTCTCTGATAGCCAGTCGCCTTCTTAATCTCAGACCTTAAACCATTCTCAAATTTAACATACTTTGAGAACTCAGCAATTGCTTCACTGTAGTGTGGATAGAACTTCACCAAATCAGAGATTTTTGCAGTGTACTCAGTGATATACATGCTGCCCTACTTCAGCTCCAAAAAATCGATTTCCTTCTTTCCCCAAACATCTTCAGGAAAATACTTCCTCATGAATTCTCTCTTGAACACATCCCAGGTGATTGCCTCACCAGATGCATCCAACCGTTGGCGAGTGCCAACCCAGCAATCATCAGCCTCAGATACCAGTCTATGCACACCCAGTCATACCTTGCTTCCCTATGAACATTCCATAACTCTGAATATTCTCTCAATCTCCTTGAGCCAATCATGTGCTCCATCAGGGTCATACTTCCCCTTGAATGTTAACGAATCATTCTTCCTGAACTCGTCACTTTCATGATCCCCAGCATTCCTCGTATTTTGCACAGCTTGTGCCATCGCATGCATAGTAGTGACAAGTGCATTATCGTTCCTCCCAGCCATTCTAAATTTGTCACCTATCACAACACAATCCAACAATGATTTAGAATCAACAACAACATCAACACAACTATAGTGCGTCAACAACGCTCAACACTCAACAATAACACAACGACTCAAAAACTCTACGACTTAGCTACTTGGTCGGATGGACCGACCTGCTCTGATACCACCTTGTAACACCCAAATGACCCCACAAAATTATCAATAAAATCAGAGTAATTTTAACTTCCTCAAAACATTTGAATGTCACAATTCTACAAAAATCACATGTGGCTCAATAATACGTTTTGTAAGAAAATATTCAACTCGTAGCGGAAATTCAAACTAACTAGTAATAATCCCATTAAAAAAATCGTTTTATTAAAAATAAAAATAAAATAAAAAGTGCAACGTTGTCCCGACACCCAAAGCGACATATCAGAGCCACCATCCTAAGGACGAGAAGTACATCGACTTCACTAACCACCACTCGACTTATCCTTCTCACATGAACGTTACCAACATGAGAGTAACATTCAAACAGAAGGGGTCAGATACTTACATCATAAAGATAATATAATAAGAATTAAGCAAGTATCCTAAAATACACCACTTCTCAACAAATATTATTCATCAACAACTTATACAACAACTATACATAGACATACTACATATACAACAACTACAACAATCATGCAATGAGACTCGACTTGACTCTATGCATGCGGTACCATAATCCGATCTCTATTTCAAGATCTAGTCCCCTTCGGAACTCTCGACCCCTCTTTCGTGGTCCAGTATGATCCCTATTTCATGATCACACCCTCGACCCCTATTTCATGGCCACGTACGATCCCTATTTCATGATCGCACCAACATCACAACAACGACATACCCTACCTTGGTATGTTACACAACTATGAGACATGTCATGGAACACCAATGATATACATGCATACTCACTACAACTACATCATACAACATCAACAACAACAGTCACATATCGTAACATTTATCAATTACTACTAATCATCATCAACACAATTACCATGCATTTCATAACTTATAATCATGTAATTAAGTTCATATCACAACAACACAACATAACATATACAACATATCACGTACTCATATCCCATCACTTAAACGTATGAAACATACCAACAACATCAACGTCCACAAACATGTATATTATGTTTCGCTCAATTACACTAATTATCCCTAGAATTAGGTGTATAACTCTCATCTCCCTACTTCTAGCTACCTCACATCACTTCCTAAGCATTACTAATGAATTAAAATAATTTTCTATAATTTTTTGGAATTTAAAAATCAACATTTTCAGCTTCAGGTCTCGCTAAGCGAGGGAGCTTGCTTGCTAAGCAAATAACCCACTGACTCTTGCTCGCTAAGCGAGATCCAGCTCACTAAGCAAGCTCTGCGATTTCTCATATCGCTCTTCTGCTCTCAGCATCCAAACCTGCTACGAATTTCTCATGTATCCAGCACCAAAAACAACCAGAAACCACAGTATTCATCAAATTCACCATTTAATTCATACAAATAACATCTAGCAACAATCAACAACACATAATCCAACCTAATCCCTCCTCAATTTACCACAATTTAAATCCCTAATTCTCAACCTACCCAATTCCTATTATAAAATCCTTAAGATGGAAGAATCCCACCATTACCTTAAATTCGTTTGAGGAATTATTCTCCATCACGAACTCTTCTTCACGATTAAATCTTTTCCTCTTCTTCTCCTCTTCACACCTTTCACGGTCGTTCTTGCTCTTTTCCAAATACGATTATGATTTTTCCTTTTCCTTATTTCCAACATAATCCTTAAGACCCAACTTATGATCTTCCCCTTTTACCCTTATTACTTTCACCAGTTGACCACCTTGTCCTTATCTCCTATTTATTCCATTTATTTTATTTAACATCTAATAATACAATTATCTACCAAAAATATAATTTAATATCACAATTATTTCCGATAATCTATATTATTCTTCACACGTCATAATACAACATTTTCAATAAAATATTTAAATAAATTCGGGGCGTTACAGAACCCACACACCTATCACCTTAAGATTTTAGGTGGATATGTCGTGTGTCTCTCACAAAGGTGTGTCCCAAGTTAAAATGCTCCCTCATTGAACACTCGAATTGCCCCAACAGTGGTATTAGAGTCTGGTTTCGAGTGAAGGGACCAACTTAATTGTATCGAAAAACTTCCTGCAAGTGTGGGTGTGTTCCCGTAGGTGTGGGTGATACAAGTGTATGTGGAAGATAGAACTAGTGTGGGTGTGTTCCCGCATGTGTGGGTGATACAGGTGTATGTGGAAGATAAAACTTTCACTTGAGATGGGGCATTATGTATAGACTCACACTTGAGGGGGAGTGTTGAGAATTAAGTGTGAGGAAGAAGTCCCACAATGATTAGAAAAGGGAAGATTGAACACTATATAAGTGAGAGAACCCACACACATATCACCTTAAGATTTTAGGTGGATATGTGGTGTGTCTCTCACAAAGGTGTTTCCCAAATAGAAATGCTACATCGTTGACCCCCTGGATCTCCCTAATATATATATATATATATATATATATATATATATATATATATATATATATATATATATATATATATGTATATATATATATATATATATATATGTATATATATATATATATATGTATATATATATATGTATATATATATATATATATATATATGGAATACTACAATACACCCACTTATTTTTATGAAGGTGTGTTTTAGCAAGCATTAACTATAAAATGGTTAAATGCACCCTAAGGTGCAAGTTACTAAAACACTCCTTCTAAAAAGTAAGTGGATGTAAGTTAGTGTAACACCCCTTTTTAAATAATTTATCCTTCGTGTATGTTTGGTGTATTGTTGGCCTTGTATAAGGTATATGTGCTTAGATGTTTCGGTGTAGTGTCCTAGTGGGATAGATATACTTATGGTGTGGTTAGTAATGGTGAGGTATGGTAATAATAGTATGACCAATTAAAAATTAATTTAGTATCATTATTATTATTATGTTAATAATATTAGAATAATTAGTATTATTATTATTGCATTTAATTAAAAATAATGAGGTTGAATTAGTAAAACATTAAGGTGAGGGTATTAAGGAAAATTAAGCTTAATCAGAAATTAGAGGAGGATTAGTCATAACAGTTTTTGGAGAAACCAATGGAGAGCTAGGAAGAGGAAGAACTCTGCTAGGGCAATATTCATAGAGCAATTCGTAGGATTTTCTTCAAGAAATTGAGGTAAGGGGGAGAAAAGAGTCCATAATAGGTGATATTAACATGATGGGGTAGTGAGGGGTCCTTTCCCTTGTAGGATTTATGTGTATAATTGTTCTATGAATCTGATGCTTAGTGAAATTATTGTTGTGAATTCGATCTGGTTTAATTGAATTCTGGTATGAAATATTGTTGTTGTTGTTCTGTATGTTGCATTGTATGTGCAAATTTGTGTTGTTGCAGAATGAGAGTGACGAATCTAGATCTAGAAAAATGAAAGAACTGGATTTTGTAACATTAGATGAAAGAATAATATGAATGAGAGTGTAAAACTGGTGTAGAAAGCTTCCTAGGACTGGTATGAAGTGTGAAAACAAAAACCATAATGGACAGATTCAGAATGAAGAGGAAAACATGAAAATCTGGTGGTTTCTGTCCATACCCATAATAGGTAGGAACTTATGTGTATGGAATGGCGTGGAGATAGGGCATTACGCGTAATGCTAGGATAATAAATGTATGAAAAGTAATTTGGCAGGGCCATCTACCCATTTTCGTAGGTTACACGTGAGAATGATTGGCAATACACGTATGAGGGGGCTATACGCGTATTGACTTAAGAGTGGGAAGCAATACGCATATTGGAGGGCGTGGAAGCTGGTCCATATGCGTATGACCCGGTGTAATATGCATATGACCAGGCTTGAAGGTCAATTTTTGGTGTTCTGCGATTTTTGTCCCATTTTCACGTCCGATGTCGATTCTCTTGGTCTGAGGCATTGATGTTAGACCTTAGCACTTAATTAATCAAGGATTGGTGATGGAAAGTTAATTATTGTCGCTCCCTGGATTTCCATCCTGGTACAAACACGAAAGTGGCGTGGAAGAAGGTAGAGTCGCAAGCCATGCATTTTTATCCCGAAGGAACGGGAATGGTAATGCTGCACAAACCAAAGAAAAGAAAAGGAAGGACACAGGTCCTGCGAACCAAAGAATCTGGGTTCGGGAGTCGGTTGTGACCTGGGAAGGTATTAGCACCCCAGTTCGTCCTCCGTACCCGACGGGATCCACGCTTGCAAAGAAAATGTTTCAAAGGGTGAAGAAATGAAAGTTGCTGCAAAAAGAAAATGAACTGGATCTAGATAAAAGAAAAGAAAGGGGGAAATGTAGGGAAAATAAAAGAGTGTGCTCAAACGGGCCCTACCCCGCTGCCTACGTACCTCACTGGACATGAGGATCAGAGTCGTCGTAGTTCCCCTAACTAGGGGTGGAAAAGATTACTTGTGTCTTAAGGCTTGAACTGCATATGTCAATGCTCAGGTGTTGCAGGCTCGGACGACGAGTGCTTTACCGTCTTGCAAAATGATAAGTAGGAGCAAGTTCGTACGTAAAGAGTGAGGATGATGAGAAGAGAAGTCCCGAAGGAGAGATGTTTATTGTTTGTTCAGTGTTTTTTAGAGGTCTTTTAGGAGTGTGGCACAAGGAAGTGAACTCGAAATCTTTTCCATGGAATGTGTACTTGCTACTACATTCCAAGATGGAATAATAGAACAAGCACACCAAGTAAGGAGAATTTATCCAAGACTTGTTTCCAAGGGCAAGGGCCTAAGCTCACTAACTTTTTGAACTTATTAGATGTTTTAGTGATTAAAAATGAAGAATTGTTTTTTATGCTTTTTCTTGGTGAAGATGACCTCATGATCAGACTTGTGCATCATGCTAGACAAATGCACTATTCCAAGATGGAATCAATACATATGCCCCATGGAATAAGGCTATTGCACAAGAAGTCACTTCTTTCTTTATTAAGGTATTTTTTATGGTTTGTATGGAGATGAGAAAGAGAAGAAACCAAATGAGCAAAGGTAAAATAACTAAAGGGGGACTATTAAACCTAAAGTTATCATGCAAAGGTGGTCCTATGGTTAGTGAGGATTGAACTAACTATCCTAAAGAAAGGAAGAGAAAAGAAGAAGAGAAAGAGAAAGGAGAAGAAAGGAAAATAGAATACAACTCACTCCTCTAAAGGAGATGAGTTGTTTTCTAAGGGGAAGAAAAGAAGTTAAGAAAGTGATGGCATAAGGCATATCTTAAACACAAGTGAGAAAGCATAATTAAAGATGAAGAGAAAAGAATTGGAGATGTGGGAATCTCATCCACATCTCTCACTTACCAAAGCCCCTGAAATGGTTAGAAGCATAAACAAGTGGTAAGACAAAAGCAAGTAAAACCAAATGAGATACAAATGAACAAAATATCATACTAAAACATCACAACCAGAATTGAAATGTCCCCCACAAATGCCAAGATCAAGCATACCACATAAGATGAGAAGAGAATTAATCAAATCACAACAAATCAACACAAGCTATCATGAAAGAAACAAAAGCAAACATGGAATAGAAAATATCACACAAGATACACATGCTTCATAATCATCAAGACCAGAATCACATCCACACAAGAATGTGCACAAACAACTCAAGAGACCAAAGAAAGGTTCATGCAAGTTCCAACGCAAATAATATAAGAATGGGAAGTGAAGTGGACATGTGAACAAGTGTAAGGACAAGCAAACACAAACAAAATCAAGGCATGAGCATCAAGTGAAAAACCAGGGACCTAATCATGTTAAGAGGTGCCTAAGAAGCATGAGCAAGCATGGGAAGAAGCACACAAACTCCATCATAAGCATCAAAGATAATGGATGAACAAAAGAGGTGAGGTGAACATGTGTAAACACCCCAAATTTTCCCTCACTAAAGTTCACACCATGGCTTGTGGTCTTTTCATTTGCATAAGTTCAATCATATCATATCATGTTGCATTTTGCTTCACTGTATTGGTTCAAAGTCATATGCATATAGGGTTTGTGATCTGAGCAATCCATGGACTATTTGAGCCACTCCAAAAGTCTTCAATAATCTCAAGAGGTTCCATGTATATAAAAGCATCATATTATATCCTCCCAAGATCAAGAGAGTCAGAAAATCACAAGAACTAGCAAGGTATGGAAGCAGGGCCAGGTTTAACTGCACAGATGACCTAAAATTAGGGTTTTGGTTTCAGAGGCCATAACTCCAAATTTTTTGGTCATTCTTGTTTCTATTGGTCTCAATATGATATAAGGATCATGCATACCAAGTTTTATGGTAAAATTCATTGTGGAAGTCATCTGATCACTGGGTGACTTCTTGAGCAAGTCAGAGCCAAATCAGGGCATCTAAGGCCCCCAAACATGGACCCAAAATGGATTTTTCATCAAAATGAAGTTATATGGTCTTGATTTGACCATTGAAGTGATTTTAAGTTAACAAATTTGAAGAAAAGTGGGCTAAACCAAAAGTTGCCAAAAATGGAAATGACTTGTAATGTAAACTTTCCATTTTGGGAAAGTTTTTCAACCTCCTCTTTCTCAACCAAAAATGCTTCAAATGAAAAATTCTTGGTCATGAAAGTTGTAGATTGGATCATTCCCTTTTCAAAAAGTACAAGAACAAGGTCTAATTCATTTTGGAACTCAAGTTATGGCTTTCCAAAGTTGGCAAAAATCACATAATTCCAAGGTTCATGCCTAAGAGGGATTTTTGCAAAACCTCATGCCAAGCTATTTTATGACTTCAAATGGACTTCTACACCTCATAACATCATAATGCAATGCCTAAAAGTCAGAATTGGCCCAAGAATTTCCAAGTTTCATGACTTGTGCATGAAGAAACCAAGAAAGGGCCAAACTTCATGAAATTTGCAAAACCCCCCACAAACTTCAATCCACTTGCTAATTGGACTCAATCTGAATTCCATGGTTGCCCTTGAATCAAGCTGCGCAGGACATGCCCTTGTCCTTGGCCTGAATTTGCCCATACCTCAAAGGACACCTAACCTTGACTTTTTGCAAAATGAACCATACCAATCAGCATAGGCCACCAACAACTCTCTGACCTATCAAGACTTGATACATGGACCAAATACAAGCCATTACACACAAAAAGCAAGGCTGAATCCTCCCACAACTCAGCAACCACAAAAACTCCCTCTTATGTATTTCTCTTCGAAACTGATCACACAAGCTACAAACCTTCAAACAAATTTCATAGAACAACTCACCATCAACCCCTGATCATTTCCCACCCATCATTTTGCCCTGAAAAACACCATATCAAAAATACGATTTCTCTCCCCCTTTGAACTGAACTGCATCAAACTCACAAACCATCCACAAGAAACTCCAACCAAGCATCAAAGCTTCTTCAGGAAGATCATTGGAGGGGTTTTGAAGCCAAGAAGCTGCCTGAAAGCTCTAGGGTTGAAAGCTCCATCTCAGGTAGCTCTCTCAAACTTTTTTTCCAGAAATCTTTTTTTAAGTTATAGATTTGTTCCTTATGATCTCCTAATTACTCTGATCTTTGTGGTTTTGAAAATGGTGTAGAAATAAGGTTGTATGGTTGTTCTGAAATTTCTACCATTTTTGCTTTTTGTTTCGAATCTTGCTGGTGAGTGAAAATAAATGAGGTATGAGGTTAGGGATGAGTTTAGGAAGGTGAGAGGAACAAATCTGGAGCTTTAGAGCTCCAGAAATGACCTAGGGAGCGTTTTAGGAAATTCTCAGGTGAGGGGTGGCCGGAGAAGATGACCGGAGGTCATTTCCGGCCACCTGAAAGTCATTAATGCTTAATTAGAGTTTAGGGGTGAGTTTGAATCTGGAGCGTAGGATGAGGCTTCTCGCGCGTGTTTCAAGGGCTCAGATCATGTCATTAGCCCTAATTTCTGTTTATTTAATTTAATCATAATTAATTAGCTTAGGTGAAATCCAGACCATTCATTAGCATGCCAGTCAACCACAAACCCTCAGCTTTGAATCTGGATCATTGGATCAGATTACTTTTCCTTTTATTTTATTTTATTTCATTTTCTTTCTATTTAATTTATACATTTTATAAAAAATAGTAAAAAGACTTCAAAAATTCTGAAAATTTTTATTCAAGCTTTTATTAATTTTCAGAACCCAAAAATATTTTTATTTTTATTTTTTGCATAAAAAATTATTTTTAAATCATTTAAATGATTATTTTTAATTAGTTAATGAGAATTAATTAATTAAAAATACATTTAAGTATTTAAAAATCCCAAAAAAATTCAGAGAGTATTTTCAAACATTTAGAAACATTTACAAACTCACAAAACAAATTTATTTTTGGTTTTGGTCACACTTTGACAATTTTCATTTGAATTAGGGTTCTTAAATTTGAATATTTTTTAACCTTAACTTCAAAAATTCATAACTTTTAAACCAAAGTGAGTTTGTGAATGATTCTTTTTGCATTGTGTTATACAATGTTTCAATCTTCTAAAAACATTTTTGTTTCATTTTTATAATGCATTTTCAATTTGTTTGGTATTTTACCTTTAGGATCACCCTTAAAACCCTAGAAATTTAGGAAAATCATAAGTCTCTTAGGGTTTAGCTTCTGACCTTCCCCTTTGGGCAGTGAACTTGTATAGGTTTAGGGTCCCTTTGTTTCCATTTTCAATTTTTTATCTTACCATTTGCTTCTGATTTTGAATTTTTGCATCTCACATGATCATTAACCCTAATTTGCATCTTCATTTGCATCCATCTTGCATAAGCTTGCATACATGAACTTGCCATGACATTTTATGCATCCACATGATATATAAGACATATTAGGACATATTGAAATAATGTTTGATCATTGAATCATTCATTTTCCATGTTTTTGTTCTCATTTAATGTCATGCATTCATGAACCTTCATGCTTCTTACATGTCTCATTTTCATTCTCATCCTTTGTATGATCATCCTCATCTCATAACATACATTTATATCATCTCTTTGCATCATTAGAATCATGAACATGCTTCTGGTTTTGACTTTCATCTTTCCATTTCATTTCATTTTCAATTCATTTCACTTCCTTCTGCTAACTTTTCAGGTGGTAAGTGTTTGAGAAGTGAATTTGCCTTCACTTCTCACAATCTCTTCTCATATCTCTTATGCATCATTGCTGCATTTTTATTTTGTATTAGAGTGAGCTTGCTCATTCATGTTCCCTCCTCACTTTCTTTCTTCAAGCAACTTATCTTCTTAAGTGAAGTAAGTTGACTTGCTTCTTTCTGTTTCTCCTTTCATCCTGCTTCTTCCATGGTGGCTTTTCCTTGAAGATCTCTTGCAAGCCTCATAAACCCTAGGAATACCCAAGCATGATAACAATTAGGGTTTGATTATTCCCCCATTAGTTTTACCTTTGTGTCATCTTTGTGTCTTTTCTTCTCATCTCTTAATCAAGGACTAAACCTTAAAGGTTTTAAGGCTTTGTGATTAAGCTTATGCCTGCATCCTTCTATTAGGATGGAGTGCATAAATTTAATCCTAAGTGTTAAACCCTTAATGTGTTTAATTCCTTTAATCAATCCACTTTAATAATCACTAAGACATCAAACTTGTAACTTGGGCCTTGCATTAGGGTTCTAATTCTTCCTTAATTGGTTAAGAAGGACTAACCCTAGTGTTAATGGACAAGTCCCCCTCAAGTTGTCTTACAAACCATAAAATTCACTTCTTAATCTTACCATTAATTAAAATCCACTTTAATAAAGGTTTTTTTTTGTCATGAGGTTAATCCTTAATCATGGATTAAGTTGAGGTATCTTCCTCAGCTTAAATGTTCTCATCTATTATCCTTCTATTAGGATGGTGTAATAAATCCATTAAATCCTTGATTATGGCTTAAACTCATTACTTAACACTAAACAAAAACCCAAAAAACATCTAATTAATCACAAGTAGGTTAATGATCTTAATCCTACATCATGGTGATTAAGTGTGAGGTGCTTACTTCACACTTAAGGTACTCTCATTACCCCTTAATCAGAGGGAGGATGTGATGAGTTTACTAGCCCTTGGTTTAGGCTTAAGCTCATTATCTTATGACAAACTCCAAAAGCAATAAAAGATTGAAAACATCCAAAACAAACAATAATCGTCTCCTCTGGGATTCTTTTCTCACCTCGTTCACTCATAAACGAGAACTCGCTTCTTCCGTCTAATGCAAGACAGTTTGCGCCTGAGCCAGACAGGTCATACACTTGAGCATAGACAAGCAAGCAGTTCATCAGTCAATTCATCTTTTAGTCTCTTTGAGTCGAACTACGGTGTTCTGACTTCCTCATTGCACGAGAGGATACGTAGGAATAACTTAACAGTTATCGAACAAAAGTCTTTGTATATTCCCCCTCTTCCAGCATTATTCTTTAAGCCTCATATTCTTGAGCTTTGTACTCTTTTCATACACTGACACTTATTTTACTTCACTTCACATTTCTTTTACACTGACACTTGCATTCTATTCCAGCTTTAGCACACAAATAGCACTGATACTACCCCTTTTAAACACAAATCTTTCAAGTGTGGATCCCGTCGAATACGGCGGACAATCTGGGTGTTAATACCTTCCCAGGTTGTAACCAACCCCCTTTCTCAGTTTCTCTGGTTCGTGACCGTCTTATCCATCTTTTTTCCAGGTTTATGCAGCATTACCTTTCTCTCGGGATAAAAATGCCTAGCTGACGACTCTTTTCAGTTCACCCTTGTGTTCTCTCTTTCACCGATCGTTCGCGTCTGTACCCCTCTTGGCCCTGTGTCATCAGGTGGGAGCGACAACATGCATACACTTGTGAGAAACTTTAAAGACAAGTAACAAATAAAATTCTCAAAGCACACATACTAAGAAAAGACCAGGGATCAAACCTCATATAAAGACCTCTAAACACCCTATAGGAGTTGGAACAAGTGCCCTCCTAACTTAAGAACTAAGCATGCTAGCAAGAAGAAGCAAAATTAAGGCAATCTCAAATGAAAATTCAAATCAAATCACAAACACATGCAAAAAATATGCAAATAAGCATAGTAATTCATTAGTCAAGTGATAACATCATGCCAAAAGAGAAAAGTCATAATCATAAGCAATCTAAGTCAAAGGACCTCAAGAACACTAATTAGGGTTTTGAAACATCAAACTCAAGTCAATTATCCAAAATATTCACACATGCTTCTAAAAATCAGAAGCAAAATCATCCATAAACTACACCTTAATATGAATCAAATGCAAAAAAAACCAACTCAAAATTCAAATTAATGATCAAGATATAAAATCTACAAGTCAGTATGTATTTAAAATGAATTAAAAACAATTAATAAAGTGAAAATTAATTCCTACGTGGAAAATAAAAAATAAATGAAAAATAAAAATTAAATAAAATTAAATAAAATTAAAAGGAATATCCATGAATTAATTCAGAATTTTTGTGAACTTCTAACTATTTTTAAAAATCAAAAACCAAACTGAAATAAAAATAAAATAAAATAAAAGACCAAAGTGCCAGGGGTGCAGTTAGTAATGGTTTCAGTGCAAATCAATTGGGCTTAGGAGAGGGAAGGATGCAAATAGGAGTTTGATCCCAATAGAATCCAGCGCATATTACAATTGTTATCATGGAAATTCACATATATCTGGAAAAATATCAAGCCAATGGATCAAACCAAGGTACTAGATCAAGTCAACATCACAAGCAGGTCAAGAAACAAAGGGATCAGTGTGTGTGTGTACCATAGCTATGGTGTGATACGAAACAAAGTGAATTATTCAGAAAATAAAACAAGGAAGGAACACGTGCAAGGGAGGTGGTGTTTTTTAAAGCGTTGGCACAAGGTGAAGCGTTCAGATCAAGCATCCTACGGTCACAACATCATCTTCTTCAAATTCAAATTCAAACCTATTTCCAAAAACCGGTGACCGGAGCCCTAGCTCCGGCACCAGAAAATTCAAGTTTATGAACACAAATGCACAAAACACTTCAAACTGTCCATATCCAACAATTAACACACGCTCATTCCAAATATGGCATTGGATTTTCAAATAGATCAATGCACAAGCTAGATAGAAGACAAATAGTTTCAAACATCAAACTTAAATTCAACACAACATGCTCATTTCTTGCTCAAATCAAAATATAAACACATCAGAATCATCAGCATAACACGTAGATCACATTGCAAACATCTAATTTCAAATCCAGATCAAAGAATTCCAGAGCATACCTGAGGTTGAAGATCCTTCAAAACACCAAGAAAATACTTCTCCAGCTGCAGATCCACTCCTTTTAACTTCTATTTGCAAAATAAATGCAAAAGAAACCTTGAAACCTCCTAGATCTTGAGATTCAACACCAACTGCACTTGAATGGCACTTGATGAAAACCTTGCTTTCAGCTTGAATTGGTGGTATATTTATGATCCTTAGAGCTCACTAAACAAGAATATGGAAAGAGATTGAAGAATGAGAGCCTGAATAGAGAGATTCGAAGGCTTTTGTTTTTGTGCATAAAACTTTGAAGTTGATGAATGAGAGAGAGCTAGGGCTGAAGTTTGTGTGCAATAGCTTTTATATCATCCATGTATCACACTGATTAGGGTTTGTGAAACTTTGCACGTGGGAAGAGTGAAATTGAAATGAATTTGCCAAAATGCAAAAATGATGTGTGAGGGTGAAATCCTCGTGCACTTCCCATGCTCCTTGCACATGTTGATTCTCTTGTTATAACTTGCTCAGCAATGCTTTAATCCTGACCATTGGATGGATAGATCATGCTATTCCCATGCTTTTGCATTTTTGCACTATGAAATACTCACTTATCCATGGACGAAATTATTGAATTCTCTTGATCCAAATGTGTTTCATGCAATGCCTTGTGATGTCATGATCTCAATTTTCCCATAGGTTGGCTTGAAAATGAGTTAAATGAGTTTTTGCAAATGGTAGAAACCTGGAAATATGGTAAAACCCTAAAAATGGATGAATTTCGATTGGCCATAACTTTCAAACCATGAGGGCTATGAACATGTTCTTGTACTTTTTAGAAATGGTAGATCATACTTTACAACTTTCATGTTCAAGGGAAATTCATTTGGAGTCATCTTGGCTATGTAAGAATCACTTGAAGATTAGGGCAAAACTTGCTAAATTTGGAAAGTTAGTTACATGCCTTATGTCCAAAAATAGAAAGTCCTTCAAAACCTCTTGATTCTTGATCTTTGACTTTGCCAAACCTCTTATATAACCTTAATAATATCCCTTGGCTTGAAAAGTGGGATTGGAACCCTTGAATCATCACAGTTGACCTTTCAAATAATCAGTTTGACCAATTTCTTCTTATGCAAGCAATTGATGAAATAACTGCCTTCCTCAATGAATGTTCTCACCAAATTTCATCCATAGAATTCACATATAATATGAAGGACTTTGCCCACATGAAATGTCCAAAGTCATAAAGAATCCCTGCTTGATCATGAAACCCTAATTTGAGGACCATTTGTGTAGGAGCTTGCCATTCCTTGGATCATCTGATAATCTCCCAACCTTATGGGCTCTTGTAGAGGATCTTGAGCTTGTAAATACCATGTAGACACTTCATGGGACTTGGCCAAGGTCACTTGACTTCTTGCTTTGACTTGTAAGGCTTCAAAATGCACCAATGATTGATCATATGCCCAATGCTAGAATATGAGAATGTTATGCTTCATTTTTCTATGCAAAAATGCTAAGGATATGACATGATTATGATGATTATGATATGAGGATGATGCTAAAAGAAGAGGGCAAATTTTGGGTGTTACAGTTGCTCCTATTCAAGCAACTGTTAATCTGAAAAGGACGATAACACAGGCTATCGACCGTTCAAGATAAACTGTGGTTTGAATACCAAGAAGACCTGAAATTTGCACTCTGCTGGAGAATGCAAGCAATGGGAATTAAACCCAACACTCTGGGTGACTGAAGTGAAGACAAAGCAGACAAGCTCCTTCTAAAGAACTGTTATGCCAGATAAGAAACACTTAGACAGACGAGTCTTCTTCAAGCAAACTTGTTATGCGACGAATTGGACATACGAGCCCTCTTCATACATTTTGCAAAAATATATGATCTGAGACAGACGAACCTCCTTCGGACAAACCTGTTACGCCAGGACCGGTGATGCACTTAAGTCTGTGGGATAGACATGCATAATCAGGATAGATGAACCCTCTTCATATATTCTCCGTAGATACATGGTCTAAGACAGACAAGCCTTCTTCAGATAACCTGTTACGCCAGGTGTAACATCAGGATTGGATGAACCCTCTTCACAAATCTTGCGTAGATAAGTGGTGCTTGAGACAGATGAACCTCCTTCGGATAAACCTGTTACACCAGGACCGGTAACCATTTTGACATTTAATCCCACCATCAGGACTTCAAACCTCTTCAACACACACAAGTATTGGATGATCATTAAGAGAACACAGACGAGTGCCATAAGTCAATGATACAAACGAATATCAGACGATGATCTAAGAAACACAGACGAGCGCTTCAGGCAATGATACAGACGAATATCAGCCACTGATATATACGAATACCAGAAATCCAACACAGACGAGCATTCGGAGTAGTAATACAGACGAGTACCAGAAATCCAACACAGACGAGCATTTGGAGTAGCAATACAGACGAGTACCAGAGCGATTATCAAATCAGCACATATGGATATAAGCTAACACAGACGAGTGTGAGGGAATGCAGACGAGCAACAAGCAGATATCAAACATAGACGAGTGTTGGGGAATGCAGACGAGCATCAAACAATTATCAAACACAGACGGGGTGTTGGGGAGTGCATACGAGCATAGATATCAAACACAGACGAGTGTTGGGGAATGCATACGAGCAACAAGCAAAGATCGAACACAACCGAGTGTTGGGAAATGCAGACGAGCAACAAGAAAATATCAAACACAGACGAGTTTTGGGGAATGCACACGAACAAAAGCAAAGTTCCCTGACTGGCAACAAGAATCACAACTCTACAGGGGAGAATTAGGTCAAGATGCTTTGACACTGCATAACTCTGGCTGGGGAGATGAATAATTGTTTGTATCATCACAATGGCCAAAAATAAATTGGCGACTTCTCTGGGGAATATTTCAATGATGGGAGTAAATCCCAATCATGACCTCTGTGGGGAAATCAGGCGTTCATCTGCTTGCTGGGAACACTTCACTTGTGGAAAGCTAATCCGCTTGGGGATGAAAGCTCTTCAATTAACCTTGAAGTTCTGTTGGGGATTCCACCTGCTCTAACTCAGCTGGGGAACATTCTCTGCTTGGGGAGATACGACGCCACCCTGCAAAAACTGCAACAACAGTATATGCACATGTGCCCCGAGGATTTGCATGGTATGATCTGTTCATCCATCGTCACTCGAAACTCAAAGATAGTTTTAAATGTTTCCCTGCAATGTCATTTTTTTTATAGAAAATAACATGTTTCATATGCAATGCTCTTTTTTGCCAAAAATTCAGGACATTTTTGCAAACAAAGTAAACAAAACACAACACAACTTTTGGCTGAATATTCATTTATTGAATTGCCTCTGAATAGGCAAATTTTTACATCAGGAAGCAACTACCTGGAAAGAGGTAGCTACCATAAAATTGAGAAAAGAAACTATCCTAATGGCAATGTACACGGCATCCCGATGAGTTTCCTTCCTGCTATGACCAGCATGTCTTTAAGACTTTCCGTTCTTGCCTTCACTTTCTGAAGAAGATGAGGGAACTGATTCCTACCCTTCTGTTATTGTCAGACTGTTTGAAACGGTGATTTGGTTCAGATTACCCGGATCGCAGTTATTCTCTTATTCCCTTGTTTTGCGTGGATCGCCCTTTCGGGTTTTCAATCCATCGGGATACCCTTTTTTGCCTGAGCTGTCCGATGTGGCTTTTCAACTCAGCGGGTGTACTTTTACTTTTATTTTTATATTTCCCTAACTTTTGCCCGAGCTTTTTATTCTGTTTTTTAGCTCGCCGGGATGCCCTTTTCTTGCCTGGACTTTAATTCTGTTTTTGTGTCCAGCGGGTCTTTTTATGCGAAGTATTTTTTAACTGCGTCCGAGTTAACAGGGGATTGGAAGTCTTCTCCATCCATAGTGGTGAGCATCAGTGCCCCACCTGAGAAAACATTCCTTACTATGAATGGGCCTTCGTAGTTTGGGGTCCATTTGCCCCTGTGATCTGAACCTGGAGGAATGATCCTTTTGAGTACAAGCTCACCTACTTGATACTCTCGAGTACGTACTCGTTGGTCGAATGATCGCTTCATTCTCCTCTGATAAAGTTGACCATGACAGATAGCCGCTAATCTCTTTTCCTCAATTAGACACAACTGGTTATATCGAGCACGTACCCATTCAGCCTCATCAAGCTTCACCTCCATCATCACACGTAAAGAAGGAATTTCTACCTCCACAGGCAATACTGCCTCCATGCCATACACCAGGGAGAATGGAGTTTCCCTGGTTAACATCCTGACTGACGTTCGATACCCATGCAGCACGAATGGTAACACCTCATGCCAATCCTTGTAGGTGACAACCATCTTCTGCACAATCTTCTTAATATTCTTATTAGTTGCCTCTACCGCGCCATTCATCTTTGGCCGGTAAGGAGAAGAATTGTGATGTTGAATCTTGAAGTCCCGACATAACTTTGCCATCATCTTATTGTTTAAATTAGAACTATTATCAATAATGATTCGCTCGGGCACTCCGTATCTGCAAATGATGTCTCTCTTTAGAAACCTGGCTACCACTTGGCGAGTGACATTGGCATAAGATGCTGCTTTAACCCATTTGGTAAAGTAATCAACCACAACCAATATGAAGCGATGACCATTCGAAGCAGTAGGCTCTATCTTCCCGATCATGTCAATGCCCCACATAGAAAAGGGCCAAGGATATGACATGACGTTGAGAGGGCTAGGAGGAACATGCACCTTGTCTGCATAAATCTGGCATTTGTAGCACTTACGGGCGTACGAACAACAATCTGCATCCATTGTTAGCCAAAAGTACCCTGATCTCAACAACTTCTTAGCCATAGCATATCCTCCTGCATGAGTACCGAAGGATCCCTCGTGGACTTCCTACATTAACAAGTATGCTTTGTGTCTATCCACACATCTGAGCAAGACCATGTCAAAGTTCCTCTTATACAGGACCCCGTCTGCATTCAAGAAGAAGCTAGCAACAAGTCGTCTCAAGGTCTTCTTGTCGTTGAATGATGCCCCAGCTGGGTATTCTTGTTTTTCTAGGAAGAGCTTAATATCAAAGTACCAAGGTTTCTCATCAGACATTGCGTCTACAGAGAAAGCATAAGATGGTGAATCAAGCCTGGAAATGTCAATCCTGGGCACATAGTTCCAACACAAGACTTTGATGGACAAAGAAAGATTAGCCAATGCATCGGCAAATTGATCCTCATCTCGTGGTATATATTGAAGCTTAACCGTTATGAAGAACGTCAACAGTCTTCTGGCATAATCCCTATAAGTAATTAAGTGTTCTTGATGTGTATAGCACTTGTCGGTAATCTGGTTGATAAAGAGGGCCGAATCTACGAATACATCGAGGGTCTTAATCCGAAGATTAATAGCCTCCTCTATTCCCATTATGCACGCCTCGCATTCCGCTTCATTGTTGGTACAACCAAAAGTAATTCTGGTAGTGAAGGGAAAGTGAACACCTTCGGGGGTGATAAGAACAACACCAACTCCGCATCCATTAATATTGACTGCCCCATCAAACATCAACTTCCATTTGGATTCAGGGTCAGGCTCCTCCTCGGGAAGTGGTTCCTCGCAATCTCTTTCCTTGAGGTACATGATGTCCTCATCAGGGAAATCAAACTTCATCGGCTGATAGTCGTCTTCAAGTGGTTGATGTGCAAGATAATCTGATAATACACTTCCTTTGATGGCTTTCTGGGAAGTATAATGTATGTCATACTTTGTTAAGATCATTTGCCACCTTGCAACCCTTCCTCTTAACACTGGTTTCTCGAAAATATACTTGACGGGGTCCATTTTTGAGATGAGCAACGTGGTGTGGGTTAACATGTACTGTCTCAGTCGGCGAGCAGCCCATGCCAAAGCACATCAAGTTTTCTTGAGCAGTGAATAACGAGATTCACAGTCGGTAAACTTTTTTTTAAGGTAATAAATAACATGCTCTTTTCGACCAGACTCGTCATGTTGGCCTAACACACACTCCATCGACCCTTCTAACTCAGTCAAGTACATGATAAGTGGCCGTCCTGGAACTAGAGGCATTAGGATCGGAGGCTCCTGCAAATATTCTTTTATCTTTTCAAAGGCTCTTTGGCAGTCCTCATTCCACCATACCGTTTGTTCTTTTCTTAACAATTTGAAGATTGGCTCGCATGTGGCAGTTAGATGAGATATAAACCGTGAAATGTAGTTCAATCTCCCTAAAAACCCACACACTTCTTATTCTGTTTTTGGTGCAGGCATCTCTTATATTGCTTTTACTTTTGCAGGATCTACCTTAATTCCCCTTTGGCTAACAATGAAACCCAACAAGTTACCGGAACACACTCTGAAAGTGCACTTGTTTTGACTTAACCTCAATATGTACTTTATCAACCTATCAAACAATTTTTTGAGATTGACCAGATGCTCTTCTTCGTCCCGGGACTTGGCAATCATATCGTCCACATAGCATTCAATTTCCTTGTGTATCATATCATGGAATAAAGTTACCATAGCCCGTTGATACGTTGCCCCGACATTCTTTAACCCAATAGGCATAACTTTATAACAGAATGTACCCCACAGAGTAATGAACATCGTTTTCTCCCTGTGTTCCAGCGCCATCTTAATTTGACTATACCCGGAGAAGCCATCCATGAAAGAAAATACCGAGAACTGAGTGGTGTTATCTACCAGCACATCAATGTGAGGTAATGGAAAATCATCCTCTGGACGTGCTCTGTTTAGATCCCGATAATCGACGCACATCCGGACCTTGCCATCTTTCTTTGGTACAGGCACAATGTTAGCTACCCAAGGTGGGTAACTAGTTACAACAAGGAACCCGGCATCCCACTACTTTTGAACTTCCTCCTTGATCTTCATTGCCATATCAGGGCGAGTTCTTCTCAGCTTTTGCTTTACAGGAGGACAATCTTCCTTTAGTGGCAACTTATGTACAACGATGTCAGTATCCAGCCCTGACATATCTTGATACGATCAGGAAAAGATATCCACATATTCACGTAGCATACCAATCAACTCCTTCTTTACCTCGGCCTGCAGACTGGCCCCAATCTTTATCTCTTTCTTTACATCCTCAGACCCGATGTTGATGATCTCTATTTCTTCCTGATGAGGCTGAATGACCCTTTCCTCTTTTTTCAACAACCTAGCCAATTCTTCCGGGAGTTCACAGTCTTCCTCAACCCCTTCATCAGCTTGGTAGATAGGATTGTCGAAGTCATGCATAGTCATAGCAGGAACGTTATCATAGGAATCCGAATGATCAACACTGCACAAATGATGTGCTTATTTCATAATCTATTTGTTTTTTTCTTTCAAAAGAGACACAAACACACAGGGAGTTCACATGCCTTTCTCGGCAAAACTCACCTTTAACTGCACTAACAACGAAGCTGAATACGAAGCTTGCATTATGGGTCTTGAGGAAGCCATTGACCTCAGGATCAAGACTTTGACTGTGTTCGGAGATTCAGCTCTGGTAATTAATCAAACCAATGGCAAATGGTACACCCACCAAGATCATCTGATACCTTATCGGGACTATACAAGGAGGTTGTTGACTTTCTTCACAACGGTCAAGCTTGAGTATATCCCTCGAGACGAGAATCAATTTGCAGACGCTCTGGCTACCATTTCATCCATGATCAAAGTTCAAGCTGCCAACTTTGTGCCTCGGATTTCAGTATCCAGACTTGATAGACCAACTTACGTATTCTCTGCAGACCTGGCCAAAGATGATAAGCTTTGGTTCCACGACATTAAGTGCTTCTTGGAGGATCAAACATACCCACCTGGGGCATCTTCCAATGACAAGAAGACCTTAAGAAGGCTAGCTGGTAGTTTCTTCCTGAATACTGACGGTTCCCTGTACAAGAGAAACTTTGATATGGTACTCCTCAGATGTGTCGATAAGACAGAAGCGGACTTGTTGATGCACGAAGTGCACGAAGGATCCTTTGGTACGCATGCTGGAGGGCATGCTATGGTTAAAAAGTTGCTAAGATCAGGCTATTACTGGATCACAATGGATGCAGACTGTTGTGCTTATGCCAGAAAATGTCATAAATGCCAGATTTATGCGGATAAAGTGCATGTGCCTCCGAATCCTTTGAATGTGATGTCTTCACCCTGGCCCTTCGCCATGTGGGGCATTGATATGATTGGCAAGATTTAACCGACTTCTTCAAATGGCCACAGATTCATCCTGGTTGCCATTGACTATTTCACCAAGTGGGTTGAAGCAGCTTCATATGCAAATGTTACAAGGCAAGTGGTAGCCCGATTTCTGAAGAGAGATATCATTTGTCGGTACGGAGTTCCCGAGCGAATCATTACTGATAATGGTTCCAACTTGAACAACAAAATGATGGCAGAACTGTGCCGGGACTTCAAGATCCAACACCACAATTCTTCTCCTTACAGGCCAAAGATGAACGGCGTTGTAGAGGCGGCTAACAAGAATATCAAGAAGATTGTGCAGAAGATGGTAGTCACCTACAAAGACTGGCATGAAATGCTACCGTTTGCCTTACATGGGTATCGTACGTCAATCAGAACATCCACTGGGGCAACGCCGTATCAGCTTGTGTATGGCATGGAGGCAGTCCTACCTGTTTAAGTTGAATTACCCTCCCTGCGGGTACTGATGGATGTTAAGTTGAACGAAGCAGAGTGTGTCCGATCCCGATACGAACAACTAAATCTGATTGAAGAGAAGAGATTAGCTGCAATCTGTCACGGGAAGCTGTATCAGAAAAGAATGAAGAAAGCCTTCAATCAGAAAGTCAGGCTCCGAGAGTACCAAGTAGGAGATCTTGTGCTGAAAAGACTCCTCCCTCCTCATACAGACCACAGGGGCAAGTGGACTCCGAATTATGATGGTCCATTCATAGTAAAGAAATTTTTCTCTGGAGGAGCACTGATGCTCAGTACTATGGATGGAGAAGACTTCCTGTCCCCTGTAAATTCAGATGCAGTTAAAAAATACTTCGCATAAAATGACCCGCTAGACATAAAAACAGAATGTAAGTCCAGGAAAAATAGGGCATCCCGGCGAGTCAAAAAACAGAATAAAAGACTCGGGCAAAAATAAGGGAAAATAAATAAAAATGTACACCCGCTGAGTTGAAAAGCCGCATTGGACAACTCAGGCAAAAAAGGGTATCCCGGTGGATTGAAAACCCGAAAGGGCGATCCACGCAAAATAAGGGAATAAGCAAACAACTGCATTCTGAATTCATCTGTATCACTTACAACCTGGCAAGCTCCGAAAGGTACGAGCGTCGGTCAGAATCAGCCTTCTTCAGAAGGCAAGGTGAGAAGAACGTCAATGTCATATGAGTCATAGCAAAAGGGAAGCTCCTTGAAGCATCATCAACATTGCCACTGTCTTTTTGCTTCTCAATTTGTAACGATTTCCTCATTTCAGGGGATCTGTTTCTCTGACTGTATCTTGCCAATTCAGGGCACGTAAATTAATAAAATCAGATTTTCAGTCACACACTGTCTCGTACTCTTTTATTTGCAAAAATGTCTGATGTCATTAATTTGTTGATCGCATAAATACAGATGCGTCTTTCCTAAACTACATGCTTGCAGGAAATATGCTTACTCCCGAGAGTGTCTAAAATCCTATGATGGAATCCAGTAAGGGATACCTCGGGGTACTTGTGCGTTTCTTTGTCTTTATAGGATTGCAGGTAATTCAAAGCACAACATGGGGCATGAAAGTTTCTCCCCAGTAGGCTGCCAAATCATTGTTTCCTCAGCACACCTTCCAAACAACACCAGAGATACTTTCTCCCCATCAGAGTTGCCAGGCATCACTTCTCCAACATTTCCTTCAAAGGGCAGCACCAGGGGGTGTTCATATTCCCCAACTGAGTTGTCAAGTATCATCCTCAGCAGGATCCCCACAGAAATCTCTAGGAAGATCTTTCAGTGATCATTCTTCTTCCCCAGCTAAGTGCTAGACAGGGAACTATCTCCCCGTAGAGTTTCAGCCTCTATCCAGAAAAGCAACGCCTGAAGATTTCACAACAGAGTGACGAAAGCTTCTACAGACCCCAACTGGGTCCCTCATTACCAAGATAGGTTTATCAAATGACCTACTTCCCATGCAGAGTCTTGTATGACGGATCTACCAATGATCCCATCCCCAGCTGGGATATCCACTTCAAGCAGATCAGCCAGAAATCTCCACGGCAACGAGATCCGAATCCCGGAGCGGTGTCTTTGAATAATCATAGCATTCGCATCATATTTTCCCCACAGAGCGTAGCATTCCGTCTAATACGGAGCATTACGGAAAAAAAATCAAACATATTGCATAATCATAAGCAATGTGTCGAACCGAACACTCGCAAATAATGACAATCCATCAGCAAAATACAGAATATTTCCCAAATTCCCCACCAAAAAGCCAAAGCATTTCCCTTACAGATACACACTCCTTTTGGCACTTGTCCGTGTCACCACTCCCCAGTAAAGTCGCCCGAGCATTCTTTACAAACAGACACTTATATATTACAGATACTTCTCGACACTCGTCTGTGTCATATCCCCAGAAGAAAGCCAAAGCGTCCCCTTTGCACTCACAGATTCATATGCAATCCCCTGACACCCGTCCGTGTCACCTTCCCCGACATAGTTACCTAAACACTTTGCAAACCAGATACTTGTTTATAATACACTTTTTTCGACACCCGTCCGTGTCGCACTCTCCCCAGCAAGTTAAACACTCGTCTGCGTCTCACTCATCACTTTCTACTCATACCGATACTCGTCTGTATCTTGTATATGCCACTTATATCCCCTCAGATTTGACACTCGTCCGTGTTCTTTGTTAACTAGTTGGTACTCGTCCGTATCATCATCTCTGAACATGCGTCAAGCGTTTGTTTCTACTGATACTCGTCTGTATCATAGTCTTAAGGATGCTTGTCCGCATCCTTAATCTATACACCGTGTCAAACACTTATGTCTTTTGAAATTTAGACACTCGCTTGTGTCTACCCTTCCCCAGGAGAGTCCCCAGCAAATCTTGTTGATCTATTTCCTTTCTATCTGACATTCGTCCTATGTCATGATACCTTCCGGCAGCCGTACCTTGCCAGGTGATCGTCCTTCACCTTTTCGATGATCGTCCTTCATCACCCCCCGGTGGAGTCTCTATTCATTAGAACCCCTTCTTATCCGACATTCGTCCTATGTCGTGATATTTTTAGCAGCCGTCCCCTGCTAGGTGATCGTCCTTCACCTCTTGATGATCGTCCTTCATCATTTTATCTGATGGCCATCCCCATCGTTGATCTTATTTTCTGGCATTCGTCCTATGTCATGATAAACCCTGAGAGCAGCCGTACCCTGCTAGGTGATCGTCCTTCACCTCTTGATGATCGTCCTTCATCATGCTTATCCGATGGCCGTCCCCATCGTCGACCTTTTTTATCCGGCATTCGTCCTATGTCGTGATACTTTCGGCAGCCGTACCCTGCCAGGTGATCGTCTTTCACCTTAGATGACCGTCCCTCATCTTGTCCCCAAAAGAGCAGCCGTCCCCTGCCAGGTGATCGTCCTTCACCTTTGATGACCGTACCTCATCATTTATTTCATTTATGCCTTGAGCTCGATGGTCGTCCCCATCATTTACCTGTAATCCCCAGAGAGTCTTATAGCTTTACCTGATGGCCGTCCCCATCATAATCTCTTATATCCCCAGCTTGTCGGCCTTCCCCGTCATTGTTTTACTTCCTGCATTTTCCCCAGCATGTCGGTCGTCCCTGTCATTGCTTCATCCCCAGCAGTCATCCTCTGCTTGAAGGTCGTCCTCCATCGCTCGCACTTTATAAATATACTTTACTTCCTTTAACAATCTATATCCCTTTTCTTCTTCATTCTGTAAGTGCAAATTTTGGACTGTCTTTGGTATTCAACCACAAGTTATCTTGTTTGAATGATAAGTCGTCGCTTACATCCTGCACAGCTAACTCATGCTTGAATAGGGGCAGCTGTAAACACCCCAAATTTGCCCTCACCCATTCACACCATGGCTTGTGATCTCTTCATGTGCATAAGTTCAATCATGGCATCTCATATTGCATTTTTTGCTTCACTGCATTAGTTCAAAGTCATCTGCATCTAGGGTTTGTGATCTGGGCCATCCCTGAGCCATTTGAGCCACTTCAAAGGTCTTCAATCACCTTAAGAGGGGTCCATGTGTGTTCAAGCATCATATTATATCCTCACAAAGTCAAGAAAATCAATGAATCACAAGAACTGAGAAAGGCATGGAAGCAGAGTCAGGTTTAACTGCACAGATGACCTAAAATTAGGGTTTTGGTTTCAAAGGCCATAACTCCAAATTTTTTGGTCATTCCTGTTTCTATTAGTCTCTATGTGATATGAGGATCATGCATATCAATTTTCATGAAGAAAATCAATGAGGAAGGCATCTGATCAAGAGATGACTTCTTGAGCAAGTCAGTGCAAAATCAGGGCATCTAAGGACCCCAATGACCCAACCAAAGGGTGTTCTCCATCATTTTGAGTGTGTATGGTCCTTATTTGATCATAGAAGATGTTATAAGTTCACAAAATTGAAGAATTTCAAGCCATTTGCAAAGTTGCCTTTTTGGGAAAGTGACTTGTAATGTAAACTTGCCATTTTGGGAAAGTTTTTCAACCTCCTCTTATTGATTCAAAAATGCTTCAAATGAGAAAACTTTGGTCATGAAAGTTGTAGATTGGATCATTCCCTTTTCAAAAAGTACAAGAACTCTTTCTAATACATTTTGGATTAAAAGTTATGGCTTTGCAAAGTTGGGAAAAATCATTGAATTTTCACTTTTGCACAAAAGGGAAAAGTTGCAAAACCTCATACCAAGGCAAAATGTGACTTCAATGTGACCTCTAATCATCATACAAACACAATGCAATGCCTAAAATTCAGATTGGCCCAAGAAATTTCTCATTTTCATGCCTTGATGTCCAAGTATCATAAACCATTTTTCATAAAAATCACAAAGAGGGAAAACTTGCAAGAAGGGTTCCTTTGGTTTTGTTTGGTCTCTAATCATTATCAAAGTATCATAGCAACATTGTATGGTGCATTTTGCTGCATATTGCCCAAGAGATGTCACATGTCCATGGCCAAAAATCACAAAGTGTAACAAGTTGCAAAATTGCAAAACATGTGAGATCTCACCCTTCATCCATTCCAGCTCACATCAATTGATCCAAGAGTCATCCTTGAACTCAGCTGATGCAGTACAAGCCAAGAAACCAACTCTGCCACAGCCCATGCCTCAAGTACACCAAACCTTGACTTTTTGCAATTTCTCCCATGCTCTTGGAATAGTGATCAGCAGCCTCTACTAACCTGCTCCACAGCCTACTCAAACATTATGGGAGTGATATAGCAACTGATTTGGCATAGAAAACACACACAATCCAACTTGCACAAAATCTGTCCCAAACTTCTTCTCTGAAAAATCTCTTCACACAGCCATCAAACTTCACTTTTTCTTTCACCAACAAGTCACAAATCACCCTTAGAACAAAAACCACCCCCTGAAACAGCTTGAAACATCACACACCAAGACCTCCATTTCTGCTACACCAGAGCAAAACAGCCATAACCAACCATTCTCAAAGCTCTCCAAGCTTCATTTCATCATCAGGGTGTTCGAAGGAGAGGGATTACACCAAGTTTGAGGCCAGAAAGCTCCAAAGTTCAAAGCTCTAGTTCAGGTATCATCAAGAACATTTTTTCCAGAAATGCAATCTCTTGTTATAGGATGATAGAGTTTGTTTCACTGATCATGTTAAGCTTTGAAACACTGAAAATGGTTGAGAAATGAGTGTGTATGCATGTTCTGAAATTTTTGCAGTTTTCTTGATTTTGCTCGAATCTTGTTGTTGATGCATTGTAAATGTGATTTTGTGATTGATTCATGTTTGGGGTGATATGCTTGTTTCATTTTGATCCTCTTGTTTTTCATTGATTATGAATTTTTGGCAAATCACGCATAATGAATCAATTCATTCTAGCTTGAATCGATTCATGCTGTTGAGTGGTTCCTGGATTTCGCAAAATAAATCGATTCATCCTTTGATGTATCGATTCATGCTGTTTAACTAATTCTGTTTTCTCAAAAATTGATCAGTATGAATCGATTCATCCAAACTTGAATCGATTCATTCTTATGTTAACCAATTTTAATTCATTTTGTTTGTATTTTATTTGCACAAATTTTAAAAAATAGCAAAACATGTTAAAAAATTCTGAATTTTTTTGTCAAGCATTTCATTAATTTTCAGAACCCAAAAATATTTTTATTTTTAATTTTTGCATTAAAAATTATTTTTAAATCATTTAAATGTTTATTTTTAATTAGTTAATGGAAATTAATTAATTAAAAATGCATTTAGGTATTTAAAAATCACAAAAAAAAATTCACATTGCATTTCAAAACATTTAGAAACATTATCAAACTCTCAAAACAAATTTCTTTTTGGTTTTTGATGCATTTTGAAATTTTCATTGGAATTAAATTCATTTAAAGGCAATATTTTTGTTCAAACTTGGAAAAATCCATTCTGCCTAACCATTGAGAGTTTGATGATGGTTCTTTTTGCATTGCATCCTTCATAGCATGTAGTTTATAGGATAAAATTGGTTTGAATTTATCTTCCATTTTCAATTTGTTTTGCATTTTTCATTGTGAGGTGCCTTGAAACCCTAGTTGACTTAGAAAAATCATAACTTCCATTAGGTTTAGATTTAGGTCTTCCCCTTTGGGCAGTGAACTTATGTAGGTTTAGGGTTCCTTTGATCTAATTTTCAATTTTTTATCATGTCATTTGCTTCTGATTTTGAATTTTTGTATTGCATATTGTATGTAAACCCTAATTCTTGCCTTCCTTTGCATCCATCTTTCATTTGCTTGCATTCAAGAGCTTGCCATGACATTTTGTGCATCCTTAGGACATATAAGACATCATAGGACATATTAGAATCATGTTTGATCATTGCATCATTCCTTTTCCATGTTATATGTTCATTTCATTTCATAAACATTCATGAACTTTCATGGTTCAAAGCATGCTTCATTTGTATCCTCATCCTTGTATGATCATCCACAACTCTTGACATATGTTTGCACCATCTCTTGACATCATTTTCATCATGGGTATGTTTCTGACTTTGGCCTTTGCCCATCCATATGCATTGTTTCATCTCATTTCTTCCCTTATGCATCTTGTACTAACTTTTCAGGTTAATGGCAAGTTTGTTTGGGAGGTGGATTTGCCTTAACCTCCTACCTCTTCTCACCTCATCATTTTACATCCTTGCTGTATTTTTACTTGTCTTTGAGTGAGCTTGCTCACTTGTGCCTCTCTTCCCTCTTTTCTCTTCTCATCTCATCCCTTTTCTATCTTGCTTCTCCTTGGTGGCTTCCTTGAAGATTTCTCCTCTTAAGCCTCACAAACCCTAGGACTTCCAAGCATGATAACATTTTAAGATTGTTTAGTCCCCCTTAGACTCTTTCCTTTGAGTTTTCTTTGAGTCTTCTCTTCTCACCTCATAATCAAGGACTAAACCTTCAAGGTTAAGGCTTTGTGATTAAGCTTATGCCTGCATCCTTCTATTAGGATGGAATGTATAACTTTAATCCTAAGGGTTAAACCCTAAATGTGTTTAAATCCTTTAATTAATTCACCTAATAATCATTAAGACATCAAGCTTGTAACTTGGGCCTTGCATTAGGGTTCTAATTCTTCCTTAATTGGTTAAGAAGGACTAACCCTAGTGTTAATGGACAAGTCCTCCTCAAGTTGTCTTACAAACCATAAAAATCACTTCTTCATCTTATCATTAATTAAAATCCATTTAATAAAGGCTTTGTTTTGTCATGAGATTAATCCCTAATCATGGATTAAGTTGAGGAGCCTTCCTTAGCTTAAATGTTCTCATCTACTATCCTTCTATTAGGATGGTGTAATGAGTCCATTAAATCCCTGATTATGGATTAAACTCATTACTTAACACTAAATAAAAACAACAAAAACATCTAAATAAGTACAAGTAGGTTAATGATCTTAATCCTACATCATGGTGATTAAGTGTGAGGTGCTTACTTCACACTTAAGGTATTCTCATTACCCCTAATTAGAGGGAGGATGTGATGAGTTTACTAACCCTTGGTTTAGGCTTAAGCTCATTAACATATGACAAATTCAAAAAGCAATAAAAAACTGAAAACACAAAAACAAACGATAATCGTCTCCTCAGGGATTCTTTTCTCATCTCATTCACTCACAAACGAGAACTCGCTTCTTCCGTCTAATGCAAGACAGTTAGCACCTGAGCCAGACAGGTCATACACTTGAGCATGGACAAGTAAGCAGTTCACAAGTCAATTTACCTTTCAGTCTCTTTGAGTCGAACTACGATGTTCTGACTTCCTCATTGCACGAGAGGATACGTAGGCATAACTTAACAGTTATCGAACAAAAGTCTCTGTCTATTCCCCCTCTTTCAGCATTATTCTTTAAGCCTCATAGTCTTGAGCATCTCATTCTTGTTCTCACACTGACACTTCTCTTATACACTTCACATTTCTTTTAGCACTGACACTTGCATTATTTCCAGCTTTGATACACAGATTGCACTGACACTACCCCTTTAAAACACAAATCTTTTAAGAGTGGATCCCGTCGAGTACGGCGGACAATCTGGGTGCTAATACCTTCCTAGGTTGTAACCAACCCCCTTTCTCAGTCTCTCCGGTTCGCAACCGTCTTATCCATATCTTTCTAGGTTTATGCAGCATTACCTTTCCTTCGGGATAAAAATGCCTAGCTGGCGACTCTATTCATTCCCTTCTCCTCTTTCGCCGACCGTTCGCGTCTGTACCCCATTTGACCTAGCCTCATTTGGTGGGAGCGACACCCGTGTCAGTGCAACAAATAACAAACAAGAGATTCAAAGCAAGTCAATCACATAAACTGAAGTTTGAAACAACAAAGTCCCCGAAGGGTGCCAATTAAAAGAACAACAAAGTATATCAATAAAAGGAATCCAACAACAAGCCTGTGGGTAATCCAAGTACAATAAAATGAAACTAAACTCTAGGGAGCTCTAAGTCTTGCAGCCTCCAGCTAAGACGCTTGACATTCTGGAACAACTAAACGATATCCGGATGATCTGGCTCCTGGATGAGTCTCTGGATGAGGAGATCCCTTAAATCAAAGGAAGCATGTAACTCTTCAATCTGCTGCAGAAAAGCCATCTCATTCTCTTTGCTCGGACCCGGTTCGGCCTTTGACTTCTTCACATCAGCACAAAGCTTCAGCTCTTCAACTTCTTTCTGGACATCTTCAGCTATTTGTTGACTCTTTGTCATCTGATGAAGGTATTCTCTATGTTGCTCTTGTGCCTTCTGAACTAACTTCCCTTGCTCAACCAAAGCATCCTGGAGGTTCTTGATCTTCAACTCGAATTCAGCTTCTACCTCCTTTTGCTTTTTCTGATTATCGCTCCACTTCTCTTGCCAAAGTGTGATGGCTTCATTAGCCTCATTCAGTTCTTTCTTATCCCTCCGGCGCTGACTCGCCTTATGGATCTCGGCCAATCCTCTCTTCCTAAAGTATAGCTCTCTTTCCTCGAAGTCCTTCTGCTTAAGCTGAACTGTCTCTTCAGCTCGGAGAGCTCTATCTTCTAACTGCTGGTTCTGAATCATCAATTTCTGACAAAAATTGTAAGCCTCTTGATTCTCAACTCTAAGCTGCTTGACCAAAGCTTCCAATTTCAGGTAACCTTCCAAAGGCACCGTTGCTGGAGGTGGAGTTGGTATAGAAAAAGGGACTAGAGCCGTTTGAACCCCCTCCTTTATCCAAGCTTCGAATTCAGGGAACATCCGGTTATTGCTCTTGCCTAGACATGCCGTGTCTTTTCTTTTGATCACCTTCCAAGAACCTGCAACTTTTCTGACCAATGGAAGATTGTCTTTTACCGAGAAGTAAAAAGTTTGGAATAACTCGGATTCATCGGGGATCTCTTTGAGCGCGTACCCTAACTGTCTTCTTAAGAGAATGGGATTGTAGTTGATACCTCCTGACACTCCTAACAAAGGCATATTGAGGTAATTCCCACAGCTGGTAATGAAACTCTTTCCTTTCAACCTCAAAGTAAACCATATAATATCTCTGGCAGACAATGTACTTAGCTTCTGGGCCCAAGTAGTATTAGGATCAGTAAAACTCTCAGTGGTAGGCAAATATCTCATGACCCACTTGTAGAATAAGGGAGCACAACATATAACTAGACCTCCTCGCTTCTTCTCATTCTTATAGTGCACTGAATAGTACAAGTCACCCAGGAGAGTGGGCACCGGATTCTTCAACACAAATAAATGAATAACATTTATGTCCACAAATTTGTCCATATCAGCGAACAGGATGATCCCATAAATGGATAGTGCTAAGATGGCGCAAACAGAATCCCACTGATTTGTCACTGCAAGTTCTCCAGCCTTTCTAACCAGATACTCTAGAGTGAAACCAAGTACTTTTGCTTTGGTGGTAGACAGATTTGCAGATACTTCAGATGAGCTCAAATAAAGAGCTTTAGCGATGTCAGCATGGGTTGGCCTTGTCATCTCTGAGTTAAAAGGAATCTGATCCTTGATTGATACTCCTATAATCTCAGTATACTGTTCTAGTAAATGATCCAACTGAAAGTCATGAAAAGTGAAACACCTAAGCCGTGGATTGTAATACTGCAACAAAGTGTGAATGGCGCTTCTTTGAGAGCTATCCAAGTTGAATACCAAGTCCAGAATATCGCCATACGTTTCCTTGAAGTATCCCAAATGACCCGGGGTAATAAGAGACACCATTTGGTTGATCAAGTCCACTTTGGTATCAAAAAATTTGTAGTGCACAGTCCTTTTTCTGACGTCTTCCATTCTAAAGTAATGTTATGACCAGGAACCGGGAGCAACGCAAACCCTGAGAATAAAAGAAACACAAATGATTAATGATGATATGATGCTTATGCAAGGCGAGGCATGTGATCAGTGAAGTGTCTGTGGTGTGCCAATCATATAATCAGGTGTCGGTGCAAGATCACAATGTCAACATATCACAATAACAATCCCTCTGATCCAGGATCCATATCTTAGAACCAGATCACAAAATTGAACCAATGGCAAAGCGGGTATGTTGAAGGTCTTAGGGTTCCTTCAAAACCTGTAAACCCCTCCCAATCTCACGGGTGTGCTACTCGGGTCAACAACACGGACTCTCAAAGCCGAATAACAATAATACGTTCACCATTTCCGAGAAATGGCTCATGACCAAATCAGGGAATCGGTTTGGCATTATGTACTACTCAAGGAGGCCTCAGCTGAGTCCGGAAAAAAAAGCATCCCTCACAAGTCCCCAGCTTCAAGCACTGAATCGAGAAACAATAGTACATTCATCCCGAAGGGTACAATACTACCGGCATACGAACAGTTTACTTTAACTGGGTTCCTATGAGAGAACCAGACCATCCTATGCGAGTTCCCAATGGACCCATGGATGCGAGTGGATTTGCCAACAAATGTGGTCTGCCACTGTCATCACTGGATAGGGGTGTTCCCATCAAGGTCCTTGAAGATCGGTCACTAGATGCACATAACTATCAAGGTCGTACCCTAAAGTGGAGAAGAACACCCACACAGAATAGTCCCAAGACGGTCGCAATCTGGGTGTGGAACACATCGCCACTCATCATGTAACCATGCGAGTACAGCATGTCCACGCTAATCCTATAGTGCACTCAAGCCAGGTATTTGGCTTATCTCACAGTAACTCCCATCCCGCAGAAAAAATGAAAACCAGCACAGCCAGACAGTCTAGTATAATATGATGCATGGAAAATAAATACTGAAAGCAGTAAATAAATGCGGTAAAATAAACTGTAAAGTAAAAACTGTAAATAAAAACAGTAAAGCTAAACTAAAGCACACAGCAACAAACATATAAACACCCAAAGAAACAAAACCAAACAGGCGCTAGGATTGACTCTACAAGGGAAACCAGAGATTCTGGGTTCAGTCCCCAGTAGAGTCGTTAGCTGTCTCTCCCGGGATTTTCATCCTAGTACAAACGCGAAAGTGGCACGGAAAAGGTAGAGTCGCCAGCCAAACATTTTTATCCCGAATGAATGGGAAAGGTAATGTTTCACAAACCTGAGGAAGAAGGAAAGGACGAGGTCCTGCGAACCAAAGATCTGGGTTCGGGAGTCAGTTACGAATTGGGAAGGTATTAACACCCCAGATCGTCCGCCGTACCCGACAGGATCCACGCTTGTTTGTCTGTTTCAAAGAGTGAGAAATACGATGTTGTTCAAATAAAAGAATGGCTATCTGGAATGGAAATGAGATCGAAAAAGAAAGAGGAAAATGTAGGGAAAATAAAGATTGTGCTCGAACGGGCCCTACCCGCTGCATACGTACCTGTAACACGGTGGGAGAACTGACTTTCTATAAATGTTACGGATAGCAAGAGTCGCCACCGACTTTTATTTTATCCAAAATGAAAGGACATAAAAGAACAGGAAAGACCTTAAAAAAGATTTTGAGTTCGGGGGGTAGGTTATACAAAGGGAAGGTGTTAGCACCCTTTATATCCATGGTTATCCATGGGCTCTTAGTTACTTAGCTCACTTAAATTGTTTTTGGAAAGTGTAGTGTGTGATTAGAAACTTTCTAAGTACTTTGTAATGATCCTCGTATGGATGTATACAAAGACTTGTTTTTTGAAAATTTGTTTGAAAAGTGAGGTGTAAAAGAGTATTTTGAAATGTGTGAGCAAGTAATTAAGAGGAACCTACCTTATATCAAGTCTTTATTGTTCTTATGTTCTTTCAATGGTAAGACTATCCCTATTATTAAGGAATAGGTAGTCATTACCTTGGATGTGTAAGGGACATGTGTAGGGACATCTGAATATAGGCAACTGCAAGGTGTCTTTAGCAATTCGTAGGGACTTATCATCTTTTATTCGAAGGGACAAGATCATTTATCGTAGGCAACCTCGAAGGGACTTGATCTTATAAACTGAAGGGACTTGATGATATTTGTGAAGGGACTTTGCTTAAGACACCTTACTTGACCTTTTGAAATAGGCAACATGAGAGGTAACCTTAGAAAGTGCAAGATGGCGATCAAAGATCGACTTACGTGTGTGCGTGTATATTTTCAAATATTTATCTTTTTAAGTTAATTATTCTAAGTTAATTTTAATCACAAGTATGTTATTCACACCCTAGAATTACTAACCATACAGTAAATACATTCATAATAGAAATAAAGCAAAAATATAAAAACTAAACTATTACAAAGCTTCGGGACAATTACAATATAATCGGGAAATATAATAAAGCTAAATAATAATAAATAAACAATAATTAGTAATAATAAGAATCAAGATAAAAGGTTAGAAAAATAAAAATAAGAGAAAATAGGAAATTAGCAAAATAAGTTAATATTAGAAAAAAAAGATTTTTTAAATGTTTAATTAAGAAAATAGGTTTTTAATAATAAATAACTACTAAATTATTTACATATTTAACAAATGATTAATGATTAATTATAATTTATAAAAATATTAAGTTAAATTCTAAAGTTAAGAAAAATGAGGATTAGGGTTAGGGTTAGAAAAATTAGGGTTAGGGTCGTAATCATGAGAATTAGGGTTTTTAATTATTAATTTAAATATAATTTATTTATTTACAAAATAATAAATATAATATCAATAATAAATATAAATATAATAAATATAAACAATTTGATTTTTTGAGAAAAATTATGATTTTTTTTAAAAATATAAGTTTATATATAAGAAAATAATATATACATTTTATTTTAGAAATTGTTATTTAGAAATTAATTAAGTTAAATAAATATAATATAAAAGAAAACAAAAAAATTGAAGAAAAAAGACATACCTGGGGTTGGGATTCGAACCCAGGCCCTAGGATCTCACACGCTGGACCAACAACATCACCACCAGGCCAAGTACGTCTTGGTGTTAGCATCATGGGTAACAATCCTTTTGTTATAATCCTGTAGAAAATCAAATAAAAAGCAAAAAAACACAAAATGGCCTGGGGAGAATCGAACCCAGGACCATCACATTCACACACAAACACACAAACCAGCTGAGCCACATGGGGCGCGTTCAATATACATTCAGCAAACAAACATTATATTTTAAAAACAGTTTTTGAATTATGATTTTGGCGCCACTGAACTTCATCTTCTTCAGAATACCTGCGAAAATTCATACAATTTTAACTGCAATTTTTCCTGCGAGTTCTTCCATGTTCATGACCTGCGAAACTCAAACATCAATCAAATGGTACAATTTCATCAAATTGATTATGCCAATGAATTCCTTAGGATTCATACAGTCTATTCATGTTCTTTGAATCCATTTATATTTGGTTTTTTAGGAACCCCTAATTTGGTACCCGAAACCCTAACAATGGCAGTTCATGTTCTAGGCTATGCTTCTTCACGAAAATGTCCAGAAATCATCTATGGGTCATGACTAACACAAATCAAACAATAAAATTAGTTTATGTTAGCTGAATAAATGGAATCGAAAATTTCAAATTCAAGAGCAAAAGAGGTTCGGTTTATGCATTCAGGGATGATTTTGATGATACAAAGCATTGAGATCGTATCAATGATGTTCAAGGATCATGTCTATGTCCTTAGATTACCTTAATTCAACCTGCAAATAAGAATCCGAAAATTGAAATTTCAAGGAAATTTTTGAATGTCAAAAGTGTTCTTGGAGGCTGCCAAAATTCGTTTCCTTGCTTGTGATCACTTCTATGTATATATTGGAAGCAAATTAGGTCAGAAAGTCATGCGTTTATGGGCCTTGTAAAGATTACTTGATCATGAAGATACAACTTGCTATTTTAGTCAAAAAATCACATAAATCCTTTCCTCTTTGGTCTAGCACGAATTTCAATCTTCCAATCAACTTTAAATCATGTTTATGAGTTTCTAGAATGAAAATCATATCAAATATTGAGCTTTTCATATTTTATTTTGATTTAAAATGATTTTAAATGAATAAAATCAAAATAAATAAAATAAAATTAATGAAAATCTGAATAAATGATTTTTGGTTCGTGCATGATGTCATGGTAATGATTGGGTCATAAAAATGCAAGCCCATGTGGAAAGAATTGGTTCTAAGATCCCATTTGCTCAATAAACCCCTAAAAAATTTCCCAACTTTGCAAAGACACAAATCCCTCAATTTTAAGGCTATGGATATGTTCTTGGACATTTTGGAAAGCTTAAAGAGTCCTATAACAAACCTCTTTGGTTTCATGTCCATATCCTTTACCATTCTCAAGTTATGCCCTTTGGAAGATGTTGACTTTTTGTTGACTTTTGAAATGACCTATAATGTCTTAGCACATACCTTCCAAATGAAGCATTTTTAGGCTTGGCTTGTGAGACACAAAGTTGTAGAGAATTCAATTTCCTTCAAAATTAGCTTTGGATGGAAAAAAATTTATGAAGCATGTGAAAGTTATGGCTGGTCAAAGTTCAGTTGACTTTTCCTGTGAAAACCCTAATTTAGAAACTCCTGATTCTTGATGATCTGAAATCGCCTTGATGAATCATGATCAATCCATGATAAAATGATGAATTTTACTCCATATACTTGATTTTGGCAAAAAATCATGAAGTTTGACTTTGGTTTGACCACAGTTGACCTCAGTTTAACTTTTTAAACCACTTTGACAGATTTTTGATATCTGATCATCTGACTGAGCAAACTCTTTGGGAAAGCCTTGAAACTTGACATAGGGATTCTTGAAGACATGTAGGATGATATGAAGCTCACTTGAGGCCTTGGAAGTTCATTTAGCCTGATGAAATCCAAAACCCTAGTTTAGGGTGCATTGCTTAGGAGGAGGCTTTGTCTGAGGGAACTTCCAAGCTTTCTGACTAATTGTGAACCTTGTGAACCTCTTGGGATACCTTGTGAAATTTGTGAACCTTGTGAACCTCTTGGGACACCTTATTACACAATGTCTTGTCTAGGTGAGGGCAAATTTTGGGGTGCAACAGCTGCCCCTGTTCAATTTTCTGAAACCTGAGGAGTTAGATTGGCATGTGTGTCCTTCGTGACTTGGAAGGTTTAAGGGGATTGAACACAAAAGCCCAAAAATTTGCACTCGTCGGTGCGTAAAGTAACACTTTCTGATTGGTTGTATATGCTTGAGTGGGCTTTAAAATGCCACTTGGAGGAACTGGAGATGGGCTCATAGATGCCATCCATAATATCAGGAGGTGATAGTATCAAAAGGTTGTCACTGGATATCAGTACTAGGTCTTCGATAGGCCGTCTCAGAATCATTCTTGTAACATGGTTTGAGTTGAATGTCAGCACTAGATTTTCGTATAGATCGTCTCTGCATTATCTCTGAGGGAAAAAAATATCCTTCATTAGGTGTCAGTACTTAGATCTTCGTGTAGATCGGCTCTGAACCACCTTTAGGAACATACTTTAATTTAAGCATCAGAATCAAATCTTCGTGGCGATCTTTTCTGAATTACTTTTGGTAATATCTTGGGCTAAGTACAAGATCTTCTTATAGATTGTACCATCCAAAGATATATTGGTGTATAGACCATTAGAAATAAATCTTCGTGGCGATTATCTCTTCTGGAAATATCCTAGATTAGGTAATAGATCTTCGTATAGACCATTTATATACCATCCCAAGGATAAAAGAATATTAGGATTAAATCTTCGTGACGATCACTTCTGAACTTCTTCTGAAAGAATCTCTTGGATTAAGTGCTAGATCTTCGTATAGACCATTTACACACTATCCCAAAGATAGTTGACCATCGGAAATAAATCTTCGTCACGATTATATCCTTTTGGAAATATCCTGGATTAAGCACTAGATCTTCGTATAGATCATTTACGTACCCTTCCAAGGACAACTTGAGTATTGATCATCAGAAATGAATCTTCGTAATGATTATCTCTGAATTAAGTATCAGTATTAGATCTTCGTACAGATCGTCTCTGAACTGTTTTGAATTGATAGTGTTTATCTGCCTGCAAATATCCTGAAAAGGAAAGGTTAGTTTATGCAATATATATGCATGTATGGCATGATGCTCTTAAGTAAGAATGTCATATGGATTATGGATGCGTATGCTCTGATATGATGTAAATGATGTATATATGAATTATGTAGCTAGAAGCGTTTGGGTATCTCTGTATACAACTGCTGGCTAGGGAAAATAAATCCTGATTCGTTGCTGAGGAATATGAGGACTTCATTCCCGTCTTGTTTGATAGCATGGAACTTAGAACCTCCCGTCTTCATTTGTCGTACTTTTATTGAAGGAATAAATTCCCGAATATCCTGTCTGAGGATAAAAGAGATGGACATAAGTCCCAGGGGAGATGTTACTCAAAGTATCTATAAAGATAAATTTATTCTGCTGGGGATTTGTGATTATTCTGTGGGGATGAACCGGCGAAGCTTCGTTGAATTCCAACCCTCGTTCGTCCTTAGTAAATACTATTACTGCATTTTATGCATTTCTGGTAAACATCAATCATATTCAAAAGCATACATACATTCAAACATAACCAATGGACATTTTCGTTTAGGTAAACAGGGTAAAAGTAAATCTGGATTCAAAGACGAGATTTTATTTATCTTAGAAAGTGGCTTATACACAGGCAAGTTTGTACAAGGAGACAAAAATCCTAGTAAGAGGAATTCGTCGAAAAAGTTTTACAAAGAAAAATAGCTATGTGAGAAATAATCCTACTGAGTTTCAATTCCACTATTGCCATTATCTTCAAGTATCTCATCCTTTGATGCCGCTATGGAAATGATTGGATTGATCTTCATCTGCTTGAACTTGAGTTAGGTGGCACAACTGGTTGGGGTTACATGGGTGATCCAACGAAACATAGTCATACGCTTTTAATCCCTAACTTTTGCCTGGATTTCCTTTTCAGGTTTTCAATCCACCGGGATACCCTTTTTTGCCCAAGCCGCCCTTTCAGGTTTTCGACTTTCCGGGTGTACATTTTTCTATATATATATCCCTAATTTTTTCCCGAACCCTTTTGGTTCGCCGGGATTGCCTTATTTTTGCCTAGGCCACTCAACATAGCGGGTCTCTTTTTATGCGTGGTATTTTTTAACTATGTCTGCGTTTACAGGTTGTGGGAAGTCTTCACCATCCATAGTAGTAAGCATCATGGCACCTCCTGAGAATACTCTCTTGACTACAAATGGTCCTTCATATGTAGGAGTCCACTTGCCCCTAGGATCACCCTGTGGTAATATGATACGCTTGATTACCAAGTCACCAGCCTGATATACCTTTTGCTTAACCTTCTTATTAAAATCTTTGATTATCCGTTTTTGGTACATCTGACCGTGACACACAGCTGCCAACCTTTTCTCATCAATCAAATTTATCTGGTCAAGTCGAGTCTGAATCCACTTATCTTCATCCAAGCCTGCATCCTTCATGATTCTTAAAGAGGGGATCTGAACTTCAATGGGTAAAACTGCTTCCATACCATAGACTAAGAAGAATGGGGTTGCCCCTGTTGAAGTACGTATTATAGTACGATAACCATGAAGAGCAAATGGTAACATTTCATGCCAATCCTTGTAAGTAATAGTCATCTTCTGTAGAATCTTCTTGATGTTCTTATTGGCAGCTTCTACTGCCCCATTCATCTTCGGACAATACGGAGAAGAATTATGATGCATAATCTTGAACTGCGTGCAGAGGTTAGTAATCATGGTATTGTTCATATTAGAGTCATTTTCTGTGATAATCCTTTCAGGGATGACATACCTACATATGAGATTATTCTTAATGAATCGAGCCACAACATTTTTGGTAACAGATGCAAATGATGTTGCCTCCACCCACTTTGTAAATTAATCAATGGCAACCAGGATGAAACGATGCCCATTAGAAGCAGTAGGCTTGATCTCACCAATCATATCTATGCCCCACATGGCAAAAGACCAAGGAGCAGTCAACACATTTAATGGAGATGGAGGTATGTGTACTTTATCAGCATAAATCTGACATTTGTGACATATTTTAGAATGTTGGTAGCAATCAACTTCCATGGTAGACCAATAGTAACCTGCTCTCAATATCTTCTTTGCCATGGTATGACCACTAGAATGAGTGTCAAATATATCATCATGCATGTCTTCCATAATCTTTGTCGCTTCCTTCTTATCCACACAACGAAGCAAAGTCAAATCATAATTGCGCTTGTGCAAAATTCCATTACTCAAGAAGAACTTAGCAGAAAACCTCCTCAGAAACTTCTTATCTTTGACAGATGCCCCTTCAGGGAACTCCTGGGCTTCAAGATATCTTTTCACTTCATAGAACCAAGGCTTTTCCTCTCCTTCTTCAGTATCAATCTCATTGCAGTATGCAGGCTTCTCAAATCTATCAATAGTGATCTTGGGAGCTTCATCATCCCAGCTAATCTCAAACATAGATGCCATGGTGGCTAGTGCATCTGCCAACTGATTCTCTCCTCGTGGAATGTGTCCAAATGTAATCTCTTCAAAATATGGGATCAAAGACAACACATGCTCTCTGTAGGGAACGAGATTTTCATGTTTGGTATCCCAATCTCCTTTAATCTGACTAACTACCCGGGATGAATCTCCATATACGTCTAGGAACTGAATTTTCATCTCAATGGCAGCTTTGATACCCATGATACATGCCTCATATTCAGCCATGTTATTGGTACAATAGAAACAAAGTCTTGCAGTGATTGGGGTATGATAACCTTCAAGGGAAATGATCACAACACCAACACCATTACCAAGTGCATTAGAAGCTCCATCAAAAACTATAGTCCATCGGGATCCTTGTTCAGGTCCGTCATATTGTCCAGGTTCTTTGGTAATAATCATAATGTCTTCATCAGGGAACTCAAAACTCATTGACTGATAATCATCCACTACCTGATGAGCCAAATGATCAGCTACAACACTTCCTTTGATGGCCTTTTGAGTAGTGTACTGTATATCATATTCTGTTAAGATCATTTGCCATCTCGCTATTCGTCCAGAGTGAGCAGGTTTCTCAAATATGTACTTGATTGGATCCATCTTTGAAATCAACAAGGTAGTATGAGTCAACATATACTGTCTTAGTCGGCGAGAAACCCATGCCAAAGCGCAACAAGTTTTCTCGAGCAGTGAGTATCTTGTTTCACAGTCAGTAAACGTTTTGCTAAGGTAGTATATTACCTGCTCTTTTCGACCAGACTCGTCATGTTGCCCCAACACACACCCCATTGAGTTGTCAAATACTGTTAAGTACATGATTAAGGGTCTTCCATCAACTGGTGGCATCAAGATTGGAGGTTCTAAGAGATATCTCTTGATTTCGTCAAAGGCTGTTTGGCACTCGTCATTCCATTCCATTACCTGATTTTTCTTCAACAACTTGAAGATTGGCTCACAGGTAGCAGTTAGCTGGGATATAAACCTTGCAATGTAATTCAGTCGTCCCAAGAAACCTCTAACTTCCTTTTCATTACGGGGAGTAGGCATCTCTTGTATAGCGTTTACTTTTGCAGGATCCACTTCAATACCTTTTCCACTGACAATGAAACCCAGGAGTTTGCCAGACCTAACTCCAAAAATACACTTATTTGGATTCAATCTCAGCTTGTATTTCTTCAACCTTTCAAACATCTTATGTAGATGATCAAGGTGCTGTTCTTCATTCTGGGATCTGGCTATCATATCATCCACATACACCTCTATCTCATGATGAATCATATCGTGAGACACAGCCACCATAGCACGCTGATATGTTGCCCCGACATTCTTCAAACCAAATGGCATCACCTTATAACAAAAAGTGCCCCACTATGTAACAAATGTAGTCTTCTCCATATCTTCAGGGGCCATCTTGATTTGATTATAACCAGAGAAAACATCCATGAAAGAGAATACCTTATGCTGAGCAGTGTTGTCTACCAGAAAATCAATATGTGGAAGTGGAAAGTCATCTTTAGGACTGACCTTGTTCAAATCCCTGTAATCCACACACATGCGTACCTTACCATCCTTCTTAGGTACCGGTACCACGTTTGCAACCCATTGAGGATAAGAAGTCACAGTTAAGAATCCTGCATCAAACTGTTTCATTACCTCTGCTTTAATCTTTTCTGACATTTCAGGACGCATGCGACGAACCTTCCGCTTCTTTGGATGACAGTCTTCTTTTACCGGTAAACGGTGAACCACAATGTCTGTATCCAATCCTGGCATATCTTCATAATACCAAGCAAATATTTACACATAGTTACGTAACATCTGGATCAGTCTGCTCTTAACATCGTCCTCTAATTCATCCCATATCTTGACTTCTTTCCTGTTTTCTTCCGTTCCCGAATTCACAACTTCGACAGGCTCTTCATGTGGCTGTATAGCTTTCTCTTCTTGTCGTAACAACCTAGCAAGCTCTACAGGTACTTCACAATCTTCCCCCTTTCCATATTCATCTTGATAGATCGGATTCTCAAAATTATAATTGGCAATAGTAGAACTGTTATCAACAGGATCCAGAGTGGATGAGGATCTGCATTTTAGTGATGTGGGTGTGTGTAAGAACACATAGCAGATAAAACAGAAATAATAATAAAAGAAAGACAAGGAGCACAATATTTACGAAAACTATACGTCCATTGATTTTATTGAATGAAGTATACAAATGAAATGACATCCCGAAACAATCATACCATTGTGCCCCGGGCAAGACACAAGGCTTAAAAGTTTAATTATTCGAAATTACAAACTTAAAATAAAAACACAGTAATAGTATTTACTCCTGACTAAAGGAGATAGGAATAACGTCTTCAGTCTTCTAGTTGTTGAGCCCATCACCCATGGTAGGAAAGATCCAATCATCCAGGTTGTAGTCTTCATTATAGTCACCCACAACATTGATTTGATCTCTTATGACCCCTTGTTTGGTGATACGAACAGCACGAGCACGACGAACAGCCTTCTGAGATTCTGTAGTGAAACCCAACCCAAACTTGTCAGACTTGTAAGGGATGTTGGGAAGCTGACCCCAAATAGCAGAACCACCTTTTGCAATCACAACCTTAGCATCATTGAGGGAGGCCATTGCAGGAGGTATATTAGTAACCATAGGAACTCTTTCAGAAGCAGGAACAGACTGAGGAACAGGATCAGAGCAGGGAACAACTTCAAATGTTTGACACGGAGTTTCAACCATTTCACCCTCCATTTCTACATACTTGAAAGTATTCACGTGGCTAACCATGTAATCTTCTTCACCATAAACAATGACAATTTTGTTTTTCACCTGATATTTCAACTTATGATGTAAGGTGGAAGTCACAACACCTGCCCTATGGATCCAGGGGCGTCCAAGCAAACAAGAATACGCAGGACGAATATCCATCACATAGAAAGTAGAATTGAAGGTTTGAGAGCCTACTTTGATCGGGAGGTCTACTTCTCCATGTACCACTCTTCTTGAGCCATCAAAGGCCCTCACCACTATGTCACTTGGTCTTAACACAACATCTTCAGGACTGAGCTTGTCTAGAAATTCTTTAGGGAGCACATTCAATGAAGAACCATTGTCCACCAGTACATGAGACAAGGTAGTGCCCCTACATTCAATGGAGATATGCAGAGCCCTGTTATGGTTTCTCTTGGCAGGAGTCAGATCAGCATCAGAAAAGCCCAATCCATTATCACAAGTCAGATGTGCCACACAATTCTCAAATTGATCTACAGAAATCTCATTTGGCACATGAGCAGTCTTCAGGAACTTGATTAAGGCTTTAGCATGAGCCTCAGAACACAGCAGCAAAGATAACATGGATATTTTAGAGGGAGTATGCCCCAACTGGTCAACAATATCATAATCACTCTTGCGAATGATCTTCAGTACTTCTTCCATCTGTTTAGAAAGGCTTTCAGCAGCTGGTGCCTCAGCTTGTACAGGTTCAATTACAGGACCCTTGCCCCGAGCATCAGTACTTGGCTCAGAAATGGAAGTAGTGGTTGGAGTGACTGCACTTTTAGAGGTAGCCTGAGGAGAGAAGATTCTTCCACTTCTGGTAATCTTACTAGATCCATCAATATTATCCACATCAAGATTAACATTAATAGCAGGTGCATCATTTACAGGTTCTTGTTTGACACCATGGATATAAACACCAGAACCATAATTCCAGGGTATAGCTTTATCAGAAGTATAAGGAACAGGGCCAGGAGTGGTGATGATCATGGGAGTCACCCTAACTTCAGCAACAGTCTTCACAGGGCCTTCAACAGTAATCCTGACAGAACCCTTAGAGGTGATCCTGACAGGACCTTTGGAGGTAATTTTCACTGGTACTTTATCAACCATAGCTATATCTTCAAGCTTCGTGCCTTGAGTCAAATGCTCACACATACTTTCCACAGAAGGAGTCTTCTCAAACAATATGGTGTAATTGTCCATGAGGCGTTGAATACCATCTTTCAACTTCCAGCAACTATTAGGTTTGTAGGCACAATAGAAACAGTCTTCATTGCAACCTGGAAAGAACCCATCCTGCACCAACTTCTTCTTGATAATGGATAGGGGTGTAGTTACATCTGCTACTAAAGAAACATAGGAAACCTCATTAACAGCATTAACAGTTTTCTCATGGTTGGGCATAGGAGCAGTGATCACATTTGGGGTCCCAGGAGGATCAAATTCAATTTCCCCAGCTTCAATCATGTCTTGAATCTTGTTTTTCAACACCCAGCAGTTATTGGTGTCATGTCCCGGACTATTAGAATGATATGCGCATCTTGCATTAGGATTGTATCGAGGATAAGATGTATTAGGATTCTGAGGAGGATCCCTCAAAGTAATGAGTTCCCCTTTTAACATGTGTTACAAGGCTTGGGCCAGTGACATGTTGATCTTGGTGAACTGTCTTCTAGGCTTCTGTTGATTGTTTTGTTGTGGCTCTGGTGCTGCAGGAGTAGGATTGGAAATATGAACTGCTCCCACAGATTGGTGACTCATGTTACGACTATGTTGACCATACACAACATTAGACTCCTTCTTTCCACTAGGGGGTTTCTTAGCAGTGCTTGATGAAGAGGCACTCATTTGTATCTTACCACTTCTTATACCGCTTTCCACGCGTTCTCCAATCATTATCAACTCAGTGAAACCAGATGATGAGCTTCCAATGAGGTGACTATAAAAAGGACCATTCAGCGTACTCATAAACATATCCACCAGCTCCCTGTCAGTCAGAGGAGGTTGAACTTTGCCAGCCAGGTCTCTCCATTTCTGGGCATACTCTTTGAAACTCTCCTTAGCACCCATAGACATGTTTTGGAGCTGCATGCAAGTTGGTGCTAAATCAGCATTATATTGGTATTTCATATAGAAGGCCTCAACAAGATCATTCAAATCACGAATATTAACACTTTCCAGTTGATAGTACCATTCCAATTGAGCTCCATACAAGCTCTCTTGGAAGAAATGAATCCATAACTTCTTATCAGCAGTATGTGGTTGAATCCTCCGGACATAGGACCTTAAATACAGCTTAGGACATGAGACACCATCATACACCACAAAAATAGGAACCTTGAAACCAATAGGTATAACCACTCCAGAAACTAAACTCAGATCTTCAAAATCAAGCCCAGAAGATTTTTGCAATTCCATGGCATTCATTCTGTCCACCAACATCTTGTACTTCTCCTCACTAGCAGGGTCATGATAATTAATTGCCTTAGAATCAGAATCTCCCACAGTATCATGGAGACTACCTCCCTCCTTCTCAGAATTTTCAGACTCAGAATCCTCAATCTTTTCCTTTGTCTTGATAGGACCTCTAAACCTTCTTCCCAGATTAATAAGGCCTCCTGATTTCCTGGTCTTCTTCTTCTTCTTCTTAGCCAGCAGTGTCTTCAACTCATCCTGTCCCTTGGACAAGTTCAGGATCAGCTCTTGGAATTGTGCATTCTGAGCCTGGAGATCCTTGACAGTTTATTCAAGATCCATTTCTACTGAAATAAACAGCGAGAAGATAAGATACCTGTTCATAAGAAACCTGTGATGCAATGACATGGTATGTGAATGCATATGCAATGTTTTCAAGGACCGCGGGATTTAAATTTGTTTAAACAATCAGAAAGTAAACTTTTATTAGTAATAAGCTTGTTTGCCTCTTGGGCTTACAACAAAAATGAAATGAATACAAAAATGGGGTTTTAAGTCTCCCATGGACGCTTCCTCTTTGTGTTGAGGTATGAGTTGAGATTCCGCTCCTCGTGAAGTTGTCTTGTCAGCTCCAGGATTCTTTCTTGACTAGCTTTGAAATGAGTCTCAAAAGTATCCCTTTGCTCCCTTCAACTGGATCCAGGATCTCTGTAACTCCTCCATGTCAGTGGGCATGTCTGGATGAAGAATGATGTAAGAAGTATCTCCCTCAGTAACAGGCTCCATGGTAACTGGCAGGATAGCAGGATAGAGCATCATAAGAGTCTGAGCACGAGATCGCACCCATCTGAGATAAGGTTCCATAGGAATAGTGTACTTTGGTTCCAGAGTCTTGCTGTCAACCTTGTTCACCTTGCCCCAAGCTCGTATGAACCTTTGACGGTAACCTTGAAGATCGTTGTCGTAGTCGAACACAATACCCTGAATAAGCATGTCATGAGGACCATTACTCCGAGCATAACCAAACTGACGTAGAGCTAAAGAAGGGTTGTAGGTAATGCCCCCTCTTATGCCAAGGAGTGGAACATTAGGGAACTCCCCACAACGGTCAATAATAGTAACATTCTCCATAGATCTAGAGCACCAATGAATATCTGCATGAGAAAGTGACATAATCCTCTTGGACCATCTGAATCCTTGTTCATTCTTCATCACTGATCGAGGAAGGTGAGAAATAAACCACCTAGACAATAGAGGTATACAACACATTAGAGTTCCTCGTGCCTTCATAGTACGGGTATGAAGAGAGTGTAAGATGTCTCCAAGTAATGTAGGCACTGGATTGCGAGTCAGAAATATGTTGATGGCATGTACGTCTATGAACTGGTCTGGATTAGGGAACAACACTAAGCCATAGATTAATAGGGCTAAGATCTCCTCAAAAGCATCATGACTCATAGCCTTCAAGAACACTTGAGCTCTGTCCATCAATACCTTAGCAAGAATACCCTTAACTCCACTCCTTGTTTCTAGGACAATGTCTGATTTCTTCAGATGTAGGGCTGCAGCAATGACTTCAGGTTTAATCTCTTTTTCTAAGCCTGTGAAGAGTCTCTGATCAAGGATAGGTATACCCAATAGTTTGGAGAATTCCTCCATTGTAGGAACCAGCTGATAGTCGGGGAATGTGAAACAGTGATGTTTTGGGTCAAAGAACTGAAACAGGACATTCATCATGTCTTCATCAAATCCTGAAGTGACTAGATCCAGTAGGTGACCATGCCTCTTGATGAATTGGGAGTTTTCAGAAACCTGAGAGACCAATTCCTTAAGATTAGGAGGTATCCCTACAAAGTTGATCCGGATAGTATTCCTACGAGCAGAAGCCATGACCTGCAACAAAGAACAAAGATAAATCCTTTGGTCCTTGAAATGGTTAGTGAAAATGCTATGCTTATGATGCATGATGATGTTATGATATTATGCTCAATCAAAAACATGTGGCACACACAGACAAGTCACACAATAGCCCTAGGTTTGGAGGCTTGCATGAGGTTTAAAGGTAAGTACCCTCCCCTGAAGTTTGGATGGTTCATCCAGTCCTACAAAAGTAACCAGGTTCTAAGGGATCTCAATATCATTGATCCTTCACAAGGGTGGTTGTTCAGTAGGCAAATTACTTGCCAACCAAAACCCTCCAAGTTTAGGATCTCAATGAGTGTAGCATCGAGTATCAACCAACTTCAGTCTTCACCAAAGCCGGCTATCTCACTACTTTCTAAAGGCCAAGATGGGATAACTAGGGTTCTAAAAGTCAGTTAGTGTATTGACAACATATGGAAGCCCCATATTATCCTTAACTTACTTAAGGAACATAAGCACCAACCAAGAAGTCACACTAACTATGGCCACCATATCAACCATATCGGTATATGCCGTACAGTTTCCTTGGTCTATTGCCATTTACCTAAGGTACACTAGATCCGGGTTATGATCTTTCACACATAAAGCCCAACAGATAAATATAAAGCAAACAAAACAAACAATTTAAAGTGATTTAATTCCTAAGGGTACCCCTCTTTAATATTGTAAGTCCCCAGCAGAGTCGCCAGTTCTGTAACACGGTGGGAGAACTGACTTTCTATAAATGTTGCGGATAGCAAGAGTCGCCACCGACTTTTATTTTATCCAAAAGGAAAGGACATAAAAGAACAGGAAAGACCTTAAAAAAGATTTTGAGTTCGGGGGGTAGGTTATACAAAGGGAAGGTGTTAGCACCCTTTATATCCATGGTTATCCATGGGCTCTTAGTTACTTAGCTCACTTAAATTGTTTTTGGAAAGTGTAGTGTATGATTAGAAACTTTCTAAGTACTTTGTAATGATCCTCGTATGGATGTATACAAAGACTTGTTTTTTAAAAATTTGTTTGAAAAGTGAGGTTTAAAAGAGTATTTTGAAATGTGTGAGCAAGTAATTAAGAGGAACCTACCCTATATTAAGTCTTTATTGTTCTTATGTTCTTTCAATGGTAAGACTATCCCTATTATTAAGGAATAGGTAGTCATTACCTTGGATGTGTAAGGGACATGTGTAGGGACATCTGAATATAGGCAATTGCAAGGTGTCTTTAGCAATTCTTAGGGACTTATCATCTTTTATTCGAAGGGACAAGATCATTTATCGTAAGCAACCTCGAAGGGATTTGATCTTATAAACTGAAGGGACTTGATGATATTTGTGAAGGGACTTTGCTTAATACACCTTACTTGACCTTTTGAAATAGGCAACATGAGAGGTAACCTTAGAAAGTGCAAGATGGTGATCAAAGATCGACTTACGTGTGTGCGTGTACATTTTCAAATATTTATCTTTTTAAGTTAATTATTCTAAGTTAATTTTAATCACAAGTATGTTATTCACACCCTAGAATTACTAACCATACAATAAATACATTCATAATAGAAATAAAGCAAAAATATAAAAACTAAATTATTACAAAGCTTCGGGACAATTACAATATAATCGGAAAATATAATAAAGCTAAATAATAATAAATAAACAATAATTAGTAATAATAAGAATCAAGATAAAAGGTTAGAAAATTAAAAATAAGAGAAAATAGGAAATTAGCAAAATAAGTTAATATTAGAAAAAAAGATTTTTTAAATGTTTAATTAAGAAAATAGGTTTTTAATAATAAATAACTACTAAATTATTTACATATTTAACAAATGATTAATGATTAATTATAATTTATAAAAATATTAAGTTAAATTCTAAAGTTAAGAAAAATGAGGATTAGGGTTAGGGTCGTAATCATGAGAATTAGGGTTTTTAATTATTAATTTAAATATAATTGATTTATTTACAAAATAATAAATATAATATCAATAATAAATATAAATATAATAAATATAAACAATTTGATTTTTTGAGAAAAATTATGAATTTTTTTAAAAATATAAGTTTTTATATAAGAAAATAATATATACATTTTATTTTAGAAATTGTTATTTAGAAATTAATTAAGTTAAATAAATATAATATAAAAGAAAACAAAAAAATTGAAGAAAAAAGACATACCTAGGGCTGGGATTCGAACCCAGGCCCTAGGATCTCACACGCTGGACCAACAACGTCACCACCAGGCCAAGCGCGTCTCGGTGTTAGCATCATGGGTAACAATCCTTTTGTTATAATCCTGTAGAAAATCAAATAAAAAGCAAAAAACACAAACTGGCATGGGGAGAATCGAACCCAGGACCATCACATTCACACACAAACACACAAACCAGCTGAGCCACATGGGGCGCGTTTAATATACATTCAGCAAACAAACATTATATTTTAAAAATAGTTTTTGAATTATGATTTTGGCGCCACTAAACTTCATCTTCTTCAGAATACCTGCGAAATTTCATACAATTTTAACTGTAATTTTTCCTGCGAGTTCTTCCATGTTCCTGACCTGCGAAACTCAAACATCAATCAAATGGTACAATTTCATCAAATTGATTATGCCAATGAATTCCTTAGGATTCATACAGTTTATCCATGTTCTTTGAATCCATTTATATTTGGTTTTTTAGGAACCCCTAATTTGGTACCCGAAACCCCAACAATGGCAGTTCATGTTCTAGGCTATGCTTCTTCACGAAAATGTCCAGAAATCATCTATGGGTCATGACTAACACAAATCAAACAACAAAATTAGTTTATGTTATCTGAATAAATGGAATCGAAAATTTCAAATTCAAGAGCAAAAGAGGTTCGATTTATGCATTCAGGGATGATTTTGATGATGCAAAGCATTGAGATCGTATCAATGATGTTCAAGGATCATGTCTATGACCTTAGATTACCTTAATTAAACCTGCAAATAAGAATCCGAAAATTGAAATTTCAAGGAAATTTTTGAATGTCAAAAGTGTTCTTGGAGGCTGCCAAAATTCGTTTCCTTGCTTGTGATCACTTCTATGTATATATTGGAAGCAAATTAGGTCAGAAAGTCATGAGTTTATGGGCCTTGTAAAGATTACTTGATCATGAAGATACAACTTGCTATTTTAGTCAAAAAATCATATAAATCCTTTCCTCTTTGGTCTAGCACGAATTTCAATCTTCCAATCAACTTTAAATCATGTTTATGAGTTTCTAGAATGAAAATCATATCAAATATTGAGCTTTTCATATTTTATTTTGATTTAAAATGATTTTAAATGAATAAAATCAAAATAAATAAAATAAAATTAATAAAAATCTGAATAAATGATTTTTGGTTCGTGCATGATGTCATGGTAATGAATGGGTCATAAAAATGCAAGCCCATGTGGAAAGAATTGGTTCTAAGATCCCATTCGCTCAATAAACCCCTCAAAAATTTCCCAACTTTGCAAAGACACAAATCCCTCAATTTTAAGGCTATGGAGGTGTTCTTGGACATTTTAGAAAGCTTAGAGATTACTATAACAAACCTCTTTGGTTTCATGTCCATATCCTTTACCATTCTCAAGTTATGCCCTTTGGAAGATGTTGACTTTTTGTTGACTTTTGAAATGACCTATAATGTCTTAGCTCATACCTTCCAAATGAAGCATTTTTAGGATTGGCTTGTGAGACACAAATTTGTAGAGAATTCAATTTCCTTCAAAATGAGCTTTGGATGGAAAAAAATTTATGAAGCATGTGAAAGTTATGGCTGGTCAAAGTTTAGTTGACTTTTCCTGTGAAAACCCTAATTTAGAAACTCCTGATTCTTGATGATCTGAAATCTCCTTGATGAATCATGATCAATCCTTGATAAAATGATGAATTTTACTCCATATACTTGATGTTGGCAAAAAATCATGATGTTTGACTTTGGTTTGATCACAGTTGACCTCAATTTGACTTTTTTAACCACTTTGACTGATTTTTGATATTTGATCATCTGACTGAGCAAACTCTTTGGGAAAGCCTTGAAACTTGACATAGGGATTCTTGAAGACATGTAGGATGCTATAAAGCTCACTTGAGGCCTTGGAAGTTCATTTAGCCTGATGAAACCCAAAACCCTAGTTTAGGGTGCATTGCTTAGGAGGAGGCTTTGTCTGAGGGAACTTCCAAGCTTTCTGACTAATTGTGAACCTTGTGAACCTCTTGGGATACCTTGTGAACTTTGTGAACCTTGTGAACCTCTTGGGACACCTTATTACATAATGTCTTGTCTAGGTGAGGGCAAATTTTGTGGTGCAACAGTACCTCATCAGGAAAATGAGGATAAGAGTCGACGTAGTTCGCCTAACTAAGGTAGTAATTATTTGTTTGTGTTTTTTATAGCTGGAACTGCGTATGTCTATGCTCAAGTGTTGCAGACTCGTCTGGTACGAGTACGTTTACCGTCTTGCATGCGAGACAAGTCGTCGCAAGTTCGCGTTTAGAGTGAATGAGATGAGAAGGGAAATTTCCGCAAGATAGTCGCTTATTATTGGTTTTTGTCATTTATGAGAAATATTTTGAATTTTTTTTGTGAAAATTCTCATACTAAGACCTATCCATCGTGGTAAGTACTTACACCTCGCCCCGAAACAGGACGCGTATAAGCACTCCGCAACAAAGTCTCGTGCCGTACAAGAACGTTCGGTTTTTATTAAGTGTTTTATTGTTTTTCTTTATGAGATGAGAAAGAAAGACTCAAGTTGCAAAAGGTAAAAACTAAGGGACTAAGACTCAATCCTAATTTTAGTCATTTATTCAAAAGTGGTCCTAATGGTTTATGTGGTTTTCTAAACCTAATGAATAAAAGGAACTAGAAACTACTAGAATTCAACTTACTTCCTAAGGAAGTTAAGTTGATTCTAAGAACAATGGAAAAGCCTATACAAATGAAAGAAATTCAAATAATAAGGCAAAGCATTAAAATTGAAATAAAGAAATGAAATCTAAAAAATGCCTATTAAGGTATAAAACCAAAAACAAGCCTAAACTTCACCTAGATCTATTTATTAGAAATTCTAAGCCTAAGTCCTAAAACTAAGGGAACTATCTAATATTATCATTCTAAAAATCAGTAATTAAACTATACTAAGTCATTTTAAAATCCTAAGACTAAGCCTAATTAAACTAGTCTTTAATGGAGCACAAAATCCTAAACTAAACTAGGTGGATTTTACATGTAAAAATGGCATAAAGATTAATACACTAAAATAGTAAAAGTCCTGGAAAAAATATAAAATTAATTCTCTAAGGTCCTAAACCTGACTATAGCATTGTGCTAAAAAATATCCTAAAAATTCAGAAGTTAACTATACTTAAAAATCACTTAAATCTACCTAAGGATTAACTACAATTTTGCATGAATTAAGCTACCAAAACAATGGATAAAATGGCTTAAAAACTACCAAAAAATATCCTAAGTTCTATTATTAGTCCTCTAAACATAGCAAAAGGAATGGGCCAAAAATCCTACAGGAAGTGGAAAAAATAAAATGAACAAAATCATGTGCAATTAAAGGAATTCAATAAAATGCTAATTAAATGAAAAATCGAAATTAAATCAAAAATAACCAAAATTCAAAAAATAAAATTGTCACAAATTTCTAAAATGAATTATTAAGTTACTAGAATTTTTGTGGAATTTTATTATGATTTTTATGATTTTTTATAGAATTATTTCTAACCTATATTAACTAAAAATAAAAATCTAAAAAGAAATAGAAGGGGGTGCGAATGGCAAACTACTAAGTTATTGTTCTGACTGGGCTTAAGATGAAGGGTGCTAAAAGCAAAGAGATTTGGGCCCAAAATACAGGCTGATGAGGGTGCATAAGATGGGGCGCGGTCAATGACTGTTGACTCAATCAGGACCACTTGATCTAGGGTTTGCATTAGTATTCTCATCATGTGGCTCTAAGGGCTTGGACATATGCTTATTACGGTGACTGGCACGCGGAGAATTAGTCACTGAAAGAGCCTACCGGACGGTGACAAGTTTCACCGCCGGTGTGGCAGGAATCTCAAAAATCAACACCTAGTGTTATCTCCTTAGAAACTCTAACGGTACCATATTATGAGGTTTAATGTGGATTAAGAAGAAATCAAACTCTTTAACTATCTTTAACTTTCCAAGATATTCTTTAATTCCTATTAAATTATACTAATTACTCAAGATTTACAGTTAATTATAATACAAAATTAAAAAAGCTGAAAGAAACATACACTATCAAAACACACAAAAAAACCTAAGTTAATCTCCTTCTCCCCTCTTCGCCGCCCTCTCCATCTCAACGTTTCTCTCCCTCTTCTTGTCGTCGCCTTCACCGCCATCTTCTTCTTCTTCGAATTCACCACCACCATCATCACCTCCATGATTCCTTCAACTTCATCATCACCTTTAACCCCTAAACCTCAAGGTCTCTCTCTCATAAAACGCAAGTTCTTCCTCCTTCACTCAATGTTCTTCTTCTCCCCCAAATGTTCATGCCTTCAAAACCTAGCTCCGCAGCCAGAGCTCTAATCTTCTCCCAGAGAAACGCCTTGCCATAAATCCCAACCTCTCTTCACCAAACCTCTCTCGTTCTTAGCCCTCTTCGCGAATCATAAACCAATTTCTCCAATTTCTTAAGCAAACGACGGGATTAACCCTAAATCTCGTTCGGTTCTACCTGGCTTAAATAGTAGATCAAACAGTTTCGAGTTCAAACTTGAGAAAGGAGATGCTGATATTGAACGCGGATCTATAATTGTGAAAGCCTTCAACTCTTTTCACGTGAGGCTTCAAAACGTCAAGTCGATTCCGAATCCGTATTCTTCTTCCTCTTTTGACTACCAAATGATCTTCTTGATTCAAGCTTTGATGAACTCACTAGTATTGAGAACAAGGTTGCTAGCGGTAATGACGTTTGAAGGTTGCAAAGTCGTTCGCGAACCGAGTATGAAGATGGCGAAGGAGCGTTTGGAAACAGTGCTACGAAACCTTGATGACGAAGAACGATACTGACCTTCCGCGGATTTGTCGAAGAAGGTGAAATGGTAAGATAGCTTTACGTTCCTTTTATGCTTGATTTGGTTGCGTCCTCACAAATGATTTATTGATTCTTACAGGTTTGTCTTTGAATCTGCGGCTGAAGGATTTCCAGATATTGGGGAAGTTGATGAAGGATTATGAAGAATTGTGAAGAATCTTTGAGATTATGGAGAGTTGCAGTTCTATTGAAAAGAGAATCCTGATGAAGATGATGATGCGGTTTGTGGTTGTGATGGTGATTGAAGAAGATGGAGTGGAAGCTGAAGAAAAGTGAAGGATGAGGAGGAATCTGAAAATGGTGAAGAGGAATTAGAATGAGGTTGGGGAAGAAGATAAAGGATGGATTGAGATTAGTTCAGACTAGTTCCTAGAGAGCTTGATAATGAAGATAGCAATCTGATTTATAGAAGATCAGAGGTAGCATTTTGTTAAGAGATCTCAGGGGGACCTTCTGGAAGCCTTCAGTTATGAAAATTTGTTAGAGGTTAGTTACAATCTATTATGATTCAGTTATGAGATCAACTTTTTGTTCGGTTTTCTATTACATCTACTCTTCTTAGAATTTTCTGATATGAGTCCTTCCTGAAACTTTGCTATCATACTCTGAACCGCAGCTATGAATTGATTTTTGCTTCTTGTGATATCAAATTGCAGGCCGAGTGAGTAAGAGATGTTAATGGTTATGCAGAAGAAATAGCTTGATGAATAGTGATGGAAGCACCGCTTGTTAGAGATTAAATACGAAAGGTATAAAAAAAACGGTTTTCTGTTATGACTTATGGAGAGTTTGATGAAAATAATTGATGAAAGGTTCTCAAGTTCTTATTGTTTTTTTTTCTTTTCTGATATGCAGGTTGTGGTGATGATTTCAAATTGTTCTGGATTTTGTTGTAGATGATTTTTGCTGAGATTGATGAAGGTTTTTTTTGGCGGATGAAGAACGTTGATGATGTTGCGTTACAGTGCAATTTATGGTGATACGATGCCAAGTTCTACAGATGTGAAGATTGAGGAAGATACTGATTTTTGGAGATTGAATATTCATAATGGATGAATATCAAGATGAGGATGGTTCCTGAATATAATTAGAGATTTTTGATCTTTTTGAAAATTCTTAACTGAAAAAATTTTGTTAACTGAGATATCTGAGTTTTCATTATGATGTATACATTTTCACGGATTTTCTCTATTGTTTTATTTTGTTACTGAATTTCTTGTGTCTATTGATTTCTTGCAATTTGAATATTCTCTTGAGTTTGTGTTGGTCCAACCAATTTCTTGTCGTTCGGCACTACATTATCCACTCCAAGCGCTTTCCTCACTTCATTATCAAGCTCTATCACATAGTCCTCCTCATGACCGAGATTATGCATAGCCTTTTGTTGCACCCCAAAATTTGCCCTCACAATACAAGACTTTGTGTTCTAAGAAGGTTCACAAGGTTCACAAGTTTCTCAATGCTTATGTAACCTTTCATGAGGTTCATGAAGTCTACAAGTCACTTCTTGAAAGTTCACAAGGTTCACAAGCTTTCTTAACATCTACATAACCTTGCATGAGGTTCATGAGGCCCACAAGTTGCTTTTTGAAGGTTCACAAGGTTCACAAGTTTCACAATGGTTACAAAGCTTTCCTGAGGTTTATGAGGTCTACAAAGCCACTTCATGAGGTTCACAAAGTTCACAATTGGTCAAAGAAGTTGACAATTCCCTCAAACAATGCACCTCCTAAGCAGGGCATCCAAAACTAGGGTTTTGACTTTAATCAGGCTAAATGGACTTCCAATACCTCAAGTGAGTTTCATAACATCTTATATGTGTGTAAGAACCCCCATGACAAGTTTCAAGACTTTTCTCAAAAGTTTGCTCAGTCAGATGATCAGATAAGTCAAAATCAGTCAATGCAGTTAAAAAGTCAAACTGAGGTCAACTGTGGTCAAACCAAAGTCAAACTTCATGATTTTTTTGCCAACATCAAGTATATGAAGTAAAATTCATCATTTGATCAAGGGTTGATCATGATTCATCAAGGAGATTCCAGATCATCAATAATCAGGAGTTTCTAAATTAGGGTTTCCTCAGTAAAAGTCAACTGAACTTTGACCAGGCATAACTTTCACATACTTCATCACCAAGTCTCCATCCAAATCTCATTTTGAAGGAAATTGAATTCCCTACAACTTTGATGTTGAAAGTTAAGCTCAAAAATGCTTCATTTGAAAGATATGATCTAAGACATTATAGGTCATTTCAAAAGTCAACAAAAAGTCAACAACTTCAAAAGGGCATAACTTGAGATTGGTAAATGATATGGACCTGAAACCAATGGGGTTGTTTAGAGGACTCTTCAAGCTTTCCAAAAAGTCCAAGAACACCCTCATACCTTTAAAATTGAGGGAGATGTGCCCTTGCAAAGTTGGGAAATTTTGTGATGGTTTATGTTGAAAATGGAGGCTTAGAAGTAATTCTTTCCAAATGGGCTTGCTAATTCATGACCCAATCCATGTCACAACATCATGCACGACCCAATGGTGAGAAATTCTGATTTTTATATTTTTATTTGATATTTATTTGAATTTTATTCATTTTAAATCAAATTAAATCAAAATAAAATCTAAAAATCAAAGTTTGGACATGATTCTTCTTTTTAAAAATTAATCAATGCTGCTTAATATGATTTGATCTTGTCCAATTTCGTGCTAGACCAAATTGGAAGGCAAATATTTGATTTTTTCACACTTTAAGATCATGACATTCCTTCATCATGAAGTTTTCCAAAAGGCCCATAAATCCATCATCTTTTGACCTAAATTACATCTCCTATAAGTATACAAGAGAACCCTATTGCATTGCCACGGATTCCAGCCTCAAGAGCAAAGCTTCAAATTTTCAAAATTCACCAAAAAAGCTTCAATTCGGATTATTGCATAAGGGCTCTATCAAAGCATTTTGAAGGTTGAAAATCACTTATGAACCATCACTGAATGTATTTGCATTGTCAACAACATCAAAAGCTTCATCATATGCCATAACCCGAATGAACATTAAGCTTGATTTTTAGTTTTTCGATTTCAATTATTTGTACATTATAAACTGTTTTTATGCATTTAATCTTGTTTGCCATTATATGAGGACTGTTTCTGGACAGGTGAATCGAAGTTTTAGTGCATAGAGCCTCAAACACCATTGTTAGGGTTTCTGGTCCTAAATTAGGGCTTCACGATGCAAGTAATATAAATGTTTTTGGAGACTATATTTGAACTCTCTGGACCATGGGTAATCAAATGGTATAATTAATTTGGATCAATCGTGCCGATTCATGCTGTACATGAAAACCTAGGTCTACCTGCAAATGTTATTTCGCAGGAAAATTTGTAAATATTTTCGCAGGTGTTTTCGTAGGTCCAGAGGAGGAAGAAGGAGTTTTGGCGCGCTGGTAGAATTTGAATACTCGTTTTAATATTTTATGATTTTGTTTGTTATTTATTTCACAGAGGCAACACAGCTCAGTTGGTGTGCACATGCGCGTGTGGAGCAAAAGGTCATGGGATTGAAACCAGGCTCCAGCAATTTTTTTTGTGTAAATTCATTTATGCAATGGACTTAAAATATAATGATTAGTAGCGCATGTATTATCAGGATAGCTCACCCAGCAGGATTGGTTATATGCGCGTCTCTTTGCCTAATAGGTCCTGGGTTCGATTCTATACCCAGGCCTTTTGTTGTTTTATTATTTTTTATGAATTTCCAGGTTTAAAGAACAAACTCAATGGATGCTCATCCTTGTTGCATTGCCAGCGTGTGGTTCAGTTGGTAGACTTCTCAAGTTTCCAGGTTAGGGACCTGGGTTCAAATCCCAGGTCCAAATTTTTTGATATTTATTATTTTCTTTTATTATTATATTTGCCATATTATATTAGAATATTCTTTAAACTATAAAATATAAATGTATGTGCTTATAAAATTCAAAAAAAATTATATATGTATATATTAGTTAAAATTATTTTGTATATTCTAAACCCTAAAAATTATTTTTCTAATAAAACCCTAATTTTCTAAAACTCTAAAAATATTTTTTAAAATAAAAATCTAATTCTATTTTTTTCTAAGTAATTTTATTTTCTAATGTAATTATAATGTATATTTATTATGATTCATGTAATATAATTATGAATTATTTCTCTCATCTAAAATATAAACATATTTCATATTATTTGAAATTAAAATTTTGTAAATATACTTATAATTTATTTTTCTCTTTATATATTAAGTAAATGCTTTTTTTTATTTATAATTTTTGTTTAGAAATAATTAAATTTATAATAATTAAGTTTTGTTGTTATAATATATTTAAAAATAACTTAATAATTTATGAATTAAAATAATTGTTTGTTCATGTTTTTTTTTTTAATATAATATAATTGTTTATACTAAAAATTGTAAATTTCTTATAATGTTTTGATTTTATTTATTATTATTGCTACTAACCATACTATTATTTATTATTACATTTTTATGTTTCTAACCTTGTTTAATATTCTTAATTATTATTATTTATTTTATTATCACTAACCCCTTTATCATTTATTTTTAATATTTATTGCTTATTTATTTATTATCTATTTTGCTATTTATTTTGCTTATTATAATTATTTTGTAATTGCTCATTGGATGTAATTTTGTAATTATTTTAATTATTTTTGCTATGGTTAGTAATTAGGGAGTGCTAATATGTATGTTATTTAAAATGAATTTAGATCATGTTAATATAAGATAATTAAAATAAATACTCACACACACGTAAGTCGATTTTAATCGCCGTCTCACTTCCTAAGGATATCCCTCCAGTTGCCTACGAATAATGGTCAAATGGGGTGTATAAAGCAAGTCCCTTCAAAAGATAAATCATCAAATCCCTCATGGTTGCCTATACGAATCGAGTCCCTTCGAAAAATGATGATAGTCCCTCCCGTATGCTTATTACACCCCACAGTTGCCTTCATAATCAGATTGTCCCTCTCATGTCCCTTAACATCCAAGGTAAAGACTACCTACTCCTTAATAGTAGGGATAGTCTTACCAAGGAAAGGATAAAGAATAAGAAAGACCTTAAACATTAGGGTAGGTTACTCCTATGTACTTGCTCACTTCAAAACTTTTTCACACTTAAACAAAATTTCAAACAAATTTTCAAACAAGTTTCTTACACATCCGTACATGGATTATTATTAAACTATTCTGAAAATTTTTCTATTCACACACTACATTTTCAAAAACAATTTAGAGTGAGCTTAAGTACCTAAGAGCCCATGGATAACCATGGATGAAAAGGATGCTAATACCTTCCCTTTTCATAACCTACCCCCCGGACCCAAAATATTCTCTAAGGTCTTTCCTGTTCTTTTATAACCTTTCCTCATGGATAAAATAAAAGTCGGTGGCGACTCTTGCTATCCGCAACATTGTTTAAAGTCAGTTCTCCCACCGTGTTACAGAACTGGCGACTCTGCTGGGGATCTATTTAAGAGGGGTACCCTTAGGAATTAAGATCACTTTAAATTGTTTGCCTTGTTTGTTTTATATTACTTGTTGGGGTTGCTCTTATGTGTGAAAGGTCCTAACCCGGATCTAGTGTACCTTAGGTAAATGGCAATAGACCAAGGAAACTGTACGACGTATATCGATACGGTTGATCTGGTGGCCATAGTTAGTGCGACTTCTTGGTTGGTGCTTATATTCCTTAAGTCAAGTTGAGGATAATATTGAGGCTGCCATATGTTGTCAATGCACTAACTAACTTTTAGAACCCTAGTTAACTCATCTTGGCCTTTAGAAAGTAGTGAGGTAACCGGCTTTGGTGCAGACTGAAGTTGGTTGACACTCGATGCTACGCTCATTGAGATCTTAAACTTGGAGGGTTTTGGTTGGCAAATAAGTTGCCTTCTGATCAACTACCCTTGTGAAGGATCAATGATATTGAGATCCCTTAGAACCTGGTTACTTTTGTAGGACAGGATGAACCATCTAAACTTCAGGGGGGGTACTTACCTTTGAACCTCATGCAAGCCTTTAAACCTAGGGCTACTGTGTGACTTGTTTGTGTGTGCCACATGTTTGTGATTGAGCATAACATCATGACATCATCATGCATCATAAGCATAGCATTTTCACTAACCATTTCAAGGACCAAAGGATTTATCTTTGTTCTTTGTTGCAGGTCATGGCTTCTGCTCGTAGAAACACCATCAGGATCAACTTTGTAGGGATACCTCCCAAACTCAAAGAGTCGGTTTCCCAAGTGCCTGATCATTCCCAGTTCAACAAGAGACATGGTCATCTATTGGATCTGGTCACTTCAGGGTTCAATGAAGACATGATGAGTGTCTTGTTCCAGTTCTTTGACCCTAAGCACCATTGCTTCACATTCCCTGATTACCAGCTGGTTCCAACCATGGAGGAGTTCTCTAAACTTCTGGGTATACCTGTTCTTGATCAAAGACCCTTCACAGGTTTGGAGAAGGAGCTTAAACCAGAGGTTATTGCTGCAGCTCTACATCTGAAGAAGTATGACATTGTTCTAGAAACAAGAAGTGGAGTCAAAGGTATTCTTGCCAAGGTATTAGTGGATAAAGCTCAAATGTTCTTGAAGGCCATGAGCTATGATGCTTTTGAGGAGATCTTAGCCTTACTGATATATGGCTTAGTATTGTTCCCCAATCCAGATCAGTTCATAGATGTTCATGCCATCAACATTTTCCTGAGTCACAATCCAGTGCCTACATTGCTTGGAGACATACTACATTCTCTTCACACCCGTACTACAAGGGCAAGAGGAACTTTGATGTGCTGCATACCGTTACTTTCTAGGTGGTTTATTTCTCACCTTCCTCGCTCAGTAATGAAGAATGAGCAGGGGTTCAGATGGTCCAAGAAGATTATGTCACTTTCTCACTCAGACATCCATTGGTGCTCCAGATCTATGGAGAATGTCACCATCATTGACCATTGTGGGGAGTTTCCTAATGTGCCACTTCTAGGCATAAGAGGAGGCATCACCTACAACCCCTCTCTAGCTTTACGACAGTTTGGTTACGCTCGGAGCGATGGTCCACATGACATGTTGATTCAGGGCATTGTGTTTGATTACGACAACGATCTTCAGGGTTACCGTCAGAGATTCATACGAGCTTGGGGAAAGGTAAACAGGATTGACAGCAAGACACTGGAGCCTAAGTACACTATTCCTATGGAGGCTTATCTCAGATGGGTACGATCTCGTGCTCAGACACTTATGATGCCATATCCTGCCGTCCTACCAGTTACCATGGAACCTGTTGCTGAAGGAGACACTGCTTATACCATCCTTCACCCAGACATGCCTACTGATATGGAAGACTTGCAGAGGTCATGGATCCAACTGAAGGAGCAAAGGGATACTTTCGAGGCTCATTACAAAGCAAGCCAAGCAAGAATCCTAGAGCTAACAAAGCTACTTCACGAGGAACGAAACCTCAACTCATACCTCAACACAAAGAGGAAACGTCCATGGGAGACTTAAAACCCCATCTTTTGTACTTATTTCACTTTCATTTTTTGTAAGCCTAAAAGGCAAAACAAGTTATTACTAATAAAAAGTTACTTTCTTGTTTGTTTAAGCAAATTTAAAACCTGCGGTCTTTGAAAACATTGCATATGCACTCCCATATCATTTCATTGCATCACAGGTTTATAATTGTGCACAGGTTTCTCATCTTCTCGCTGTTTATTTCAGCAATGGCTCTTGAACAATCAGTTAAGGATCTTCAGGCACAGAATGCACAGTTCCGAGAGCTGATCCTGAACCTAACCAAGGGGCAGGATGAATTGAAGACACTGCTGGCTAAGAAGAAGAGTCCTGAGGACAACAAGGATGGTCAGTTGGAACAATTGCAAGCTGAAATAACAGAAATGAGGATCCAGATGAATGGCCAGGTGGCTCTTATCCAAAGTTTAGCTCAGGGGCAAGAAGAGCTGAGAACCTTTGTCCAAAAACTTCAAAGTGATAGAGTCAGGGATCTAATTGTCAGTCAACCTCCGTCAAAACAAGCTGATTTGGTTGAAAGGAAGATGAGGATTAAAGAGGGTAAGAGACAGGTTGCCATTGATTATTCTTCAATTGAAGAAGAAAGACCTGGTAAGGTTAATCCACCTCAACACAAGGGATGTAGAAGACAGTTTATCAAGTTCAGCACTCCAATGTCACAAGTTCTGCAATGCTTGTTGGAGATGAAACTAATTTCCTTGAAAAATTCTCCTCAAAATCCTAAAACCTCTTCTCCTCGCTATAATTCCAAGGCAAGGTGTGAGTATCACTCCAACAGTCCTGGACATGATACTAACAACTGCTGGATGTTGAAGAATAAGATTCAAGACCTAATTGACGAAAGAATACTCGAGGTTACGCCAGAAGGCCAGGTTGAGTTCTTCTATCGTCTATCAAGCATCAAAGTTTCCAGAATACTGAAGTGACAAGTTTAGAGGAAGAGACTTTGAGAACATTCGAATTTTCATTTGTAATTTCTCTTATTTGTTTGAACACTTACTATTATGTTAAAACTTTTGTCTTCATTAATGCATTGCGTATGTTTGTCTTGAATTAATCCATTCGTTTCACTATATTTAAAAAACTGTGTTTCTTATTTCTATCTTGTGATATTTAAGTCCTGATAAAGCTATAAGCCTGTAGAGGGAGGATGACGAAAACAATACCATAATCTTATGCAGTATGCTTTTGAACAGACTATGCTGACGATGTACAGGCATTGTTTCAATTCCTAAACAGTGGAGATATAAGGAAGTTAATCCCTAGACAACCCTTTTGAGCCTATGAAGTAGGAGTTTTTTGTTCTCACAAATTAAAACCCTTATTCATAACCTGGGGCAGGGTAGTTACTCAGTTAACTCAAATATGCCAATTATATGTGTTGTACACAACTAATGATGGTTCGCTGTAATCATTAAACCTGACAGTCAATATCCAGCAAAAGAACAGTTCACTAAGTCAAAACCTATGAAGGAGACTTAGTAAAAACAAATTAAGACATCCCGCTGACTGTGACCTTGAAATAAACAGTTCAGGCGAAAGGAAGGGATAATAAAGTCAAAAGAAAAAGGAGGTCACTATGAATCCTCAACAAAGAAAAATGACTGAATGTTCTAATAAATTTTTGGTGGCTGAACCATCACAAATATCAGTGTTACAATACCAAACTTCTTTGGAACTTCAATGCATAAGTTAACTGAGCATAGGACTGAAGAACATCATGGAGATTGGGTTGGGTACAAATAAAATTCGAGCCTTTATCCTTTGTTTCTTAAACCGTGAACCAGGCCACGTTATAACCCTTTAAAAGTCCTAACTGAAGCATGGTTAGTTCGAAAGCGTACTGCTGCAAAAAGGTATCCTGACTCCTTTAGGGCTTGTCATAAAATTTGAGTTAATATCACAGTTTTCCCAAAAAAAAAAAAAACAAGTTTTTCTAAAATAACCTGTTTCAAAACTTCAAGACAGACATAAGCATTGCATTTTTGAATATATTTGTTTGCATATACCTAAGTGTTTGACAAATAGAGAAGCTTACAGGATGAATGTTCAATGAACCAAAGTCCTTCCGATAAACAAAGTTGCTTCCTGGAGCAAAGTCCATGTATACAAAGGGGCATAGTCATGACCTCCCAATCAAGGGGGCAGGCCATGATACTTCCTAACTCATTTGGGGCAATCAGGACAAGATTCAACTATGTTTAAGCAGCCAGAGGCAGATCTTCTCATCTATCTGAAGTGCCCAGGGTAACATTACAAAGTTCATAATGCCAGGGGCATTTTTCTTCATACAGTTGAATTACCAAAGGTAACACTGCAAGGTTCACAATGCCAGGGGCATATGCTTATGGGGCATTCTGCTTGTTTCTCTTGAGACAGCTCATTGCAGATACTTCCATTATGGGACAATTCATCCCCAACCAAGGGGCAATGCTTTCTTTTCAAATCTAGTATCCGGAGGGTACATGGTCCATTACAACTTGAAGACACATTCCTCTACCTTGATTTGGAATTCTCAGCAAAAGTCATTGTGGGAATTAATTGTCTATGCCAGTAGTATCAGATGGTGTCAGTATCATGTCTTCAGATCCAACTATGAGGATTTCTGGGAAGGTATTCAGGAAAGTTAAAAATTTCATGAGCTCTAAATCCAATTGGTTATACACTCTCGAAGTTGAAACGATTCTGTTTTCAAGTTCAGCTTTACTTTTCCCTCTGAATCCAGATTTACTTTTACCCTAAGCGAAACGTCCATTGGTTATGTTTGAATGTATCATGCTTTTGAATATGATTGATGTTTACTAGAAATGCATGTATGCTTTTGAATATGATTAATGTTTACCAGAAATGCATGAAAATGCAGTAATAGTATTTACTAAGGACGAACGAAGGAAAGATCTCAACGAAGCTTCGCCGGTTCATCTTTACAAGACAGTCACAAATCCCTCAGTAGGGTAAATCCATCTTCATAAAGTCTCATCTCCCCTGGAATTTATATCCATCTCTTTTATCCTCATACGGATGTACGGGAAATTACTTTCCAATAAGGGTACGACGAACGAAGACGGGATGTTATACTTATCCTACTATCAAACGAAGTCGAAGGTTATATCTATACCTAACCATCCCCAACAACGGGAGGTTATCTATACCCTGTTATCCCCAGTAGACAGAGGGTTATATATTCTTCAACAACGAATCGGGATTTATTTTCCCTGACCAGCAGTTGTTATACGAAGATATCCAGACGCTTCCGGCAGTATCATATCATACATACATCATACCATAGCATATATATCCATGAACATATAGTACATTACCTAAGTGCATCATATTATAATACATAATGCATAAACTAATGCTATCATACAGAATGTTACCTTGTTTCAGGTTAATTATCCAACAAACAAACTTATGATCTCCAGGACTGCTTTATTGTAACCTCAGGGTTACTTTATCCTCCTGATGAGCTTCTTATTACTTTGGGACTGCTTTATTGTAACCTCAGGGTTACTTTATCCTCCTGATAAGCTTCTTATTACTTTGGGACTGCTTTATTGTAACCTCAGGGTTACTTTATCCTCCTGATGAGCTTCTTATTACTTTGGGACTGCTTTATTGTAACCTCAGGGTTACTTTATCCTCCTGATAAGCTTCTTATTACTTTGGGACTGCTTTATTGTTACCTCATGGTTACTTTATCCTCCTGATGACTTCTCATGACTTCAAGACTGCTTTAGAGTTATCATTATTGATTGCTCTATCCTCCTGAAATCATATTATTATTTCAAGACTGCTTTAGAGTTATCATTATTGATTGCTCTATCCTCCTGAAATCATTATTTCAAGACTGCTTTGGAGTTGTCATTATTGATGGCTCTATCCTCCTGAAATCATCACTTCAAGACTGCTTTAGAGCTATTGATTTCTCTATCCTCCTGAAGACATATCACATTATTATTTCAAGACTGCTTTGGAGTTGTCATTATTGATGGCTCTATCCTCCTGAAATTATTACTTCAAGACTGCTTTAGAGCTATTGATTGCTCTATCCTCCTGAGGTCATATTACTACTTCAAGACTGCTTTAGAGCTATTTGATTGCTCTATCCTCATGAGGTCACATTATTACTTCAAGACTGCTTTAGAGCTATTGATTGCTCTATCCTCCTGAGGTCATATTATTATTTCAAGACTGCTTTAGAGTTATCATTATTGATGGCTCTATCCTCCTGAAATCATTACTTCAAGACTGCTTTAGAGCTATTGATTGCTCTATCCTCCTGAAGCCATCTTATTATTTCAAGACTGCTTTAGAGCTATTGATTGCTCTATCCTCCTGAAATCATCACTTCAAGACTGCTTTAGAGCTATTGATTGCTCTATCCTCCTGAAATCATATTATTATTTCAAGACTGCTTTAGAGCTATTGATTGCTCTATCCTCCTGAAACCATCTTATTACTTCAAGACTGCTTTAGAGCTATTGATTGCTCTATCCTCCTGAAGACATATCACATTATTATTTCAAGACTGCTTTGGAGTTGTCATTATTGATTGCTCTATCCTCCTGAAGTCATATTATTTCTTCAAGACTGCTTTAAGGTTGTCATTATTGACTGCTTTATCCTCATGAAGACATGTTGTTACATCAGTATTACTCCAGACTCCTGACAGCTCTCATTATACTGCTGAAGAACTTTCCCCTAGTGGCATCTTTAAGCCCACTCAATCATGTTCAACCAACCATCAATATCACTCTATGCACTGGTGAGTGCAAATTTTTGGGCTTTTATGTTCAATCCCCTTCAACCTTCCAGGTTACGACTGGCAAATACACCAATCTAACCCCTCAGGTTTCAGAAAATTGAACAGGGGCAGCTGTTGCACCCCAAAATTTGCCCTCACAATACAAGACTTTGTGTTCTAAGAAGGTTCACAAGGTTCACAAGTTTCTCAATGCTTATGTAACCTTTCATGAGGTTCATGAAGTCTACAAGTCACTTCTTGAAAGTTCACAAGGTTCACAAGCTTTCTTAACATCTACATAACCTTGCATGAGGTTCATGAGGCCCACAAGTTGCTTTTTGAAGGTTCACAAGGTTCACAAGTTTCACAATGGTTACAAAGCTTTCCTGAGGTTTATGAGGTCTACAAAGCCACTTCATGAGGTTCACAAAGTTCACAATTGGTCAAAGAAGTTGACAATTCCCTCAAACAATGCACCTCCTAAGCAGGGCATCCAAAACTAGGGTTTTGACTTTAATCAGGCTAAATGGACTTCCAATACCTCAAGTGAGTTTCATAACATCTTATATGTGTGTAAGAACCCCCATGACAAGTTTCAAGACTTTTCTCAAAAGTTTGCTCAGTCAGATGATCAGATAAGTCAAAATCAGTCAATGCAGTTAAAAAGTCAAACTGAGGTCAACTGTGGTCAAACCAAAGTCAAACTTCATGATTTTTTTGCCAACATCAAGTATATGAAGTAAAATTCATCATTTGATCAAGGGTTGATCATGATTCATCAAGGAGATTCCAGATCATCAATAATCAGGAGTTTCTAAATTAGGGTTTCCTCAGTAAAATTCAACTGAACTTTGACCAGGCATAACTTTCACATACTTCATCACCAAGTCTCCATCCAAAGCTCATTTTGAAGGAAATTGAATTCCCTACAACTTTGATGTTGAAAGTTAAGCTCAAAAATGCTTCATTTGAAAGATATGATCTAAGACATTATAGGTCATTTCAAAAGTCAACAAAAAGTCAACAACTTCAAAAGGGCATAACTTGAGATTGGTAAATGATATGGACCTGAAACCAATGGGGTTGTTTAGAGGACTCTTCAAGCTTTCCAAAAAGTCCAAGAACACCCTCATACCTTTAAAATTGAGGGAGATGTGCCCTTGCAAAGTTGGGAAATTTTGTGATGGTTTATGTTGAAAATGGAGGCTTAGAAGTAATTCTTTCCAAATGGGCTTGCTAATTCATGACCCAATCCATGTCACAACATCATGCACGACCCAATGGTGAGAAATTCTGATTTTTATATTTTTATTTGATATTTATTTGAATTTTATTCATTTTAAATCAAATTAAATCAAAATAAAATCTAAAAATCAAAGTTTGGACATGATTCTTCTTTTTAAAAATTAATCAATGCTGCTTAATATGATTTGATCTTGTCCAATTTCGTGCTAGACCAAATTGGAAGGCAAATATTTGATTTTTTCACACTTTAAGATCATGACATTCCTTCATCATGAAGTTTTCCAAAAGGCCCATAAATCCATCATCTTTTGACCTAAATTACATCTCCTATAAGTATACAAGAGAACCCTATTGCATTGCCACGGATTCCAGCCTCAAGAGCAAAGCTTCAAATTTTCAAAATTCACCAAAAAAGCTTCAATTCGGATTATTGCATAAGGGCTCTATCAAAGCATTTTGAAGGTTGAAAATCACTTATGAACCATCACTGAATGTATTTGCATTGTCAACAACATCAAAAGCTTCATCATATGCCATAACCCGAATGAACATTAAGCTTGATTTTTATTTTTTCGATTTCAATTATTTGTACATTATAAACTGTTTTTATGCATTTAATCTTGTTTGCCATTATATGAGGACTGTTTCTGGACAGGTGAATCGAAGTTTTAGTGCATAGAGCCTCAAACACCATTGTTAGGGTTTCTGGTCCTAAATTAGGGCTTCACGATGCAAGTAATATAAATGTTTTTGGAGACTATATTTGAACTCTCTGGACCATGGGTAATCAAATGGTATAATTAATTTGGATCAATCGTGCCGATTCATGCTGTACATGAAAACCTAGGTCTACCTGCAAATGTTATTTCGCAGGAAAATTTGTAAATATTTTCGCAGGTGTTTTCGTAGGTCCAGAGGAGGAAGAAGGAGTTTTGGCGCGCTGGTAGAATTTGAATACTCGTTTTAATATTTTATGATTTTGTTTGTTATTTATTTCACAGAGGCAACACAGCTCAGTTGGTGTGCACATGCGCGTGTGGAGCAAAAGGTCATGGGATTGAAACCAGGCTCCAGCAATTTTTTTTGTGTAAATTCATTTATGCAATGGACTTAAAATATAATGATTAGTAGCGCATGTATTATCAGGATAGCTCACCCAGCAGGATTGGTTATATGCGCGTCTCTTTGCCTAATAGGTCCTGGGTTCGATTCTATACCCAGGCCTTTTGTTGTTTTATTATTTTTTATGAATTTCCAGGTTTAAAGAACAAACTCAATGGATGCTCATCCTTGTTGCATTGCCAGCGTGTGGTTCAGTTGGTAGACTTCTCAAGTTTCCAGGTTAGGGACCTGGGTTCAAATCCCAGGTCCAAATTTTTTGATATTTATTATTTTCTTTTATTATTATATTTGCCATATTATATTAGAATATTCTTTAAACTATAAAATATAAATGTATGTGCTTATAAAATTCAAAAAAAATTATATATGTATATATTAGTTAAAATTATTTTGTATATTCTAAACCCTAAAAATTATTTTTCTAATAAAACCCTAATTTTCTAAAACTCTAAAAATATTTTTTAAAATAAAAATCTAATTCTATTTTTTTCTAAGTAATTTTATTTTCTAATGTAATTATAATGTATATTTATTATGATTCATGTAATATAATTATGAATTATTTCTCTCATCTAAAATATAAACATATTTCATATTATTTGAAATTAAAATTTTGTAAATATACTTATAATTTATTTTTCTCTTTATATATTAAGTAAATGCTTTTTTTTATTTATAATTTTTGTTTAGAAATAATTAAATTTATAATAATTAAGTTTTGTTGTTATAATATATTTAAAAATAACTTAATAATTTATGAATTAAAATAATTGTTTGTTCATGTTTTTTTTTTTAATATAATATAATTGTTTATACTAAAAATTGTAAATTTCTTATAATGTTTTGATTTTATTTATTATTATTGCTACTAACCATACTATTATTTATTATTACATTTTTATGTTTCTAACCTTGTTTAATATTCTTAATTATTATTATTTATTTTATTATCACTAACCCCTTTATCATTTATTTTTAATATTTATTGCTTATTTATTTATTATCTATTTTGCTATTTATTTTGCTTATTATAATTATTTTGTAATTGCTCATTGGATGTAATTTTGTAATTATTTTAATTATTTTTGCTATGGTTAGTAATTAGGGAGTGCTAATATGTATGTTATTTAAAATGAATTTAGATCATGTTAATATAAGATAATTAAAATAAATACTCACACACACGTAAGTCGATTTTAATCGCCGTCTCACTTCCTAAGGATATCCCTCCAGTTGCCTACGAATAATGGTCAAATGGGGTGTATAAAGCAAGTCCCTTCAAAAGATAAATCATCAAATCCCTCATGGTTGCCTATACGAATCGAGTCCCTTCGAAAAATGATGATAGTCCCTCCCGTATGCTTATTACACCCCACAGTTGCCTTCATAATCAGATTGTCCCTCTCATGTCCCTTAACATCCAAGGTAAAGACTACCTACTCCTTAATAGTAGGGATAGTCTTACCAAGGAAAGGATAAAGAATAAGAAAGACCTTAAACATTAGGGTAGGTTACTCCTATGTACTTGCTCACTTCAAAACTTTTTCACACTTAAACAAAATTTCAAACAAATTTTCAAACAAGTTTCTTACACATCCGTACATGGATTATTATTAAACTATTCTGAAAATTTTTCTATTCACACACTACATTTTCAAAAACAATTTAGAGTGAGCTTAAGTACCTAAGATCCCATGGATAACCATGGATGAAAAGGATGCTAATACCTTCCCTTTTCATAACCTACCCCCCGGACCCAAAATATTCTCTAAGGTCTTTCCTGTTCTTTTATAACCTTTCCTCATGGATAAAATAAAAGTCGGTGGCGACTCTTGCTATCCGCAACATTGTTTAAAGTCAGTTCTCCCACCGTGTTACACCTTTTCTAGCAGAAAAAGATAGTCCCTGTTATTTCCACAAGGGCCATGAGCAGTTGTTATTTGCCCAGCCCACTCGTTTGTAATCCTTAATGTAACCAACAATTTTTTTATCATATTCAAACCCTGGGTCCCATGCCAATGAACCATATCCAAAAAACCCAGAAAACCAAGGCTATTCTATCTATTTGGATCTGGAAATGTTAGGAGAAAAACAAGAAAGGATGAAGGTGTTGAAAAGAGAGGAAACTGAAACAAATTAGGTTTTATGAAATTAAGGTTACAGAAATTCCCCTCTTTTTCAATTGAATTTTTTTCTATTTCTCTCGAGGAATCACAGTTGAGAAAAGGTTGGTTTAATAATGAAACGGAACTAGAACTAATGTGGATAATTTGGGTAATTGGGCTTGAGACGAAAATATGGGCCAAGTGTGAACTATGAAGATATGGGCCACGTGTGAACTTATGAAGATATAGGCCACGTGTGAACCTTGTAACTAAGGCCCAACAAGATGATAACTAAATTTACTATTAAAAGAAGCAAACTTCAATTAATAATAAATCTAATTAAATCGATTAATGGTATGGAGGCCATCAAACATATCTCTTTGAATTATAATCGAACCTCCACTTGCAATAGGATCTTATCAGTGTAATGACAAAGAATGATGAACTGCTCACTCTAACTAGGTCAACGACACATTACTTCATATGAATGGATTCCAAATCTTCCTCTCCAAGCTCTATAATGGTACCTCAAGCATATTCCGGATTAAACACCCTCTGAAATCCATATACTTTGTGAGGAACTATCCAACATGATGGCATCCAAACCTTTGTGTCAGTCTTGAATGTGCCACATCTAGATATATCCCCTATGAATGCTGGGTGTTGAAAAACAAGATTCAAGACATGATCGAAGCTGGGGAAATTGAATTTGACCCTCCTGGGACCCCAAATGGGATCACTGCTCCTATGCCCAATCATGAGAAGACTGTTAATGTTGTTGATGAAGTTTCTTATGTTTCCTTAGTAACAGATTTGACTACTCCTCTATCCCTTATCAAGAAGAAGCTGGTGCAGGCTGGGTTCTTTCCAGGTTGCAAGGAAGACTGTTTCTACTGTGCCTATAAACCTGATAGTTGTTGGAAGTTGAAGGATGGTATTCAACACCTCATGGACAATTATATTATATTGTTTGAAAGGACTCCTTCTGTGGAAAGTATGTGTGAACATCTGACTCGAAACACAAAGCTAGAAGATATAGCTATGGTTGATAAAGTACCTGTCAGGATCACCTCTAAAGGTCCTGTCAGGATTACATCCAAAGGACCAGTGAAGATTACTGCTGAAGGCCCTGTGAAGATTGTTGCTGAAGCTAGAGTGACTCCCATGATCATTACCACTCCTGGCCCTATTCCTTATACTTCTGATAAAGCTATACCCTGGAATTATGGTTCTGATGTTTATATCCATGGTGTCAAACAAGAGCCTTTGACTGATGCACCTGTTACTGATGTTAATCTTGATGTGGACAATATTGTTGGATCTAGTAAGGTCACCAGAAGTGGAAGAATCTTCTCCCCTCAAGATACCTCTAAAAGTACAGTTACTCCAGCTCATACCTCTAATTCTGGGCCAAGTACTGATACCCGGGGCAAAGGTCCTGTGATTGAACCTGTGCAAGCTGAGGCACCAACTGCTGAAAATATTTCTAAACAGATGGAAGAAATACTGAAGATCATTCGCAAGAGTGATTATGATATTGTTGACCAGTTGGGGTATACTCCCTCCAAAATCTCCATGTTATCTTTGCTGTTGTGTTCTGAGGCCCATGCTAAAGCCTTAATCAAGTTCTTAAAGGTTGCTCATGTGCCAGATGAAATTTTCGTGCATCAGTTTGAGAATTGTGTTGCACATCTGACTAGTGATAATGGTCTGGGCTTTTCTGATGCTGATCTGACTCCTGCCAAGAGAAACCATAACAGAGCTCTGCATATCTCCATTGAATGTAGGGGCACTACTTTGTCTCATGTACTGGTGGACAATGGTTCTTCATTAAATGTGATCCCTAAAGAGGTTCTGGATAAGCTCAGTCCTGAAGATGTTGTGTTAAGGCCAAGTAATGTGGTGGTAAGGGCCTTTGATGGTTCAAGAAGAATGGTACATGGAGAAGTAGACCTCCCAACCAAAGTAGGCTCTCAAGTCTTCAACTCTACTTTCTATGTGATGGATATTTGTCCTGCGTATTCTTGTTTGCTTGGGCGCCCCTGGATCCATGGGGCAGGTGCTGTGACTTTCACCTTGCATCAGAAGTTGAAATATCCGGTGAAAAACAAAATTGTCACTGTCTATGGTGAAGAAGAGTACATGGTTAGCCATGTGAATACTTTCAAATATGTATAAATGGAGGGTGAATTGGTTGAAACTCCGTGTCAAACATTTGAAGTTGTTCCTTCTCTGCTCCTGTTCCTCAGTTTGTCCCTGCTTCTGAAAGAGCTCCTGTGGTTACTAGAATACCTCCTGCAATGGCCTCCCTCAAAGATGTTAAGGCTGTGGTTGAAAAAGGTGGTTGTGCTATTTGGGGTCAACTTCCCAACATCCCTTACAAGTCTGACAAGTTTGGTTTGGGTTTCACTGCAGAATCTCAAAGGGCTGTTCGTCGTGCTCGTGTTGTTCGTATCACTCATAAAGGGGTCATAAGAGATCAAATCAATGTTGTGGGTGACCTTGATGAAGACTACAACATGGATGATTGGATCTTTCCTACCATGGGTGATGGCCTCAACAATTGGAAGACTGAAGACGTTATTCTTATCTCCTTTAGTCATGAGTAAATACTATTACTGTGATTTGTTTTAAGTTTGTAATTTCGAACAATAAAACCTTTTAAGCCTTGTGTCTTACCCGGGGCACAATGGTATGCTTGTTTCGGGATGTCATTTCATTTGCATACTTCATTCAATAAAATCAATGGACGTTTCGTTTTCATAAATATTGTGTTCCTTGTCTTTCTTTTATTATTGTTTCTATTTTATCAGCTATGTGTTCTTACACACACCCACATCACTAAAATGCAGATCTTCATCCCCTTTGGATCCTGTTGATAACAGTTCCACTATCGCCAATTATAATTTCGAGAATCCGATCTATCAAGCTGAAGATGGGAAAGAGGAAGATTGTGAGGTACCTGTAGAGCTTGCTAGGTTGTTGCAATAAGAAGAAAAAATTGTACATCCACATGAAGAGCCAATCAAAGTTGTGAATTTGGGAACTAAGGAAGACAGGAAAGAGGTCAAGATAGGGGCTGAACTAGAAGATGGTGTTAAGAGCAGACTAATTCAGATGTTACATGACTATGTGGAGATCTTTGCTTGGTCATATGAAGATATGCTAGGGTTGGATACTGACATTGTGGTTCACCGTCTACCGGTAAAAGAAGACTGTCGTCCAAAGAAGCAAAAGGTTCGTCGCATGCGTCCTGAAATGTCAGAAAAGATTAAAGCAGAGGTGATGAAACAATTTGATGCAGGGTTCTTAGCTGTGACTTCTTATCCTCAATGGGTTGCAAACGTGGTACCGGTACCTAAGAAGGATGGTAAGGTACGCATGTGTGTGGATTACAGGGATTTGAATAAGGCTAGTCCTAAAGATGACTTTCCACTTCCACATATTGATGTTTTAGTAGACAACAGTGCTCGGCATAAGGTATTCTCTTTCATGGATGGTTTCTCTGGTTATAATCAGATTAAGATGGCACCAGAAGATATGGAGAAAACTACATTTGTTACACAATAGGGCACTTTTTGTTATAAGGTGATGCCATTTGGTTTGAATAACGCTGGGGCAACATATCAGCGTGCTATGGTAGCCTTGTTTCATGATATGATTCACCATGAGATAGAGGTATATGTGGATGATATGATAGCCAGGTCAGAGGAATGAGGAACGACACCTTGATCATCTGTGCAAGCTGTTTGAGAGGTTGAAGAAGTATAAACTGAGATTGAATCCAAACAAGTGTACTTTTGGAGTTAGGTCTGGTAAACTCCTGGGTTTCATTGTCAATGGAAAAGGTATTGAAGTGGATCCTGCAAAAGTAAAAGCTATACAAGAGATGCCTGCTCCCCGTAATGAGAAGGAAGTCAGAGGTTTCTTGGGACGACTGAATTACATTGCAAGATTTATTTTCCAGCTAACTGCTACTTGTGAGCCAATCTTCAAGTTGTTGAAGAAAGATCAGGTAATGGAATGGAATAACGAGTGCCAGGTAGCCTTTGATGAGATCAAGAAATACCTCCAAGAACCTCAAATTTTGATGCCACCAGTTGATGGAAGACCTTTGATTATGTACTTAATAGTATTAGACAACTCAATGGGGTGTGTGTTGGGACAAAATGACGAGTCTGGTTGAAAAGAGCAGGCAATATACTACCTTAGCAAAAACTTTACCGACTGTGAAACAAGATACTCATTGCTCGAGAAAACTTGTTGCGCTTTGGCATGGGCTGCTCACCGACTAAGACAGTATATGTTGACTCATACTACCTTGTTGATTTCAAAGATGGATCCAATCAAGTACATATTCAAGAAACCTGCTCTCTCCGGACGAATAGCGAGATGGCAAATGATTTTAACAGAATATGATATACAGTACACTACTCAGAAGGCCATTAAGGGCAGTGTGGTAGCTGATCATTTAGCTCATCGGGTAGTGGATGATTATCAGTCTATGAATTTTGAGTTCCCGGATGAAGACATTATGATTGTGACTAAAGAACCTAGACAATATGATGGATTTGAACAAGGATCCCAATGGACTATGGTTTTTGATGGAGCTTCTAATGCGCTTGGTAATGGTGTTGGTGTTGTGATCATTTCCCCTGAAGGTTTTCGTACCCCAATTACTGCTAGACTTTGTTTCTATTGTACCAATAACATGGCTGAATATGAAGCATGTATCATGGGTTGCAAAGCTGCCATTGAGATGAAGGTTCAGTTTTTGGACGTATATGGAGATTCAGCCCGTGTAGTTAGTCAGATTAAAGGAGATTGGGATACCAAGCACCCAAATCACTTTCCTTATAGAGAGCATGTGTTGTCTTTGATCCCATATTTTGAAGAGATTACCTTTGGACATATTCCACGAGAAAAGAATTAGTTGGCAGACGCATTAGCCACCATGACATCTATGTTTGAGATTAGTTGGGATGATGAAGCTCCCAGAATCATTATTGATAGATTTGAGAAGATTGCATATTGTAATGAGATTGATACTGAAGGAGTAGAGGGAAATCCTTGGTTCTATGAGGTGAAGAGGTATCTTGAATCTCAGGAGTTCCCTGAAGGGGCATCTGTCAATGATAAGAAGTTTCTGAGGAGGTTTTCTGCTAAGTTCTTCTTGAGTAATGGAATTTTGTACAAGCGCAATCATGATTCAACTTTGCTTCGTTGTGTGGATAAGAAGGAAGCAACAGAGATTATGGAAGACATGCATGATGGGATCTTTGGCACTCATTCTAGTGGTCATACCATGGCAAAGAAGATATTGAGAGCAGGTTACTATTGGTCTACCATGGAAGCTGACTGCTATCAACATTCCAAAACATGTCACAAGTGTCATATTTATGCTGATAAGGTGCATATACCTCCAGTTCCGTTGAATGTGTTGACTGCTCCTTGGCCTTTTGCCATGTGGGGCATTGATATGATTGGTGAGATCAAGCCTACTGCTTCCAATGGACATCGTTTCATCCTGGTTGCCATTGATTACTTCACAAAATGGGTGGAGGCAGCTTCATTTGCATCTGTTACTGAGAATGTTGTGGCTCGATTCATTAAGAATAATCTCATATGTAGGTATGGCATCCCTGAAAGGATCATCATAGACAATGGCTTTAATCTGAACAACACTATGATTACTGACCTCTGCACGCATTTCAAGATTAAGCATCATAATTCTTCTCTGTATCGTCCAAAGATGAATGGTGCAGTAAAAGCTGCCAATAAGAACATCAAGAAGATTCTACAGAAGATGATTGTTACGTATAAGGATTGGCATGAGATGTTACCATTTTCTCTTCATGGTTATCGTACTACAATATGTACTTCAACAGGGGCAACCACATTCTCCTTAGTCTATGGTGTGGAAGCAGTTCTACCCATTGAGGTTCAGATCCCTTCCTCTAGAATCAGGAAGGATGCATGCTTGGATGAAGATGAGTGGATTCAGACTCGACTTGACCAGATAAATTTGATTGATGAGAAAAGGCTGGCAGCTGTTTGTCACGGTCAGATGTACCAGAAACGGATGATCAAAGCTTTTAATAAGAAGGTTAAGCAAAAGGTATATCAGACTGGAGACTTGGTAATCAAGCGTATCGTATTACCATAGGGTGATCCTAGGGGCAAGTGGACTCCTACATATGAAGGACCATTTGTAGTCAAAAGGGTATTTTCAGGAGGTGCCATGATGCTTACTACTATGGATGGTGAAGATTTCCCACAGCCCGTAAACACAGACATAGTTAAAAAATACTACGCATAAAAAGAGACCCGCTAGGTTGACTGGCCTAGGCAAATATAAGGGCATCCCGGCGAACCAAAAGGGATCGGGCAAAAATTAGGGATATATATATATATATATATATATATATATATATATATATATATATATATATAAAGATTGTACACCCGGCAAGTCGAAAATCTGAAAGGGAGGCTTGGGCAAAAAAAGGGTATCCCGGTGGATTGAAAACCAGAAAAGGCAATCCAGTCAAAAGTTAGGGATTAAAGCGTATGACTATGTCTCGTTGGATCCCTCATGTAACCTCAACCAGTTGTGCTACCTGAATCAAGTGCAAATAGATAAAGATAAATCCAATCATTTCTATCTCGACAGCAAAGGATGAGATACTTGAAAATAATGGCAATAGTAGAATTGGAACTCAATAGGATTATTTTTCACATAGCTGTTTTTATTTGTTTTTGTAAAACTTTTATGACGAATTACTCTTACTAGGATTTATGTCTCCTTGTAAAAACTTACCTGTTTATAGGCCATTTTCTAAATAAATAAAGTCTCGTTTTTTGAATTCAAGTTTGCTTTGTTTACTTAAGCGAAAACGTCCATTGGTTATATTTGAATGTGTGTATGCTTTTGAATATGATTGATGTTTACCAGAAATGCATAAAGTGAAGTAATAGTATTTACTAAGGACGAACGAGGGTAGGAATTCAACGAATCTTCGCCTCCTCATCCCCACCAAGTAAGGTTTGATACTCCAGGATATGTCACTCAGGGGATGTCCATCTCTTTTATCCCCAATCAGGGTATTCAGGAATCTAATTCCTTCAATAAGAAGCACGACGAACAAAGACGGGAGGTTCTAAGTACCATATTATTAAACAAGACGGGAACGAAGTCCCCATGTTTCTCAGCAACGAACCGGGATTTATCTTCCCCAGCCAGCAGTTGTTATACAGAGATACCCAGACACTTCAGGCTACATGGTTCATACATACATCATTTACATTATATCATGGCATACACATCCATAACCCATATGACATTCTTACTTAAGAGCATCATGTTATACATGCATACATCAAATAATCTTGCATAAACTAACTTTTTCTTTTCAGGATAGTTGCAGGAAGATAAACACTATCAAACAATTCAGAGATAATTGCAACGAAGATTCATTTCTGATGATCAATACAAGTTGTCCTTGAGATGGCACATAAATGGTCTATACGAAGACCTAGTGTTCAGTCTAGGATATTACCAGAAGCAATTCAAGAGTAATCGCCGCGAAGATTTAATCCTGATGCTCAAGTTATCCTTGGAAGGGTACGTAAATGATCTAAACGAAGATCTAGTGCTTAATCCAGGATATTTCCAGAGGAGATAATCGTTACGAAGATTTATTTCTGATGGTCAACTATCTTTGGGATATTGTGTAAATGATCTATACGAAGATCTAACACTTAATCCAAGAGATTCTTTCAGAAGAAATTCAAGGATAATCGCCACGAAGATTTAATCCTGATATTCTTTTTGTCCTTGGGAAGGTATGTAAATGGTCTATACGAAGATCTATTACCTAATCCGGGATATTTTCAAAAGAGATAATCGTTAAGAAGATTTATTTCTAATGGTCTATGTAATAGTTTATCTGTGGGATGGTACATAAATGATCGATACGAAGATCTTGTACTTAACCTAAGATATTACCAAAAGCAATTCAGAAAATATCGCCACGAAGAGTTGATTCTGATGCTTAAATTAAAGTATGTTCCTAAAGATGGCTTAAATTGTTTAAATTCTTATACTTTCTTAATTAACTTCTAAAAAATTTATGATTTTTGTCTAACCTAAAATAACTTCTCTTTTAAATTCTAATATTAATTTCTTTTTATTATTACTATTATCATTATTATTATTGCTATTATTTTATTATTATTGTTTATTTATTATTTTATTATATCTATTATTATTATAATTCATTTTTTATTCAATTATTATGTATCTGCTAAAGCCATGTAATACTTATAGATTTATTTTCCATCTTTATGTTATTATAAATATTTTATTGTGTGGTTAGTAATTTTAGGGTGTGTATAAACAAAATGTAATTAAAATTAACTTAGAAAATTAATTTAAATAAGATAAATGTTTGAAACAAAACACTCACACACGTAAGTCGATCTTTGATCGCCATCTTCACTTCCTAGGGTTACCTCTCTGTTGCCTTATTCAAATGGTCAAGTCCCTCGAAAATGGGGGTGTCTTAAAAAGAAAAGTCCCTACAGAATAAAATCATCAAGTCCCTACAGATTTAAAAGATCAAGTCCCTTCGAGGTTGCCTACGGAATAATGATCTTGTCCCTTCAAATAAATGATGATAGTCCCTATGAATTGCTAAAGACACTCCTTAAGTTGCCTTCATTGACCATACAATGACCCTACACCTGTTCCTTAAACAAATCCAAGGTAATGACTATCTATTCCTTAATAATAGGGATAGTTTTACCCTTGAAAGGACATATAAGAACATGAATGACTTAGTCTAGGGTAGGTACCTCATAGTTACTTGCTCACTCTTCAAAAATACTTTTCACACCTCACAATATTTTCAAAACATTTTCAAACAAGGCTTTGTATACATCCATACGAGGATCATTACAAAGTACTTAGAAAATTTCTAATCACACACTACACTTTCCAAAAAAAATTAAAGTGAGCTAAGTAACTAAGAGCCCATGGATAACCATGGATATAAAGGGTGCTAACACCTTCCCTTTATATAACCTACCCCCCGAATCCAAGTCTTTTCAAAAAAAGGTATTTCATGTTCTTGTATGTCCCTTCCTTATGGATAAAATAAAAGTCGGTGGTGACTCTTGCTATCCGCAACATGACTAAAAGTCAGTTCTCCCACCGTGTTACAGTATCGTCGAGGTTTCTCCACGCCACTCGTCAGGTGCATAGAGGAAGAGAACATCCCACACGTACTAAGGGAAGTCCATGAAGGAATTAACGAACAGCACCCGGGCGGACGATAGTTAGCCCGAAAGATCCTTTGGGCAGGATACTATTAGCCGACACTCCAGCACGACGCGAAAGAGCACGTAAAAAGATGCGACAAATGCCAACGACATGGGGACGTGCACGTAGCGCCCCCTACCGAGCTAAAATCATTATCTTCCCCATGGCCACTCGCATGGTGGGGGATGGACATCTTAGGACCATTCGTCGTCGGATCCGGCCAAAGTAAATACCTCATTGTGGGCGTCGATTATTTCACCAAATGGATAGAGGCTGAGGCCTTAGCCAAGATTACTGCACTCAACATATTGCGCTTCTTTAAGAGGAGCATCCTCGCTCGGTTCGGAGTGTCGCTCGCCATTGTAACAGATAACGGAACCCAATTCACCGATAGACATTTCAAGGAATTTGTTGCTTCGGTAGGAACAAAACAGTATTTCGCTTCGGTTGAGCATCCCCAAATCAACGGACAAGCGGAAGCCGCAAATAGGGTAATCCTGAGAGGTCTATAGCGAAGACTGGATGAGCACAAGAAACACTGGGTCGAGGATCTACACAACGTACTTTGGGCATATAGAACCACTCCTTACTCAACGACCGGTGAATCTTCATTCCGGTTGGCATATGGGACCGAAACGGTAATTCCTATAGAGATGCACGTCCGATCCAGACGAACATAGCCCCCAATGGACTAGGACACCAACTCCGAAACTCTAAGAGAGGAGCTTGATCTGTTCGAAGAAATCCGATCAGAAGATGCTCTCCGAGAGGCCACTCTTAAACAAAGAATAACAGCTCGACATGACTCTAAGGTCATAAGACGGGCATTCAAAGTGGGCAGTCTTGTTTTAAGAAGGAATCACAGAGATTCCCGCAAAGGAAAACTGACGCCGAACTGGGAGGGCCCATATCGTGTCCGGGCAAAGACCGAAAATGGGGCCTACTACTTAGAAAATCTTCACAGGGAAGAGCTCGCTCGGCCGTGGAACGCCGAGAAGCTCAAACATTATTACAGTTAATAGCAAAGTCACCTTGCTCGGCTACCAAACGAGGAGCAACAGGTCCGACTAAACCTGTGTGCCCAGGTACAAGCACAGCAGCCCAAATAATATGGTTATCAAGGTCTTCTTCGAGAAGAAGAAGATGACTGTTGCACGGGCGGATACTCAACCGAGTCCGACGTCGCCTATGTACCACGACCAGGAAGAACCCCTACTCGCGATGGGACGTTCAAGCCTCGGAGTCCGTGCCATTATCTTGACCTGGGCACCGATCAGGAGCCAGCCTCCAACATCTGACCGGTTACCCAAACCGACGGATTACAAACACATACCCCGTATTTGCCCAATTACATCTAACCCTCGTGACAATAACACGAGCATCAAACACTTAACAAAAAATAAACGGTTAAAACAGGAAGTTCTCCGATGGACGAGCAATCATATACATAATCAAAAACGCTACATAAAGTGTAAAACGACCACCGAGGTCGGAGACATTAATAAAAAAGGTGCGACCCCTAAGGGACGACTTGTTCAAGATTACACAAAAAAGGGACCAAGTCCCCCAAACAATAATTTAAAATTACAAGTAATTTAGGCTCGCAGGCCGACCTAATTACCCTCTCCCTCTGGCACCCCAGGCTGGTTCTCGTCCGGAAGTTGTTGGACGACTGGATGGATCAGCTGCTCAGACTCCCCAGGTTGAGAATCGTCCACGACCATATAATCAGGGACCACAATCCGACCATCTTCAACCTTATACAGGTAGTTGATTTGGTCAATATCGAGGTTCAGCTCGGGATGGAGGGCCTTTATCTGGTCTACAGCATTATGAAAACTCAACTTGGTCAAGTCCCTTAGATCCTCGAGGTCCTGATCCAGTCGCACTAGAAAATGCGTCCGACTCATCAACCCCTTGTGTCCTCATCCTCGTCATCCTTAGGGAATAAGGTCTCTCTCAGCTTCCTATTTTGATCGACTGCCTTCTTTTTGTCCCCCTCCGGCTTGGCGATAACGTCCGCCCGCACCACCAGCTCCGCAGTCACAGCCTCGACATCCTTGGCAACTTTCTTTGCCTTCTCTTCAGAGGCGTCCAAGAGAGTCTTCATTCGCTTAATTTCAAGCTCCTTCCCGGAACTCCCTTCAGCGAACATGGATGCCATCGACGACATCCGCATCACCGCACTGGCATCATGCGCCAATGACAGCCTCCGGGAAGGAAGATCCATCTGCTCGAGGTACAACGAATCTGCCCGGTCGACCTCCATAGTTGTGCATTCGAAGAAATTCCGTTGCACGAAGCACAGAGGTAAGGGATGATTTGGCTTTGCGGGGGCGTTTGTCGTCAGATCAATAAAAACCGCTTCAGCCTTATGTTTGTTTAGGGCCGAACCTGAAGAGACGTCCGGAGACCCTCGAACGATGGGGCCCGAACCAGAACCACTGGTATCATTTCCAACCAGTCTAGTCTGGATAGTCTTGGCCTTCCGTTTGTTGCTCTGCATCAGCCTCTCCTGGATCTTGTCCAGCGACTTCATCGAACCTGTAAAACAAAGGAAACGAGAATCAGACCAATCACGAGCATAAAATTACGACATACAAAGAACAAAATAAAAGCAAGAAATACCAAATAACTCAGACACCTCTTTCCCATTTTAATAGGCCAAGAGGGCTGTAACATCAATCAGCGGACAGTCCACAGCCTCCCCCCCGTCCGAGGCCAGCATCACCTTCCCTTCCCCGTCGACCAAAGGGATCGGAGTAAAAGATGATACCAACTTGCGAAATTCTTCAAAGCTGACCGCATCATCCTCGTCCAAATTATCCCCTACTTGCACGAAGTCACACACCGGTTTACCGTAGTGACTGTGCTCCAAAGAGAAGGGAAACCTCCAGATCCTCCTACGAATCGGTCGACCTTCAGCGTCCAACCGAGGCATGTCATTCTCATTAGTGTCATCGCCCACGAAACTGATCGACCTGGTCGCTCCTTTAGTCAAAGGCTCTATCAAAATATAGTCACCTTTGAACGACCTGATCGACTCCGAGTGCGCTTTGAAAATCTTAGCCCGCTGCTTGAATGAGATGAACCCTTTCCGAGCGGTTCCACGCCCACCTAGCGTTGCAAAGTCAATAGCCGAAATAAGAGGGGAAGGGTAGCCCCTGCCCCCAGGTGCTCTCACGTCATCTTAAATGTCCTCATACAAGCGTAGGAGTTGGGATGCAATTGCGAAGGGGATACCCCTAAATAACCCAGTACCGAGCACACTAGGTCGCTGAAGGCATCTTAATCCCCAAAGTCATGATAGCATATTCGTACATAGCGAACTTCCTCCCACCGAAATTCGAGAAGTTACGGTCATCATCGCCCGGGCAGGTGACTCCCTAGTGATTGGGATCCCCCACTACTGGCAGAGCGTCCGCTCGCGGTCGGGCGAACGAAGAAACTTTGTCCAATAAATCTTTGACAACCCATTCCTCGGGGCCGGCACCCTTGCGTCTTCTTGTGTAGCCTCAGGAACATCAAACTCTTCCCCTGAGACTTCCCCGACGTCATTCACTCTGGTCGCTGCCGAATCTCCTGAAGAACTCTCAGAGCCGGACGGGACAGTTTCAGAAGAGCCTGAGTCCTCCAATGAACTCCCCTATGAGGAAATGTCGAGGGGATCGACGAGCACGTTTTCACCTGAAAAGTAGAGGAAAGGCGTCAGTGAATTTGATCAGAATATCAAATCCACCCTTCCACTACCTATCAAGTGAAAAGGCGCGCAGCAGCCCGAAAACAAGTTTTCGAGCAAAAGCCCCGAGCGATCGACGTTCGTGACATACGTTCAACGCTCAAAGGGACGCAAAACCCTAGCTTTGGTCGAGTGTCGACCGAGATCACCGCCCACCGTGAACCAGAATCCAGAATAGGCGGAATATGACTACTCCTAAAACCTAAAATCTCTACACTACCCTAATCTACCGATAAAACCAAGTCCTAAACCGCATGCATCACTACTTCTCAAAAAACTAAGTCTAAAAAAGCAGAACAGAAATCTAACCTTGAGCTTGTGATGTCATTGCGAAGAACTGGTTTGGGAAGTGCGATGGTCGACGACGGCGTACGGTGATCGGTAGCAGTAAACAGCAGGCAGTTGCGCGAGCAGCCAAGGATAGAAGAAGACGAAGCGAAAAGTTGTTTCTGTGGGACAACCTCACTATTTATAGGGAAAAGGGCACGTGCACTGAAGCGTGAACCCTATCCCTAGGCAATAATGACCTACGCGCTAGGCCCTATGATAGCCGTCAAAACATTAAATCGGCACGAATCCCGAAACACGCCACCTTTTTGTTTCTACTTCCCCTATGCTGACCTACAATCTGGGTGCCCGAAAAGTTGATCCCCGACGTTCGACAGTATTTTCGAGCATCGAGCTAACTTCAAGTCATCACTTCCTCGACCGAAAGCAATGACTTGGGGGCTCATATTCCGGACTGGCCCAAACATCAGGATTGGGCCATACCTGTCTCAAGGCCCAACGGACCGGAAAACCCGACCATGCTCGGAATATGAAACCAACTGATTGACCTACCCACGGTCAGATAACTCCCCTGCCGGGCAACGGATCTGTCGAGCGGAATATTTCTCGCCCCAAGGGCTAGTTCCTAATCATCGTCGATTATTGCGGGATCCGCGATCCACGCCCAATGTTCTGGGTCAATGAACACCCTCTTGGACCAGTATATTATCCCTCTCATAGGAGAGGGCCAGGTATTCAATTCTCGGACCTTAATACTCGTACTCGCACGCTCTTTGCTCAGTCTCTTACTTTAGCATCGGAGTGCCTTGTAGGTACACCTCCTTCTCTCCTCATCACCAACCGTCCTTCAACCACGCTCGACGTCAGCCACATCGGATCCTGATCACCAGGTACAATCAGTTACAATTCAATATAAAAAACAAAAAGATAAAGCAAGACTCCTACAACAAGCCTGTAGGTAGTCTGGATATAAACAACAATAAACTAAAACTCTAAGCTAAAGGAAGATTCAGGATCCTCTTCTGCAGTCACCACCCCTGTCTGATTCTTCTTGACGCCTGCTCTCAGCTGAAGATCTGCAATCTCCTTCATTGCCTCCTCCAAGGCTAGCTGGCTCTGTACCAATTGCTGAGTCGTTTCCCTTCGTATTTTGTGAGCTTGTTCTACTTCTTCTTTCTTGAATGCCATCTGCACCTCAAAGAACTCCTCCTTTTCTTTGTACTTTTTCTGCTCCTGCTCTCTTTGGCCCTGTAACCAGGTAATGGATTGACGAGCTTCTCTAAGAGTCTTCAAAATCTTCTTACGCTCCGCTTCTATTTTTGACTCTGTTAAACCCAATCTCTGAAAATCAGCTTCTCTCCCAGCAAACTCCTTTTCTTTAGCTTCTAAGGTAGCCTGCATCCTCTGTAGCTTTTCTTCTGCTTCTTTCTTGGCATGATTGGCACGATGATACAAGCTAGCCATTTCAGAATTCTCTACCCCAAACCTCGTGCAACTGGGCTTCCAACTTCTTGTAATCTTCGAGAGGAACAATGATTTGTACTGGTACTTCTTTTGGATATAGTGGAGCCTCAACTGAAAAATGGAAGGAAGAAGGTGTCAACCCTACCTTGTATCCAAGCAGCAAAAGGGAGATAAGTCTTAGGGTCCACCTTTCCAAATTTTTTCTTACCCTCTCTAACCTTTGTTTCCCAAGCTTGAGATACTTGGATAACCAACTGCTCATTATCTTTGGCCGGAAAATATAGAGTCTTAGCTATTTCTTCATCTGATGGAGGATCCTTCAGTGGATAGCCAAATTGTTTTCTAGACAGCACAGGGTTATGACTTATCACTCCTTTCCTACCTAACAAAGGCACATAGGGAAATTCACCACACCTTGTAATAAAGTCCTTCCCCACTAGGTTTCTGCTGCATCCCCAAGCTATATCATCAGATGTTAACCCCATCAATCTTCTAGCCCACTTTTAATCTTGCCTAAGATCTTTGAACGGTCCTGACTTTAGAAGCTTCTTGGCAAACCACTCAGCAAACAATGGAGCACAACAATTTACGTACCCTTTCCTTTTCTCATTTCTGTGATGCACACCAAAGTAAAAGTCTCCCAATAACATAGGCACTGGGTTTCCTTTAATGAAAAGGGTGATAGCTTCCAAGCTTACCTATCCTTTCTCTCCTGGGAAAAGACTTATCCCATATACCATTAATGCTAATAGTGCACTGAATTCTAACCACTTTCCTCCCAAAGCAAACACATGGGCTTCTGTGATAAGAAAATCCAGAGTAAATCCATTCCCCTTACTAGCTTCCAACTCCATCTTTATTCTAAGCATACTCAGATGACAGGCACCTGCAATGTCCTTGTATGGGGGACACTTCTCTGCAGCATAATAAGGAACACCATTCCTGATGGGAATCTTCAGAATGTCAGAAATCTCTTCCAGAGTAGGAGCCAAGACATAGTCAGCAAACACAAAAATTCTCAACTGAGGATCATAAAACTGCAACAAAGAGTGAAGGCTATCTCTCTGATCAACAATAGGTTTATTCATGTAACCCAATATCTTCCCAATCCGGATTCTAAAATCATCTGAAACCTTGTCACTCATCAAGCCCACCAATTTCTGAATACCCTCAATTTCTGGCTGCGGGAAAGTGTAATGAGCATTCCTTTTTCTGGGTATCTCTTGGAATTTTGTCATATAGGGAAACAATGAATACCAAAACTGGGTACAGAGGATAAATGATAACCTGAAATGGAAACACAAACAGTTAATGCAAGTATGATGCGATGCAAACGCAATGCAGGCATATGATCAACAACTGGGAATGTATGGATATGGAATACTGGACCTAAGTGACCAAGAACCAAGATCCTCTGAATAAAGTCCCATGAACCAGAATTCAGTCTCAAATAAGCCCCAAATCAGACATCAATCGACTTAAAAACTCCAAAATCTATGTAGCCATATCAACTCATAGGATTGTACTGGCAATGAGGTATGATGAGGTCAAGGGTTCCTTTAAACCTGTAAACCCCTCCCAATCTCACAGGTGTGCTCCGGATCAAACATCACGGACTCTCAAAGCCGAATAGCAGTAATACGTTCACCATTTCCGAGAAATGGCTCATGACCAAATCAGGGAATCGGTTTGGCATTATGTACTACTCAGGGAGGTCTCAGCGTGAGTCCGAGAAAAACAAGCAACCTTTATAAGTTCCTAGCTTCAAGCACTGGAATCGAGAAACAATAGTACATTCATCCCGAAGGGTATAATACTATCGTCATACGACCAGATGCTTTGACTGAGTTCCTATAAAAGAACCAGGACATCCTATGCAAGTTCCCAGTGGGCCCTCGGGTGCGAATGGGTTTTCCACAGAATATGGTCTGCCACTGTCACCACTGGAGAGGGATGTTTCCACAAAGGTCCTCAATGATCGGTCCCCAGATGCACATAACTATCGAGGTCATGTAATGATCCAAGAAATATTCTTGCATCAAAACATTTCCAAGACGGTTGCAAGTCTGGGTGTGGAACTTACTACTACCAACATAGCAAGATGCCATGAAGTCAAAGTGACTGTCCACGCTAAGTCCTAGGGTGCACTCGAGCCCCGGTTACGAGCTCATCTCACAGTAACAGTTCCCAATCCCACCAAACAGAAAACCAGTACAGCCAGACAGTCCAGTATATACATATGATGCATGAAAATAAAATATTGAAAACTGTAAATAATGTTGTAAATAAAACCGTAAATAAACAACAATAAAATAAACACACATCAGCAAACAATCAACACCCAAAGAAACAGAAACACACAAGCGCTAGGAGAGACTCTCAAAGGAACTAGAGATTCTGGGTTCGGTCCCTAGCAGAGTCGCCAACTGTCGCTCTCTGGATTTCCATCCTGGTACAAACGCGAAAGTGGCGCGGAAGAAGGTAGAGTCGCAAACCAGGAATTTTTATCCTGAAGGAACGGGAATGGTAATGCTGCACAAACCGAAGAAAAGAAAAGGAAGGACACAGGTCCTGCGAACCAAAGAATCTGGGTTCGGGAGTCGGTTACGACCTGGGAAGGTATTAACACCCCAGTTCGTCCGTCGTACCCGACGGGATCCACGCTTGCAAAGAAAATGTTTCAAAGGGTGAAGAAATGAAAGCTGCTGCAAAAAGAAAATTAACTGGATCTGGATAAAAGAAAAGAAAGAGAGAAAATGTAGGGAAAATAAAAGAGTGTGCTAGAACGGGCCCTACCCCGCTGCCTACGTACCTCACTGGACATGAGGATCAGAGTCACCGTAGTTTCCCTAACTAGGGGTGGAAAAGATTGTTTGTGTCGTAAGGCTTGAACTGCCTATGTCAATGCTCAAGTGTTGCAGGCTCGGATGACGAGTGCATTACCGTATTGCAAAATGACAAGTAGGAGCAAGTTTGTACGTAAAGAGTGAGGATGATGAGAAGAGAAGTCCCGAATGAGAGACGTTTATTGTTTGTTCAGTGTTTTTAGAGGTCTTTTAGGAGTGTGGCACAAGGAAGTGAACTCGAACTCTTTTCCATAGAATGTGTACTTGCTACTACATTCCAAGATGGAATAATACAACAAGCACACCAAGTAAGGAGAATTTACCCAAGACTTGTTTCCAAGGGCAAGGGCCTAAGCTCACTAACTTGTTGAACTTATTAGATGTTTTAGTGATTAAAAATGAAGAATTGTTTTTTATTCTTTTTCTTGGTAAAGATGACCTCATGATCAGACTTGTGCATCATGCTAGACAAATGCATTATTCCAAAATGGAATGAATACATATGCCCCATGGAATAAGGCTATTGCACAAGAAGTAACTTCTTTCTTTATTAAGGTATTTTTTATGGTTTGTATGAAGATGAGAAAGAGAAGAAACCAAAGGAGCAAAGGTAAAATAACTAAAGGGGGACTATTAAACCTAAATTTATCATGCAAAGGTGGTCCTATGGTTAGTGAGGATTGAAATAACTATCCTAAAGAAAGGAAGAGAAAAGAAGAAGAGAAAGAGAAAGCAGAAGAAAGGAAAATATAATACAACTCACTCCTCTAAAGGAGATGAGTTATTTTCTAAGGGGAAGAAAAGAAGTTAAGCAAGTGATGGCATAAGGCACATCTTAAACACAAGTGAGAAAGCATAATGAAAGATGAAGAGAAAAGAATTGGAGATGTGGGAATCTCATCCACATCTCTCACTTACCAAAGCCCCTGAAATGGTTAGAAGCATAAACAAGTGGTAAGATAAAAGCAAGTAAAACCAAATGAGATACAAATGAACAAAATACCATACTAAAACATCACAACCAGAATTGAAATGTCCCCCTCAAGTGCCAAGATCAAGCATACCACATAAGATGAGAAGAGAATTAATCAAATCACAACAAATCAACACAAGCTATCATGAAAGAAACAAAAGCAAACATGGAATAGAAAAGATCACACAAGCTACACATGCTTCATAATCATCAAGACCAGAATCACATCCATACAAGAATATGTGCAAACAACTCAAGAGACCAAAGAAAGGTTCATGCAAGTTCCAACACAAATAATATAAGAATGGGAAGTGAAGTAGACATGTGAACAAGTGTAAGGACAAGCAAACACAAACCAAATCAAGGCATGAGCATCAAGTGAAAAACTAGGGACCTAATCATGTTAAAAGGTGCCTAAGAAGCATGATCAAGCATGGGAAGAAGCACACAAACTCCATCATAAGCATCAAAGAGAATGGATGAACAAAATAGGTGTGGTGAACATGCATACACTTGTGAGAAACTTTAAAGACAAGTAACAAATAAAATTCTCAAAGCACACATACTAAGAAAGGACCAGTGATCAAACCTCATATAAAAAGACCTCTAAACACCCTATAGGAGTTGGCACAAGTGCCCTCCGAACTTTAGAACTAAGCATGCTAGCAAGAAGAAGAAAAATTAACGCAATCTCAAATAAAAATTCAAATCAAATCACAAACACTTGAAAAAATATGCAAATAAGCACAGGTATACATTAGTCAAGTGATAACATCATGCCAAAAGAGCAAAGTTAGAATCATAAGCAATCTAGGTCAAAGGACCTCAAGAACAACAATTAGGGTTTTGAAACTTCAAACTCAAGTCAACAATCAAACATATTCAAACAAGCTTCTAAAAATCAGAAGAAAAATCATCCACAAACTACACCTTAATATGGATCAAATTCAAAAAGAACCAACTCAAAATTCAAATTGATGATCAATATATAAAATCTACAAGTCATCATGTATTTAAAATGAATTAAAAACAATTAATAAAAGTGAAAATTAATTCCTACGTGGAAAATAAAAAATAAATGAAAAATAAAAATATCAAAAATTAAAGAAAATTAAAAGGAATAGCCATGAATTAATTCATAATTTTTTTGAACTTCTAACTATTTTTAAAAATCAAAAACCAAACTGAAATAAAAATAAAATAAAATAAAAGACCAAAGAGCCAGGGGTGCAGTTAGTAATGGTTCCAGTGCAAATCAATTGGGCTTAGGAGAGGGAGGGGTGCAAATAGGAGTTTGAGCCCAATAGAATCCAACGCATATTACAATTGTTATCATGGAAATTCACATAAATCTGGAAAAATATCAAGCCAATGGATCAAAACAAGGTACCAGATCAAGTCAACATCACAAGCAGGTCAACAAACAAAGGGATCAGTGTGTGTGTGTGTGTGTGTGTGTGTACCATAGCTATAGTGTGGTGCGAAACAAAGTAAATTATTCAGAAAATAAAACAAGGAAGGAACACGTGCAGGGGAGGTGGTATTTTTTAAAGCGTTGGCACAAGGTGAAGCGTTCAGATCAAGCATCCTACGATCACAACATCATCTTCTTCAAATTCAAATTCAAACCTATTTCCAGAAACCGGTGACCGGAGCCCTAGCTCCGGCACCGGAAAATTCAAGGCTATGAACACAAATTCACAGAAACACTTCAAACTGTCCAGATCCAACAATTAACACACGTTGATTCCAAATATGGCATTGGATTTTCAAATAGATCAATGCACAAGCCAGATCGAAGACAAACAATTTCAAACTTCAAACTTAAATTCAACACAACATGCTCATTTCTTGCTCAAATCAAAATCTAAACACATCATAATCATCAGTATAGCACGTAGATCACATTGCAAGCATCTAATTTCAAATCCAGATCAAAGAATTCTAGAGCATACCCGAGGTTGAAGATCCTTCAAAACACCAAGAAAATACTTCTCCAGCTTTAGATCCACTCCTTTTAACTTCTATTTGCAAAATAAATGCAAAAGAAACCTTGAAACCTCCTAGATCTTGAGATTCAACACCAACTGCACTTGAATGGCACTTGATGAAAACCTTGCTTTCAACTTGAATTGGTGGTATATTTATGATCCTTAGAGCTCACTGAACAAGAATATGGAAAGAGATTGAAGAATGAGAGCCTGAATAGAGAGATTCGAAGGCTTTTGTTTTTGTGCATAAAAATTTGAAGTTGATGAATCAGAGAGAGTTAGGGCTGAAGTTTGTGGGCAATAGCTTTTATATGATCCATGTATCACACTGATTAGGGTTTGTGAAACTGTGCACGTGGGAAGAGTGAAATTGAAATGAATTTGCCAAAATGCAAAAATGATGTGTGAGGGTGAAATCGTCATGCACTTCCCATGCTCCTTGCATATCTTGATTCTCTTATTATAACTTGCTCAGCAATACTTTAATCATGACCATTGGATGGTTGGATCATGCTATTCCCATGCTTTTGCATTTTTGCACTCTATGAAATACTCACTTATCCATGCACGAAATTATTGAATTCTCTTGAGCCAAATGTGTTTCATGCAATGAATTGTGATTTCATGATCTCAATTTGCCCATAGGTTGGCTTGAAAATGAGTTAAATGAGTTTTTGCAAATGGTAGAAACTTGGAAATATGGTAAAACCCTAAAAATGGATGAATTTTGATTGGCCATAAATTTCAAACCATGAGGGCTATGAACAAGTTATTGTACTTTTTAGAAATGAGAGATCATACTCTACAACTTTCATGTTCAAGGGAAATTCATTTGGAGTCATCTCGGCTATGTAAGAATCACTTGAAAATTAGAGCAAAACTTGCTAAATTTGGAAAGTTAGTTACATGCCTTATGTCCAAAAATAGAAAGTCCTTTAAAACCTATTGATTCTTGATCTTTGACTTTGCCAAACCTCTTCTATGACCTTAAGAACATCCCTTGGCATGAAAATGGGATTGGAACCCTTGAATCATCACAGTTGACTTTTAAAATAATCAGTTTGACCAATTTCTTCTTATGCAAGCAACTGATGAAATAACTGCCTTCCTCAATGAATATTCTCACCAAATTTTGTCCATAGCATTCACATATCATATGAAGGACTTTGCCCACATGAAATGGCCAAAGTCACAAAGAACCCCTGCTTGATCATGAAACCCTAATTTGAGGACCATTTGTGTAGGAGCTTGCCATTCCTTGGATCATCTGATAATCTCCCAACCGTTTGGGCTCTTGTAGAGGATACTGAGCTTGTAAATACCATGTAGACACTTCATGGGACTTGGCCAAGGTCACTTGACTTATTTCTTTGACTTGTAAGGCTTCAAAATGCACCAATGATTGATCATATGCCTAATGCTAGAACATGAGAATGTTATGCTTCATTTTTCTATGCAAAAATGCTAAGGATATTTCATGCTTATGATGATTATGATATGAGGATGATGCTAAAAGAATAGGGCAAATTTGGGGTGTTACAATTATTAATGAAACTTAGGTAAATTAACTGGATGATTAATTACTTAAGTCGTGTGAGGAACTTTTGGTGATTGTTTGGATCTTATGTTGCGTATGTGATTGGATGGATCATGTATATGTATAATATGGTGTTTATACATGTTGTATGCATAGTCATTGTCATGCATATATTGAGGTATTATTGGTGGGATGATTCGTTGTCGGATGGGCGTATGTGATTCATCTGTACTTCGTTGTGGATAATGTTGGAGATAAATCATTGTCAGATGGGCATATGTGATTTATCCGGATTCTTTATTAACCGAGTTTGATTGAATGAACTAAGGTGAATTGGTACCACATGCATTGTGTCATTGTTGAGTCACATTGCATAATTATTGTTATTGAATCAATAGTCATAGCTAATTATTGTTGTGATGTTGTTGTATATGTTGATTGTGTGAGAAACTACCTTTGAAATGTTTTATGCACCGTTAAATTATTGAATATGTTTCTCACCCCTTTGTTGTTGTTATATCCGTGCTTCCTTGGAAGTACATATAATCTAGGTACTTGAGTGTGTGTGGACTTCGTGTTGTTTGTTCGAGTCATAGGACTGCTCTGATATGTAACACGGGACTTGGGGATTTTTGATATTTTTCTCATTTTTGTTATTTGTTACGTATCGTATTTCTTTTGTTGAAAACATTATAAACCAAGAATTATTGAGGAACATTGTTGATGTTGAATTTTTGCTATAAGTCGAATAATTTCAAGTTTTCCGCTGTTTCTAATGAAAAGTTTTGTTGTTAATATTGTTGATGTGGTATTCCACTTTATTTAAACTCTGATTTTACTTATTAACTCATTATTTTATAAATTAGGAAAAGTGGGGGGTTACAATTGATATCAAAGCAGGTCGGTCCAACCGTCCTGATGTAGTAGTTGAGTCAGTCCTCAGAATAGGAGTTGTTGGTGTGTTCTAACATTGTGTGTTTATTGCATAAGTATGGCAAGAAGGAATGATGTTATTCTTACTACTACTATACAAGCCATGACACATGTTGTAAAGAACATTGGTCCAGCTGTTGGGAATTCTGTGTTTCGTGACTTGGATTAGTTCAGGAGTAACAAGTCGCCTACATATGAAGGGGGTATCCTTGATCCAGAGGTTGCACAAAAATGGTTGAAGGTTGTGGAGAAAATATTCAAGGCCATGGGTGTAACAACCTTCTACCCCAAAATAAAATATTTAAATATTATCAGAGTAATCATCGAGAAAGGGTATCATATTTCATCATAATTCAACATAAACAGTGTCCTGTCCCGTTACATGGGTTAATCAACATCAAGAAATCAAAAATCATTTCGAAGCGGAATTTAAACTTCATAATTCAAAACTTCCTAAACATAATTTTCACCATCCTGAATTTAACATCATAAAATGGAAAACATTTATCCAAATAACAACATAACTGCAAACATTTCAGCAAAAGAAACCCATCCCAGTGTTACATGACACAGAGCAGGACACATAGACCAGAACCACTTCTAAGGAACACTAAGCACGCTCCGAGACTCATGAATTACTCCTAATGCACTGCAGGACTATTCTTCGACATCTGCAAGTTACCCACGAATGAGGCAACATTTCCAAGCAGGCATGGTGAGTAATCACAATATATCATAAACGTACAAGAATATAGAATCATAAATAAATTAGTACAACATATCATGACATCATCAACTATAAAATTCAGCAACAACAACAACCCAATCATGAAATTAAGCCACACCAACACAATCATGAAATTCATCCAGAATATGCAACTCTGACATCCTGATATGCAATATGCATGTGGTACCATTTTCATCGTGAGATTGATACATGACCATCAACCCTCCACAAAGGAGCACATCGTAAATCATCGAGACACTTCAATCCACACAATGGGATTGAAGTAAATAAATAGGCCGAAGCCCCATCGTGAATGTTATGAAATGCAATGATGCGCTACATCGTAAATTCATCAAAATAATTCGCATCATTCATTTCAATCATCAAAACAATCATCAAATAATTATATATATCATCATGACATTACACCCAGAACACTAGTTCTATAACCACTCTGACACATCAAGAATTGACCCGTACCCAGTAAATTATGAGGTAAATACAAGGTTGTTTCATAAATTCATTTATCAAAACTATTGCATTTTTCTCGTTTTTATTCATCAAAATAAAGTTCAGTTTATGCTCTATCCAACGCTTCAAACGAAATGCGAATCAGACTTACGGTTTGAAAGTTATGAATTTTTAAAGAAATAAAATTTGTCATCCAAACAATGTTAACCGGTTAACCAAAGCGTTAACCGGTTAACGCCTGCGCAACTTCAGAAAATGACCCAAAATTTTCAATGGTTAACCGGTTAACCAAAGCGTTAACCGATTAACGCACGTTTTACAGCAGCAATTTGCTGCTTCGTACAGACTGTTCCAAAACCCACAAAACTCCAATTTTTCCAATACGATCTTATTTCACCTCAAATCATCCTAATACATCAAATAGAACATCAGAACAATCATTTATACCATCATTTATAGGATTCAACACATTTTTCTAACTCTATTTCATCCAGATTTTCTCATAAACTCAACCTAACTCAAAACCCCAAAACTCATGAAACTCATACAATCTTAACCTATTCATAATCCAATTCCTACACATTTACCATAGATTATAAAAACTCCCTATACCTTAGAGAATTTTGCCGCTTTACACTCTTCTCTGGGGTTCTCCACAACCTCCTGACTCTGAGCTTCCTCTTTCTTCAGAGCACTTCTCCAAACACGATAGAAAAACCAAATGAGAAAACTGATTGTGTATTCCTTTTTACTAAAACACATTCCAGTTGAGTCTTTTCCCACTTTACCCTCATAATTTTCACAAAAGGACCACCTTACCCTTTTCTTTAATATATTTTTAATAATAATAATAAAATAGTATAATAAAACACTATTTATCCTTATTATATAAAAATACTCTTTTTTTTTCAAAATTCTCTAATTAACCCAAACTCTCCAAATTTTCTAAATTAATTAAATAAATGACTAAATAATTAAATTTAGATTTTCGGGGCGTTACAATGGGTTGCAGTGATGATCAGAAAGTGAGGTTTAGTACTCACATGTTGGAAGGTGAAGATGAAGTTTGGTGGGAGAACAATCACCAAAGGTTGGAAGTTGTAGGTACTGGTATTACTTGGGCTGTGTTTCAAGCTGAATTTTTGGAGAAGTATTTTCCAGAGGATATTTGTAGTGCTATAGAGGTAGATTTTTTTGGAGTTGAAATAGGGTAGCATGATTGTGGCTGAATATGCTGCTCGATTTGAAGAGTTAGTGTAATACTGTGCTCACTATAACACTGAAGATGATATGACTTCAAAGTGTCTGAAGTTTGAGAATGGATTCCATCCCGAGATCAAACAGGACATTGCTTATCAGATGATCAAGAATTATTTAGAACTGGTGAGCAGAAGCAGACTTTATGACAATGATAACAGGGCTCGAATTGCTCACTACAAGGCTATAAGTGACTGAAAGGGTAAACAGAGATTTGGGGTACTCCTTATAGTGTTTCGGCTAACAAGGGAAAATAAAAAGTTGCTGCTGACAATAAGCCAAGTGGGGGAGGGATGAATCCCAATCCTGTAAAATGTTTCAGATGTGGAAGCACAGGTCATTGTGCTAATACTTGCCATAATGAAGTGAATAAATGCTTCAAGTGTGGACGAACAGGTCATGTGGTGGCAGATTGTAGAACTACTATGCCTACATATTTCAACTGTGGTGAACAGGGTCATATGAGTACAACTTGCCAGAAGTCGAAGATGTCTCAAGGATCTAGTGGGAAGATGTTTGCCTTGGTGGGAGCCCAATCCACTAATGAGGAGTGTTTCATTAAAGGTACTTGTTTTATTAATAGTACTCATTTAATTGCTATTATTGATACGCGTGTAGGCCACTTGTTTATTTTTGTTGATTGTGTGAAGAGGTTAGGAATTGTATCGTCTACTTTAGATTAGAGGATGACAATTGAAACTCCATCTATTGGTTTTGTGGTTATGTCCTTAGTGTGCTTGAAGTGTTCGTTGACTATTTTTATAGAGATTTCAGAGTGGATTTGATTTGTTTACCGCTTGGTAATCTGGATGTTATTTTGTGGATGAATTGGTTAGAATTCAACCAGGTCTATATTGATTGTTATATGAAGAAGTTGTTTTTTCTTACTCCTGGAGAGGAAGAGTTGGCAAATTCTTTATCTACTAAAGAGTTGAGGACATTGTTGGAGGATGAGGCCAAGATGTTTGCAGTGTTTGTGTCTCTATCTGTTGCAAGAAAAGTATCAGTTAGTGAGTTTCCTATTGTGGATGAATTTCCTAAAGTGTTTCCTGATGATATTACAGAATTACCTCCGACGAGAGAAGTTGAATTTAGTATTGACCTTATTCCTGGTACAAGGCTTATTTATATGGCACCGTACAGGATGTCTGCATGAGAGTTGACTAAATTGAAATTTAAGATTGGAGAGTTTCTTGATAAGAAGTATATTAGGCCAATTATGTCGTCGTGGGGAGCTCCAATGTTGTTGGTAAAGAAAAAGATGGTAGTATGCGGTTGTGCATTGATTACGTTAGTTGAATAAAGTGACCATTAAGAATAAGTATCTACTTCCGAGAATTGATGACTTAATGGATCAGCTGGTTGGTGCTCTTATTTTTAGTAAGATTGATCTAAGGTCAGATTACCATTAAATTTGAATGAAAGAAGGTGATATTCAAAAGACCACATTTAGAACTCGTTATGGACATTATGAATATGACGTGATGCATTTTGGAGTGTCTAATGAGCCAGGTGTATTCATGGAGTATATGAATCGTATCTTTCATTCTTATATGGATCAGTTTATTGTAGTATTTATCGATGACATTCTTATTTATTCTAAAACTGAAGATGATCAAAAAGAGCATTTGAGGATTGCATTGCAGGTATTGAAGGATAACAAGTTGTTTGCTAAGTTATCAAAGTGTGATTTTTGGCTTAAGTGAGTTTCTTGGGTCATGTTATTTCTGTTGATGGTATAGCAGTGGATCCTTATAAAGTAAGTGTTGTGTTGCAGTGAGAACCTCTGAAGACAGTAATGGAGATTAGAAGCTTTATGCGCGTAGCAGGTTATTACACAAGATTTATCGAAAGGTTTTCTAATTTGGCATTACCGTTGACTCAATTGACCAGATAGAGTAAAGTGTTTATTTGGGATACAACTTGTGAGGAAAGTTTTGAATAATTTAAAAAGAAAATGACTATGGCACTAGTATTGGTTTTTCCAACTCCTGGTGAACCTTTTGTGGTGTATTGTGATGCGTCTAAGATGGGATTAGGTGAAGTGTTAACGCAAGATGGTAAAGTGGCCGTTTATGCTTCCAGACAATTGAGGGTGCATGAGAGGAATTATCCTACTCATGATATTGAATTAGCTACAGTGTTTTTTGTGTTGAAAATTTAGAGACATTATTTCTATGGATCACGATTTGAAGTATTTAGTGATCACAAAAGTTTGAAGTACTTGTTTGACCAGAAAGAAATGAATATGAGACAAAGAAGATTGTTAGAATTTTTTAAATACTATGATTTTAATTTGAGCTATCATTCAGGTAAGGCTAATGTAGTAGTAGATGCTTTAATTCAGAAGACAATTCATATGTCGGCATTAATGGTGAAAGAAATGGAGTTAATTGAACAATTTAGAGATTTGACATGGTTTGTGAAATAACACATGAGAGTGTTAGACTTAGAATGCTAAAAGTGAATAATGAATTTTTGGATGTGATTAAAGAGAACCAGAAGCTTGATGTAAAGTTGGTAGATTTGATGCTTACATGAGAAGGTGATTTTGAAAATGATTTCAAGGTAGATAATTCTAGTATGTTGAGATTCTGGGGCATAATTTGCTTATCGGATAATGTTGAATTGAAAAAGGCAATTTTAGAAGAGTGTCACTGAAGTAGCTTGAGTATTCATCCAGGAGCTACAAAGATGTATCAGGACTTGGATAAGTTGTTTTGGTGGTTTGGTATGAAAAGAGATATAACATGGTTTGTGTATGCTTGTTTGGTATGTCAGAAATCAAAAGTGGAGCATTAGAAGCCTTCGGGAATGATGCAACCATTGGAAATTCTAGAATGGAAATGGGACATATTTCTATGGACTTTGTTACCAGTTTTCCGAATACGGTGAGAAGTATTGATGCTATTTGGGTAGTTGTGGATCGACTTACGAAATCCGCACATTTTATTCCTATTAACATGAGTTTTCCGTTGACAAAGTTGGCAAAGATTCATATTAGAATAATTGTGAAGTTGCATGGTGTTCCTTCGAGTATAGTTTCAGATAGAGATCTGAGGTTTATTGCAGAATTTTGGAAGAGTTTGCAAGAGGCTTTGGATTCAAAGTTAAAATTGAGTTCGACTTATCATCCGCAGACGGACGGTCAATTGAAAGGGAATATTCAGATGTTAGAAGATTTGTTGAGGACATGTATGTTAGAAAAAGGAGGTGTGTGGGACAATCATTTGCCATTGAAAAATGAGACCATGGATATATTTGTCTCCTCACACTAATCATGCATCTAGCTTTAGTTTTTCCTTAGGGTTCATGTATTGCACAAATCGAAACAAAACATTTCCACCTAAAAAATTGAATCTAAACCTGTAAGAGGCCTATCAACTAAACAGAGGTTGCAGCGCTTCTATTAAGCTTCAATCAACACAAAACAACCAAAAAGCATTGAAATCGAGCAAGAAAAGTTTATAGAAAAACCTGAAATGCAGAGGTGCTTAGAGTTGTAGAAATCCAGAGAGGAGATTCCAAAGTCTTCTATAACTGATCATGTACCTTTGTAGAGTGAAATAAACACTCTGTTGATGAAGAATCTTGGGGAATTGATGAAGATGCAGAAAATTTGCAGAGGTGATTCCTTGGTGATTCAAGAATGGCAGCCATGGATCTTAATCTATTCATAATGATGGTGATGAATTGATGATCAATGAGGCTTGCTGGATGATGATTTAGCTTGCTCGATCCAAAATGCTGAGATATTGCAATGATATAATTTCAAATTTCCAGCTTTAAACCTCCATGAAAATGCACTATGAATGATGCTTGAAGAAGCACAAGGAAGAAGAAGATCAATTGCTATGATTGTGGAAGATTGATCCTTCAAAGTGCAGAGAATTTATTATGAGAATGCAGAGCCAAACTCTTGGAGAATTTTTAAGTGTTCAAGTGAAATGTGAAGCTGAACCCTTAACTCAAATGTACCTCATGCTTTTATAAAGATCTTAACCCTTGGTTGGACAGTTAGAACTAGGGTTAAACTCTGGTTAACTGAGTTGAGGTTAGTTACAAGTGAGTCAATTTTGTTAGAGGTGAGTTGGAGTTGGTTATGGTGAGGGTGAAGTATCTTGTGAAACTGATTGAGTTTGATTGTGTGCAGTGGTGCTCATAAATTCAGTCCCATGAATTGAATTGTCATTGCCCTCTTATATGTCAAATAAAAATTGTTAGCATAAAAACAGGCTTATGTATCGATGCATGACTTGTATGAATCAATACATGTTAGCTATATAACATGTATGAGTCGATACACAGATGTATGCATCGATGCATACTGAAGCTTTGGTTATTTCTGTAAGTTCATTCAATCATGCATCGATACATATCACGAATGAATCGATACATAGCTTGTTTCCAGAAACACAATGAAGCATGTATCGATGCAACACTCGTATGGATCGATATATAGCATACAAAAGCATGTATCGATGCAAATTTCGTATGTACCGATCCATACAGAAGAAAATTCCTTTCTTTGTGATTAACAAAGACTTGTGTCGGTGCAAAACAAGGATGTTGTCGCTCCCACCAAATGACACCTGGTCAAGAGGGGTACAGACATGAACGGTCGGCGAAAGAGAGAACACAAGGGTGAACTGAAAAGAGTCGCCAGCTAGGCATTTTTATCCCGAAGGAAAGGTAATGCTGCATAGACCTAAGAAAAGATGGATAAGACGGTTGCAAACCAGAGAGACTGAGAAAGGGGGTTGGTTACAACCTGGGAAGGTATTAGCACCCAGATTGTCCGTCGTACTCGACGGGATCCACGCTTGAAAGTTTGTGTTTAAAAGGGGCAGTGTCAGTGCTATTTTGTGTGCAAAATCTGGAAAAGAATGCAAGTGTCAGTGCAAAAGAAATGTGAAGTGAAATGAAAGAGTGTCAGTGTAAATAAAGAATGTGAAGCTCAAGACTATGAGGCTTAAAGAATAATGCTGGAAGAGGGGGAATGTACAGAGACTTTTGTTCGATAACAGTTAAGTTATGCCTATGTATCCTCTCGTGCAATGAGGAAGTCAGAACACCGTAGTTTGACTCAAAGTGACTGAAAGATAAATTGACTTGTGAACTACTTACTTGTCTATGCTCAAGTGTATGACCTGTCTGGCTCAGGTGCAAACTGTCTTGCATTAGACGGAAGAAGCGAGTTCTCGTTTGTGAGTGAATGAGGTGAGAAAAGAATCCCGGAGGAGATGATTATTGTTTGTTTTTGGTGTTTTCAATCTTTTATTGCCCTTTGGAGTTTGTCATAAGAAAATGAGCTTAAGCCTAAACCAAGGGTTAGTAAACTCATCACATCTTCCCTCTGATTAGGGGGTAATGAGAATACCTTAAGTATGAAGTAAACACCTCACACTTAATCACCATGATGTAGGATTAAGATCATTAACCTACTTGTGTTTATTTAGATGTTTTTGGAGTTTTTGTTTAGTGTTAAGTAATGAGTTTAAGCCATAATCAAAGATTTAATGGACCCATTACACCATCCTAATAGAAGGATGATAGATGAGAACATTTAAGCTGAGGAAGATACCTCAACTTAATCCATGATTAGGGATTAACCTCATGACAAAACAAAACCTTTATTAAAGTGGATTTTAGTTAATGGTAAGATTAAGAAGTGGATTTTATGGTTTGTAAGACAACTTGAGGGGGACTTGTCCATTAACACTAGGGTTAGTCCTTCTTAACAAATTAAGGAAGAATTAGAACCCTAATGCAAGGCCCAAGTTACAAGCTTGATGTCTTAGTGATTATTAGATGAATTGATTAAAGGATTTAAACACATTAAGGGTTTAACACTTAGGATTAAAGTTATGCACTCCATCCTAATAGAAGGATGCAGGCATAAGCTTAATCACAAAGCCTTAAAACCTTTAAGGTTTAGTCCTTGATTAAGAGATGAGAAGAGAAGACACAAAGATGACACAAAGGTAAAAATAATGGGGGGACTAATCAAACCCTAATTGTGATCATGCTTGGGTGTTCCTAGGGTTTATGAAGCTTGCAAGAAGATCTTCAAAAGAGCCACCAAGGAAGGAGCGGGATGGAAGGAAAAGAAACAACAAGAAGCAAGACAACTTACTTCACTTAAGAAGATACGTTGCTTGAAGAAAGAAAGAGGTGAAGGAGCATGAATGAGAAAGCTCACTCTAATACACAAGTAAAAATGCAGCAATGATGCATAAAAGGGATGAGAAGAGGTTATGATAAGTGAAGGCAAATTCACTTCTCAAACACTTACCACCTGAAAAAGTTAGCAGAAGGAAATGAAATGAAATGAAAATGAGATGAAATACAAAGATGAAAACCAAAGTCAGAAGCATAATCATGATGCTAATGATGCTATGAGATGCTATGAAAGCATGCCAAGAGGTGGGGATGATCATACAAGTAATGAAGATGCAAATGAGACATGAAAGGAGGCATGAAAGTTCATGAATGCATATGACATCAAATGAAAGCAAAAGCATGGCAAATGGATGATGCAATGATCAAACATGATTTCAATGTGTCCTAAGATGTCTTATATGTCATGTGGATGCACAAAATGTCATGGAAAGTTCATGTATGCAAGCATATGAAGAATGAATGCAAATGAAAGCAAAGATTATGGTTTATGTACAAGATGCAATGCAAAATTCAAAATCAGAAGCAAAACATGAGATTAAAAATTGAAAATGGGATCAAAGGTACCCTAAACCTATACAAGTTCACTGCCCAAAGGGGAAGGTCAGAAGCTAAACCCTAAAGGACTTATGATTTTTCTAAGTTTGCTAGGGTTTTAAGGTACCTCACAAGGAAAAATGAAAATCAAATCAAAAATGAAAGATAAATTCATGCCAATTTTATCCTAGAAACTACATGATATTTGGGATGCAATGCAAAAAGAATCACTATCAAACCCTTCATGGTTAGGCAGAAAAGATTTTTCTAAGTTAGGGTCAAAAATAATGATTTTTAAGAACCCTAAATCAAAAGAAAATGTCAAAATGGATCAAGAACCAAAAAGAAATTTGTATGAATGGTTTGATAATGTCTTTAAATGTGTCAATATGCAATGTGATTTTTTTGGTGATTTATAGAAACTTAAATGGTATTTTAATTAATTAATTTCCATTAATTAATTAAAATAAACATTTAAATATTTTAAAAATACAAATTTTATGCAAAAAATAAAATAAAAATTATTTTCAGAATGAGAAAAATATTTAAAGTCATGGTGCAAAAAATGAAATTTTTTGAATGCATTTTGCTATTTTAAATAAAATGAACAAAGAAATGCAAATAAAATTAAAAATAAAATTAATTTAAATGAGAAGTATGCGCAAAGGAGGGCTGAGATTTATTCTGGGCTTTGAACTGGTTGACTGGCGCGCTATCCTATGGCCCAGATTCAAATCTCCCTAAACTTAATTAAAACATTAATTAAACCTGATTAATCTTAAGTGAATCAATCCCCACCCTCCAATCACGCGCGAGAATCCTCATCTAACAGCCTACGTTTAAACCTGGAGCCCTAACCCTAATTAACATTTAATCACTTTCAGGTGGCCGGAAATGACCTCCGGTCATCTTCTCCGGCCACACTCTCCCCTGAAAATTCCTAAATCACTCCCTGGGCCACTTCTGGAGCTCTAAAGCTCCAGATTGCTTCCTCTCTCCATTCTAAACCCAATCCCACCCTCAAACTTCATTTATATCCAGCCATTAACAAGATTCGAAGCTAAGAACCAAAACTGCAAAAAATTTAGACAAGCCATACATCCTTAATTCTCAACTATTTTCAATAATTCAAAGTTCAACATGCTCAGGGGATCACACTTAACCATTTAAGAACTTAAAATACAACTTCTGGAAAAATGAATTCGCATGGCTACCTGAGGTGAAGCTTTCAACCCTGGAGCTTTTTGGCTACTTCTTTGGCCCAAGATGCCTTTAATGAACCTCCTGAGGAGTTTGCAATGCTTGGATGGAATTTTTTATGGCTGGTTTGTGAGATTGATGCAGTTCAGTTCAAAGAGGGAGAGAAATCGTGTTTTTGATATGGAGGGTTTCAAGGCAAGGTGATGGTTGGGAAATGATCAGTGGATCATGGTGAGTTGTTCTATGAAGTTTGTTTGAAGGTTTGTGGCTTGAGTGCTGAGTTTCGAAGAGAAATGCATAAGAGGAGGTTTTGGTGAATGTTGAGTTGTGGGAGGATTCAGATTGTGTTGTTGTATGAAATGGCTTGCTTGAGGTCCACATAACATGTTCTGATTGGGCAGAGAGTTGTTGTGGAGCAGTGTGATTGGTATGGCTCATTTTGCAAAAAGTCAAGAAAGTTGTACTTGGAGGTATGGGCTCATGGCAGGCTGAGGACAAGGGGGTGTCTGGCGCAGCTTGATTCATGGGCAGCCATGAAATTCAGATTGAGGCAAAATATCAAGTGGAATGAAATTTGTGGGTGATTTTGCAATTTGTGAAGGTTTTGGCCCCTTTTGAAATACTTGATGATCAAGGAATGAAACTTGAGATTTCTTTGGGCAATTCTAAATTATAGGTCATGTATGATGTTTGTGTAATGGTTAGAAGTCAATTATAGGTCACAAATTGGTTTGACATGAGTTTTGGCAAGTTTCCCTCTTTGGTACATAAGTGAAATTTTGTGATTTTTCCCAACTTTGCAAGGCCATAACTTGAGTTCTATGATGAATTAGATCAAGTTCTTGTACTTTTTGAAAAGGGAACGATCCAATCTACAACTTTCATGACCAAGAATTTTTCATTTGAAGCATTTTTGAATCAAAAAGAGGAGGTTGAAAAACTTTCCCAAAATGGCAAGTTTGCATTACAAGTCACTTTCCCAAAATGGCAACTTTGCAAATGACTTGAAATTCTTCAATTTTGTGAACTTATAACTTCTTCTAAGATCAAATAAAGATCATATACACCCAAAATGATGGAGAAGACCCTTTGGTTGGGTGATTGGGGGCCTCAGATGCCCTGATTTTGCACTGACTTGCTCAAGAAGTCATCTATTGATCAGATGCCTTCCCCATTGAATTTCTTCATGAAAATTGGTGTGCATGATCCCTATATCATATAGAGACCAATAGAAACAAGAATGACCAAAAAAATTGGAGTTATGGTCTCTGAAACCAAAACCCTAATTTTAGGTCATCTGTGCAGTTAAACTTGGCTCTGCTTCCATGCCATTCCCAGTTCTTGTGATTTTCTGACTTTATTGATCTTGGGAGGATATAGTATGATACTTGAACATACATGGACCCTCTTGAGATGATTGAAGACCTTTGGAGTGGATCAGATAGCTTCGGGATTGCTCAGATCACAAACCCTAGATGCAGATGAATTTGAACCAATGCAGTGAAGCAAAAATGCAATATGAGATGATATGATTGAACTTATGCAAATGAAAAGAATCACAAGCCATGGTGAAATGAGTGAGGGAAAATTTGGGGTGTTTACAGCTGCCCCTATTCAAACATGAGTTAGCTGTGTAGGATGTAAGCGCCTGGCTTAACAGACAAACAAGATAACTTGTGGTTGAATACCAAAGACAGTCCGAAATTTGCACTCACTAGATGAAGAAGAAAAGGGATATAGATTGTAAAAGGAAGTAAAGTATGATTATGAAGTGCGGGCGACAGAGGACGACCGTCGAGCAGAGGGCGACTGCTGGGGATGAAGCAATGACGGGGGCGACCGACATGCTGGGGAAATGAAGAGATTATGATGGGGACGACCATCAAATACAGTAACAAGGTTTTCCGGGGATTAAAGGTAAAGTCCATGATGGGGGCGACCATCAGGTCCAGAGCATAAATGCAATAAAGGATGAGGTATGGTCATCAAAGGTGAAGGACGATCACCCAGCAGGGGACGGCTGCTCTGTTGGGGATAAGATGAGGAACGGTCATCTAAGGTGAAGGACGATCACCTGGCAAGGTACGGTTGCCGAAGGTACCACGACATAGAACGAATGCCGGGTAGAAAAGGTCGATGATGGGGACGGCCATCGGATAAGCATGATGAAGGACGATCATCAAGAGGTGAAGGACGATCACCTAGCAGGGTACGGCTGCTCTCGGGGTTTATCGTGACATAGGATGAATGTCAGATAACAAGATCAACGATGGGGACAGCCATCAGATAAAATGATGAAGGACGATCATCAAATGGTGAAGGACGATCACCTAGCAGGGGACGACTGCTAAAATATCACGACATAGGACGAATGTCGGATAGGGAAGGGTTCCAATAATGGAGACTCCGTTGGGGATGATGAAGGACGATCATCAAAAGGGTGAAGGACGATCACCTGGCAGGGTACGGCTGCTGGAAGTATCATGACATAGGACGAATGTCAGATAGAAAGGAAATAATTTATTGGGATTCGCTGGGGATTCTTCTGGGGAAGGGTAGACATAGATGAGTGTCTAAATTTAAGAAAGAAAAGGTATAAGTGTTTGACACTGTGTACAGATTAAAGATGCGGACGAGCATCCTTAAGACTACGATACGGACGAGTATCGGTAGAAACAAACGCTGACGCATGTTCAAAGATGATGGTACGGACGAGTACCAACTGGTTAACAGAGAACACGAACGAGTGTTGAATCTGAGGAGAGATAAATGGAGTATACAAGATACGGACGAGTATTTGTATGAGTAAAAGGTAAACATGAGTGAGATACAGATGAGTGTTCAACTTGCTAGGGAGAGCATGATACAGATGAGTATCATAAAAGGAAATGTATAAGTTATGAACTTATGAATATAAGAGCTATTCTGACGCTCTGTGGGGATAAGATGACACAGACGGGTGTCAGAATAAGGGTTGTTATAAACAAGTGTTTGATTTACAAAAGTGTTTAGGCAACCATGCTGGGGAAGGGTGACACCGACGAGTGTCAAAGGAGTGTATAGATATTTGTTTGTGGTTTATACCCGTAGGGGAGTGATACGACACGGACGAGTATCGGAAAAAGTATATATGTGTATTAGTGAGTGCAAAGGGGATGCTTTGGCTTTCTGCTGTAACTGTGGTTCTTTGTATATATATATATATATATATATATGTTGTTGTTGTTGGAACATTGGTATATACAGGTATTTGATTCAAAACATGACTTATGATTATGCAATGTGTTTGATTTTTGCCGTAATGCTCCGTATTAGACGGAATGCTACGCTCTGAGGGGAAATATGATGTGAATGCTATGATTGTGCAAAGATACCGATCCGGGATTCGGGTCCCGTTGCGGTGAAGATCTCTGACCGATCTGCTTTGAAAGAAAGTCCCAGCTGGGGGAAAAGATCATTGGTAGATCTGATAAAATGTATGACTGCTTGGGGAAACAAGTCACTGATAGACCTATCTTAATGGTGAGGAGCCCAGCTGGGGTCTATGGAAGTACTCATCACTTTGTTGTGAGATCTTCAGATATTGCTCTTCCGGATAGAGGTTGAAACTCTGCGGGGAGATAATTCCCTGCCTGACACTTGGCTGGGGAGGGATGATCACAGAACGATCTTCCTAGAGATTTCTGAGGGGATCCTGCTAAGGATGATGAACTCGGTTGTGGAAATGAGCACCTTCTGATGCTGCTTTGAAAGATGTGTTGGAGAAGTGATGCCTGGAAACTCCGATGGGGAGAAAGCATTTCTGGCGCTGTTTGGAAGATGTGCTGAGGAAATAATGATTTAGCAACTTTGCTGGGGAAAACCTTTCATACCCCATGTTGCGCTCTGAATACCTGCAATCCTGTTATGACAAAGAAACGCACAAGTACCCCGAGGTATCCCTTACTGGATTCCATCATAGTAGTTTAGACACTCCCGGGAGTAAGTAATATATATTTCCTGCAAGCACGTGATTAGAAAAGGCACATCTGTTTTTATGCAAACATTATACCAAGGATATCGGACATTTTTGCAAATGAAAATAAAACGTACAAGATGAGGTGTGACTGAAAATCTGATTTTATTAATTTGTGTGCCCTGAGTTGGCAAGTACAGACAAAGAAACAAATCCCCTGAAATGAGGAGATTGTTACAAATTGAGAAACAAAAAGGTGTTGGCAATGTTGATTGACGCTTCAGTGAGCTTCCCTTTTTGCTATGACTCGTATGACATTGACGTTCTTCTCATCTTGCTTTTTGAAGAAGGTTGATTTTGATCGATGCTTTAACCTTCCGAAGCTTGCCATGTTGTAAGTGATACAGACGAATTCAGAATGCAGTTGTTCGCTTATTCCCTTATTTTGCGTGGATCGCCCTTTCGGGTTTTCAATCCACCGGGATACCCATTTTTGCCTGAGCTGTCCAATGCGGCTTTTCAAATCAGCGGGTGTACATGTTTTTATTCATTTTCCCTTATTTTTGCCCGAGTCTTTTATTCTATTTTTGACTCGTCGGGATGCCCTGTTTTTTCCTGGACTTACATTCTGTTTTTATGTCCAGCGGGTCATTTTATGCGAAGTATTTTTTAACTGCATCTGAATTCACAGGGGACAGGAAGTCTTCACCATCCATAGTACTGAGCATCAGTGCTCCACCAGAAAAAACTTTCTTTACTATGAATGGACCGTCGTAATTCGAAGTCCACTTGCCCTTGTGGTCTGTATGAGGAGGAAGGAGTCTTTTCAACACAAGATCTCCTACTTGGTATTCCCGAAGCCTGACTTTCTGATCGAAGGCTTTCTTCATTCTCTTCTGATATAACTGCCCATGACAGATTGCAGCTAATCTCTTCTCTTCGATCAGACTCAGTTGTTCGTACCGGGATCGGACCCATTCTGCTTCATTTAGTTTGACATCCATTAGTACCCGCAAGGAGGGTAATTCAACTTCAACAGGTAGGACTGCCTCCATACCATACACAGGGTACCATTTGCCTTGCATGGTAACATTTCATGCCAGTCCCTATAGGTGACCACCATCTTCTGCAAAATCTTCTTGATATTCTTATTAGCTGCCTCTACAGCGCCATTCATCTTTGGCCTGTAAGGAGAAGAGTTGTGGTGTTGGATCTTGAAGTCCCGGCATAGTTCTGCCATCATTTTGTTGTTCAAGTTGGAACCATTATCAGTAATGATTCGCTCAGGCACTCCATACCGACAAATGATATCTCGCTTCAGGAATCAGGCTACCACTTGCCTGGTGACATTGGCATAGGAAGCTGCTTCAACCCACTTGGTAAAATAGTCAATGGCAACCAGGATGAATCTGTGGCCATTTGAAGCAGTCGGTTCAATCTTCCCAATCATATCAATGCCCCACATAACAAAAGGCCAGGGTGAAGACATCACATTCAAAGGATTCAAAGGCACATACACTTTGTCTGCATAAATCTGGCATTTATGGCATTTCGTGGCATAAACACAACAGTCTGCATCCATTGTAATCTAGTAGTAGCCTGATCTTAACAACTTTTTAGCCATTGCATGCCCTCCAGCATGGGTACCAAAAGATCCTTCGTGCACCTCGTGCATCAGCAAGTCTGCTTTTGTCTTATCAACACATCTGAGAAGTACCATATTAAAGTTTCGCTTGTACAAGGAACCATCAACATTCAGGAAGAAACTACCAGCCAGCCTTCTTAATGTTTTCTTGTCATTGGACGATGCCCCAGGTGGGTATGTTTGATCCTCCAAGAAGCATTTGATGTCATGGAACCAAGGCTTATCATCTTTAGCAAAGTCTGCTGAGAATACATATGCTGGTCTATCAAGTCTGGATACTGAAATCTGAGGCACAAAGTTGGCAGCTTGAACTTTGATCATGGATGAAATGGTAGCCAGAGCATCTGCAAACTGATTTTCGTCTCGAGGGATATACTCAAGCTTGACTGTTGTGAAGAATGTAAGCAACCTCCTTGTATAGTCCCGGTAAGGTATCATATGCTCCTGGTGAGTATACCATTTGCCGTTGGTTTGATTAATTACCAGAGCTGAATCTCCGAGAACTCTTGATCCTAAGGTCAATGGCTTCCTCAAGACCCATAATGCAAGCTTCGTATTCAGCTTCGTTGTTAGTGCAGTTAAAGGTGATTTTTGCCGAGAAAGGCATGTGAACTCCCTTAGGTGTAATGAGTATTGCACCAACACCACGACCATTCATATTAACAGCCCCATCAAACATCATAGTCCATTCTTCTTCTGGGTCAGGCCCTTCAGTGTGAATGGGCTCTTCATGATCTTTTGCTTTTATGAACATGATGTCTTCATCAGGGAAGTCAAATCTCATAGGCTGGTAATCATCAATGGGTTGCTCAGCTAGATAGTCAGACAATACACTGCCTTTGATGGCTTTCTGAGATGTGTACTGAATATCATATTCTGTGAGAATCATTTGCCATCTTGCAACCCGTCCGGTAAGTGTTGGCTTCTCAAAATGTACTTGACTGGGTCCATCTTGGAGATCAATAAAGTAGTGTGGGTCAACATATACTGTCTCAGTCGGCGAGCAGCCCACACTAAAGCACAACAAGTTTTCTCGAGCAGTGAATAACGTTGTTCATAGTCGGTAAACTTTTTGCTTAGGTAGTATATTGCATACTCTTTTCGACCAGACTCGTCATGTTGGCCCAGCACACACCCCATTGACTCTTCTAATACTGTCAAGTACATTATTAGAGGTCTTCCTTCCACTGGAGGCATAAGGATTGGAGGCTCTTGTAGGTACTCTTTGATTTTGTCAAAAGCCCTCTGGCAGTCTTCATTCCACCGGACCGTTTGTTCTTTTCTTAACAACTTGAACAAAGGCTCACAGGTTGCAGTAAGATGAGATATGAACCTTGATATGTAGTTCAATCTACCTAAGAACCCCCGAACTTCTTTTTCAGTTTTTGGTGCAGGAATTTCTTGGATGGCTTTGACTTTATCAGGGTCAACTTCAATCCCTTTCTCACTTACAATAAATCCCAGCAGCTTACCGGATCGCACCCCGAATGTGCATTTGTTAGGGTTTAACTTCAATTGGTACTTCCTCAGATGCTTGAATAACTTCAACAGATTCACCAGGTGGTCTTCTTCTATGAGGGACTTGGCAATCATGTCATCCACATAACATTCAATTTCTTTGTGGATCATGTCATGGAATAATGTTACCATAGCCCGTTGATAAGTGGCACCAGCATTCTTCAGTCTGAATGGCATTACCTTATAACAAAATGTGCCCCAAGGTGTGATGAAAGTTGTCTTCTCCATGTCTTCAGGTGACATTTTGATTTGATTATAACCTGAAAATCCATCCATGAAGGAGAACACCGAGAACTGAGTCGTATTGTCGACCAATACATCAATGTGAGGTAATGGGAAGTCATCTTTCGGGCTGGCTCTGTTCAGGTCCCGGTAATCCACACACATCCTCACCTTGCCATCCTTTTTAGGCACATGTACAATGTTAGCAACCCACGGCGGATAGCTAGTTACAGCAAGGAAACTGGCGTCCCACTGTTTTTGTACCTCTTCTTTTATCTTCATGGCCATATCTGGACGAGTACGGCGCAACTTCTGTTTTACTGGCGGACAGTCTTCTTTCAGAGGCAGCTTGTGCATAACAATGTCGGTGTCCAACCCTGGCATATCCTGATAAGACCAAGTAAAAACATCCACATACTCCCGAAGCATGTCAATAAGTTGCTCTTTTACTAAATCTTGCAGACAGGCCCCGATCTTAACTTCTTTCAAGTCTTCTTCTGTACCAAGATTAACTGTCTCAACTTCCTCCTGATGAGGAGTGATAACCTTCTCCTCTTGTCTTAACAACCTGGCTAGTTCTTCAGGTAGCTCATAATCTTCTTCAACCCCTTCATCGGCTTGATTAATCGGGTTGTCAAAGTCATACGAAGTCATAGCAGTGTTGTTGTTGGTGCAGTCTGGAGGGCACTCTCTGCAAGGGTTTAGATTTGTTCATTTTAGTGACCAGTTTTATCTTGTTTAGAAAAAGTGAAAATGAAGTTGTTATTTTGAAAAACATTGCCATTTTATTTTTGTACAAAAAATGAAAAATGAAAAACAGTGAGCGGAAAAGAAAAGACTCATTTGCAAAAGATGTCCTGATATTCATTAATTGATCGTTTGCACAAAATACAAGATGGCCCGATTACAAAATGAGCCCTGGCATCTTGGGCAAGATGCAGGACTTGATGCATGCTTTAAAGACAAGAAATAATAATTACTCTGCAGGAGTAACTCTTATAATTTCCTGGGAAGACCAGTTTGAGACATGGTTCCCCGGGATCCTTGGACGTATCCAGCTTTCCAGGTTGCGCTCGTCTTCTGACTCATCTTCCAAACTATTCACAGCATCCGGGGTGAGCATCCCCCCGCTGAAAAACTTGGGCTCCGTTGCAGCCTCTGGTTGATCTTGTCGAGTTGGTCTGTAACCCAACCCGAATCGGTCTTCTTTCTTTTCAACTGGCAGCAGCTTGCCCCAGCCTTGAGCGGTACCTTCTTCAACAACCTTCCGGGCTTGTTGATATGATGTGATGGAGGTCCCAGATACAACAGATGCTTCATTGATATTAAGGGCTTCAAACCCTTGACTCATGGTCTCATGGATCTCCCCATCCATTTCAATGTATTTGAAATTAGCCAGCTGGCTAACGAAGATATCTTATTCCCCACAAATGGTAATGACTTGGCCCTCCCACTCAAATTTTAACTTCTGGTGAAGGGTTGACGTCACGGCGCCAGCGGCGTGTATCCATGGTCTACCCAATAGACAGCTGTAGGCAGGCTGTATATCCATCACAAAGAAGGTCGTTTTGAAAACCTGCGGGCCAATCATTATTGGCAACTCTATCTCTCCCAGAACTGATCTCTTAGAACCGTCAAAGGCTCTCACTACCAAGTTTCTTGGACGTAGTGCCAATCCATCATGTTCCAGCTTCACAAGGGCTTTCTTAGGTAGGACATTGAGTGATGACCCTGTGTCCACCAATACGTGAGAAAGAACTGCACCCTTAAACTCCAAGGTAATGTGCAAAGCCTTGTTGTGATTTTGACCTTCCGTTGTCAGATCAGCGTTGGTAAATCCTAGTCCATGACTAGCGTTGACATTTCCAACCACAGCCTCTAACTGATTGACAGTAATCTCCTCCGGCACATAAGTTGCGTGCAGGACTTTTAAAAGTGCGTTCCGATGAGCCTCGGAGCACATTAGCAATGATAGTATGGAGATTTTGGAAGGTGTCTGGTGAAGCTAGTCCACCACCTTATAATCACTTTTCTTGATTATCCGTATGAATTCATCAACCTCTTGATCAAAGGGAGTCTTCAAAGTTTCTTTAGCAACTGGTTCTTCTTGCACCACGCTCTTCCCTTTTGCCTTAGCAGCAGCTTCTGCTTCAGCAATGGGTCTTAGTATTTGCGAGACAAAGAGACGTCCGCTTCTAGTGAAGCCTCCGCCTCCCCCACATTGTCTATCTGAGGTGAAGAAGTTGATGACTCTAAAGTGATTTTCTGCCCCTCGCAGTATAGATCTGAGCCATAATGCCAAGGGATGGCATTATTGCTTTCGTAAGAAACTGGCCCAGGCATCGTGATGGTGACCGGAATGATAGCAGCTGCAGAGGGGACCATAATGGTGTGTGGATCATAATATATGGTAACTGGAGCTCTGACAGGAGTAGCATTTTGTTGTGAGTTGTTGGAAGGAACATTTGCAGGATCGTAGTATATCATAACCGTTGAGACGCTTTCATTAACTGTTGCTGATGTTGTAGTCGAAGTTGATTGGACGGGTGTTGAAGTTGTAGCAGGAACTGTGACTGAATCTGTATCCGTTGAAGTGATTGATTGAATATTTGTTGGAGTTGTAGTAGAATCTGTTGGAACAATGGTTGCTGACGTTGTAGGAGTATTTGTGATTGTTGATGAAGGAATTGTTGAAGTTGTAGTCGTTGTTGTCGTAATCTGAAGAATGCCATCTCTAATGAGGCCATCTATGTCGTTTCTCAGTCGCTCACATCCATTAACGGCAATGTTGCAATATCCACAGCCGACCTCACATCCGGGGAACACTTGGCATTCTAACAGCTGAGCTTTGATTTCAACCAAGGGTGTTCGGATTTGTGCAACACTGTTAATTAATGTGGATGGTTTGCCCTCCTCAATAGCATTGATCCTAGGCCCGTTGTGACTAGGCATTGGATTTCTTGTAACGTTCGGAGGAGGCGCAAAATTGAGAGCTTTTGAGTCCACCAAATCCTGGACTTTCATCTGTAGGGCCCTGCAGTTTTCAGTATTATGCCCCGGTGCGTTTGAGTGGAATGCACACCTGGAATTTGCATCATAGTTCTTTGGAATATTAAGAGGATCTAGAGGTGCCAACGTCCTCAACTCAACTAGGTTGAGCTTTAGGAGTTGTGGCAAGAGTGCAGCATACGGAATTGGGATTGGGTCAATTACCCTGTTTGCTTGTGATGGACTCTGTTGGAAGGGACGCTGCTGTTGGTTGCTATTGTTGTTGTTGTACGACCTTTGTTGCGGATAATGAGCTTGTTGTTGATATTGTGGTTGTTGTTGTTGAGGATATGATGATTGTTGTGGAATTGGAGCTGGGATGGTAACAGCTGCTACTGACCAGTGAGCATATTGAGGCCTGCCCCTGCTTGTATGAATGGAATTTGTTTCACCTGCCCTTCGGGGTCCCGCAAAAGGTTTTCTGGGATTGCTGGAGGAACTTGCACCACTGTCGGAGATTTTGCCCATCTTCAAGAGACTTTCAATCCTCTCACCAGCTATGACCACATCAGCAAAACTAGTAGAGGAGAAAGCAGCCAGTCTATCAATATAAGTCCCTTGCAATGTGTTCATGAACATGTCAGCCATTTCCCTTTCTGACATGGGTGGTTGGACAGCAGCAGCAAGCTGTCTCCATCTTTGAGCATAATCCCGGAAGCTCTCTCTAGAAGACTGAGACATGCCCATTAGAAGAGTTCTATTGGGAGTCATGTCCAGGTTGTATTGATATTGACGGATGAAAGCCTCGGCCAAATCCTTCCAACATCTTATGGTGGCCCTAGACAAATGCGAATACCATTCTCTCGAAGCTCTAGTCAGACTGTCCTCAAAGTAGAACATCCATAACTTTTCATCCATGGTATAAGCTTTGAGCCTTCCCAAGAAAGATTGTAGATGAGTGCGAGGACAGGAGGTACCATTGTACTTTTCAAAGCATGGGGGTTTGAATTTGTGGGGAATTCTCACCCCATCTACTAGTCCCATATCCATCACATCGAAGCCCAAAGAATTATGAGATTCCAAAGATCTTAACTTTTCAGCAATCTCGTCCAATCTTCTGTGATATATCTCATCTCCTGCCCCTATAACAGTAAACTGTTCTCCCTGGGGATCCTCCTGCAGGACTTGGCCCCCAGCAGTATTACCTTGACCATTCCTCGGGATGTTAACTTCTGGATTTAGATGAGGTCCATACTTCGGTGGGTCAATACGAGGATGGCCCTGTTCATTGTTGCTAGTTCCTCCTGTTCCAAGATGAGGCTCCTCAGGAGTTTGTCTTTCCACCAGCTCTCTTAACCTTTCTTGACTCTGGGCTAAGCCAATCATCACTGCCATGAACTGAGACATTTGATTTCTCATCTCTACTCTCTCATTGGCCATCTGATTTCTGACCTCAGTCAGATCCTGTTGTACTTGTTCCATTTGAATGCCGGGAAGATTGTTACGAGTCAGGTACCGGTGCGTGCGGTTGACAGGGAACATTCGGCGACGAGCAATGTTTCCTGAGATCACAACAAAGTTAGAAACAAAAATAATAACAAAACCTACAAAACAAAGACAAAGTTAGTATGTAATGCAGTATGCTTATTTGTTTTCTAAGGTATCCGGTTTGGTTCTTGGTTTTGACCTTTCTAGACCTCGAGGAAGATGCTTGATGTTGTTGAGAGAAAACCCAAATGAAAACAAACTAAAAATATATTACACATGATGAACAATACATAGTTTGTTTTACAATACATGCCCATGGAGGGTCAAAATACAACAAAAGGAAAAGTACATAAAATGGAAACAAACAACAAGCAAAGAATCAGACATCCAGTCCAAACTCATCTTCTCTGACCTCCTTCAGGAGTGCCTCAGTCACTGGACCAGCTGGGTGATCTGTAATGGTCCTAATGAGGAGGTTCCTGGTAGCAATGGCAGTAGTCAGCTTCTTGTGCCTGTCCTGGTCCTTTGATCTCTTCAATCCTGCTCTGAGCTTCAACTCTGATATCCCTTTCTGTGCAGCCAACAGGGCTTCCTGTTGTTTCTTCTCATTGGCCTCTAGCTGTTCCATATTGGCTTGAGTCTTCTAGTCTTCTTGTACACGGGCCTCGGTGATCCTGACCCACCTAGCCTGACTCTCTTGCAGATAGTGCTCAGCCCTAGCTTTCTGAATCTTGGCCTCTTTACAAGCATTCTTCAATATCTCTTCCCCATCCCTTGCTTTCCTTATGTAGTCTTCTGTCTTTTCGATCTTGGTAAGGTGCTCAACCCTGAGCTTTTCCAATCTCTCAATGTCCAGACGACCATCACTTCTTTCCCAAAGAGTCTTCTTCAAGGCCTGGGATAGTTGCTCATTCCTTTCTTTCAACTTTTCAAATTCCTCCAGGCTAACTGTTGCTGCAGGATGTACTGTGGATGGCCCAGGTATGTCTTCCAAGGTGAAAGGCATTCTGGTAATCTGAGCTCTGGTACGGGACCAGTCTGAGTACTGAGCTGAAGCAACATTGTTACATCTTCCAAGAATAGCTACCCCTTTTGTCTGGATGTTGTCCCAAGCCCAGGATGCTTGTCTGACAACAGCTGAATTAGGTTGCACTTCACAATATAGGGTCTCAGCTAAATCCTGTCCTCTGGGAGGGTGAACCAAGGCATAACCCAGTTGTCTCTTAAACAGTAAAGGATTGTAGTTGATGCAACCCTTCACTCCTATCAGAGGCACATTTGGGTATTGTCCACAGCTGGTGATAATGTCCTTGCCTTTGGTGCTCTGGGTGCACCATCTGATATCATCTGAAGTCAAGGCAATGAACCTCTTGGCCCAATTCTTCTGTTGGTGGGGATTCAGGAAAGTATCTGACTTAGGCAGGTGTCTAAGCAGCCAGGTGTAAAACAAAGGAGCACAACATCTTACCAACTTCCCCATTTGTTTCTCATTCCTCTGATGGATGGAATAGTAAAAATCTCCTAGCAATGTAGGTACTGGGTTCTTCAGAAGAAACAGATGGATGGCATTCTTGCTGACAAATTTGGGCTCATCTGCAAACAGTATAGCCCTATATATACTGAGGGCTAACAGTGCACAGACTGCTCTCCACTCTCCCAATGAAGCCTTCAGGATGGCCTGAGAAACCAAGAAATCCAAATGCAAACCAGGAATCCCAACCTTTGTTGTCATACTTTGCTCAATAAGGGCAGGCTCCAAGTACAATGCCCTTGCTATCTCTTCATTTCTGGGAGCAGTCATCTCTGGGTTGAAAGGGATTCCACCTCTGATAGGTACTCCAATCAATGAAGAAAACTCTTCCAGTAGAGGTCCTAACTGAAAGTATGGAAAGGTGAAACATCTCAATGGAGGGTCATAGAACTGCAAGCATGTGTGGATCATTCTCCTCTGAGAAGGGTCAAGGTCCATAACCATGTCCAGGATACCTCCATAGTGTTCTCTAAACAGTGGGATGTGATCAGGTGTGATAAGTGACTGGACCTGCCAGATACCAGTCAACACAGGATCAAAGAAATTGTAGGATATGTTGCTCTTCCTGGGAGTAGTCATGAGTCTTGCTGAAGAAGCTGAAGACAAATGCTAATGAAGATCACAGACTGATGCTGAAAGTGGACCACTGACAGACTGGTGCTGGTGAGGATGGAGATAACTGAAGCAGATAACTGATGAAGACAGCTGAAGCAGAAGTCTATGCAGAAATGTCAAATGATGCAATGATGATATATGCAAATGATATGCAAGGGTTTGTGATCAAGCTGGATCTGATTATCTGTCTTGATATAAGGCCTATGTATGTTCAAAAGTCCAGATGGAGGCTCAAAAATCCAGTAACCAGGGTGGGGGACTCAAATAAAGAGTCACATGTCCAGGGTTAATCACAAGAACTATCCAAAGTGGAGTACTCTTAAACAATACAGTAACAGGGTATGATGTGGCCAAGGGTTCCTGCAAACCTGTAAACAGCCCAACCCCCTCACAGGTAGTGTTCTAGAACAAGGATCCTCAGACTTGGATCAGTTATGAGAAGTGTAAACACTTCTAACCCGGAGGTACAATGTTTACAATAACCATAAAAGATCCTCCTCTAATTCACCTCAGCTTCTGAAGGTCATGATAAAAGGTCATCCAGACTTAGCAGGCTTCCCAAATAACCCTAGCACTACAGGAAATCTATAGCACAGAGTTCTCAAGAAGAAACCCACATTTGAACCGTGTTTCATATTCCCGCACCAGACCGAAATGGAATGGGAAAGAACATGAACCACTCTATCCTAGGTTTCACTCAGGTCCCAGGTATAGGACCTTAAACTCTCAATGGAACCCCACCCATCAAAACAGAAAACCAGATCTAGCACAGTGACAATGACAGTATGAAATATGCATAAGACTGTAAAGAAAACAATAAATAAAGTTGCACATAAAGAAATAAATAAAGCAAAATAAATAAATACACATAGCACATAACACTCCAGTAAACACAAATCAAACAAGCGCTAGGAGGAACCCACAAAAAGAACCAGAAGCCCTGGTTGCAATATAAGGGTCCCCAGCAGAGTCGCCAAGCTGTCGCTCCCACCAAATGACACCTGGTCAAGAGGGGTATAGACGCGAACGGTCGGTGAAAGAGAGAACACAAGGGTGAACTGAAAAGAGTCGTCAGCTAGGCATTTTTATCCCGAAGGAAAGATAATGTTGCATAGACCTAAGAAAAGATGGATAAGACGGTTGCGAACCAGAGAGACTGAGAAAGGGGGTTGGTTACAACCTGGGAAGGTATTAGCACCCAGATTGTTCGTCGTACTCGACGGGATCCACGCTTGAAAGTTTGTGTTTAAAAGGGGCAGTGTCAGTGCTATTTTGTGTGCAAAAGCTGGAAAAGAATGCAAGTGTCAGTGCAAAAGAAATGTGAAGTGAAATGAAAGAGTGTCAGTGTAAAGAAAGAATTTGAAGCTCAAGACTATGAGGCTTAAAGAATAATGCTGGAAGAGGGGGAATGTACAGAGACTTTTGTTCGATAACAGTTAAGTTATGCCTACGTATCCTCTCATGCAATGAGGAAGTCAGAACACCGTAGTTCGACTCAAAGAGACTGAAATATAAATTGACTTGTGAACTGCTTACTTGTCTATGCTCAAGTGTATGACATGTCTGGCTCAGGTGCAAACTGTCTTGCATTAGACGGAAGAAGCGAGTTCTCGTTTGTGAGTGAATGAGGTGAGAAAAGAATCCCGGAGGAGATGATTATTGTTTGTTTTTGGTGTTTTCAATCTTTTATTACCCTTTGGAGTTTGTCATAAGAAAATGAGCTTAAGCCTAAACCAAGGGTTAGTAAACTCATCACATCTTCCCTCTGATTAGGGGGTAATGAGAATACCTTAAGTATGAAGTAAACACCTCACACTTAATCACCATGATGTAGGATTAAGATCATTAACCTACTTGTATTTATTTAGATGGTTTTGGAGTTTTTGTTTAGTGTCAAGTAATGAGTTTAAGCCATAATCAAAGATTTAATGGACCCATTACACCATCCTAATAGAAGGATGATAGATGAGAACATTTAAGCTGAGGAAGATACCTCAACTTAATCCATGATTAGGGATTAACCTCATGACAAAACAAAACCTTTATTAATGTGGATTTTAGTTAATGGTAAGATTAAGAAGTGGATTTTATGGTTTGTAAGACAACTTGAGGGGGATTTGTCCATTAACACTAGGGTTAGTCCTTCTTAACCAATTAAGGAAGAATTAGAACCCTAATGCAAGGCCCAAGTTACAAGCTTGATGTCTTAGTGATTATTAGATGAATTGATTAAAGGATTTAAACACATTAAGGGTTTAACACTTAGGATTAAAGTTATGCACTCCATCCTAATAGAAGGATGCAGGCATAAGCTTAATCACAAAGCCTTAAAACCTTTAAGGTTTAGTCCTTGATTAAGAGATGAGAAGAGAAGACACAAAGATGACACAAAGGTAAAACTAATGGGGGCACTAATCAAACCCTAATTGTGATCATGCAGTTTAAACGGTCATGATTTTTATTTCAAAATCCGACCAAACGATGTATTTTTCCGAGTCATTTATTTCGCGCTGATTATTTTGATGTGTTCATTTTATTTTTTCGAGCACTTTGGCGCCCGACTTTTATTTTTTGAGTCTATTTATTTTTATATAGGGTCTAAAATAAATAAATAGGATTATTAGTTATTATTTTATTTTAACTATTTTAATTATTAAACTTTATTTAGTTTTAAATTAACATTTTATTGGGTCTAGAATAAATAAATAAAATTGTTAGTTTTTATTTTAATTTTAACTATTTTAATTATTAAACTTTATTTAGTTTTAAATTAATATTTTATTGGGTCTCAAAATAAATACTTAAGCCCATTATTATTAATCCTAAATTAGTCCTATATATACTTACTAGTAGAGAGACCAAAAGGGATAGAAATAAAAAATATTTTGTAGCGTAAGCGGCGGATCTGATATTGGGATACATAAACATTTTTTGTTGGCTTCCCTACACTGATATCTTACTTTATACTGATGCTTATTGGTTATTATGGCATATAAACTTTTCATGTTTTGTTAATACTTGTCATGTTTTGTTAACGCTTAAATTTATCGTGGTATACATATATTCTCACATCTCACGTTTGAATAGATACATTCACATGTGCGCGCATGTCTTAGTGTCAAGAAGGCAATGCTGGTAATCTTGAGGGCATTTTGACAAAGAAACATGAGTTTTTCATTCTTTTTCCTAATTTTCTCTAATCCCTTTAATTCTCTAATTTCCTAATTAACTAACCTCTTAATTTTTTTCTACTATAATTACTTATTTCATAAATCAATTCATAATCAATTTATAATATTAGTTATTATTTTTTTTGTTCTAAATTAATAGTTAGATCTAGTTTTTTTTTAAACTTCTTTGTTTACCTAAAATTAAACCTAAATTTTTTTATTACCATTATTTGTTTATATATATTTTTTAGAAAATTAACTAATTAGTTTTTTTTATAAACCTCAAACTTTTCATAAACCTTAATTTTTCATTTAAACCTTAAAATTTTCTCATAAACTTTAACCGTGTTATTTCCTCTAAACCATAAATATTTTCTCAAACCTTAACAAACCTGTTATTATTTTTTATTTTCGCTCATGTTTATATTATTCATACACTGTAATTGCTTCACCCTTGTAATATTTTAAGTTTTAACTTGTAATATTTTTAGTTTTGTTTTTCGCCATCTTTATTATGTAACTGCCCCAAAGCGTTGTAATAGTTAGGATTTTATTTTCTGCCATTTATTTTCTGCCATTTATTTTCTGCCATTTTATTTTTCTGCCATTTAAATTCTGGTCATTGATCCTATATTAACTGCATGGTTTAGTAATGTATGGCGTGAAAACCTATTAAATTAATTATTTAATATTTTTCTATAATCTTTATATTTTTTGTAAATAAATGCTAATTATTTTTATAAACTTATTTTATTACTTATTTATAACAATAAATCTTTATTTTGTAAATACTAACTATTTTATTATTTTGTACATATTAAATTAATTTTTTTTCTCTAAAAAATTCTCAATAATATTTTGTCAATAATAGTTTATATATTAATAGTATTTTATTATAATAGTAATAATCATATAGTGTAAATAATTAAAAGTTTTCTCAATAATCTTTAATTGTTTTTCTCTAAACTTAATTCCCTTTTTTTTCCATTAATTCTAATAACTTCTAAAAAATCTAACTTGTCTAACCTAAACTTTTTCTTTTTAATTAAATGTTTAATTGTTATTTTTTTAATTTATTTTAACTTTATTATTATTATAATTACTTTATTATTATTATTGCTTTATTGTTATTATTGCTTTATTATTTTTGCTTCATTATTATTATTATTATTGATTATTTATTATTTTATTATATCTATTATTCTTGCTTTATAATTTATTCTTATCCGACTATTATGTATCTGCCAAAGCCTTGTAATAATTTGTAGATTTATTTTTCCGTCTTTATTTTCTTTGTAAATATTTAACTGCGTGGTTAATAATTTAGGGAGTGCAAAAACTAACTGTAAATAATTGAACTTAGAAAATTAAATTCAAGACAAATATCTGAATAAATAAATCATTCACACACGTAAGTCGATCTTTGATCTCCATCTGCACTTCCTAGGGTATTCCTCTTGGTTGCCTTCTTTAAATGGTCAAGTCCCTCGAATATAGGGGTGTCTTAAGCAAAGTCCCTTCACGTATAAATTATCAAGTCCCTACAGATTTAAAAGATCAAGTCCCTTCGAGGTTACCTACGGAATAATGATCTTGTCCCTTCGAATAAATGATGATAGTCCCTATGAATTGCTAAAGACACCTCTTAAGTTGCCTTCATTGACCATATGATGACCCTACACCCGTCCCTTAAACAAATCCAAGGTAATGACTACCTATTCCTTAATAATAGGGATAGTCTTACCCTTGAAAGGACATATAAGAACATGAATGACTTAGTCTAGGGTAGGTACCTCATAGTTACTTGCTCACTCTTCAAAAATACTTTTTACACCTCACAATATTTTCAAAACATTTTCAAACAAGGCTTTGTATACATCCATACGAGGATCATTACAAAGTACTTAGAAAATTTCTAATCACACACTACACTTTCCAAAAACAATTAAAGTGAGCTAAGTAACTAAGAGCCCATAGATAACCATGGATATAAAGGGTGCTAACACCTTCCCTTTATATAACCTACCCCCCGAACCCAAGTCTTTTCAAAAACGGTCTTTCCTGTTCTTTTATGTCCCTTCCTTATGGATAAAATAAAAGTCGGTGGCGACTCTTGCTATCTGCAACATGACTAAAAGTCAGTTCTCCCACCGTGTTATAGAACTGGCGACTCTGCTGGGGAGTTATTAAGTAAAAGAGGGGTACCCTTAGGAATTAAATCACTTAAATTGTTTGTCTTGTTTGCTTTACTTTTCTGTTGGGCTTTTTGTGTGAAAGATCCTAACCCGAATCTAGTGTACCCTAGGTAAATGGCAATGGACCAGGGAAATTGTACGGCGTATACTGATATGGTTGATCTGGTGGCCATAGTTAGTGTGACTTCTTGGTTGGTGCTTATGTTCCTTAAGTAAGTTAAGGATAATATGGGATGCCATATGTTGTCAATACACTAACTGACTTTTAGAACCCTAGTTATCCCATCTTGGCCTTTAGAAAGTAGTGAGATAATCGGCTTTGGTGAAGACTGAAGTTGGTTGATACTCGATGATACGCTCATTGAGATCCTAAACTTGAAGGGTTTTTGGTTGGCAAGTAAGTTGCCTGCTGAACAACCACCTTTGGGAAGGATCAGTGATATTGAGATCCCTTCAAACCTGGTTACTTTTGTAGGACAGGATGAACCATCTAAACTTCAGGGGAGGGTACTTACCTTTAAACCTCATGCAAGCCTTCAAACCTAGGGTTATTGTGTGACTTGTTTGTGTGTGCCACATGTTTGTGATTGAGCATAACATCATGACATCATGACATCATAAGCATAGCATTTTCACTAACAATTTCAAGGACCAAAGGATTTATCTTTGTTCTTTGTTGCAGGTCATGGCTTCTGCTCGTAGGAATACAATCTGGATCAACTTTGTAGGGATACCTTCTAAACTTAAAGAATTGGTCTCTCAAGTTTCTGAAAACTCCCAATTCATCAAGAAGCATGGTCACCTACTAGATATAGTCACTTCAGGGTTCAATGAAGACATGATGAGTGTCTTATTTCAGTTCTTTGATCCTAAACTTCATTGCTTCACATTCCCCGACTATCAGTTGGTTCCTACAATGAAGGAGTTCTCCAAATTGCTGGGTATAGCTATCCTTGATCAAAGACTCTTCACAGGCATAGAGAAGGAGCCTAAACCTGAATTCATTGTTGCAGCCCTACATCTGAAGAAATCAAACATTGTCCTAGAAATAAGAAGCGGAGTTAAGGGTATTCTTGCTAAGGTATTGATGGAGAAAGCTCAAATGTTCTGGAAGGCTATGAGTTATGATGCTTTTGAGGAGATCCTAACCCTATTGATCTATGGCTTAGTATTGTTCCCTAATCCAGACCAGTTCATAGACGTATACGCCACCAACATATTTCTGACTCATAATCCAGTGCCTACATTACTTGGAGATATCTTACATTCTCTTCAAAATCGTACTACGAAGGCGAGAGGAACTCTGATGTGTTGCATACCTTTATTGTCTAGGTGGTTTATTTCTCACCTACCTCGATCAGTGATGAAGAATGAACAAAGGTTAAGGTGGTCTAATATGATTATGTCACTTTCTCATTCAGACATTCATTGGTGCTCTCGATCTATGGAGAATGTTACTATCATTGACAGTTGTGGGGAGTTCCCTAATGTGCTACTTCTAGGAATAAGAGGGGGCATTACCTACAACCCCTATTTATCACTACGTCAGTTTGGTTATGCTCGGAGTAATGGTCCTCATGACATGCTTATTCAGGGTATTGTGTTCGACTATGACAATGATCTTCAGGGTTACCGTCAAAGGTTTATACGAGCTTGGAACAAGGTAAATAGGATTGATAGTAAGACTTTGGAGCCAAAGTATTCTATTCCTATGGAGCCATATCTCAGATGGGTGCGATCTCATGCTCAGACTCTTATGATGCCATATCATGTTGTTCTACCAATCACTATGGATCATGTTGTTGAAGGAGATGTTCCTTATACCATCCTTCATCCGAACATGCCCACTGATTTGGAAGAATTGCAGAAGTCCTGGATTCAGTTGAAGGAACAAAAGGATACTTTTGAGACTCATTTCAGAGCTGGTCAAGAAAGAATTCTGGAGCTAACAAGGCAACTTCATGAGGAGAAAAACCTCAACAAGTACCTCCACACAAAGAGGAAACGTCCATGGGAGACTTAAAACCCCATATATTTATTTTTGTACTTTATTGTTATTTCCTTTCATTGTAAGCCCAAGGGGAAAATTTATATTAAACACTTACTAATAAAATTTTGTTTTATTTTTCTTTAAACAAATTTAAACCATGCGGTCCTTGAAAACATTGCATATGCATCCACATACCATATCATTGCATGACAGGTTTCCATAGCAGGTTTCTCAATCTTCTCGCTGTTTATTTCAACAGAAATGACTCTCGAACAAACTGTCAAAGATCTTCAGGCTCAGAATGCTCAGTTTCAAGAAGTGATCCTGAATTTGTCCAAGGGGCAAGAAGAGTTGAAAACACTCCTCTCTGAAAATCATGAAGATAACAAGAATGGTCAGTTGGAATAATTGCAAGCTGAGATGGCAGAAATGAGGATCCAGATAAATAGCCAGGTGGCTCTTATCTAAAGTTTAGCTCAGGGGCAAGAAGAGCTGAGAACCTTTGTCCACAAACTTCAAAGTAATGGAGTCGGGAATCTAATCGTCAGTCAACCTCCGATAAAACAAGCTGACTTGGTCGAAAAGAAGATAAGTATAAGAGAAGGAAAGAGACAGGCTACCACTGATTGTTCTTCAGTTGAAAAAAAATATCTTGTAAGATTAATCCACTTCGACACAAGGAATATAAAAGACAGTTTATCAAATTCAGCACTCCAATGTCGCAAGTTTTGCAATGCTTGTTGGAGATGAAGCTAATTTCCTTGGAAAATCCTCCTCAAAATCCTAATACTTCCTCTTCTCGCTATCATCCCAAGGCAAGGTATATGTATCACTCCAACTGTCCCGGACACGATACTAATAGTTGTTGGGCATTGAAGAAAAGGATTCAAGACCTGATTGACGAAGGAATCCTCGAGGTTACGCCAGAAGGCCAGATTGAGTTTTTCTATTGCCCATCAAACATCAAAGCGCCCAGACATCTGGAGTAACCAGTTTAGAGGGAGAGGCTTTGAGAACATTTGAATTTTCATTTGTAATTTCTTTTGTTTGGTTAAACACTTACTATTATGTCAAACTTTAGTTTTCATTAATGCATTTCATATGTTTGTCTTGAATTAATCCATTCGTTTCAATATATTTTGTGATATTTAACTCCTGATAAAGCTATAAGCCTGTAGAGGGGGGATGACGAAAACAATACCATAATCTTAGGCAGTATGCTTTTGAACAGACTATGCTGACGATGTACAGGCATTGTTTCAATTCCTAAATAGTGGAGATATAAGGAATTTAATCCATAGTCAACCTTTTTGAGCCTATGAAGTAGGAGTTTTCATTCTCAGCAAATTAAAACTCTTATTCATAACCTGGGGCAGGGTAGTTATTTGGTTAACTCAACTATGCCAATTGTCTGTGTTGTACACAACTAATGCTGGTTCCCTATAATCACTAAAGTCTGCAAGTCAATACCTAGCAAAAGAAAAGCTCACTAAGTCAAAACCTATGAAGGAGACTTAGTAAAAAATTAAGACATCTCGCTGATTGTAACCTTGAAATAAACAGTTCAGGCAAAAAGAAGGGATAATAAATTCAAAAGAGAAAAAAAGAGGTCATTATAAATCCTCAAAAAAAATGACTGAATGTTCAAATGAATTTTTGGTCTTTGAATCATCACAAATGTCGGTGTTACAATTCCAAACTTCTTTGGAGCTTCAATGCATAAGTTAACCGAACATAGGACTGAAGAACATCACGAAGAATGGGTTGGGTACAAATAAAATTTGAGCCTTTATCCTTTGTTTCTTAAACCGTGAACTAGGCCACATTATAACCCTTTAAAAGTCCTAACTGGAGCATGGTTAGTTTGAAAGCGTATTCCCACAAAAAGGTATCCTGACTCCTTTAAGGCTTATTATAAATCTTGAGTTAATATCACAATTTTTATAAACATTGTTTTACTAAAATAAATCTTTTTCAAAACTTCAAGACAGACATAAGCATTGCATTTTTTAAATATCATTGTTTACATATAACTAAGTGTTTGACACACAGAGGAGTTTACAGGATGAATGTTCAATAAACCAAAGTGCTTCTGATAGACAAAGTTGCTTCCTGGATCAAAGCCAATGTATACAAGGGGCATAGTCACTGTTTCCCAATCAAGGGGGCATACCAAGTTACTGTTCAATTCATTTGGGGCAATCAGGTCCTGATTTAACAATGCTTAATAGCCCGAGGCAGTTCTCTTCATCTATCTGAATTACCAAGGGTAACATTACAGAGTTCATGATGCCAGGGGCATATTATTGTGGGGCATTCTGCTTATTTCTCTTGAGGTAGCTCCATTCAGATACTTCCATTATGAGACAAATCATCCTCAACTAAAGGGGCAACACTTTCTTTCCAAATCTAATACCCGGAACGCATATGGTCCATCACAAATAGGATTACCTTGATATTGGACTCTCAGCAGAAGCCATTGTGGAAATTAATTGTCTACGCCAGTAATATCAGATGGTGTCAGTATCATGTCTTCGGATCCAGTCATGAGAATTTCTGGGAAATTATTCAGGAAAGTTAAGAACCTTAGAAGCTCTAAATCCAATTGGTTATACACTCTCAAAGTTGAAATGATTCTGTTTTCGAGTTCAGGTTTACTTTTCCCTCTTTATTCAAGGAAGAAATGTTTTCCGGATTCAGGTTTACTTTTCCCCTTTTACTAAAGCGAGAAATGTATGTTGGTCATGTTTGAATGTATATATGCTTTTGAATATGATTGATGTTTACCAGAAATGCATAAAATACAATAATAGCATTTACTAAGAACGAACGGAGGTAGGAATTCAACGGATCTTCGCTGGTTCATCCCCACAGATTAATCTTTACGGATATTTTTACGGAATACTTCAAGTAATATCTTATACTTCCAACTCTACGAAGTCTCCAAACAAGTTTCATATCCTCCGAAGAATTGATATTTGACCGGATAAGTCTCTCGGATCTATGTTCATCTCTTTTATCCTCAGTCAGGACATCTCATCATTGGTCTTGTTTCTCTGTTTTTTTAGAACTTCTTTTGCACATGTCACAAAATGAAAATACGTTAGTAAAAAATGCACATTTTGTTGATCATATATAAATGAGTATGCCCTCTAATTGTAAACCTCTAAGTCATGCAGGAGCAGGTCTAAAAACCATTCCCATGATTCCTTTGTTTCAGCTTCAACTATAACATATGTTATAAGAAATATTTGGTTATTTTCATCCCTCTAAATTGCTGACATCAATTGTCCACCATAGTCTTCCTTTAGGAAGCAAGCATCTAACCCTCTTAGTGGCCTACATGTCTTTGCAAAAGCTGCCTTACAAGCTTTCAAACACACATAAATTCTCTCATAAACATGAGTTCCATTACTTTCCCCGTATTGAATTACCACTGAAATGTTAGGATTAGATTTCAAAATTTCTTGCCCATAAGATCTCAAATGAGAAAATTGATCAATCCCAACCCATTGAACCAACTTCATGGCTTTCCTCTTGGCCCTATATGCTTGGTATACTGATAATTTTGCTCCCCATTTGTCAACTGCTTCAACTATGATACCAACTGGTTTTATATTGGGGTTATGCCTAAGAGTGTTGGCAAACCTTTTGGCAAGCCACTTGGTCTTTGCACTTCTGTTTTTGGCTGTTCTATGGAACGTATATTCCTCAATCAAACTTACTACTTGCAAAAATTGGTTCCCCATTCTTTTACTAAATCTCATGTAAAACTTACATCCATCTATGAATCTCACCACAACTCTTTTGGAATCATTTTTCTTAATGAAAACATTCTTTTGATTCTCCATCCTATAATCATTTATTGCATCCCTAATGACTTCTTTATTGGTGAACATCATCCTAAGCTGAAATTCCATCCCCTCAACAGTCTTAAATGTGGGAAACTTCAGACCATTCTCCTCATCATCACTTCCAGGGCGTGCAAATGATCAAAGTCCTCACTCTCATCATGTATAATGTCAGCCTTATCTACATTATTTTGACAGCTTTCAACCTCACGTAATGTCTCTTGTGGCAACATCTTAGTCCAGTTCATCTCACTAACACCAGAATCATTACTATAATGGAAATCACTATCCTCACAACAACTCTCACTACTAGAAACATAGTCATCATCCATGTTATCATTAGCTTCTTCAACATTAACTTAAGGTGCAACATTACCTTCTTCAGTGGCATCTTCTTCAATGGCATTATCTTCAGTAACATTGACTTCTTCAGCATTAACTTCTGGTGCAACATTGTCTTATCCAATATTATCACCTTTTGCACTCTTAAACCCTGTACATTTTATATCATATTCTTCATCAATCTCAATGTTTACATTCATTTCACTATCATTAGTGATATTAGGTATCCTCACACTATGCTCCACATAAACATCAATAACATCATATCCTTCAACATCTTTTGCAAACTGCAATACATCATTGTCATTGTTCAAGGGTCTAAGACCACGAGAGAAGCTAAAAATTGGGTTCTAATACCACAAGCACTTGATATTCACGTAACCCTAATCCATAATCACATTATCTATCTCCACATACGACGTGTAATCTACATCCCAATTCCAAATCATCTAAGTCACTACCCCATCTACGTACGATTTAACATGTCTCTAAACTAACTTTCCCCTATGATGGATTCTAGACCTGGCCTTATTGTTCTTAGTTTTCCTGACAAAAAACAATTCACAAAACTACAATCAAACAACCATAAAGCAATTTAGGGTCCCAAACTATATGACTAACACTATAAAACACCAGGGACCACAAATACTACCACGACAACAACAAAACATTGCAAAACCCTATACTGACACATCATAAACAAATGACCACAAAACAACACAAGGGACCGCAAAACCCTAAACTGACACAAAGGACCACTAAAGTAAGCATTATGTGTAACACCCTGATTATTATTTTATTTATTTAATTGAATTTGTTGTATTTTAGTGTGTAGAAGAATAATTATAATATTATTTGATATGATGTTAATTTAAACAAAATACATTATATTGGATAATTAAAATAATTGGAATATTAAGAGGAAATGTTATAATGGTAATTTGGTGAAGGTTAGTGAGGGCAAATACGGAAAACCTTAGTTGGGGTTTAAGGGATAAGTTTGGAATTGGGAAAAGAAAAGAAGTCAGTCGTGTTTTGAGATTGTAAAGAGAATTGTGAACAGAGAGAAGAAGGAAAGAGAAAGGGCAAGGCTAGAAGGAAGAATTTACGGAGAAGGAAGGAATCGCTCATCAAAACTAAGGTAAGGGTGGGATTTCTTCATCTCCTAAAGATTAAATAATCTGAATTTTAAGTGTAGTATTGTTGAATAGAGAATTATGGTTTGGATGATTTTGGATGAAATTGTGTTTAATCGTCAGTAGTTGTTGATGTTGTATGATAATCGTATGAATTAGGCAATGGATTGTGAAAATTCTTCATTTTCTGGTTGTTAGACTGGTTTTTAGGTGAAAATATCCTAGCAGGATGTTGGTTGTTCGCGAAAGGAGAACTGTGGAAATCGCAGTGCTCGCTTAGTGAGCAAGTGAGGATTTTGGAGCTTCAAATACAGAGAGTTGCTCGCTCAGCGAGCAAGCCCCTCGCTTAGCGAGACATGGAGTGCAAAATAAAATGTTTTAATTCTGAAAAATTCTCAAAAATTATTTAATTAATACAGTAATGGATGGGAATTGAAGTAATGCTATTAGAGGCAGATATAGATGGTTTACGAGCTTAATTAGAAGGATAATTAGCATAAATTGAAATGAACATGAATTGATGTGTTTAATTATTGTTGTTGTTGTTGTTACTATGTGGGGTTGTTATTGTTGTGGTTACATGACATTGTTGTTGATATATGTTGATGTAACATGTTAATGTATGTTGTGTGGTTGTATATATTCTCATTGATGTTGAAATATATTGTGGTATGCGAAGATGCAAGGTGTTGTGGTAAGTTGTTGTTGTGTGTTAGTGGTTGATGTTGGTTGCATGATGTAGTTGTTGTAGACATGCATACTTGTCATTGATGGTGTATGACATGTGCATGGTTGGAAATGATATACCAAGGTACGGTATGTCCATTTGAATCCCAATGAGGATCAGTGTGATGTTGGTGCGGTCATGAAATAAGGATCGTACGTGACCATGAAATAGGGGTCGAGGGTGTGATCATGAAATATGGATCATATTGGACCATAAAAGAGGGGTTGAGAATTCCGACGGGAACTGGATCTTGAAATAGAGACCGAATGATGGTATCACATGTGTTGTACCCCAAACTTTTCCCTACCACAATCAAGACAATCTCTCTCAAGACTTCTAAATGATCATAAGGTCCTCAAGACTCCCAATTGGTCAAGAAGTGTGGAAGTTTCCTCAGACAATGCCTCCTCCTAAGCAAATTGTCCAAAACTAGGGTTTTGTGTTTCCTCAGGTTAAAATAAGTTTCAAGGCCTCAAGTGAGATTCATAATATCCCACATGTATTCAAGAATCCCCATGTCAAGTTTCAAGGCTTTCCCAATAAGTTTGCCCAGTCAGATGATCAGATATGCAAAAATCAGTCAAAGTAGTTAAAAAGTCAAACTGAGGTCAACTGTAGTCAAACTAAAGTCAAACTTCAAGATTTTTTGCCAACATCAAGTTTATGAAGTAAAATTCATCATTTTATCAAAGGTTGATCATGATTCATCAAGGAAGTTTCAGATCATCAAGAATAAGGAGTTTCTAAATTAGGGCTTTCTTAAGGAAAGTCAACTGAACTTTGACCAGCCATAACTTTCACATGCTTCATCAAAAATTTCTCATCTAAAGCTAATTTTGAAGGAAATTGAATTATCTACAACTTTGTGTCTCACAAACCAAGCCTGAAAATGCTTCATTTAGAAGGTATGAGCTAAAACATTATAGGTCATTTCAAAAGTCAACATCTTCCAAAGGGCATAATTTGAAAATGGTAAAGGATATGGACATGAGACCAAAGAGGTTGGTTAGAGGACTCTTTAAGCTTTCCAAAATATCCAAGAACACCTTCATAGCCTTAAAATTGATGGATTTATGCCTTTGCAAAATTGGGAAATTTCTAAGGGGTGTATGAAGAAAATAAGGTCTTAAAACCAAAATTTTCCAAATGGGCCTATCATTTTGCAACACAATCTTCATGATAACATCAAGCACGACCCAATTACAAATATTTCTGATTTTTATAATTTATTTATTATTTATTTGGATTTTATTCATTAAAATTCAATTTAAATCAAAATAAAATATGAAAACTCAAATATTTGATTTTTTTCTTCTTCTAGAAACTCTTAAAGATCATTCAAGCTGATTAGATACCATCCAATTTCGTGCACAATGAATTTGGAAGGATATCATTTGACTTTTTTTACATTTAAGGTGATGGAATTACTTCATGAACAAGGCATCCAAAAATCCCACAAATCCACCAAGTTCTTGACCTAATTCATTCACTATAAATATATGGAGTCAACCAAAGCAAGAGGGGACGTTTTTGCAACCTCCAAGAAGAAGAACAAAGTTCAAAATTTTCAAAGAAAATCCAAAGTAGGTTTTGGTCTTCTAAGCACCCTCCAAGCATTCTAAAGGTTAAATTGGCATCCTTGAAGGATTCTAGACACATTGCAATCATCACCAGCATTCATAACACCATAAATTGCTTGAACCGTTTGCTTGTTTTTGTTATTTTCCTTGAATTTCGATTTCAACTATATGTGCTCTTAAAATGTAAATTGATCATATAATGTTGTTCATAATGATGTATGCAATGTTTCTGGACTATTTAATTGAAGTTTTTGCGCAGGAATAACAAATTGTCGTGGTTAGGGTTTATGAGCTCGAAATCGGAAATCCTAGATAAAGGCGATTTCTTGCGAAATTAGTGATGTTGTTGTGTGGAGGGACTTAACCTTGATTAATCTGGGCTGATAAAACTAATTTATTCATCATGTATATCGTATTTGAGTTTCACAGGTTTTACGCGCAGGAAAATTTGCAGCAAAATGCATAATAAAATTCGCAGGAAAACCTGCGAAATTCTGAGGAAGAAGATGATGTTTTGGCGCGTTCAGAAATTCAAATAATTGGCATTCTTTTTGTTGTTTTCGTTTCCTTGAAATAACACGTGCGTTGTGCAGCTCAGTTGGTCAAATATTGGTATATTGAAGCTTCAGGTTGAGGGTTGATTCCCTGGTTTTGCAAATTCTTTTTTTAATTTTCCAATAGTTTTTGCAGGCTTAATATATAATTATCAACACTCAGCATATGTACACAAAGCGCAGCTGGCCTAGTTGGTTTAAGGGAGTGTGACTGAAGAGTGGAGACCTGGGTTCGACCCTAGGCTCCCTCAAGTAAGTTTTTTTTTTGTTTTTTTATTTATTTTTTGTTTTTTTTTTGTTTAAATAATTATTAATATAATTAGATAATTAAAATAATTCTTTTTTCTAAATTAAAATAAGAAAACCTGAAAAATAAACTAATGTTATTTTTATAAATTCATTATAAATTTATAATTTGTTCTACTTTTAATTTTGTACATAATTTTTATCATTTTGTAAATAAATAATAAATACTAACTATTTTAATAACTTTTTTTATTACTTACTTATAATAATAAATCCTTATATATTTTGAAAATAAAATCTAATTGAACATTTTTCTAATTGAATAATAATAATTCTAAAATATTGTTATAAATAAACCTATTAACCTAATAATTTGATATTTTGTATAATATTTATTTATTTTGTAAATATTCACTTAATACTTTTTTTAATAATTCTTTTATTTTATATCTAGTATATTAATAATATTGTTTTCTTAATTATAATATAATAAGTATTTTTTTCTTTTATTATTATTAGATTATCTAAACTTATACTTTCTTAAATAACTTCTAAAAATTTATAATTTGCCTAACCTAAAATAATTTCTTTTAAAATTCTAATCTTTTTATTATTATTATTTTATTTTATTATTGCTTTATTACCATTTGTTTATTTATTATTTTATTATTATTTGCTTTTATCTATTCTATTTTTGCTTCATTATTTTTCTTATTTTAATTTTGTTTTATTTATAATATTAGAGAAAAATGTATAGGGTGTAAATTTATTCTTTCTCGCCTGATTATTATGTATCTGCCTCATAGCCATGTAATAGTTTAGGAATTTATTTTTCTTGCTTTTATTTTCGTAAATGTAACTGCGTGGTTAGTAAATAGGGAGTGAAAAGATTAAATGAATTAAATTAACTTAGAAAATTAAATAAATAAGATAAATATTTGAAATAAAACACTCACACACGTAAGTCGATCTTTGATCGTCATCTTGCACTTCCTAGGGTATTCCTCTTGGTTGCCTTATCTAAATGGTCAAGTCTCTCGAATATAGGGGTGTCTTAAGCAAAGTCCCTTCAAGTATAAATCATCATAGTCCCTACAGTTTAAAAGATCAAGTCCCTTCGAGGTTGCCTACAGGATAATGATCTTGTCCCTTCGAATAAATGATGATAGTCCCTACGAATTGCTAAAGACATCCCTTAAGTTGCCTTCTATGACCATACGATGACCCTACGCCCGTCCCTTATACAAATCCAAGGTAATGACTACCTATTCCTTAATAATAGGGATAGTCTTACCCTTGAAAGAACATACGAGAACACGAAAGACTTAATATAGGGTAAGTACCTCTTAGTTGCTTGCTCACATTTCAAAATACTTTTACACCTCACTTTCATAAACATTTTTCAAAACAAGGCTTTGTATACATCCATACTAGGATCATTACAAAGTACTTAGAAAAATTTCTAATCACATACTACACTCTTCAAAAAAACAATTTAAGTGAGCTAAGTAACTAAGAGCCTATGGATAACCATGGATATAAAGGGTGTTAACACTTTCCCTTTGTATAACCTACCCCCCTAATCCAAGTCTTTAAAAATAGGTCTTTCCTGTTCTTTTATGTCCTTTCCATTTGGATAAAATAAAAGTCGGTGGCGACTCTTGCTATCCGCAATATTTATATAAAGTCAGTTCTCCCACCGTGTTACAGAACGGGCGACTCTGCTGGGGAGTTACTAAGTAAAAGAGGGGTACCCTTAGGAATTAGATCACTTAAATTTTTTGCTTTGCTTGCTTTACTTTTCTGTTGGGCTTTTTGTGTGAAAGATCCTAACCCGGATCTAGTGTACCCTAGGTAAATGGCAATAGACCAAGGAAACTGTACGGCGTATACCGATATGGTTGATCTGGTGGCCATAGTTAGTGTGACTTCTTGGTTGGTGCTTATGTTCCTTAAGTAAGTTAAGGATAATATGGGGATGCCATATGTTGTCAATACACTAACTAACTTTTAGAACCCTAGTTATCTCATCTTGGCCTTTAGAAAGTAGTGAGATAGCCGGCTTTGGAGAAGTCTAAAGTTGGTTGATACTCGATACTACACTCATTGAGATCCTAAACTTGGAGGGTTTTCGTTGGCAAGTAAGTTGCCTACTGAACAACCACCCTTGGGAAGGATCAGTGATATTGAGATCCCTTAGAACCTGGTTACTTTTGTAGGACATGATGAACCAACTAAACTTCAGGGGAGGGTACTTACTTTTAAACCTCATGCAAGCCTTCAAACTTAGGGCTATTGTGTGACTTGTTTGTGTGTGCCTCATGTTTGTGATTGAGCATAACATCATGACATCATGACATCATAAGCATAGCATTTTCACTAACCATTTCAAGGACCAAAGGATTTATCTTTGTTCTTTGTTGCAGGTCATGGCTTCTGCTCGTAGGAATACTATCCGGATAAACTTTGTAGGAATACCTTCTAAGCTTAAGGAATTGGTCTCTCAAGTTTCTGAAAACTCCCAATTCATCAAGAGGCATGGTCACCTACTGGATCTAGTCACTTCAGGGTTCAATGAAGACATGATGAGTATCCTGTTTCAGTTCTTTGATCCTAAACATCATTGCTTCACATTCCCCGACTATCAGCTGGTTCCTACAATGGAAGAGTTCTCCAAACTACTGGGTATACCTATCTTTGATCAGAGACCCTTCATAGGCTTAGAGAAGGAGCCTAAACGTGAAGTCATTGTTGCAGCCATACATCTGAAGAAATCAGACATTGTCCTAGAAACGAGAAGCGGAGTTAAGGGTATTCTTGCTAAGGTATTGATGGAGAAAGCTCAAGTGTTCTTAAAGGCTATGAGTTATGATGCTTTTGAGGAGATCCTAGCCCTATTGATCTATGGCTTAGTGTTGTTCCCTATTCCAGACCAGTTCATAGATGTACACGCCATCAACATATTTATGACTCGTAATCTAGTGCCTACATTACTTGGAGATATCTTACATTCTCTTCACGCTCGTACTACGAAGGCGAGAGGAACTCTGATGTGCTGCATACCTTTATTGTCTAGGTGTTTTATTTCTCACCTTCCTCGATCAGTAATGAAGAATGAACAAGGGTTAAGGTGGTCTAAGAGGATCATGTCACTTTCTCATTCAGACATTCATTGGTGCTCTCGATCTATGGAGAATGTTACTATCATTGACCGTTGTGGGGAATTCCCTAATGTGCCACTCCTTGGCATAAGAGGGGGCATTACTTATAACCCTTATTTAGCACTGCGTCAGTTTGGTTATGCTCAGAGTAATGGTCCTCATGACATGCTTATTCAGGGTATTGTGTTCGATTACGACAACGATCCTCGGGGTTACCGTCAAAGGTTTATACGAGCTTAGAACAAGGTGAACAGGATTGGCAGCAACACTTTGGAGCCAAAGTATTCTATTTTTATAGAGCCTTGTCTCAGATAGGTTTGATCTCGTGCTCAGACTCTTATGATGCCATATCCTGCATTTCTACCAGTCATTATGGAGCCTGTTGCTGAAGGAGATGTTCCTTATACCATCCTTCATCCAGACATGCCCCCTGATTTGGAAGAATTGCAAAAGTCCTGGATTCAGTTGAAGGAGCAAAGGGATACTTTTGAGACTCATTTCAGAGCTGGTCAAGAAAGAATTCTGGAGCTAACAAGGCAACTTCACGAGGAGCAAAACCTCAACAAATATCTCCATACAAAAAGGAAACGTCCATGGGAGACTTAAAACCCCATATATTTATTTTTGTATTTTATTGTTATTTCCTGTCATTGTAAGCCCAAGGGGCAAATTTATACTAAACACTTACTAATAAAATTTGTTTTTGTTTTCTTTAAACATATTTAAATCTTGCGGTCCTTGAAAACATTGCATATACATCTACACACCATATCATTGCATGACAGGTTTCTATAGCAGGTTTCTCAATCTTCTCGCTATTTATTTCAGCAGAAATGGCTCTCGAACAAACTGTCAAGGATCTCCAGGCTCAGAATGCTCAGTTCCAAGAAGTGATCCTGAATTTGTCCAAGGGACAAGAAGAGTTGAAAGCATTCCTCTCTAAGGATATGAAAATGAAGAAACCTGAATATAGCAAGGATAATCAGTTGGAACAACTGCAAGCTAAGATGACAGAAATGAGGATCCAGATGAATGACCAGGTGGATCTTATTCAAAGTTTAGCTCAGGAGCAAGAAGAGCTAAAAACCTTTGTCCACAAACTTCAAAGTAATGGAGTCATGAATCTAATTGTCAGTCAACCTCCGTTAAAAAAAAGCTGACTTGGTTGAAAGGAAGATGAGGATAAAAGAAGGTAAGAGACAGGTTGCCACAAATTGTTCTTCAGTTTAATAAAAAAGACATGGTAAGGTTAATCCACCTCAACACAAGGAATGTAGAAGACAGTTCACTCAATTCAGCACTCCAATGTCGCAAGTTCTGCAATGCTTGTTGGAGATGAAGCTAATTTCCTTAAAAAATCCTCCTCAAAATCCTAATACTTCCTCTCCTCGCTATAATCCCAAGGCAAGGTGTGGGTATCACTCCAACTGTCCCGGACATGATACTAATAGTTGTTGGACATTAAAGAAAAAGATTCAAGACCTGATTGACGAAGGAATCCTCGGGGTTACGCCAGAAGGCAAAATTGAATTCTACTATCGTCCATCAAACATCGAAGCTGCAAGATAAGTTGCCCAAAGTAGCAAGAAAGAAAGCCTACGTATTCCTGTTGAGATATGGGGCACCTTGGGACATCCAAGTGGAAAATTTGATTTCATGGTGAAATATACTGCTCCTAAAAGTTCACAGATTGCAATTGAAGACATTCAGCCAACTGGATGGGACAACATTTGAACTTTCATTTGTAATTTCTTTTATTTTGTTTAAACACTTACTATTATGTAAAACTTTTGTTTTCATTAATGCATTGCATATGTTTGTCTTGAATTAATCCATTCGTTTCACTGTATTTTGAACTATGTTTCATATTTCTATTTTGTGATATTTAACTCCTGATAAAGCTATAAGCCTGTAGAGGGAGGATGACGAAAACAATACCATAATCTTATGCAGTATGCTTTTGAATAGACTATGCTGACGATGTACATGCATTGTTTCAATTCCTAAACAGTGGAGATATAAGGAAGTTAATCCCTAGTCAACCCTTTTGAGCCTATGAAGTAGGAGTTTTCATTCTCACGCAAATTAAAACCCTTATTCATAACCTGGGGCAGGGTAGTTACTCGGTTAACTCAACTATGCCAATTATTTGTGTTGTACACAACTAATGATGTTTCCCTGTAATCACTAAAGTCTGCAAGTCAATATCTAGCAAAAGAAAAGTTCACTAAGTCAAAACCTATGAAGGAGACTTAGTAAAAAATTTAGACATCCCGCTGACTGTGACCTTGAAATAAACAGTTCAGGCAAAAAGAAGGGATAACAAAGTCAAAAGAAAAAAGGAGGTCACTATAGATCCTTGTAACACGGTGGGAGAAATGACTTTAGTTAAATGTTGCGGATAGCAAGAGTCGCCACCGACTTTTATTTTATCCAAAGGAAAGGGCATAAAAGAACAGGAAAGACCTTAAAATATTTTTGGGTTCGGGGGGTAGGTTATGTAAAGGGAAGGTGTTAGCACCCTTTACATCCATGGTTATCCATGGGCTCTTAGTTACTTAGCTCACTTTAAACTGTTTTTAGAAGTGTAGTGTGTGATTAAAAATTTTCTTAAGTACTTTATAATGATCCTTGTATGGATATATATAAAGACTTTATTTTGAAAATTGTTTAAAATGTAAAGTGTAATGAAGTAATTTGATGAAAAAAAGTGAGCAAGTACTTAAGAGGAACCTACCCTAAGTTAAATCTTTACTGTTCTTAAATATTCTTTTAATGGTAAGACTATCCCTATTATTAAGGAATAGGTAGTCATTACCTTAGATGTATTAAGGGACAAACGTAGGGTCATCGTATGGTCAATGAAGGCAACTTAAAGGATGTCTTTAGCAATTCGTAGGGACTATCATCATTTATTCGAAGGGACAAGATCATTATTCCGTAGGCAACCTCGAAGAGACTTGATCTTTTAAACCGTAGGGACTATGATGATTTATATTCGAAGGGACTTTGCTTAAGATACCCCTATATTCGAGGGATTTGACCATGTTTAAGGCAACTGAGAGGGGTAACTTAGGAAGTGCAAGATGGCGATCAAAGATCGACTTACGTGTGTGAGTGTTTATATTCAGGTATTTATCTTATTTTAATTATCTAAGTTCAATTTAATTACATATAAGTTATACACACCCTAAGGTTACTAACCATATAGTAAAATATTTACAAAGAAAATAAAGACGGAAAAATAGATCTATAAGCTATTACAAGGCTTTGGCAGATACATAATAGTAGGATAAAAATAAATTATAAAGCAAGAATAATAGATATAATAAAATAGTAAATAAGCAATAATAATACTAATAAAGCAAAAATAATAAAGTTAAAATAAATTAAAACATTTAATTAAAAAATAAAAAAAAAGTTTAGGTTAGACAAGTTAGATTTTTTAGAAGTTATTAGAATTAGTGGGGAAAAAAAGTAATTAAGTTTATAGAAAAACAATTAAAGATTATTGAGAAAAACTTTTAATTATTTACACTATATGATTATTACTATTATAATAAAATACTATTAATATATAAAATATTATTGACAAAATATTATTGAGAAATTTTTTAGAGAAAAAAATTAATTTAATATGTACAAAATAATAAAAGAGTTAGTATTTGCAAAATAAAGATTTATTGTTATAAATAAGTAGTAAAATAAGTTTATAAAAATAATTAACATTTATTTACAAAAATATAAAGATTATAGAAAAATATTAAATAGGTAATTTAGTAGGTTTTCACGCCCTACATTACTAAACCACGCAGTTAATATATGATCAAAGGCAGGAATTTAAATGGCAGAAAAAATAAAAACTATTACATCGCTTTGGGGCAGTTACATTATTGTAAGGCGAAAAATAAAAGTAAACCAAAAAATATTACAGATGAGAAATAATCACAAAAAAAATAAATCGCAGATGAATAACATAAAAAATTAGTGAAAATAAGAAATAATAACAGGTTTGTTAAGGTTTGAGAAAAAGTTTATGATTTAGAGAAAATAACACGGTTAAAGTTTATAAGAAATTTTTAAGGTTTACATGAAAAATTAAGGTTTATGAAAATATATAAAAAAAAAGTTTTGTTGTTAGAAAAAAAACTATATTGAATTATTAATTTAATAAAATAAATAATTAATTAACATTATGAATGGATTATGAAGATAAGTAATTAAAAAAAAAGTTAAGAGTTTTTTTTAGAAAATAAACAAATAAAATTAATCTAAATATTTAAGGTTAGTTAATTTAAGAAATTAGAGAATTAAAAATAATAGAGGAAATTAGGAGAAATTAGGAAAGAGAAGATAAACCCATGTTTCTTTGTCAAAATGCCCTCAAAATTATCAGTCTTGCCTTCTTGACACTAAGGCGCGCACATGCGCGCACATGTGAATGTACCTGGAAAATAGTTATTATATAATAAACTTGTTTCTTTGTCAAAATGCCCTCAAAATTATCAGCTTTGCCTTCTTGACACTAAGACACGCGCGCACATGCGCGCACATGTGAATGTACCTGGAAAATAGTTATTATATAATAAAACAAAACGTATATAAAAAAAATGGTTGAGGCAACATCGTCAAGGTTTAGGAAAAAATCAGGGTAGTTAGTTATGAAAAATGTGCAGATATAAATTTATCAAGAATAAAACAAAAGATTAAAAAATAATGTTGCTAACGCAAAATTGCGATCATCGCAACTAGACTGGATCAACACAAATGCCACGCCTCATGTACATAAATATGCGAACAGCGTATCGACACGATCCAATCCAAACAAAGTAATTAAAAAATAAGAATCGACAATATCAAAGCAAAACTATAAAAATAAAACAATATATATATATATATATATATATATATATATATATATATATATATATATATATATATATATATATATATATATAAGCGAAAGAGAAAAAAACCTGTGGAAAGAAAAAAAAAAGGTATGGTTAGGCACTTCATGTAGAAAGAAGAATAAAAAATGTAACGTGTAGTTCATATAGTACACAAGAAGAAAAAAGAGAGAGTATATATTAACAAAACAAAAGAATATTTTGGCACATGTATGATCCGCCTTTTAGTGTTCTTATTTTTTCGGTTTTGTTTCTCCCTGAGGCAAGAATTTTTTCGTATTGTGGTTGAGAGAGGAGTGATAAAATGAGAAAATGAGAGAGCTCTTATGTGTAAAACAACATGTATTTATAGATTAAGAAAATTAGGTTAAAAAGTTTAAAAGAAAATAAAATTAGTCTTAATCATTATTGATTAAAAAATATTTGAACAAAATTATATGATTTTTACTTGGTCACCAAGTAGACCAGTTAGAAACTAAGTATGACACAAAAATGACATAAACTGACCAATAGAAAACGAGTATACAAGAAAAGAAATGTTTTTGGTATTTATTATGATTTTTTTTGAAATTTTTTTCATAAAATAATGATTTTAATGAAAAAATCATATTTTTTAAAATGCATTAAATGCAAATACGAAAATTAAAAATTAAATAATTAAAAAATGTTATTTTTGTGATTTTTTCATAAAAAATAAAAATAGGAAAAGTTATTAGTAAAGGAAAAAATTAAAAAAAATTAAAAAGAGCGGAAGGTGGGATTTGAACTCACAACCTCTCACAATTATATCCCTTATACCCATCTTTCTACCAATTGTGTTATTTTATTTATTCGAAATAAAAAAGCACCAGAAAGCATATGAAGCGGGTCAAAATTTGGGGTACGACAAGTGTAAGGAAACCTTGTGAATCAATTTGTCTCAAATATGTGAGGGCAAATTTTGGGGTACAACAGTTGCCCCTGTTCAATTTTCTGAAACCTGAGGAGTTAGATTGGCATGTGTGTCATTCGTGACTGGAAGGTTGAAGGGGATTGAACATAAAAACCCAAAAATTTGCACTCGCCGGTGCGTAAAGTAACACTGATGATTAATTGTATATGCTTGAGTGGGCTTGAAGATGCCACTTGGAAGAACTGGAGATGGGCTTATAGATGTCATGGAAGAGCTGGAGATGGGCTTAGAGATGCCATCTAAAATATCAGGATGTAATGATGTTTTTATGTTGATACTGGATATCAGTACTAGGTCTTCGTATAGGCCGTCTCTGAATCGTTTATGCAACATAGTTTGAATTGTTGAATAGACCAGTAGAAATAAATCTTCGTGACGATTATCTCTTCTGATAGTATCTTGGATTAGGGAATGGATCTTTGTATAGACCGTTTGCCTACTCTCCAAGGTCAAAAGAACGTCAGGATTAGTTCTTCTGAAGAATATCTTGAACCAGGGAATGGATCTTTGTACAGACCGTTTGCCTGCTATTCAAGGGCCAATAGATTAAATCTTCTGAAAATATCTTGAACCAGGGAATGGATCTTTGTACAGACCGTTTGCCTGCTATTCAAGACTAGATAGATGAAATCTTCTGGAAATATCCTGGATTAGGGAATGGATCTTCTTACAGACCGTTTGCCTACTCTCCAAGGTCAAAAGAACGTCAGAATTAGTTCTTCTGAAAAATATCTTGAACCAGGGAATGGATCTTTGTACAAACCGTTTGCCTACTATTCAAGGGACAATAGATTAAATCTTCTGAAAATATCTTGAACCAGGGAATGGATCTTTGTACAGACCGTTTGCCTGCTATTCAAGACCAGATAGATGAAATCTTCTGGAAATATCCTGGATTAGGGAATGGATCTTCTTACAGACCGTTTGCCTACTCTCCAAGGTCAAAAGAACGTCATGATTAGTTCTTCTGAAAAATATCTTGAACCAGGGAATGGATCTTTTTACAGACCGTTTTCCTGCTATTCAAGGGCCAATAGATTAAATCTTCTGAAAATATCTTGAACCAGGGAATGGATCTTTGTACAGACCGTTTGCCTGCTATTCAAGACCAGATAGATGAAATCTTCTGGAAATATCCTGGATTAGGGAATGGATCTTCTTACATACCGTTTGCCTACTCTCCAAGGTCAAAAGAACGTCAGGATTAGTTCTTCTGAAAAATATCTTGAACCAGGGAATGGATCTTTGTACAGACCGTTTGCCTGCTATTCAAGGGCCAATAGATTAAATCTTCTGAAAATATCTTGAACCAGGGAATGGATCTTTGTACAGACCATTTGTCTGCTATTCAAGACCAGATAGATGAAATCTTCTGGAAATATCCTGGATTAGGGAATTGATCTTCTTACAGACCGTTTGCCTACTCTCCAAGGTCAAAAGAACGTCAGGATTAGTTCTTCTGAAAAATATCTTGAACCAGGGAATGGATCTTTGTACAGACCGTTTGCCTGCTATTAAAGGGCCAATAGATTAAATCTTCTGAAAATATCTTGAACCAGGGAATGGATCTTTGTACAGACCGTTTGCCTGCTATTCAAGACCAGATAGATGAAATCTTCTGGAAATATCCTGGATTAGGGAATGGATCTTCTTACAGACCGTTTGCCTACTCTCCGAGGACATTTTGAGTAATGTATGGATCATCTCTGACCTGTTGTAAGTTGTTGATGTTGTTTTATCTGCATATAACTTTCCTGCAAGGAGAATGTTAGTTTATGCAATATGTATGCATGCATAGTATGATGCACCTAAGTAAATGTATTATGCATTTATGGATATGTTATGGTATGATGTAAATGATGTACGTATGAATCATGCAACCTGAAGTGTCTGGGTATCTCTGTATAACAACTGCTGGCTAGGGAAAATAAATCCCGATTCGTTGCTGAAGAAAATGAAGAACTTGTTCCCGTCTTGATAGTATAGTATTTATAACCTCCCGTTTTCGTTCGTCGTACTTCTATTGAAGGAATAAGTTCCTGAGTATCCCGACTGAGGATAAAAGAGATGGACATAAATTCAAGGGGAGATGTAACTTGAAGATTTGTTGTACTGGGGATTTGTAGTTGTCTTGTGGGGATAAACCAGCGAAGCTTCGTTGAATTCCTACCTTCGTTCGTCCTTAGTAAATACTATTACTGCATTTTCATGCATTTCTGGTAAACATCAATCATATTCAAGCATTTTATGCATTTAAACACAACCAATGAACGTTTTCGCTAGGGTAAAAGTAAATCTGGATTCAGAGGGAAAAGTAAAGCTGAACTTGAAAATAGAATCGTTTCAACATTGAGAGTGTAGAACCAATTGGATTTAGAGCTCCTGAGATTCTTAACTTTCCTGAATACCTTCCCAGAAATCCTCATGGCTGGATCTGAAGATATGATACTGACACCATCTGATACTACCGACGTAGACAATTAATTCCCACAATGGCTTCTGCTGAGAACCCAAAATCAAGGTAATATAATGAGAGGAATGTGTCTTCAAATTGTGATGGACCATATACGCTCCGGATACTAGACTTGAAAAGAAAGCATTGCCCCTTGGTTGAGGATGAATTGTCCCATAATAGAAGTATCTGAATGTAGTTACCTCAAGAGAAATAAGCAGAATGCCTCACAATAATATGCCCCTGACATCATGAAATTCAAATATATGAGGAGAACTGCCCCTGGCTATCAAGCATTGTTGAATCTGGACCTGATTTCCCCGAATGAATTGAACAGTAAGTTGGTATGCCCCTTGATTGGGAAACAGTGACTATGCCCCTGGCATTATGAACTTTGTAATGTTACCCTCGGTAATTTAAACAGATGAGGAGATCTGCCCCTGGCTACTTAAACATGATTGAATCCTGTCCTGATTGCCCCAAATGAGTTAGGCAGTATCATGGCCTGCCCCCTTGATTGGGAGATAATGACTATGCCTCTTTGTATACATGGACTTTGATCCAGGAAGCAACTTTGTTTATCGGAAGGACTTTGGTTTATTGAACATTCATCCTGTAAGTTTCTCTATTTATCAAACACTCAGGTATATGCAAACAAATATATTCAAAAATGCAATGCTTATGTCTGCCTTGAAGTTTTGAAAAAGAGTTATTTTAGAAAAACAGTTTTTGTGAAAACTGTGATATTAACTCAAGTTTTATAATAAGCCCTAAAGGAGTCAGGATACCTTTTTGTAGCAGTACGCTTTGGAACTAACCATGCTTCAGTTAGGACTTTTAAAGGGTTATAACGTGGTCTGGTTCACGGTTTAAGAAACAAAGGATAAAGGCTCAAATTTATTTGCACCCAACCCATTCTTCATGATGTTCTTCAGTCCTATGTTCGGTTAACTTATGCATTGAGGTTCCAAAGTAGTTTGGAATTGTAACACTGACATTTGTGATGATTCAGGAATCAAAAAATTTATTTGAAAATTCAGTCATCTTTCTTTATTTAGGATCTATAGTGACCTCCTTTTTTCTTTTGACTTTGTTATCCCTTCTTTTTGCCTGAACTGTTTATTTCAAGGTTACAGTCAGCGGGATGTCTTGATTTTTTACTAAGTCTCCTTCATAGGTTTTGACTTAGTGAGATTTTCTTTCGCTAGATATTGACCTGCAGACTTTAGTGATTATAGGGAAACATCATTAGTTGTGTACAACACAAACAATTGGCATAGTTGAGTTAACCGAGTAACTACCCTGCCTCAGGTTATGAATAAGGGTTTTAATTTGTGCAAGAATGAAAAGTCCTAATTCATAGGCTCAAAAGGGTTGACTAGGGATTAACTTCCTTATATCTCCACTGTTTAGGAATTGAAACAATGCCTGTACATCGTCAGCATAGTCTGTTCAAAAGCATACTGCCTAATATTATGGTATTGTTTTCGTCATCCTCCCTCTACAGGCTTATAGCTTTATCAGGAGTTAAATATCACAAGATAGAAATAAGAAGCATAGTTTTAAATATAGTGAAACGAATGGATTAATTCAAGACAAACATATGCAATGCATTAATGAAAACAAAAGTTTAACATAATAGTAAGTGTTTAAACAAACAAAAGAAATTACAAATGAAAATTCAAATGTTCTCAAAGCCTCTTCCTCTAAACCCGTCACTCCAGTTATCTGGAAACTTTGATGCTTGATGGACGATAGAAGAACTCAACTTGGCCTTCTGGAGTAACCTCGAGTATTCCTTCGTCAATTAGGTCTTGAATCTTATTCTTCAATGCCCAACAGTTATTTGTGTCGTGTCCGGGACTGTCGGAGTGGTACATACACCTTGCTTTGGGATTATAGCGAGGAGAAGAGGTGTTAGGATTTTTAGGAGAATTTTCCAAGGAAATCAACTTCATCTCCAACAGGCATTGTAAAACTTGTGACATTGGTGTGCTGAACCGGATGAACTGTCTTCTACGTTCCTTGTATAGAAGTGGATTAACCTTACAAGGCCTTCTTTCTTCCATTGAAGGATGGTCAGTAGTAGCCTGTCTATTTCCTTCTCTTATCCTTACTTTCCTTTCAGCCAAGTCAGCTTGTTTCAACGGAGGTTGACTGATGATTAGATTCCCAACTCTGTTATGCCGAAGCTTATTGACAAAGCTTCTCAACTCTTCTTGCCCCTGGGCCAAACTCTGGATAAGAGACATTTGGCCATTCATCTGAATCCTCATCTCTGCTATCTCAGCTTGCAGTTGTTTCAGCTGATCATCTTTGTTGTCCTCAGGATTCTTCTTCTTCGTGTCCTTAGAGAGGAGTACTTTCAACTCTTCTTGCCCCTAGGACAAATTCAGAATCACTTCTTGAAACTGAGCATTCCGAGCTTGAAGATCTTTGACAGATTGTTCGAGAGCCATTTCTGCTGAAATAAACAGCGAGAAGATAAGATATCTGTTCATAAGAAACCTATGATGCAATGATATGGTATGCATATGCAATGTTTTCAAGGACCGCAGGATTTAAATTTGTTTAAACAACCAAAAAGTAAACTTTTATTAGCAATCAATAAACTTGTTTGCCCCTTGGGCTTACAATAAAAATGAAATGAATACAAAAGATGGGGTTTTAAGTCTCCCATGGACGTTTCCTCTTTGTGTTGAGGTATGAGTTAAGATTCCGCTCCTCGTGAAGTTGCTTTGTTAGCTCCAGGATTCTTTCTTGACTTGCTTTGTAATGAGTCTCAAAAGTATCCCTTTGCTCCTTCAACTGGATCCAGGACCTCTGTAACTCTTCCATGTCAGTGGGCATGTCTGGATGAAGAATGATATAGGAAGTATCTCCTTCAGCAACGGGCTCCATAGTAACTGGTAGGATGGCAGGATATGGCATCATAAGAGTCTGAGCACGAGATCGCACCCATCTGAGGTAAGGTTCCATAGGAATGGAGTACTTTGGTTCCAGAGTCTTGCTGTCAACCTTGTTCACTTTACCCCATGCTCGTATAAACCTTTGACGGTAACCTTGAAGATCGTTGTCGTAGTCGAACACAATACCCTGAATCAACATGTCATGAGGACCATCACTCCGAGCGTAACCAAACTGACGTAGAGCTAAAGAAGGGTTGTAAGTAATGCCCCCTCTTATGCTAAGGAGTGGCACATTAGGGAACTCTGATGCGTGTTTTTCGAAAGTGTACGAACACGTCAGAGTAATATAAAAGATTGTCGAATCCACAGAGACCAAGTGTCAATCTATCGTACCTGTTGTTATGGTGTGTATCTAAGGCAACTAAATATAGGGGTTTTAAGAAGGGTGCAATGGTAAATAAAATAATAATTTTAAATAATAAATAAAAGACAGGCTCGAATGTAATTCACGTAATCAATGATAATCCAGTACTTGTGAATGGAACTACTTATGGGCAATGTTTTCTCCTTTGAAAAGAACTAATTTAACAGGAACTGTCGCTTTCGCGTATTCAGAACCGAGTTGTACTCTCTAATCAACCCCTCCTATTGTCACGGATAAAAAGGTGCGTACTGCGTTAGAGTAGTAAACCTATTTTTAAGAAATGTAGTATCTTTAACTAAGTTGAAAAGTACTTTAACCTGGATTTCTTAGCAAAAAGAGGTTCTTATGAACCAGACTCTAAACTTCATAACGCGTCCGAAAATCGTTTTAAAATCTCTTTTCTTTTTAATCTAAAAACTCCTAATGAACTAGACAAAGCGCTTTTGGCTGTTTTTGAAATAGTTAAAAACAATTAGATTGAAAGATAAAATAGCCTTTAAGTGTTTCCACGAACAATTATACGGATTACTGGTTTAATTACGATCCTTACATCCTAACCTTTAATGAATTAGTTAGACATGATAAAGTAAAGGTTCTTTTTATAATTTTTCATAAAAGTAATTTAGTGCGAGTGCGGAAAGTAAATGAATTTAGTGCGAGTGCGGAAAATAAAGGAATTTAGTGCGAGTGCGGAAAGTAAAGGAATTTAGTGCGAGTGCGGATAATAAACGAAAGTAAAGCGAGTGCGGGAAATAAATAAAATAAAGTGCGAGTGTGGATAATAAAGAAAGTAAAGCAGTGCGAGAAATAAATAAAAGTAATGCAATGCGGAAAAGTAAAATACGAACTGGAATTAAAATGGCGGCAGGATTAACTTCCTCCAGAGTGCTCCAAAACTCGATCACACAGACAGATTACAGACTCGATCACTCGATTGCAGAAACACCCCGATGTGGAATGGTAACTACTTTAAAACTGATATATGCCTAGAGAAATCTAAGTTTGGATGAAGAAAAACGAAAAACTAAAGTCCTATTTATAGGAAAACTAAATGCGGGAAATGACCAGGATGCTCCTCCACTAAAAAGTGGAGGGAACTGCTCTTTTGCCTTGTGGCGCCCGCCACAGGCCTATGGCACCCGCCATAGTACTAATAGGGAATGGAAGAGTGGGGATCGTGGGTCTTGGCAGTTGTGGAGTGGTCTTGAGACGTGGCCACGTCATGGCTAACCCCATGGCGCCCGCCATGGTGGGTGTCGTAAGTGCAAAACGCTGAATTTCTAGGTTTTTGTCCGTTTCCACTCCTTTTTCGCTCCTTTTCTCGATTCAAGCCCCGATTATAATAAAAACCTGAAAACAAAAGAAAACAAAGTAATAACATAACAAAATAACAATAAAAGCTAAGAATGCATGCGAAATCGGAGTCAGAAATACGGTGAAATTTAGTGTGATCAAATTCTCCCACACTTAAACCTTTGCTTGTCCTCAAGCAAACATTAAAGCTCAAGAAAATATGGTGTCAACACGTGTATTTGGGCTAAAGGGCTTCTAAGTTCAAGTCAGGATGCAGTGACAGGTACTAACTAAGTGAACCAAGGGTACCATAGTAACACAAACACAAACTTCAATCCTATATTAACCACTCCATATCATCCCACAATACCTAGGCCTATCTTCTCATCTTTTTGTGTTCTTTTCATTCAGGCGCAATCACATTAAGCCTGTTATCCGTACATGCTTCATAGTAGAGTGACCGGTTAGTGATTCTGATCCATAACATAAGGTTTCTGACACATAAGCATGTGTAAACCTATTTTTATTTCGCCTAAATGTAGATGTGGGGGATCAGATCGTAATCCGCCCTACCAAGTTCAGTGCCAGATACCTCTGAACCAACTAACAATAGGTGACTTGCAATTTTTTTCTTTTTGTGGCAAAAAAAATTTTTCTTCTCTTTTTTTCGGTTTAAATGACTTTGTGAGGGTCACCTATACCAGAGTTTGCCTTTTTTTTTCCTTTTTTATTAGCACTGGATCATTCACTTATGTTCATCGCCCCCCTACGTAGAGCATGCTTAGGCCGGAGCTGACTGCTAAAATAAACTACTTAGGACAATTTTTTAAATGATAATAAAGGCCATGGTGGTGGGGTTTAGGAGTGATTCCTATATTCAAGAGGTCTATGGTGCTAAAATGGTTCTGATGTTTCAAAAAGTTGACCTAAGTCACCACATCCTAATCTAAACCTGTCTCAAAGCCCAAAAAACATGTGAAACAACATTATTTTCTTTTTGAAATTTTTCTGGTAAGGCTAAGGAAATGGGAAAAAATGAAGATGAACTAAAAATACACTATACTGGTGACTCGTCAGACTCATGCATTATCTAAGAAAATTAAACTAAATAAATTACTGAAAAGGGAAATAACTGAAAGGAAATAATTAACTAAAAAGGGAAATGTGAAACAATGATGTTTAGGATAGGTATACCCAGAAGCTTGGAGAACTCTTCCATTGTAGGAACCAACTGATAGTCGGAGAATGTGAAACAGTGATGTTTAGGATCAAAGAACTGAAACAGAACACTCATCATGTCTTCATTGAACCCTGAAGTGACTAAATCCAGTAGGTGACCATGCCTCTTGATGAATTGGGAGTTTTCAGAAACTTGAGAGACCAATTCCTTAAGCTTAGGAGGTATTCCTACAAAGTTGATCCGGGTAGTATTCCTACGAGCAGAAGCCATGACCTGCAACAAAGAACAAAGATAAATCCTTTGGTCCTTGAAATGGTTAGTGAAAATTCTATGCTTATGATGCATGATGATGTTATGATGTTATGTTCAATCACAAACATGTGGCACACACAAACAAATCACACAATAGCCCTAGGTTTGAAGGCTTGCATGAGGTTTAAAGGTAAGTACCCTCCCCTAAAGTTTAGTTGGTTCATCCTGTCCTACAAAAGTAACCAGGTTCTAAGGGATCTCAATATCATTGATCCTTCACAAGGGTGGTTGTTCAGTAGGCAACTTACTTGCCAACCAAAACCCTCCAAGTTTAAGATCTCAATGAGTGTAGTATCGAGTATCAACCAACTTCAGTCTTCACCAAAGCCGGTTATCTCATTACTTTCTAAAGGCCAAGATGGGATGACTAAGGTTCTAAAAGTCAGTTAGTGTATTGACAACATATGGCAGCCTCATATTATCCTCAACTTTACTTAAGGAACATAAGCACCAACCAAGAAGTCACACTAACTATGGCCACCAGATCAACCATATCGGTATACGCCGTACAGTTTCTTTGGTCTATTTCCATTTACCTAAGGTACACTAGATCCGAGTTAGGATCTTTCACACATAAGACCACCCAACAAGTAAAGTAAAGCAAACAAAGCAAACAAGTTTAAAGTGATCTAATTCCTAAGGGTACCCCTCTTTTATTAAATCCCCAGCAGAGTCGCCAGTTCTGTAACACGGTGGGAGAACTAACTTTAGTTAAATGTTGTGGATAGCAAGAGTCGCCACCGAATTTTATTTTATCCAAAGGAAAGGGCATAAAAGAACAGGAAAGACCTTAAAAGATTTTTGGGTTCGGGGGGTAGGTTATGTAAAGGGAAGGTGTTAGCACCCTTTACATCCATGGTTATCCATGGGCTCTTAGTTACTTAGCTCACTTTAAACTGTTTTGAGAAGTGTAGTGTGTGATTAAAAATTTTCTTAAGTACTTTATAATGATCCTTGTACGGATATATATAAAGACGTTGTTTTGAAAATTGTTTAAAATGTAAAGTGTAATGAAGTAATTTGATGAAAAAAAGTGAGCAAGTACTTAAGAGGAACCTACCCTAAGTTAAATCTTTACTGTTCTTAAATGTTCTTTTAATGGTAAGACTATCCCTATTATTAAGGAATAGGTAGTCATTACCTTGGATGTATTAAGGGACAAATGTAGGGTCATCGTATGGTCAATGAAGGCAACTTAAAGGATGTCTTTAGCAATTCGTAGGGACTATCATCATTTATTCGAAGGGACAAGATCATTATTCCGTAGGCAACCTCGAAGAGACTTGATCTTTTAAACCGTAGGGACTATGATGATTTATATTCGAAGGGACTTTGCTTAAGACACCCCTATATTCGAGGGACTTGACCATGTTTAAGGCAACTGAGAGGGGTAACTTAGGAAGTGCAAGATGGCGATCAAAGATCGACTTACGTGTGTGAGTGTTTATATTCAGGTATTTATCTTATTTTAATTATCTAAGTTCAATTTAATTACATATAAGTTATACACACCCTAAGGTTACTAACCATATAGTAAAATATTTACAAAGAAAATAAAGACGGAAAAATAGATCTATAAGCTATTACAAGGCTTTGGCAGATACATAATAGTAGGATAAAAATAAATTATAAAGCAATAATAATAGATATAATAAAATAGTAAATAAGCAATAATAATACTAATAAAGCAAAAATAATAAAGTTAAAATAAATTAAAACATTTAATTAAAAAAGAAAAAAAAAGTTTAGGTTAGACAAGTTAGATTTTTTAGAAGTTATTAGAATTAGTGGGAAAAAAAGTAATTAAGTTTAGAGAAAAACAATTAAAGATTATTGAGAAAAACTTTTAATTATTTACACTATATGATTATTACTATTATAATAAAATACTATTAATATATAAAATATTATTGACAAAATGTTATTGAGAAATTTTTTAGAGAAAAAAATTAATTTAATATGTACAAAATAATAAAAGAGTTAGTATTTGCAAAATAAAGATTTATTGTTATAAATAAGTAGTAAAATAAGTTTATAAAAATAATTAACATTTATTTACAAAAATATAAAGATTATAGAAAAATATTAAATAGGTAATTTAGTAGGTTTTCACGCCCTACATTACTAAACCACTCAGTTAATATATGATCAATGGCAGGAATTTAAATGGCAGAAAAAATAAAATGGCAGAAAATAAATGGCAGAAAAATAAAATGGCAGAAAATAAATGGCAGAAAATAAATCGCAGAAAAATAAAATGACAGAAAATAAATGGCTAACTATTACATCGCTTTGGGGCAGTTACATCATTGTAAGGCGAAAAATAAAAGTAAACCAAAAAATATTACAGATGAGAAATAATCACAAAAAAATAAATCGCAGATGAATAACATAAAAAATTAGTGAAAATAAGAAATAATAACAAGTTTGTTAAGGTTTGAGAAAAGGTTTATGATTTAGAGAAAATAACACGGTTAAAGTTTATAAGAAATTTTTAAGGTTTACATGAAAAATTAAGGTTTATGAAAATATATAAAAAAAAAAGTTTTGTTGTTAGAAAAAAAACTATATTGAATTATTAATTTAATAAAATAAATAATTAATTAACATTATGAATGGATTATGAAGATAATTAATTAAAAAAAAGTTAAGAGTTTTTTTTAGAAAATAAACAAATAAAATTAATCTAAATATTTAAGGTTAGTTAATTTAAGAAATTAGAGAATTAAAAAAAATAGAGGAAATTAGGAGAAATTAGGAAAGAGAAGATAAACCCATGTTTCTTTGTCAAAATGCCCTCAAAATTACCAGTCTTGTCTTCTTGACACTAAGACACGCGCGCACATGTGAATGTATCTGGAAAATAGTTATTATATAATAAACTTGTTTCTTTGTCAAATTGCCCTCAAAATTACCAACTTTGCCTTCTTGACACTAAGACACGCGCGCACATGTGAATGTACCTGAAAAATAGTTATTATATAATAAAACAAAATGTATATAAAAAAATGGTTGAGGCAAAATCGTCAAGGTTTAGGAAAAAATCAGGGTAGTTAGTTATGAAAAATGTGCAGATATAAATTTATCAAGAATAAAACAAAAGATTAAAAAATAATGTTGCTAACCAAAATTGCGATCATCGCAACTAGATTGGATCAACACAAATGTCACGCCTCATGCACATAAATATGCGAACAGCGTATCGACACGATCAAATCCAAACAAAGTAATTAAAAAAATAAGAATCGACAATATCAAAGCAAAACTATAAAAATAAAACAATATATATATATATATATATATATATATATATATATATATATATATATATATATATATATATATATAAGCGGAAAAAAAACCTGTAGAAAGAAAAAAAAAGGTATGGTTAGGCACTTCATGTAGAAAGAAGAATAAAAAATGTAACGTGTAGTTCATATAGTACACAAGAAGAAAAAAGAGAGAGTATATATTAACAAAACAAAAGAATATTTTGGCACATGTATGATCCGCCTTTTAGTGTTCTTATTTTTTCGGTTTTGTTTCTCCCTGAGGCAAGAATTTTTTCGTATTGTGGTTGAGAGAGGAGTGATAAAATGAGAAAATGAGAGAGCTCTTATGTGTAAAACAACATGTATTTATAGATTAAGAAAATTAGGTTAAAAAGTTTAAAAGGAAATAAAATAAAAATATTTGAACAAAATTATATGATTTTTACTTGGTCACCAAGTAGACCAGTTAGAAACTAAGTATGACACAAAAATGACATAAACTGACCAATAGAAAACGAGTATACAAGAAAAGAAATGTTTTTGGTATTTATTATGAATTTTTTTGAATTTTTTTTCATAAAATAATGATTTTAATGAAAAAATCATATTTTTAAAAATGCATTAAATGCAAATACGAAAATTAAAAATTAAATAATTAAAAAATGCTATTTTTGTGATTTTTTCATAAAAAATAAAAATAGGAAAAGTTATTAGTAAAGGAAAAAATTAAAAAAAATTAAAAAGAGCGGAAGGTGGGATTTGAACTCACAACCTCTCACAATTATATCCCTTATACCCATCTTTCTACCAATTATGCTATTTTATTTATTCGAAATAAAAAAGCACCAGAAAGCATATGAAGCGGGTCAAAATTTGGGGTACGACAAGTGTAAGGAAACCTTGTGAATCAATTTGTCTCAAATATGTGAGGGCAAATTTTGGGGTACAACAATCCTCAATAAAGAAAGATGACTGAATTTTCAAATAATTTGTTTTTGATTCCTGAATCATCACAAATGTCAGTGTTACAATTCCAAACTCCTTTGGAGCCTCAATGCATAAGTTAACCGAACATAAGACTGAAGAACATCATGGAGATTGGGTTGGGTACAAATAAAATTTGAGACTTTATCCTTTGTTTCTTAAACCGTGAACCAAACCACGTTACAACCCTTTAAAAGTCCTAACTGGAGCATGGTTAGTTCGGAAGTGTACTGCTACAAAAAGGTATCCTGACTCCTTTAGGGCTAATTATAAATCTTGAGTTAATATCACAGTTTTTACAAGCATTGTTTTACTAAAATAAATTTTTCTCAAAACTTCAAGACAGACATAAGTGTAACACGGTGGGAGAACTGACTTTCTACATATGTTGCGGATAGCAAGAGTCGCCATCGACTTTTATTTTATCCAAAAGGAAAGGACATAAAAGAACAGGAAAGACCTTAAAAAGATTTTGGGTTCGGGGGGTAGGTTATATAAAGGGAAGGTGTTAGCACCCTTTATATCCATGGTTATCCATGGGCTCTTAGTTACTTAGCTCACTTTGAATTGTTTTGAGAAAAGTGTAGTGTGTGATTAGAAACTTTCTAAGTACTTTGTAATGATCCTCGTATGGATGTATACAAAGACTTGTTTTTGAAAATTTGTTTGAAAAGTGAGGTGTAAAAAGTATTTTGAAATGTGTGAGCAAGTAATTAAGAGGAACCTACCCTATATTAAGTCTTTATTGTTCTTATATTCTTTCAATGGTAAGACTATCCCTATTATTAAGGAATAGGTAGTCATTACCTTGGATGTGATAAGGGACATGTGTAGGGACATTTGAATATAGGAAACTGCAAGGTGTCTTTAAAAATTCGTAGGGACTTATTGATGCGTGTTTTTCGCAAGTGTACGAACACGTCAGAGTAATATAAAAGATTGTCGAATCCACAGAGACCAAGTGTCAATCTATCGTACCTGTTGTTATGGTGTGTATCTAAGGCAACTGAATATAAGGGTTTTAAGAAGTGCGCAATGGTAAATAAAATGTAAATTTTAAACAATTAATAAAGACATGCTCGAATGTAATTCACATAATCAATTTATAATCTGGTACTTGTTAATGGAACTACTTATGGTCAATGTTTTCTCCTTAGAAAAGAACTAATTTAACAGGAACTGTCGCTTTCGCGTATTCAGAACCGAGTTGTACTCTCTAATCAACCCCTCCTATTGTCACGGATAAAAAGGTGCGTACTGCGTTAGAGTAGTAAACCTATTTTTAAGAAATATAGTATCTTGACTAAGTTGAAGAGTATTTTAACCTGGATTTCTTAGTAAAAGAGGTTCTCACGAACCAGACTCTAAACTTCCTAACGCGTCCGAAAATCGTTTTAAAATTTCTTTTCTCTTTAATCTAAAAACTCCTGATGAACTAGACAAAGCGCTTTTGGCTGTTTTTGAAATAGTTAAAAACAATTTAAACTTAAATTGAAAGATAAAATAGCCCTTAAGTGTTTCCACGAACAATTGTACGGATTACTGGTTTAATTACGATCCTTACATTCTAACCTTTATGGATTTAGTTAGACATAGTAAAGTAAAAGTTCTTTTTATAATTTTTCATAAAAGTAATTTAGTGCGAGTGCGGAAAGTAAATAAAGGTAGTGCGAGTGCGGAAAGTAAATAAAAGTAGTGCGAGTGAGAGAAATAAAGGTATTTAAAGCGAGTGCGAGAAATAAATAAAAGTAAAGCGAGTGCGGAAAATAAATAAAAGTAAAGTGAGTGCGGTAAATAAATAAAAGTAAAGTGAGTGCAGGAAATAAATAAAATAAAGTGCGAGTGCGGATAATAAATGAAAGTAAAGCAATGCGGAAAAATAAAATACGAACTGGAATTAAAATGGCGGCAGGATTAACTTCCTCCCAGAGTGCTCCAAAACTCGATCACATAGACGTATACAGACTCGATCACTCGATTGCAGTAACACCCCGATGTGGAATGATAACTGCTTTAAAACTGATATATGCCTAAGAGATTCTAAGTTTGGATGAAGAAAAACGAAAATCTAAGGTCCTATTTATAGGAAAACTAAATGCAGGAAAATACCAGGATGCCCCCTCCACTAAAAAGTGGAGGGAAACTGTTTTTGCCTTGTGGCGCTCGCCACAAGGCCATGGCGCCCGCCATAGGACTGATGTGGGATGAAAGAGTGGGGATCGTGGGTCTTGGCAGTTGTGGAGTGGTCTTGAGATGTGGCCACGTCATGGCAGACCCCATAGCACCCGCCACGGTGGATGCCGTAAGTGTAAAACGCTGAATTTCTAGGTTTTCGTCCGTTTCCACTCCTTTTTCGCTCCTTTTCTCGATTTAAGCCCCGATTACATAAAAAACATGAAAAAAAAAAGAAAAACAAAGTAATAACATAACAAAATAACAATAATAGCTAAGAATGCATGCGAAATCGGAGTCAGAAATACGGTGAATTTTAGTGTGATCAAATTCTCCCACACTTAGACCTTTGCTTGTCCTCAAGCAAACATTAAAGCTCAAGAAAAAATGATGTCAACACGTGTTTTTGGGCTAAAGGGCTTCTAAGTTCAAGTCAGGATGCAGTGACAGATACTAACTAAGTGAACCAAGGGTACCATAATAACACAGACACAAACTTCAATCCTATATTAACCACTCCATGTCATCCCACAATACCTAGGCCTATCTTCTCATCTTTTTGGGTCCTTTTCATTCAGGCGCAATCACATTAAGCCTGTTATCTGTACATGCTTCATAGTAGAGTGACCAGTTAGTGATTCCGATCCATAACATAAGGTTTCTGGCACATAAGCATGTGTAAACCTATTTTATTTTACCTAAATGTAGCTGCGGGGGATCGGATCGTAATCCGCCCTACCAAGTTCAGTGCCAGATACCTATGAACCAACTAACAATAGGTGACTGCAATTTTTTTCTTTTTGTGGCAAAAAAAATTTTCTTCTCTTTTTTTTCGGTTTAAATGACTTTGTGAGGGTCACCTATCCCAGAGTTTTGCCTTTTTTTTTCTTTTTATTAGCACTGGATCATTCACTTATGTTCATCGGCCCCCTACGTAGAGCATGCTTAGGCCGGAGCTGACTGCTAGAATAAACTACTTGGGACAATTTTTTTGAATGATAGTAAAGGCCACAGTGTGGGGTTTAGGAGTGATTCCTATATTCAAGAGATCTATGGTGCTAAAATGGTACTGATGTTTCAAAAAGTTGACCTAAGTCACCACATCCTAATCTAAACCTGTCTCAAAGCCCAAAAAACATGTGAAACAACATTGTTTTCTTTTTAAAATTTTTCTGGTAAGGCTAAGGAAATGGGAAAAAATGAAGATGTACTAAAAATACACTATACTGGTGACTCGTCAGACTCATGCATTATCTAAGAAAATTAAACTAAATAACTTACTGAAAAGGGAAATAACTGAAAGGGAAATGACAGAAAGCAATAAAATCCCCTCCCACACTTAAATCGAACATTGTCCCCAATGTTTCGAAATAAGATAAGGAGGGTAACCTGAAAAAACTATTGTGGAGGAGCACTGGTGTCCTCGTCGTCCTGCTGTGATGGTCTGGAACGACGGGATCTACTGCGATGCTGGTCCCTCCAGTCAAGTCGTGCCGATAAGGCAGCCTGGGCACCCCGGACCTCTCGAAGGTTACCTAAGATGGAACCCTGAGTGGCCTCCATAAGTTGGTAGTGCCGGCGGTTGAATTCTCTCTGACGGTCCTGCTCTAATGTGATATCGTGCAAGGTACGGCAAATGTTGATGTAAGCACGATCCAAAACCAATCGCGATTGTTGCATGAAGCTCATGTTGTCCGTCAGTTGTTGTGAACTAGTAGAGAGAAGGTTGTCTCACCTTTCCTCTCTAGCTATCATATCACGCCACATCTTCTCAGTGACATAGAATCCAGGAGCAGCACCTGCAACAGGGTTAGAGGAAGATGGTGCAGTGTGTGACTATGAAGGACGATGGCGGGACATGTGAGGTATGGGAGACTGCTCTCTCCGATCATACTCTTCATCAGTGTCATGTGCTTCCCCATCAGGAATATTAGGAGGAAGTGGACCCAAAATAGGTGGAGCATTCAGATCATAGGTCCAATTCCTTTCATTGCGTACATCAGTACGTCTACTGTAAGGTAAAGCAACAGATGGGATAGCTACCCCATGAGCCAACAACTCATAACCACCTTCTCTCCTCGTTCGGCACAATTTCATGTCTTTTAGAAATTTTAAATTAATTGTGCGAGGAGGTAGTGGTTCAAGTGTAGCTATCTCATTGTTCAGGTCAAGAGCCCGAGCAATAGACGTAACAAGCCCTCCAAAAACAATCGGTCCTGTTTTATTAGTAAGTAAAGCCATGGGTGCAAGCATAAACGGGACCGGATTGATATGGGTACTAGTGAGGCATCCTTGCAAAAGTAGGAGTTCTATAGCGTTTACCTTGTTTGGACTCTCCCGGCCAAAAATAGTACATGCCAAATGATATCTGAAAACTCTTATGGCCGGGTTATGAATGGTCTACGCAAGTATTCCTTCAAAAGAATTTATTGAAGTACTTGAAAGCCACTGCCAGAAGGAAAATACCTCGGCCGACCATTTCGCATCCAAAGGTGCCTTACAAATCGCACCTTCCCTATGAGGGATTCCTAACAAGCCTGTTAGTTCGTCGGTACTGAATTCGTATTCAATTCCAAACAGTCTAAAATTAACAGTACCGACTGTGCTAGCAGTGTTAGGACTGACAGTGTATATCAATGAACTTAAAAACTCAACTGTCAGCCTCTCATAGGTAGGTTCCTGATTAATAAAAATATTATGCAAGCCTAAAAAATCTAATAAATGAAAAACACTATGATAAAGACCCAAAGCATACAGTCAGTTATCATCGACGTACCTAGTCGAGAGAATTTCTCGACTCTGAAGCCTCTGAATAATTTTCCTTTGCCTATCACCCGGTCTTCCATCGCGAAGAAGAAATCCATTGAACTCCATTGTTGTTGCTCCTTAGGAAGTGAAAAATGGTAGAAAATGGTTTATAAGAGAAATGATAAAGGTTTGATTTTTATGGTTTGTGGTGGATGAAAATGAAAATGGATTTTGGATAGGTTTTATGGATGGTGGGTATTTTGGAAATGGGGGAGCTTTAATGGGGTTCAATGGGGTTTTTGAAACTTGTAAAAATGGGTTTTTTGAAGATGGAAGGTGTGAAAATGGTGAAAATGAAGATTCAGCCCCGAAATAGGGGAAGACGGCATGGCGCCCGCCATGGGCCTGTGGCGCCCGCCACAAGGTAAATCCCTGATGGGCCTTGGATTTTTTTTAATCCTCCTTGGGCCCTCTTTGTACCTTTGGTCTTTGGGGGGGTCTGGATAGCGTTTTCTTCTCTTTTCCAAGGCATGAGGCTTGCATATTTTTTTATGAAGACAAAAAATGAAAATGTTTTTGTCTTATATTTTTTTTCTTTGCTTGACAAAAATAAAATAATTAAAAAAAAATCAAAAAGAAAAGAGAAAAATCGACATTAGTGCATGAAATAATATGTATATATAAGATAAATTCAAAGTACATGAAAAAGGAAAATGTAATAGATGCAATAATGTAAGATATGTCTGGAGATGCGAGAAATAAAATAAAGCATGAAAAAAAGAAATTAAATACTAGGGTAATATCTTCAGTGTAGAACGAATCATATGGTAGGCTTCTCCTCCTGGTTTGATCCACGAATCTCAGCTATCTCCCTCCGAAGCTCTTCAATCTCCTGATATAGAGCATCGGCCTCTAAGGCATGAGTGAGATCAGAAACCTGAATCTGTAATTCCAAGTCCGCTACTTCCTGCTTGAGCAGGGCAGTCTCCTTACGGAGCTCATAAATCTGAGTTTGTAGATCAGGCGGCTGCAGAGACATATTGTTAGACATAACAGTGATTTGGGGAGTAAGAGGTGTAGGAGTGTACTCAGCGGCGGGAGGTGATTTTGGCTCTTCGACAGTCTCTCCATAACCCTCTAGAGCATAACTCCAATTAGCAGGATCATGGACACTGGTCATCAGCGGGTCTGGTAATGTAAAGTAATGTATCACTTCACCGTCGATCAGTAATCTGAAAGTGTTGGGCTCAAAAGAAGCCCTCCTCATCAGTCCTCTGTAAAGACAAAAGTCAACATCCAGGGTGGTGTAGCAGCAGAAGGTCCTGAGGTGCAATAATTTGCGAGACAAACCCAATGCAGTAGCTATCTGTGTAACAATCCCACCGACATGTATGATGCCTACAGATGATCTGGCGACACTAGCAAGGCCCTTCAACAGAAAGTTGCCACAAGCAACTGGGCGAGACTGAGTCGCACAAAACAGTAGGAAAATCTCCTCTTCACTTAGCAGAGTCTCTGTATCTGGAAAACCTAGGAAAGAATGTGCCAGGATCATCTGGAAGTACCTTAACGCAGGGTTGTGGATTACTTGGGAAAACTGAGTGGAAGGATCTTGGCTCCCTCCACCTGAGATGTTAGACCAAAACTTTTCCACTTCTCTGCTCATAAAATACCCCATCAGTGTCTCTGGAATAGCATCAGAAGTAGTCTGAAAACCTAGTAAATCACCAAACTCTTTGTGAGAGAAGGAGTAGTCAATCCCGAACAACCTGAAAACAACATATCCATCGGGTCCAGCCCAAGAATCATAATGAAACGAGCTGAGGAACTCTAGAGTCAAGTTCCTGTAAGTGTTGTTCCTATCGTCAAACTAGTCCCACTGGAGTTGATGGCATAAGAATCTGACGCTTGGCTCTATTCCCAAGGCATCCATGTAGTCATGGTCAGGGTACCTGGTAGGAGCCATAGGGCGTCTCATGTGGACATAGTAACGCTCTCTCTGTGCGTCGTCTCTAAAGGCCACGTGCATGTCATCGGGGTTCTGCATTCTGCACAAGGTTAGCAAACAAGTCCTGAAAGCACATAAAACATTCAATCGTTAGTCCTGACATAATAATAAAATAAACAAATTAAAAAAAAAAAAAAAAAAAAAAAGTACGTAAATAAGAAAACCATGGGTTGCCTCCCATGCAGCGCTTGTTTAACGTCATTAGCTCGACGACCGATTTTTATACATCATTGGAAGGATATGGTGGATCACTCAGAATATGGCAGGTGTATGTTGTTGGGATGTCACCTCCTTTGTAGGGCTTCAACCTCTGTCCATTTACGATGAACGGTTTACATGTTTGGTTCTTGATTTCAATAGCACCAGATCTTAGAATCTTAGATACTTCGAAAGGGCCAGTCCATCTCGAACGAAGCTTTCCTGGAAAAATTCGTAACCTAGAATCGAACAAGAGAACAGGATCGCCTATTTTGAAGTCTCTTCTTATGATTCTTTTGTCATGCCAAGCTTTTGTTCTTTCTTTGTATATGATGGCATTTTCGTAGGCAGATTGTCTGAGCTCTTCTAATTTGTGGATGTCAAGGATACGTTTCTCACCAGCAGTTAAGTAATCCAAATTCAAAGTTTTGATGGCCCAATAGGCCTTATGCTCCAATTCAAAAGGTAAGTGACATGATTTTCCATAGACCAGTTGATAAGGGGTTGTTCCTATAGGGGTTTTGAAAGCGGTTCTATAGGCCCACAATGCTTCTTGAAGTTTTTGCGACCAATCTTTTCTAGATATAGAGACAGTCTTCTCAAGAATTTGTTTGATCTCCCTATTAGATACTTCCACTTTTCCATTGGTCTGTGGGTGGTATGGTGTTTCTACTCTATGCTTAACTCCATACTTGCTTAAAAGTTTATCAAATATTCTCGATATGAAGTGTGATCCTCCATCACTTATGACTAAACGGGGGGTTCCAAACCTGGGAAATATATAGTTTTTGAATAATTTGATGACCACTCTGGTGTCCTTCGTGGGTGAGGCGATAGCTTCAATCCATTTAGACACGTAGTCAACAGCTACTAAGATGTCCTGATTTCCGAAAGATGGTGGGAACGGTCCCATAAAGTCTATACCCCATACGTCGAAGAGTTCTACTTCTTGGATATTTCTCAGAGGCATTTCATTACGTCTTGAAATATTTCCTGTGCGTTGGCATCTGTCACACTTGACAATGAAAGCATGGACATCACGCCACATAGTAGGCCAGAATAGGCCAGCTTGAAGAATCTTGGCTTAGGTCTTGGATGTGCTCGCATGTCTACCATAAGGTGCAGAGTGACAAAGCTCAATTATATTATGTACCTCTTCTTCTGGAACACAACAGCGCAAAATGCCATCTTTACCTCTCTTGAAAAGAAATGGTTCGTCCCAATAGAAGTTTCTCACATCACTGTAGAACTTCTTCTTCCGGTGGTAGTTTAGATCAGGTGGTATGATGTCAGCGGCTAGGTAATTAACAAAGTCTGCATACCAAGGTACATTACTTATAGCTAAGGATTTCTGAGAATGCTCATGTGGGTCTGGGTTATCATCTTCAATAGTTTCTAGTTGGGCTATCAGTCTATCATAGGCAAAATCGTCATTTCTGGGTACTGAGTCAGGTTTCAGGTATTATAACCTAGAAAGGTGATCAGCTACTACATTATCAGTGCCTTTCTTATCACGGATATCCAAATCAAACTCTTGCAATAATAGAATCCATCGAAGTAACCTAGGTTTGGCATCCTTTTTACTTAGTAAGTAACGAATGGCAGCATGGTCGGTGTAAACTATAATTTTGGCTCCTACTAGATAAGATCTAAATTTGTCTATGGCGAAAACTACAGCTAGGAGCTCTTTTTTGGTTGTTGCGTAGTTGAGCTGAGCAGCGTCTAGGGTTCTACTGGCATAATAAATTACGTGTAACTTTTTATCTTTTCTCTGTCCTAGAACGGCTCCAACAGCATAGTCACTAGCGTCACACATTATCTCAAACGGTTTCGACCAATCAGGGGGTTTCATTATAGATGCTGAAATCAGAGCTTGCTTCAGAAGATTAAATACTTCAGTACATTTTTCATCGAAGATGAATTCAGCATCTTTCATTAAAAGACCAGTTAAGGGCTTTGTTATTTTGGAGAAATCCTTGATGAAACGTCGGTAAAATCCAGCATGTCCAAGAAAACTTCTTATCTCCCTGATAGTCTTCGGCGATTTTAGATTCTCTATGACTTCTATTTTAGCTTTATCTACCTCTATACCTTTTTCGGAAACTATATGTCCTAAAACAATCCCTTCGGTGACCATGAAATGACATTTTTCCCAATTTAGCACAAGGTTTACCTCCACACATCTTTCCAGGATTTTCTCAAGATTGATAAGACAATTTTTGAAGTCAGATCCACAAACTGAGAAATCGTCCATAAATACTTCCATGATTCCATCTAAATAGTCTGCAAAGATAGACATCATGCAGCGTTGGAAAGTGGCAGGAGCATTACAGAGTCCAAAAGGCATTCTTCTATAGGCAAAAGTTCCAACAGGGCATGTAAAAGTAGTTTTTTCTTGATCTTCGGGGTGAATAGGTATTTGGAAGAATCCTGAATATCCATCTAGGTAACAAAAGTAAGAGTGTCTGGCTAGGCGCTCCAACATTTGGTCTATGAATGGTAATGGGAAATGGTCCTTCCTAGTTGCTTTATTTAATTTTCTATAGTCTATGCACATACGCCAACCTCCATCGGTTCTTTTTGCTACAGGTTCACCCTTCTCGTTTTGCACGACTGTGATGCCTCCCTTTTTAGGTACTACATGCACAGGACTCACCCATTTACTGTCCGATATCTAATATATTATACCTGCCTCTAGTAACTTAAGAACTTCAATCTTAACTACAGTACTCATTATAGGATTTATTCTTCGTTGGTGTTCTCTGGAGGGTTTTGAATCCTCTTCAAGCAAAATCTGATGCATGCATACGGATGGGCTTATTCCTTTTAGATCTGAGATCTTATATCCTAAGGCTAAGGGGTACCTTCGTAAAACATCTAATAATTGGTTTGTTTCCTCTTGGTTTAAGGTAGCACTGACTATAACTGGACGGTTCATTTCTTCATCGAGAAATTCATATCTCAGGTTTTTAGGCAGTTCTTTAAGTTTTACGGTTGGTTTCATAGGGCAAGGTATAGGATCTGGTGTAAGAGATAAACATTCGTGAAGGTTATCGTCAATGTAGGGTTCTTTATAATTTCCATCTTCCAAAATAAGGGTTGATGGCAATTTTATAGATTTTGTTTCTTCTTCTTGTTCTAATTCCCTAATGCATTCTTCGATGATATCTAAGGCATAACAAGCATCTCATATCACAGGTTCCATAAGAAATTTTGAAAGTATAAATTCTATCTTCTTGTCACCTACCTCAAAGGTTAGTTTCCCTTTTTTAACATTTATTACAGCTCCAGCAGTCGATAAGAACGGTCTACCTAGGAGGATTGGTATGTCGTCATCTTCTTTAATGTCCATGACAACAAAATCAGTAGGTATAAACAGCTGACCTATCCTAACAGGGACGTCTTCAAGTATGCTGATCACACTAAATTTCACCGTATTTCTGACTCCGATTTCGCATGCATTCTTAGCTTTTATTGTTATTTTGTTATGTTATTACTTTGTTTTTCTTTGTTTTCAGGTTTTTTATGTAATCGGGGCTTAAATCGAGAAAAGGAGCGAAAAAGGAGTGGAAACGGACGAAAACCTAGAAATTCAGCGTTTTACACTTACGGCATCCACTGTGGTGGGCGCCATAGGGTCTGCCATGACATGGCCACGTCTCAATACCACTCCACAACTGACAAGACCCACGATCCCCACTCTTTCATTCTCCATTGGCCTCATGGCGGGCGCCATGACCTTGTGGTGGGTGCCACAAGGCAAAAACAGTTCCCTCCACTAAAAAAGTGGAGGGGGCATCCTGGTCTTTTCCTGCATTTAGTTTTCCTATAAATAGGACCTTAGATTTTCGTTTTTCTTCATCCAAACTTATAATATCTTAGGCATATATCAGTTTTAAAGCAGTTATCATTCCACATCGGGGTGTTACTGCAATCGAGTGATCGAGTCTGTAATCTGTCTGTGTGATCGAGTTTTGGAGCACTCTGGGAGGAAGTTAATCCTGCCGCCATTTTAATTCCAGTTCGTATTTTACTTTTCTGCATTGCTTTACTTTCATTTATTATCCGCACTCGCACTTTATTATATTTATTTCCTGCACTCGCTTTACTTTTATTTATTTCCCGCACTCGCACTACTTTCATTTACTTTCCGCACTCGCACTAAATTACTTTATTTCTCGCACTCGCACTACTTTTATTTACTTTCCGCACTCACACTACTTTTATTTACTTTCCTCACTCGCACTAAATTACTTTTATGAAAAATTATAAAAAGAACTTTTACTTTACCATGTCTAACTAAATCTATAAAGGTTAGAATGTAAGGATCGTAATTAAACCAGTAATCCGTACAATTGTTCGTGGAAACACTTAAGGGCTATTTTATCTTTCAATTTAAGTAATTGTTTTTACCTATTTCAAAAACAGCCAAAAGCGCTTTGTCTAGTTTATTAGGATTTTTTAGATTAAAAAGAAAAGAGATTTTAAAACGATTTTCGGACGCGTTATGAAGTTTAGAGTCTGGTTCGTGAGAACCTCTTTTTGCTAAGAAATTCGGGTTAAAATACTTTTCAACATAGTTAAGATACTATATTTCTTAAAAATAGGTTTACTACTCTAACGCAGTACGCACCTTTTTATCCGTGACAATAGGAGGGGTTGATTAGAGAGTACAACTCGGTTCTGAATACGCGAAAGCGACAGTTCCTGTTAAATTAGTTCTTTTCAAAGGAGAAAACACTGCCCATAAGTAGTTCTATTAACAAGTACCGGATTATCAATTGATTACGTGAATTACATTCGAGCCTGTCTTTTATTAATTGTTTAAAATTATTATTTTATTTACCATTGCACCCTTCTTAAAACCCCTATATTTAGTTGCCTTAGATACACACCATAACAACAGGTACGATAGATTAACACTTGGTCTCTGTGGATTCAACAATCTTTTATATTACTCTGACGTGTTCGTACACTTGCGAAAAACCAGCATCAAGTTTTTGGCGCCGTTGCCGGGTACCAATTTCGTCAAATTTCATACCCTGTAGTTATACCGTTTAGACTAAGGTTGTTACCCACTGGTCAATGCGAAAGACTCGCAGTGCCGGAAGTTTTGTAGACCCTCTAGCTGAACCTGAACGTTACGCTCGCGCACGTTTGTTTTTCCATAGGAATAGGAAAGCTATGGCCGAAGATCAAAACCGAAGACCTCTTAAGGACTTCGCCCAACCATCAAACGAGGAACCTAGTTCTAGTATAGTAAACCCCGTTATCCCAGCCAATAATTTTGAACTTAAACCATCCATGCTGCAATTAGTGCAACAGAGACAATTCGCAGGTCTCGCTACTGATAACCCGAACCAACATTTAAAAAACTTTCTTCAGTTAGCAGACACCTTTAAAACCAATTGAGCTTCTCCTGAGGCGATACACTTAAGATTATTTCCCTTTTCCCTCAAAGATAAAGCTCTATCATGGTTAGATTCCCTTCCACCCAACTCAATAACAACTTGGGATGACCTTAGGAAAGTTTTCCTTGCTAGATATTTTCCCCCAAGTAAGACTGCTCTTCTTTGAAACCTAATAACCAGATTTACCCAACACCAAGGAGAGTCGTTGTTCGAAGCCTGGGAGAGATATAAAGAGCTATTAAGAGCATGCCCACATCATGGCTTAGAGAATTGGCTAATCATTCAAACCTTCTATAATGGACTTCATTATAACACTAAGATGACCATCCACGCTGCCACTGGTGGCGCACTGATGAACAAACCTTACCCTGAAGCTAGTGCCCTTATCGAAGATATGGCCCAAAACCATCAATCATGGGGAGTAGAACGAGCGACAGTGGAAAAGAAGGAAGCCCAAGGAGGAATACATGAGCTAAGCTCTATAGACATGATGCAAGCTAAAATGGACGCGTTGGCCCTTAGAGTCGAACATATGTGTACAACTCCGAATACTGTAGCCGCAGTTTTGCCGAATTGTGAGATATGTGGAACGCAAGGACACCAATCCGCCGAATGCAATCTGTTGAATGAGACCAACACTGAGCAAGTGAACTACACCCAAGGGAACCCATTTTCAAACACATATAACCCTGGATGGAGGAATCACCCAAACTTCTCCTACAAAAATAATAAACCTATTCAAAATACCGCACCTCCGAGACAACAAGGTTACAAAGCCCCAAGAACAAATCAACCCATGCAACCTGTACCACCAAAACCGAGCCTTGAGAAAATTATGGAAAATTTTATCACCGCTCAAACACAACAAAACAAAGAGTTCATGAACCAAAACATCCATGTTAACGAACTAATTACCCAGTTAGGAACCAAGGTTGATCAAATTATTACTCATAATAAGATGCTTGAAACCCAGATCTCTCAGGTAGCTTTAAACCAAGCCCCACAGACTACACCTGGAGGACAGTTCCCTGGATAACCTCAACAAAACCCGAAAGGGCAAGCTAATGCTATTACTCTATGAAGTGGAACTGCTTATAAGGAACCTTTGAACCCTAGATTAAGTGAGCCCGAAACTTCTGAGAGGAATGAGGAGAAGGAACCAGAGGAGTTTGAAACCCCGAAAAGTCAAGAAAAAGGAGAAGAACCTAAAAATAAAACCTATGTACCACCACCGCCATACAAACCACCAATACCTTACCCTCAAAGATTAAAGAAAACCCAAATTGATAATCAATATCAAAAATTCGTTAAGTTTATAGAAAAACTTCACGTAGAAATCCCCTTTACAGAAGCCATCACCCAAATACCTTCTTACGCTAAGTTTCTCAAAGACATACTTACAAATAAACGTAGATTTGAAGATCCGAAACCCGTGGAATGTAATTCTATTTCCGAAAATAGGTTAGCAAAGAAAGATAAAGATCCCAGAAATTTTTCCATTCCTTGTATTTTGGGGAATCAGGTCATCGAAAAAGCTTTTCTAGACTTAGGAGCTAGTGTGAGCTTAATGCCTTTAGCAGTTTGTGAGAGATTAAACTTAGGAGAATTACAACCTACTAAGATGTCACTTCAATTAGCCGATAGATCCGTTAAATACCCTATAGGCATACTTGAAGACGTCCATGTTAGGATAGGTCAGCTGTTTATACCTACTGATTTTGTTGTCATGGACATTAAAGAAGATGACGACATACCAATCCTCCTAGGTAAACCGTTCTTATCGACTGTTGGAGCCGTAATAGATGTTAAAAAAGGGAAACTAACTTTTGAGGTAGGTGACGAGAAGATAGAATTTATACTTTCAAAATTTCTTATGGCACCTGTGATAGGAGATGCTTGTTATGCCTTAGTTATCATCGAAGAATGCATTAGGGAATTAGAACAAGAAGAAGAAACTGAATCTATAAAATTGCCATCAACCCTTATTTTGGAAGATGACAATTATAAAAGACCCTACATTGATGATAACCTTCACGAATGTTTATCTCTTACCCCAGATCATATGCCTTGCCCTATGAAACCAACCGTAAAACTTAAGGAACTGCCTAAAAACCTGAGATATGAATTTCTTAATGAAGAAATGAATCGTCCAGTTACAGTCAGTGCTACCTTAAACCAAGAGGAAACCAACCAATTGTTAGATGTTTTACAAAGGTACCCCTCAGCCTTAGGATATAAGATCTCTGATCTAAAAGGAATAAGCCCATCCGTATGCATGCATCGGATTTTGCTCGAAGAAGATTCAAAACCTTCCAGAGAACACCAACGAAGAATAAATCCTATAATGAGTACTGTAGTTAAGACTGAAGTTCTTAAGTTACTAGAGGCAGGTATAATATATCAGATCTCGGACAGTAAATGGGTGAGTCCTGTGCATGTAGTACCTAAAAAGGGAGGCATCACAGTCGTGAAAAACGAGAAGGGCGAACCTGTAGCAAAAAGAACCGATGGAGGTTGGCGTATGTGCATAGATTATAGAAAATTAAATAAAGCAACTAGGAAGGACCATTTCCCATTACCATTCATAGACCAAATGTTGGAGCACCTAGCCAGACACTCTTACTTTTGTTACCTAGATGGATATTCAGGATTCTTCCAAATACCTATTCACCCCGAAGATCAAGAAAAAACTACCTTTACATGCCCAGTTGGAACCTTTGCCTATAGAAGAATGCCTTTTGGACTTTGTAATGCTCCTGCTACTTTCCAACGCTGCATGATGTCTATATTTGCTGATTATTTAGATGGAATCATGGAAGTATTTATGGAAGACTTCTCAGTTTGTGGATCAGATTTCAAAAATTGTCTTATCAACCTTGAGAAAATCCTGGAGAGATGTGTGGAGGTAAACCTTGTGCTAAATTGGGAGAAATGTCATTTCATGGTCACCGAAGGGATTGTTTTAGGACATATAGTTTCCGAAAAAGGTATAGAGGTAGATAAAGCAAAAATAGAAGTCATAGAGAATCTAAAACCGCCGACGACTATCAGGGAGATAAGAAGTTTTCTTGGACATGCCGAATTTTACCGACGTTTTATCAAGGATTTCTCCAAAATAACAAAGCCCTTAACTGGTCTTTTAATGAAATATGCTGAATTTATCTTCGATGAAAAATGTACTGAAGCATTTAATCTTCTGAAGCAAGCTCTGATTTCAGCACCTATAATGAAACCCCCTGATTGGTCAGAACCGTTTGAGATAATGTGTGACGCCAGTGATTATGCTGTTGGAGCCGTTCTAGGTCAAAGAAAAGATAAGAAGTTACACGTAATTTATTATGCCAGTAGAACCCTAGACGCTGCACAGCTCAACTACGCAACAACCGAAAAAGAGCTCCTAGCTGTAGTTTTTGCAATAGACAAATTTAGATCTTATCTAGTAGGAGCCAAGATTATAGTTTATACCGACCATGCTGCCATTCGTTACTTACTAAGCAAAAAGGATGCCAAGCCTAGGTTACTTCGACGGATTCTATTATTGCAAGAGTTTGATTTGGATATCTGTGATAAGAAAGGCACTGATAATGTGGTAGCTGATCACCTATCTAGGCTAGAATACCTGAAACCTGATTCAGTACCCATAAATGACGATTTTGCCTATGATAGACTGATAGCCCAACTAGAAACCATTGAAGATGATAACCCAGACCCACATGAGCATTCTCATAAATCCTTAGCTATAATTAATATACCTTGGTATGCAGACTTTGTTAATTACCTAGCCGCTGACATCATACCCCCTGATCTAAACTACCACCGGAAGAAGAAGTTCTATAGTGATGTGAGAAACTTCTATTGGGATGAACCGTTTCTTTTCAAGAGAGGTAAAGATGGCGTTTTCCGCTGTTGTGTTCCAGAAGAAGAGGTAAATAATATAATTGAGCATTGTCACTCTACACCCTATGGTGGACATGCAAGCACATCCAAGACCTACGCCAACATTCTTCAAGCTGGTCTATTTTGGCCTACTATGTGGCGTGATGTCCATGCTTTCATTGTCAAGTTTGACAGATGCCCACGCACATGAAATATTTCAAGACGTAATGAAATGCCGTTAAGAAATATCCAAGAAGTAGAACTCTTCGACGTATGGGGTATATACTTTATGGGACCGTTCCCACCATCTTTTGGAAATCAGTACATCTTAGTAGCTGTTGACTACGTGTCTAAATGGATTGAAGTTATCGCCGCACCCACGAACGACACCAGAGTAGTCATCAAATTATTCAAAAACTATATATTTCCCAGGTTTGGAACACCTCGTTTAGTCATAAGTGATGGAGGATCACACTTCATATCAAGAATATTTGATAAACTTTTAAGCAAGTATGGAGTTAAGCATAGAGTAGCAATGCCATACCACCCACAGACCAATGGACAAGTGGAAGTATCTAATAGGGAGATCAAACAAATTCTTGAGAAGACTGTCTCTATATCTAGAAAAGATTGGTCGCAGAAACTTCAAGAGGCATTATGGGCCTATAGAACCGCTTTCAAAACCCCTATAGGAACAACCCCTTATCAACTGGTCTATGGAAAATCATGTCACTTACCTTTTGAGTTGGAGCATAAGGCCTATTGGGCCATCAAAACTTTGAATTTGGATTACTTGATTGCTGGTGAGAAACGTATCCTTGATATCCACAAATTAGAAGAGCTCAAACAATCCGCCTACGAAAATGCCATCATATACAAAGAAAGAACAAAAGCTTGGCATGACAAAAGAATCATAAGAAGAGACTTCAAAATAGGCGATCTTGTTCTCTTATTCGATTCTAGGTTAGGACTTTTTCCAGGAAAGCTTCGTTCAAGATGGACTGGCCCTTTCGAAGTATCTAAGATCCTAAGATCCGGTGCTATTGAAATCAAGAACCAAACATGTAAACCATTCATCGTCAATGGACAGAGGTTGAAGCCCTACGAAGGAGGTGACATCCCAACAACATACACCTGTCATACTCTGAGTGATCCACCATATCCTTCCAATGATGTATAAAAATCGGTCATCTAGCTAATGACGTTAAACAAGCACTGCATGGGAGGCAACCCATGGTTTTCTTATTTTCGTACTTTTTATTTATTTTTACTTTATTTTAATTTTTTTATTTTATTATTATGTCAGGACTAACGATTTAATGTTTTATGTGCTTTCAGGACTTGTTCGCTAACCTTGTACAGAAGGGAGCAACATTATGACCCTTGGGCTGGACCCGATGGACACGCTGTTTTCAGGTTGTTCGGGATTGACTACTCCTTCTCTCACAAAGAGTTTGGTGATTTACTAGGTTTTCAGACTACTCCTGATGCTATTCCAGAGACACCGATGGGGTATTTTATGAGCAGAGAAGTGGAAAAGTTTTGGTCTAAAATATCAGGTGGAGGGAGCCAAGATCCTTCCACCCAATTTTCTCAGGTAATCCACAACCCTGCGTTAAGGTACTTCCAGATGATTCTAGCGCATTCTTTCCTAGGTTTGCCAGATACAGAGACTCTGCTAAGTGAAGAGGATATTTTCCTACTGTTTTGTGCAACTCAGTCTCGCCCTGTTGCTTGTGGCAATTTTCTGTCGAAGGGACTTGCTAGTGTTGCCAGATCATCTGTAGGCATCATACATGTCGGTGGGATTGTTACACAGATAGCTACTGCATTGGGTTTGTCTCGCAAATTATTGCACCTCAGGACCTTCTGCTGCTACACCACCCTGGATGTTGACTTTTGTCTTGACAGAGGGCTGATGAGGAGGGCCTCTTTTGAGCCCAACATGTTTAGATTACTGATTGACGGCGAAGTGATACATTACTTTACATTACCAGACCCGCTGATGACCAATGTCCATGATCCTGCCAATTGGAGTTATGCTCTAGAGGGTTATGGAGAGACTGTCGAAGAGCCGAAATCACCTCCCGCCGCTGAGTACACTCCTACACCTCTTACTCCCCGAATCACTGTTATGTCTAACAATATGTCTCTACAGCCGCCTGATCTACAAACTCAGATTTATGAGCTCCGTAAGGAGACTGCCCTGCTCAAGCAGGAAGTAGCGGACTTGGAATTACAAATTCAGGTTTCTGATCTCACTCATGCCTCAAAGGCCGATGCTCTATATCAGGAGATTGAAGAGCTTCGGAGGGAGATAGCTGAGATTCGTGGATCAAACCAGGAGGAGAAGCCTACTACATGATTCGTTCTACACTGACGATATTACCCTAGTATTTAATTTCTTTTTTTTTCATGCTTTATTTTATTTCTCGCATCTCCAGACATATCTTACATTATTGCATCTATTATATTTTCTTTTTTCATGTACTTTGAATTTATCTTATATATACATATTATTTCATGCACTAACGTCGATTTTTCTCTTTTCTTTTTGATTTTTAATTATTTTATTTTTGTCAAGCAAAGAAACAAAAATATAAGACAAAAATATTTTCATTTTTGTCTTCATAAAAAAATATGCAAGCCTCATGCCTTGGAAAAGACAAGAAAACACTATCCAGACCCCCCGAAGACCGAAGGTACAAAGAGGGCCCAAAGGAGGATTAAAAATCCAAGGCCCATCAGGATTTAGCCTTGTGGCGGGCGCCACAGGCCCATGGCGGGCGCCATGGCGTTCTCCCCTATTTCGGGGCTGAACACTCATTTTCACCATTTTCTCACCTTCCATCTCCAAAAACCCATTTTTGTAACTTTCAAAAACCTCATTGAACCCCATTAAAGCTCCCCCATTTCCAAAATACCCACCATCCATAAAACCTATCCAAAATCCATTTTCATTTTCATCCACCACAAACCATAAAAATCAAACCTTTATCATTTCTCTCATAAACCATTTTCTACCATTTTTCACTTCCTAAGGAGCAACAACAATGGAGTTCAATGGATTTCTTCTTCGTGATGGAAGACCGGATGATAGGCAAAGGAAAATTATTCAGAGGCTTCAGAGTCGAGAAATTCTCTCAACTAGGTACGTCGATGATAACTGTCTGTATGCTTTGGGTATTTATCATAGTGTTTTTAATTTATTAGATTTTTTAGGCTTGCATAATATTTTCGTTAATCAGGAACCTACCTATGAGAGGCTGACAGTTGAGTTTTTAAGTTCATTGATATACACTGTCAGTCCTAACACTGCTAGCACAGTCGGTACTGTTAATTTTAGACTGTTTGGAATTGAATATGAATTCAGTACCAACGAGCTAGCAGGCTTGATAGGAATCCCTCGTAGGGAAGGTGCGATTTGTGAGGCACCTTTGGATGCGGAATGGTCGGCCGAGGTATTTTCCTTCTGGCAGAGGCTTTCAAGTACTTCAATAAATTCTTTTGAAGGAATACTTGCGTCGACCATTCACAACCCGGCCATAAGAGTTTTCAGATATCTTTTGGCATGTACTATTTTTGGCCGGGAGAGTCCAAACAAGGTAAATGCTAGAGAACTCCTATTTTTGCAAGGATGCCTCACTAGTACCCATATCAATTCGGTCCCGTTTATGCTTGCACACATGGCTTTACTTACTAATAAAACAGGACCGATTGTTTTTGGAGGGCTTGTCACGTCTATTGCTCGGGCTCTTGGCCCGAACAATGAGATAGCTACACTTGAACCACAACCTCCTCTAACAATTAATTTAAAATTTCTGAAAGACATGAAATTGTGCCGAACGAGGAGAGAAGGTGGTTATGAGTTGATGGTTCATGGGGTAGCTATCCCATCTGTTGCTTTACCTTGCAGTAGAAGTACTGATGTACGTAATGAAAGGAACTGGACCTATGATCTGAATGCTCCACCTGTTTTGGGTCCACTTCCTCCTAATATTCCAGATGGGGATACACATGACACTGATGAAGAGTATGATCGGAGAGAGCAGTCTCCCATACCTCACATGTCCCCCCATCATCCTTCACAGTCACACACCGCACCATCTTCCTCTAACCCTGTTGCAGGTGCTGCTCCTGGATTCTATGTCACCGAGGAGGTGTGGCGTGATATGACAGCTAGAGAGGAAATGCGAGATGGCCTTCACTCTACTATTTCACAACAACTGACGGACAACATGAGCTTCATGCAACAATCGCGATTGGTTTCAGATCGTGCTTACAGCAACGTTTGTCGTACCTTGAATGATATCACATTAGAGCAGGACCGTCAGAGAGAGTTCAACCGCCGACACTACCAGCTTATGGAGGCCACTCAGGGTTCCATCTTAGGTAACCTTCGAGAGGTCCGGGGTGCTCAGGCTTCCTTATCGGCACGACTCGACCGGAGGGACCAGCATCGCAGTAGATCCCGTCGTTCCAGACCATCACAGCAGGACGGCGAGGGCACCAGTGCTCCTCCGCAGTAGTTATTCAGGTTACCCTCCTTACCTTATTTCGAAACATTGGGGACAATGTTCGATTTAAGTGTGGGAGGGGATTTTATTGCTTTCTGTCATTTCCCTTTCAATTATTTCCCTTTTCAGTAAGTTATTTAGTTTAATTTTCTTAGATAATGCATGAGTCTGACGAGTCTCCAGTATAGTGTATTTTTAGTACATCTTCATTTTTTCTCATTTCCTTAGCCTTACCAGAAAAATTTTAAAAAGAAAACAATGTTGTTTCACATGTTTTTTGGGCTTTGAGACAGGTTTAGATTAGGATGTGGTGACTTAGGTCAACTTTTTGAAACATCAGCACCATTTTAGCACCATAGATCTCTTGAATATAGGAATCACTCATAAACCCCACCACCATGGCCTTTATTATCATTTAAAAAATTGTCCTAAGTAGTTTATTCTAGCAGTCAGCTCCGGCCTAAGCATGCTCTACGTAGGGGGCCGATGAACATAAGTGAATGATCCAGTGCTAATAAAAAGAAGAAGAAAAAAGAAAAAGGCAAACTCTGGGATAGGTGACCCTCACAAAGTCATTTAAACTGGAAAAAAAAGAAGAAGAAAATTTTTGCCACAAAAAAAAGAAAAAAATTGCAGTCACCTATTGTTAGTTGGTTTGGAGGTATCTGGCACTGAACTTGGTAGGGCGGATTACGATCCGATCCCCCGCAGCTACAATTAGGTCAAATAAAATAGGTTTACACATGCTTATGTGCCAGAAACCTTATGTTATGGATCAGAATCACTAACCGGTCACTCTATTATGAAGAATGTACAGATAACGGGCTTAATGTGATTGCGCCTGAATGAAAAGGACACAAAAAGATGAAAAGACAGGCCTAGGTATTGTGGGATGACATGGAGTGGTTAATATAGGATTGAAGTTTATGTCTGTGTTATTATGGTACCCTTGGTTCACTTAGTTAGTACCTGTCACTGCATCCTGACTTGAACTTAGAAGCCCTTTAGCCCGAAGACACGTGTTGACACCATTTTTTCTTGAGCTTTAATGTTTGCTTGAGGACAAGCAAAGGTCTAAGTGTGGGAGAATTTGATCACACTAAATTTCACTGTATTTATGACTCCGATTTCGCATGCATTCTTAGCTTTTATTGTTATTTTGTTATGTTATTACTTTGTTTTTCTTTGTTTTCAGGTTTTTTATGTAATCGGGGCTTAAATCGAGAAAAGGAGCAAAAAAGGAGTGGAAACGGACGAAAACCTAGAAATTCAGCGTTTTACACTTACAGCATCCACCGTGGCGGGCGCCATGGGGTCTGCCATGACATGGCCACGTCTCAAGACCACTCCACAACTGCCAAGACTCACGATCCCCACTCTTTCATTCTCCATTGGCCTCATGGCGGGCGCCATGACCTTGTGGCGGGCGCCACAAGGCAAAAACAGTTCCCTCCACTTTTTAGTGGAAGGGGCATCCTGGTCTTTTCCTGCATTTAGTTTTCCTATAAATAGGACCTTAGATTTTTGTTTTTCTTCATCCAAATTAGAATCTCTTAGGCATATATCAGTTTTAAAGCAGTTATCATTCCACATCGGGGTGTTACTGCAATCGAGTGATCGAGTCTGTAATATGTCTGTGTGATCGAGTTTTGGAGCACTCTGGGAGGAAGTTAATCCTTCCGCCATTTTAATTCAAGTTTGTATTTTACTTTTCTGCATTGCTTTACTTTCATTTACTATCCGCACTCGCACTTTATTTTATTTATTTCTTGCACTCGCTTTACTTTTATTTATTTCCCGCACTCGCACTACTTTCATTTACTTTCCACACTCGCACTAAATTACTTTATTTCTCGCACTCGCACTACTTTTATTTACTTTCCGCACTCGCACTACTTTTATTTACTTTCCGCACTCGCACTAAATTACTTTTATGAAAAATTATAAAAAGAACTTTTACTTTACCATGTCTAACTAAATCTATAAAGGTTAGAATGTAAGGATCGTAATTAAACCAGTAATCCGTACAATTGTTCGTGGAAACACTTAAGGGCTATTTTATCTTTCAATTTAAGTAATTGTTTTTAACTATTTCAAAAACAGCCAAAAGCGCTTTGTCTAGTTTATTAGGAGTTTTTAGATTAAAAAGAAAAGAGATTTTAAAACGATTTTCGGACGCATTATGAAGTTTAGAGTCTGGTTCGTGAGAACCTCTTTTTGCTAAGAAATTCGGGTTAAAATACTTTTCAACTTAGTTAAGATACTATATTTCTTAAAAATAGGTTTACTACTCAAACGCAGTACGCACCTTTTTATCAGTGACAATAGGAGGGGTTGATTAGAGAGTACAACTCGGTTCTGAATACGCGAAAGCGACAGTTCCTGTTAAATTAGTTCTTTTCAAAGGAGAAAACACTGCGCATAAGTAGTTCTATTAACAAGTATTGGATTATCAATTGATTACGTGAATTACATTCGAGCCTGTCTTTTATTAATTGTTTAAAATTATTATTTTATTTACCATTGCACCCTTCTTAAAACCCCAATATTTAGTTGCCTTAGATACACACCATAACAACAGGTACGATAGATTGACACTTGGTCTCTGTGGATTCGACAATCTTTTATATTACTCTGACGTGTTCGTACACTTGCGAAAAACACGCATCATATGCCTATAGGGTATTTAACGGATCTATCGGCTAATTGAAGTGACATCTTAGTAGGTTGTAATTCTCCTAAGTTTAATCTCTCACAAACTGCTAAAGGCATTAAACTCACACTAGCTCCTAAGTCTAGGAAAGCCTTTTCGATGACCTGATTCCCCAAAACACAAGGAATGGAAAAATTTCCAGTATCTTTATCTTTCTTTGCTAACGTATTTTCGGAAATAGAATTACATTCCATGGGTTTTGGATCTTCAAGTCTACGTTTATTCGTAAGTATGTCTTTGAGAAACTTAGCGTAAGAAGGTATTTGGGTGATGGCTTCTGTAAAGGGGATTTCTACGTGAAGTTTTTCTATAACCTTAACGAATTTTTGATATTGATTATCGATTTGGGTTTTCTTTAATCTTTGAGGGTATGGTATTGGTGGTTTGTATGGCGATGGTGGTACATAGGTTTTGTTTTTAGGTTCTTCTCCTTTTTCTTGACTTTCCGGGTTTTCAGATTCCTCTGGTTCCTTCTCCTCATTTCTTTCAGAAGTTTTGGGATCACTTAATCTAGGGTTAGAAGGTTCCTTATAAGCGGTTCCACTTCATAAAGTAATTGCATTTGCTTGCCCTTTTGGGTTTTGTTGAGGTTGTCCAGGGAACTGTCCTCCAGGTGTAGTCTGAGGGGCTTGGTTTAAAGCTACCTGAGAGATCTGAGTTTCAAGCATCTTATTATAAGTAATAATTTGGTCAACCTTGGTTCCTAACTGGGTAATTAGTTCGTTAACATGGACATTTTGGTTCATGAACTCTTTGTTTTGTTGTGTTTGAGCGGTGATAAAATTTTCCATAATTTTCTCAAGGCTCGGTTTTGGTGGTACAGGTTGCATAGGTTGATTCGTTCTTGGGGCTTGGTAACCTTGTTGTCTCGGAGGTGCGGTATTTTGAATAGGGTTATTATTTTTGTAGGAGAAGTTTGGGTGATTCCTCCATCCAGGGTTATATGTGTTTGAAAATGGGTTCCCTTGGGTGTAGTTCACTTGCTCAGTGTTGGTCTCATTCAACAGATTGCATTCGGCGGATTGGTGTCCTTGCGTCCCACATATCTCACAATTCGGTGAAACTGCAGCTACAGTATTCGGGGTTGTGCACATATGTTCGACTCTAAGGGCCAACGCGTCCATTTTAGTCTGCATCATGTCCATAGAGCTTAGCTCATGTATTCCTCCTTGGGCTTCCTTCTTTTCCACTGTCGCTCGTTCTACTCCCCATGATTGATGGTTTTGGGCCATATCCTCAATAAGGGCACTAGCTTCAGGGTAAGGTTTGTTCATCAGTGTGCCACCAGCGGCAGCGTCGATAGTCATCTTAGTGTTATAATGAAGTCCATTATAGAAGGTTTGAATGATTATCCAATTCTCTAAGCCATGATGTGGGCATGCTCTTAATAGCTCTTTATATCTATCCCAGGCTTCGAACAACGACTCTCCTTGGTGTTGGGTAAATCTAGTTATTAGGTTTCGAAGAAGAGCGGTCTTACTTGGGGGAAAATATCTAGCAAGAAAAACTTTTCTAAGGTCATCCCAAGTTGTTATGGAATTGGGTGGAAGGGAATCTAACCATGACAGAGCTTTATCTCTGAGGGAAAAGGGAAATAATCTTAAGCGTATCGCCTCAGGAGGGGCTCCATTGGTTTTAAAGGTGTCTGCTAACTGAAGAAAGTTTTTTAAATGTTGGTTTGGGTTCTCAGTAGCAAGACCTGCGAATTGCCTTTGTTGCACTAATTGCAGCAGAGATGGTTTAAGTTCAAAATTATTGGTTGTGATAGCGGGGTTTACTATACTGGAACTAGGTTCCTCGTTTGATGGTTGGGCGAAGTCCTTAAGAGGTCTTTGGTTTTGATCTTCGGCCATAGCTCTCCTATTCCTATGGAAAAACAAACATGCGTGAGTATAACGTTCAGGTTAAGCTAGAGGGTCTACTAAGCTTCCGGCACTGCGAGTCTTTCGCATTGACCGGTGGGTAACAACCTTAGTCTAGACGGTATAACTACAGGGTATGAAATTTGAAAAAATTGGTCCCCGGCAACGGGGCCAAAAACTTGATGCGTGTTTTTCGCAAGTGTACGAACACGTCAGAGTAATATAAAAGATTGTCGAATCCACAGAGACCAAGTGTCAATCTATCGTACTTGTTGTTATGGTGTGTATCTAAGGCAACTGAATATAAGGGTTTTAAGAAGTGCGCAATGGTAAATAAAATGGTAATTTTAAACAATTAATAAAGACAGGCTCGAATGTAATTCACATAATCAATTGATAATCCGGTACTTGTTAATGGAACTACTTATGGGCAATGTTTTCTCCTTAGAAAAGAACTAATTTAACAGGAACTATCGCTTTCGCGTATTCAGAACCGAGTTGTACTCTCTAATCAACCCCTCCTATTGTCACGGATAAAAAGGTGCGTATTGTGTTAGAGTAGTAAACCTATTTTTAAGAAATATAGTATCTTAACTAAGTTGAAAAGTATTTTAACCTGGATTTCTTAGTAAAAGAGGTTCTCACGAACCAGACTCTAAACTTCCTAACGCGTTCGAAAATCGTTTTAAAATCTCTTTTCTCTTTAATCTAAAAACTCCCAATGAACTAGACAAAGCGCTTTTGGCTGTTTTTGAAATAGTTAAAAACAATTTAAACTTAAATTGAAAGATAAAATAGCCCTTAAGTGTTTCCACGAACAATTGTACGGATTACTGGTTTAATTACGATCCTTACATTCTAACATTTATGGATTTAGTTAGACATAGTAAAGTAAAAGTTCTTTTTATAATTTTTCATAAAAGTAATTTAGTGCAAGTGCGGAAAGTAAATAAAGGTAGTGCGAGTGCGGAAAGTAAATAAAAGTAGTGCGAGTGCGAGAAATAAAGGTATTTAAAGCGAGTGCAAGAAATAAATAAAAGTAAAGCGAGTGCGGAAAATAAATAAAAGTAAAGCGAGTGCGGAAAATAAATAAAAGTAAAGCGAGTGCAGGAAATAAATAAAATAAAGTGCGAGTGCGGATAATAAATGAAAGTAAAGCAATGCGGAAAAGTAAAATACGAACTGGAATTAAAATGGCGGCAGGATTAACTTCCTCCCAGAGTGCTCCAAAACTCAATCACACAGATGTATACAGACTCGATCACTCGATTGCAGTAACACCCTGATGTGGAATGATAACTGCTTTAAAACTGATATATGCCTAAGAGATTCTAAGTTTGGATGAAGAAAAACGAAAATCTAAGGTCCTATTTATAGGAAAACTAAATGCAGGAAAAGACCAAGATGCCCCCTCCACTAAAAAGTGGAGGGAAACTGTTTTTGCCTTGTGGCGCCCGCCACAAGGCCATGGCGCCCGCCATAGGACTGATATGGGATGAAAGAGTGGGGATCGTTGGTCATGGGAGTTGTGGAGTGGTCTTGAGACGTGGCCACGTCATGGCAGACCCCATGGCGCCTGCCACGGTGGATTTCGTAAGTGTAAAACGCTGAATTTCTAGGTTTTCGTCCATTTCCACTCCTTTTTCGCTCCTTTTCTCGATTTAAGCCCTGATTACATAAAAAACCTGAAAACAAAGAAAAAGAAAAGTAATAACATAACAAAATAACAATAAAAGCTAAGAATGCATGCGAAATCGGAGTCAGAAATACGGTGAATTTTAGTGTGATCACTTATCATCTTTTATTCGAAGGGACAAGATCATTTATCGTAGGCAACCTCGAAGGGACTTGATCTTATATAATGAAGGGACTTGATGATATTTGTGAAGGGACTTTGCTTAAGACACCTTACTTGACCTTTTGAAATAGGCAACATGAGAGGTAACCCTAGAAAGTGCAAGATGGCGATCAAAGATCGACTTACGTGTGTGCGTGTTCATATTCAAATATTTATCTTTTTAAATTAATTATTCTAAGTCAATTTTAATTACAAGTATGTTATTCACACCCTAGAATTACTAACCACACAGTAGATACATTCATAATAAAAATAAAGCAAAAAATATAAATATAAACTATTACAAAGCTTCGGGACAAATACAATATAATCGAGAAATATGATAATAGAAATAATAAATATAATAAATAGGCAATAATTTAAATGTTAGTAGTAAAAAATAAGAATGAAGGTTAGAGAAAATAAAAGTACAAGAAATAAGAAATTAACAAAATAAATTAATATTAGAAAAGATTTTTTTAAATTTAATTAAGAAAATAGGTTTTTGAAAATAAAATAAGTACTAAATTATTCACATATTTAACAAATGATTAATTACAATTTTTAAAGAAAATTAGGTTTAATTTTAAAATTAAGAAAAATCATGGTTAGGGTTAGACTTATAAAAATTAGGATTAGGGTTATGAGAATTAGGTTTTTTTTTCTTATTATTAATTTAACCATAATCGATTTATCTACAAAATATATATAATAATAATAAATATAAAGTTATAAAATAAATATAGACAATTTGATTTTTTTAGAAAATAGAGTTTGAATTTTTTAAAATATAGGTTTTTATATAAGAAAATAATATAAACATTTTATTTTAGAAATTATTATTTTTAGAAATTAATTAATTAAATATGAAATAAACAAAAACAAATAATTAAAAAAATTGAGAAAAAGAACATACCTGGGGTTGGGATTCGAACTCAGGCCCTAGGCTCTCACACGCTGGACCAACAACATCACCACCAGGCCAAGCACGCCTTGGTGTTTACAATGTGAGCAGCAACCCTTTTGTTATCACCTGTCAAAAATCAAATAAAATGCAGCAAAACAAAATGGCCTGGGGGGAATCGAACTCAGGACCATTATATTCACAAGCAAACACGCAAACCAGCTGAGCCACATGGGGCGCGTTCAGCATATAATCCACAAACAAACGTTATATTTTAAAAAAACAAATTTTGAATTTGATTTTGGCGCCATCCAGACTTCATCTTCTTCAGGATACCTGCGAAAATTCATACAAATTCAGCTGCAATTTTTCTTGCGAATTCTTTCATGTTCATGACCTGCGAAACTCAAACATCAATCAAATGGTACAATTTCATCAAATTGATTATACCAATGAATTCCTTAGGATTCATACAGTCTATCCATGTTCTTTGAATCCATTTATATTTGGTTTTTTAGGAACCCCTAATTTGGTACCCGAAACCCTAACAATGGCAGTTCATGTTCTAGGCTATGCTTCTTCAAGAAAATGTCCAGAAATCATCTATAGGTCATGAATAACACCAATCAAACAACAAAATTAGTTTATGTTAGCTAAATAAATGGAATCGAAAATTTCAAATTCAAGAGCAAAAGAGGTTTGGTTTATGCATTCAGGGATGACTTTGATGATGTAAGGCATTGAGATCGTATCAATAATGTTCAAGGATCATGTCTATGTCCTTAGATTACCTTAGTTCAACCTGCAAATAAGAATCCGAAAATTGAAATTTCAATGAAATTTTTTAATGTCGAAAGTGTTCTTGGAGGCTGCCAAAATTCGTCCCCTTGCTTGTGATCACTTGTATGTATATATTGGAAGCAAATTAGGTCAGAAAGTTGTAGGTTTATGGGCCTTGTAAAGATTACTTGATCATGAAGATTCAACTTGCTATTTTGGTCAAAAAATCACACAAATCCTTTCCTCTTTGGTTTAACACGAATTTAAATCTCCCAATCAACTTTAAATCATGTTTATGAGTTTCTAGAATGAAAATCATATCAAATATTGAGCCTTTCATATTTTATTTTAATTTAAAATGATTTTTAATGTATAAAATCAAAATAAATAAAATATAATTAATAAAAATCTGAATAAATGATATTTGGTTCGTGCATGATGTCATGGTAGTGATTGGGTCATAAAAATGCAAGCCCATGTGGAAATAATTGGTTCTAAGACCCCATTTGCTCAATAAACCCCTCAAAAATTTCCCAACTTTGCAAAGACACAAATCCCTCAATTTTAAGGCTATGAAGGTGTTCTTGGACATTTTGAAAAACTTAAATAGTCCTCTAACAAACTTCTTTGGTCCCATGTCCATATCTTTTACCATTTTCAAGTTATGCCCTTTGGAAGATGTTGACTTTTAAAATGACCTATAATGTCTTAGCTCATACCTTCCAAATGAAACATTTTTGGGCTTGGCTTGTGAGACACAAAGTTGTAGAGAATTCAATTTCCTTCAAAATTAGCTTTGGATGGGAATTTTTTGATGAAGCATGTGAAAGTTATGGCTGGTCAAAGTTCAGTTGACTTTTCCTTTGAAAACCCTAATTTAGAAACTCCTGATTCTTGATGATCTGAAATCTCCTTAATGAATCATGATCAACCATTGATTCAAATGATGAATTTAACTTCATATACTTGATGTTGGCAAAAAATCATGAAGTTTGACTTTGGTTTGACCACAGTTGACCTCAGTTTGACTTTTTAACTACTTTGACTGTTTTTAGCCTATTTGATCATTTGTCTGAGCAAAATTTTTGGGAAAGCCTTGAAACTTAACATAGGGATTCTTGAAGACATATGGGATGCTATGAAGCTCACTTGAAGCCTTGGAAATACATTTAGCCTGATGAAACTCAAAACCCTAGTTTAGGATGCATTGCTTAGGAGGATGCTTTGTCTGAGGGAATTATCAAACTTTTTGACTAATTGTGAACCTTGTGAACCTCTTGGGATACCTTGTGAACCTTTTGAACCTCTTGGGACACCTTATGAACCTTGTGAAGCTCTTGGGACACCTTGGTACACAATGCCTTGACTAGGGGAGGGCAAATTTTGGGGTGCAACAGCTTCCCCTGTTCAATTTTCTGAAACCTGAGGAGTCAGATTGTCTTGTGTGCCATTCGTGACTTGGAAGGTTGAAGGGGATTGAACACAAAATCCCAAAAATTTGCACTCGCCGGTCTGTAAAGTAACACTGCTGATTGGTTGTATATGTTGGAATGGGCTTAAAGATTCCACTCAAAGGAACTCGAGATGGGCTTATAGATGCCATCCATAATATCAGAAGGTGATAGTATCTTTATGTTGTCACTGGATATCAATACTAGGTCTTCGTATAAGCCGTCTCTGAATCATTCCTGTAACATGGTTTGAGTTGAATGTCAGCACTAGATCTTCGTATAGATCGTCTCTGCATTATCTCTGGGGAGAAAGAATGTCCTTCATTAGGTGTCAGTACTTAGATCTTCGTGTAGATCGGCTCTGAACCATCTTTAGGAACATACTTTAATTTAAGCATCAGAATTAAATCTTCGTGGCGATCTCTTCTGAATTACTTTTGGTAATATCCTGGGCTAAGTACAAAATCTTCGTATAGATTGTACCATCCAAAGACAAATTGTTGAATAGACCATTAGAAATAAATCTTCGTAGCGATTATCTCTTCTGGAAATATCCCGGATTAGATAATAGATCTTCGTATAGACCATTTATAAACCATCCCAAGGATAGAAAGAATATCAGGATTAAATCTTCGTGACGATTACTCCTGAACTTCTTCTGAAAGACTCTCTTGGATTAAGTGCTAGATCTTCGTATAGATCATTTGCACACTATCCCAAAAATGGTTGACTATTGGAAATAAATCTTCGTAATGATTACTTCCTCTGGAAATATCCTGGATTAAGCACTAGATCTTAGTATAGATCATTTACGTACCCTTCCAAGGATAACTTAAGCATTGATTATCAGAAATGAATCTTCGTAGCGATTATCCCTGAATTAAGTATCAGTACTAGATCTTCGTATAGATCGTCTCTAAACTGTTTCAAATTGTTGATAGTGTTTATCTGCCTGCAACTATCCTGGAAAGAACAAGGTTAGTTTATGCAACATGTATGTATGTATGTCATGAGGTATTTAAGTAAATGTCTTATGCATTATGGATGCGTATGATGTGATATGATGTAAATGATGTATGTATGAATCATGTGGCCTGAAGTATCTGGGTATCTTTGTATAATAACTGCTGGCTAGGGAAAATAAATATTGGTTCGCTGCTGAGGGATATGAGGACTTCGTTCCTGTCTTGTTTGATAGTATGGTATTTATAACCTCCCGTTTTCGTTCGTCGTACTTCTTATTAAAGGAATAAGTTCCTAAGTATCCTGACTGAGGATAAAATAGATGGACATAAATCCGAGGGGAAATGTTACTTGGAGTATCTGAAAAGATTACTCTGTGGGGATGAACCGGCGAAGCTTAGTTGAATTCCTATCTCTGTTCGTCCTTAGTAAATACTATTACCGCATTTTATGCATTTCTGGTAAACATCAATCATATTCAAAAGCATACATACATTCAAACATAACCAATGGACGTTTTCGTTTAGGTAAACAGGGTAAAAGTAAATCTGGATTCAAATACGGGATTTTATTTATTTTAGAAAGTGGCCTATACACAGGCAAGTTTGTACAAGGGGACAAAAATCCTAGTAAGAGGAATTCATCGTAAAAGTTTTACAAAACAAAGAAACAGATATGTGAGAAATAATCCTATTGAGTTTCAATTCTACTATTGTCATTATCTTCAAGTATCTCATCCTTTGCTGTCGAGACGGAAATGATTGGATTGATCTTTATCTGTTCGAACTTGAGTCAGGTAACACAACTGGTTGGGGTTTCATGAGTGATCCAACGAGACATAATCATACGCTTTGATCCCTAACTTTTGCCTGGATTGCCTTTTCAGGTTTTCAATCCACCAGGATACCCTTTTTTGCCCAAGTCGCCCTTTTAGGTTTTCGACTTGCCGGGTGTAAATTTTTTTTTATATATATATCCCTAATTTTTGCCCGAACTATTTTGGTTCGCCGGGATGCCCTTATTTTTGCCTAGGCCAGTCAACCTAGCGAGTCTCTTTTTATGCGTAGTATTTTTTTAACTATGTCTGCGTTTACGGGCTATGGAAAATCTTCACCATCCATAGTAGTAAACATCATGGCACCTCCTGAAAATACCCTCTTGACTACAAATGGTCCTTCATATGTAGGAGTCCACTTGCCCTTAGGATCACCCTGTGGTAATATGATACGCTTGATTACCAAGTCACCAGTCTGATATACCTTTTGCTTAACCTTCTTATTAAAAGCTTTGATAATCCGTTTTTGGTACATCTGACCGTGACAAACAGCTGTCAGCCTTTTCTCATCAATCAAATTTATCTGGTCAAGTCGAGTCTGAATCCACTCATCTTCATCCAAGCCTGCATCCTTCATGATTCTTAAGGAGGGGATCTGAACTTCAATGGGTAGAACTGCTTCCATACCATAGACTAAGGAGAATGGGGTTGCCCCTATTGAAGTACGTATGGTAGTACGATAACCATGAAGAGCAAATGGTAACATCTCATGCCAATCCTTGTATGTAACAGTCATCTTCTGTAGAATCTTCTTAATGTTCTTATTAGCAGCTTCAACTGCCCCATTCATCTTTGGACGATACGGAGAAGAGTTGTGATGCTTAATCTTGAACTGCGTGCAAAGATCAGTAATCCTGGTGTTATTCAGATTAGAGCCATTATCCGTGATAATCCTTTCAGGGATGCCATACCTACATATGAGATTATTCTTAATGAATCGAGCCACAACATTCTTGGTAACATATGCAAATGAGGCTGCTTCCACCCACTTTGTAAAGTAATCAATGGCAACCAGGATGAAACGATGCCCGTTAGAAGCAGTAGGCTTGATCTCACCAATCATATCAATGCCCCACATGGAAAAAGGCCAAGGAGCAGTCAACACATTCAATGGAGCTGGAGGTATATGCACCTTATCAACATAAATCTGACATTTGTGACATGTTTTAGAATGTTGATAGCAGTCAGCTTCCATGGTAGACCAATAGTAACCTGCTCTCAATATCTTCTTTGCCATGGTATGACCACTAGAATGAGTGCCAAAAATCCCATCATGCATGTCTTCCATAATCTCTGTTGCTTCCTTCTTATCAACACAACGAAGCAAAGTTGAATCATGATTGCGCTTGTACAAAATTCCATTACTCAAAAAGAACTTAGCAGAAAACCTCCTCAGAAACTTCTTATCTTTGACAGATGCCCCTTCAAGAAACTCATGAGCTTCAAGGTATCTTTTCACTTCATAGAACCAAGGCTTTTCCTCTCCTCCTTCAGTGTCAATTTCATTGCAGTATGCAGGCTTCTCAAATCTATCAATAGTGATCTTGGGAGCTTCATCATCCCAGCTAATCTCAAATATAGATGCCATGGTGGCTAGTGCATCTGCCAACTGATTCTCTCCTCGTGGAATATGCCCAAAGGTAATCTCTTCAAAATATGGGATCAAAGACAAAACATGCTCTCTGTAAGGAATGAGATTTTCATGCTTAGTATCCCAATCTCCTTTAATCTGACTAACTACCAGGGCTGAGTCTCCATATACATCCATGAATTGAATCTTCATCTCAATGGCATCTTTGATACCCATGATACATGCCTCATACTCAACCATGTTATTAGTACAATAGAAACAAAGTCTTGCAGTAATTGGGGTATGACAACCTTCAGGGGAAATGATCACAACACCAACACCATTACCAAGCGCATTAGAAGCTCCATCAAAAACCATAGTCCATCGGGATCCTTGTTCAGGTCCGTCATATTGTCCAGGTTCTTTGGTAATAATCATAATGTCTTCATCAGGGAACTCAAAACTCATTGACTGATAATCATCCACTGTTTGATGAGCCAAATGATCAGCTACCACACTACCCTTAATGGCCTTCTAAGTAGTGTATTGTATATCATATTCTGTTAAAATCATTTGCCATCTTGCTATTTGTCCCGAGAGAGCAGGTTTCTCGAATATGTACTTGATTGGATCCATCTTTGAGATCAACAAAGTGGTATGAGTCAACATATACTGTCTTAGTCGGCGAGTAACCCATGCCAAAGCGCAACAAGTTTTCTCGAGCAGTGAGTACCTTGTTTCACAGTCGGTAAACTTTTTGCTAAGGTAGTATATTGCATGTTCTTTTCGACCAGACTCGTCATGTTGCCCCAACACACACCCCATTGAGTTGTCTAATACTGTTAAGTACATAATCAAGGGCCTTCCATCAACTGGTGGCATCAAGATTGGAGGTTCTAAGAGATATCTCTTGATTTCATCAAAGGCTGTCTGGCACTCGTCATTCCATTCCATTACCTGATCTTTCTTCAACAACTTGAAGATTGGCTCACAGGTAGCAGTTAGCTGGGATATAAACCTTGCAATGTAATTCAGTCGTCCCAAGAAACCTATAACCTCCTTTTCAGTACGGGGAGCTGGCATCTCTTGTATAGCTTTCACTTTTGCAGGATCCACTTCAATACCTTTTCCAATGACAATGAAACCCAAGAGTTTACCAGACCTAACTCCAAAAATACATTTGTTTGGATTCAATCTTAGCTTGTATTTCTTCAACCTTTCAAACAGCTTATGCAGATGATCAAGGTGTTGTTCTTCATTCTGGGACCTGGCTATCATATCATCCACATACACCTCTATCTCATGATGAATCATATCGTGAAACAAAGCCACCATAGCACGCTGATATGTTGCCCCGGCATTCTTCAAACCAAATGGCATCACTTTATAACAAAAAGTGCCCCACTGTGTAACAAATGTAGTCTTCTCCATATCTTCAGGGGCCATCTTGATCTGATTGTAACCAGAGAAACCATCCATGAAAGAGAATACCTTATGCTGAGCAGTGTTGTCTACAAGAACAACAATATGAGGAAGTGGAAAGTCATCTTTAGGGCTGGCTTTATTCAGATCTTTGTAATCCACACACATGTGTACCTTACCATCCTTCTTAGGTACTGGTACCACATTTGCAACCCATTGAGGATATGAAGTCACAACTAAGAACCCTGCATCAAATTGCTTCATTACTTCTGATTTAATATTTTCTGACATTTCAGGACGCATGCGACGAACCTTCTGCTTATTTGGACGACAATCTTCTTTTACCGGTAGACGGTGAACCACAATGTCTGTATCCAACCCTGGCATATCTTCATAAGACCAAGCAAAGATCTCCACATAATCACGTAGCATCTGGATCAATATGTTCTTAACACCATCCTCTAATTCAGCCCCTATTTTGACCTCTTTCCTGCTTTCTTCAGTTCCCAGATTCACAACTTCGATTGGCTCTTCATGTGGCTGTATAGATTTCTCTTCTTGTTGTAATAACCTAGCAAGCTCTATAGGTACTTCACAATCTTCCTCCTTTCCATCTTCAGCTTGATAGATCGGATTCTCGAAATTATAATTGGCAATAGTAGAACTGTTATCAACAGGATCCAGAGTGGATGAGGATCTGCATTTTAGTGATGTGGGTGTGTGTAAGAACACATAGTTGATAAAACAAAAATAAACAATAAAAGAAAGACAAGGAGCACAATATCTACAAAAACGAAACGTCCATTGATTTTTTATTGAATGAAATATTCAAATGAAATGACTTCCCGAAACAAGCATACCATTGTGCCCCGGGTAAGACACAAGGCTTGAAAGTTTAATTGTTCGAAATTACAAACTTAAAATAAAAACATAGTAATAGTATTTACTCCTGACAAAAGGAGATAGGAATAATGTCTTCGGTCTTCCAATTGTTAAGCCCATCACCCATGGTAGGAAAGATCCAATAATCCAGGTTGTAGTCTTCATGACAGTCACCCACGACATTGATTTGAACTCTTATGACCCCTTGATTGGTGATACGAACAGCACGAGCACGACGAACAACCTTCTGAGATTTTGCAGTGAAACTCAAACCAAACTTGTCAGACTTATAAGGGATGTTGGGAAGCTGACCCCAAATAGAAGAACCACCTTTTGTAACCACAGCCTTAGCATCTTTGAGGGAGGCTATTGCAGGAGGTATGTTAGTAACCATAGGAACTCTTTCAGAAGTCGGAACAGACTGAGGAACAGGATCAGAGCAAGGAACAACTTCAAATGTTTGACACGGAGTTTCAACCATTTCACCCTCCATTTCTACATACTTGAAAGTATTCACGTGGCTAACCATGTACTCTTCTTCACCATAGACAGTGACAATTTTGTTCTTTACCGGTTATTTCAACTTCTGATGCAAAGTGGAGGTCACAACACCTGACCCATGGATCCAGGGGCGCCCAAGCAAACAAGAATACGCAGGACGAATATCCATCACATAGAAAGTAGAGTTGAAAACTTGAGAGCCTACTTTGATCGGGAGGTCTACTTCTCCATGTACCACTCTTCTTGAGCCATCAAAGGCCCTCACCACTACATCACTTGGTCTTAACACAACATCTTCAGGACTGAGCTTGTCCAGAACCTCTTTAGGGAGCACATTTAATGAAGAACCATTGTCCACCAGTACATGAGACAAGGTAGTGCCTTTACATTCAATGGAAATATGCAGTGCTCTGTTATGGTTTCTCTTGGCAGGAGTCAAATCAGTATCAGAAAAACCCAAACCATTATCACAAGTTAGATGTGCAACACAATTCTCAAATTGATCCACAGAAATCTCATTTGGCACATGAGCAGTCTTCAGGAACTTGATTAAGGCTTTAGCATGAGCCTCAGAACACAGCAGCAAAGATAACATGGAGATTTTGGAGGGAGTATGCCCCAACTGGTCAACAATATCATAACCACTCTTGCGAATGATCTTCAGTACTTCTTCCATCTGTTTAGAAAGACTTTCAGCAGCTGGTGCCTCAGCTTGCACAGGTTCAATTACAGGACCTTTGCCCCGAGCATCAGTATTTGGCTCAGAAGTGGAGGTAGTAGTTGGAGTAACTGCACTTTTGGAGGTAGCCTGAGGAGAGAAGATTCTTCCACTTCTGGTGATCTTACTAGATCCAGCAATATTATCAACATCAAGATTAGTATCAGTAATAGGTGCATTAGTCAAAGGTTCTTGTTTGACACCATGGATGTAAACATCAGAACCATAATTCCATGGTATAACTTTATCAGAAGTATAAGGAACAGGGCCAGGAGTGGTGATGATCATGGGAGCCACTCTAACTTCAGCAATAGTCTTCACAGGGCCTTCAGCAGTAATCCTGACAGGACCCTTAGAGGTGATCCTGACAGGAACTTTGGAGGTAATCTTCACTGGTATTTTATCAACCATAGCTACATCTTAAAGCTTCGTGCTTCGAGTCAAATGTTCACACATACTTTCAACAGAATGAGTCTTCTCAAACAATATGGTGTAATTGTCCATGAGGCATTGAATACCATCCTTCAACTTCCATCAACTATCAGGTTTATAGACACAGTAAAAACAGTCTTCATTGCAACTTGGAAAGAACCCAGCCTGCACCAGCTTCTTCTTGATAATGGATAGAGGAGTAGTCACATCTGCTACTGAGGAAACATAGGAAATCTCCTCAACAACATTATCAGTCTTCTCATGATTGGGCATAGGAGCAGTGATCACATTTGGGGTCCCAGGAGGGTCAAATTCAATCTCCCCAGCTTCGATCATGTCTTGAATCTTGTTTTTCAACACCCAGCAGTTGTTGGTGTCATGTCCCAGACTATTAGAAAGATAAGTGTTGCACCCCAAAATTTGCCCTCACAATACAAGACTTTGGGTGCTAAGAAGTTTCACAAGGTTCACAAGACCTTTCATGAGGTTCATGAAGTTTACAAAACACTTTATGAGGTTCACAAGGTTCACAAGATTCACAATACTTACAAGACCTTTCATGAGGTTCATGAAGTCTACAAGACACTTTATGAGGTTCACAAGATTCACAAGACCTCCCATGAGGTTCACAAGGTTCACAAGACATTTTATGATGGTTCACAAGGTTCACAAAGTTCACAAATGGTCAGAAGATTTGACAACTCCCTCAAACAATGCACCTCCTAAGCAGTGCATCCAAAACTAGGGTTTTGACTTTAATCAGGCTAAATGAACTTCCAAGACTTCAAGTGAGCTTCATAACATCTTATATGTGTGTAAGAACCCCCATGACAAGTTTCAAGACTTTTCTCAAAGGTTTGCTCAGTCAGATGATCAGATAAGTCAAAATCAGTCAAAGCAGTTAAAAAGTCAAACTGAGGTCAACTGTGGTCAAACCAAAGTCAAACTTCATGATTTTTTGCCAACATCAAGTATATGAAGTAAAATTAATCATTTGATCAAGGGTTGATCATGATTCATCAAGGAGATTTCAGATCATCAAGAATCAGAGGTTTCTAAATTAGGGTTTTCATAGGAAAAGTCAACTGAACTTTGACCAGCCATAACTTTCACATGCTTAATCACCAAGTTTCCATCCAAATCTCATTTTGAAGGAAATTGAATTCTCTACAACTTTGCGTCTCACAAGCCAAGCCTAAAAATGCTTCATTTGGAAGGTATGAGCTAAGACATTATAGGTCCTTTTGAAAGTCAACAACTTCAAAAGGGCATAACTTGAGAATGGTAAATGATATGGACATGAAACCAGTGGGGTTGGTTAGAGGACTCTTCAAGCTTTCCAAAATGTCCAAGAACACCCTCATAGCATTAAAATTTAAGGATATGTGCCCTTGCAAAGTTGGGAAATTTTTGGTTGGTTTATGAAGAAAATGGAGGGTTAAAACCAATTTTTTCTAAATGGGCTTGCCATATGATGACCCAATCCATACCATGACCTCATGCACGACCCAAGTCTCTAAAAATCAGATTTTTTCATTATTTTATTTTATTTATTTTGATTTAATTCATTTAAAATCATTTTAAATTAAAATAAAATAGAAAAGTCAAAGATTTAAAAGGGATTGAGCTTCTAGAAATTCATAAAGGTGATTGGTATCAAAGTGGTAAGAAAATCATGGTGATTGGCTTGAAATAGAAGGTGTTCATACAAGAATATTTGAATTTTAAAGCCTTATCTTTTTGAATCTTTTCTAATCAAATCTTTCACACAAACATCAAGTTTTTGACCTAGAATGATCACACTATAAGTACATAACTTAAACCTAATCAGAGGACACGAATTTCCAGCCTCAAGAGTAAGTTCAAAATCTCAAAAAATTCTTCAAAAGTGAACTTTCGGTTTTGATCTTAGAGAAGGTAAAAAGGTATTCTATGGACATAGACATGATCCTTGGACCTCCTTGATGCTATTTGCACTCTCATAAGCATCCATAGCTTCATAAATTGGATAACCCGAATGCATTTTCTTCTTCTTTTTTTTTTATTTTCGATTACATTCATTTATCCCTTATCAATTGATTTTGTGCCTCTAACTTTGTTTGTCATCATGTATAGAAGGTTTCTGGGCGAAAACATTGAAGAAACCGTGACTAAACCTTGAGATGCCATAGTTAGGGTTTGGCCCAAGCTTTTAGGGTTTCTTAATTAAGAACATATAAATTAATTTTGATGCCATAATTGAATTGTACAGGTCACAAGGAGTTTGAAAATGTCTTTAATTTGATGAAATCTCACTGTTTGTGTATGGTTTGAAAAATACAGGTTTTGAGCGCAGGAAAAGTCGTAGGAAATTTCCCAGGAAATTTCGCAGGAAATCCTACGAATTCAAGGAAGAAGACGAAGTGGGCTGCGCGCGAATTTCAAATTCAAAATTTTGTTTTAAAATATTATGTATTGTTTCTGTTTTTATTTCACAAGCGTTGTGCTTGTCCCAGTGGTAGGAAGCGTATGTGTTGTGCCTGGAGGTCTTTGGTTCGAATCCTGGCTTCACCACCTGTTTCTTATTTTTTTTTCCAGATAATTAGCAACCTTAATATATTATGTATTGTAGTCACCACATTAACAGGTGCGCTCTCCCAGCTGGATTGGTTAAGGTGTTTGTGTGATGTTTGAAGGTCCTGGGTTCGATCCCCCCAGGCCTTTTGTTTTTCTTTCTTTTTCTTTGATTTTCAGGAATAAGGCACAAAACCAATTGGACTCCCTCCTTTGTTACCTGCGCGCAGGCTAGCCCAGTGGATGGAAGCATTTTCCAGGTATTGGGAGGTCCTGGGTTCAAAACCAGGCCTCCCCTTTTTTCTTTCTCTCTTTTATTTCTTTGTTTTAATTAATATTATTATTTGTTTTCTTAATTAAAATTAGTGGATAATTAAATTATAAACCTAATCTTTCTTAGTTCTAAAATTTTCATAAACCCTAATTCCTTTTGATTAATTCTAAATAACTTTTTTTTTTATAAACTTTAATTGTCATATAAATGTTAATTTATTTTATTTAAAAATAGTTCTTATTTGTAAATAATTAAGTTAACCCTAATTTTATTTTTCATAACCCAAAACTTTCTTTTATTTAAAATTTAATTTTATTATAATCTTTAATTTACCATTTATAAACCTTAATCATATGTATATATTATATAATTTGTTTAATTCTTGTATACAAATATGTTTAAAAATTAAAAGTCTTAATTTAATTTTATTAATATGATAATATGATATAATTTGTTTAGAATTTAATTTTGCATGTAAATAATTTTTATTATATGTTTAAAAATTGCTAATTTAATTTTTGTAATTATAATCTATTTTCATATTATATTCATAATTAATTTTATAATTTACATATAACTTAAAATTCTCTAATAATTGTTCATATTTTCTTATTAACCTTTAAAAATTTTGTTTATTATCATATTTTTATTTATTTCATTATTATTATTAATTATATTCTTATGATATTTATCACTAACCCCATTTAATTTTATTATTATTATTATTTTCTATTAACCCAATTATAATTATTTATTTATTTTGCTTATTATATTTAATTTCGCTTTTATTATTATTATGTAATTGCTCATTGGTGTAATATTTAATTATAATGTTTATTATTTATGTTTTATGCTATGGTTAGTAAATAGGGAGTGTAAACATACTTGTATTTTAAAATTAATTTAGATCATTTAAATTTAAAGATAAATATCAAAATTGTACACTCACACACGTAAGTCGATCTTTGATCGCCATCTCACTTCCTTAGGGATACCTCTCATGTTGCCTAATCAAAAAGGTCAAGTAGGGTGTATAAAGCAAAGTCCCTCATTCCACATCATCTAGTCCCTTAACAAACAAAAGATCAAGTCCCTTTCGAATGTTGCCTTCGTAATGATCTTGTCCCTTTCGAATAAAGATGATAGTCCCTTCGAATTGCTTATACACCCTACAGTTGCCTAAATAAACAGATGTCCATTTACTTGTCCCACACATCCAAGGTAATGACTACCTATTCCTTAATAATAGGGATAGTCTTACCATTTAAAAGATTCAAGAACAGAAAAGACTCAAACTTAGGGTAGGTTCCTCATAGTTACTTGCTCACTCTTCAAAACATTTCAAACACTTCACACTTCAAACAATTTTCAAAACAAAGGTTTATACGCATCCGTACATGGGTCATTATAAACACTTAAGAAAATTTTTATTCACACACTTCACATTATCAAAAACATTTTAAAGTGAGCTAAGTAACTAAGAGCCCATGGATAACCATGGATGTAAAGGGTGCTAACACCTTACCATTACATAACCTACCCCCCGGACCCAAAAATCTTTTAAAAGGTCTTTCCTGTTCTTTTATGCCTTTCCTTTGGATAAAATAAAAGTCGGTGGCGACTCTTGCTATCCGCAACATAACTAAAGTCAGTTCTCCCACCGTGTTACAGAACTGGCGACTCTGCTGGGTGTTGCACCCCAAAATTTGCCCTCACAATACAAGACTTTGTGTGCTAAGAAGGTTCACAAGGTTCACAAGATTCAAAATGTTTACATAACCTTCCATGAGGTTCATAAGGTCTACAAAGCCACTTTATGAGGTTCACAAGGTTCACAAGCCCCACAATACTTTCAAAGACCTTTCATGAGGTTCATAAAGTTTACAAGTTACTTTATGAAGGTTCACAAGGTTCACAAGTTTCTCAATGTTTATATAACCTTTCATGAGGTTCAAGAAGTCTACAAGTTATTTCTTGAAGGTTCACAAGGTTCACAAGTTTCCCAATGTTTATATAACCTTTCATGAAGTTCAAGAAGTCTACAAGTTATCTCTTGAAGGTTCACAAGGTTCACAAGGTTCACAAGTTTCCCAATGTTTATATAACCTTTCATGAAGTTCAAGAAGTCTACAAGTTACTTTATGAAGGTTCACAAGGTTCACAAGTTTCTCAACATCTTCAAGACCTTTCATGAGGTTCATGAGGTCTACAAAGCCACTTCATGAGGTTCACAAGGTTCACAAGATTCACAATGATTACAAAGCTTTCCTGAGATTCATGAAGTCTACAAGCTACTTTATGAGGTTCACAAGGTTCACAAGCTTTACAATACCTCCCATGAGGTTCACAAGACACTTTATGAAGATTCACAAGGTTCACAAAGTTCACAATCGGTCAAAGGAGTTGACAATTCCCTCAGACAATGCACCTCCTAAGCAGTGCATCCAAAACTAGGGTTTTGACTTTAATCAGACTAAATGGACTTCCAAGACTTCAAGTGAGATTCATAACATCTTATATGTGTATAAGAACCCCCATGACAAGTTTCAAGACTTTTCTCAAAAGTTTGCTCAGTCAGATGATCAGATAAGTCAAAATCAGTCAGTGCAGTTAAAAAGTCAAACTGAGGTCAACTGTGGTCAAACCAAAGTCAAACTTCATGATTTTTTGCCAACATCAAGTATATGAAGTAAAATTCATCATTTGATCAAGGGTTGATCATGATTCATCAAGGAGATTCCAGATCATCAATAATCAGGAGTTTCTAAATTAGGGTTTCCTCAGTAAAAGTCAACTGGACTTTGACCAGCCATAACTTTCACATACTTCATCACCAAGTCTCCATCCAAAGCTCATTTTGAAGGAAATTGAATTCTCTACAACTTTTATGTTGAAAGTTAAGCCCAAAAATGCTTCATTTGGAAGATATGAGTTAAGACATTATAGGTCATTTCAAAAGTCAACAAAAAGTCAACAACTTCAAAAGGGCATAACTTGAGATTGGTAAGTGATATGGACCTGAAACCAATGGGGTTGTTTAGAGGACTCTTCAAGCTTTCCAAAATGTCCAAGAACACCCTCATACCTTTAAAATTGAGGGAGATATGCCCTTGCAAAGTTGGGAAATTTTGTGATGGTTTATATTGAAAATGGGGGTCTAGGACCAATTCTTTCCAAATGGGCTTGCTAAATTGTGATCCAATCCATACACTTGTACTATGCACGACCCAAACCATGGAAAATCTGATTTTTATTATTTTTATTTCTATTTAATTTGATTTAAATCATTAAAAATCATTTTAAATATAAATAAAATATGAAAATAAGAGATTTTATTTGGATAATGCTTCTAGAAAGTCTTAATTGTTGATTGAAGTTGAAAGAGAAAGAAATCATGTGATTGATCCAAAAATAGCAAGCTTTCATGAGCCAATATTTGAATTTCATGACACCATCTTTTTCAATCTTCAAGTATCAAATCTTCCACACAATCAATCAATTTTTTTGACCTAATTGAGTCTCCTATAAGTACTGATCATAATGCAAACATCCATAGACGAATTTCCAGCATCAAAAGGTAAGTTTCATAACTCAAAAATCCAAGCCAAAACACCAATTCGGATTCTTCAATCCAAGAGGTTTCAAGGTAAAATAAAGACATAGACGTGTTCTTTGATCATCACTGAAGCTAAAGCATCACTCACATTCATCCAAATCATGCCATAATGCCTCACCCGAACTCAATTTGTTCTTGAACATAACTTTTTCGATTGCATTAATTTGTTGTGAAATTTGCTTGGCTAATGTTGTTTGTTGTGTGATATAGATCGTTTCTGGACAGGAAAATCAAAGAAACCGTGACTAATCCATAAAATGCCATTGTTAGGGTTTGGACCTAGGTTTAGGGATTTTTGATTTAGGGAACATAAATTGATTCTAAAGACATAGAACAAATCGTGTGAATGTCAGGATCATGTTGCTGTGTTTGATTTTGTGAAACTATACGGTTTTGTTGGACATTGATGTTTGTAGGTTTTGCTGGGAATTTCTTTTCGCAGGAAAACTCATAGATAATTTCGCAGCAAATTTCGAAGAGCCTGAGGAAGGAGACGACTGGTTTTGGCGCGTTCTCCAGAATTCAAAAATTGAATATAATATTTTATGAATTAGTTTTGGTTTTATTTCATAACAGGTTACTTGGCCCAGTGGTTGGAGGTGTGCGCATACATGGACTTGGTCTGGGGTTCGATTCCCCGTTTATGACATTTTGTTTGTTTATTTTGATTATTTCGCAGGTATAATATATAATCAATTATAGCCATCCAGTTATCAGTTGGGCTCTTCCAGCCGGGTGGTGATGCGTGCGCTTGTGAATGTAAAGGTCCTGGGTTCAATTCCCACCCCAGGCCTTTTGTTTTCATTATTTTTCTGGATTTTCAAGATGAAGCATAAAACGAATTTCTCCCTCTCTTTTGTTGCCTGCATGCATAGTGGCCTGATGGTGGTTCTTCTTGCTGGCAAATACACTGACCTGGGTTCAAATCCCAGTCAGGTAAGTTTTTTTTCACAATTTTTCTCTTTTATTTTGATTATCCTATTCATATTAAATTAAATATAATTTTATGTATATAAATATAATTAAAATAATGTTGTAGATATATATTCAATGTAATTCAAATTCTATATTTCTTTTTTTTTTCTGAAAATTATTTTTATAATCATATAAATAAATTATAGTATGTATATTAATTAAAATAACTTTATATTATAAACCCTAAAAATCTTTTTTCTAACAAAACCCTAATTTTCTAAACAAACCCTAAAATATTTTCTAAAATAAAACTTAATTCTATTTTTTTTTTCTAAATAATTTTATTTTCTAATTCTTAATATAAATTATTATGTATATTTATTTATTTATTTAATATGATTATTGTAAATTTTATAAATATGATTAACTTTGTGAATATAATATTTAAAATTTATTTTCTCCTTATAATATGTAAATAATTATTGTTTTAATAAATAAATGTTAACATATGTTTAAAATGATTAAATTTGTAATAATTAAAATTTATAATTATATTATGTTTAAAAATTTTATATTATAGTAATTGTTTAATTATTTATGTTTCTAACTAAATGCTTATATATTAAAATTCTATTTTTGTGTTTATTATTTTAATCATGTCATTATAATATTTTTCTATTTAATTTTATTTATCTAATTATTGTTACTAACCATATTATTATTTGTTTTTGCTTCATTAATCTTATATATTATTATTTCACTAATTTTATTAATTTTTCTTATTTATTAACCTCTCTTATTTTAGTATTACTAACTTTTTGATTATTATTTAATGTCATTATTATTTTACTAACCCTATTTTTTTAATTCTTATTATTACTAACCCCTATTTATTTGCTTACTAATTATTTTTACTTATTATTTATATTTTGCTTTTATATTTATATTTTTGCTATTTCTTTATTATTATTATAATTGTTGTAATTGCTTCCTTGGTGTAATGTTGTAAATATTTAATTATTTAATTATTGCTATGGTTAGTAATTTAGGGAGTGTACACATGTATTCAATTTAAAATTAACTTAGATCACTTTAATCATAAGATAAATAATATTGAACACTCACACACGTAAGTCGATTTTTTAATCGCCATCCTACACTTTCTAAGGCTATCCCTCTATGTTGCCTATTAATAAGGTCAAGTGGGGTGTAAAAAGCAAGTCCCTTAAAAAAGAAAAATCATCAAGTCCCTCATGGTTGACTTTACGAATCAAGTCCCTTCGAATAATGATGATAGTCCCTCTTATATGCTTAATACACCCCACAGTTGCCTTCATAAAACAGAATGTCCCTCTCATGTCCCTTACATCCAAGATAATGACTACCTACTCCTTAATAGTAGGGATAGTCTTACCAATGAAAGTATAAAGAACAAGAAAGACTAAAACTTTAGGGTAGGTTCCTCTTATGTACTTGCTCACTTCAAAAACTTTTCAAACACTTAACAAATTTCAAACAAATTTTCAAAAACAAGTTTTTACGCATCCGTACATGGATCATTATCAACTATTATGAAAATTTTTCTATTCACACACTACCCTTTCAAAAACAATTCAAAAGTGAGCTAAGTAACTAAGAGCCCATGGATAACCATGGATGTAAAGGGTGCTAACACCTTCCCTTTACATAACCTACCCCCCGGACCCAAAAATATCTCTTAAGGTCTTTCCTGTTCTTTTATACCCTTTCCTTTTGGATAAAATAAAAGTCGGTGGCGACTCTTGCTATCCGCAACATAACTAAAGTCAGTTCTCCCACCGTGTTACACTGGGGACTTAATATTAAAGAGGGGTACCCTTAGGAATTAGATCACTTAAATTGTTTGCCTTGTTTGCTTTATATTACTTATTGGGCTTTATGTGTGAAAGATCCTAACCCGGATCTAGTGTACCTTAGGTAAATGGCAATAGACCAAGGAAACTGTACGGCGTATACCGATATGGTTGATCTGGTGGCCATAGTTAGTGTGACTTCTTGGTTGGTGCTTATGTTCCTTAAGTCAAGTTGAGGATAATATGAGGCTGTCATACGTTGTCAATACACTAACTAACTTTTAGAACCCTAGTCATCCCATCTTGGCCTTTAGAAAGTAGTGAGATAACCGGCTTTGGTGCAGACTGAAGTTGGTTGATACTCGATACTACGCTCATTGAGATTCTAAACTTGGAGGGTTTTGGTTGGCAAGTAAGTTGCCTACTGAACAACCACCCTTGTGAAGGATCAATGATATTGAGATCCCTTAGAACATGGTTACTTTTGTAGGACAGGATGAACCAACTAACTTCAGGGGAGGGTACTTACCTTTAAACCTCATGCAAGCCTTTAAACCTAGGGCTATTGTGTGACTTGTTTGTGTGTGCCACATGTTTGTGATTGAGCATAACATCATGACATCATCATGCATCATAAGCATAGCATTTTCACTAACCATTTCAAGGACCAAAGGATTTATCTTTGTTCTTTGTTGCAGGTCATGGCTTCTGCTCGTAGAAACACCATCAGGATCAACTTTGTAGGCATACCTGCTAAGCTTAAAGAGTTGGTTTCTCAAGTGTCTGATCATTCCCAGTTCATCAAGAGACATGGTCACCTATTGGATCTAGTCACTTCAGGATTCAATGAAGACATGATGAGTGTTCTGTTTCAGTTCTTTGACCCTAAGCACCATTGCTTCACATTCCCCGACTATCAGCTAGTTCCTACAATGGAAGAATTCTCTAAACTTCTGGGTATACCTGTTCTTGATCAAAGACCCTTCACAGGCTTGGAGAAGGAGCTTAAACCAGAGGTTATTGCTGCAGCTCTGCATCTGAAGAAGTCTGACATTGTTCTAGAAACGAGAAGCGGAGTTAAGGGTATTCTTGCCAAGGTGTTGATAGAGAAAGCTCAGGTGTTCTTGAAGGCCATGAGCTATGATGCTTTTGAGGAGATCTTAGCCTTGCTGATTTATGGCTTAGTATTGTTCCCCAATCCAGATCAGTTCATAGACGTTCATGCCATCAACATATTCCTGAGTCACAATCCAGTACCTACATTGCTTGGAGACATCCTACATTCTCTTCATACTCGTACTACAAGGGCAAGAGGAACTTTGATGTGCTGCATACCTTTGCTTTCTAGGTGGTTTATTTCTCACCTTCCTCGCTCAGTAATGAAGAATGAGCAAGGGTTCAGGTGGTCCAAGAGGATCATGTCACTCTCGCATTCAGATATTCATTGGTGCTCCAGATCTATGGAGAATGTCACTATCATTGACCGTTGTGGGGAATTCCCTAATGTGCCACTTCTAGGCATAAGAGGAGGCATCACCTACAACCCCTCTCTATCTTTACGACAGTTTGGTTACGCTCGGAGTGATGGTCCACATGACATGTTGATTCAGGGCATTGTGTTTGATTACGACAACGATCTTCAAGGTTACCGTCAGAGATTCATACGAGCCTGGGGAAAAGTGAACAAGGTTGACAGCAAGACTCTGGAGCCTAAGTACACTATTCCTATGGAGGCTTATCTCAGATGGGTGCGATCTCGTGCTCAGACTCTCATGATGCCATATCCTGCTATCCTTCCAGTTACCATGGAACCTGTTGCTGAAGGAGATACTGCTTATACTATCCTTCACCCAGACATGCCTACTGACATGGAAGACTTACAGAGATCCTGGATCCAGTTGAAGGAGCAAAGGAATACTTTCGAGGCTCATTACAAAGCAAGCCAAGAAAGAATCCTGGAACTAACAAAGCAACTTCATGAGGAACGGAATCTCAACTCATACCTCAACACAAAGAGGAAACGTCCATGGGAGACTTAAAACCCCATCTCTTGTATTTATTTCATTTCATTTCTATAAGCCCAAGAGGCAAAACAAATTTATTACTAATAAAAGTTTACTTTCTTGTTTGTTTAAGCAAATTTAAATCCTGCGGTCCTTGAAAATATTGCATATGCATTCACATATCATTTCATTGCATCACAGGTTTATAATTGTGCATAGGTTTCTCATCTTCTCGCTGTTTATTTCAGCAATGGCTCTTGAACAAACAGTTAAGGATCTCCAGGCACAAAATGCACAGTTCCAAGAGCTGATCCTGAACCTGACCAAGGGGCAGGATGAATTGAAGACGCTGCTGGCCAAGAAGACTAAGAAGACTAGAAGGTCAGGTGGCCTGATCAACATGGGAAGAAGGTTCAAAGGTCTTGCCAAGACCAAAGAACCAGTTGAAGATTATGAGTCTGAAGAGTCTGAAAAAGAGGGAGGCAGTCTCCACAACACTATGGGGGACTCTGATTCTGAGGCTAATTACTACCATGAGCCTAATGAAGACAAATTCAAGATGCTGGTGGATAGAATGGATGCTATGGAGTTGCAGAAGTCTTCTGGGCTGGATTTTGAAGATTTGAGTCTGATATCTGGGGTAGTCATACCCATTGGTTTCAAGGTTCCTACTTTTGTTGTTTGTGATGGGGTCTCTTGTCCCAAGCTGCACCTGAGGTCTTATGTCAGGAGAATCCAACCTCATACTGCTGATAAGAAGTTGTGGATCCATTTCTTCCAAGAGAGCTTATCTAGAGCTCAATTGGAATGGTACTATCAGTTGGAGAGTGTCAACATCCGTGATTGGAATGATCTTGCTGAAGCTTTCTATAAGCAGTATCAATACAATGCTGATTTAGCTCCCACTCGCATGCAGCTGCAAAGCATGTCTATGGGTGCCAAAGAAAGTTTCAAGGAGTATGCTCAGAAGTGGAGAGATTTAGCTGGAAGAGTACAACCCCCTTTAACTGACAGGGAATTGGTTGATATGTTCATGTGTACGCTGAATGGTCCTTTTTACAGTCATCTCATTGGAAGCTCATCATCTGGCTTCACTGAGTTGATAATGACAGGAGAGCGCGTGGAAAATGGTATAAAGAGTGGCAAGATTCAAGTGGGTACTTCTTCATCAGGTGCTGCAAAGAAGCCTCCCAGTGGAAAGAAAGAGTCAAATGCTGTTTATGGTCAACCTGATCGTAATAAAAGGCATCAGTCTGTGAGCGCAGTTCATATCTCAAATCCAACTCCTACAACACCAGAGCAGCCACAGGGCAACCAACAGAGGGCTAGAAGGCAGTTCACTAAGATCAACATGTCAATGGCTCAGGCATTGCAACACTTGTTGAAAGCTGAACTTATTACTCTGAAAGAGGCTCCTCAGAATCCCAATGTTACCTCTCCCAGGTATAATCCCAATGCACGATGTGCATATCATTCGAATTGTCAGGGACATGATACTAATAGTTGTTGGGTCTTGAAGAACAAAATTCAAGATATGATTGAGGCTGGAGAAATTGAGTTTGACCCTCCGGGTACTCCAAATGTGATTACTGCTCCCATGCCAAATCATGAGAAGATTGTCAATGCAATTGATGAAGATTTACATATTTATTCAGTTGCAGAGTTGACCACACCATTGTCTGTTATCAAGAAGAAGTTAGTACAAGCTGGGTTCTTTCCAGGTTGTCGTGAAGACTGTTTGTATTGTACTTATAAGCCGGATAGTTGCTGGAGATTGAGAGATGGAATTCAACGTCTCATGGATAAATATACCATAGTGTTTGAGAGGACTCCATCGTCTGTAGAGAGTATGGTGGATCATATTACTAAAGGTAGGAAGACTGAAGAGGTTGATATGGTTGATAAAGTGCCGATAAGGATCACTTCCAAGGGACCTGTTAATCACTCATAAGGGTCCAATTAAGATTACTGTTGAAGGCCCTGTGAAGATTGTTGCTGAAGCTAGAGTGGCTCCTATGGTCATTACCACTCCTGGTCCTATTTCGTATACGTCTGATAAAGCTGTGCCTTGGCATTATGGGTCTGATGTTTATATCCATGGTGTTAAGCAGGAACCCTTAGCTGATGTGCCTGTTGATGTTGATAATATTGCTGGGTCTAGTAAGATCACACGAAGTGGAAGAGTCTTCTCTCCTCCAGTTACTTCCAAGAATGCAGTTACTCCTGCTGTTACCTCCACTACTGATGCTCGGGGAAAAGGTCCTGTTATTGAACCTATACCTACTGATGTGCCAGCTGCTGATGATCTCTCTAAGCAGATGGAAGAAGTATTGAAAATCATTCGCAAGAGTGATTATGACATTGTTGATCAATTGGGGCATACTCCCTCCAAGATTTCCATGCTGTCTTTGTTGTTATGTTCTGAAGCTCATGCCAAAGCTTTGATTAAGTTTCTGAAGACTGCTCATGTACCCAATGCAATTTCTGTTGACTAGTTTGAGAATTGTGTTGCCCACCTGACCTATGATAATGGGTTAGGTTTCTCTGATGCTGATTTGACCCCTGCCAAGAGGGATCATAACAGGGCTCTGCATATCTCAATTGAATGCAGGGGCACTACCCTGTCACATGTATTGATAGACAATGGTTCCTCTCTGAATGTGTTGCCCAAAGAAGTCCTGAGTAAGCTGAGTCCTGAAGATGTTGTGCTGAAGCCCAGTAATATAGTGGTGAAGGCTTTTGATGGTTCGAGAAGAGTGGTGCATGGAGAAATTGATCTCCCAATCAAAGTTGGTTCTCAGGTTTTTAATGCTACATTTTATGTGATGGATATTCGTCCTTCGTACTCTTGTATGCTTGGTCGTCCCTGGATCCATGGGGCAGATGCTGTAACCTCTACATTACATCAGAAGCTGAAATATCCGGTGGGAGGAAAGGTTGTTACTGTCTATGGAGAGGAAGAATATTTTGTTAGCCATGTGAATACCTTCAAGTATCTGGAAGTGGAAGGTGAATACGTTGAAACTCCGTGTCAGACATTTGAAGTGGTTCCTTGTATTGTTAATGATTATGAAGCTCCTCCTGTTGTCAAGAAAGTTCCTGTGGTTACCAGAATACCTCCAACAATGGCCTCCCTCAAAGATGCTAGAGCTGTGGTGGATGAAGGTGGTTGTACTATTTGGGGTCAGCTTCCTGATATCCCATACAAGTCTGATAAGTTTGGTTTGGGTTTCACTGCAGAGTCCCAGAAGGTTGTTCGTCGTGCTCGTGTTGTTCGTATCACCAATCAGGGGGTTATGAAAGACCAGATCAATGCTGTGGGTGACTATGATGAAGACTACAACCTGGATGCTTGGATTTTTCCTACTGTGGGTGCTGGACTCAATAATTGGAAAGCTGAAGATGTTATTCCTATTTCTTTTAGTCAGGAGTAAATACTATTACTGTGTTGTTGCTTTTAAGTTTGTAATTTCTTGAACAATTGAACTCTCAAGCCTTGTGCCTTACCCGGGGCACAATGGTGTGTTTGTTACGGGCTGTCATTTCATTTGCATACTTCATTCAATAAAAATCAGTGGACGTTTCGTTTTCATAAATATTGTGTTCCTTGTCTTTCTTTTCTTTTTGTTTTATCAGCTATGTGTTCTTACACACACCCACATCACTAAAATGCAGATCCTCATCCACTCTGGATCCTGTTGATAACAGTTCTACTATTGCCAATTATAATTTCGAGAATCCGATCTATCAAGCTGAAGACGGAAATGAGGACGATTGTGAAGTACCTGTAGAGCTTGCTAGGTTGTTACAACAAGAAGAGAAAGCCATACAGCCACATGAAGAGCCAGTCGAAGTTGTGAATCTGGGAACTGAAGAAAACAGGAAAGAAGTCAAGATAGGGGCTGAATTAGAGGATAATGTCAAGAGCAGATTGATTCAGATGCTACGTGACTATGTGGAGATCTTTGCTTGGTCTTATGAAGATATGCCAGGGTTGGATACAGACATTGTGGTTCACCGTTTACCAGTGAAAGAAGATTGTTGTCCAAAGAAACAGAAAGTTCGTGGCATGCGTCCTGAAATGTCAGAGAAGATCAAGGCAGAGGTAATGAAACAGTTTGATGCAGGGTTCTTAGCTGTGACTTCTTATCCTCAGTGGGTTGCAAATGTGGTACCAGTGCCTAAGAAAGATGGTAAGGTACGTATGTGTGTAAACTACAGAGATTTGAACAAGGCCAGCCCCAAAGATGACTTTCCACTTCCTCATATTGATGTTCTGGTAGACAACACTGCTCAGCATAAGGTATTCTCTTTTATGGATGGTTTCTCTGGTTACAATCAAATCAAGATGGCGCCTGAAGATATGGAGAAGACAACATTTGTTACACAGTGGGGCACTTTTTGTTATAAGGTGATGCCATTTGGTTTGAAGAATGCATGGGCAACATATCAGCGAGCTATGGTGGCTTTATTTCATGATATGATTCATCATGAGATAGAGGTGTATATAGATGATATGATAGCCAAGTCCCAGAATGAAGAACAACATCTTGATCATCTACACAAGTTGTTTGAGAGGTTGAAGAAATACAAGTTAAGATTGAACCCAAACAAGTGTACTTTTGGAGTTAGGTCTGGTAAACTCCTGGGTTTCATAGTCAGTGGAAAAGGTATTGAAGTAGATCCTGCAAAAGTGAAAGCTATACGAGAGATGCCAGCTCCCCGTACTGAGAAGGAGGTTAGAGGTTTCTTGGGACGATTGAATTACATTGCAAGATTTATTTCCCAATTAACTGCTATCTGTGAGCCAATCTTCAAGTTGTTGAAGAAAGATCAGGTGATGGAATGGAATGATGAGTGCCAGATTGCCTTTGACGAAATCAAGAGATACCTGCTGGAGCCACCAATTTTGATGCCACCAGTTGATGGAAGACCCTTGATTATGTACTAAACAGTGTTAGACAATTCAATGGGGTGTGTGTTGGGGCAACATGACGAGTCTGGTCGAAAAGAGCAGGCAATATACTACCTTAGCAAAAAGTTTACCGACTGTGAAACAAGATACTCACTGCTCGAGAAAACTTGTTGCGCTTTGGCATGGGCTGCTCGCCGACTAAGACAGTATATGTTGACCCATACTACCTTGTTGATTTCGAAGATGGATCCAATCAAGTACATATTTGAGAAACCTGCTCTCTCTGGAAGAATTGCAAGATGGCAAATGATCTTGACAGAATATGACATACAGTATACTACTCAGAAGGCCATTAAAGGAAGTGTTGTGGCAGATCATTTGGCTCATCAAGCAGTAGATGATTACCAGTCAATGAGTTTTGAGTTCCCCGATGAAGACATTATGATTGTTACCAAAGAACCTGGACAATATGACGGACCTGAACAAGGATCCCGATGGACTATGGTTTTTGATGGTGCATCCAATGCACTTGGTAATGGTGTTGGTGTTGTGATCAGTTCCCCTGAAGGTTGTCATACCCCGATTACTGCCAGACTTTGTTTCTATTGTACCAATAACATGGCTGAGTATGAGGCATGTATCCTAGGTATTAAAGCTGCTATTGATATGAAGATTCAGTTCCTTGACGTATATGGAGATTCAGCCCTGGTAGTTAGTCAGATTAAAGGAGATTGGGACACCAAGCATGATAATCCCATTCCTTACAGAGAGTATGTGTTGTCTTTGATCCCACATTTTAAAGAAATTACCTTTGGACATATTCCACGAAGAGAGAATCAATTGGCAGATGCATTAGCTACCATGGCATCTATGTTTGAGATCAGCTGGGATGATGAAGCTCCCAAGATTACCATTGATAGATTTGAGAAGCCTGCATACTGCAATGAGATTGACACTGAAGGGGCAGAGGAGAAGCCTTGGTTCTATGAAGTAAGAAGATATCTTGAAGCTCAGGAGTTCCCTGAAGGGGCATCTGTCAAAGATAGGAAGTTTCTAAGAAGGTTTTCTGCTAAGTTCTTTTTGAGTAATGGGATTTTGTACAAGCGCAATCATGATTCAACTATGCTTCATTGTGTGGATAAGAAGGAAGCAATTGAGATTATGGAAGATATGCATGATGGGATCTTTGGCACTCATTCTAGTGGTCATACTATGGCAAAGAAGTTATTGAGAGCAGGTTACTATTGGTCTACCATGGAAGCTGATTGCTATCAACACTCCAGAACATGTCACAAGTGTCAAATCTATGCGGATAAAGTACATATACCTCCATCACCATTGAATGTGTTGACTGCTCCTTGGCCATTTTCCATGTGGGGCCTTGATATGATTGGTGAGATCAAGCCTACTGCTTCTAATGGGCATCGTTTCATCCTGGTTGCTATTGATTACTTCACGAAGTGGGTGGAGGCAGCTTCATTTGCATCTGTTACTAAGAATGTTGTGGTTCGATTCATTAAGAATAATCTCATATGTAGGTATGGCAGTTGAAGCTGCTAATAAGAACATTAAGAAGATTATACAAAAAATGACCGTTACCTACAAGGATTGGCATGAGATGTTACCATTTGCTCTTCACGGTTATCGTACCACAATACGTACTTCAACAGGGGCAACCCCATTCTCCTTAGTCTATGGTATGGAAGCAGTTCTGCCCATTGAAGTTCAGATTCCCTCTTTAAAAATTATGAAGGATGCAGGCTTGGATGAAGATGAGTGGATTCAGACTCGACTTGACCAGATAAATTTGATTGATGAGAAGAGACTAGCAGCAGTTTGTCATGGCCAGATGTACCAGAAACGAATGATCAAAGCTTTTAACAAGAAGGTTAAGCCAAAGGTATATCAGGCTGGTGATTTGGTAATCAAGCGTATCATATTACCACAGGGTGATCCTAGGGGCAAGTGGACTCCTACGTATGAAGGACCATTTGTGGTCAAGACAGTATTTTCGGGAGGTGCCATGATACTTACTACTATGGATGGTGAAGATTTCCCACAACCTGTAAACGCAGACATAGTTAAAAAATACTACGCATAAAAAGAGACCCGCTAGGTTGACAGGCCTAGGCAAAAATAAGGGCATCCCGGAAAACCAAAAGGGTTTGGGCAAAAATTAGGGATATATATAAAAAGATGTACACCCGGCAAGTCGAAAACCTGAAAAGGCGGCTTGGGCAAAAAAGGGTATCCCCGTGGATTGAAAACCTGAAAGGGCAGTCCAGGAAAAAGTTAGGGATTAAAGCGTATGACTATGTCTCGTTTGGATCACCCATGAAACTGCAACCAGTTGTGTTACTTACTCAAGTTTGAACAGATAAAGCTCAATCCAATTGTTTCCGTCTCAACAGCCGAAGGTGAGATACTTGAAGATAATGGCAATAGTAGAATTGAAACTCAATAGGATTATTTCCCACATAGCTGACTCTCCTTGTTTTGTAAAATTTTATGACAAAATCCTCTTACTAGGGTTTCTGTCTCCTTGTACAAACCTACCTATGTATAGGTCACTTTTTGATATAAATAAAATTCCAGTTTTTGAATCCAGATTTACTTTTACCCTATTTACATAAGCGAAAGGTCCATTGGTTGTGTTTGAATGTATGTATGCTTTTGAATATGATTGATGTTTACCAGAAATGCATGTATACTTAATATGATTGATGTTTACCAGAAATGCATAAAAATGCAGTAATAGTATTTACTAAGGACGAACGAGGGAAGGATTTCAACGAAGCTTCACCGGTTCATCTCTACAAAACAGCTACAAACCCTCAGTATGGCAAATCCATCTTCATAAAGTCACATCTCCCCTGGAATTTATATCCATCTCTTTTATCCTCATACGGATATTCGGGAATTTACTTTCCAATAGGGGTACGACGAACGAAGACGGGAGGTTATATATACCCTACTATCGAACGAAGACGGGAGGTTATGTATACCTTGCTATCCCCAGCAGACGGGAGGTTATATATACCCTACTATCGAACGAAGACGGGAGGTTATGTATACCTTGCTATCCCCAGCAGACGGGAGGTTATGTATAATATATTATCAAACAAGACGGGAATGAGTTCCTCATATTCTTCAACAACGAATCGGGATTTATTTTACCTGGCCAGCAGTTGTTATACGAAGATATCCAGACGCTTCAGGCAGCAACATATCATACATACATCATTTACATCATACCATAACATACATATCCATGAATGCATAATACATTACTTAAGTGCATCATATCATACATGCATACATAATGCATAAACTAATATTACCATACAGGATGCTACCTTATTTTCAGGTTAATTCTCCAGCAGACAAATTTCCATCAACAAATTGTGACTATTGGGCCGTTGTTTATCTTCCCAAAAGTTATCATTTTCTCAGGACGTTGTTTATCCTCCTGAAAGCTTCTTATACCTCATGACTGCTTTATCCTCCTGAAAGCATATTATTACCTTGGGCCGTTGTTTATCTTCCCAAAGGTTATATCATTACCTCAGGACTGCTTTATCCTCCTGAAAGCATATTATTACCTTGGGCCGTTGTTTATCTTCCCAAAGGTTATATCAGTACCTCAGGACTGCTTTATCCTCCTGAAAGCATATTATTACCTTGGGCCGTTGTTTATCTTCCCAAAGGTTACCACTTCCTCAGGACGTTGTTTATCTTCCTGAAAGCTATCACCCCTACCTCAGGACGTTGTTTATCCTCCTGAAAGCATATTATTTCCTCAGGACGTTGTTATCCTCCTGAAAGTATATTATTACCTCAGAACGTTGTTTATCTTTCTGAAAGCATATCACTCCCTCAGGACGTTGTTATCTTCCTGAAAGCATATTATTACCTCAGGACTGCTTTATCCTCCTGAAAGCATATTATTACCTCAGGACGTTGTTATCCTCCTGAAAGCATATTATTACATCAGGACTGCTTATTCTTCTGAAAGCATATTATTACCTCGGGACGTTGTTGATCTTCCTGAAAGCTATCATCATACCTTCATATTTTGGACTGCTTTATCCTCCAAGAAATGTACCTGAAGAATGTTTCTCCAAGTGGCATCTTTAAGCCCACTCAAGCATATTCGACTAGTCATCAATACCACTCTACGCACCGGTGAGTGCAAATTTTTGGGCTTTTGTGTTCAATCCCCTTCAACCTTCCAGGTCACGACTGGCAAATATACCAATCTAACCCCTCAGGTTTCAGAAAATTGAACAGGGGCAGCTGTTGCACCCCAAAATTTGCCCTCACAATACAAGACTTTGGGTGCTAAGAAGTTTCACAAGGTTCACAAGACCTTTCATGAGGTTCATGAAGTTTACAAAACACTTTATGAGGTTCACAAGGTTCACAAGATTCACAATACTTACAAGACCTTTCATGAGGTTCATGAAGTCTACAAGACACTTTATGAGGTTCACAAGGTTCACAAGACCTCCCATGAGGTTCACAAGGTTCACAAGACATTTTATGATGGTTCACAAGGTTCACAAAGTTCACAAATGGTCAGAAGATTTGACAACTCCCTCAGACAATGCACCTCCTAAGCAGTGCATCCAAAACTAGGGTTTTGACTTTAATCAGGCTAAATGAACTTCCAAGACTTCAAGTGAGCTTCATAACATCTTATATGTGTGTAAGAACCCCCATGACAAGTTTCAAGACTTTTCTCAAAGGTTTGCTCAGTCAGATGATCAGATAAGTCAAAATCAGTCAAAGCAGTTAAAAAGTCAAACTGAGGTCAACTGTGGTCAAACCAAAGTCAAACTTCATGATTTTTTGCCAACATCAAGTATATGAAGTAAAATTAATAATTTGATCAAGGGTTGATCATGATTCATCAAGGAGATTTCAGATCATCAAGAATCAGAGGTTTCTAAATTAGGGTTTTCACAGGAAAAGTCAACTGAACTTTGACCAGCCATAACTTTCACATGCTTAATCACCAAGTTTCCATCCAAATCTCATTTTTAAGGAAATTGAATTCTCTACAACTTTGCGTCTCACAAGCCAAGCCTAAAAATGCTTCATTTGGAAGGTATGAGCTAAGACATTATAGGTCCTTTTGAAAGTCAACAAAAAGTCAACAACTTCAAAAGGGCATAACTTGAGAATGGTAAATGATATGGACATGAAACCAGTGGGGTTGGTTAGAGGACTCTTCAAGCTTTCCAAAATGTCCAAGAACACCCTCATAGCATTAAAATTTAAGGATATGTGCCCTTGCAAAGTTGGGAAATTTTTGGTTGGTTTATGAAGAAAATGGAGGGTTAAAACCAATTTTTTCTAAATGGGCTTGCCATATGATGACCCAATCCATACCATGACCTCATGCACGACCCAAGTCTCTAAAAATCAGATTTTTTCATTATTTTATTTTATTTATTTTGATTTAATTCATTTAAAATCATTTTAAATTAAAATAAAATAGAAAAGTCAAAGATTTAAAAGGGATTGAGCTTCTAGAAATTCATAAAGGTGATTGGTATCAAAGTGGTAAGAAAATCATGGTGATTGGCTTGAAATAGAAGGTGTTCATACAAGAATATTTGAATTTTAAAGCCGTATCTTTTTAAATCTTTTCTAATCAAATCTTTCACACAAACATCAAGTTTTTGACCTAGAATGATCACACTATAAGTACATAACTTAAACCTAATCAGAGGACACGAATTTCCAGCCTCAAGAGTAAGTTCAAAATCTCAAAAAATTCTTCAAAAGTGAACTTTCGGTTTTGATCTTAGAGAAGGTAAAAAGGTATTCTATGGACATAGACATGATCCTTGGACCTCCTTGATGCTATTTGCACTCTCATAAGCATCCATAGCTTCATAAATTGGATAACCCGAATGCATTTTCTTCTTCTTTTTTTTTATTTTCGATTACATTCATTTATCCCTTATCAGTTGATTTTGTGCCTCTAACTTTGTTTGTCATCATGTATAGAAGGTTTCTGGGCGAAAACATTGAAGAAACCGTGACTAAACCTTGAGATGCCATAGTTAGGGTTTGGCCCAAGCTTTTAGGGTTTCTTAATTAAGAACATATAAATTAATTTTGATGCCATAATTGAATTGTACAGGTCACAAGGAGTTTGAAAATGTCTTTAATTTGATGAAATCGCACTGTTTGTGTATGGTTTGAAAAATACAGGTTTTGAGCGCAGGAAAAGTCGTAGGAAATTTCCCAGTGGATGGAAGCATTTTCCAGGTATTGGGAGGTCCTGGGTTCAAAACCAGGCCTCCCCTTTTTTCTTTCTCTCTTTTATTTCTTTGTTTTAATTAATATTATTATTTGTTTTCTTAATTAAAATTAGTGGATAATTAAATTATAAACCTAATCTTTCTTAGTTCTAAAATTTTCATAAACCCTAATTCCTTTTGATTAATTCTAAATAACTTTTTTTTTATAAACTTTAATTGTCATATAAATGTTAATTTATTTTATTTAAAAATAGTTCTTATTTGTAAATAATTAAGTTAACCCTAATTTTATTTTTCATAACCCAAAACTTTCTTTTATTTAAAATTTAATTTTATTATAATCTTTAATTTACCATTTATAAACCTTAATCATATGTATATATTATATAATTTGTTTAATTCTTGTATACAAATATGTTTAAAAATTAAAAGTCTTAATTTAATTTTATTAATATGATAATATGATATAATTTGTTTAGAAGTTAATTTTGCATGTAAATAATTTTTATTATATGTTTAAAAATTGCTAATTTAATTTTTGTAATTATAATCTATTTTCATATTATATTCATAATTAATTTTATAATTTACATATAACTTAAAATTCTCTAATAATTGTTCATATTTTCTTATTAACCTTTAAAAATTTTGTTTATTATCATATTTTTATTTATTTCATTATTATTATTAATTATATTCTTATGATATTTATCACTAACCCCATTTAATTTTATTATTATTATTATTTTCTATTAACCCAATTATAATTATTTATTTATTTTGCTTATTATATTTAATTTCGCTTTTATTATTATTATGTAATTGCTCCTTGGTGTAATATTTAATTATAATGTTTATTATTTATGTTTTATGCTATGGTTAGTAAATATGGAGTGTAAACGTACTTGTATTTTAAAATTAATTTAGATCATTTAAATTTAAAGATAAATATCAAAATTGTACACTCACACACGTAAGTCGATCTTTGATCGCCATCTCACTTCCTTAGGGATACCTCTCATGTTGCCTAATCAAAAAGGTCAAGTAGGGTGTATAAAGCAAAGTCCCTCATTCCACATCATCTAGTCCCTTAACAAACAAAAGATCAAGTCCCTTTCGAATGTTGCCTTCGTAATGATCTTGTCCCTTTCGAATAAAGATGATAGTCCCTTCGAATTGCTTATACACCCTACAATTGCCTAAATAAACAGATGTCCCTTTACTTGTCCCACACATCCAAGGTAATGACTACCTATTCCTTAATAATAGGGATAGTCTTACCATTTAAAAGATTCAAGAACAGAAAAGACTCAAACTTAGGGTAGGTTCCTCATAGTTACTTGCTCACTCTTCAAAACATTTCAAACACTTCACACTTCAAACAATTTTCAAAACAAAGGTTTATACGCATCCGTACATGGGTCATTATAAACACTTAAGAAAATTTTTATTCACACACTTCACATTTTCAAAAACATTTTAAAGTGAGCTAAGTAACTAAGAGCCCATGGATAACCATGGATGTAAAGGGTGCTAACACCTTCCCTTTACATAACCTACCCCCCGGACCCAAAAATCTTTTAAATGGTCTTTCCTGTTCTTTTATGCCTTTCCTTTGGATAAAATAAAAGTCGGTGGCGACTCTTGCTATCCGCAACATAACTAAAGTCAGTTCTCCCACCGTGTTACAATAAGCACATCTTGCATTAGGATTGTATCGAGGAGAAGATGTATTAGGATTCTGAGGAGGATCCCGCAAAGTAATGAGTTCCCCTTTCAACATGTGTTGCAAGGCTTGGGCCAGTGAAATGTTGATCTTGGTGAACTGTCTTCTAGGCTTCTGTTGATTATTTTGTTGTGGCTCTGGTGCTGCAGGAGTAGGATTGGAAATATGAACTGCTCCCACAGATTGGTGACTCCTGTTACGACTATGTTGACCATACACATCATTAGACTCCTTCTTTCCACTAGGGGGCTTCTTAGCAGTGTTCGATGAAGAGGCACCCACATGTATCTTACCACTTCTTATGCCACTTTCCACATGTTCTCCAGTCATTACCAGCTCGGTGAAACCAGATGATGAACTTCCAATGAGGTGACTATAGAAAGGACCATTCAGCGTACTCATAAACATATCCACCAGCTCTCTGTCAGTCAGAGGAGGTTGAACTCTGCCAGCCAGGTTTCTCCATTTCTGGGCATACTCTTTGAAACTCTCCTTAGCACCCATAGACATGCTTTGGAGCTGCATGCGAGTAGGTGCTAAATCAGCATTATACTGGTATTGCCTATAGAAGGCCTCAGCAAGATCATTCCAATCACGAATATTGACACCTTCCAGTTGATAGTACCATTCTAATCGAGCTCTAGACAAGCTCTCTTGGAAGAAATGAATCCAAAATTTCTTATCAGCAGTATGTGGTTGAATCCTCTGGACATAGGATCTTAGATGCAGCTTAGGACACGAGACACCATCATACACCACAAAAACAGGAACCTTGAAACCAATAGGTATAACCAATCCAGAAACTAAACTCAGATCTTCAAACTCAAGCCCAGAAGATTTTTGCAATTCCATGGCATTCATTATGTCTACCAGCATCTTGTATTTCTCCTCACTAGCAGGATCATGATAATAATTTGCCTCAGAATCAGAATCTCCCACAGTATCATGGAGACTACCTCCCTCTTTCTCAGAATTCTCAGACCCTGAATCCTCAATTTGTTCCTTTGTCTTGATAGGACCTCTGAATCTTCTTCCCAGATTGATAAGGCCTCCTGATTTTCTAGTCTTCTTCTTCTTCTTAGCCAGCAGTATCTTCAGCTAATCTTGCCCTTTAGACAAGTTCAGAATCAACTCTTGGAATTGTGCATTCTGATCCTGGAGATCTTTGACAGTCTGTTCAAGAGCCATCTCTGCTGAAATAAACAGCGAGAATATAAGATACTTGTTCATAAGAAACCTGTGATGCAATGACATGGTATGTAAATGCATATGCAATGTTTTCAAGGACAGCAGGATTTAAATTTGTTTAAACAATCAGAAAGTAAACTTTTATTAGTAATCAATAAACTTGTTTGCCTCTTGGGCTTACAACAAAAATGAAATGAATACAAAGATGGGGTTTTAAGTCTCCCATGGACTTTTCCTCTTTGTGTTGAGGTATGAGTTGAGATTCCGCTCCTTGTGAAGTTGTATTGTTAGCTCCAGGATTCTTTCTTGACTAGCTTTGAAATGAGTATCAAAAGTATCCCTTTGCTCCTTCAACTGGATCCAGGACCTCTGTAACTCCTCCATGTCAGTGGGCATGTCTGGATGAAGAATGATATAAGAAGTATCTCCTTCAGCAACAGGCTCCATGGTACTGGCAGGATGGCAGGATATGGCATCATAAGAGTCTGAGCACGTGCTTGTACCCATCTGAGATAAGGTTCCATAGGAATGGTGTACTTTGGTTCTAGAGTCTTGTTGTCAACCTTGTTCACTTTACCCCAAGCTCGTATGAACCTTTGACGGTAACCTTGCAGATCGTTGTCGTAGTCGAACACAATTCCTTGAATAAGCATGTCATGAGGACCATTGCTCCGAGCATAACCAAACTGACGTAGAGATAAAGAAGAATTATAGGTAATGCCCCCTCTTATGCCAAGGAGTGGCACATTGGGGAATTCCCCACAATGGTCAATGATAGTAACATTCTCCATAGATCTAGAACACCAATGAATGTCTGAATGAGAAAGTGACATGATCCTTTTAGACCACCTTAACCCTTGTTCATTCTTCATCACTGATCGAGGAAGGTGAGAAATAAACCACCTAGACAATAGAGGTATGCAGCACATCAGAGTTCCTCGTGCCTTCGTAGTACGGGTATGGAGAGAGTGTAAGATATCTCCAAGTAATATAGGCACTGGATTACGAGTCAGAAATACGTTGATGGCGTGTACGTCTATGAACTGGTCTGGATTAGGGAACAAAACTAAGCCATAGATCAATAGGACTAAGATCTCCTCAAAAGCATCATAACTCATAGCATTTAAGAACACTTGAGCTTTCTCCATCAATACCTTAGCCAGAATACCCTTAACTCCGCTACTCGTTTCTAGGACAATGTCTGATTTCTTCAGATGTAGGGCTGCAGCAATGACTTCAGGTTTAGGCTCCTTTTTTAAGCCTGTGAAAGGTCTCTGATCAAGGATAGGTATACCCAGTAGTTTGGAGAATTCCTCCATTGTAGGAACCAGCTGATAGTCGGGGAATGTGAAGCAATGATGTTTAGGATCAAAGAACTGAAATAGGACACTTATCATGTCTTCATTGAACCCTGAGGTGACCTGATCCAGTAGGTGACCATGCCTCTTGATGAATTGGGAGTTTTCAGAAATTTGAAAGACCAATTCCTTAAGCTTAGGAGGTATTCCTACAAAGTTTATCTGGATAGTATTCCTACGAGCAGAAGCCATGACCTGCAACAAAGAACAAAGATAAATCCTTTGGTCCTTGAAATGGTTAGTGAAAATGCTATGCTTATGATGCATGATATCATGATGTTATGCTCAATCACAAACATGTGTCACACACAAACAAGTCACACAATAGCCCTAGGTTTGAAGTCTTGCATGAGGTTTAAAGGTAAGTACCCTCCCCTGAAGTTTAGTTGGTTCATCTTGTCCTACAAAAGTAACCAAGTTCTAAGGGATCTCAATATCATTGATCCTTCCCAAGGGTGGTTGTTCAGTAGGCAACTTACTTGCCAACCAAAACCCTCCAAGTTTAGGATCTCAATGAGCGTAGTATCGAGTATCAACCAACTTCAGTCTTCACCAAAGTCAGTTATCTCACAACTTTTCTAAAGGCCAGGATGGGATGACTAAGGTTCTAAAAGTTAGTTAGTGTATTGACAACATATGGCAGCCCCATATTATCCTTAACTTACTTAAGTTACATAAGCACCAACCAAGAAGTCACACTAACTATGGCCACCATATCAACCATATCGGTATACGCCGTACAGTTTCCTTGGTCTATTGCCATTTACCTAAGGTACACTAGATCCAGGTTAGGATCTTTCACACATAAGAGCCCCAACAAGTAAAGTAAAGCAAACAAAGCAAACCAATTTAAATTGATCTAATTCCTAAGGGTACCCCTCTTTTATGAAATCCCCAGCAGAGTCGCCAGTTCTGTAACACGGTGGGAGAACTGACTTTCTACATATGTTGCGGATAGCAAGAGTCACCATTGACTTTTATTTTATCCAAAAGGAAAGGACATAAAAGAACAGGAAATACCTTAAAAAGATTTTGGGTTCGGGGAGTAGGTTATAAAAAGGGGAGGTGTTAGCACCCTTTATATCCATGGTTATCCATGGGCTCTTAGTTACTTAGCTCACTTTGAATTGTTTTGAGAAAAGTGTAGTGTGTGATTAGAAACTTTCTAAGTACTTTGTAATGATCCTCGTATGGATGTATACAAAGACTTGTTTTTGAAAATTTGTTTGAAAAGTGAGGTGTAAAAAGTATTTTGAAATGTGTGAGCAAGTAATTAAGAGGAACCTACCCTATATTAAGTCTTTACTGTTCTTATATTCTTTCAATGGTAAGACTATCCCTATTATTAAGGAATAGGTAGTCATTACCTTGGATGTGATAAGGGACATGTGTAGGGACATCTGAATATAGGCAACTGCAATGTGTCTTTAGCAATTCGTAGGGACTTATCATCTTTTATTCGAAGGGACAAGATCATTTATCGTAGGCAACCTCGAAGGGACTTGATCTTATATAATGAAGGGACTTGATGATATTTGTGAAGGGACTTTGCTTAAGACACCTTACTTGACCTTTTGAAATAGGCAACATGAGAGGTAACCCTAGAAAGTGCAAGATGGCGATCAAAGATCGACTTACGTGTGTGCGTGTTCATATTCAAATATTTATCTTTTTAAATTAATTATTCTAAGTCAATTTTAATTACAAGTATGTTATTCACACCCTAGAATTACTAACCACACAGTAGATACATTCATAATAAAAATAAAGTAAAAAATATAAATCTAAACTATTACAAAGCTTCGGGACAAATACAATATAATCGAGAAATATGATAATAGAAATAATAAATATAATAAATAGGCAATAATTTAAATGTTAGTAGTAAATAATAGAATGAAGGTTAGAGAAAATAAAAGTACAAGAAATAAGAAATTAACAAAATAAACTAATATTAGAAAAGATTTTTTTAAATTTAATTAAGAAAATAGGTTTTTGATAATAAAATAAGTACTAAATTATTCACATATTTAACAAATGATTAATGATTAATTACAATTTTTAAAGAAAATTAGGTTTAATTTTAAAATTAAGAAAAATTAGGGTTAGGGTTAGACTTATAAAAATTAGGATTAGGGTTATGAGAATTAGGTTTTTTTTTATTATTAATTTAACCATAATCAATTTATCTACAAAATATATACAATAATAATAAATATAAAGTTATAAAATAAATATAGACAATTTGATTTTTTTAGAAAATAGAGTTTGAATTTTTTAAAATATAGGTTTTTATATAAAAAAATAATATAAACATTTTATTTTAGAAATTATTATTTTTAGAAATTAATTAATTAAATATGAAATAAACAAAAACAAAATAATGAAAAAAATTGAGAAAAAGAACATACCTGGGGCTGGGATTCGAACCCAGGCCCTAGGCTCTCACACGCTGGACCAACAACATCACCACCAGGCCAAGCACGCCTTGGTGTTTATAATGTGAGCAGCAACCCTTTTGTTATCACCTGTCAAAAATCAAATAAAATGCAGCAAAACAAAATGGCCTGGGGGGAATCGAACCCAAGACCATTATATTCACAAGCAAACACACAAACCAGCTGAGCCACATGGGGCGCGTTCAGCATATAATCCACAAACAAACATTATATTTTAAGAAAAAAGTTTTTGAATTTGATTTTGGCGCCATCCATACTTCATCTTCTTCAGGATACCTGCGAAAATTCATACGAATTCAGCTGCAATTTTTCTTGCGAATTCTTTCATGTTCATGACCTGCGAAACTCAAACATCAATCAAATGGTACAATTTCATCAAATTGATTATACCAATGAATTCCTTAGGATTCATACAGTCTATCCATGTTCTTTGAATCCATTTATATTTGGTTTTTTAGGAACCCCTAATTTGGTACCCGAAACCCTAACAATGGCAGTTCATGTTCTAGGTTATGCTTCTTCAAGAAAATGTCCAGAAATCATCTATAGGTCATGACTAACACCAATCAAACAACAAAATTAGTTTATTTTAGCTAAATAAATGGAATCGAAAATTTCAAATTCAAGAGCAAAAGAGGTTCGGTTTATGCATTCAGGGATGACTTTGATGATGTAAGGCATTGAGATCGTATCAATGGTGTTCAAGGATCATGTCTATGTCCTTAGATTACCTTAGTTCAACCTGCAAATAAGAATCCGAAAATTGAAATTTCAATGAAATTTTTGAATGTCAAAAGTGTTCTTGGAGGCTGCCAAAATTCGTCCCCTTGCTTGTGATCACTTGTATGTATATATTGGAAGCAAATTAGGTCAGAAAGTTGTAGGTTTATGGGCCTTGTAAAGATTACTTGATCATGAAGATTCAACTTGCTATTTTGGTCAAAAAATCACACAAATTCTTTCCTCTTTGGTTTAACACGAATTTAAATCTCCCAATCAACTTTAAATCATGTTTATGAGTTTCTAGAATGAAAATCATATCAAATATTGAGCCTTTCATATTTTATTTTGATTTAAAATGATTTTTAATGTATAAAATCTAAATAAATAAAATAGAATTAATAAAAATCTGAATAAATGATATTTGGTTTGTGCATGATGTCATGGTAGTGATTGGGTCATAAAAATGCAAGCCCATGTGGAAAGAATTGGTTCTAAGACCCCATTTGCTCAACAAAACCCCTCAAAAATTTCCCAACTTTGCAAAGACACAAATCCCTCAATTTTAAGGCTATGAAGGCGTTCTTGGAAATTTTGGAAAGCTTAAAGAGTCCTCTAACAAACTTCTTTGGTCTCATGTCCATATCTTTTACCATTTTCAAGTTATGCCCTTTGGAAGATGTTGACTTTTAAAATGACCTATAATGTCTTAGCTCATACCTTCCAAATGAAGCATTTTTGGGCTTGGCTTATGGGACACAAAGTTTTAGAGAATTCAATTTCCTTCAAAATGAGCTTTGGATGGGAATTTTTTGATGAAGCATGTGAAAGTTATGGCTGGTCAAAGTTCAGTTGACTTTTCCTGTGAAAACCCTAATTTAGAAACTCCTGATTCTTGATGGTCTGAAATATCCTTAATGAATCATGATCAACCATTGATCAAATGATGAATTTCACTTCATATACTTGATGTTGGCAAAAAAATCATGAAGTTTGACTTTGGTTTGACTACAGTTGACCTCAGTTTGACTTTTTAACTACTTTGAGTGTTTTTAGCCTATCTGATCATTTGTCTGAGCAAACTTTTTGGGAAAGCCTTGAAACTTAACATAGGGATTATTGAATACATATAGGATGATATGAAGCTCACTTGAAGCCTTGGAAATACATTTAGCCTGATGAAACTCAAAACCCTAGTTTAGGATGCATTGCTTAGGAGGATGCTTTGTCTGAGGGAATTGTCAAACTTTCTGACTAATTGTGAACCTTGTGAACCTCTTGGGATACCTTGTGAACCTTGTGAACCTCTTGGTACACCTTGTGAACCTCTTGGGACACCTTGGTACACAATGCCTTGACTAGGGGAGGGCAAATTTTGGGGTGCAACAATAAGCATTGCATTTTTTAATATCATTATTTGCATATAACTGAGTGTTTGGCAAGCAAAGAAACTTACAGGATGAATGTTCAATAAACCAAAGTCCTTCCGATAGGCAAAGTTACTTCCTGGATCAAAGCCCATGTATAATCAATGGGGCATACCAAGTTACTGTCCAATTCATTTGGGGACATCAGGTCAAGATTCAACTATGCTTAAGTAGCCAGGGGCAGTTCTCTTCATCTATCTGAATTACCAAGGGTAACATTACAGAGTTCATGATGCTTGGGGCATATTATTGTGGGGCATTCTGTTTGAGGTAGCTCCTTTCAGATACTTCCGTTATGGGACAACTCATCCTCAACCAAGGGGCAACACTCTCTTTCCAAATCTAATACCCAGAGCATATATGGTCCACCACAATTTGAAAGCACGTTCCTCTCATTGTATTACCTTGATATTGGATTCTCAGCTGAAGCCATTGTGGAAATTAACTGTCTACGCCAGTAGTATCAGATGGTGTCAGTATCATATCTTTGGATCCAGCCTTGAGAATTTTGGGGAAATTATTCAAGAAAATTAAGAACCTCAGAAGTTCTAAATACAATTAGTTATACACTCTCAAAGTTGAAACGATTCTGTTTTCGAGTTCAGCTTTACTTTTCCATCTTAATTCAAGTAGGAAATGCTTTCCGAATTCAGTTTTACTTTTCCCCTTTTTACTAAAGCGAGAAATGTCTGTTGGTTATGTTTGAATGTATATATGCCTTTGAATATGATTGATGTTTACCAGAAATGCATAAAATACAATAATAGCATTTACTAAGAAAGAACGGAGGTAGGAATTCAACAAAGCTTTGCCGGTTCATCCCCACAGGGTAATCTTTACAGATATCCATACATAATACTTCAAGTAATATCTTATGCTTCCCACTCTACAAAGTCTCCAAGCGGTTTCATATCCTTTGAAGAATTGATACTTAATTACATAGGTCTCCCCGATCTATGTCCATCTCTTTTATCCTCAGTCAGGATATTCAGGAACCTAATCCTTCAATAAGAAGTATGACGAGCGAAAACGGGAGTTCCTAAGTACGATATTCTTAAAATAAGACGGGAACGAAGTCTTCATACTCTTCAGCAACTAATCGAGATTTATTTTCCCCAACCAGTAGTTGTTCTATGAAGCTATTTATACGCTTCAGCTACATAACTCATACATACATCATATTATATTATATCATATCATATCATATCATATCATATCATATCATACGCATTCTCATAAAATATTATCTTGCAGATTGTTATATATATCATTATACTTGCACCAAACTAACCTTGTTTTTCAGGTTAAATTCTCCAGCAGACAAACTTCATCAACAACTTACCTTGGGCCGTCGTTCATTCTTCCCAATGGTTATCTTGTTACCTCGGGCCATCGTTTATTCTTCCCGCAGGTTATCTCATTTTGGGTCGTCGTTTATTCTTACCAAAAGTCAACTTACCTTGGGCCGTCGTTCATTCTTCCCAATGGTTATCTTGTTACCTTGGGTCGTCGTTTATTCTTCCCGCAGGTTATCTCATTTTGGGTCGTCGTTTATTCTTCCCAAAAGTCAACTTACCTTGGGCCGTCGTTTATTCTTCCCAACGGTTATCTTGTTACCTCGGGCCGTCGTTTATTCTTCCCGCATGTTATCTCATTTTGGGCCGTCGTTTATTCTTCCCAAAAGTCAACTTACCTTGGGTCGTCGTTCATTCTTCCCAATGGTTATCTTGTTACCTCAGGCCGTTGTTTATTTTTCCCGCAGGTTATCTCATTTTGGGTCGTCGTTTATTCTTCCCAAAAGTCAACTTAACTTGGGTCGTCGTTTATCCTTCCCAACGGTTATCTTGTTACCTCGGGCCGTCGTTTATTCTTCCCGCAGGTTATCTCATTTTGGCCCGTCGTTTATTCTTCCCAAAAGTCAACTTACCTTGGGTCGTCATTCATTCTTCCCAATGGTTATCTTGTTACCTCGGGCCGTCGTTTATTCTTCCCGCAGGTTATCTCATTTTTTGGGCTGTCGTTTATTCTTCCCAAAAGACAACTTACCTTGGGTCGTCGTTTATTCTTCCCAATGGTTACCCTGTTACCTCGGGCCGTCGTTTATTCTTCCCACGGGTTATCTCATTTTTGGGTCGTCGTTTATTCTTCCCAAAAGTCAACTTACCTTGGGTCGTCATTTATTTTTCCCAATGGTTATCGTGTTACCTCGGGCCATCGTTTATTCTTCCCGCAGGTTATCTCATTTTTGGGCCGTCATTTATTCTTCCTAGAAATCAACTTACCTTGGGCCGTCGTTTATTCTTCCGAATGGTTATCTTGTTACCTTGGGCCTGTAACACGGTGGGAGAACTGACTTTTAGTTATGTTGCGGATAGCAAGAGTCGCCACCGACTTTTATTTTATCCAAAAGGAAAGGGTATAAAAGAACAGGAAAGACCTTAAGAGAATATTTTCGGGTCCGGGGGGTAGGTTATGTAAAGGGAAGGTGTTAGCACCCTTTACATCCATGGTTATCCATGGGCTCTTAGTTACTTAGCTCACTTTTGAATTGTTTTTGAAAGTGTAGTGTGTGAATAGAAAAATTTTCATAATAGTTAATAATGATCCATGTACGGATGCGTAAAAAACTTGTTTTTTTGAAAATTTGTTTGAAATTGTGAAGAGTTTGAAAAGTTTGAATAGTGAGCAAGTACATAAGAGGAACCTACCCTAAAGTTTAAGTCTTTCTTATTCTTTATCCTTTCATTGGTAAGACTATCCCTACTATTAAGGAGTAGGTAGTCATTACCTTGGATGTATGGGACATGTGAAGGGTCATCTGTGTTTAGGCAACTGTAAGGTGTCTTTAGCAATTCGTAGGGACTATCATCATTATTCGAAGGGACTCGATTCGTAAAGGCAACCATGAGGGACTTGATGATTTTCTTTTTAAAGGGACTTGCTTTATACACCCCACTTGACCTTATTAGTAGGCAACAATGAGGGATAACCTTAGAAAGTGAGACGGCGATTAAAAATCGACTTACGTGTGTGAGTGTTTAATATTAATTATCTTATGATTAAAGTGATCTAATTTATTTTAAATAAACACATGTTTTGCACTCCCTAATTTACTAACCATAGCAATAATTAGATAATTAAATATTTACAAAATTTACATCCGAGAAACAATTACAACATAATTATAAAAATAATAAATAGCAAAAAATATAAATATATAGCAAAATAAATATAATAAGCAAAAATAAATAAGTGACTAAAATAGAGGTTAGTGATAAATATAATTAAAAAAATAAGGTTAGTGAGAATAATAATAATAATAATTAGAAAAATAAACAAGGTTAGAGAAATAATAATAGAAATATAAGATAATAGTAAACAAAAATAATAAATAATAGTATAGTTAGTAGCAATAATTAAAGTAAATAGAAATAAATAGAAAGAAATATTATAATGACATGATTAGAATAATAAGCACAAAATTTGATTTTTATGTATAAGCATTCATTTAGAAACATGAATAATTAAATAATTACTATAACATTTTTTAATCATAATATAATTATAAATTTTAATAATTTACAAATTTAATTAAAAAATAAATATTTACACATTGTAAGAAGAAAATAAGTTTTAAATATTATATTCACAAAATTAATCATATTTATAAAATTTAATTGTATTAGTGATTATATTTACAAATTATTTTATACATATACACAATATAATTATTATAAATTAAATTGTTTCTAAACATATATTAAAAGAAAAATAATTTGGATTATTTACAAAAATTATGCTAAATACATATATATTACAATTATGTAAAGAATTAGAAAATAAGATTAGGGTTTTTTAATAAGTACTTAAAAAATAAATTAGGTTTTTATTTTAGAAAATATTTTTAGGGTTTGTCTAATTTATAATATACAAAAACTAATTAAATGGTACTTATATACATTTTATAAACATATGATAATAACAATCATTTTTTTTTAGAATTTTAAAACAAAACACATATACATTATAATTTAGAAGAAAATAATATTTGCATTTTTATAATTTAAAAAAAACATATCATAATATAATAATAAACATAAAAGAAAATAATAATAAAAAAAAAAATCAGAAAAAACTGGACCTGGGATTTGAACCCAGGTCCCTAACCTGGATAATGAAGAGAGTGACCAACTGAGCTGCGCACCATCAATGCAATAACAATGAGTCTCCCTTGGTTTTGTGCTTTAAGCTTGAAAATCCAGAAAAATAATGAAACAAAAAGGCCTGGGGTGGGATTTGAACCCAGGACCTCTTGATCATTCACGCGCATGCTTTACCACCCGGATGGAAGAGCCAATTCTGTTAACATGCTGGCTATAATAGATAATATATTAAACCTGAAAAACAAACAAAATAAAAGAGCAAAATGTCATAAACGGGGAATCGAACCCCAGACCAGGCCAATATACACGTACGCCTCCAACCACTAGGACACAAGCGCTTGTGTGACAAATAAACAGGATATCAAAATAATATTTTAAGTCAAAATTTTGAATATAAGCTTCGTGCCAACAGCCTTCTTTTTCAACCTCCTGCCCTGCGAAAATTCCTGTGAAAATACTTACAAATTTTCCTGCGAAATAACATTTGCAGGTAAACCTAGGTTTTCATATACAGCATGTATGAGTACGGTTTTTCCAAATTGAGCACACCAACATCTTGCCCATGACCTGGAACATCCAAATCCAGTAACCAATGTAATTTATTTAACCTAAATCAAAGGATCCTAATTTGAAGGTTCTAACCCTAACTATGGCGTATCTTGATACCTGCACGAAAAATGCAATTGAACAGCCCAGAAACAATCCAAACAACATTGTAAACCATGTTATGTAATCAAATTAAACAAAGAATCATCATATAGTCGAAATCGAATTTCAAAAAAATAAGAACAAAGCCAGAATCGGGTTGTATGATTTATGGCATGAATGAATGTTTTTATGATTCAGAAACATTCTATGATCCTTCATGAACATATTTGAACCTTCAAAAGTCTTTGAGAGAGCTTGAATATTGGAATCCGAATTGAGTTTTTTTGGAGAATTTTTGATTTGATGAACTTACTCTTTGGGCAGCCAATTCGTGAATGAGGGCTAGGGTTGTGTTTGATACTTATATGAGAATGATTCTAGGTCAAAATATGGACTGGTTGTGTGGAGATTTGATCCAAAAAAGATTGAAAAAGATCATAGTTTAAAGTTCAAATATTTGATCATGAAGGCTTACTATCTTTGGATAAATCCCATGATTTCTTTCTCTTTCAACTTCAATCACCAATTAAGACTTTCTAGAAGCATTATCTTCATCCCAAAATATATTTTCATATTTTATATTTATTTAAAATGATTTTTTATGAATTAAATCAAAATAAATAAAAAAAAAATAATAAAAATTATGATTTTTAATCAATTGGGTCGTGCATGATGATATGGTATGGATTGGATCACAACTTGGGCAGCCCATTTGGAAAGAAGTGGTTTTAAACCTCCATTTTCAACATAAACCATCACAAAATTTCCCAACTTTGCAAGGGCACATCTCCATCAATTTTAAGGGTATGAGGGTGTTCTTGGACTTTTTGGAAAGCTTGAAGAGTCCTCTAAACAAACCCATTGGTTTCAGGTCCATATCATTTACCAATCTCAAGTTATGCCCTCTTGAAGTTGTTGACTTTTTGTTGACTTTTGAAATGACCTATAATGTCTTAGCTCATATCTTCCAAATGAAGCATTTTTGGGCTTAACTTGCAACATCAAAGTTGTATAGAATTCAATTTACTTCAAAATGAGCTTTGGATGGAGACTTGGTGATGAAGTATGTGAAAGTTATGGCTGGTCAAAGTTTAGTTGACTTTTACTGAGGAAACCCTAATTTAGAAACTCCTGATTATTGATGATCTGGAATCTCCTTGATGAATCATGATCAAACCTTGATCAAATGATGAATTTTACTTCATATACTTGATGTTGGCAAAAAATCATGAAGTTTGACTTTGGTTTGACCACAGTTGACCTCAGTTTGACTTTTTAACTGCATTGACTGATTTTGACTTATCTGATCATCTGACTGAGCAAACTTTTGAGAAAAGTCTTGAAACTTGTCATGGGGGTTCTTATATACATATAAGATGTTATGAAGCTCACTTGAGGTATTGGAAGTCCATTTAGCCTGATTAAAGTCAAAACCCTAGTTTTGGATGCACTGCTTAGGAGGTGCATTGTCTGAGGGAATTGTCAATTCTTTTGACCAATTGTGAACTTTGTGAACCTTGTGAACCATCATAAAATGTCTTGTGATACTCATGGGAGGTATTGTGAATCTTGTGAACCTTGTGAACCTCATGAAGTGACTTGTAGACTTCATGAACCTCAGGAGAGCTTTGTAATCATTGTGAGTCTTGTGAACCTTGTGAACCTTCAAGAAGTAACTTGTGGACTTCATGAACCTCATGAAAGGTATTGAAAGCATTATAGAACTTGTGAACCTTGTGAACCTTCAAGAAGTGACTTATGGACTTCATGAACCTCATGAAAGGTCTTGAAAGCATTATAGAACTTGTGAACCTTGTGAACCTTCAAGAAGTGACTTATGGACTTCATGAACCTCATGAAAGGTCTTGTAAATGTTGAGAAGCTTGTGAACCTTGTGAACCTTCAAGAAGTGACTTGTAGACTTCATGAACCTCATGAAAGGTTATATAAGCATTGAGAAACTTGTGAACCTTGTGAACCTTCAAGAAGTGACTTGTAGACTTCATGAACCTCATGAAAGGTTATATAAGCATTGAGAAACTTGTGAACTTTGTGAACCTTCTTAGCACACAAAGTCTTGTATTGTGAGGGCAAATTTTGGGGTGCAACAGCTGCCCCTGTTCAATTTTCTGAAACCTGAGGGGTTAGATTGGTATATTTGCCAGTCGTGACCTGGAAGGTTGAAGGGGATTGAACACAAAAGCCCAAAAATTTGCACTTACCAGTGCATTAGAGTGATATAATTGAGTGGGCTTAAAGATGCCACTGGGGGAAAGCAATCCAAGATATGGAGGTATAATGAAAGCTGTCAGGAGTCTGGAGCAGTCCTGAGGTATTGATGATATGCTTTCAGGAGACTGGAGTAATCCTGATGTAACAACATGTCTTCAAGGGGAATAAAGCAATCTTGATATATGAGAAGCTATCAGGAGGTTGGAGCTGTCCTGAAGTAACAATATAATTTCAAGAGGGTAGAGCAATCTTGAGAGGTTGATGATATGCTTTCAGGAGACTGGAGTAATCCTGATGTAACAGCATGTCTTCAGGAGGATAGAGTAATCAATAATGATAACCCTAAAGCAGTCTTGAAGTAATAATATGATTTCAGGAGGATAGAGCAATCAATAGCTCTAAAGCAGTCTTGAAGTAATAATATGATTTCAGGAGGATAGAGCAATCAATAGCTCTAAAGCAGTCTTGAAGTAATAATATGATTTCAGGAGGATAGAGCAATCAATAGCTCTAAAGCAGTCTTGAAGTAATAATATGATTTCAGGAGGATAGAGCAATCAATAGCTCTAAAGCAGTCGTGAAACAATGAGAAATTGTCAGGAGGATGAAGCAACCCTGAGGTTATAGTATGATATGCTTTCAGGAGACTGGGGTAATCCTGATGTAACAGCATATCTTCAGGAGGATAGAGCAATCCTGATGATAATTTGTTGGATAATTAACCTGAAAACAAGGTAGCATTCTGTATGATAGTGTTAGTTTATGCATTATGTACGCATGTATAATATGATGCACTTAGGTAATATACTATGCACTCATGGATATGCATGTTATGGTATGATGTAAATGATGTATGTATGATATGATACTGCCGGAAGTGTCTGGATATCTTCGTATAACAACTGCTGGCCAGGGAAGATAAATCCCGATTCATTGTTGAAGAATATATTATACATAACCTTCCGTCTGCTGGCGATAACAGGGTATAGATAACCTCCCGTATGCTGGGGATAGTAAGGTATATATCACCTCCCAGATGCTGGGGATAATAAGGTATATATAACCTTCGTCTTCGTTTGATGGTGGGGTAAATATAACTTCCCGTCTTCGTTCGTCGTTCCCTTATTGGAAAGTAAATTCTCGAATATCCGTATGAGGATAAAAGAGATGGATATAAATTCCAGGGGAGATAAGACTTTATGAATATGGATTCGTCCTACTGAGAGTTTGTAACTGTCTTGTAAAGGTGAACCGGCGAAGCTTCGTTGAAACCCTCCCCTCGTTCGTCCTTAGTAAATACTATTACTGCATTTCCATGCATTTCTGGTAAACACCAATCATATTAAAAGCATACATGCATTTTTGGTAAACATTAATCATATTCAAAAGCATACATGCATTCAAACACAACCAATGGACGTTTCGCTTATGTAAATAGGGTAAAAGTAAATCTGGATTCAAAAGATGGAATTTATTTATATCAAAAAATGACCCATACACGGGTAAGTTTGTACAAGGAGACATAAACCCTAGTAAGAGGGTTTTGTCGTAAAGTTTTTTTTACAAAACAAAGAGAGTCAGCTATGTGGGAAATAATCCTATTGAGTTTCAATTCTACTATTGCCATTATCTTCAAGTATCTCATCTTCTGCTGTTGAGACGGAAACGATTGGATTGAGCTTTATCTGTTCGAGTTTGAGTAAGTAGTACAACTGATTGCAGTTTCATGGGTGATCCAAACGAGACATAGTCATACGCTTTAATCCCTAACTTTTGCCTGGATTGCCCTTTCAGGTTTTCAATCCACCGGGATACCCTTTTTTGCCCAAGCCGCCTTTTCAGGTTTTCGACTTGCCGGGTGTACATCTTTTTATATATATCCCTAATTTTTGCCCAAACCCTTTTGGTTTGTCGGGATGCCCTTATTTTTGCCTAGGCCTGTCAACCTAGCGGGTCTCTTTTTATGCGTAGTATTTTTTAACTATGTCTGCGTTTACAGGCTGTGGGAAGTCTTCACCATCCATTGTAGTCAGTATCATGGCACCTCCTGAAAACACTGTCTTGACTACAAATGGTCCTTCATATGTCAGAGTCCACTTGCCCCTAGGATCACCCTGTGGTGATATGATACGCTTGATTACCAAGTCACCAACCTGATATACCTTTGGCTTAACTTTCTTGTTAAAAGCTTTGATCATTCGTTTCTGGTACATCTGGCCATGACAAACTGCTGCTAGCCTCTTCTCATCAATCAAATTTATCTGGTCAAGTCGGGTCTGAATCCACTCATCTTCATCCAAGCCTGCATCCTTCATAATTCTCAAGGAGGGAATCTGAACTTCAATGGGCAGAACTGCTTCCATACCATAGACCAAGGAGAATGGGGTTGCCCCTGTTGAAGTACGTACTGTGGTACGATAACCATGAAGAGCAAACGGTAGCATCTCATGCCAATCCTTGTAAGTAACCGTCATCTTCTGTACAATCTTCTTAATGTTCTTATTAGCAGCTTCAACTGCCCCATTCATCTTTGGACGATACGGAGAAGAGTTGTGATGCTTAATCTTGAACTGCGTGCAGAGATCAGTGATCATAGTGTTGTTCAGATTAGAGCCATTATCAGTGATAATCCTTTCAGGGATGCCATACCTACATATGAGATTATTCTTAATGAACCGAGCCACAACATTCTTAGTAACAGATGCAAATGAAGCTGCCTCCACCCACTTTGTGAAGTAATCAATAGCAACCAAGATGAAACGATGCCCATTAGAAGCAGTAGGCTTGATCTCACCAATCATATCAATGCCCCACATGGCAAAGGGCCAAGGAGCAGTCAACACATTCAATGGTGATGGAGGTATGTGTACTTCATCAGCATAAATTTGACATTTGTGACAAGTTCTGGAGTGCTGATAGCAGTCAGCTTCCATGGTAGTCCAATAGTAACCTGCTCTCAATATCTTCTTTGCCATGGTATGACCACTAGAATGAGTGCCAAAGATCCCATCATGCATCTCTTCCATAATCTCAGTTGCTTCCTTCTTATCCACACAACGAAGCATAGTTGAATCATGATTGCGCTTGTACATAATCCCATTACTCAAAAAGAACTTAGCAGCAAACCTTCTCAGGAACTTCCTATCTTTGACAGATGCCCCTTCAGGGAACTCCTGAGCTTCAAGATATCTTTTCACTTCATAGAACCAAGGCTTCTCCTCTGCCCCTTCAGTGTCAATCTCGTTGCAGTATGCAGGCTTTTCAAATCTATCAATAGTAATCTTGGGAGCTTCATCATCCCAGCTGATCTCAAACATAGATGCCATGGTGGCCAATGCATCTGCCAACTGATTCTCTCTTCGTGGAATGTGTCCAAAGGTAATCTCTTTAAAATGTGGGATCAAAGACAACACATGCTCTCTGTAAGGAATGAGGTTATCATGCTTGGTATCCCAATCTCCTTTAATCTGACTTACTACCAGGGCTGAATCTCCATACACATCAAGGAACTGAATCTTCATATCAATAGCAGCTTTAATACCCAGGATACATGCCTCATACTCAGCCATGTTATTGGTACAATGGAAACAAAGTCTGGCAGTAATCGGGGTATGACAACCTTCAGAGGAACTAATCACAACACCAACACCATTACCAAGTGCATTAGAGGCACCATCAAAAACCATAGTCCATCGGGATCCTTGTTCAGGTCCGTCATATTGTCCAGGTTCTTTGGTAATAATCATAATGTCTTCATCAGGAAACTCAAAACTCATTGACTGATAATCATCCACTGCCTGATGAGCCAAATGATCAGCAACAACACTTCCCTTGATGGCCTTCTGAGTAGTATACTGTATGTCATATTCTGTCAAGATCATTTGCCATCTTGCAATTCTTCCGGAGAGAGCAGGTTTCTCAAATATATACTTGATTGGATCCATCTTTGAAATCAATAAGGTAGTATGGGTCAACATATACTGTCTTAGTCGGCGAGCAGCCCATGCCAAAGCGTAACAAGTTTTCTCGAGCAGTGAGTATCTTGTTTCACAGTCGGTAAACTTTTTGCTAAGGTAATATATTGCCTGCTCTTTTCGACCAGACTCGTCATGTTGCCCCAACACACACCCCATTGAGTTGTCTAACACTGTTAAGTACATAATCAAGGGTCTTCCATCAACTGGTGGCATCAAAATTGGTGGTTCTAGCAGGTATTTCTTGATTTCATCAAAGGCAGTCTGGCACTCATCATTCCATTCCATCACCTGATCTTTCTTCAACAACTTGAAGATTGGCTCACAGATGGCAGTTAATTGGGAAATAAATCTTGCAATGTAATTCAATCGTCCCAAGAAACCTCTAACCTCCTTCTCAGTACGGGGAGCTGGCATCTCTCGTATAGCTTTCACTTTTGCAGGATCCACTTCAATACCTTTTCCACTGACAATGAAACCCAGGAGCTTTCCAGATCTAACTCCAAAAGTACACTTGTTTGGATTCAATCTCAACTTGTATTTCTTCAACCTCTCAAACAACTTGTGCAGATGATCAAGATGTTGCTCTTCATTCTGAGACCTGGCTATCATATCATCTACATATACCTCTATCTCATGATGAATCATATCATGAAACAAAGCCACCATAGCACGCTGATATGTTGCCCCTGCATTCTTCAAACCAAATGGCATTACCTTATAACAAAAAGTGCCCCACTGTGTAACAAATGTTGTCTTCTCCATGTCCTCAGGAGCCATCTTGATTTGATTATAACCAGAGAAACCATCCATAAAAGAGAATACCTTATGCTGAGCAGTGTTGTCTACCAGAATATCAATATGAGGGAGTGGGAAGTCATCTTTAGGGCTAGCCTTGTTCAAATCTCTGTAGTCTACACACATACGTACCTTACCATTCTTCTTAGGAACTGGTACCACATTTGCAACCCACTGAGGATAAGAAGTCACTGCTAAGAACCCTGCATTGAACTGTTTCATTACCTCTGCCTTGATCTTTTCTGACATTTCAGGACGCATACGACGAACCTTCTGCTTCTTTGGACGACAATCTTCTTTCACTGGTAAACGGTGAACCACAATGTCTGTATCCAACCCTGGCATATCTTCATAAGACCAAGCAAAGATCTCCACATAGTCACGTAACATCTGAATCAACCTGCTCTTGACCCTGTCCTCTAAATCAGCCCCTATCTTGACCTCTTTTCTGTTTTCTTCAGTTCCTAGATTCACAACTTCGACTGGCTCTTCATGTGGCTGTATAGCTTTCTCTTCTTGTTGTAACAACCTAGCAAGCTCTACCGGTATTTCACAATCGTCCTCATTTCCGTCTTCAGTTTGATAGATCGGATTCTCGAAATTATAATTGGCAATAGTAGAACTGTTATCAACAGGATCCAGAGTGGATGAGGATCTGCATTTTAGTGATGTGGGTGTGTGTAAGAACACATAGCTGATAAAGTAAAAATAAAAGAAAAGAAAGACAAGGAACACAATATTTACTAAAACGAAACGTCCACTGATTTTATTGAATGAAGTATGCAAATGAAATGACAACCCGTAACAAGCACACCATTGTGCCCCGGGTAAGGCACATGGCTTGAAAGTTCAATTGTTCAGAAATTACAAACTTAAAACATAACACAGTAATAGTATTTACTCCTGACTAAAGGAGATAGGGATAACATCTTCAGCTTTCCAATTATTGAGTCCAGCACCCACAGTAGGAAAAATCCATGCATCCAAGTTGTAATCTTCATCTTGATCTCCCACAGCATTAATCTGGTCCTTCACAATCCCTTGATTAGTGATACGGGCAGCACGAGCACGACGAACAGCCTTCTGGGACTCTGCAGTGAAACCCAAACCAAACTTGTCAGACTTGTATGGAATATCAGGAAGCTGACCCCAAATAGTACAACCACCTTCATCCACCACAGCTCTAGCATCATTGAGGGAAGCCATTGCCATTGTTGGAGGTTTTCTGGTGACCACAGGAACTTTCTTCACAACAGGAGGAGCTACATAATCATTAACAACCCAAGGAACCACTTCAAATGTCTGACACGGAGTCTCAATGTATTCACCTTCCATTTCCAGATACTTGAAGGTATTGACATAGCTGACAAAGTATTCTTCTTCTCCATAGACAGTAACAACCTTTCCATCCGCCGGATATCTCAACTTTTGGTGCAATGTAGAGGTTACAGCACCTGCCCCATGGATCCAGGGACGACCAAGCAGACAAGAGTATGAAGGACGAATATCCATCACATAAAATGTAGCAGTAAACACTTGGGAGCCAACTTTGATTGGAAGATCAATTTCCCCATGTACTACTCTTCTAGAACCATCAAAAGCCTTCACCACAATGTTACTGGGCTTCAACACAGCATCTTCAGGACTCAGCTTGTTCAGGACTTCCTTAGGCAACACATTCAGAGAGGAACCATTGTCTATCAATATATGTGACAGGGTAGTGCGCCTGCATTCAATTGAGATATGCAAGGCCCTGTTATGATCCCTCTTGGCAGGGGTCAAATCGGCATCAGAAAATCCTAACCCATTGTCATAAGTCAGGTGAGCAACACAGTTCTCAAATTGGTCAACAGAAATTGCGCTGGGTACATGAGCAGTCTTCAAAAACCTGATCAAGGACTTGGCATGAGCCTCAGAACATAACAACAAGGATAGCATAGAAATCTTTGAGGGAGTATGCCCCAACTGATCAACAATGTCATAATCACTCTTGCGAATGATTTTCAATACTTCTTCCATCTGCTTAGAGAGGTCATCCGCAGCTGGCACATCAGTAGATACAGGTTCAATAACAGGACCCTTGCCCCGAGTATCAGTGGTGGAGGTAGCAGCAGGAGTAACTGCATTCTTGGAAATATCTGGAGGAGAGAAGATCTTCCACTACGAGTGATCTTGCTAGATCCAGCAATATTATCAATGTCAACAGGCACATCAGCTACAGGCTCTTGCTTGACACCATGGATGTAAACATCAGACCCATAGTGCCAAGGCACAGCTTTGTCAGACGTATATGGGATAGGACCAGGAGTAGTAATGACCACAGGAGCTATTCTGGCTTCAGCAACAACTTTCACAGGACCTTCAGCAGTAATTTTGATTGGACCCTGATGAGTGATTTTGATAGGTCCCTTTGAAGTGATCCTCACCGGCACTTTGTCAACCATGTCAACTTCTTCAATCTTCCTATCTTGAGTTAGATGATCCACCATACTTTCTACAGACGACAGTCTTCTTTCAAACACTATAGTATACTTATCCATGAGACGCTGAATTCCGTCTTTCAACCTGAAGCACTTCTCTGGATTATACTCACAATAAACACAATCTTCACGACAACCCGGAAAGAACCCAGCTTGCACTAACTTCTTTCTGATGATGGCCAATGGTGTGGTCAATTCATCAACTGAACGGATATGCAGATCTTCCTCAATGGCATTGACAGTCTTCTCGTGATTTGGCATTGGAGCAGTAATCACATTTGGAGTTCCTGGAGGATCAAACTCAATTTCTCCAGCATCAATCATATCTTGAATTTTATTCTTCAAGATCCAGCAGTTATTAGTATCATGTCCCTGACAGTTTGAATGGTATGCACACCGTGCATTGGGATTGTACCTGGGAGAGGTAACATTGGGATTCTGAGGAGCCTCTTTTAAAGTAATAAGTTCAGCCTTCAACAAATGTTGCAATGCCTGAGCCATTGACATGTTGATCTTCGTGAACTGTCTTCTAGCCCTCTGTTGGTTGCCCTGTGGCTGCTCTGTTGGTGCAGGAGTTGGATTTGAAATATGCACTGCACTAACAGACTGATGCCTTCTGTTACGATCAGGCTGACCATTAACAGCATTGGATTCTTTCTTCCCAGTGGGAGGCTTCTTTGCAGCACCTGATGAAGAAATACCCACATGGATCTTACCATTCTTTATACCATTCTCTACTCGCTCTCCTGTCATGATCAACTCAGTGAAGCCAGATGATGAGCTTCCAATGAGATGACTGTAGAACGGACCATTCAGCGTGCACATGAACATATCAACCAATTCCCTGTCAGTCAAAGGGGGTTGAACTCTTCCAGCTAAATCTCTCCATTTCTGAGCATACTCTTTAAAACTCTCTTTGGCACCCATAGACATGCTCTGAAGCTGCATGCGAGTGGGGGCTAAGTCAGCATTGTATTGGTACTGCTTATAGAAAGCTTCAGCAAGATCGTTCCAGTCTCTGATGTTGACACTCTCCAACTGATAGTACCACTCCAGCTGAGCTCCAGATAAGCTCTCTTGAAAGAAATGGATCCACAACTTCTTATCAGCAGTGTGGGGTTGAATTCTTCTGACATAGGACCTCAGATGCAGCTTGGGACAAGAGACCCCATCATAAACAACAAATGTAGGAACCTTAAAACCAATGGGTATGACTACCCCAGATATCAGACTCAAATCCTCAAAATCCAGCCCAGATGACTTCTGCAACTCCATAGCATCCATTCTATCCACCAGCATCTTGAACTTGTCTTCATTAGGCTCATGGTAGTAGTTAGCCTCAGAATCAGAGTCCCCCATTGTATGGTGGAGACTGCCTACCTCTTGCTCAGATTCCTCAGATTCATAGTCTTCAGCTGGTTCCTTGGTCTTGGCAAGACCTTTGAACCTTCTTCCCATATTGATCAACCCAGCAGACCTTCTAGTCTTCTTAGTCTTCTTGGCCAGCAGTGCCTTCAATTCATCCTGCCCCTTGGACAGGTTCAAGATCAGCTCTTGGAACTGTGCATTTTGTGCCTGGAGATCCTTAACTGATTGTTCAAGAGCCATTGCTGAAATAAACAGCGAGAAGATGAGAAACCTGTGCACAATTATAAACCTGTGATGCAATGAAATGATATGGTAATGCATATGCAATGTTTTCAAGGACCGCAGGATTTAAATTTGCTTAGACAAACACGAAAGTAAACTTTTATTAGTAATAACTTTGTTTTGCCTTTTAGGCTTACAAAAAATGAAATGAAATAAGTACAAAAGATGGGGTTTTAAGTCTCCCATGGACGTTTCCTCTTTGTGTTGAGGTATGAATTGAGGTTTCGTTCCTCGTGAAGTAGCTTTGTTAGTTCCAGAATCTTTTCTTGGCTTGCTTTGTAATGAGCCTCGAAAGTATCCCTTTGCTCTTTCAGTTGGATCCATGATCTCTGCAAGTCTTCCTTATCAGTAGGCATGTCTGGGTGAAGGATGGTATAAGTTGTGTCTCCTTCAGCAACAGGTTCCATGGTAACTGGTAGGACGGCAGGATATGGCATCATGAGTGTCTGAGCACGAGATCGTACCCATCTGAGATAAGCCTCCATAGGAATAGTGTACTTAGGCTCCAGTGTCTTGCTGTCAACCCTGTTTACTTTTCCCCAAGCTCGTATGAATCTCTGACGGTAACCCTGAAGATCGTTGTCATAATCAAACACAATGCCCTGAATCAACATGTCATGTGGGCCATCACTTCTGGCTTAACCAAACTGTCGTAAAGCTAGAGAAGGGTTGTAGGTGATGCCTCCTCTTATGCCTAGAAGTGGCACATTGGGGAACTCCCCACAACGGTCAATGATGGTGACATTCTCCATAGATCTGGAGCACCAATGGATATCTGAGTGAGAAAGTGACATGATCCTCTTGGACCATCTGAACCCTTGCTCATTCTTCATTACTGAGCGAGGAAGGTGAGAAATAAACCACCTAGAAAGTAAAGGTATGCAGCACATCAAAGTCCCTCTTCCCCTTGTAGTACGGGTATGTAGAGAATGTAGGATGTCTCCAAGCAATGTAGGCACTGGATTGTGACTCAGGAAAATGTTGATGGCATGAACGTCTATGAACTGATCTGGATTGGGGAACAATACTAAGCCATATATCAGCAAGGCTAAGACTTCCTCAAAAGCATCATAGCTCATGGACTTCAAGAACATTTGAGCCTTATCCATTAGCACCTTGGCAAGAATACCCTTGGCTCCACTTCTCGTTTCTAGAACAATATCAGACTTCTTCAGATGTAGAGCTGCAGCAATAACCTCTGGTTTAAGCTCTTTCTCCAAGCCTGTGAAGGGTCTTTGATCAAGAACAGGTATGCCCAGAAGTTTAGAGAACTCCTCCATGGTTGGAACTAGCTGATAGTCGGGGAATGTGAAGCAGTGGTGCTTAGGGTCAAAGAACTGAAACAGGACACTCATCATGTCTTCATTGAACCCTGAAGTGACTAGATCCAATAGGTGACCATGTTTCTTGATGAACTGGGAGTGATCAGACACTTGAGAAACCAACTCTTTAAGTTTGGGAGGTATCCCCACAAAGTTGATCCTGATAGTGTTTCTACGAGCAGAAGCCATGACCTGCAATAAAGAACAAAGATAAATCCCTTGGTCCTTGAAATGGTTAGGGAAAATGCTATGTTTATGATGCATGATGATGTCATGATGTTATGCTCAATCACAAACATGTGGCACACACAAACAAGTCACACCATAGCCCTAGGTTTAAAGGCTTGCATGAGGTTTAAAGGTAAGTACCCTCCCCTGAAGTTAGATGGTTCCTCCTGTCCTATGAAAGTAACCAGGTTCTAAGGGATCTCAATATCATTGATCCTTCACAAGGGTGGTTGTTCAGTAGGCAACTTACTTGCCAACCAAAACCCTCCAAGTTTAGAATCTCAATGAGCGTAGTATCGAGTGTCAACCAACTTCAGTCTGTACCAAAGCCGGTTACCTCACTACTTTCTAAAAGGCCAAGATGAGTTAACTAGGGTTCTAAAAGTTAGTTAGTGCATTGACAACATATGGCAGCCTCATATTATCCTCAACTTGACTTAAGGAACATAAGCACCAACCAAGAAGTCGCACTAACTATGGCCACCAGATCAACCGTATTGATATACGTCGTACAGTTTCCTTGGTCTATTGCCATTTACCTAAGGTACACTAGATCCGGGTTAGGACCTTTCACACATAAGAGCACCCCAACAAGATAATATAAAGCAAACAAGGCAAACAATTTAAAGTGATCTAATTCCTAAGGGTACCCCTCTTAAATTAAATCCCCAGCAGAGTCGCCAGTTCTGTAACACGGTGGGAGAACTGACTTTTAGTTATGTTGCGGATAGCAAGAGTCGCCACCGACTTTTATTTTATCCAAAAGGAAAGGGTATAAAAGAACAGGAAAAACCTTAAGAGAATATTTTCGGGTCCGGGGGGTAGGTTATGTAAAGGGAAGGTGTTAGCACCCTTTACATCCATGGTTATCCATGGGCTCTTAGTTACTTAGCTCACTTTTGAATTGTTTTTGAAAGTGTAGTGTGTGAATAGAAAAATTTTCATAATAGTTAATAATGATCCATGTACGGATGCGTAAAAAACTTGTTTTTTGAAAATTTGTTTGAAATTGTGAAGAGTTTGAAAAGTTTGAATAGTGAGCAAGTACATAAGAGGAACCTACCCTAAAGTTTAAGTCTTTCTTATTCTTTATCCTTTCATTGGTAAGACTATCCCTACTATTAAGGAGTAGGTAGTCATTACCTTGGATGTATGGGACATGTGAAGGGTCATCTGTGTTTAGGCAACTGTAAGGTGTCTTTAGCAATTCGTAGGGACTATCATCATTATTCGAAGGGACTCGATTCGTAAAGGCAACCATGAGGGACTTGATGATTTTCTTTTTAAAGGGACTTGCTTTATACACCCTGTCGCTCCCGACAAATGAAAATGGATCATATGAAGGTACAGACGCGAACGGTCGGCGAGAGGGAACAGTGAGAACACACAGCCGTGGACTCACTGGAGATGAATAGAGTCGCCAGCTAGGCATTTTTATCCCGGAGGAAAGGCAATGCTGCATAGACCTGGAAAAAGATGGATAAGACGGTTTGCGAACCAGAGAGACTGAGAAAGGGGGTTGGTTACAACCTGGGAAGGTATTAGCACCCAGATTGTCCGTCGTACTCGACGGGATCCACGCTTGAAAGATTTGTGTTTTAAAGGGGTAGTGTCAGTGCAATCTGTGCATAAAGAGCTGGAAAAGGATGTACAGGTGTCAGTGTAAAAGAAGTGTGAAATGTGATATATACAGTGTCAGTGTAGGAACAAAGATGAGATGCTCATGATAATGAGGCTAAAGAATGAAGCTGGAAAGAGGGGGAATGTACAGAGACTTTTGTTCGATAACTGTTAAGTTATGCCTACGTATCCTCTCGTGCAATGAGGAAATCAGAACACCGTAGTTCGACCCAAAGAGACTGAAAGGTGAATTGACTGATGAACTGCTTGCTTGTCTATGCTCAAGTGTATGACCTGTCTGGCTCAGATGCAAACTGTCTTGCATTAGACGGAAGAAGCAAGTTCTCGGTTGTGAGTGAAGATGATGAGAAAAGAATCCCGGAGGAGACGATTATTGTTTGTTTTTGAGTTTTCAGTCTTTTATTGCTTTTTGAAGTTTGTCATAGGATAATGAGCTTAAGTCTAAACCAATGGATTTAGTAAACTCATCACATCTTCCCTCTGATTAGGGGTAATGAGAATACCTTAAGTGTGAAGTCAGATTCTCACACTTAATCACCTTCGGTGTAGGATTAAGATCATTAACCTACTTGTGATTATTTAGATGTTTTTGGTGTTTTTGTTTAGTGTTGAGTAATGAGGTTAAGCCATAATCAAGGATTAAACAGACCCATTACACCATCCTAAAAGAAGGATAATAGATGAGAATGTTTAAGCTGAGGAAAACTCCTCAACTTAATCCATGATTAGGGATTAAACTCATGACAAAACAAAACCTTTATTAAGTGGATTTTATTTAATGATATGATGATGAAGTGAATTTTATGGTTTGTAAGACAACTTGAGGGGGACTTGTCCATTAACACTAGGGTTAGTCCTTCTTAACCACTTAAGGAAGAATTAGAACCCTAATGCAAGGCCCAAGTTACAAGTGTGATGTCTTGATGATTATTAGATGAATTGATTAAGAGATTTAAACACCTTAAGGGTTTAATACTTAGGATTAAAGTTATACACTCCATCCTAAGAGAAGGATGCAGGCATAAGCTTAATCACAAAGTCTTAAAGCCTTTAGGGTTTAGTCCCTGATTATGAGGTGAGAAGAGAAGACTCAAAGAGAGACACAAAGGTAAAACTATGGGGGGACTAATCAAAACCCTAATCATTGTCATGCTTGGTTGTTCCTAAGGTTTGTGAGGTTTTCAAGAACAATCTTCAAAGGAGCCACCAGGAAGCAGATGAACAGGATCAAGAGAAGCAAAGTGACTTGCTTCATTCAAGAAGTCAAGTCACTTGAAGAAAGAAAGTGGGAGGGAGAGGAATGAGCAAGCTCAAACTCAAACACAAACATAAATGCAGCAATGGATGCAAGAGAGATGAAAAGAAAAGTTATGAGAAGTGAAGGCAAATTCACTTCCCAAGTTTACTTACCACCTGAAATGTTAGAAAGAAATGTAATGCAATGCAAGATGAGATGAAATGGTATGGTGCAAAGCAAAACCAGAAGCATGTTGATGATGATTATGATGTTATGAGGTGCTGCAAACATGAGGCAAAGCAATGGGGATGTTCATACAAGATTATGAATGCATATGATGCAAGTTAAGGAGCATGAACAAACATGGAATGTTATGAATCATACAAGACAAATGACATGGCAAATATGTAATGCAATGATCAAACATGCTTTCTATATGTCTTAAGATGTCAGATGAATCATAAACATGCACAAAATGCAAAGACAAGTCATGTTATGCAAGGAAATGCAAGAAGGATGCAAGAGAAAGCCCAAATTAGGGTTCATGAATCAAACATCAAACAAAAATCCAAAACAGAAACAAAACCCTAAGATAAAAAATGGAAAATGGCACCCAAAGAAACCCTAGGCCTATGATGAACCACTGCCCAAAGGGGAACTCTCAACTCTTAACCAAACTCAAGATATGATTTTTCTAAGTTATTAGGGTTTTTTAGGGTTCTTAACAAAACAAATGCCAAACAATTTGAAAATGCAAGAACAATTCATGGCCTTTTTACCCTAGAAACTACATGTTAAACACAAGACAAAGCAAAAAGAATCAATGTCTCAACCTTCACCAATAGGCAGAAATGAATTTTTGAACTTAGGATCAAATTAATGCACAAAATATGATTTAATTCAATGAAAAATTCTTAAAATGCATCAAGATCAAAAAAGAAATTTGGTTTGAAGGTTGGGCAATGTTTCTAAATGTCTTAGAACATTTCATGAATTTTTTTGTAATTTTTAAATACCTAAAAGTATTTTTAATTAATTAATTCCCATTAATCAATTAAAAATAATCTTTTAAATATTTAAAAATACTTTTTTAATGATAAAAAATAAAATAAAAATGTTTTTGGGTCATAAAAATTAATAAAACTTTAGGGAAAAAGTTTCATAATTTTTATGTATTTTTTGCTATTTTAAAATAATTATGCAAGTTAATGAAATAAAATGAAATAAAAATCAAATAAATATGAAAGTAATCAGGAAGGATGGCTGAGATTGAATCTGGAGATGGAGCCATTGACTGCGCGCGCAGATCAAAGGCTGAAATTCAAACGTGGCTAAACATAATTATGAATTAATTAATTGAGATTTAGGGTTTAATGATGAATCTCAGCCACACACACGCGCGCGAAGTCAACAAAGTCCACTGATCCAACGCACGAAATTTAAACTGCCTTAATTACAGGATTAAAACCCTAATTATTTTCAGGTGGCCGGAGAAGACCTCCGGTCGTCTTCTCCGGTGGGAAGTCCACCTGAAAACCTCCAAACTTCCTCAAAACGTATCAAAAATGAAATCTAAGCACACCAAAATGATTCCCATGATCTCCTGAATCAAAACCCTAACCCCAAACAAATTTATTCTTCATCAATCGCATGAATCGAAGGCAAACATTTTTAGGGCAAACCAGTTTCAGAGTCAAATTAAATGTTCAAATCACAACCATTTCAAAAACTAAAAGCACCAGGATGATCAGGACAACACAAAGAACAAGTTTGTAACAAGAAAAACAACTTCTGGAAAAATAAATTTCAGGCTACCTGAGATTCGAAGCTTTCAGTCTAGGAACTTTCTGGCCACCTCTCTTTGTGCAAGCTGCTCCACTTGGTCCCCAGAAGATGTTTGAATGCTCAAATGGAGTTTAAGTTGGCTTGATGATGAGTTTCGAAAGGAACTGCTTCAGCTTGATCAGAAATGGCAATGGTGTTTCTGAAGGTTTCAGGTCATGGTGATGGGTTCTATGTGATCCTGAGGATGGATGGAGAAGGTCTGGAGTGTTTGTTTGTGTGTTTGTGAGCTAGGATGTGAGTTTCGAATGAAACTGCAGAGTGAGGTGAGGAATGGCAATGGAGTGTTCAGGATGTTTCAGGCCTGGTTCTTGGTTGCTGGGTGGTCTATGGAGTGAGGTGAGATGATTGGTGAAGATGGCTTGAGTGTTTGATGGCTGGGCAGAGGGATTCGAAGCAAAATGCAAGGTGGTGAGTTTTTGTGAATGTGTGTGTATGAGATGTTTCAGCCTTGCCTTCTCATATCTTTGGCTTGCCAAGGGATATTGTATTATAATCCTATAGGTCAGATGATGTGACATGGCCTATAGTGATTGGTAAGTTTACTTTATGCAAAATGTCCATTTCTTTGTAAGAGAAAGCATGGCTTGATCTAGGCTTGGTACAAGGCATGGGCTATGCGCAGCAAATTGAGGGGAAAGAGTCAGCTTGGTTCAGCACCCAATGTGACAAGTTGGTGAAGTGTTATGAGTGCTTTTGCAAGTTGTTGCTTTATGGACTTTCATGATAAAAATGCCTTGTTACATGAACTAAACAACATGTGATCTTGGTTCAAACTTGATTTTTAGGACTTAGAGAATGCTTATGTGCTGATTTGATACCAATTAGAAGTTGCAATTTGACTTAACACATGATTTTGCAATTTTCACACTTGGTGCATATCTTGAAAATGAGTGATTTTTGCCAACTTTGCATTGCCATAACTTTTGATCCAAGAAGAGTTTGATCATGTTCTTGTACTTTTTGAAAAGGGAAAGATGAGATCTACAACTTTCATGACCAAAGTTTTTCCATTTGAAGTATTTTTGGATCATGAATCATGGCTTGAAAAATGACCTAAAATGATGCATTCTTGAAAAGTCAACTATGCCCAAAAAGTCAACATTTGCAAAAACCCTAAATTCTTGATTTTTATGAACTTCAACCTTCTTCCATGATCAAATAAAGATCATATACACTCAAAATGATGAAGATCACCCATTGGTTGGGTCGTTGGGGGCCTCAGATGCCCTGATTTTGCACTGACTTGTCTGAAAAGTCAACTCTTGATCAGATGACTTCCCCATGGAATTTCTTCAAGCAAATTGATGTGCATACTCCCTATACCATATAGAGATCAATGGAAACAAGAATGACCAAAAAATTTGGAGTTATGGCCTCTGACACCAAAACCCTAATTTTCAGTCAACTGTGCAGTCAAACCTGGCTCTGCATCCACTCAAACCCTAGTTCTTGTGATTCCTCTGCATTTTTGACTTTGAGAAGATGGAATATGATATAAGAACACACATGGACCACTTTGAGTTGATTGGTTGCCTTTGGAATGGCTCAAGATGCTTTGGGATTGCTCAGATCACAAACCCTAGGTGCAGATGCCTTGAAAGCTATGCAGTGAATCAAAATGAGATATGAGGTGATATGATTGTGTTTATGCATATGAGAATGATCACAAGCCATGGTGTGAATGAGTGAGGGCAAATTTGGGGTGTTTACAGCTGCCCCTATTCAAACATGAGTTAGCTGTGCAGGGTGTAAGCGACGGCTTAACAGGCCAAACAAGATAACTTGTGGTTGAATACCAAAGACAGTCCAAAATTTGCACTCACAGAATGAAGAAGAAAAGGGATATAGATTGTAAAAGCAAATAAAGTATATTGTAAAGTGTAGGCGACGGAGGACGACCGTCGAGCAGAGGAAGACTGCTGGGTAAAGTGGTATGTGAAGCAAAGCGATGACGGGGACGGCCGACATGCTGGTAAAGTGCAGGAAATAAAGCGATGACGGGGACGGCCGACATGCTGGGGATAAAAAGTAAAGCTAAGACGGGGACGGCCGACTAGCTGGGGAAGAACAAGTAAAGCTAAGACGGGGACGGCCGACTAGCTGGGGAAAAACAAGTAAAGCTAAGACGGGGACGGCCGACTAGCTGGGGAAAAACAAGTAAAGCTAAGACGGGGACGGCCGACTAGCTGGGGAAAAACAAGTAAAGCTAAGACGGGGACGGCCGACTAGCTGGGGAAAAACAAGTAAAGCTAAGACGGGGACGGCCGACTAGCTGGGGAAAATAGGATATTATGATGGGGACGGCCATCAAGATAAAGCTGCAAAGTTCTCTGGGGATTAATGAAACATGACGGGGACGACCATCAAGTTCATAAAGGTCAAGTAACCAACGATGGGGACGACCATCGGGTTAGAAGGAGAAGGGACCACGACGGGGACGGCCATCGGGTTAAAAGGAAAAGGGACCACGACGGGGACGGCCATCGGGTTAAAGAATAAATGAAATAAACAGCTGATGGGGTACGGCCATCAAAGGTGAAGGACGATCACCTAGCAGGGGACGGCTGCTCTGTTGGGGAATAAAAGAAAAATGATGGGGACGGCCATCAAAGGTGGAGGACGACCACCCGGCAGGGTACGGCTGCCGAAAATATCAACGATGGGGACGGCCATCGGATAGCAAAGGTCAACGATGGGGACGGCCATCGGACGAGCATGATGGAAGACGACCATCAAGAAGTGGAGGACGACCACTCAGCAGGGGACGGCTGCTCTCGGGGTTTATCATAACACAGGACGAGTGTTAGATAACCAAAATCGACAATGGGGACGGCCATTGGATAAAGTGATGAAGGACGATCATCAAAAGGTGGAGGACGACCACCTAGCAGGGGACGGCTGCTAAAAATCAACGATGGGGACGGCCATCGGACGAGCATGATGGAGGACGACCATCAAGAAGTGGAGGACGACCACTCAGCAGGGTACGGCTGCTCTCAAAGGTATCATAACACAGGACGAGTGTTAGATAAAAAGAAAATTTGTTGGTGATCTACTGGGGAGATAGTAAACACGGACGAGCGTTTACATCCAAGAAACAAAAGGTATAAGTGTTTGGTATCGTGTACAGATTAAAAATGCGGACGAGCATCCTTAAGACTATGATACGGACGAGTATCATGTAGAAACAAACTGACACATGTTCAGAGATGATGATACGGACGAGTATCAACTGGTTAACAAAGAACACGGATGAGTGTTGCATCTGAAAGGATCCTTTCGGGGAATAATAGACACGGACGAGTATCTATATTCAAGAAGACATAAGTGTTTGACACGGTGTATGGATTAAAGATGCGGACGAGCATCCTTAAGACTGTGATACGGACGAGTATCATGTAGAAACAAACACTAGACGCAATGTTCTGAGATGATGGTACGGACGAGTACCAACTGGTTAACAAAGAACAAGGGCTACTGTCGAATCTGCGGGGATATGAGTGATGATGTATACAAGATACGGACGAGTATCTGTATAAGTGTACCAATGGGTAGTGAGTACTGTTTTGTATAGATGAGTGTTTATCTGCTGGGGAGAGTGACACGGACGAGTGTCAAGAGAGAAAAGAGTATAATATTAACAAGTATATGGGTGATGAAAGTGTAAGCGACTGCGCCGAGGATATGACACGGACGGGTGTCAGGAAAGTGTATATAGGTATATGTGAGTGCAAAGAGGATGTCTTTGGCTTTCTGTTGGGGATATGACACGGACGGGTGTCCTGAAGTGTCTGTAATACGGGTGATCTTGTTTGTAAAGGGTGTTCAGGCGACCTGTTTGGGGAAGGATGACACGGACGGGTGCCAAAAGGTGTATATACCGGTGTTTGTGATTTGAGAGGCAGCTGCTTTTGCTGGGGACTCTGGTGGGGATTTTGTATATCATGATGATGAACGGTTTATTATTCACAAGTGTTAATTCGTAACATGGCTTATGATTATGCTATGCGTTTGATTTTTGCCGTAACGATCCGTATTAGACGGAATGCTACGCTCTGGGGGATAGTATGATGCAAATGCCATGATTATGCAAAGGGGCACGGATCCGGGATTCGGATCCCATTGCTGCGAAGATCTCTGGATGATCTGCTTGAAGTGAACATCCCAGCTGGGGATGAGATCATTGGTAGATCTAGTGACGTATCTGTTTGGGGGATATAGGTCACTGATTGACATAACCTTATAATATGGGACCCAGCTGGGGTTTGCAGAAGCTTCTGTACTCTGTTGTGATTTCTTTATGCGTTGCTCTTCTGAATAGAGGCTGGGGATTCTGTGGGGAGATGATTCCCTTGACTTCTGCATTCTGCTGAGGAAGAATGGCAACTCGGCTGGGGAATTGTGAGAGGCAACTCAGCTGGGGAGAGCAACAAGAGGCAACTCAGCTGGGGATAGATCATTTCGGATGCTGAGATTGAGTGCATGTTGATTTGGCAACTTCGCTGGGGAAATGGGAGGCAACTCAGCTGGGGAGAGCAACAAGAGGCAACTCAGCTGGGGAAATGGACACCTCCCAGTGCCATGTGAGTTGATAATGATTCGCCAGCTTGCCGAAACGTAACTTGCATGCCCCAGGTTGCGTTCTGGATACCTGCAAACCTGCAAAGGTAAGGAAACGTACAAAAGGTCCCGAGGTATCCCTTACCGGATTCCGTCATAGGAGTTAAGTACTTTCGAGAATAATCACATTCCCTGTAAGCATGTGTTTTTACTTTTTAGAGAAAGGCATCTGTACTTATGCAATTGTATTTTTAGAGATATCAGACAACTCTTTGCAAAACATAAATGTAAAAACGAAACGTGACCGAAAATCTGATTTTATTAATTCATGTGCCCTGAATTGGCAAGATACAGTCAAGGAAACATATCTCCTGAAATGAAGAGACTGTTACAAATTGAGAAACAAAATGCTGGCAGTGTTGGCGACGCTTTGAGGAGCTTCCTCTTCTGCTATGACTCGTATGACAATGACGTTCTTCTCGTCTTGCTTTCTGGAGAGAGTTGATTCTGATTGATGATTGATCCTTTGAAACTTACCAAGTTGCAAGTGATACAGACGAATTCAGAATGCAGTTGTTCGCTTATTCCCTTATTTTGCATGGATCGCCCTTTCGGGTTTTCAATCCATCGGGATACCCATTTTTGCCTGAGCTGTCCAATGCGGCTTTTCAACTCAGCGGGTGTACATTTTTTTGTTTATTTTCCCTTACTTTTGCCCGAGTCTTTTATTCTGTTTTTGACTCGCCGGGATGCCCTATTTTTGCCTGGACTTACATTCTGTTTTTATGTCCAGCGGGTCATTTTATGCGAAGTATTTTTTAACTGCATCTGAATTCACAGGGGACGGGAAATCTTCACCATCCATGGTGCTGAGCACCAGTGCTCCACCAGAGAAAACTTTCTTTACAACAAATGGTCCTTCATAATTTGGCGTCCATTTGCCCCTGTGGTCTGTATGAGGAGGGAGGATTCTTTTCAAAACAAGATCCCCTACTTGGTACTCTCGGTGCCTGACTTTCTGGTCGAAGGCCTTCTTCATTCTCTTTTGATATAACTGCCCGTGGCAGATTGCAGCCAATCTTTTCTCTTCGATCAGACTCAGTTGTTCGTATCGGGACCGAACCCATTCTGCTTCACTCAGTTTAACATCCATTAATACCCGTAACGAGGGTAGTTCAACTTCAACAGGTAGGACTGCCTCCATACCATATACAAGCTGATACGGTGTTGCCCCAGTGGATGTTCTGATTGATGTGCGATACCCATGCAAGGCAAATGGTAGCATTTCATGCCAGTCTTTGTATGTGATTACCATCTTCTGCACAATCTTCTTAATATTCTTATTTGCTGCCTCAACAACGCCATTCATCTTTGGCCTGTAAGGAGAAGAATTGTGATGTTGGATCTTGAAGTCCCGGCATAATTCAGCCATCATTTTGTTGTTTAAGTTGGAACCATTATCAGTAATGATTCGCTCGGGAACTCCATATCGACAGATGATATCTCTTTTCAGAAATCTGGCTACCACTTGTCTTGTAACATTTGCATATGAGGCTGCTTCAACCCACTTGGTGAAATAGTCAATGGCGACCAGGATAAATCTGTGACCATTTGAAGCAGTTGGCTCAATCTTGCCAATCATATCGATGCCCCACATAGCAAAGGGCCATGGTGAAGACATGATGTTCAAAGGATTGGGAGGCACATGCACCTTGTCTGCGTAGATCTGGCATTTGTGACATTTTCTGGCATAGGCACAACAGTCTGCATCCATCGTGATCCAGTAATAGCCTGATCTTAACAACTTCTTAGCCATTGCATGTCCTCCAGCATGGGTACCAAAAGAGCCTTCGTGCACTTCATGCATCAACAGATCTGCTTCTGTCTTGCCAACACATCTGAGGAGTACCATGTCAAAGTTCCTTTTGTATAAAGACCCATCAGTGTTCAGAAAGAAGCTACCAGCAAGCCTTCTCAAAGTCTTCTTATCATTGGGAGATGCCCCAGGTGGGTATGTTTGATCCTCCAAGAAGCTTTTAATGTCATGAAACCAAGGCTTATCGTCTTTGACAACTTCTGCTGCAAACACATATGCTGGTCTATCGAGTCTAGACACTGAGATCTGGGGTACAAAATTAGCAGCTTGAACTTTGATCATGGATGAAATGGTAGCAAGAGCATCTGCAAACTGATTCTCGTCTCGAGGGATATACTCAAGCTTGACTGTTGTGAAGAAAGTCAATAACCTTCTTGTATAATCCCTGTAAGGTATCAGATGATCTTGGTGGGTGTACCATTTTCCGTTGGTCTGATTAACTACCAGAGCTGAATCTCCGAATACAGTCAATGTTTTGATCCTGAGGTCAATGGCTTCCTCAAGACCCATAATGCAAGCTTCGTATTCAGCTTCGTTGTTAGTGCAGTTGAAAGTGAGTTTTGCCGAGAAAGGCATGTGAACTCCTTTAGGTGTAATGAGTACTGCACCAACACCACGGCCATTCATGTTAACAGCCCCATCAAACATCATAGTCCATTCTTCCTCTGGGTCAGGCCCTTCAGCGTGAATAGGCTCTTCATGATCTTTTGCTTTAATGAACATGATGTCTTCATCAGGGAAGTCAAACCTCATTGGCTGGTAATCATCAATGGGTTGCTCAGCGAGATATTCAGATAGTACACTGCCCTTGATGGCTTTCTGAGAGGTGTACTGTATGTCGTATTCTGTGAGAATCATCTGCCATCTTGCAACCCGTCCGGTAAGAGCTGGCTTCTCGAAAATGTACTTAACTGGATCCATTTTTGAGATTAATAAGGTAGTGTGGGTCAACATATACTGTCTTAGTCGGCGAGCAGCCCACGCTAAAGCACAACAAGTTTTCTCGAGCAGTGAATAACGTTGTTCACAGTCGGTAAACTTTTTGCTTAGGTAGTATATTGCATACTCTTTTCGACCAGACTCGTCATGCTGGCCCAGCACACACCCCATTGACTCTTCTAATACTGTCAAGTACATAATCAGAGGTCTTCCTTCAACTGGCGGCATGAGGATTGGAGGTTCTTGCAGATATTCTTTGATCTTGTCAAAAGCCTTCTGGCAATCTTCGTTCCACCTGACCGTTTGTTCCTTTCTTAACAGCTTGAACAAGGGTTCACAGGTTGCTGTAAGGTGAGATATGAACCGCGAGATGTAGTTCAATCGACCTAAGAACCCTCGAACTTCTTTCTCAGTTTTCGGTGCAGGCATTTCCTGAATAGCTTTGACTTTATCCGGGTCAACTTCAATCCCTTTCTCGCTTACAATAAAGCCCAGCAGTTTACCGGATCGCACCCCGAATGTGCATTTGTTGGGGTTCAACTTTAGTTGGTACTTCCTCAGACGCTTGAACAACTTCAGCAGATTCACCAGGTGATCTTCTTCTGTAAGGGACTTGGCAATCATATCATCCACATAACACTCGATTTCCTTATGGATCATATCGTGGAATAATGTCACCATAGCCCGTTGATATGTTGCACCGGCATTTTTGAGCCCAAATGGCATTACCTTGTAGCAGAACGTGCCCCAGGGTGTGATGAATGTTGTCTTCTCCATGTCTTCAGGTGACATCTTGATCTGATTATATCCTGAAAATCCATCCATGAAGGAGAATACCGAGAACTGAGCCGTGTTATCCACCAATACATCAATGTGAGGTAATGGGAAGTCATCTTTCGGACTGGCTCTGTTCAGATCCCGGTAGTCAACACACATTCTTACTTTGCCGTCTTTCTTAGGCACAGGTACTATGTTAGCAACCCACGGCGGATAGCTAGTCACAGCAAGGAACCCGGCGTCCCATTGCTTTTGTACCTCTTCTTTGATTTTCATAGCCATGTCTGGGCGAGTTCGGCGCAACTTCTGTTTGACCGGTGGGCATTCTTCCCTCAAAGGCAGCTTGTGCACGACTATATCGGTGTCCAACCCTGGCATGTCTTGATACGACCAAGCAAACACGTCAACATACTCTTGAAGCAGATCTATCAGCTGTCTCTTCACTGAGTCTTGCAGGCAGGCCCCGATTTTAACCTCTTTCACGTCTTCGTCAGTACCAAGATTAATCACTTCAATCTCCTCCTGATGAGGAGCAATAACCTTTTCCTCCTGTCTCAACAACCTGGCTAGCTCTTCAGGAAGCTCATATTCTTTATCAATCCCTTCATCAGCTTGATTGATCGGATTGTCAAAGTCATACGATGTCATAGCCGTGCTGTTGTCGGTGCTGTCAGGAAGGCACTCTCTGCAAGGGTTAAGTTTGTTCATTTTAGTGATTGATTTTAATCTTGCTTTAGAAAAAGTGAAATGAAGTTATCATTTTGAAAACACCGCCATTTATTTTTGTACAAAAAGAAAAATGGAAAAACAGTGAGCAGAAAAGAAAAAGACTTGTTTGCAAAAAGATGTCTGATATTTCATTAATTTAATCTTGTTTGCACAAAAGTACAGATGGCCCTGATTACAAAATGAGTCTTGCCATCTTGGGCAAGATGCAAGACTTTGATGCATGCTATAAAAATGCAGGAAATAATAATTACTCTGCGTGAGTAACTCTTATAATTTCCTGGGAAGACCAGTTCGAGACATTGCTCCCCGGGATCTTTGGACGAATCCAGCTTTCCAGGTTGCGTTCCTCTTCCAGCTCGTCTTCCAGACAGTTGATAGCATCGGGGGTGAGCATCCCCCCACTGACAAAACCAGGCTCTGCAGCCGCTGCTTGATCTTGTTGAGTTGGTTTGTAACCCAACCCAAATTTGTCCTTCTTCTCCTCCACAGCTAAGACCTTGCCCCAGCCTAGGGCAGTTCCTTCTTCAACAACCTTCCGGGCTTGTTGGTAAGATGACATGGAAATACCAGATACAGCAGATGCTTCATTGACATTCAAGGCTTCAAACCCCTGGCTCATTGTTTCATGGATCTCTCCATCCATTTCAATGTATTTGTAAGTAGCCAGATGGCTAACGAAAATATCCTCTTCCCCACAGATCGTGACAACTTGGCCTTCCCACTCAAATTTTAGCTTTTGGTGAAGGGTAGACGTTATTGCGCCGGCGGCGTGAATCCAGGGTCTACCCAACAAACAGCTGTAGGCGGGCTGAATGTCCATCACATAAAAGATAGTTTTAAAGGTCTGTGGGCCAATTGTCACAGGCAGCTCAATCTCTCCCAGAACCGATCTCTTAGAACCATCAAAGGCTCTTACTACCAGGTTGTTGGGTCTCAATGCCAATCCATCATATTCAAGCTTCACCAGAGCCTTCTTTGGTAAGACATTCAGGGAAGAACCTGTGTCCACCAGCACATGAGAAAGGACAGCTCCTTTGCATTCCAGGGTTATGTGCAAGGCTTTGTTGTGGTTGCGGCCATCCGCTGTCAGGTCAGAATTGGTAAACCCTAGCCCGTTGCTGGCAGTAACATTTCCAACCACGGTTTCCAATTGGTTGACAGTGATCTCCTCAGGCACGTAAGCTGCGTGCAGGACTTTGAGTAGTGCATTCCGATGGGCTTCGGAGCACATAAGCAGTGAAAGGATAGAGATTTTGGATGGCGTCTGGTGAAGCTGATCCACAATTTTATAATCACTCTTTTTGATGATTCGCATAAACTCATCAACTTCCTGATCAAATGGAGTCTTCAGGGCTTCTTTGGCAGCTGGATCTTCCTGCACCGGGCCTTTACCCTTTGCCTTGGCAGCAGCTTCTGCTTCGGCAGTGGGTCTTTGAACTTGTGAAGCGAAGAGACGTCCGCTTCGGGTGAAGCCTCCGCCTCCCCCCACATTATCTACTTGTGGTGCAGGTGCTGATGTTTCCAGAGTGATTCTTTTTCCTTCGCAATACAAGTCAGAGCCATAGTGCCAGGGGATGGCCCTATTGCTTTCATATGGTACTGGTCCAGGCACCGTGACAGTGACCGGACTGATTGCTGCTGCTGAAGGGACTGTGATTGTTTGTGGATCATAAAAGATTGTAACTGGTGCTCTGGCGGGAGCAGCACCTTCTGAATGGTAGGCGGAATTATTTTCAGGATCGTAGAATATGGTAACAGTAGAGACATCTTCATGATTGATTGCTGGTGTTGTAGGAGGTGTTGTTGGAAGGACTGTCGTTGTTGTTGACGGAGATTCGAAATGGAATGAAGCTGAAGTTGTAGCAGGAGAAATTGTTGAAAACTGATCATTTGGAAGGACAGGTGAAGTACTTGTTGATGGTGCTGACGAATTGTCGGGAACAATAGTTGCTGCAGTTGTAGGAGGGTCTGAAACCGTTGTTGATGAAGTTGCCGGATTTGTCGGAAATGATGTAGTGATCTGGAGTAGGCCACTCCGAATAAGGCTGTCAATGCCATTTCTCAAGTCCTCACACCCATTCCATGAAATATTGCAATAGGGACACCCTAGTTCACACCCCGGAAATATTTGGTTTTCACGGAGTTGAGCTTTGATTTCCACCAATGGTGTCCTGATTTGATCCACACTGGTTATTAAATAAGACAGTTGGTCTTCTTCAATAGCATTAATTCGGGGACCACCATGGTTTGGCATTGGGTTTTTATTGACATTGGGCGGAGGTGCAAAATTCAGAGCCTTGGAGTCTACCAAGTCTTGTACCTTCATATGCAGAGCCCTGCATTTTTCTGTACTGTGACCAGGTGCGTTCGAATGAAAAGCACACCTAGCATTGGAGTCATAGTTTCTTGGTAGACTGTTGGGATCCGGAGGTGCCAACGTTCTTAGCTCAACTAGGTTGAGTTTCAGAAGTTGTGGCAGCAAGGCAGCATACGGCATTGGGATCGGGTCGATCACTCGGTTAGCTTGAGATGGCCTCTGCTGGAATGGCCTCTGTTGATTGTTGTTGTTGGAGTTGTTGTTGTTGTAGTTTCTTGGAGGATACTGATTCTGATGATACTGAGGTTGTTGTTGGAAGTTTTGTTGAGGAGGTTGATAGACTGGCTGAGGATGAGCTGGAGCAGGGATGGTGACTGCTGCTATTGACCTCTGAGCATATTGGGGCCTACCCCTGTTGGTGTGAATGGCATTGGTCTCGCCAGTTCTTCTCGGGCCTGCAAAAGGCTTTCTTGTACCACTGGACGAACTAGCACCATTATCAGAAATTTTACCCATTTTCAATAGGCTTTCAATTCTCTCCCCGGCTATGACGACATCTGCAAAGCTGGTGGAGGAGAAGGCAGCTAGCCTATCAATATAGGTTCCCTGAAGGGTGTTCATGAACATATCAGCCATTTCCCGTTCTGACATAGGTGGCTGGACAGCAGCAGCAAGCTGTCTCCATCTTTGAGCATATTCTCTGAAGCTCTCTCTAGATGATTGCGACATCCCCATCAGGAGGGTCCTATTGGGTGCCATATCCAGATTATACTGATACTGTCTGATGAAGGCCTCTGCCAGGTCCTTCCAGCATCTTACAGTTGCCCTTGTCAAATGGGAATACCATTCCCTAGAAGCTCCAGTCAAGCTATCTTCGAAGTAGAACATCCAAAGTTTCTCATCCATTGTATAGGCCTTCAGCCTTCCCAGAAATGATTGCAAATGAGTCCGGGGGCATGAAGTCCCATTATACTTTTCGAAACAAGGAGGTTTGAACTTATGGGGGATCCTGACCCCTTCTACCAAACCCATGTCCATGACGTCGAACCCCAAAGAATTTTGAGATTCTAAGGACCTCAACTTCTCGGCTATCTCCTCCAATCGTCTATCATACGTTTCCTCTCCAGCACCCATTACTGTAAATTGGTCCTCCTGAGGATCTTCTTGAAGTACTCTGGCTGCAGTGGCTGTTCCTTGAATGTTCGCAGGAATATTGATCTCAGGATGTAGATGTGGGCCAAACACAGGGGGGTTAACATGTGGTTGCACCCTTTCATTGTTACTTGTGCCAGCAGTCCCCACATGGGGCTCATCTTGATTCCTCCCTTCTACCAAAGTTCTGAGCCTCTCCTGGCTTTGAGCTAGATTGTTCATCACTTCCATGAACTGGGTTATCTGGGTTCTCATCTCCAGTCTTTCGTTTGCCATCTGGTTTCTGACCTCCGTAAGGTCTTGTTGCATCTGATCCATCTGAATTCCCGGAAGGTTGTTTCTAGTTGGGTACCTGTGTGGCCTGTTGAGAGGAAATACCCGGCGGCGAGCAATAATTCCTGAATATCACAACAGAGGTTAGTAACAACAAAACAAAAACCTACAAAACAAACAAAAGGGTTAGCATGCAATGCAGTTATGCTTATTTGTTCTCAAGGTATCCGGTTCGGCTTTCAGTTTTGACCCTTCCAGACCCTTGAAGATGCTGCTGTTGAAGTTGCTTTTGATGTGAACCCAGATAGAAACCAACACAAATATATTACAAAGGTGAAATAATACAATTTGTTCATTTTACAACACAAACCCTCAAAGGGGCCAAAATACATCACAAAAAGCAAAAGTACATGGAAAAGGAACAACAACAAGCAAATGATCAATCTCCAAGGCCAAACTCATCCTCACGAACTTCCTTGAGAAGTGCTTCGGTCACAGGATCAGCCGGATGCTCCGTGAGATTTCTGATGAGAAGGTTTCTTGCTGCAACAGCTGCAGTCAACTTCCTGCCCTGACTTTGGCCCTTAGACCTCTTCACTCCTGCTTTGATTTTCAGCTCTGATATTTCCTCCTGGGCTGCTGCCAGGGCTTTTTCTATCTGCTCCATCTTGTCTTGAACTCTCTTGTCTTCTAGAGTACGAGCCTCAGTGATCCTGACCCACCGGGCTTGACTCTCCTTCAAATACAAGTCTGTTCTTGCTCTTTGGAACTGGGCTTCTTTACAAGCATTCTTCAGAATCTGTTCACCAGCCTTAGACTTGTTGATGTAATCTCCAGACTTCTCAATCTTAGTCAAGTGTTCTACTCTCAACTTTTCCAGTCTCTCAATCTCCCTCACACCTTCACTCCTCTCCCTGAGGGTCTTCTGCAAGGCTTGGGTTAACTTCTCATTTCTTTCCTTCAAGCTCTCAAACTCCTCCAAACTGATAGTGGCAGGGGGTGGTGCTGAAGATGACTCAGGCATGTCTTCTATGGTAAAGGGCATTCCAGAGAATTGGGCCCTAGCATGGGACCACTCATAATATTGGACTGATGCCACATTATTGCACTTCCCCAGAATGGTGATTCCCTTGGTTTGAACATGATCCCAGGCCCAGGCAGCCTGCCTAACAACAGCCAAACTAATCTTGTTCTCACAGTAGAGGGTCTCAACCAAATCCTGTACCCTAGGAGTGTGGACCAGTGCATAGCCCAATTGTCTCCTGAACAGCAGAGGGTTGTAGTTGATACTTCCCTTAACTCCTATCAAAGGCACATTGGGAAAGTGCCCACAGCTGGTGATCATATCTCTGCCCTTGGTGCTCTGAGTACACCATCTGATATCTGCTGAAGTGAGAGTAGTGAGCCTCTTAGCCCAGTTGCTTTGCTGATGAGGATTGAGAAACGCATCTGTCCTGGGTAGATGCCTGAGAAGCCAAGCATGAAATAATGGAGCACAAATCCTCACTAATCTTCCCCTCTGCTTCTCATTTCTCTGATGTACTGAGTAATAGAGATCACCCAGTAAAGTTGGCACAGGGTTCTTCAGGATGAACAAGTGGATTGCATTCTTGCTGATGAATCGAGGCTCATCTGCAAACAACACAACTCCATATACACTTAAGGCCAACAAAGCACAAACAACTTTCCACTCCCCCAAGGTGGCCTTCAGACTAGCTTGAGAAATCAGGAAGTCAAGATGAAAACCAGGGATCCCAGCTTTAGAGGTCATATGCTGCTCAATCAAAGCAGGTTCCAGGTGCAAAGCTTTTGCTATCTCTCCATTGCTGGGAAAGACCATTTCAGGGTTAAAAGGGATTTCTCTCCTGATAGGTAGACCAACCAAAGATGAGTATTCTTCCAAAAGAGGACCCAACTGAAAGTCTTGAAAGGTGAAACATCTCAATGGGGGGTCATAGAACTGAATGCAGGTGTGGATCAGGCTTCTCTGAGATGGGTCCAGATCCATGACCAAGTCAAGTATATCCCCATAATGCTCCCTGAATAAAGGTGTGTGATCTGGGGTGATCAGGGTCTGGATCCTCCTGATGTCTGATAAGTCTGGTTGGAAGAAATGATAGGTGATGTTGCTTTTCTTTGGAGCCATGATGCTGAAGACTGAGTAGAATAAGTGTTGATGAAGATGCTGAGGAGTGGGCCACTGGCTGGCTAGTGCAAGTAACTGAAGTATGTGGCTGACAAACTGAAGCAAGTGCTGGTGGAGACAGGTCAAAACTGCAGATGGGGTCAAAACTGAAACCAAAGGTGAAGGTGGATACCCTGAAACACAAATAAGCAAATGTTAATATGATGCAATGGGTATGTATGCAAATGAAATGCAAGGGTTTGTGACTGAGCTGGATCTGATTAACTGCCTTGGTATAGATCCATGTGTGTTCAAGAATTCCAGATGGAGGTCTATAAATCCAGTAACCAGGGTAGGGGGACTCAAATAAAGAGTCACATGTCCAGGGTTTCAGAATCACAAGAACTGTCCAACATGGAGTACACTTAACAAAGTCAAAGTAACAGGGTATTCTGAGGTCAAGGTACCTGCAAACCTGTAAACAGCCCAACCCCCTCACAGGTGGTGTTCTAAAACAAGGATCCTCAGACTTGGATCAGTTATGAGAAGTGTAAACACTTCTAACCCGGAGGTACAGTGTTTACAATAACCATAAAAGTTCCTCCTCTAATTCACCTCAGTTTCTGAAGGTCAATACTAAAAGGTCATCCAGACTTAGCAGGCTTCCCAGATAGCCCTAGCATTGCAGGAAATCTGCAACACAGAGTTCTCAAGAAGAAACCCATATCTGAACCGTGTTTCATATTCCCGCACCAGACCGAAATGGAATGGGAAAGAATATGATTCACTCTAGCCTAGGTGTCACTCAGGTCCCAGGTATAGGACCTTAACTCTCAATGAATCACCCACCCACCAAAACAAGAAACCAGATCCAGCCAGCAACAATGACAGTATGATATAAATAAATGCAATAAAGAAAGCAGTAAAGTAACTGTACATAAAGCAATAAACAAAAATAAATACAAGCACAAACAAGCACATAACACCCCAGTAAACACAAATCAAACAAGCGCTAGGAGGAACCCACAAAAAGAACCAGAAGCCCTGGTTGCAGTATAAGGTTCCCCAGCAGAGTCGCCAAGCTGTCGCTCCCGACAAATGAAAATGGATCATATGAAGGTACAGACGCGAACGGTCGGCGAGAGGGAACAGTGAGAACACACAGCCGTGGACTCACTGGAGATGAATAGAGTCGCCAGCTAGGCATTTTTATCCCGGAGGAAAGGCAATGCTGCATAGACCTGGAAAAAGATGGATAAGACGGTTTGCGAACCAGAGAGACTGAGAAAGGGGGTTGGTTACAACCTGGGAAGGTATTAGCACCCAGATTGTCCGTCGTACTCGACGGGATCCACGCTTGAAAGATTTGTGTTTTAAAGGGGTAGTGTCAGTGCAATCTGTGCATAAAGAGCTGGAAAAGGATGTACAGGTGTCAGTGTAAAAGAAGTGTGAAATGTGATATATACAGTGTCAGTGTAGGAACAAAGATGAGATGCTCATGATAATGAGGCTAAAGAATGAAGCTGGAAAGAGGGGGAATGTACAGAGACTTTTGTTCGATAACTGTTAAGTTATGCCTACGTATCCTCTCGTGCAATGAGGAAATCAGAACACCGTAGTTCGACCCAAAGAGACTGAAAGGTGAATTGACTGATGAACTGCTTGCTTGTCTATGCTCAAGTGTATGACCTGTCTGGCTCAGATGCAAACTGTCTTGCATTAGACGGAAGAAGCAAGTTCTCGGTTGTGAGTGAAGATGATGAGAAAAGAATCCCGGAGGAGACGATTATTGTTTGTTTTTGAGTTTTCAGTCTTTTATTGCTTTTTGAAGTTTGTCATAGGATAATGAGCTTAAGTCTAAACCAATGGATTTAGTAAACTCATCACATCTTCCCTCTGATTAGGGGTAATGAGAATACCTTAAGTGTGAAGTCAGATTCTCACACTTAATCACCTTCGGTGTAGGATTAAGATCATTAACCTACTTGTGATTATTTAGATGTTTTTGGTGTTTTTGTTTAGTGTTGAGTAATGAGGTTAAGCCATAATCAAGGATTAAACAGACCCATTACACCATCCTAAAAGAAGGATAATAGATGAGAATGTTTAAGCTGAGGAAAACTCCTCAACTTAATCCATGATTAGGGATTAAACTCATGACAAAACAAAACCTTTATTAAGTGGATTTTATTTAATGATATGATGATGAAGTGAATTTTATGGTTTGTAAGACAACTTGAGGGGGACTTGTCCATTAACACTAGGGTTAGTCCTTCTTAACCACTTAAGGAAGAATTAGAACCCTAATGCAAGGCCCAAGTTACAAGTGTGATGTCTTGATGATTATTAGATGAATTGATTAAGAGATTTAAACACCTTAAGGGTTTAATACTTAGGATTAAAGTTATACACTCCATCCTAAGAGAAGGATGCAGGCATAAGCTTAATCACAAAGTCTTAAAGCCTTTAGGGTTTAGTCCCTGATTATGAGGTGAGAAGAGAAGACTCAAAGAGAGACACAAAGGTAAAACTATGGGGGGACTAATCAAAACCCTAATCATTGTCATGCTTGGTTGTTCCTAAGGTTTGTGAGGTTTTCAAGAACAATCTTCAAAGGAGCCACCAGGAAGCAGATGAACAGGATCAAGAGAAGCAAAGTGACTTGCTTCATTCAAGAAGTCAAGTCACTTGAAGAAAGAAAGTGGGAGGGAGAGGAATGAGCAAGCTCAAACTCAAACACAAACATAAATGCAGCAATGGATGCAAGAGAGATGAAAAGAAAAGTTATGAGAAGTGAAGGCAAATTCACTTCCCAAGTTTACTTACCACCTGAAATGTTAGAAAGAAATGCAATGCAATGCAAGATGAGATGAAATGGTATGGTGCAAAGCAAAACCAGAAGCATGTTGATGATGATTATGATGTTATGAGGTGCTGCAAACATGAGGCAAAGCAATGGGGATGTTCATACAAGATTATGAATGCATATGATGCAAGTTAAGGAGCATGAACAAACATGGAATGTTATGAATCATACAAGACAAATGACATGGCAAATATGTAATGCAATGATCAAACATGCTTTCTATATGTCTTAAGATGTCAGATGAATCATAAACATGCACAAAATGCAAAGACAAGTCATGTTATACAAGGAAATGCAAGAAGGATGCAAGAGAAAGCCCAAATTAGGGTTCATGAATCAAACATCAAACAAAAATCCAAAACAGAAACAAAACCCTAAGATAAAAAATGGAAAATGGCACCCAAAGAAACCCTAGGCCTATGATGAACCACTGCCCAAAGGGGAACTCTCAACTCTTAACCAAACTCAAGATATGATTTTTCTAAGTTATTAGGGTTTTTTAGGGTTCTTAACAAAACAAATGCCAAACAATTTGAAAATGCAAGAACAATTCATGGCCTTTTTACCCTAGAAACTACATGTTAAACACAAGACAAAGCAAAAAGAATCAATGTCTCAACCTTCACCAATAGGCAGAAATGAATTTTTGAACTTAGGATCAAATTAATGCACAAAATATGATTTAATTCAATGAAAAATTCTTAAAATGCATCAAGATCAAAAAAGAAATTTGGTTTGAAGGTTGGGCAATGTTTCTAAATGTCTTAGAACATTTCATGAATTTTTTTGTAATTTTTAAATACCTAAAAGTATTTTTAATTAATTAATTCCCATTAATCAATTAAAAATAATCTTTTAAATATTTAAAAATACTTTTTTAATGATAAAAAATAAAATAAAAATGTTTTTGGGTCATAAAAATTAATAAAACTTTAGGGAAAAAGTTTCATAATTTTTATGTATTTTTTGCTATTTTAAAATAATTATGCAAGTTAATGAAATAAAATGAAATAAAAATCAAATAAATATGAAAGTAATCAGGAAGGATGACTGAGATTGAATCTGGAGATGGAGCCATTGACTGCGCGCGCAGATCAAAGGCTGAAATTCAAACGTGGCTAAACATAATTATGAATTAATTAATTGAGATTTAGGGTTTAATGATGAATCTCAGCCACACACACGCGCGCGAAGTCAACAAAGTCCACTGATCCAACGCACGAAATTTAAACTGCCTTAATTACAGGATTAAAACCCTAATTATTTTCAGGTGGCCGGAGAAGACCTCCGGTCGTCTTCTCCGGTGGGAAGTCCACCTGAAAACCTCCAAACTTCCTCAAAACGTATCAAAAATGAAATCTAAGCACACCAAAATGATTCCCATGATCTCCTGAATCAAAACCCTAACCCCAAACAAATTTATTCTTCATCAATCGCATGAATCGAAGGCAAACATTTTTAGGGCAAACCAGTTTCAGAGTCAAATTAAATGTTCAAATCACAACCATTTCAAAAACTAAAAGCACCAGGATGATCAGGACAACACAAAGAACAAGTTTGTAACAAGAAAAACAACTTCTGGAAAAATAAATTTCAGGCTACCTGAGATTCGAAGCTTTCAGTCTAGGAACTTTCTGGCCACCTCTCTTTGTGCAAGCTGCTCCACTTGGTCCCCAGAAGATGTTTGAATGCTCAAATGGAGTTTAAGTTGGCTTGATGATGAGTTTCGAAAGGAACTGCTTCAGCTTGATCAGAAATGGCAATGGTGTTTCTGAAGGTTTCAGGTCATGGTGATGGGTTCTATGTGATCCTGAGGATGGATGGAGAAGGTCTGGAGTGTTTGTTTGTGTGTTTGTGAGCTAGGATGTGAGTTTCGAATGAAACTGCAGAGTGAGGTGAGGAATGGCAATGGAGTGTTCAGGATGTTTCAGGCCTGGTTCTTGGTTGCTGGGTGGTCTATGGAGTGAGGTGAGATGATTGGTGAAGATGGCTTGAGTGTTTGATGGCTGGGCAGAGGGATTCGAAGCAAAATGCAAGGTGGTGAGTTTTTGTGAATGTGTGTGTATGAGATGTTTCAGCCTTGCCTTCTCATATCTTTGGCTTGCCAAGGGATATTGTATTATAATCCTATAGGTCAAATGATGTGACCTGGCCTATAGTGATTGGTAAGTTTACTTTATGCAAAATGTCCATTTCTTTGTAAGAGAAAGCATGGCTTGATCTAGGCTTGGTACAAGGCATGGGCTATGCGCAGCAAATTGAGGGGAAAGAGTCAGCTTGGTTCAGCACCCAATGTGACAAGTTGGTGAAGTGTTATGAGTGCTTTTGCAAGTTGTTGCTTTATGGACTTTCATGATAAAAATGCCTTGTTACATGAACTAAACAACATGTGATCTTGGTTCAAACTTGATTTTTAGGACTTAGAGAATGCTTATGTGCTGATTTGATACCAATTAGAAGTTGCAATTTGACTTAACACATGATTTTGCAATTTTCACACTTGGTGCATATCTTGAAAATGAGTGATTTTTGCCAACTTTGCATTGCCATAACTTTTGATCCAAGAAGAGTTTGATCATGTTCTTGTACTTTTTGAAAAGGGAAAGATGAGATCTACAACTTTCATGACCAAAGTTTTTCCATTTGAAGTATTTTTGGATCATGAATCATGGCTTGAAAAATGACCTAAAATGATGCATTCTTGAAAAGTCAACTATGCCCAAAAAGTCAACATTTGCAAAAACCCTAAATTCTTGATTTTTATGAACTTCAACCTTCTTCCATGATCAAATAAAGATCATATACACTCAAAATGATGAAGATCACCCATTGGTTGGGTCGTTGGGGGCCTCAGATGCCCTGATTTTGCACTGACTTGTCTGAAAAGTCAACTCTTGATCAGATGACTTCCCCATGGAATTTCTTCAAGCAAATTGATGTGCATACTCCCTATACCATATAGAGATCAATGGAAACAAGAATGACCAAAAAATTTGGAGTTATGGCCTCTGACACCAAAACCCTAATTTTCAGTCAACTGTGCAGTCAAACCTGGCTCTGCATCCACTCAAACCCTAGTTCTTGTGATTCCTCTGCATTTTTGACTTTGAGAAGATGGAATATGATATAAGAACACACATGGACCACTTTGAGTTGATTAGTTGCCTTTGGAATGGCTCAAGATGCTTTGGGATTGCTCAGATCACAAACCCTAGGTGCAGATGCCTTGAAAGCTATGCAGTGAATCAAAATGAGATATGAGGTGATATGATTGTGTTTATGCATATGAGAATGATCACAAGCCATGGTGTGAATGAGTGAGGGCAAATTTGGGGTGTTTACACACCCCACTTGACCTTATTAGTAGGCAACAATGAGGGATAACCTTAGAAAGTGAGACGGCGATTAAAAATCGACTTACGTGTGTGAGTGTTTAATATTAATTATCTTATGATTAAAGTGATCTAATTTATTTTAAATAAACACATGTTTTGCACTCCCTAATTTACTAACCATAGCAATAATTAGATAATTAAATATTTACAAAATTTACATCCGAGAAACAATTACAACATAATTATAAAAATAATAAATAGCAAAAAATATAAATATATAGCAAAATAAATATAATAAGCAAAAATAAATAAGTGACTAAAATAGAGGTTAGTGATAAATATAATTAAAAAAATAAGGTTAGTGAGAATAATAATAATAATAATTAGAAAAATAAACAAGGTTAGAGAAATAATAATAGAAATATAAGATAATAGTAAACAAAAATAATAAATAATAGTATAGTTAGTAGCAATAATTAAAGTAAATAGAAATAAATAGAAAGAAATATTATAATGACATGATTAGAATAATAAGCACAAAATTTGATTTTTATGTATAAGCATTCATTTAGAAACATGAATAATTAAATAATTACTATAACATTTTTTAATCATAATATAATTATAAATTTTAATAATTTACAAATTTAATTAAAAAATAAATATTTACACATTGTAAGAAGAAAATAAGTTTTAAATATTATATTCACAAAATTAATCATATTTATAAAATTTAATTGTATTAGTGATTATATTTACAAATTATTTTATACATATACACAATATAATTATTATAAATTAAATTGTTTCTAAACATATATTAAAAGAAAAATAATTTGGATTATTTACAAAAATTATGCTAAATACATATATATTACAATTATGTAAAGAATTAGAAAATAAGATTAGGGTTTTTTAATAAGTACTTAAAAAATAAATTAGGTTTTTATTTTAGAAAATATTTTTAGGGTTTGTCTAATTTATAATATACAAAAACTAATTAAATGGTACTTATATACATTTTATAAACATATGATAATAACAATCATTTTTTTTTAGAATTTTAAAACAAAACACATATACATTATAATTTAGAAGAAAATAATATTTGCATTTTTATAATTTAAAAAAAAACATATCATAATATAATAATAAACATAAAAGAAAATAATAATAAAAAAAAATCAGAAAAAACTGGACCTGGGATTTGAACCCAGGTCCCTAACCTGGATAATGAAGAGAGTGACCAACTGAGCTGCGCACCATCAATGCAATAACAATGAGTCTCCCTTGGTTTTGTGCTTTAAGCTTGAAAATCCAGAAAAATAATGAAACAAAAAGGCCTGGGGTGGGATTTGAACCCAGGACCTCTTGATCATTCACGCGCATGCTTTACCACCCGGCTGGAAGAGCCAATTCTGTTAACATGCTGGCTATAATAGATAATATATTAAACCTGAAAAACAAACAAAATAAAAGAGCAAAATGTCATAAACGGGGAATCGAACCCCAGACCAGGCCAATATACACGTACGCCTCCAACCATTAGGACACAAGCGCTTGTGTGACAAATAAACAGGATATCAAAATAATATTTTAAGTCAAAATTTTGAATATAAGCTTCGCGCCAACAGCCTTCTTCTTCAACCTCCTGCCCTGCGAAAATTCCTGTGAAAATACTTACAAATTTTCCTGCGAAATAACATTTGCAGGTAAACCTAGGTTTTCATATACAGCATGTATGAGTACAGTTTTTCCAAATTGAGCACACCAACATCTTGCCCATGACCTGGAACATCCAAATCCAGTAACCAATGTAATTTATTTAACCTAAATCAAAGGATCCTAATTTGAAGGTTCTAACCCTAACTATGGCGTATCTTGATACCTGCAAGAAAAATGCAATTGAACAGCCCAGGAACAATCCAAACAACATTGTAAACCATGTTATGTAATCAAATTAAACAAAGAATCATCATATAGTCGAAATCGAATTTCAAAAAAATAAGAACAAAGCCAGAATCGGGTTGTATGATTTATGGCATGAATGAATGTTTTTATGATTCAGAAACATTCTATGATCCTTCATGAACATATTTGAACCTTCAAAAGTCTTTGAGAGAGCTTGAATATTGGAATCCGAATTGAGTTTTTTTGGAGAATTTTTGATTTGATGAACTTACTCTTTGGGCAGCCAATTCGTGAATGAGGGCTAGGGTTGTGTTTGATACTTATATGAGAATGATTCTAGGTCAAAATATGGACTGGTTGTGTGGAGATTTGATCCAAAAAAGATTGAAAAAGATCATAGTTTAAAGTTCAAATATTTGATCATGAAGGCTTACTATCTTTGGATAAATCCCATGATTTCTTTCTCTTTCAACTTCAATCACCAATTAAGACTTTCTAGAAGCATTATCTTCATCCCAAAATATATTTTCATATTTTATATTTATTTAAAATGATTTTTTATGAATTAAATCAAAATAAATAAAAATAAAATAATAAAAATTATGATTTTTAATCAATTGGGTCGTGCATGATGATATGGTATGGATTGGATCACAACTTGGGCAGCCCATTTGGAAAGAAGTGGTTTTAAACCTCCATTTTCAACATAAACCATCACAAAATTTCCCAAATTTGCAAGGGCACATCTCCCTCAATTTTAAGGGTATGAGGGTGTTCTTGGACTTTTTGGAAATCTTGAAGAGTCCTCTAAACAACCCCATTGGTTTCAGGTCCATATCATTTACCAATCTCAAGTTATGCCCTCTTGAAGTTGTTGACTTTTTGTTGACTTTTGAAATGACCTATAATGTCTTAGCTCATATCTTCCAAATGAAGCATTTTTGGGCTTAACTTGCAACATAAAAGTTGTATAGAATTCAATTTCCTTAAAAATGAGCTTTGGATGGAGACTTGGTGATGAAGTATGTGAAAGTTATGGCTGGTCAAAGTTTAGTTGACTTTTACTAAGGAAACCCTAATTTAGAAACTCCTGATTATTGATGATCTGGAATCTCCTTGATGAATCATGATCAACCCTTGATCAAATGATGAATTTTACTTCATATACTTGATGTTGGCAAAAAATCATGAAGTTTGACTTTGGTTTGACCACAGTTGACCTCAGTTTGACTTTTTAACTGCATTGACTGATTTTGACTTATCTGATCATCTGACTGAGCAAACTTTTGAGAAAAGTCTTGAAACTTGTCATGGGGGTTCTTATATACATATAAGATGTTATGAAGCTCACTTGAGGTATTGGAAGTCCATTTAGCCTGATTAAAGTCAAAACCCTAGTTTTGGATGCACTGCTTAGGAGGTGCATTGTCTGAGGGAATTGTCAATTCTTTTGACCAATTGTGAACTTTGTGAACCTTGTGAACCATCATAAAATGTCTTGTGATACTCATGGGAGGTATTGTGAAGCTTGTGAACCTTGTGAACCTCATGAAGTGACTTGTAGACTTCATGAACCTAAGGAGAGCTTTGTAATCATTGTGAGTCTTGTGAACCTTGTGAACCTTCAAGAAGTAACTTGTGGACTTCATGAACCTCATGAAAGGTATTGAAAGCATTATAGAACTTGTGAACCTTGTGAACCTTCAAGAAGTGACTTATGTACTTCATGAACCTCATGAAAGGTCTTGAAAGCATTATAGAACTTGTGAACCTTGTGAACCTTCAAGAAGTGACTTATGGACTTCATGAACCTCATGAAAGGTCTTGTAAATGTTGAGAAGCTTGTGAACCTTGTGAACCTTCAAGAAGTGACTTGTAGACTTCATGAACCTCATGAAAGGTTATATAAGCATTGAGAAACTTGTGAACCTTGTGAACCTTCAAGAAGTGACTTGTAGACTTCATGAACCTCATGAAAGGTTATATAAGCATTGAGAAACTTGTGAACTTTGTGAACCTTCTTAGCACACAAAGTCTTGTATTGTGAGGGCAAATTTTGGGGTGCAACAGGGCCATCGTTTATTCTTCCCATAGTTTATCTCATTTTTGGGTCGTCGTTTATTCTTCCCAGAAATCAACTTACCTTGGGCCGTCGTTTATTCTTCCCAATGGTTATCTTGTTACCTCGGGCCGTCGTTTATTCTTCCCGCAGGTTATCTCATTTTTGGGCCGTCGTTTATTCTTCCCAGAAATCAACTTACCTTGGGTCGTCGTTTATACTTCCCAATGGTTATATTGTTACCTCGGGTTGTCATTTATTCTTCCCGCGGGTTATCTCATCCTTGGGCCGTCGTTTATTCTTCCCAATGGTTATCTTGTTACCTCGGGCCGTCATTTATTCTTCCCACAAGTTATCTCATTTTTGGGTCGTCGTTTATTCTTCCCAAAAATGTCATCTCCATGTTTAAGAAGCATATCAGAAGACTCTTTATTCGAATGGCATCTTTAAGCCCATTCAAGCATTACAGTCAACCAACAGTATCATTCTACACACCAACAAGTGCAAATTTTTGGGTTTTTTGTGTTCAATCCTCTTCAATCTTCAAGTCACGAATGACATACGTGCTAATCTAACTCCTCAGATTCCAGACAATTGAATAAAGGGCAGTTGTTGTACCCCAAACTTTACCCTCTCACAATCAATACAATCTCTCTCAATACTTCTAAATGATCATAAGGTCCTCAAGACTCCCAATTGGTCAAGAAGTGTGGAAGTTTCCTCAGACAATGCCTCCTCCTAAGCAAATTGTCCAAAACTAGGGTTTTGTGTTTCATCAGGTTAAAATGAGTTTCAAGGCCTCAAGTGAGCTTCATAATATCCCACGTGTATTCAATAATCCCCATGTCAAGTTTCAAGGCTTTCCCAATAAGTTTGCCCAGTCAGATGATCAGATATGCAAAAATCAGTCAAAGTAGTTAAAAAGTCAAACTGAGATCAACTGTGGTCAAACTAAAGTCAAACTTCAAGATTTTTTGCCAACATCAAGTTTATAAAGTAAAATTCATCATTTGATCAAGTTTTGATCATGATTCATCAAGGAAGTTTCAGATCATCAAGAATCAGGAGTTTCTAAATTAGGGTTTTCTTAAGGAAAGTCAACTGAACTTTGACCAGCCATAACTTTCACATGATTCATCAAAAATTTCTCATCTAAAGCTAATTTTGAAGGACATTGAATTCTATACAACTTTGAGTCTCACAAGCCAAGCCTAAAAAGGCTTCATTTAGAAGGTATGAGCTAAAACATTATAGGTCATTTCAAAAGTCAACAAAAAGTCAACATCTTCCAAAGGGCATAATTTGAAAATGGTAAAGGATATGGACATGAGACCAAAGAGGTTGGTTAGAGGACTCTTTAAGCTTTCCAAAATATCCAAGAACACCTTCATAGCATTAAAATTGAGGGATTTATGCCTTTGCAAAATTGGGAAATTTCTAAAGGGTGTATGAAGAAAATAAGGTCTTAAAACCAAAATTTTCCAAATGGGCCTATCATTTTGCAACCCAATCTTCATGATAACATCAAGCACTACCCAATTACAAATATTTCTGATTTTTATAATTTATTTATTATTTATTTGGATTTTATTCATTAAAATTCAATTTAAATCAAAATAAAATATGAAAACTCAAATATTTGATTTGATTCTTCTTCTATAAACTCTTAAAGATCATTCAAATTGATTATATACCATCCAATTTCGTGCACAATGAATTTGGAAGGATATCATTTGACTTTTTTTACATTTAAGGTGATGGAATTACTTCATGAACAAGGCATCCAAAAAGCCCACAAATCCACCAAGTTCTTGACCTAATTCATTCACTATAAATATATGAAGTCAACCAAAGCAAGAGGGGACGTTTTTGCAGCCTCCAAGAAGAACAAAGTTCAAAATTTTCAAAGAAAATCCAAAGTCGGTTTTGGTCTTCTAAGCACCCTCTAAGCATTCTAAAGGTTAAATTGGCATCCTTGAAGGATTCTAGACACATTGCAATCATCACCAGCATTCATAACACCATAAATTGCTTGAACCGTTTGCTTGTTTTTGTTATTTTTCTTGAATTTCGATTTCAACTATATGTGCTCTTAAAATGTAAATTGATCATATAATGTTGTTCATAATGATGTATGCAATGTTTCTGGACTATTTAATTGAAGTTTTTGCGTAGGAATAACAAATTGCCATGGTTAGGGTGTATGAGCTCGAAATTGGAAATCCTAGATAGAGGCGATTTCTTGCGAAATTAGTGATGTAGTTGTGTGGAGGGACTTAACCTTGATTGATCTGGGCTGATAAAACTAATTTATTCATCATGTATATCGTATTTGAGTTTCACAGGTTTTACGCGCAAGAAAATTTGCAGCAAAATGCATAATAAAATTCGCAGGAAAACCTGCGAAATTCTGAGGAAGAAGATGATGTTTTGGCGCGTTCAGAAATTCAAATAATTGGCATTCTTTTTGTTGTTTTCGTTTCCTTGAAATAACACGCGTGTTGTGCAGCTCAGTTGGTCAAATATTGGTGTATTGAAGCTTCAGGTTGAGGGTTCGATTCCCTGGTTTTGCAAATTCTTTTTTTAATTTTCCAATAGTTTTTGCAGGCTTAATATATAATTATCAACACTCAGCATATGTACACAAAGCGCAGCTGACCTAGTTGGTTTAAGGGAGTGTGACTGAAGAGTGGAGACCTGGGTTCGACCCTAGGCTCCCTCAGGTAAGTTTTTTTTATTTTTTTATTTTATTTTTGTTTGTTTTGTTTAAATAATTGTTAATATAATTAGATAATTAAAATAATTCTTTTTCTATATTAAAATAAGAAAACCTGAAAAATAAACTAATGTTATTTTTTAAAATTCATTATAATTTTATAATTTGTTCTAATTTTAATTTTGTACATAATTTTTATCATTTTGTAAATAAATAATAAATACTAACTATTTTAATAACTTTTTTATTACTAACTTATAATAATAAATCCTTATATATTTTGTAAATAAAATCTAATTGACCATTTTTCTAATTGAATAATAATAATTCTAAAATATTGTTATAAATAAACCTATTAACCTAATAATTTGATATTTTCTATAATCTTTATTTATTTTGTAACTATTCACTTAATAATTTTTTTAATAATTCTTTTATTTTATATCTAGTATATTAATAATATTGTTTTCTTAATTATAATATAATAAGTAATTATTTTTTTTCTTTTATTATTATTAGACTATCTAAACTTATACTTTCTTAAATAACTTCTAAAAAATTTATAATTTGCCTAACCTAAAATAATTTCTTTTAAAATTCTAATCTTTTTATTATTATTATTTTATTTTATTATTGCTTTATTACCATTTGTTTATTTATTATTTTATTATTATTTGCTTTTATCTATTCTATTTTTGCTTCATTATTTTCCTTATTTTAATTTTGTTTTATTTATAATATTAGAGAAAAATATATAGGGTGTAAATTTATTCTTTCTCGCCTGATTATTATGTATCTGCCCCATAGCCATGTAATAGTTTAGGAATTTATTTTTCTTGCTTTTATTTTCGTAAATGTAACTGTGTGGTTAGTAAATAGGGAGTGAAAAGATTAAATGAATTAAATTAACTTAGAAAATTAAATAAATAAGATAAATATTTGAAATAAAACACTCACACACGTAAGTCGATCTTTGATCGCCATCTTGCACTTCCTAGGGTATTCCTCTTGGTTGCCTTATCTAAATGGTCAAGTCCCTCGAATATAGGGGTGTCTTAAGTAAAGTCCCTTCAGGTATAAATCATCATAGTCCCTATAGTTTAAAAGATCAAGTCCCTTCGAGTTTGCCTACGGAATAATGATCTTGTCCCTTCGAATAAATGATGATAGTCCCTACGAATTGCTAAAGACATCCCTTAAGTTGCCTTCTATGACCATACGATGACCCTACGCTAGTCTCTTATACAAATCCAAGGTAATGACTACCTATTCCTTAATAATAGGGATAGTCTTACCCTTGAAAGAACATACGAGAACACGAAAGACTTAATATAGGGTAGGCACCTCTTAGTTGCTTGCTCACATTTCAAAATACTTTTACACCTCACTTTCATAAACATTTTTCAAAATAAGGTTTTGTATACATCCATACGAGGATCATTACAAAGTACTTAGAAAAATTTCTAATTACACACTACACTCTTCAAAAAAACAATTTAAGTGAGCTAAGTTACTAAGAGCCCATGTATAACCATGGATATAAAGGGTGCTAACACCTTCCCTTTGTATAACCTACCCCCCGAATCCAAGTCTTTTAAAATAGGTCTTTCCTTTTCTTTTATGTCCTTTCCATTTGGATAAAATAAAAGTCGGTGGTGACTCTTGCTATCCGCAATATTTATATAAAGTCAGTTCTCCCACCGTGTTACAACATGCATAAAGTTGGTAGAGTCTCATTGCATGGTTTGTTGTTGGTGTGCATAATATTGTTATGTGTTGTGGTGCATTTATTTGATTGTTGTTAATGAGAAGTGGTGAAATATTTAATGATACATACTTTTGTTCTTATTATTTTTCTCTTTTGTTGGTGTAAGTATCTGACTCCTTCTGTTTGAATGTTACCCTTATGTGAAGGGAAATTGCCGATAAAATTGCAGCGGAAAACAAAACTTTCCCTTTAGATATCCTTACGAAAGGGCATGATCTATGATAAAATATTTACCTCTTATGGCGCTTGAAACCTTTAATTCCAATTTGATCACGAGCGTTGTACGATGAACAGAGCCTCTACTCAGTCCACACGAACAACTTCTTTCAATCATAGTGCTAACTGGTTTCAAATGAAGGTTTAGAGTGAAAGGAGAAGAAAAGGGAATACGACCAGGGTTTCAAAAACAACAACTTATGAGCTTCTTCACAAGGGTTCTATTTATAGAACTACTTGTGTGGGCTTTAACCTAAAAGCCAACTCAATAATAATAATATTATTATATTATTATAATAACTATTATTATATTATTATAATAACTATTATTATAATTATTATTATTATAATAACCATACTTTTATTATTATTATTATATTTTATAACTATTATAAAATTAATAATAAATATTATTATTATATCATATGGTACCTTACCATATTTCATATTCCATTCTAGTGCACCATACCTTATGGTGTACCTTATTTATTCCACCTTTTCTCTAATTGTCCTTATGTGTGTGACCCTGTAGGATTTTGCGACGTTGGCAATTATATTAAATCATGTATTTAACATAATAAATAGTGAGCGATATCTAGCAACACATCACTGCTACTCAAGTCACAAAATTGTCATATGATCTGACAAAACCTTTTGTGATAGTATTTGTGTGTACAATTACCCTCTTGCCCTTATGTATATACTGAACACAAGGCATATATCGTGTCATCCTTGTCCAGTTCAATATTGGGCCCTTAGACATTTATCCTGTTATGCAGGATGGACAAATTCCATCTAGGCTACTCATGTCCCTCAACATGCTTTGTGAAGTACCCATAAACTGTCTTTATGATCATACAGTTACGAACAATGTTTGATCAACAATAAAGTACTTGACTCTACATCTATAGTCCATAGTAGTTTCAGGTCGAAGGGTGGTATACACCACCATCACCATGAGAGTAACTTATGACACTTCGCATAACATTTTATGTAGTACTCTCATAGTGGGTCAGTCCAGTGTAAATATTACTCCTAATATTCATACTTATGTCAAGACTTGATAAGTCCTTATCCATGATCCATGAGATGTGATCATCAGTCTATCTACATAATAGTCTTAATGCTTTAAGGCTGTCCCATTTCATATTAAAGCTCGACTATGGATGCTTTAAGAATATAGTTCTTATGTTTAATGGAGTCTCATGATTAAGTCATACTTAATATTTCATTAAAAGAACTAGCTATTATAGGTACTTTATAATTTTGGAAAACAAACATAATAAAGAAATGCCTTTTATTATTAATAAATAATTTGATACAAGAACCAAAAGTATTGGCCTCTAGGGCTTACACTAACAATATCCCACTAGCACTAAAGCCAATTAGGCATACCCCTAATACCCATAGATCTAGTATGACCATCATGCTTCTGCTGCGCAAGAGGCTTTGTACGTGGGTCTGCAATATTGTCAAGTGTAGGTACTTTACATATCTTCACATCTCCCCGATCTATTATCTCTTGAATGAGATGATAACACCTAAGTATGTGCTTGGATCGTTTTTAAGATCTAGGCTCCTTAGCTTGTGAGATGGTGTTGCACCCCAAAATTTGCCCTCACAATACAAGACTTTGTGTGCTAAGAAGGTTCACAAGGTTCACAAGACCTTTCATGAAGTTCATGAAGTCTACAAGTCACTTTATGAGGTTCACAAGGTTCACAAGATTCACAATACTTACAAGACCTTTCATGAGGTTCATGAAGTCTACAAGAAACTTTATGAGGTTCACAAGGTTCACAAGACATCTTATGATGGTTCACAAGGTTCACAATTGGTCAGAAGAGTTGACAATTCCCTCAGACAATGCACCTCCTAAGCAGTGCATCCAAAACTAGGGTTTTGACTTTAATCAGGCTAAATGAACTTCCAAGACTTCAAGTGAGCTTCATAACATCTTATATGTGTTTAAGAATCCCCATGACAAGTTTCAAGACTTTTCTCAAAAGTTTGCTCAGTCAGATGATCAGATAAGTCAAAATCAGTCAAAGCAGTTAAAAAGTCAAACTGAGGTCAACTGTGGTCAAACCAAAGTCAAACTTCATGATTTTTTGCCAACATCAAGTATATGAAGTAAAATTCATCATTTGATCAAGGGTTGATCATGATTCATCAAGGAGATTTCAGATCATCAAGAATCAGGAGTTTCTAAATTAGGGTTTCCTTAGTAAAAGTCAATTGAACTTTGACCAGCCATAACTTTCACATGCTTCATCACCAAGTCTCCATCCAAAGATCATTTTGAATTAAATTGAATTCTCTACAACTTTGTGTCTCACAAGCCAAGCCCAAAAATGCTTCATTTGGAAGGTATGAGCTAAGACATTATAGGTCCTTTTAAAAGTCAACAAAAAGTCAACAACTTCAAAAGAGCATAACTTGAGAATGGTAAATGATATGGACATGAAACTAGTGGGGTTGGTTAGAGGACTCTTTAAGCTTTCCAAAATGTCCAAGAACACCCTCATATAATTAAAATTTAAGGATGTGTGCCCTTGCAAAGTTGGGAAATTTTTGGTTGGTTTATGAAGAAAATGGAGGTCTAAAACCAATTTTTTCTAAACGGGCTTGCCATATGATGACCCAATCCATACTATGACCTCATGCACGACCCAAGTCAATAAAAATCAGATTTTTTATCATTTTATTTTTATTTATTTTGATTTAATTCATTAAAAATCATTTTAAATTAAAATAAAATATAAAAGTCAAAGATTTAAAAAGGATTGAGCTTCTAGAAATTCATAAAGTTGATTGGAATCAAAGTGGTAAGAGAATCATGTTGATTTGCCTAAAATAGAAGGTGTTCATACAAGAATATTTGAATTTTAAGGCACTATATTTTTGAATCTTTTTGGATCAAATTTCTCACACAAGCATCAATCTTTTCTGACCTAATTGATCATACTATAAGTACATGAGGTAACCCTAACAAAAACACACGAATTCCAGCCTCCAAAGTGTAAGCTTTCATTTCAAAAAAACCTCTCCAAACTCAGATTCGGTTTCAACCCTACAAAGCATTTGAAGGTATTTTGAGGACATAGCCAAGATCACTAAGCTTCATTGAGTCGAAACCAATACTTATTTGCATCCAAAACCATTCATATAGCATAAACCGAATCAAGCTTTGTTCTTGAATATGATTTTTTCGATTTCACATATTTGCTTGATTTAAATGATATTTGATGATTGCTTGATGTTTATGATAATGCTAGGAACGTTTCTGGACAGCAATCTTGAAGTTTAGTGACCTCAATCGCATTCCACCATTGTTAGGGTTTGAATGGCCAATTTAGGGTTTTACGATTTGGACAATATAAATAAATTCTAACAATGTGGATTGATTGTATGGATCATAAGGAATTCATTGGTATAACCAATTTGATGTAATTGTACCATTTGCTTGATGTTTGAATTTTGCAGGGCATGAATATGGAAGAACTTGCATGAAATTTCGCAGGAAAAGTTGTATCAATTTTCGCAGGTATCATGAAGAAGATGAAGACCCCTGCGCGCGAATTTCAAATTTAAACTTTTGTTTTAAAATATTATGATATGGTTTCTGTTTTATTTCACAAGCTTGTGCTTGTCCCAGTGGTATGAAGTGCGCGTGTATTGTTGGAGGGCTGGGGTTCGAATCCTGGCTGTGACAATTTTTTCATGTTTTTCTCTTTTATCCATTAAACATAATATATTATGAATTATAGTTGTTGTATATACAGGTGCGCTCTCCCAGCTGGATTGGTTAAGGTGTTTGTGTGTATTGTGAAGGCCCTGGGTTCGATTCCCCCATGCCTTTTGTTTTCTTTCTTTTTTCTCTGATTTTCAGGCATACAGCACAAAACCAAATGGAACCCCTCTTTCATCACCTGCACGCGCGTTAGCCTGGTGGTAGATGTTGATGGCCTGAGTGTTTGCAAGCAAAGTGTGCTGGGTTCAATTCCCAGCCAGGTAAATTTCCTTTTTCTTTTTGTTTTTTTTATTTGTTTTACTTATTATTAATATTAATAAATTAAAAATTATAATCTTAATTTAATAAAATTCTAATATGTTTTATAAATACTTATTTCTTTTTATCAATATGTATATATTATAATTTATTTAGTTAGATTAATATTTAACATTTTTTATATAAAACCTAATTTATTTTTAAAACCCTAAAAAACATATTCTTTTCAAACCCTAATTTTCTTCTTTTATTATTTATATTTAAAATTCTTGAGTTAATTTTTGTTAATATAAATTGTTTATAATTTAAATTTTTGTATGTAAATATAATTAAAAGTTAAAATGCTTAATATAATAATATGACTTAATTTGTTTAGAATTTAATTTTGCATGAAAATAATTCTTATTATATGTTTAAAATTGCTAATTTAATTTTTATAAGTATAATTCTATTTTTATATTATGTGCATAATTAATTTTTTATATAATTTATACATAATTTAAAATTTTTATAATAATTAATATGATTGTTTATATTTTCTTATTAACCATTAAAAAATTTTGTTTATTATATTATCCTTGTTTATTTCATTATTATTATTAATTATGTTTATATGATTATCACTAACCCCATTTAATTTAGTATAATTTTATTATTTTTATTATTTTCACTAACCCTATTATAATTATTTATTTATTTTGCTTATTTATTTATTTTGCTTATTATATTTAATTTTTGCTTAATTATTATGTAATTGCTCCTGGATGTAATATTTTATAATGTTTATTATTTATTTTATGCCATGGTTAGTAAATAGGGAGTGTAACATATATGTTTATTTAAAATTAATTTAGGTCATTTAAATTTAAAGATAAATATTAAATTGTACACTCACACACGTAAGTCGATCTTTGATCGCCATCTCACTTTCTAGGGTTACCTCTCATTGTTGCCTAATCAAAAGGTCAAGTAGGGTGTATAAAGTAAAAGTCCCTCGAAATAAAGTCATCTAGTCCCTTAATAAGTAAAAGATCAAGTCCCTTTCGAATGTTGCCTTCGTAATGATCCTGTCCCTTCCGAATAAAGATGATAGTCCCTTCGAATTGCTTATACACCCCACAGTTGCCTACATTAACAGATGACCCTTACTTGTACCTCACATCCAAGGTAATGACTACCTATTCCTTAATAATAGGGATAGTCCTACCATTTAAAGGATTCAAGAACAGAAAAGACTTAAAACTTAGGGTAGGTTCCTCATAGTTGCTTGCTCACTATTCAAAAACTTTTCAAACACTTCACACTTTCAAACAAATTTTCCAAGCAAAGGTTTTTTACGCATCCGTACATGGATCATTATCAAACTCTTAAGAAAATTTCTATTCACACACTTCACATTTTCAAAAACATTTTAAAGTGAGCTAAGTAACTAAGAGCCCATGGATAACCATGGATGTAAAGGGTGCTAACACCTTCCCTTTACATAACCTACCCCCCGGACCCAAAAATCTTTTAAAGGTCTTTCCTGTTCTTTTATGTCTTTCCTTTGGATAAAATAAAAGTCGGTGGCGACTCTTGCTATCCGCAACATAACTAAAGTCAGTTCTCCCACCGTGTTACAGAACTGGCGACTCTGCTGGGGACTTAAATTAAAGAGGGGTACCCTTAGGAATTAAATCACTTTAAATTGTCTGCCTTGTTTGCTTTATACTTATCTTGTTGGGTGTTCTTATGTGTGAAAGATCCTAACCCGGATCTAGTGTACCTTAGGTAAATGGCAATAGACCAAGGAAACTGTACGGCGTATACCGATATGGTTGATCTGGTGGCCATAGTTTGTGTGACTTCTTGGTTGGTGCTTATGTTCCTTAAGTCAAGTTGAGGATAATATGAGGCTGCCATATGTTGTCAATGCACTAACTAACTTTTAGAACCCTAGTTATCCCATCTTGGCCTTTAGAAAAGTAGTGAGGTAACCGGCTTTGGTGCAGACTGAAGTTGGTTGACACTCGATGCTACGCTCATTGAGATTCTAAACTTGGAGGGTTTTGGTTGGCAAGTAAGTTGCCTACTGAACAACCACCCTTGTGAAGGATCAATGATATTGAGATCCCTTATAACCTGGTTACTTTTGTAGGACAGGATGAACCATCTAACTTCAGGGGAGGGTACTGACCTTTAAACCTCATGCAAGCCTTTAAACCTAGGGCTATGGTGTGACTTGTTTGTGTGTGCCACATGTTTGTGATTGAACATAACATCATGACATCATCATGCATCATAAGCATAGCATTTTCACTAACCATTTCAAGGACCAAAGGATTTATCTTTGTTCTTTGTTGCAGGTCATGGCTTCTGCTCGTAGAAACACCATCAGGATCAACTTTGTGGGCATACCTGCTAAGCTTAAAGAGTTGGTTTCTCAGGTGTCTGACCACTCCCAGTTCATCAAGAGACATGGTCACTTATTGGATCTAGTCACTTCAGGGTTCAATGAAGACATGATGAGCGTTCTGTTTCAGTTCTTTGACCCTAAGCACCATTGCTTTACATTCCCTGACTATCAGCTGGTTCCTACAATAGAAGAGTTCTCTAAACTTCTGGGTATACCTGTTCTTGATCAAAGACCCTTCACAGGCTTGGAGAAAGAGCTTAAACCAGAGGTCATTGTTGCAGCTCTACATCTGAAGAAGTCTGACATTGTTCTAGAAACAAGAAGCGGAGTTAAGGGTATTCTTGCTAAGGTATTAATGGATAAAGCGCAAGTGTTCTTGAAGTCCATGAGCTATGATGCTTTTGAGGAGATCTTAGCCTTGCTGATATATGGCTTAGTATTGTTTCCCAATCCAGATCAGTTCATAGATGTTCACGCCATTAACATATTCCTGAGTCACAATCCAGTGCTTACATTGCTTGGAGACATCTTACATTCTCTTCACACCCGTACTACAAGGGCAAGAGGAACTTTGATGTGCTGCATACCTTTGCTATCTAGGTGGTTTATTTCTCACCTTCCTTGCTCAGTAATGAAGAATGAGCAAGGGTTCAGGTGGTCCAAAAGGATCATGTCACTCTCGCATTCAGATATCCATTGGTGCTCCAGATCTATGGAGAATGTCACTATCATTGACCGTTGTGGGGAGTTTCCTAATGTGCCACTTCTAGGCATAAGAGGAGGCATCACTTAAAACCCCTCTCTAGCTTTACGACAGTTTGGTTACGCTCGGAGTGATGGTCCACATGACATGTTGATTCAGGGCATTGTGTTTGATTACAACAACGATCTTCAAGGTTACCGTCAGAGATTCATACGAGCCTGGGGAAAAGTAAACAGGGTTGACAGCAAGACTCTAGAGCCTAAGTACACTATTCCTATGGAGGCTTATCTCAGATGGGTGCGATCTTGTGCTCAGACTCTCATGATGCCATATCCTGCTATCCTTCCAGTTACCATGGAACCTGTTGCTGAAGGAGATACTGCTTATACCATCCTTCACCCAGACATGCCTACTGACATGGAAGACTTACAGAGATCCTGGATCCAGTTGAAGGAGCAAAGGGATACTTTCGAGGCTCATTACAAAGCAAGCCAAGAAAGAATCCTGGAACTAACAAAGCAACTTCACGAGGAACAGAATCTCAACTCATACCTCAACACAAAGAGGAAACGTCCATGGGAGACTTAAAACCCCATCTCTTGTATTTATTTCATTTCATTTTCTGTAAGCCTAAGAGGCAAAACAAATTTATTACTAATAAAAGTTTACCTTCTTGTTTGTTTAAGCAAATTTAAATCCTGCGGTCCTTGAAAACATTGCATATACATTCACATATCATTTCATTGCATCACAGGTTTATAATTTGTGCACAGGTTTCTCATCTTCTCGCTGTTTATTTCAGCAATGGCTCTTGAACAAACAGTTAAGGATCTCCAGGCACAAAATGCACAGTTCCAAGAGCTGATCCTGAACCTGACCAAGGGGCAGGATGAATTGAAGACACTGCTGGCCAAGAAGACTAAGAAGACTAGAAGGTCAGGTGGCTTGATCAACATGGGAAGAAGGTTCAAAGGTCTTGCCAATACCAAAGAACCAGTTGAAGACTATGAATCTGAAGAATCTGGAAAAGAGGGACTCTGATTCTGAGGCTAATTACTACCATGAGCCTAATGAAGACAAATTCAAGATGCTGGTGGATAGAATGGATGCTATGGAGTTGCAGAAATCTTCTGGGCTGGATTTTGAAGATTTGAGTCTGATATCTGGGGTAGTCATACCCATTGGTTTCAAGGTTCCTACCTTTGTTGTTTATGATGGGGTCTCTTGTCCCAAGCTGCATCTGAGGTCTTATGTCAGAAGAATCCAACCTCACACTGCTGATAAGAAGTTGTGGATCCATTTTTTCCAAGAGAGCTTATCTGGAGCTCAATTGGAATGGTATTATCAATTGGAGAGTGTCAACATCAGGGATTGGAATGATCTTGCTGAAGCTTTCTATAAGCAGTATCAATACAATGTTGATTTAGCTCCCACTCGCATGCAGCTGCAAAGCATGTCTATGGGTGCCAAAGAAAGTTTCAAGGAGTATGCTCAGAAGTGGAGAGATTTAGCTGGAAGAGTTCAACCCCCTTTAACTGACAGGGAATTGGTTGATATGTTCATGTGCACGCTGAATGGTCCTTTTTACAGTCATCTCATTGGAAGCTCATCATCTGGCTTCACTGAGTTGATAATGACAGGAGAGCGCGTGGAAAATGGTATAAAGAGTGGCAAGATCCAAGTGGGTACTTCTTCATCAGGTACTGCAAAGAAGCCTCCCACTGGGAAGAAAGAATCCAATGCTGTCTATGGTCAACCTGATCGTAATAGAAGGCATCAGTCTGTGAGTGCAGTTCATATTTCAAATCCAACTCCTGCAACAACAGAGCAGCCACAGGGCAACCAACAGAGAGCTAGAAGGCAGTTCACAAAGATCAACATGTCAATGGCTCAGGCATTGCAACACTTGTCGAAGGCTGAACTTATCACTCTGAAAGAGGCTCCTCAGAATCCCAATGTTACCTCTCCCAGGTACAATCCCCAATGCACGATGTGCATATCATTCAAACTGTCAGGGACATGATACTAATAGCTGCTGGGTCTTGAAGAACAAAATTCAAGATATGATTGAGGCTGGAGAGATTGAGTTTGACCCTCCGGGTACTCCGAATGTGATTACTGCTCCCATACCAAATCATGAGAAGACTGTCAATGTAATTGATGAAGATTTACATATTTATTCAGTTGCAGAGTTGACCACACCATTGTCTGTTATCAAGAAGAAGTTAGTACAAGCTGGGTTCTTTCCAGGTTGTCGTGAAGATTGTCTGTATTGTACCTATAAGCCGGATAGTTGCTGGAGATTGAGAGATGGAATTCAGTGTCTCATGGATAAATACACCATAGTGTTTGAGAGGACTCCATCGTCTGTAGAGGGTATGGTGGATAATATTACTAAAGGCAGGAGGACTAAAGAGGTTGATATGGTTGATAAAGTACCGGTAAGAATCACTTCAAAGGGACCTGTTAAAATCACTCATAAGGGTCCAATTAAGATTACTGCTGAAGGCCCTGTGAAGGTTGTTGCTGAAGCCAGAGTGGCTCCCATGGTCATTACTACTCCTGGTCCTATTCCGTACACATCTGATAAAGTTGTACCTTGGCATTATGGGTCTGATGTTTATATCCATGGTGTTAAGCAGGAACCCCTAGCTGATATGCCTGTTGATATTGATAATATTGGTGGGTCTAGTAAGATCACACGAAGTGGAAGAGTCTTCTCTCCTCCAGTGACTTCCAAGAATGCAGTTACTCCTGCTGCTACCTCCACCACTGATACTCGGGGCAAGGGTCCTGTTATTGAACCAGTACCTACTGATGTGCCAACTGCTGATGATCTCTCTAAGCAGATGGAAGAAGTATTGAAAATCATTCGCAAGAGTGATTATGACATTGTTGATCTGTTGGGGCATACTCCCTCCAAGATTTCTATGCTGTCTTTGTTGTTATGTTCTGAGGCTCATGCCAAAGCTTTGATCAAGTTTCTGAAGACTGCGCATGTACCCAATGCAATTTCTGTTGACCAGTTTGAGAATTGTGTTGCCCACCTGACCTATGATAATGGGTTAGGGTTTTCTGATGCTGATTTGACCCCTGCCAAGAGGGATCATAACAGGGCTCTGCATATCTCAATTGAATGCAGGGGCACTACCCTGTCACATGTATTGATAGACAATGGTTCCTCTCTGAATATGTTGCCCAAAGAAGTCCTGAATAAGCTAAGTCCTGAAGATGCTGTACTGAAGCCCAGTAGTATAGTGGTGAAGGCTTTTGATGGTTCGAGGAGAGTGGTACATGGAGAAATTGATCTCCCAATCAAAGTTGGTTCTCAGGTTTTTAATGCTACATTTTATGTGATGGATATTCGTCCTTCGTACTCTTGTTTGCTTGGTCGTCCCTGGATCCATGGGGCAGGTGCTGTAACCTCTACATTACATCAGAAGCTGAGATATCCGGTAGAAGGAAAGGTTGTTACTGTCTATGGAGAGGAAGAATATTTTGTCAGCCATGTGAATACCTTCAAGTATCTGGAAGTGGAAGGTGAATACGTTGAAACTCTGTGTCAGACATTTGAAGTGGTTCCTTGGATTGTTAATGATTATGTAGCTCCTCCGGTTGTCAAGAAAGTTCCTGTGGTCACCAGAGTACCTCCAACAATGGCCTCCCTCAAAGATGCTAGAGCTGTAGTGGATGAAGGTGGTTGTACTATTTGGGGTCAGCTTCCTGATATCCCATACAAGTCTGACAAATTTGGTTTGGGTTTCACTGCAGAGTCCCAGAAGGTTGTTCGTCGTGCTTGTGTTGTTCGTATCACCAATCAAGGGGTTATGAAAGATCAGATCAATGCTGTGGGAGACTATGATGAAGACTACAACTTGGATGCTTGGATTTTTCCTACTGTGGGTGTTGGACTCAATAATTGGAAAGCTGAAGATGTTATCCCTATCTCCTTTAGTCAGGAGTAAATACTATTACTATGTTGTTGTTTTTTTAAGTTTGTAATTTCTTGAACAATTGAACTCTTAAGCCTTGTGCCTTGCCCGGGGCACAATGGTGTGCTTGTTACGGGATGTCATTTCATTTGCATACTTCATTCAATAAAAATCAGTGGACGTTTCGTTTTCGTAAATATTGTGTTCCTTGTCTCTCTCTTCTTTTATTTTCTGTTTTATCAGCTATGTGTTCTTACACACACCCACATCACTAAAATGCAGATCCTCATCCACTCTGGATCCTGTTGATAACAGTTCTACTATTGCCAATTATAATTTCGAGAATCCGATCTATCAAGCTGAAGACGGAAATGAGGACGATTGTGAAGTACCTGTAGAGCTTGCTAGGTTGTTACAACAAGAAGAGAAAGCTATACAGCCACATGAAGAGCCAGTCGAAGTTGTGAATCTGGGGACTGAAGAAAACAGGAAAGAAGTCAAGATAGGGGCTGAATTAGAGGGCAGTGTCAAGAGCAGGTTGATTCAGATGCTACGTGACTATGTGGAGATCTTTGCTTGGTCCTATGAAGATATGCCAGGGTTGGATACAAACATTGTAGTTCACCGTTTACCAGTAAAAGAAGATTGTCGTCCAAAGAAGCAGAAGGTCCGTCGTATGCGTCCTGAGATGTCAGAAAAGATCAAAGCAGAGGTAATGAAACAGTTTGATGCAGGGTTCTTAGCTGTGACTTCTTATCCTCAATGGGTTGCAAATGTGGTGCCAGTTCCTAAGAAAGATGGTAAGGTACGTATGTATGTAGACTACAGGGATTTGAAAAAGGCCAGCCCCAAAGATGACTTTCCACTTCCTCATATTTATGTTCTGGTAGACAACACTGCTCAGCATAAGGTATTCTCTTTTATGGATGGTTTCTCTGGTTACAATCAAATCAAGATGGCACCTGAAGATATGGAGAAGACAACATTTGTTACACAGTGGGGGACTTTTTGCTATAAGGTGATGCCATTTGGTTTAAAGAATGCAGGGGCAACATATCAGCGTGCTATGGTGGCTTTGTTTCATGATATGATTCATCATGAGATAGAGGTATATGTGGATGATATGATAGCCAGGTCCCAGAATGAAGAGCAACATCTTGATCATTTGCATAAATTGTTTGAGAGGTTGAAGAAATACAAGTTGAGATTGAACCCAAACAAGTGTACTTTTGGAGTTAGATCTGGTAAACTCCTGGGTTTCATTGTCAGTGGAAAAGGTATTGAAGTGGATCCTGCAAAAGTGAAAGTTATACGAGAGATGCCAGCTCCCCGTACTGATAAGGAGGTTAGAGGTTTCTTGGGACGATTGAATTACATTGCAAGATTTATTTCCCAATTAACTGCCATCTGTGAGCCAATCTTCAAGTTGTTGAAGAAAGATCAGGTGATGGAATGGAATGATGAGTGCCAGACTGCCTTTGATGAAATCAAGAGATATCTGCTAAAACCTCCAATTTTGATGCCACCAGTTTATGGAAGACCCTTGATTATGTACTTAACAGTATTAGACAACTCAATGGGGTGTGTCTTGGGGCAACATGACGAGTCTGGTCGAAAAGAGCAGGCAATATACTACCTTAGCAAAAAGTTTACCGACTGTGAAACAAGATACTCACTGCTCGAGAAAACTTGTTGCGCTTTGGCATGGGCTGCTCGCCGACTAAGACAGTATATGTTGACTCATAGTACCTTATTGATTTCGAAGATGGATCCAATCAAGTACATATTCGAGAAACCTGCTCTCTCCGGAAGAATTGCAAGATGGCAAATGATCTTGACGGAATATGACATACAATACACTACTCAGAAAGCCATTAAGGGAAGTGTGGTAGCTGATCATTTGGCTCATCAAGCAGTGGATGATTATCAGTCAATGAGTTTTGAGTTCCCTGATGAGGACATTATGATTATTACCAAAGAACCTGGACAATATGACGGACCTGAACAAGGATCCCGATGGACTATGGTTTTTGATGGTGCCTCTAATGCACTTGGTAATGGTGTTGGTGTTGTGATTAGTTCCCCTGAAGGTTGTCATACCCCGATTACTGCCAGACTTTGTTTCTATTGTACCAATAACATGGCTGAGTATGAGGCATGTATCCTGGGTATTAAAGCTGCTATTGATATGAAGATTCAGTTCCTTGACGTGTATGGAGATTCAGCCCTGGTAGTTAGTCAGATCAAAGGAGATTGGGATACCAAGCATGATAACCTCATTCCTTACAGAGAGCATGTGTTGTCTCTGATCCCACATTTTAAAGAGATTACCTTTGGACATATTCCACGGAGAGAAAATCAGTTGGCAGATGCATTAGCCACCATGGCATCTATGTTTGAGATCAGCTGGGATGATGAAGCTCTCAAGATTACTATTGATAGATTTGAGAAGCCTGCATACTGCAATGAGATTGACACTGAAGAAGCAGGAGAGAAGCCTTGGTTCTATGAAGTGAAAAGATATCTTGAAGCTCAGGAATTCCCTGAAGGGGCATCTGTCAAAGATAGGAAGTTTCTGAGAAGGTTTTCTGCTAAGTTCTTTTTGAGTAATGGGATTTTATACAAGCGCAATCATGATTCAACTTTGCTTCGTTGTGTGGATAAGAAAGAAGCAACAGAGATTATGGAAGATATGCATGATGGAACCTTTGGCACTCATTCTAGTGGTCATACTATGGAAAAGAAGATATTGAGAGCAGGTTACTATTGGTCTACCATGGAAGCTGATTGCTATCAACACTCCAGAACTTGTCACAAGTGTCAAATTTATGCTGATAAAGTACATATACCTCCATCACCCTTGAATGTGTTGACTGTTCCTTGGCCATTTGCCATGTGGGGCATTGATATGATTGGTGAGATCAAGCCTACTGCTTCTAATGGGCATTGTTTCATCATGGTTGCTATTGGTTACTTCACGAAGTGGGTAGAGGCAGCTTCATTTGCATCTGTTACTAAGAATGTTGTGGCTCGATTCATTAAGAATAATCTCATATGTAGGTATGGCATCCCTGAAAGGATTATCACTGACAATGGCTCTAATCTGAACAACACTATGATTACTGATCTCTGCACGCAGTTCAAGATTAGGCATCACAACTCTTCTTTGTATCGTCCAAAGATGAATGGGGCAGTTGAAGCTGCTAATAAGAACATTAAGAAGATTGTACAGAAGATGACTGTTACTTACAAAGATTGGCATGAGATGTTACCATTTGCTCTTCATGGTTATCGTACCACAATACGTACTTCAACAGGGGCAACCCCATTCTCCTTAGTCTATGGTATGGAAGCAGTTCTGCCCATTGAAGTTCAGATTCCCTCCTTAAGAATTATGAAGGATGCAGGCTTGGATGAAGATGAATGGATTCAGACTCGACTTGACCAGATAAATTTGATTGATGAGAAAAGGTTAGCAGCAGTTTGTCATGGCCAGATGTACCAGAAACGAATGATCAAAGCTTTTAATAAGAAGGTTAAGCCAAAGATATATCAGGCCGGTGACTTGGTAATCAAGCGTATCATATTACCACAGGGTGATCCTATGGGCAAGTGGACTCCTACGTATGAGGGACCATTTGTAGTCAAGACAGTGTTTTCAGGAGGTGCCATGATACTTACTACTATGGATGGTGAAGACTTCCTACAGCCTGTAAACGCAGACATAGTTAAAAAATACTACGCATGAAAAGAGACCCGCTAGGTTGACAGGCCTAGGCAAAAATAAGGGCATCCCGGCAAACCAAAAGGGTTTGGGCAAAAATTAGGGATATATATAAAAAGATGTACACCCGGCAAGTTGAAAACCTGAAAAGGCAGCTTGGGCAAAAAAGGGTATCCCGGTGGATTGAAAACCTGAAAGGGCAATCCAGGCAAAATTTAAGGATTAAAGCGTATGACTATGTCTCGTTTGGATCACCCATGAAACTACAACCAGTTGTACTACTTACTCAAGTTCGAACAGATAAAGCTCAATCCAATCATTTCCGTCTCAACAGAAGAAGATGAGATACTTGAAGATAATGGCAATAGTAGAATTCAAACTCAATAGGATTATTTCCCACATAGCTGATTTTCTTTGTTTTATAAAAAACTTTATGACAAAATCCTCTTACTAGGGTTTATGTCTCCTTGTACAAACTTACCTATGTATAGGTCACTCTTTGATATAAATAAAATTCCATTTTTGAATCCTGATTTACTTTTACCCTATTTACATAAACGAAACGTCCATTGGTTGTGTTTGAATGTATGTATGCTTTTGAATATGATTGATGTTTACCAGAAATGCATGTATGATTAATATGATTGATGTTTACCAGAAATGCATAAAAATGCAGTAATAGTATTTACTAAGGACGAACAAGGGAAGGATTTCAACGAAGCTTCGCCGGTGCATCTCTAGAAAACAGCTACAAACCCTCAGTAGGACAAATCCATCTTTATAAAGTCACATCTCCCCTGGAATTTATATCCATCTCTTTTATCCTCATACGGATATTCGGGAATTTACTTTCCAATAGGAGTACGACGAACGAAGACGGGAGGTTATATATACCCTACTATCAAACGAAGACGGGAGGTTATGTATACCTTGCTATCCCCAGCAGACGGGAGGTTATGTATAATATATTATCAAACAAGACGGGAATGAGTTCCTCATATTCTTCGACAACGAATCGGGATTTATTTTCCCTGGCCAGCAGTTGTTATACAAAGATATCCAGATACTTCGGGCAGCAACATGTCATACATACATCATTTACATCATACCATAACATACATATCCATAGATACATAATACATTACTTAAGTGCATCATATTATACATGCATACATAATGCATAAACTAATATTACCATACAGAATGCTACCTTGTTTTCAGGTTAATTCTCCAGCAGACAGACTTCATCAACAACTTGTGACTATCAGGACTGCTTTATCCTCCTGAAAGTTATCATTCCCTCAGGACTGCTTTATCCTCCTGAAAGCTTCCTATACCTCAGGACGTTGTTATCCTCCTGAAAGCATATCATTCCCTCAGGACTGCTTTATCCTCCTGAAAGCTTCTTATACCTCAGAACGTTGTTCATCTTTCTGAAAGCATAGTACTTCCTCAGGACGTTGTTATCCTCTTGAAAGCATATTATTACCTCAGAATGTTGTTTATCTTTCTGAAAGCATATTATTACCTCAGGACGTTGTTATCCTCCTGAAAGCATATTATCTCCTCGGGACGTTGTTTATCTTCCTGAAAGCTATCATCACTTCCTCATGATGTTGTTTATACTCCTAAAAGCATATTATTACCTCAGAACGTTGTTTATCTTTCTGAAAGCATATCACTATTACCTCAGGACTGCTGTATCCTCCTGAAAGCATATTACTACCTTTGGACGTTGTTATCCTCCTGAAAGCATATTATTACTTCAGGACTTTGTTATCCTCCTGAAAGCATATTATTACCTCAGAACGTTGTTTATCTTTCTAAAAGCATATTATTACCTCAGGACGTTGTTATCCTCCTGAAAGCATATTATCTCCTCGGGACGTTGTTTATCTTCCTGAAAGCTATCATCACTTCCTCAGGATGTTGTTTATACTCCTGAAAGCATATTATTACCTCAAAACGTTGTTTATCTTTCTGAAAGCATATCACTATTACCTCAGGACTGTTGTATCCTCCTGAAAGCATATTACTACCTCTGGACGTTGTTTATCTTCCTGAAAGCTATCATTTTACCTTCATATTTTGGACTGCTTTATCCACCAAGAAATGTGCCTGAAGAATTTCTCTCCAAGTGGCATCTTTAAGCCCACTCAAGCATATTCAACAAGTCATCATCATCACTCTACGCACTGGTGAGTGCAAATTTTTGGGCTTTTGTGTTCAATCCCCTTCAACCTTCCAGGCCACGACTGGCAAATATACCAATCTAACCCCTCAGGTTTCAGAAAATTGAACAGGGGCAGCTGTTGCACCCCAAAATTTGCCTTCACAATACAAGACTTTGTGTTCTAAGAAGGTTTACAAGGTTCACAAGACCTTTCATGAAGTTCATGAAGTCTACAAGTCACTTTATGAGGTTCACAAGGTTCACAAGATTCACAATACTTACAAGACCTTTCATGAGGTTCATGAAGTCTACAAGACACTTTATGAGGTTCACAAGGTTCACAAGACATCTTATGATGGTTCACAAGGTTCACAAAGTTCACAATTGGTCAGAAGAGTTGACAATTCCCTCAGACAATGCACCTCCTAAGCAGTGCATCCAAAACTAGGGTTTTGACTTTAATCAGGCTAAATGAACTTCCAAGACTTCAAGTGAGCTTTATAACATCTTATATGTGTATAATAATCCCCATGACAAGTTTCAAGACTTTTCTCAAAAGTTTGCTCAGTCAGATGATCAGATAAGTCAAAATCAGTCAAAGCAGTTAAAAAGTCAAACTGAGGTCAACTGTGGTCAAACCAAAGTCAAACTTCATGATTTTTTGCCAACATCAAGTATATGAAGTAAAATTCATCATTTGATCAAGGGTTGATCATGATTCATCAAGGATATTTCAGATCATCAAGAATCAGGAGTTTCTAAATTAGGGTTTCCTTAGTAAAAGTCAACTGAACTTTGACCAGCCATAACTTTCACATGATTCATCACCAAGTCTCCATCCAAAGCTCATTTTGAAGTAAATTGAATTCTCTACAACTTTGTGTCTCACAAGCCAAGCCCAAAAATGCTTCATTTGGAAGGTATGAGCTAAGACATTATAGGTCCTTTTAAAAGTCAACAAAAAGTCAACAACTTCAAAAGAGCATAACTTGAGAATGGTAAATGATATTGACATGAAACCAGTCATATCATTAAAATTGATGGATGTGTGCCCTTGCAAAGTTGGGAAATTTTTGGTTGGTTTATGAAGAAAATGGAGGTCTAAAACCAATTTTTTCTAAATGGGCTTGCCATATGATGACCCAATCCATACTATGACCTCATGCACGACCCAAGTCAATAAAAATCAGATTTTTTATCATTTTATTTTTATTTATTTGATTTAATTCATTAAAAATCATTTTAAATTAAAATAAAATATAAAAGTCAAAGATTTAAAAAGGATTGAGCTTCTAGAAATTCATAAAGTTGATTGGAATCAAAGTGGTAAGAGAATCATGTTGATTTGCCTAAAATAGAAGGTGTTCATACAAGAATATTTGAATTTTAAGGCACTATCTTTTTGAATCTTTTTGGATCAAATTTCTCACACAAGCATCAATCTTTTCTGACCTAATTGATCATACTATAAGTACATGAGGTAACCCTAACAAAAACACACGAATTCCAGCCTCCAAAGTGTAAGTTTGCATTTCAAAAAAACCTCTCCAAACTCAGATTCGGTTTCAACCCTACAAAGCATTTGAAGGTATTTTGAGGACATAGCCATGATCACTAAGCTTCATTGAGTCGAAACCAATACTTATTTGCATCCAAAACCATTCATATAGCATAAACCGAATCAAGCTTTGTTCTTGAATATGAGTTTTTCGATTTCACATATTTGCTTGATTTAAATGATATTTGATGATTGCTTGATGTTTATGATAATGCTAGGAACGTTTCTGGACAGCAATCTTAAAGTTTAGTGACCTCAATCGCATTCCACCATTATTAGGGTTTGAATGGCCAATTTAGGGTTTTACGATTTGGACAATATAAATAAATTCTAACAATGTGGATTGATTCTATGGATCATAAGGAATTCATTGGTATAACCAATTTGATGTAATTGTACCATTTGCTTGATGTTTGAATTTCGCAGGGCATGAATATGGAAGAACTTGCATGAAATTTCGCAGGAAAAGTTGTATCAATTTTCGCAGGTATCATGAAGAAGATGAAGACCCTTGCGCGCGAATTTCAAATTTAAACTTTTGTTTTAAAATATTATGATATGGTTTCTGTTTTATTTCACAAGCTTGTGCTTGTCCCAGTGGTATGAAGTGCGCGTGTATTGTTGGAGGGCTGGGGTTCGAATCCTGGCTGTGACAATTTTTTCATGTTTTTCTCTTTTATCCATTAAACATAATATATTATGAATTATAGTTGTTTTATATACAGGTGCGCTCTCCCAGCTGGATTGGTTAAGGTGTTTGTGTGTATTGTGAAGGCCCTGGGTTCGATTCCCCCAGGCCTTTTGTTTTCTTTCTTTTTTCTCTGATTTTCAGGCATACAGCACAAAACCAAATGGAACCCCTCTTTCATCACCTGCGCGCGCGTTGGCCTGGTGGTAGATGTTGCTGGCCTGAGTGTTTGCAAGCAAAGTGTGCTGGGTTCAATTCCCAGCCAGGTAAGTTTCCTTTTTCTTTTTGTTTTTTTTATTTGTTTTACTTATTATTAATATTAATAAATTAAAAATTATAATCTTAATTTAATAAAATTCTAATATGTTTTATAAATACTAATTTCTTTTTATCAATATGTATATATTATAATTTATTTAGTTAGATTAATATTTAACATTTTTTATATAAAACCTAATTTATTTTTAAAACCCTAAAAAACATATTCTTTTCAAACCCTAATTTTCTTCTTTTATTATTTATATTTAAAATTCTTGAGTTAATTTTTGTTAATATAAATTGTTTATAATTTAAATTTTTGTATGTAAATATAATTAAAAGTTAAAATGCTTAATATAATAATATGACTTAATTTGTTTAGAATTTAATTTTGCATGAAAATAATTCTTATTATATGTTTAAAATTGCTAATTTAATTTTTATAAGTATAATTCTATTTTTATATTATGTGCATAATTAATTTTTTATATAATTTATACATAATTTAAAAATTTTATAATAATTAATATGATTGTTTATATTTTCTTATTAACCATTAAAAAATTTTGTTTATTATAATATCCTTGTTTATTTCATTATTATTATTAATTATGTTTATATGATTATCACTAACCCCATTTAATTTAGTATAATTTTATTATTTTTATTATTTTCACTAACCCTATTATAATTATTTATTTATTTTGCTTATTTATTTATTTTGCTTATTATATTTAATTTTTGCTTAATTATTATGTAATTGCTCCTGGATGTAATATTTTATAATGTTTATTATTTATTTTATGCCATGGTTAGTAAATAGGGAGTGTAACATGTATGTTTATTTAAAATTAATTTAGGTCATTTAAATTTAAAGATAAATATTAAATTGTACACTCACACACGTAAGTCGATCTTTGATCGCCATCTCACTTTCTAGGGTTACCTCTCATTGTTGCCTAATCAAAAGGTCAAGTAGGGTGTATAAAGTAAAAGTCCCTCGAAATAAAGTCATCTAGTCCCTTAATAAGTAAAAGATCAAGTCCCTTTCGAATGTTGCCTTCGTAATGATCTTGTCCCTTCCGAATAAAGATGATAGTCCCTTCGAATTGCTTATACACCCCACAGTTGCCTACATTAACAGATGACCCTTACTTGTCCCTCACATCCAAGGTAATGACTACCTATTCCTTAATAATAGGGATAGTCTTACCATTTAAAGGATTCAAGAACAGAAAAGACTTAAAACTTAGGGTAGGTTCCTCGTAGTTGCTTGCTCACTATTCAAAAACTTTTCAAACACTTCACACTTTCAAACAAATTTTCCAAGCAAAGGTTTTTTACGCATCCGTACATGGATCATTATCAAACTCTTAAGAAAATTTCTATTCACACACTTCACATTTTCAAAAACATTTTAAAGTGAGCTAAGTAACTAAGAGCCCATGGATAACCATCAATGTAAAGGGTGCTAACACCTTCCCTTTACATAACCTACCCCCCGGACCCAAAAATCTTTTAAAGGTCTTTCCTGTTCTTTTATGCCTTTCCTTTGGATAAAATAAAAGTCGGTGGTGACTCTTGCTATCCGCAATATAACTAAAGTCAGTTCTCCCACCGTGTTACAGATGGCACAATTGTTATCATTGTAGATGTTTAAGAATTGGCAGAATTTTTGACCAAACAAGAAATGTTAAATTCAGTTCAGAATGTCCTATCAGATGTTGGGACATTAGCAAACAGAGTATGTGAACTTATTTCAGGATGTCTCATCAGATGTTGGGACATTGTGTAAATGACTAAGTTCAGTTTTGTCATGATGTCCCAACAGATGTTGAGACATCTCAGACCTGCTACCAGAATTAATTATTGATTAACAGATCAGAGATATTTAAGGAGAACTATCTGGAATTAATTAATGCTGGATAAAAACAGAACAAGGCGCATCTGTAGGGAGTTTTAAATTGAAGATTCAGATTAAAACAGAAGACCTAATGCACCTAGAATATAGGAGGTAACAAACCCTAAATTCAAGGTGACAGTTGCTGCACATTAGGGCTGGATCATTCTACAGAAAGCCCAAAATTCAGATACCTATTTAAACAACAGAAACTCATAGAATTGGGTAAAAAAAATTTCAGAAGACCAAATAGGGTGTCTAGTGTTTTAATAGCAGGTTGTTTTTATGTACCACTTTATGAGCTTTTAAGCAAAAGTGCATTTGTGACTTGATTGAAACTGTTAAGTAAGATCAAGCTGTTTTGTTTGAAGGATGTCTTCAATTTCAGTAAACTTGTAAACTTGATCACTGGGTGATTGAGGGGGAGTGAGTAGGGTACTCTTATCTAAGTGAGTCTTAGGTAGAAATTGCATTGGGTAAGTATTAAGTGATAGATTAAACAGGGTGGTTTAAGTCTAGAATTAATATTACTAATAGTGGATTTCCTCCTGGCTTGGTAGCCTCCAGATGTAGGTGTGGTTATACACTGAACTGGGTTAACAAACTTCTATGTTGTTTACTTTTCTTGCTGTTTAAGTTTTGGTTAAATTTGTCAAATGTCCTATTAAGTGTTGGGACATCTCTTAGGACATCTCATACCTGATCACAGAATTTCAATCATAATAAAGATCAATGGGATCCACAATGCTAGGGATTATTCCAAGTTCACTGATGAACTTCTTGATCCAAACAGCTTCCTTTGCTGCATTTGAGGCAACCATATACTCGACCTCGATTGTAGAATCAGCAAGTTTCTCTTGCTTTGAACTTTTCCAGCTTACAACGCCACCATTAGGCAGAACACATAACCAGATTGCGATCTGTAGTCATCCTTATCTGTCTGGAAGCTAGCATCGGTGTAACCAATTACCAAGAGCTTTTCCTGACCTCCATATATCAAGAATGTATCCTTAGTCCTTCTCAAGTACTTAAGGATATTCTTGACAGCTACCCAGTGAGCATCACCAGGATCAAATTGGTACCTACTCGTTGCACTTAAAGCATACGAGACATCTGGTCGAGTACATAACATGACATACATGATAGATCCTATTGCAGATGCATATGGAATCTTATTCATGTGATCCCTTTCTTCCTTAGTTGAAGGGGATTGTGTTTTTGATAGACACATGACATGCTGCATAGGTATGAATCCTTTATTAGAATCATGCATACTAAAGTGTCTCAACACTTTGTCTATGTATGTACTCTGACTTATGCCAAGCAGTTTTTCTGATCTATCTCTATAGATCCTAATTCCTAATATATAGGTTGTTTCACCAAGGTCCTTCATAGAAAAACATTTCCCTAACCAAGCTTTTACCTATTGCAAGGTAGGGGTATCGTTTCCAATGAGTAATATGTCATCTACATATAATACCAGGAAATAATCATGCTCCCACTAACCTTCTTGTAGACACAAGGCTCATCTTCATTCTTTATGAATCCATATTGTTTTACATTTTCATTAAAACGAAGATTCCAGCTTCTGGAAGCTTGCTTCAATCTATAGATTGATTGTTGTAACTTACATATCTTATGGCCTTCTTCAAGTATGTCAAATCATTCAAGTTGTGTCATGTACACATCCTCAATAAGATTCCCATTAAGGAAAGAAGTCTTAACATCCATCTGCCATATTTCATAATCATGATATGCAGCGATAGCAAGTAAAATCTGAACAAATTTAAGCATTGCAACTGGTGAAAAAGTTTCATCATAGTCTATCCCATGAATTTGTTTATAACCTTTAGCAACCAGTCTTGCCTTATAGGTATGTAATTTACCATCTATGTCAGTCTTCCTTTTGAAGACCCACTTGCATCCTATAGGATTAACTCCTACAGGAGGCTCTACCAAGGTCCAAACTTGGTTTGTGTACATGGAATCCATTTCAGATTTCATGGCTTCTAGCCACTTCTCAGACTCAGGACTAATTATGGCTTCTTGATATGTTACAGGCTCATCTTGATACATGAGTAATACATCACCTTGATCAGTTATGAGATATCCATATCTTTCTGGTTGGTGATGTATCCTACTTGACCTACGCTGGTTTTGTTCTACTTGAGCAGGTTGCTCTTCCACAACTGTTTGTGATTCCTGCTCTAATTCCTCCATGGGTGTATCAATGCTCTATGATTCTTGAATTTCTTCAAGCTCTGCTTTCCTTCCACTGATTCCATTGGAAATAAAATCCCTTTCCAAGAAGACTCCAGTTCGAGCGACAAACATTTTGCCCTCAGAAGGATTGTAGAAGTAATATCCTCTTGTTTCTTTAGGATACCCCACAAATAAGTGTCGCTCCCAGGATTTTCATCCTAGTACAAACGCGAAAGTGGCGCGGAAAAGGTAGAGTCACCAGCCAGACATTTTTATCTCGAATGAATGGGAAAGGTAATGTTGCACAAACCTAAGGAAGAAGGAAAGGACAAGGTCCTGCAAACGAAAGATCTGGGTTCGGGAGTCGGTTACGACCTGGGAAGGTATTAGCACCCCAGACCGTCCGCCGTACCCGACGGGATCTATGCTTGTTTGTGTTTTTTATAGCTGGAACTACGTATGTCTATGCTCGGGTGTTGCAGACTCGTCTGGTACGAGTGCATTTACCGTCTTGCATGCGAGACAAGACATCGCAAGTTCACATTGTGAGTGAATGGGATGAGAAAAGAAGTTCCCTCAAGATAGTCGCTTATTGTTTGTTTTTGTCTTTTATGAGAAATGTTTTGAATTTGTTTGTGAACATTCTCATACTAAGACCTATCCATCGCGGTAAGTACATACACCTCACCCCGAAACAGGACGCGTATAAGCACTCCGCAACAAAGTCTCGTATCGTACAAGAAAGTTCGTTTTTTATTAAGTGTTTTATTGCTTTTCTTTATGAGGAGAGAAAGAATGACTCAAGTTGCAAAATGCAAAATCTAAGGGACTAAGACTCAATCCTAATTTTGTTTATTTATTCACAAGTGGCCCTAATGGTTTGTGAGGTTTTTCTATTCCTAAGGAAAAAAGGAACTAGAAACTACTAGAATTCAACTTACTTCCTAAGGAAGTTAAGTTGATTCTAAGAACAATGGAGAAGCATATACAAGTGAAAAATTCAAATAATAAGGCAAAGCATTAAAAATGGAATAAGAAATAAAATCTAAAACAAATTCATTTAAAGGTATGAAACCAAAACAAGCCTAAACTTCATCTAAGTCTATTTATTAGAAATGCTAAGCCTAAGTCCTAAAACTAAGGGAACTATCTAATCATCCTAAAAATCAGTACCTAAACTATGCTAAGTCATTTTAATATCCTAAGATTAAACCTAAGTAAACTAGTTCTTAATGGATCTTAATATTCTAAACTAAACTAGGTGAATTTTACATGTAACAAGACCTAAAGATTAATACACTAAAAATATTAAAAGTCCTGGAAAAAATATGGAATTAATTATATAGGGTCCTAAAACTGATTATTACATTGTGCTAAAAAATATCCTAAAAAATCAGAAGTTAACTATGTCTAAAAATCACTTAAATCTACTTAAGGATTAACTATTATTTTCTATGATTAAGCTACCAAAACAAGGGATAAAATGGCCTAAAAATTCTACCAAAATTATTCTAGGTCCTCTTATTAATCCTCTAAACATAGCAAAAAGAATGGGTCAAAAATCATACTGGAAGTTGAAAAAAAAAAACAAAAAAAAAACAAGTGCAGTTAAAAGAAATTCAATAAAATGCTAATTAAGAGAAAAATTGAAATTAAATCCAAAATAACAAAAATTCAGAAAATAAAAGTGTCAACAATTTCTAATACGAATTATTAAGCTACTGGATTTTTTATAGAATTTTATGATGAATTTTATTATTTTTATGGAATTATTTCTAAGCTATATTAAAACAAAAACTAAAATCTAAAGACATAATGGAAGGGGGTGAAAAGAGTGATTTTCGAGATTACTTGGTCGAAGTGCTGATTCTTCACACAAAAGAAATCCAAAACTTCAAGCAATGTTTTGTAATCTCCATAAGCAAAATAAATGCTTATCTTCTATAATCTCTCTGTGAAGATCCACCATATCCGAAATCGATATGAATCGAACGAAAAACTCATGAACAATTTAATCCAAAATTAATTCACAATCATAATTAAAATTAGTAAAAATTCTAATTGAAATTGACAAGATATAGATCAAGATATTAATCCATAAAAACAATTCAACAAGAATATTAAATCATGATTTTTGTCAAGAAAAATTAATTAGAAACTCTACAAAATAAAGAAAATAGAGAAATGTTGAAGCAGACCCAAGGTGTCAATAGTGAAATGACCCAAGGCCCAATCTGTCTACCAATATCTGCAGGGAGTGCGAGAGTAATGAGGGAGGTTCCAGTAGCTCTTCTTTGGGCTGAGGTCCAATCACATGATGCTTAACGCATGGAGAGGGTGTGATTCCGAAAACAACGATGAGAAAAGCAATACCATGGGCTGAACACCAAGAGCCCGATCCAAGTGCATCTTCATAAAATACAAACAACATAACCTGACCTAATCACTCTTCATCTTCTTCCCTAAACAGCGCCTCCACCTCATCCTTTTCTCAGTGTCGTTCTTCTTCTTCTTGGAGTTTCTGTTCTCCGACGAGACTCGCCGCTGACGCCTCTTTCTTCAACTTCTCCGAGCACGATGTTCCTCTTCTTCGATTTGAGTTGCTCACCTCCAGGCCATCACAAATATTCGCCGAAGAGCAAAGGACCACCATCGCAACCTTCACCTTGTCCCCGATCAACGAATATCAATGACAGCTATCTTCCCCAGATGGTGGCCTTACGCCGGTCGACGGCGTAAAAAACCTTAATCACGTTGAGCTCTTATCAGCGGCGAATTCGTCTGAACAATCTTGCGTAAATCTCGGTTCGAAACTCTTCTGGTACGGATTATAATTTGTTGCTGTTGAAACTGCGAATTCATCATTCAGTTGAGATTCGTCTTCTTCAATTCGACATGTTCTTTCCTTCTTCTTCCTCTCCCAATCAAAGCTCTTGTTGATTTGAGTTGTTGATCTTTGATGATGATGCAGGTATTGGTGGGTTTTATTGATGAAGATGTGTGATTGGAGTGATGATTCGGAGTTGCGAGAGCTGAAGATTGATGAAGATTCCGTGAAGAGATGGTGAAGATGGAGCGGATTGATGAAGCTGAATAATGGAGAAGACTGAAAACAAATCATACTACCCTGCGAGATGCGGCGAAGACTAAAATGCAGTTTACATTGATCCAATGGAGGTGTTCAGGTACGAGTCTTTACCATGTCCCCATTGATGTGAACTCTGAATCGCAATCCTGTACTTCGTCTTCTTGAGTTGTGATCCTAAACTTTTTGTTGAAATTTTCTGCTCGACTCTCTTGTTGCGATATGTTGTTGATTCATTCCTTTCTTGATTCTGAATTCATTGCAGGTTTGGTATTGTTGTCTATTGATGAAGATGTGATTGACGAAATCTTGGTGATGGTGGTGAATCGTTGAAGAATCGTGATGAAGCTTCCACAATGAGATGCTAAAGACTATACGGTTTTTTTGCGATTGATGATGCGTTCAGAAGTGATGATGCAGGGATCTTGAATCGCAGGTTTGAATCAATGCTGAAGTAATCAAGGTTGCAACGTCGATGTCGAGGCGGGACCGATTGTTCTTGGACAATTCTGAGCCGAACTGAATCATTGCAGTTAATTGAAGGTATTGATGTTGATTCAAGATTCCACCTTTTGAATAATACTGAAGATTAGAGTTTGAAGGATTTGTGTTTGATTCAATGAATCTTGCTACAGATTTTGAAGACGATGATAAGGAAATTTGAAGAAGGTGATGATTCGGTGGGTTTTTTTGGGGATATAGAAGATTGGAAGAAAAGTTGATGGAGATGAAGTGATGAATGAAGATCTGTATGGTGTAGAGAATGCAGGATTGAGGTTGAAGAAGATTTCAGAAGTTCTGCCCTTTTTTTTTGTTCTCAGTTCTTCCTTTTATTCTATATTCTGTTATGAGCCTTTTTTTGTGAGAGTTTTTCTGTCATTTTTCCTCTATATTGAATTCTGGAAAAAAAATCTGTATCCAATCTCCTCCTTCTTTTATGGATTATAACTGTTTTTTCATTCTGTAACTGATTTTTTGGTTGTTATGTTAGTTAACTAAACTCCTGTTATTTTTGTCGAACTTTTTCTGTTATGGCTTTTTACTACCAACATGATGAATTTTGAAAATATATGGTGTAATTATATTGAAAAATGGTCTTAAAAAAACGATAGGCTAACATTGATACAATTGAAATCAAAAGTGAAATCTTAAAAAATTGGAATCTGGAAAAAGTGGTTCAGGTATAATGATATTAAGCATGACATGGCTTGAAATTTAAAATTGATAATGAAGTCAAAATGGATTAATGAATAAAATTTATGGTTTGAAAAAGAAATGGGCCTAAAAGAATGATTTATGGACATAAAATTGTGACTTTAATGGAATGTAAGAAAAAATAATCCCTTTTGATAATTGGTAAACATGGGCCAAAAAATGGGCTTTTGAATTGACTTTTGACTTTGGATTCAAATGGGATAATCGGATTGAGTGATTTATTTCAAATAAATGGATGCGAGTTTCGTTCGAATAGACGGAGGAAAAGCGGTTTTATAATGGTTATTACGAAGGAAACTAAAAAATGAATGATGATTTAAATTTAGAAATAGGTATGGATAAAATGGAGAACAAGATTTATGGCTTAGAAAAGACACGGGCTACAAAAACAGGGTGAACCATGGAATTGAGCGTTAAGAATAAATTCGAACAACTTCTTTCCAAATAAACCAAAACAATGCACTTTTCCTTAGCTCAAATTAAACTTTTGAGAAAAAACCACTTCTCTAGAACTATGATGCCATGATGAATCCAAAAATCGATAATCCATGAACCATGCCTGCTTTTAATCATTTGGAAATGTCACACTTGAATGAATACCTTCCCAAAGTAAACCTAGATCAACAACCTTGATGATGAATAGTCGTCGTGAATGAAGTCCACGAGGATCACTGAATCAGGGAAATAAACCATAATTAAACGGCAAGATCATAATAAGATGAAATTATTGATGGCCACATAACCCAAAATTTGAATTCATCGGATAACCATCATAGGGTGTTTAGCTCTAATTCCATAGTCCATGAAACAAACTCCAGTGAAGTAGAATCCACAAACTAATGGAATGACTTGGTTCTTCATAGGGTATTGATCCCATGCCTTAGGAGCTTAATGTAAATGCGTGATTGCGACTATTATGAACTAATGAGAAATGCAGATGAATGAGAACATAAACCAGTTGAGATAGTAAAAATGAAGGAAAATTTTGAGGTATTACAGTTGCCCCTATTCAATCATCTGTAGACCTGAATGGATGATAGCGACGACTTTCAGACGTTCAAGGTATGCAGTGATTGAATACTCGAATAAAACCTGAAAATTTGCACACTGCGGGTAATAAAATATGTTGGGAAGAATGTCATCCTCGAATGACAACTCACCAGAGATACTCGGATCAAGCACTAAAACCATCCTCGAATGAAAACACAATGGTATACCGACCTCAGGCGATAACCAGGAACACAAAGACTGTCCTCAGACAGACTTTGCAAACGAGACAAACTGACCTCAATCAATAAGCTCCAAATGATCTATCATCCTCGAATGATAGTCACAACAACACAAACAAGACCAACCTCGGAAGGACTTGAAGAAAAGAATGACATCCTCGAAGGATAATTCTAAAAAAAACTCGGATCTACACGAAACCATCCTCGAATGGAGACGCAATGTGTACCAGCCTCAGGCGGTAACCAGAAACACAAAGACTGACCTCAGACAGACTTTGCAAAAGAGACAAACTGACCTCAATCAATAAGCTCAAAAATGGGCTATCATCCTCGAATGATAACCACAACAAACACAAACAAGACCAACCTCAGAAGGACTTGAAGAAAAGAATGCCATCCTCGAAAGACAATTCTCAAAAGATCCTCGGATCTAACACGAAACCATCCTTGAATGGAGACGCAATGGTATACCGGCTTCAGGCGATAACCAAAAACACAAAGACTGACCTCAGACAGACTTTGTAAAAGAGACAAACTGACCTCAATCAATAAGCTCAACATGATCTATCATCCTCGAATGATAGCCACAACAAACAAACAAGACCAACCTCGGAAGGACTTGAAGAAAAGAATGCCATCCTCGAATGACAATTCTCAGAAGATCCTCAGATATAATACGAAACCATCCTCGAATGGAGACGCAATGCTATACCGGCCTTAGGCTGTAACCAGAAACACAAAGAAGTGATTGAGTACTCGAACAAAATCTGGGAATTTGAACTCGGAAGATGAGGAAAATGCCATCTGCCTTTATTTATTTTTCTTTTGTTTTGACCTCTGAATAGGTAGCGGGAAAAGAACAAGGTGGAATGGGATCGATGCCAAAAACCTGCACTGTGAATGCTGAGCGAAACAAGCCACAACGAGGGTGCCTGTTGGCGAAACAGGACTTAACGAGACCGTTAGCGAAACAGAACTCGACAATGTGACTGTTGGGCATGACCAAGCCACAAAGAAAACACGCGACTGCTGGGCAGGACCAAGCCACTAAAGGTGCCTGTTGGTGAAACAGGGCTTAACGAGACCATTAGCGGAATGGAAATCGACAATGTGACTGCTGGGCAGGACCAAGCCATAAAGAAAACGCACGATTGCTGGGCAGGACCAAGCCACGGAAGGTGCCTGTTGGCGAAACAGGGCTTAACGAGACCATTAGCGGAATGGAACTCAACAATGTGACTGTTGGGAGGGACCAATCCACAAAGAAAACACGCGACTGCTGAGCAGGACCAAGCCACGAAAGGTGCCTGTTGGCGAAACAGGGTTTAACGAGACCATTAGCGGAACTAAACTCAACAATGTGACTGTTGGGCAGGACCAAGCCACAAAGAAAACACGCGACTGTTGGGCAGGACCAAGCCACGGAAGGTGCCTGTTAGAGAAATAGGGCTTAACGAGACCATTAGCGGAATGGAACTCAATAATGTGACTGCTGGGCAGGACCAAGCCACAAAGAAAACACTCGACTGCTGGGCAGGACCAAGCCACGGAAGAAGGAGCCTGTTGTACAAAACAGGGCTTGGAAAGACAAAGGAGAGAAGCAACATCAACCGATTTACGACTCAAATAAGATCAACCGATGTAACCGGGAAATGGTATCAACCGATTCATAACCTGAAAAACGAGAACGTAATATCATCCGATTTACGACTCGAAGAGAAGTAATATCAATCAATTTACAACTCAGATAAGATCAACCTATCTAACTAGAAAATGGTATCAACTGATCCATAACCTGGAAAAAAAGAGAACATAATATAATTCGATTTACAACTCGAAGAGAAGTAATATCGACCGATTTACAACTCAGATAAGATCAACCGATCTAACTAGGAAATGGTATCAACCGATCCATAACCAAGAAAATGAAGCCATCGTACTAAGACGAGATCAAAAAGAACGAGATCATTGTACTTAAATGATAACCCGCCATGAAACTGTTGTACTGAAACAGGGGTGCGAAAAAAATGGGACTGTTGTACTTAAATGGAGACTCGAAAGGAACGGGATCATTGTACTTAAACGAGATCCCAAAACGCGACCGTTGTACTTAAACAGCGACGCAAAAAAATGAGATTGTTGCTGAAACAAGACTCAACTAGGGATAACAAACAAGACTTGGTAGAAATAACCACACTGGGAAATGAAGTTGCATTCTGTGGGGAATACTTCAGTCTGATTGGAGATGTAACGTTTTGGGCGTTTGCGCAAGGTACCACAATTGGCTTGTGCTTCGTATGCATATGTTTGAATTTTACTATGGCGTAATGCTCCATAAGGATGGAAATGCTACGCTTTAGAGGATGCATATGCAATGATGATTATGCGTTTGCAGATGCAAAGGATCTCCTGACAAGGAGACTGCAAGTATCCCATATGGCTTGACTGGGGAGAAACGATGATCACTGCACTGATCTGATCCATCCTGATGAGGAGGAGACAATTCTGCGGGGAAAGTTATCAATGATACACCGGCTCTGAACAGCCGCCACTACCAAAAATAAATTGGACTTTTAAGATTGAAGTGCCAAGACCCTGCTGGAGGTGGACCCTTCTTGAACTCTGGTGGGGAAATGGAGACCTCCTGACTTGGCTAGGAACCAGAGGCATGACATGGCTGAGGAAGCAACTTGCTGGGGAGGAAAGACACTCCTTGTACTGCTGGGAACAACTCCTGTATTTGTAGGGAAACTTCTGCTTGGGGAGGACACCCACATTCTGCTACCTTGCTGGAAGAAATTTCAACTTCCACCTCTACTGGGGATGATGGAGAATGTCAATGAGAAGGCTTCCTGTTGAAGATAAGGGTTCAATTTTCCTCTCGCTGGGGATAAAAGATATGAAGCGTCTCATGCTGGGAATGAGAGATGTAAGGCATCCCGTGCTGGGGATAAGATACGATGATACCCTTCTGCTCAAGAAGTAACTTTCCCTTTGATGCACTGCTGGAGAAGGGATTGTCTAATGAGACTTGTTAAGGAATTCTGATCAATGAAGTCCGCGGTACTGTGCTGACAATGGCTTTGCCCCTAGACTCTGGGTTGATAGATTGCCAACTAACAGTTCTTTGCAATTTTCAACTCACCTCCTACTAGGATCTATCAAAAGATAATGTCTCACGAGGATTTTATAGAAAACTGGCATACGAGATGCCTCAGTATCTTCAAACTCTTGGAGAGATTCATCGGATCTCGAAATAACTGTCCCAGACTGCATGGTCTATGAAAGAAATTTGCCTCGCGAGGATTCATGAAAAGCCTCATATCACCTCGAAATATTCTGCCCCAGTATTTTGAACTTTGGATAGGTGCTTTGGATTGACCGTCTTCGGGAGAAAGTAACTTCTAGTGCTCTTGGGGTGGCCTGCCCCGTACGAGCCTTGAAGTGATCACCTATGACTGACTGTGTTTTGAAGAAAACACCCATACCGATTGTTCTTTGAGAGATTGGATCTCGAAGTAACTTCCCCAGTTTGGCTGAAATTTGAATGCATGCCTCAGACTAATGGCTCTTTGAGAGATTTGAATCTCGAAGTGATTGCCCCAGCTTGGCTGAATTTTGAAGAGATTGCTCGACGTGATTGCCCCAGATTAGTTGGCTCTTACCATGACTGTTGGGAAAGTCCCCACTCAACGGAGTTTCTTGGAAAAATGCACCTCGATAGATTATCCTTCGGAAGTTTCAGACTTCTCAACTTGGCAAGATTAAGCTTCTGGACTGAAGTTCCATATGTGAACTTTTGTGATGCCAAAAAAATGTATGCAAGCAGAAATGTTTATTCTAAGAATGAAAATTCTAATGCAACACACATGTTAATCTTGAAGTTTTACTGAAAAAGATGTCGCAAACCTTTGTGAGCGAATCACTGGTTAAGATACGATATTAATTTTTTTGAATAATAGAAAGCATGCACATGCAACACCAACAAAAATCTTTCAACACCACTCATAGGATTCAGGAACGCGGTCTCATGGTAGTACGCTCTAAAAAATAACCCTGTTTCAGTTAGGACTTTTGAGGGTTGTATTGTGGCCTGGTTCACGGTTATAGAAACAAAAGATATAGGCTCGAAATTTATCTGTGCCCACCCACCTTCATGATGTTCTCCATTCCTATTTTCAGCTAGCTTTCACAAGCGTTCACCTCTCAAAAAGGGTTTTGTGATGGTTGAGGAACCAATTACACTAACGGTTTAAGCACCAATCAGGTTGTTGTTGGGAGTCAGCCACCCCTATTGTATTTTGTGTCTGTATCATACGACTTTGTTCTTGTTTAAGGATCTTTCTTGTGTAATCCTTTTTTGTGTTTCGCTTTTGCATTATTTTGCTTATCCCTAACTTTTGCCTGGACTGACTCTTGTGAATCTTTGATTGCAAAGTCCAGCGGGATGCCCTAATTTTGCCTAAGTCGCTTGTTTTCAAGTTTCGACTTAGCGGGCTTTTTCATTTCTTTTTTCAATTCTCTTTTTTTTTAAAAATCGTGTGACACTGGTTGTCTTGATTGCTTTGAAAGGGTCGTGACTGTCTCACTCTTCAGATGATGAGGGATAACCATTTTTTTTGGTCTCTGGACCTCTTGATTTGGTACAACGAAAGGTAATGGATCCTCAGATGTACGCTCCTTTTTGAAATTTGAACGCTCGGTCAAACTAACTGACGCCTACCCTGCCCCTGGGTTACATGCAAGGGTTTTTCATGCGAAAAGAAACTCCTACTTCAAGGGTCAAATGGGTTGGCGATGGTCTATCTCCCTTATATCTCCAGTGTTTATGATTTGAAAAAATGCATGTACATCGTCAACAGGGTCTTTCTCAAAAGCACACAATTAGAGTTTTTGCGTTTTCATTTCGTCATCCTCCCTCACATAGTTTAAGCACGACAGTTGGTATTGCAATGCACATACACAAAATCATGAGTGAATACGAATGGATTACTTCAAGAAAAACATGTGCATTTTATTATGGTTAACATTCAAAAACAAATAAGTTTCATGCATGCATACAAATGTTTAAACAAACAATAGAGACTACAAATGAAAATGCAAGAATACCCTTAACTCCACTCCTTGTTTCTAGGACAATGTCTGATTTCTTCAGATGTAGAGCTGCAGCAATGACTTCAGGTTTAGCCTCTTTTTCCAAGCCTGTGAAAGGTTTATGATCAAGGATAGGTATACCCAGAAGTTTGGAGAACTCTTCCATTGTAGGAACCAGCTGATAGTCGGGGAATGTGAAGCAATGATGTTTAGGGTCAAAGAACTGAAACAGGACACTCATCATGTCTTCATTGAACCCTGAAGTGACTAGATCCAATAGGTGACCATGCCTCTTGATGAACTGAGAGTTTTTCAGAAACTTGAGAGACCAATTCCTTAAGCTTAGGAGGTATCCCTACAAAGTTGATCCGGATGGTATTCCTACGAGTAGAAGCCATGACCTGCAATAAAGAACAAAGGTAAATTCTTTGGTCCTTGAAATGGTTAGTGAAAATGCTATGCTTATGATGCATGATGATGATGTTATGCTCAATCACAAACATGTGGCACACACAAACAAGTCACACAATAGCCCTAGGTTTGAGGGCTTGCATGAGGTTTAGAGGTAAGTATCCTCCCCTGAAGTTTAGTTGGTTCATCCTGTCCTATAAAGTAACCAGGTTCTAAGGGATCTCAATATCATTGATCCTTCACAAGGATGGTTGTTCGGTAGGCAACTTACTTGCCAACCAAAACCCTCCAAGTTTAGGATCTCAATGAGCGTAGTATCGAGTATCAACCCACTTCAGTCTTCACCAAAGCCGATTATCTCACTACTTTCTAAAGGCCAAGATGGGATAACTAAGGTTCTAAAAGTTAGTTAGTGTATTGACAACATATGGAAGCCTCATATTATCCTCAACTTTACTTAAGGAACATAAGCACCAACCAAGAAGTCACACTAACTATGGCCACCAGATCAACCATATCGGTATACGCCGTACAGTTTCCTTGGTCTATTGCCATTTACCTAAGGTACACTAGATCCGGGTTAGGATCTTTCACACATAAGACCACCCAACAAGTAAAGTAAACAAACAAAGCAAACAAATTTAAAGTGATCTAATTCCTAAGGGTACCCCTCTTTTATTAAGTCCCCAGCAGAGTCGCCAGTTCTGTAACACGGTGGGAGAACTGACTTTAGTTAAATGTTGCGGATAGCAAGAGTCGTCACCGACTTTTATTTTATCCAAAAGGAAAGGGCATAAAAGAACAGGAAAGACCTTAAAAATATTTTTGGGTTCGGGGGGTAGGTTATGTAAAGGGAAGGTGTTAGCACCCTTTACATCCATGGTTATCCATGGGCTCTTAGTTACTTAGCTCACTTTAAACTGTTTTGAGAAGTGTAGTGTGTGATTAAAAATTTTCTTAAGTACTTTATAATGATCCTTGTACGGATATATATGAATACTTTGTTTTGAAAATTGTTTGAAAATGTGAAGTGTTATGAAATATTTTTAAAGAAGTGAGCAAGTACTTAAGAGGAACCTACCCTAATTTGAATCTTTTATGTTCTTAAATGTTCTTTCAATGGTAAGACTATCCCTATTATTAAGGAATAGGTAGTCATTACCTTGGATGTGAGAAGGGACATGTATAGGGACAATCTGAATTTAGGCAATTGTAAGGTGTCTTTAGCAATTCGTAGGGACTTATCATCTTTTATTCGAAGGGACGAGATCATTTATCGTAGGCAACCTCGAAGGGACTTGATCTTATAATTTGAAGGGACTTGATGATATTTTATGAAGGGACTTTGCTTAAGACACCTTACTTGACCTTAAAATATAGGCAACATAAGAGGTAACCTTAGAAAGTGTAGGATGGCGATCAAAGATCGACTTACGTGTGTGAGTGTTTATTTTCAAGTATTTATCTTATTTAATTAGTGATTCTAAGTCAATTTTTAATTACAAACATGTTTTCACTCCATAATTTACTAACCATAGCAATTTAAATAAATAAATAATAAAAATACTACAACTATTACATAGCTTGTACAGTTACATTATAAGAAAATAATTTAAATAATAAGCATATAAATAAATAAATAAAAGATTAGCAATAAAAATAAATATAAGAGAAAAAGAGGTTAGCATAATAATATACAATATAGAAATCAATTAATTGTTTTTTGAGATTTTTAGATAAACAATTTTTAAATAATTTTAAGATGAAAATAAAATAATAATAATAATTATATACTAATTTATGTACATGAATAAACATGATTAATAATTCAATTATATATATATTAGAAATATTTATTAAGTATAATTAAACAAGAATAATAAAAATAAGAAATAAAAATTGTAAAAGAAAATTAGGGTTTTGAGTTATTAGAAAATAAATTAGGGTTTAAAAATAATTAGGGTTTTATATATAAAAATATTAGGGTTTTTAAGTTAATATACAATATTAATTCAATTATTTACAAAATAAGTTATATATAATAATAATATGGACATACAAATAAATTATAAAATAAAATATTAATTTTAAATATATACAATTTTATTCTATGAAAACAATATTATATTATTATTATTAATTCATTATATAACATTTAATTAAAATTAAAGAAAAGAAAAAGAAATAGAAAACAATTAGGTTAAAAAAAATGAATAAAACTCACCTGCTGGAGCCTGGGGTCGAACCCAGGTCTCCCAGCATCCACCACCAACCTTCAACCAACTGGGCTGCGCATGCAGCGTGTCTATTGATTGACTCATAATGATAATATAATAAACCTGTTAATAAATGAACTTTTAAACAAAAAAAGAATGACCAAGGGATCGAACCCTGGTCCTGATCTTCACATGCGCGTACGCTTACCACTACACCATTTGCAACATTTGTAAATTATAACACAAACAAAATTATATAATATAAAAACAATTTTGAATTTCCAGCTGCGCGCCAATCTCCTTCTTCTTCCTCCAGCCCTACAAAATTTCCTGCGAAAATTGTTACCATATTTCCTGCGAATTTCAAATGGTAGCAAATCCTACGAAACTCAAACATCATCATTCAAGAAAAATTTTGTCAAATTAAGTACACAAACACAATCCAGAGGTCAATTAAGATTGATCCATGGTCTTAGAATTTATTTATACTCATTAAATCATGAAACCCTAAATTGGCCGAAAAACCCTAGCAATGGTGAAATCCATATTAGGTGATGAAACTTCATGAAACCTGTCCAGAATCAATCTATAACTCATTATAAACAAGAAACATAAGTCAAAATTCATTGAAAACCAACAAATATTCAGAATCGAAAATAAACAAAATCATGAATAGAATGAATCGGTTTATGCATATGAGCCTGAATTGAATGTGTTTGAGGGTTGGTTTTGACTCAGTGAAGTCCAAGGAACATGAAGCAACCTTTAAATTGCCTTGAAAGTGCCTCTAGCCAAGAATCTGAATTTGATATTTTTGATGAATTTTGTGAAGTTTGAAACTGGTCTTGGAGGCTGCAAATTCCTCTCCAATGCTTGTCCTTGTGTTGTTTATATATGGTACAATGAATTAGGTCAGAAACTTTAACAATTTGATGGATATTTGGATAGTTTAAGATTGAAAAAGATTAGCTTTTAAATTTTGAATATTCTTGATATAATCTTGCTATTTTAGGATGATCTTCATAACTCTTATATCAATCAGATCCAAATAAACTTTATGACATTATAGAAGACAAATCATTTTAAATCTTCACCATTTTATATTTTATTTGAATTTAAAATGATTTTTAATATAAAAAATCATAATAAATAAAAATAAAATGAATAAAATTATGAAAATATTAAGTTAATTTCGTGCATGATGTCATGGAACCAATTGGATCACAAAAAAGTCAGCCCATTTGAAGAATTATGGTTTTAAGACCCCATTTACTTCATAAACCTCTCAAAAATTTCCCAACTTTGCAAGGGCACAAATCCTTCAATTTTAATTCTATGAAGGTGTTTTTGGACATTTTGGAAAGCTTAAAGAGTCCTCTAACGAACCTCTTTGGTCTCATGTCCATATATTTTACCATTCTCAAGTTATGCTCTTTTTAAGTTGTTAACTTTTTGTTGACTTTTAAAAGGACCTATAATGTCTTAGCTCATACCTTCCAAATGAAGCATTTTTGGGCTTGGCTTGTGAGACACAAAGTTGTAGATAATTCAATTTCCTTCAAAATGAGATTTGAATGGAAAATTTTTGATGAAGCATGTGAAAGTTATGGCTGGTCAAAGTTCAGTTGACTTTTCCTGTGAAAACCCTAATTTAGAAACTCCTGATTCTTGATGATCTGAAATCTCCTTGATGAATCATGATCAACCCTTGATCAAATGATGAATTTTACTTCATATACTTTATGTTGGCAAAAAATCATGAAGTTTGACTTTGGTTTGACCACAGTTGACCTCAGTTTGACTTTTTAACTATTTTGACTAATTTTAACCTATCAGATCATCTGACCGAGCAAATCTTTTGGGAAAGTCTTGAAACTTGACATGGGGATTATTGAACCCATATAAGATTCTATAAAGCTCACTTTAAGTCTTGGAATTCCATTTAGCCTGATAAAAGTCAAAACCCTAGTTTAGGATGCATTGCTTAGGAGGATGCATGGTCTGAGGGAATTGTCAAACTTTCTGACTAATTGTGAACTTTGTGAACCTTGTGAACCTCATGAGATGTCTTGTGAACCTTGTGAACCTCATGAGATGTCTTGTGAACCTTTTGAACCTTGTGAGCCTCTTAGTACACAATGACTTGTCTTGTGGAAGGCAAATTTTGGGGTGCAACAAAATTGACTCCCATATATTTGCTAATCTTCAATCTCGATTGCACATTATTCTTGCTTCATCTTTCACGCACTTTCTAAGTCAACACCTCGTTTGGGCTAACAGTCCATTCGTCACACTTTCACAACATTCAAATAAAAACAAACTTTTTTCAAAACTTACGTGAACGTTGCATTAACACTACCATTTGTGTATGAACAATTTAATTGCAAATCAGTGCTGGATATCAGTGCAATCCCAACAAGGGGAAATCAAAAGAGAAATTTGAACTTCATTGGTGCCGACATGAATCAAGACTACCTCAACTGTCCAATCAGGGGCAAAACATCTTCAATAGCCCAATCAGGGGCAATTTATTTCAAAGTCCATTAATCAGGGGCAACATCATTCTTAACGGCTCAATCAGGGGCAAGATTACCTTCAAAGGCTCAATCAGGGGCATACACCTACCAAATCCAGACAATGGGGCAGATCATGTCTTGTCATTCTCAAAGCTTCCCCACTAGAATTTTTCAAGTACCCTACAGGAAGGGGCAAGCAAACAAGGATCAAATTTTCCTCTCTCTACTCCCCAGCTGAACATGCAGTCCTTGCTAGACGTTATCAATCATTCAAAGCAAAATCAGTCTTCATGTGTCAATTAAGTCACTTCGCTCACCAGCAAATGACCAAAACTTGGAGCATACAAATCCATCTTTTGATCTTACATCGTAGAAGATCGAGTGTCGGAGAATCAAGCCCTCCACCCACCCAAAGTCCAATCATTATTGGCAACTACCAAACCAAAAGTCCACCAAGCTGGCACCTTTCAATCGCTCATATGCATCATTATGCATCATCAATGTCATAAGCATCATTTACATCAATCATTTATAACATGTGCATCATATGCATACCTAAATAAATCAGATTTTCATATCCCCAACATTTTTAACTTACATCTCAGTGCATAAACATCTGCATCGTATTTCCATCTTTATGGAACACCATTTCAAAAAATCAAGCATGCGTGCATAAATCAGGATCCAGGATCAATCAAAGATTCCAGGCATCTCCTCAGCGGATTCAGTGGCCGTCCCCCATTGAATCTTTTCTCTTCAACTATTTTAATTTCCAGCTATTCGGTTTTCCCTTTAGTAACGGGAGTCGTATTTAAAGTTCATTTGCCTTATCATCCTCTAGTGGTAAGTGATTTTATTTTCAGTCATTTGCCTTATCATCCTCTGGTGATAAGTGATCTTATTTTCAGTCTTTGGCCTTATCATCCTCTGGTGATAAGTGATTTTATTTTCAGTCATTTTGCCTTATCATCCTCTGGTGATAAGTGATTTTATTTTCAGTCATTTGCCTTATCATCCTCTGGTGATAAGTGATTTTATTTTCAGTCATTTGCCTTATCATCTTCTGGTGATAAGTGATTTTATTTTCAGTCATTTGCCTTATCATCCTCTGGTGATAAGTGATTTTATTTTCAGTCATTTGCCTTATCATCCTCTGGTGATAAGTGATTTTATTTTCAGTCATTTGCCTTATCATCCTCTGGTGATAAGTTGATTTTATTTTCAGTCACTCGCTTTATCATCCGCCAGTGATAAGTGATTTATTTTGTCAATTTATTTCTTCGCTGTGTCACCCGTCTTTCCAGTTTTCAGTCATTTAGCTTTTATTTTTGCGCATTTTCTTTTATTGGACAAATTTGGAGTCTGTTAGTATCTAATTATCTTATACCTTGAAAGTTTGAACGTGAGCCGGTTCATCTTACTCGGTCTAAGCCAATTCGATAGGGGCAACTGTCATACCCCAAATTTGTCCTACCCGCATATTTTTTTTTATAATTATTATTAGATGGATTTGTATTCAAGTTTACCCAGTCATGTGTATGATAAAATCAGCGGAGACCTATTTCTGGATTGTCATCCATGTATTTCTTTTTTTTTTGGTCCTAATTCAAATTTCATTTAAAAAAAAAAACAAACTTTTCTTGATTATATTATTATTATTATTATTATTCTACACTAAAAATTCTTTATTCTTCACATATATATTGTTTTTTTCTCCTTATTTATTTTTATTATTATTACCCTTTTTATTATTTTTTTTCTTTTATTATTTATTATTATTATTCATATTATTATTATTATTATAAATATTTTTTATATCATACTATTATTATTACTATCTATTTTAAATAGGCTATTTTCATCAATGATCACATAAGTCCATTAATGTAACAAATTTTTTCTCAGCCTGACCCCACGTGATGCAATGCACATGACTTTTGCTACCAGTTTCCTTCACACTACACACAGCAGACGCACCGATTTTCTCATATTCCTCCAACCTGTAAATGCAATGATCCGTACTCCACTACAGCGGAATCTTACATACAACAAACAATAATAATACTGCTGTAACAAATTTCATTCCACTGCATTGCACATGGAGAGATCCCGCAAAATCAGCTAGTAGAATTCTTGTACCTCAATACCCTTCATAATTCTTCTATAAAAACATAATCCGTGCAGCATCCAAGGGGGGATGGAAGAGGAGAGACATTTCTTTGATTTTATGAAAAAACGCAGCACCATCCATTCATCTTCATCACCATAAAACACCATAACCATTTATATCCATAATACTCTCCCTTCATTCTCCATCGAACACATTAACATAACCATAAACCGCTTACCTTCTTCCTCCTTCAAACCAAACATAAAATTCTTATTCACCCCTAAACCATTGCCATGTCATAAACACCCATAACACAAAAGCCAATCACCGATTAGAACCGTAAATCACGCGAAACAAGCACCAAACCCACAAACCTTGAAAAAAAAATCTGAACCGTGAGAGAACTTGGAGAAACTGTTAAACCACCATAACCACCGCAAAACCTTCAAATCGTGTTCACCCTTCAAACACCATAACCACTGGCAAAATCGAATCGCGTCGTGAAAGCCGTGAGAGCTTACGGAAACGAACCTGCGTTTGAGATCTGAGAAAGAGTGAGAACAAAATCGTGGATAGATCGGGAGAGTGAGCTGAATACCGAGCGAATCGAGAGAGAAAAGTCGTGAGAACCACCAAGAGGTCGCGGAATCCGATTCTTGAGGGAGATGGTTGTGTTTTGTTGAAATAGAACGAAACAAGGTTTGAAAGAGAGTGTTCTGATTTTATTTTGTTTTTTTCATTTTTTTTTCATTTCTTTCACTTGGTCACTTTTAGTTTTTTTATTATTTATTGTTGGATTTCATTGGGTGTGCATTCTTTCAAAGCCCATGCTGACCTGTTTACACTACCCAGACCTTGTTTTTTTTAGCGCCACCCCTTTGCCATTTTTTTTGTTATAAAAAGCTCATTATCTTGTTGTTGATCGATTGGGCCTTTAGCCCACGAGTCCATCAATTTTTCTTCATACTACTGCACCCCAGCTGCCTCATTTGTTTCTTTATATATAATTATCATTGATTGTGAAATGGGCTTAGGCCCATGGGTTTGATTGCTATTTGCACACACCAGTACCCAAACAATGAACCCCCATTTTATCTATTTGTTTTATTTTATTTGTTACTAGTTTTTTTTTAATTTGTTTTTATTTTATTTAAAATATTACTTGGATTTTTAATATTTTTGTGGGCCTATGATATAATAAACGGCCGAATTGTGTCCGATCCCATTATCGGAAAATTCGGTCAATATGAGGCCTATGTAGTTTAATTTATTTTTTCGCTTTCATTTTTATTTCGATTTATTTTCTATTGCCACAATTTAATTCAATTCGCTTTATTATTCAATTATTCCATTTAATTTATTATTTGTTTATCGCTTATTCCAACTTATTTAATTTATTTGTTTCATCGCATTTTAAATAAACGATTCGATTCCTTATAAAACGGTTCCAAATTTGAACCGGTTATAAGGAAGTAAACGAACCATATTTCGACGTGTCTGAAAAGGTCCAACCAACGCCTTCGAATAGTTGCTTTCAAATAAAAAGGCCGAACGCCTTCGAACAATTCAAAAACACTGCACACACGCTTTCTCTTTGGCGAATTACAATGAGACCATTTATTTCATGCAATCCCCTGTAATTTATTTTGTATCCCTCCCCCATTTTATGTACGCATTTTATTTTTCGTATTTTATCGATTTAGTTTAGTTCGTGAATCCTTGGTCCAACGCCAAGCGGTTGCACTCGCACACTTGCACTTTATTTTCCAGTTATCGTTTATTAGGATCCACTTCACCGTGCGAGCCGAACGCTTTGTGCCTCGCTAACAAACCACAAAATAAACCTCCATTTGCATTCACCCTCTAACCTCAAAAAACCAAAACGATTCTCTTTAGATCCAAACCCTTGATCCAACATCAAGCGGTCATTAGGTAATAAAACATTCTAATAATATGAGAAGAAATTGTACGCCACGAGCCTTAAGTGGTAGAAAGGAGGATAACGACCTCTCGTTACTCGCTCCGATTATTTAGACGCAAGACGCTCGTCTTGTTGGACGGAATAAACAATCCATAGTCTTTAGTGCAATTCGACTCCTAAACCCTTTCATCGAAGAAAGGTAATAAAATCAACAACCATCAACCGTAGTAGGCTGAACTACGAGGCTCTGACTTTCCCATTGCATGCGGGAGTACATAGGCACAAGGATCTCGATCCTTGCCGAGCACCTAGGATCAATCTAACTTATAATTCAACTCATTTCCCTTTAGCAAGTAATTCGTTTAAGCATAGACATCCTTTCGCGCGTGACAACTTAGATGGTTCTCATCCAGTACGATGGATGTAGGGGGTGCTAATACCTTCCCCCTGCATAACCGACTCCCGAACCCAGACATTGGTTCCGTTGAACTTTGTCCTTATCTCTCTCTTCCCGGGTTGTATCTATATCTTCCCTTTCCCTCTTCGGGAATAAATAGAATTAGGTGGCGACTCTTCAGTCTGTCCAGCGCGCGGCTCCGTCCTTTCGGATCGCGTGAGGTCGTATATTTCGGGGTACGACAATCATTCATATTGAAATTAAGGACAAATTGACCGAAATTATATGGCAATGATTGCAGGATCAAATCAGTTGTAAGGCTCCTTCGTGAGGGTAAATCCCAATCTTTCAAGATTTTCCACATACCCAATCATCTTAAGTACATAGGGACCTACTGGGCTTCCCTCAGCTAGCTTGGCTTGGAAAAAGGGCTTTCGAAACTCCAAACCTCTCATGCCTTTCCTGTTCTTGATAGAGCATCTTTAGATGTTTGATCATATCGAACGCTGCCATGTTTTCATGTTGCTTTTGCAATTCAGAATTCATGGTAGCCAACATGAGGCAAGCAGTTTCATTGGCATCATCGACATGCTTCTTATAAGCATCTCTTTCAGCCGTAGGAGCAGACTTAAGAGGTTCCTCATCAGGAACAGGTGTCTCTAAGACATACAACTTTTTGTCATGTTTGAGGACAATCCTCAAATTTCGGTGCCAATCTAGAAAATTTGTCCCAAACAATTTTTCCTTATCCATGATTGTTTGCAAAGTGTTATTAGATGTGTTGTTTGTCATGGTAATCTACATTAAAAGATGATGGGGATATTAGTATCATTAAACATATTCAATTAGGCCTTTAATTAAATATGCTCCCACTATTTTACCCAAAACAAATGACCCTCATCATTTGATTCGAAAAATCCCGTTGGAAGATTTTCTAGTGGATCGAGATCTATATTTAGTTTTGTTTTAAGTCAACATTAGGCGATTACACAAAACTCGACTATTTAGGTAGAGACTCCTTCCAATTGCGTCAAATATAATTCTCGAATATTTCAATTGGGTGAATAACTCCTTATTCCAATCCATCATATGGATCATTCCCAACTCTTGCTTCTAAACATATATAATCTTATTATATTTTGTTTAGTTAAGTTTGACCCATTATTTTAGAAATTGGATATTACATTTATCCCATTGCACCTTATCAATATAGAATATGCACACCGCGTCAGACGAAACTTACATAATTTGATACTAGTCTTGATGAGTTCTAAAATTTGAAAAGCAAAAACTTAACATTTAGTTTTGAGGGATTTTTAGTTAATTTAATCTCACGACTTATTTATCATATAAATCGTTCCTCACACTTGCATACAATATTTATATCAACATACAAACAAATGAAACAGTTATGGCCCCTAGCGCAATTGTTCTCCCAAGCCAATGAGAGAACTAAGCTAAACCTAATAACGATCTTCACTTCACCAAGCAAGATCTCCAAAGTTGTCCTTCTTTATTTTGCAGTCTTCTCTCTCTTCATAATAATTCATTACATCAAAAAAACTCGTTTACATACGAGGGAGTGAGATGAGAAAAGAAATTACATGAAGAGAATAAGAGAGAGGCACAACACGCATGTCATATTTATAAAATCCAAAAACAAAACAAAATATAAACTAAGGCCATAACTGATTATCACACACAAAATTACTAATTTTTTTATTATTATTATTATTAATTTAAGTTTGGTTAATAAAACAAATCAAATTAAATTTCAGCAAAAAATAATAATAAACCCTTTTATTATTATTGCAGAATTTTTCGCAACCCTTGCGCTGCACGTCACGACCGTTATTCATGTGACGATCGTCACACCTTGCATGACGACCGTCACGTTCTCAAACCTTGTGATGACCGTCACACCTTACATGACAACTGTCTCATTCTCAAACCTTGTGACGACCGTCACATTTTGTTTTTAATTGCAGATGGCGCAACCCTTATGTCGTCACTCTCCAATGCAAAAATTTCACACCGTCAATGCAACATGATTAACAATTCAATATGATTGATCTGTATGTTATTGCTTCACCATACTAAAGTCGGATTTCGAAGCATATAACCACAGATCGCACAACCGAATGATAATCATTACTCTAATTGAACTGATGAAATAAAATAGTATATCCAATATACCATATTTGCATCAAAGTTATTCATATCATATATGAATTAGAGCGATCATATATGTGTAACTTATGGACGATTGACATATCGCTGCTTCACTATACTATTGTCGGATATCAAAGCATAATTAATATCAACCATCCAAACCGTACACAATCTGATGTCAAAATTTAATATCCGGATTTGATTTAATTTTTGTTTATGTGTTTTAATACAATTAAAACAAAATTTACAATTTTACGTGTTTTGATCCAATTAAAACAAAATTGACAGAAAGTAAACAATTACCAGATTCATGGTTTCATAAGTGACTCTGATACTACTGAAGGGAAATTGTCGATAAAATTGCAGCGGAAAACAAAAATTTCCTTTTAGAGATCCTTTACGAAAGGACATGATCTGTGATAAAATATTTACCACTTGTGGCGTTTGAAACCTTTGATTCTGATTTGATCACGAGCGTTGTACGACGAACAACGCCTCTACTCAGTCCACACAAACAACTTCTTTCAATCACAGTGCTAGCTGATTCCGAATGAAGGTTTAGAGTGAAAGGGGAAGAAAAGGGAGTACGATCAGGGTTTCAAAAACAACAACTTATGAGCTTCTTCACAAGGGTTCTATTTATAGAACTACTTGTGTGGGCTTTAACCTAAAAGCCCAACTCAATAATAATAATATTATTATATTGTTATAATAACCATAATTTTATTATTATTATTATTATATTTTATAACTATTATAAAATTAATAATAAATATTATTATTATATCATATGGTACCTTACCGTATTCCGTATTCCATTCTAGTGCACCATACCTTATGATGTACCTTATTTATTCCACCTTTTCTCTAACTGTTCTTATGTGTGTGACCCTGTAGGATTTGCGATGTTGGCAATTATATTAAATTATGTATTTACCATAATAAACAGTGAGCGGTATCTAGCAACACATCACTGCTACCTAAGCCACAAAATTGTCATGTGATCTGACAAAACCTTTTGTGATAGTATTTATATGTATAATTACCCTCTTGCCCTTATGTCTATATTGAACATAAGTCATATACCGTGCCATCCTTGTCCAGTTCAATATTGGGTCCTTAGACATTTATCCTATTATGCAGGATGAACAAATTCTATCTAGGTTACTCATGTCCCTCAACATACTTTGTGAAGTACCCATCAATTATCTTTATGATCATCCAGTTACGAACAACGTTTGATCAGCAGTAAAGTACTTGACTCTACATCTAGGGTCCATAGTAGTTTCAGGCCGAAGAGTGATATACACCACTATCACCATGAGAGTAACTTATGACACTTTGTATAACATTTTATGCAGTACTCTCATAGTGGGTCAGTCTAGTATAAATATTACTCATAATATTCATACTTATGTCAAGACTTGATAACTCCTTATCCATGATCCATGAGATGTGATCATCAATTTATCTACATAATAGTCTTAATGCTTTAAGGTTATCCCATTTCACATTAAAGCTCGAGTATGGATGCTTTAAGAATAATGTCCTTATGTTTAATGGAGTCTCATGATTAAGTCACACTTAATATTTTATTAAAAGAACTAGCTATTATAGGGACTTTATCATTTTGGAAAAACAAACATAATAAAGAAATGTCTTTTATTATTAATAAATAATTCGATACAAGTACCAAAAGTATTGGCCTCTAGGGCTTACACCAACATTATGTTGGTAACGTGTAGGTGATCAGGATAAGTAGAATCGTGTTCGGTGAAGTCGATGTACTTCACATTTAGAGGAGTCGGCTCTAATACGTGCTTTGGGGTGTCAAAACAACGATTGTTCCTTGTTTACTTATTTTAGAAAAACATTTTGTAATTGAATTATACTTTATGTTTTCTTGAGTTTCCGCTGCAACACTAAAATTGTTTTGTAAAACGTATCATTTGAGCCGTATGTTTTTAGTGAATTGTGACCCTCAAAATGATTGGTGCATTTTAATAACTCTGTTTTTTATTTATAAATTCGTGGGAATATTTTGGGTGTTACATTATATACCTTACGCAGTAATTGAACCCTTCGTGACTCCCCTTTTGACTTGCTTCATTCGTTATCTTCCTTGAACCTTTCGTGACCCTTCGTGCCTCTTACTTGCTGCAATGAAGATTTTCTTCAAGATGATATAAGAGAAGATAATCTGGAACGACAAAGTGAAATGAGGAAATGAATGAAAACCAAGGTTTATAATTTTTTTCTTCAGTTTTTAATCTAGTTGGAATTAATTTGGAAATTATTTATCTATTTGGCAATTACATGTTAAATTATAATGACATGAAATAAAAATATACAAGTCACGTCACTAAAACATAAGCCACATAATCATATTTGTTAGGGGACCATGAAAATGTAATGCGCAACAAACTAAAGAGACAAAAAAACGTATGTTTTGTAATAGGGGATCTAAAGTTTAAAAACGCCAAACTACGAGGACCAAAAATATATTTAAACCATTATTATATATGAATAGTTCTGATACATTGATTGTGTGAAAATATTTCCACCGACAATTTATATCAATTAATCTCTTTAATCAATTAATAAAATTATTTTAAAAAATGGTTAATTATATTTTTGGTCCTTATAAATATCTTAATTTTGATTTTTAGTTCCTACTAAATCTCCGTGCAAAAATAATTTTATAAGGACTAAAACTCAATTTTCTTTTATAAAAACTAAAATCAAAATTGAAATATTTATAAGACCTAAAAATATATTTACCCATTATTAAAAATGCAAAGTCAACCGAAAGCCCAAAGAAGTAAAAGCAACCCAAAGACTGAAGTGCTCTCGAGATTAGTTACTTAAAAATTAAGATACACAAAATACGACGGCGTTTTAGCAAAACAAATAAGCTACACTATCCACGTCACCTCGTTGAGCTTATTGTAATTTCCATCATCATCGTCGTCTTCTAACTTCTTCCCTACCCCTTAGGTTTTTACATCTCCAGTTTCACTTCACCTTCTTTTTCTCCATTCTCAACCCTCTTCACCGCAACTCATTTTCCCCCGTTTCTTCACCATCATCACTCGCTGTTTCTCACATCGTTTCACAACTAACCTCAACGATTTATCATTCTTCGTTCCACAAGGTACGATTCCCTCTTTTTTTCTTCATAATGCTGTTCGAAACGCGTTTTGAGTTTTACATCGTGTTAGGTTATTCATCACCTCAAGGTTTTATCAATTTTTTTGATGATTTTTATGAAATAGGTATGTTAGATGCTTGAGTTCCGGTGAATGTGATGGCGTCTAAAGGTCAAAGGTCTAAGGTTGATCATGATTATAAAGTTAAACGGCCGAAGGTTAGTTCTTTCTCGTCTTTTTTTTTGTTTCTGTTTCATGCATTGATTTTGCAGTGGAATGATGCTGTATAGTTACTGATTCTGATTTCTTGCACTGTTTCTCTACTTTTGAGGCTTGCCTTTCTTTTGGTCCTTTAGACCTTTGTATCAGTGTTGTCAACACTTGTGGATCACATAAAATATCTGTTTGTTCAATGGAATCTTCATTCCGCTCTGTTAATTTTATGATATCCAAACACAGTCTAAAGTGTTATAGAGTTGCTATAGTCGCCATTTGACAATACTTGTAGTATCACGGAATAATAGCGGTTTTTTATAATTCTGTTATACTATAATTCGTTCATTTTATGATATCCAAACGTAGCCTAAGTGTTAGAGTTGCTATAGTGGCTATTTGACAACACTTGTATTTAATTCGTATCACGGAGTAATAGCAGTTTGTTAAAATTATGCTGTACTATAAGCCGCTATAGCAGCTATTTGACAACGCTTGTTTATATTTAACAAAGGGTAACTTAACTGGTGGACTTGGAAGTTAGGATGCGATGAAACTAACTGAAATAACACCTTTTTACGATCTTAGAATTGGTTGATTCTTATTGCAAATATAGTTTTATATTAATTAGGCCGATTAGGAATAGCATAGTCCATTTAAACAGTTTATTGATTGTAGCATTGTACTCAAATTACCTTTGAAATGATAATCATAAAGTCCATAACTTGAACATACTCCCTTCGGGATAACACAATCTTGAGATGCTTGATCTCTTTCTCTTAAACATCCAATTGTCCAAGTTGTTTGGGGAAAGAGAGTTGCACATTTAGATGAGCTTCTCAATAAGGAAAGACTAACTTCCTGTGACGAAGATGTTATCCTCAAAGGCTAGAACACTAAGGTAGTACTGAAAATATGATAGAACAAATTAGGACAGATGTCATTTACTTTTAGTTTTACTGAGAGTAATCTTGATTAGGTTTGTAGGCGATATTCAAACGAGACATTCAAACCAAACACGAGGAACTTATTTGACTCCATGAATTCCTTCATTTAGCTTGTCGACTAGGGGTTTATGCCTGTCTTCAAATGTACTTGGATATGCCATTAAATGATTAGATCAGAGTCATTGATAGAGATGTTCATTCTATTGTCACTTTGTTTTTTTTAAGGTTATTTAGGTCAAGAGCCCTTTGGGCTTTCTCTGGGAGCCTAGTAGATGCAAGAGCCCTTTGGGTTTGAAGTGTGGACTGTACATATGCTCAATTACCATGTATTGGAATTTTACTTGTTACTAAAAGAACGAGTGCAAAAGGATTGAGTTGTAGTGGTCCATAGAGGCTTTAATATCATGTCACGAGCCAACTATTCCAAAAGCTTAGACTGTTAAGTTGAGACGCATGGATTATTTAATTTCATATATCTCTAACCTTAGATATAGCTTTTTCTGTCAATCCTTCCTCCTTGTGCCAGCTTTGGGTTGAGTTAAACAAAGTCCCTTAATAATTCTAAAATGATATTAGAGCCTCTTTAGCCAAGTGATTGAGTTAGATCCTTGTTGCTTGTACTCTTCTAAATTAAAATTTTAGCATAATGTTGGTGGGTATACGCATTGTTCGCACTTCAAGACGTAGGGGGTGTTGCATGACGAGGGGTCTTAGATACAAAACCATTCATTTGCTTTCACCCAACAACTTAAGCTTTTGGGATAATTGGTTCATGATGACAAGTTGTCAAAATTAAGATCCTTCCTAAGATCAGAAAGGGGTCTCAAGGATGTAAATCACATAACTTAACTGTGATTGTGAATAAAAAATAGCTTAAAAAGAAATCTGTGAGATGTCACAAGGATACACCTCTGAAAATAGATCGCCATACCTTTTATGCTGTAGAAAAAATAACCCAACCCAATACATAAAAGTAAAATAATGTAGAAGAACAGACAAGTTTCAACTCAAAGGAAAAAACATATGTGTAATATTCGAAAAATTTAAAAGAAAAAATCTCACGAATGGTGTTAAGAAAGGAAAAAGTGAAGAAGAGAGAGGTGCATTTCACTCATAAAAGTGTCGTACAAATCTAAAAGAGATTTAGGGGTTTTCTAACTCAAAAACCAGTTTTCCCTATCCCGACACAGGAATCCGTTCAGGATGCGTATTCTCCAGGTTTGGAAAACTCACTCGTGTCTACGTTTTCACATGTTTGCACGGTGATCCCACCATTTTCACCAAATTCGGAGTTTTCACTTGCACAGGAATGCCCAGCCCCTTTAAGATTGCAAAATCACACAATCCTACGAGTTGGATCGCGATTTTGACTACCATGCATGCCAAGAGTAATAAGAAAGTTGATGAGAGATACTCATTTCCTTTCGGAACAAGAAAGAAACCATCAAATGGGAACCTTTTATTTGTTTATTTTACGACAATGTAACTCTCTTCCCATTTTCTTCTTAAATTGAATTTTGCTGTGTCAGGCTCTTGAAGCTCCGAAGGATCCTAGACGACCCAAAACTCATTGGGACCATGTTTTAGAAGAGATGGTGTGGCTATCAAAGGTACCTACTTGTTTCAACCTCAACATCTGAAATGGTTGTTGCAGCAATATTTTAACTTATATGATTTTGTTTGCTATACTTTTTGTTTTGCAGGACTTCGAGTCAGAGAGGAAATGGAAATTAGCTCAGGCAAAGAAAGTTTCTTTAAAAGCCAGCAAAGGCATGTTAGATCATGCTACAAGAGGTGAAAAGAAAATGAAGGTTCTGATTTCTCCTCTAAATAAAATTTACAGAAAGCATGTTATGGTCACGTATGCGTGTTTCTTTTAATCCCACTGTACTGTTGTGTGATGAGAACTGCATCTTGAACAGGAAGAAGAGCAGCGGTTAAGAAAAGTTGCCCTGAATATTTCTAAGGATGTTAAGAAATTTTGGACAAAAATAGAAAAGCTGGTAATGTGTTTCATTTAATTGATTTGATTGCTGGCATAATTATCACGATTTCCCTTTGATGTCCATCATTTCATCCTTTGTTGTGTTCCTAGGTTCTTTACAAGCATCAAATGGAACTCGATGTGAAGAAAAAAAAGGCACTTGACAAACAACTTGAGTTTCTTTTAGGGCAAACTGAGAGGTGGCTTCCTTTTTATTTATTTTTTTCGATTTTCTTTTGCAATAACTAGCAGTCCACTTAACTTTGGCATTTATTTAAATTTCTTTTGTTTTCAGATACTCAACTATGTTGGCCGAGAATCTTGTGGATGCTCATACACCAGCGGAGAAAATTTCTGCTGAGCATCACACAAGTATTCAATGCAAAGATATAGATGGAGACATCATCAATGAACCTCAGGAAGCTAATGTTGGTGGGTAAAGAATTGTAACTTTAAAGTTACAAGTAGGAATTACTTATTTTTCTAACTTCACTCAATCCATTTTGCAACAGAGTATCAATCCAACACACCTGATCATGATGAAGAATATGATGTACAATCTGATGATGCATCGGTAATTTTGTTATTTTCCGAATACCATTACAAGATAATTTACTTTTTTGTCATGTTTGCCTATGATGGGAAGTTGTTGCTTGGGAGCCCGGATAGAGTATTTACTATTACTAGTATTTATTTTATATCAAGTGCATGCCATCATCATTAATAATGTATTACAGAACATTCAGGTACCTATTGGTGCCATTTCATTCTGCATGAACTTTAAACTGGTTTTGATGTTTGTTTATCTGTACAATGTTTTACCGAAATCCATATTTGTTGGAAAAACTAATACCAGATTCATGCTGCAAGATAACAGGAATTGATTGTGCTGTCTTTTTTATATATATATATATATATATATATATATATATATATATTATATATATTATATATATATATATATATATATATATATATATATATATATATATATATATATATTTAATAACCAAAATATAAAGCTGTTTTATTATTTGTTTTTATTTAGAAAAAAACATTATATCATATATACTTTATTTTCTAATTATGACATATTTAACTTATTCATGTATTATGTATGATATCATCATTTGATTCATGCAGTCGAGTCCACTTAATGGGATATAAGTTTGGTGATTCACTTTTTGTTGTTAATTTACCATGTGCTTGCTGAAAAAATTGTATCTTTAAAGGAACATTATGCAATAGGGTGGGTTTCTGCATTTTCTAATTAGCAAAGTTTTAGTTTAACCATGTGCACGCCGAAGTTTTCTCAACCATGATTTTTCTTTTGGAGATTGAACAACACTGGCACTGTCTCTCTCAACTGATTATCATGTCTTGTTTTTCCAATGATATTTTACTTAAAGGTTAATGTTTCCAGGATGATGATGAGCAAACCCTCGAAGAAGATGAGGCTCTTATAACTAAAGAAGAAAGGCAAGAGGAATTGGCAGCTTTGCACAATGAAATGGATCTTCCAATTGAGGAGTTACTCAAACGTTATGCTGGAGATAAAGGTGATTTTTCTTAATAAGAAATATTATATTTTGGAGAGGGATTGGATATGGCAATTTTATTACGTCAACCAATTTTTTTGTCTCTGGAATGCTGCGTTATTCTCACTTAATGGAAGGCAATATAAACCATATAAAAAATGTTACTTAGTGATATCTTAGTTGATCCAGTATATACCTTTTTAAGAGAAAACTATTTGGTGTCTAGTTTGCCTCAATATACTTAGTGATTGCCTTAATAGACCATTGGATAATTGATTAGGCAATTGGTTTCTTTACAATCAGGAGAATTGGCAAGGCATGAAAGTAGTCCGGATCGTAGCGAAGACGATGAAAATATAGTTAGAACTGATGGCGCTGATGGTCAGGAGGAACCAGTATTGGGTATGTTGCCTTTTTATTTTGCACAAGTTATACTTGTTTCTGACATAGGGCATGGCTTCATTACACAGAAAATGGAGATCATATATCTATAAGCAAAATAGGTACAAGCAACTCCGGCATGGTCCCTGGTCGACGTTGTGTAAGTTGTATGTGTTTAATTTTACCACTTTGAATGGCATAGTGAGTTAAGGACTTAGTGTAATGCTCAACTTGTAATTTCAGGATGACAATAATGGCGATGTAGCTACACCAACAAACAATCTATCTCAAAATGAGGATCATCAATTTAGAAGTCTTAAAGAGGTTTATAGTGAGGCAGCCAATGAAAGTGTTCCATTTGACTTTTCTGATGAAGAGGTGACATTGCATTTTTTTTTTGGCAAACATGTACCCTTGATCAATGTTTGGTTCATTATGTTGCTTTGAGATCTTTGACCCCCATTACTTGTGTCTACCACACATTGCTGTTTCAATCAATATGAGCAATATTCTTCTTGCCTTTGATTTAGTGGATATCTTTTTAATCCGAGTTTATATTATATTAACAATCTCTATCCACTTCCTCACATTATGTTTTACATTTACCCTTTTTGCACTTTTCTTTTGCTATTATTCACGTCCAACTGTTTACTTATGCTGACTGTGTTGTTTGTGTCTTGTGAAATATTGTCAGGAAGACGGTGACTTTTTGTTTGGCACAGAGGACAAGGTACTACTTTGTGTGAGTATATAATTGTCATATTTCCGTTTTTGTTTGTTTTAATTGTTGTTGATCATCAATAAGGTAGGCATCGTTGGTAATTGCAGATGATTACTATTTATATTGCAAACAACACATGTCTGAACTGTTCTGAGAGTGTAAAGCAACCACAACATTTCTGTTCTTTGAGTTGTATATTCTGCTATCTCATGTTCTGGAAAACTTCAACATTTTATATTGAATTATGACATTAACATACTATATGAAGTTATGAATGGTGTGAGGCCATCGTATCTCCCTGTTTTATTGCAAAAGTGAAAAATAAGAACTGCACATACTTTAAGTTTATTATTGATCCATTTAAACAGTATCACATACATAATCTCACAACTGCTTACTTGGTGATAAAGTGTGAAAAATAGGAAGAATATTTTTCTGAATGTGCTAGAGTTTGATTGCACTCATTATGATACTTAATTTATAAATATGGTAATTAGATTGGTAATAAATGAGCATGTGCAATTTACAAGAGTAATTAAGGTAACACAATTTCCTAAGATACATAGTACTCCCTCCATCCCACAATGAGTGATCCGGTTGATTATTTCACACAAATTAAGAAAAAGAATAAAGAAAGAGAGAAAATACTAATTTTACTAAAGTACCCCTTATCAAGTATTTGGAATGATAAAAGTAATATTAATTAGAAGGTAGAATTGGATAAAGTGCATTGGAAACTGAAATGGGTCATTCATTTTGGGACACTATTTTATTCCAAATGGGTCACCCATTGTGGGACGGAGGGAGTACAAAGAACCTTAACTAGTTGGAAAATGAAGAATTAATTGGAAAATGAAGAATTAATTGGAAAATGGAAAATTAATATTTTAATATAGTTTGGGAGCACCTATGAACGTGGGACAATAGAACTAATTTCCAAAGATATTACTATTGAGTCACGAACTAGGCACCTGTGTATGTGGGACAATTTGGGGGCTCTTATTGGGGATTATCATAGATAGTTTTCTTTTACATTTGTAGTCAGTCTAATGTACAATTTTCTGAGAAATGTTCATACATAGTCTTTGACAGCTTATCAATTATAAGCATATAACATTATTAATTAATATGAGTAGACTGCCCAGCATCAGTGCGCTGCCCAGCTTGGTTCTATTTCTCAAGTTGGAACCCATCTGATAGTGTCTATTTGGCATTAGTATATGCAAGTCAAGGCTTTCCACATGAAGGAAACAGTTTTTCCCGTAGTTGGGTAACAAATGAACGGCTAATGTGAAGTGATCACCTTTGCTTTTTATGTTACCAATTCAAATGTTGTGTATGATAAGTTTTTGATGATCAGAATTCTAGTATTATTCCATTATACATAGAAATTTAAGTTTTTTCAGAATCAAGAAATTATGATAAATATAGCTTGTATTGGATGGTATTTTATATTAAAGAAGCTATCGGCGGTTGAATACATTATTTAATTATTTTCAAGGTCTTACCAATTTACTTATTTTCGTTTCTTGGTTGGCATCTTGTATCTTAACTTCATTACAATGATCAGGATGATGAAACAACCTTATCTGAGGAAGAAAAACTGGACAGAGTTGATGCAATTGATCCAAAAGATGAGGTTAAGAGCTGATAAGCATATTTCCCCCCTACAGTCAGCTTTGTTTATATATGTTGTTTTGTTATCCTCATGACCAAGCTTTTATTATATGTAGATTGCATTACTACAAAAAGAGAGTAACATGTCGGTTGAGGAACTACTTGCAAGGTATAAAAAGGTAGGTGGTATTCATCTCTAGTTGTTGCTTATGGCTTAATTCATTGGTATTAAAACCATCATTTAATTTTTTCCTATTTTATTTTTTAGGACCTGAGTGATGATGGGGATCAGGAAGATGAGTCTGACTATGATTCTGCTTCATCAGAAGACCATCAGAATTCACCAGTCCATGTTGATGATGATGCCGAGCAGAAAGTTTCTGCTGTTTCTGTGGGTGAAGATATGAAGTCTGGCGAGCAACTGGCTAACGTACAGACCCAGGCAGAAGAACAGGGGGAAGGACCTTGTGAAAATTCAGAGGAAAGAGAAAGTGAGGATATAATTGCTGATGCAGCTGCTGCTGCAAGATCAGCACAACCGACTGGAAACACCTTCTCTACAACTAAAGTGCGTACAAAATCCCCCTTTCTACTCAAGTACACTCTTCGTGAATATCAACATATTGGATTGGATTGGCTCGTAACAATGTATGAAAAAAAGCTGAATGGAATTCTGGCAGATGAAATGGGGCTTGGAAAAACGATAATGACTATAGCTTTGCTTGCACATCTTGCCTGTGAAAAGGGGATTTGGGGTCCACATCTAATTGTAGTGCCAACTAGTGTGATGCTTAACTGGGAGACTGAATTTCTGAAATGGTGTCCTGCGTTTAAAATTTTGACCTATTTTGGAAGCGCAAAGGAGCGAAAACATAAAAGACAAGGATGGTTAAAACCAAACTCATTTCACGTATGCATAACAACATATAGATTAGTTATTCAGGATTCCAAAGTTTTCAAGCGCAAAAAGTGGAAATACTTGATCTTAGATGAAGCACACCTCATTAAAAACTGGAAATCACAAAGGTGGCAGACACTGTTGAATTTCAATTCAAAACGACGAATTCTGTTGACTGGTACACCGCTACAGAATGATCTCATGGAACTGTGGTCTCTCATGCATTTCTTAATGCCCCATGTTTTCCAGTCACACCAAGAGTTTAAGGATTGGTTTAGTAATCCTATATCAGGGATGGTAGAGGGAGAGGAAAAAGTTAATAAAGAGGTTGTTGATCGCCTGCATAATGTCCTTCGTCCATTCTTACTCCGACGGTTAAAGAGAGATGTAGAAAAGCAACTTCCCATGAAAATTGAGCATGTCATATACTGTAGGCTGTCAAAGAGGCAGAGGAATTTGTACGAAGATTTTATTGCTAGCTCAGAGACTCAAGCTACTCTTGCAAATGCCAATTTTTTTGGGATGATCAGTATTATCATGCAACTTCGCAAGGTTTGTAATCATCCTGACCTTTTTGAGGGTCGTCCAATTGTCAGTTCTTTTGATATGTGTGGGATTGATATTCAGTTAAGTTCTTCTGTTTGCTCCATGCTTTTGCCTAGTTCCTTTTCAACAGTTGACTTGGAAGGTTTGGGTCTTTTATTTACTCATCTTGACTATAGCATGACTTCTTGGGAGAGTGATGAAGTGCAATCTATTGAGACCCCTGCAACTTTAATTATAGAACGCACTGATATGGTTGATCTGGAAGTAATTAAGCCTGGACTGAAGTGTCAGAAAAAACAGCAAGGAACAAACATTTTCGAAGAGATTCGAAAAGCAATTTGGGAAGAGAGAATATCAGAGGCGAAGGAACGTGCAGCAGCTATTGCATGGTGGAACTCCTTGAGGTGTAAAAAACGGCCCATCTACTCAACAACTCTAAGGGACCTTGTTACCATAAGGCATCCTGTATATGATATTTATCAAAAGAAGGCAAACCCCGTTTCATACTTGTTCCCATCAAAACTGGCTGACATTGTTCTCTCCCCAGTTGAACGATTTCAAAGGACGATTGATGTGGTTGAAAGTTTCATGTTTGCCATTCCTGCCGCCCGAGCTTCCCCTCCTGTTTGCTGGTGCAGTAAAAGGGAGACAACTGTGTTTCTAAACCCATCTTACAAGCAGCGATGCTCTGATATTCTGTCACCACTATTGTCCCCAATCAGGCCTGCTATTGTCCGTCGTCAAGTATATTTCCCAGATAGGCGACTTATACAATTCGACTGTGGAAAACTACAGGAGCTAGCAATTTTGCTGAGGAGATTAAAATCAGAAGGTCACCGAGCTCTGATATTCACTCAGATGACTAAGATGCTTGACATATTAGAAGCGTTTATTAATTTGTATGGTTATACTTACATGCGCTTGGATGGATCAACCCAGCCAGAGGAGAGGCAGACCTTAATGCAGCGTTTTAACACAAACCCCAAATTTTTTCTTTTCATCTTGTCAACTCGTAGTGGGGGTGTTGGTATCAATCTGGTTGGAGCTGACACAGTTATTTTTTATGATAGTGACTGGAATCCTGCTATGGATCAACAGGCTCAAGATCGGTGCCACAGAATTGGTCAGACACGTGAAGTGCATATATATCGATTGATTAGTGAAAGCACCATTGAGGAGAATATTTTGAAGAAAGCAAAGCAAAAGCGCGCACTTGATGATTTAGTTATACAAAGTGGGGGTTATAATACTGAGTTCTTCAAAAAGCTTGATCCGATGGAACTTTTTTCAGGTCATAGAACACTTTCAATTAAAGACATGCCGAAGGAGAAAAACCAGAACAGGGGAGAAGGTTCTGTTACTAATGCAGATGTGGAAGCTGCATTAAAACATGTAGAAGATGAGGCAGATTATATGGCACTGAAGAAAGTTGAACTGGAAGAAGCTGTGGATAATCAGGAATTTACAGAAGAAGCCAGTGGGAGACTTGAAGAGGATGAATATGCAAATGAGGATGATGAGCCTCAAGAATTAGGCGAATCTGTTTCCAATTTGAATAAAGAGGATACATTAATGTTAAATGGAGGTGATCCTAAGGAAGATAAACCACCACCTTCTGTTGCCAAAGAAGATGATGTTGACATGCTAGCAGATGTGAACCAGATGGCAGAAGCTGCAGCTGCAGCTGGGCAGGCGTTATCAGCATTTGAGAGTGAGCTACGCCCTATCGACCGATATGCCATTCGCTTTCTAGAGCTGTGGGATCCAATTATAGATAAGGCAGCCTTGGAATCTGAAGTCAGGATTGAGGATACTGAATGGGAATTAGATCGCATTGAAAGGTATAAGGAGGAGATGGAAGCTGAAATTGACGAAGATGAGGAGCCTCTTGTATATGAAAGTATGCACCTCACTACCCTTTCTGATTCAATTTTATTTGGAACTGTTGCTATTTTATGTTTATAGAAATTGAAGTGGTTGTCATCAGATTATACCTCGTAAAGGGAAATACAGGCGGGACAGTATTCAAATAAACATATCTCTAACATAATTTAGCTGATAAATTAGAAGACATATACAATAATCTGTAGCTTATGTTTTTCTATACGTTCATCAGATTCGGAGCCATTTATAAACCTACTTAACATGGTTGTCATCAGATTATACCTCGTAAAAGGGAAATACAGGCGGGACAGTATTCAAATAAACATATCTCTAACATAATTTAGCTGATAAATTAGAAGACATGCTATAAAATAATCTGTAGCTTATGTTCTTCTATACGTTCATCAGATTCGGAGCCATTTATAAACCTACTTAACATGTTTGTCCTTTTTCATTTTTCTTAAAAATTAAAATAGAGATGACTTTCCATGCTTGTAGTGTACTATATCAACTTATTCATCTCGTTGTCACAAAACTTAACTTACAAATTAATTTGGTCTGTATGCATGATATAATTGTGAGACTGAATACTATCTTTTCTTGGTCTGTATTTTAGGCTGGGATGCAGATTTTGCAACGACGGCTTATCGGCAGCAAGTAGAGGCCTTGGCTCAACATCAGGTCTGTTGAATCAACATTGATTTCCTTTTATTTTCTTTCTTGACTTCTTGTGGTTATGGTTTAATATGTTTGCTTTAATGTTCATTTAGTTAATGGAAGAACTTGAATATGAAGCTAAACTGAAAGAGGAAGCTGAAGAAGAGAAAAAGTAAGTCATCACTGACTTTCATTGTCTCCTTCACTGGCTTTAAAATAAGATTCTATAAATGTACCATCTTTATGGGACTTACAAATGTAATATTCTTTTTATGAACTAAGTTTATGGTGAGGGTAAGGTTTTGGTATAAATCCTGGCTTCAAAATCTGCTTAGTTTTGATAGTTACTCCTAGTTTGAAATATATGGAAACAAGGTAACACCCTAAATATGAAAATATCTGAGAAATTTTTATCTTCCATTTTTCAGCAGGACTCAAACACCAAATGATTCAAAGCTCAAGCCTAAAAAGAAACCCAAGAAAGCGAAGTTCAAATCTCTGAAGAAAGGATCTTTAACCTCTAGCTTAAGAACTGTGAAAGATGAGCTACGAGCAGTGCCAATGGCCATAGATGATGATGCTGCCACTAGTCTTGATTTTGTGACTCCAAGTTCAAGTAGACATAAAAAACGCAAGAAGTCTAAATTAACAACTGATGGTGAAGAAGAAAAGAGATTTAAGAAGTCCAAAAAGTACAAAAGGGATCCTCCTGACATTTATGATTCAGATTTAGAATCCAATTCAATAGATATGCAGGATGAACATGCAGAATCAGATCCATGTAAAAGTCTGGTTGTGTTGGAGCAGAAAACAGTTGGCAGGAATAAGATGGGAGGAAAAATATCCATCACTCCAATGCCTGTGAAAAGGGTCTTTATGATAAAATCCGAAAAATTGAAGAAGGGAAATATTTGGTACAAAGATTGTATTCCATCAGCTGATTTTTGGCTGCCTCAGGAGGATGCAATATTATGTGCAGTTGTTCATGAATATGGTCCTAACTGGAGCTTTGTTAGTGAAATGCTTTATGGAATGACTGCTGGTGGGGCATATAGGGGGAGATATCGTCATCCTGTCCATTGCTGTGAGAGGTTCAGAGAATTGTTCCAAAAATATGTCTTGTTCTCCTTGGACAATGCAAATCATGAGAAAATCCACAACACATGCTCCGGAAAGGCTCTTAAAGTAACAGAGGTTAGACCAGCTATTTAACATGTCTTGTATTTCCACTTTTTATTATTTGCAGTTCATAGCGGCGATCTTGTCTATTTTAGACCAACAAGTTATATATATAAGCTACACAGGTAGTACGGTACACCGGAATATAAATATGTGTATATAACACAAAGTCTGACTTTGATGAAAAAGCTTGATATTTTTGTTCAAGCACTCATCCATGTCCTCTTTTTTGTTCAAGAAAAGGTTATCAGAAAGAGCCTTTATGTTTTACACTTCTCATCTGAAAAATAATGTGCTGGCTTGGCCTATGATACGTCTAATACTAACAAAACAGCTGTGCCTTCATGGCTTGGCCTTAGGGCATTAGGGTCATAGATGCCAGTCATGCCCAACTTGAATCTGAAGTTTTCATAGTTGGCTCTTTGAAGTGCCTTGGTCAAGAGGCCAGCGTTTTGGTGACATGAGGGTGTGTGCTGAATGGAAATTAACCCATTATCAATCTTCTCAATGAAATGCCTATCAATTTCCACGTGTAAGTAGCTTTTGATCTCATATATCACTGAAGTGTCTCGTCCATATTTGAGTAGGTTTCCTTGGCTGCATTCCAGATTTCCACTCCAGTATTATAGTACATGAAATTTACTCTTGACTCATATTTCTCATAGAGTTGAGTAATCATAATAGAACCAAACTGTTCTCAAGTTTCCACTAGTTTGGAACATACTTTGCTGGCTGTTTAGCCTCTCGCCAGTGATGTAGTCTCCGCCTTGGTTATATTTTGGCCATTAAATTTGTATCCAGTATTGAGAATTGTTTCCGCATACAAGGTAGTCTTTCTAGCCGCTGCCTTTTGGCCGGCATCAGAGATACATGAGCTGCTCAGATCCATGAGAAACTTTTTTTTCTCTAGTCACTGACCAGAACTACTGCTCCAATACCATGTGAAATTCTCTCACATTTCCTATGAATGGAAACAATACACGAGGGTATAAATAGCCTCGGGAATATAATCAAATAAGGAAACTAATTAAATCCTATATTGACAAGAAAAGAAGGATTATATATTGATAGTAAATGGAAAACAATTGTCCGTATGATACAACTGATAATAACCCTAATTGATTCTTAGTGACTCATCCTTGATGGACTGACCCACAACCAACAATGTATTGTTAGGACTATAATTCCGTTCACAATCGAAGCTCTTAGGATTTTGGTTGGGCCTAACTCAACTTACAAAATCACAGATTTTAAGTTTAGGAGTGCCCCCCACTTATAAACACATTGTAAGGCCATATCTGATTCAATGTGGGACTCTCGACACCCCCTCACGCCTAGGACTGGACATCTAGAGCATGATCCAAGTGGTCAGATAGGGGCAGTGACTTGATAGCAGGTGGTTCAACATATCCTGGATAGACTTTGGTATCATATTAGGTTTTCATATAGGGCATAATTCATCCTTATAAAACTGACTTGTAGGTGTAGGCCGCCTCTCTTAATAAACTCTTATCAAGCCTTATATCTTTTCTACGAGAGATTTTAGTTTTTCCCAATACACCACTCACACCCAATAATATTGGGCTTTGTGCGTGAATATAATTGGTTAGTGGCCCGATCGATAGACTTTCATAATGATACCTTATTAATTTGCATTGAGCCTAACTCAACTATACAAAAAAAAAAAAAATTAAGGCGATGACTGCCCTATAAATACATTGTCAAGTCATATCACATCCAATGGGAGACTCTTTAATATAAGCAAATCCTCATCACCATGTGTTCTTGGTTAGGCAGATTACATGATACCATCCATGGGGAGCCTCTTGCCCTCTATTTAGTCCATGATTTTGGGTTCCTCTCCACTCTCAGCAACTGAAAGTTGTACATACCCTTAAACTCCTCATCCCACTTACAAAGCATGGTGTTAGTCAACGATGATGTCGCCCTAATTTAAAGAGCGTGTTGTCTTTGCAGTTAAGGTGAACCTCTGCTCTACCAATCAAACAATAAAAAGCATCTTACATTAAGAGGTTCAATGGTTTGCACCTCTAATCAGGTATCTTTCTTCAACAGTATTGGATTTGACTGGAGTTGGTTACAATTTACAAAGGAAGAACAAGATCAGAAGTTCCCAGCTATGGAGGAAATCTCATTTGCAAAAGACCAGTACATATACTAATGACAGATTTATGACTCTGACTAATTGGCACCTCCTTGCTTCTTTCACCTCTATTAGACTCACTAATATTCTTGCTTACTAATTGGCACCTACTTTCATCTTGGCCTGCGGGAATAGACTTGTAGGATTTTAAGCTTAGGTTTGAGTCCAGTTGACCAATCAGGGCAACCTTTCAAAGGAGGTCTATCTTCTTGCTGTTCATCTTATTAGATCACATAAGGTACTACTAACAATCAGTTGGTTGAAACCCTCGGTTTTAAGACCTTATTGTTCTCCTACCATACACATACCATTCACTTTCTCATGTAACTAACTAACTAACCCCTAAATTCTAGGAACTAACATTAAGTATTAGTTAGAACTGTGATCCTTTTCACTGATTTATATAGATCAATTATATTGTAATTGAATCATAGTTCAGAATATAAAAGTAGTACAAAGATATAGTTAGGGTTTCTCTCTATTTTTTCCTTGAATCTGTGAGATTCATAGAATTCAACACATCTTAATAAATTTTTATTCATTCTCAAGCAATTTTTCTCTTACTTCTCTTTATGCTTTCTTCTTGTCAATCTGTAACATGATCTCTTTTTGCAGGATAACATTCAAATGTTGTTAGATGTTGCTTCTGAACAGGCAAATAGAGAGTTATTACTGCAGAAGCACTTTTTTGCATTGCTTTCTTCTGCCCGGAAGGTGGCGTCACATGTTGACCGCAGACAAAATCCGCACGCCACTAGCAATGGTCTCTATTTTGACCAGACTTTCTTCACTTCAATTGGCCGGAATTCACAATATCCCCTCAACATACCCTCCGAAAGGACGGCGTTTGCTAATTCGACCCAGAGCAAGAAATTACTTGCAGCTGCACTGGAAGACATGAGTAGGCCAGAGAATGACAAAACATTCCTCTCTAACCAGGGTGAAGGCGTGCCGGTGAGAACAACAGATCAGGTGGATATTACCCTGGAGTTCCCGAAAGAGGAAAGTGATTCCTCATCCTCATTTCCATCTGTTATAAATTTATCAATAAAAGGGGATGAAGCACCACCATCTTTAAATAAGCACACAAGAGACGATCATCTTAAAAGTTGTTTTTCTGCTGCTGAGAATCGTTTCAGGTATGGCTGAATGCTTGTAATGGATTTTAGTTTGTGGTATTATGTGTCAATTAAGTTCGGAGTATCTTATTTAATTTTATTATAAACAAATATTTGGTTCAGTGGTGTGGTCTGTCCAAATCTCGCCAAGAACTGTATTTTCATCAAGATCGTTTCAAATTATTTCTTCTAATAATTTTAGATTCTTGTGAGTTTCTGGGACCTGGTTTGCTTTGGTATTTGATTTCCAAGAAAGTGTGTCATTTCACCGAACAGTTGACATATTCATATTATATAATCTTTATATTTGGTCTTTTTTCTTGGTTCTTCTGTTGAAATGTATGAATCAGTATTGATATAAAAATTTAATAGGATGTGGCAACATAATTGATATTGGTGATTGGAGATTGATATACACTTTCGTCTATAAACAATTTTACATTTAATTTCAGTTACATCAATCCGTTGAAGAACTATTTTTGAGTTTTTGGCATGTGTTCTTTACTTGACACTTCGCAATCATGATTTTCTTGTCTTCTACAGTTTGCACAGTCTAGTTGATCACTTTGTTTTACTATTTAATTTTGCCTACATATACATCCTTGTCGTGCTGAAACAAAGTTCCCCTGATTCATATTATATTCTGTATCCAAGTGTGAATGATCCAATGAAGTGTATGTTCTATTATGCTACTTCAGAGCTCAGACTTCTTTGAATTTCTCTTATAAATTTACACTTGTGAATGTGTACTTGAAATAAATCTTCATCGTTGCAGTTGGCGTTTGTTTACCTCATCAAAAAATTGCTATTGAAAAAATGTAGTTTTGATCAATCTGTCAATAAATACTAAAATTTGTTTCCCCTGATGCATAGTTTATGAAGCATTTACTTTTTTTCTTTGCTACTCTTGGAGAGTTGCTTATGGTGTTTCTCATTTTTGTTTTTTTCTCCCTCAGGGAGGTAACAAGAGCTTGTGAAGAAGACAGATCTGGATGGGCTTCATTCACATTCCCAACGAATGATGCAAGGTGTCGACCTGGATCTAGGGTACAATCTTCTGGAAAGCAGAAGTCTTCCATTTCCGATGTTACTAAGCCGTCTAGGGGAAAGACCAAAAGAGCTTCAGTGGATTCTAGTGAAATGCATTGTCGTCAAGCTGAACCATTAGTCCCGCCAATGCCGCTGCTTCCTGAACTGGCATTGGTCCTCCCTTCATCTTCTATGAATGAGTTTGAGTTTAATACGGATAGAAATCTCCCCTTTGATTTGAATGAAGAAAGTTCATTGGAAAGGGAAAATTTTGGGGTCATCCCACATGATTATATAGCTGAGTTAATCTCGGGCCTTGATGATTGTACAACATTCCCTGAATATACTGATATTAGATAAGGACCAAAACAAGCCTGAAATGCAGTTTTAAATGACTCTTTGCCGCTGAAGTACTGACACACACTTGACAAGTTAGTTTTGGTCAGTTCACAACTTACTGTGGGCTTCGATTGAAAATATGCGTTCTTAAAGTGCTTTTGTGGGCATGCCATTTTTGGAGACAAATACAAAACCAGATCAAAGTGAACTAGGCTTTGCAGCTCGATTACTCTGTTAAGTTATCTTTGCTGTGAATTCTGGCAAAGCTAACTAAAGGTTTCGAGACGCGATAATATATGGAGATGTAGAATGCTGTCAGTTAAAGTTGTTACTGGGAATTTTGTGTTGGTTTGTGTCTGCAGGTCAAATTTAACAGCACCATTTACCCATAGGAACAACGTAGGTACTGATTGATATAAATGAAAAGGTTTGAAGCCTTCATTTATTTTTGATCACTCCTACCACGGCACACATGATGTGTCCGAGTTGTGCATGCACGCGTACATATGTTCTTAGGCGGGGCATGCTTCTGATTTAGTTCAAAAATTAGTTATGTAGTGATTGTTCATAAATCTCATTTAGGTTAGTCTTGAATTATTTTAATTTTAACATGAAAAAATGAGTTATATCAGTTGGTCATCTAATATGCATGGAGTAAATCCTTAGTTTATTTTATTTTTAGTTAATGTCTCAATTAATCCTCTAAAATGTGGGGGTTATCGGAAGGATCACATCATTCCCATGCATTTTTAAGTAATTATCATATTAGGTGTATTAAAGTAACTATCATATCTTTATCTCAATCATGAGATTAAACTGCACATTCTGATTTTGAAACAAAATGGTTCACTTTCAAGAGAACTTTTTATTCCCTGTTCTCTTTCAAGGGAACTATATTTTTCTTCCTTTTTTTTGGGACTAATAATAAAGATAAGAATTTCTTACTCCATCCATTGTATTTCTCACGTGTTTTCCAAAATATCCTTCCTGCTTTCGGAAATATATATCTTCGGATGCATGTTTTTTTATGTTTTTTATAATTAATTTTGTAGATGAATATATTTTTTTTCCCTTAAGTATAAATGCGGAAGAAAATCAAAGATAGAAACACCACAAATGAACATAACAATCATAAATTCAATATTTATAAAATTAAATAGACATTATATTGATAATTTCGAGATAAAATTAAATGCTACAATTCAATAATTTGGTGAACGCTTGCACATCTTCAATATTTCATCGACCATTCTTCCTACAATCGCCTTCAATTTGAGTGGGAATTTCTCTTCGAAATCAAAATACGTTAGCCATATTGTCCTAACATTGTCTGAATTTTTGAGCTAAAAATGTTGAGCATGACGTTCCCTTCGTTAGCCATATCTACGGAATTTTTGCTGATACATTTTAAACTCAGACCAGTAACATTTTAAGTGCAGTAGTAGTGTTTGAGCATTTCAATATATATAAGTGCATAGAAGACGCGTAAACAATAGATATGAACCAAAATTGACTATTATATTGCACTTCAAAAATTTACATTGAATTGTTCGATTATACAAGAATTCAAAACGAATCAAAACAAGAATCGCTAAATAAATCTATTGGTGGTAACCCTTTGGACTTTTTTGAATTCAATACCTTTTCAATGTCGTTCAATCTCTGAAATTCTTGCATCCTTTCCATAAAATGGTCCGATCACCTCTCCGCATTTGTGGTTGGATTCAAGAAAGCAAAACCAACGGAAGTGACCGACAAACCTCTAAAGCCCAAATAAAGTTATCATCTTTTTCGTATTCCAAAAAAGAAAAACCAACATAATATGTCTTCATGATTGAGGTTACACCAATCATCTCAAATAGCGGAAGCCTATACTTGTTGGTCTTGTAGGTGGAATAAAAAATGAGGACCATCGAAAAAGTATTGAACAACTTTATCGATTCTGGATGAGTCCAAAAAATGTCTAACCGTGACTCCATCGACGCAAGTTCGGTACCGGGACACATAATTGTTATCATCTAACAATTTCAACAGTTGTTACATCGCTGATATGTCTTTCCTAATAATCTTGTTATCGCGGTACCAAATATTATAAACTTGCCTAATATTTGAAATATTTTCTGGTTACTTCTGTTTCAATGTTGCAAAAATATTTTTTGGGTTGGACAAGATTCAAGATCATGTCATTGATGCATGCCTTCTCTTCCGGTTTGAGTCGACATACACTAGGATGACCTTGTAACTTTGAGCATAATTCATGGTTATGCAAACTACAAATAACACTAAATATCCATTTCTTGCTAGCCAACATGTAACCACAAATTTTAAAAGGATACTCACATTTTCTATTACCCGCGTCGTTTCTCTTAAACTTCCGTAGTGGAACTTGATATATCCCACTTCTTTCGCACAATAAGGTTACAAAAGCGTTTTTTTTTATTTCAGATCCATTATCGGATCTTCCAATAACCACACCAAAACCAAGTGTATTTGCAATCCTACGAATCCATGTGATCATGCTATCACGATCATCAAACTCTTGCTTGTGATTAAAGTTATCACCGACATCTACCGTCTTTACAACAACCCCTTGTACATTCGGAACCACATCATTTAAAGAAAATAATTATTTTGAGATGTTATCGAGGTGCACCATATCTATTTGTAAGGAATAATAAAAATGAACAAAAATCACAAAACTGTTGCAGGAAATCAAAACTGAGGAAACAACTAAAGTTCCGTAGATGTACCTGCAGAACTGTTCTTCATGAACACGTTCCGAAGATGTACATCCGGAAGCAACATAATTTTCTTTTTTTTTTTTTACAAAATTTGATGATCAATGTGAGCAATATAGTGGACAAAGTCGAATCTTTACATGGAATTAAGTATTCTCTTACTTCCTTTGATTTGTTGCACCAAAAAAGTTGGAGTTTTGGAGTGAAAAATGGTGTAGAAGATATATGGTTTTAAGGTTGGTGAAAAGATCTTTGGAAGAAGTAAAGGTAACAATGGACCAATTGGGGGGGGGGGGGGGGTGATCACGCAGTTTAAAAATATAGCAAAAACCTCCATAGATGTATCTACAGAATAATCTGGCGCAAAACGTTTCGTATATGCACATCCGAAAGATTCTCTAAATTGATTTTTTGAGGTTTTTTAAACTTCTGTATATACATTTACGAAAACAACCAAAATTTGAAAAATAAGGTACGTCCGAATATGTACATCAGGAAGCAAGGGGCATATCAGAAAATTCTCTAGGTGGATAAGAGTGTCATGGAGTGGATTAAGAAATTCACAATAAAAATACTCTTCTTTTTTTTCCTCCAAGCCGCTCCTTATCTTTTCTACATATAATTTGCACTAAAATAATTTCATAAGGAAGTATACTTATGTATGGATTTTAATATTAATATGGACAAGTAAGATAGTCCATCATGCACAAGTAAAGTTGTAAGTATGTGATACAGTAGAAAAAAAGGCTGCTCTTTTCACCCTTCCCCTTAGTGGTGAAGATCCATTTTAATGAATTATAAAATTATGCCTTTTATAATGAAATTTTCAAATAGAAAATTGAATAAAATGCAACCTTGCATGTATTTTACAATTCAATGATTTATTAGGAAGTGTAGTTCTGTATTTGTCAAGTGAGAAATTGAATAAAATACCACCCTGCAACTATGCTTTCCTCATGGTCATACCACCATTCTTCTTTAAACCCTATACAAATCTCCTTTCATATTCAATCAAAATTTCTACTTCAAAATATCATTCATCTATTTTTTCATACCAAAAGGAGCAAAATAAACTAAATTTAAGGTAATGAACATGTATTTTCCTCCTCATTATTTGCTAGAATCTGAGTTTTTCTTACAGAAAATGATTTATTAATGTAATGTTGAATTTAATGAGTTTTTAATTTTTTTATTATGATTGACTTTAGATATGATGCCCCAGACGTTGTCCCTAAAGCTATTATGTATATGGATGTTAAACCAGTTAATGTTGAGGTAAATGTTGGTAAGAAATTTACAAATGGACATGAGTTTGTTGTTCATTAACATATGCACTAATGGATCTGCACATAGGTTGTCAAATTGTGTGCTTTGACATTGTAATTGGGCGATCAGATAATGGTTATGATAGAAGACATGGGTATTTAAGTTGTGCGAGTACCTTATGACGATTAATACATGGATATTTAATGTGATTTTTGGTATGCATAATCATTACTTGTGTTACAAGTTAGTTGATCATCCTATTGCATTCTCCTTAATTGTGAAGACAAGGATCTTGTTTTTGACATGATATTGAAAATGATGCATCCCAAAAACATACTTACAACTTTGAAACGGAAAAGACTTCAAATGTCTCAAATATCAAGTAAGTATACAATGTTCATGCCCGAAATAACAAGATGGTACGAGGTCTAAGAACAAAAATGCAATAACTGTCAAAGCTTTTGAATGATAATCATTATATATCTAGGTACAAAGTGTGAGGATGGAGAAACTGTTCGAAATATGCTGGACTCATCCCGATTCTATAAAGTTGTTCAACATATTTTCCACTATGTTGATTATTGGTTAAACATATAAGACCAAAAAATACATGCTTCCACTTCTGAAAATTGTTAGTGTTACTTCTACATAGATGCCTTTTTCAATTGGCTTTGAATTTTTGGAAAGTGCGAAAGAGTATAATCTTACTTGGGATTCTAGAAGTGTGTGTGGCTATACTGAATGACCAAGAAAATATGCCAAATGTCATTGTCACCAATTGCAATACCATCGATGAATTTGGTTGAAAGGGTATTTCCTACACCATATGAATTACTTTGTAGGTATCACATAACAAAAAATGTGAGAAGTAGACTTAAGCCTGTGGTAGGGACCAAACAAATCATGGTTGAAAATGGAAAAATGGTTAAAGCTTGTGTCCAAATTGTATCACCTGGACTTGTTTCCAGCTTGTTATCAATTGGCTAATTAGTAGATAAAAACTACAATTTTAACTTTTATAGTGTTGGTTGTTTTCTACATGAGTTGGTGTTAGGGAACGTGACCACGAAGGGGCCTAAAGTGGGAAATTGTTTCCACTATAGTTTACTTCTAGTCATTTATCTATTGCTTGTAATAATGTTTTGAATTCTTATGAGGATTGACATAGAAAATTGGATCATCCATACTCTGTCGTTTTGTCTCATTTATTTAAAACTGGTTTAATGTGAAATAAAAATGGTGTTTTAATGCCATTGTTTCATGTTCAACTTGCAAATTGGGTAAGTGTAAAACAATCCTTTTTTTGATTAGTGCTCGTGGTTCTTCCACTTGTTTTGAAATGATTCAGAGTGATTTGTGGGGAATGTCTCATATAGTTTCTCATGCTAATTATAAATATTTTGTCACGTTTGTTGAAGTTTATAGTCGTTTCACTAGGACATATTTTATTTGGTCTAACTATGAAGTGTTTTCTATGTTTAAGAAATTTTTGACAAATATGTTGAGTGAAGGCTCTTTCCGCAGTTGTGTTCTTAATCAATTGTCTTCCTTCTATGGTTATTGATATTGATTCTCCTTTCTTCCGTCTTTTTTAAATTCATCCTAATTATAATGCTTTACATACTTTTGGGTGTGCATGTTTTGTTTGCATACATCCATTTGAAAGGCATAAGCTTGGAGCACAATCTATTCAATGTGCATTTATAATCACTCTCATAAGGGTTTTGTGTGTTATGATGTCTCTTACCGTCATTTTCATATTTCTAGGAATGTTAACATTTTTTGATAATCCGTTTATGTTTCCATGTGTTTCTCCTGCCATGAATGATATTATTACTCTTCCTAAGTTTTATATTATGCCTCAATCTATAACACATTATAAACCAGATCATGTATATGTTAGAAAACACAGACATCTGGTTCCCATACCCCTTCCCGACGTTGAATCGCCACTTGATTATCTACCATTTGAACCATAATGTCCTGGCCGAATATCTCGAGCACCAGATAGATATTCACCATACATGTATGGTTTCTCACATACATACCTAACTTCCAAACTCTCTAGAATATGTATTCCTACTTGTTATTAACAAACTATGAAAGATTTGCGTCGGATAAAATCAATGAATGAGGAACTTTAGGCCCTTCAAGAGAATTTTACATGAGATATTGTGTCTTGTCCTTATAATGTCAATCTCATTGGATGTGAAATTGAATTTTGATGGGTCCCCCAATCATTACAAGGAAAATAGAATTACTTATGATGAAACATTTTCACCGATTGCCAAAATGAAAATTGTTCGCACTGTAATATCTATAACTACTTCTAATGGATGGTTTATTCCTCAAATGGATGTGAAAAATACTTTTCTTAACGGTGACTCGACTGAAGATATTTATATGAAACTTCCTCAAGGCTTGTTCTTTTCATCAAAGGGTGTTTGCAAGCTTAAATGTTCCTTATATGATTTTAAACAAGTACCAAGTGTAATACCCTATTTTCCCCCCTAAGCTTGTGTTTTCATTTGTATCATCTTGCATGCAAACAAGATCACACTCTGGTTCCTCGGTCCTTTTTGGTTGCGGGTTTATGCCTCACATGGGATCACCATTGCTTGTATATGTTTTTATTTGTTTACTAACCATTAATTAAAATCCAAAAAATATTTTGTTTTCTTTTATTAATATTTTTCAGGTAAAAATGCCAAAAATAGTAGTCCCGCAGCTTGAATGAATTCCACAGATAAAAAGTCGAAGACGATCCATGAACAATTCAAATTTATTTGATCAAGGATTTCCTAAGTATTAATTGATTTATTCAAGGAATTCCAAGGTTCGTGTGTTTATTTCCATACAAATAAGTGTCATTAGAAAGTCTAAAAGAGAAATACAATTTGTGTCATTTGATTACAAGATATTCTAGACTTATTCTTGGCTTAATCTATGCCATCCAATTCCATGTGTCCAATTCAACTCCATGTTTTCTTCAACTCCAAGTGTTCATGTCAAATTTTGAAGTCATTTGTTCCTCATGCCAAGATTTCCAATGTACATGAAACAAGAAAGAAAAAAATAAAGTGATGTTAGTCCATACCAAGGCAGCTCCATACATGCTCATAATCATTAATTCATAAACTCATTCAAACGTCTCAACTTAATTCAAATCATGTCATACTCATTGAACATCAAATTCAATCCATGTTCATTCAAAAATACCATTTCATATAATCAACAATCTCTTCATTCATATAAGCATCACATTCAATCATCAAGTTATCCATCCATTCACATTCATGTTCAATCAAGTTTCAACACAATAGTCAAGCACAAATTCTATTTCATATCACATTCATTCATCCGCAATCAACTCTAATCAAAATCAAATCAAACCCATGTCATTCATATAATAATTTATCACATTATAATGTCATAAAGAGTTTTTAAAGGAAAAGCAGAATTTCAAAAAAAGAAGGGTACAAAATAAACAAATGCAGCAGGGACCACCACTTCATAGTAGACAAAAACAACAACAACAGTTGCCATGGTACAAACTGCTCTTCACCACACTACCCTCCACTACTACAATTTCACACTTTATTCCTTTTGTTTAAACACCCTTCCTCAATAATTTTTCATAGTATAGAGATTTCAAATAACACAAACCCTAATTTCATGATTATATAAACATTGTTTCATTCATTAGAAAAGGGGGAGGGGAATTTTTCACAGCAGCCACCATGACAAAAAACACAGACTCAAAAAAACCTAGCCATAATTCATTTCAGAAAATAAGACCTAACTGCTACATTCAGAAAATAAGACCTAACTGCTACATTCAGAACCACCACAAAAATCAGTAACCAGAAAGAACCACAACCACACCTCACCAAAAAATTCAAAGAGTCATAACTAGAACCCGAATCAAAGAAAAATCACAAAAAATTCAGAACATAAGTCATACACAGAACCCTCATAACCTTACTTTATCCACAACATACAACAACACACTCGTCGCTACCTTCATTATCATAGAAGCCGCTTGCCTCCCGCGTTTACCACTAATAACCTTGTTTCATCATTTCCACCATCCAACATCATCAAACAACACAACCAAAAAATCATATGAGGCACACAGAAGAATAGAATAAGCTGTTGTACCCCAAAATTTACCATCCCGCAATCAAATTAATGTGTCCCTAGCGTTCTCTCAAGGTTCACAAGGTTCACAAAGTTCACAATTGGTCAGAAAGTTTGAGAGTTCCCTCAGACAAAGCCTCTTCCTAAGCAATGGATCCACAACTAGGGTTTTGAGTTTATCTAGGATAAATGGACTTCCAAGGCCTCAAGTGAGCTTCATAACATCCCACATGACTTCAAGAATCCCCATGTCAAGTTTCAGGGCTTTCCCAATAAGTTTGACCAGTCAGATGATCAGATGTTCAAAAATCAGTCAAGTGGATTAAAAAGTCAAACTGAGGTCAATTGTGGTCAAATTAAAGTCAAACATCAAGATTTTTTTCCAACATCAAGGTTATGAAGTAAAATTCATCATTTCATCAAGGATTGATCATGATTCATCAAGGAAATTTCAGATCATCAAGAATCAGGAGTTTCTAAATTATGGTTTTCATAGGAAAAGTCAACTGAACTTTGACCAGCCATAACTTTCACATGCTTCATAAAATATTTCCCATCTAAAACTCATTTTGAATGAAATTTAATTCTCTACAACTTTGTGTCTCACAAGCCAGGCCTAAAAATGCTTCATTTGGAAGGTATGAGCTAAGACATTATAGGTCATTTCAAAAGTCAACAAAAAGTCAACTTTTTCCAAAGAGCATAATTTGAAAATGATAAAAGATATGGACATGAGACAGAAGAGGTTTGTTAGAGGACTCTTTAAGCTTTCTAAAAAGTCCAAGATCACTCTCATAGCCTTAAAATTGAGGGATTTAGGCCTTGGCAAAGTTGGGAAATTTTCAAGGGGTGCATGAAGCAAAGGAGGTCTAAAATCCAAAATTTTCCAAATTCCAACCCAATCTCAAAGATAACATCAAGCACGACCCAATGATCATTTTTTTTTAGATTTTTATATTTTATATTTTATTATTTTGGATTTTATTTAATAAAATTCAATTTTAATGAAAATAAAATATAAAAGTCAAATAAAAAATCAGATATTTGTTCTAGAAACTCATAAACAACCTTAAAAGTGATTTGATACTCTCCAATTTCGTGCTAGATCAAAATAGCAAGAGTATATTTGATTTTTTGCACATTTATGGTTGATTTTTCCTTCACCATCAAGTTATCCCAAAGCTCAAACAATCCACCAATATTTTAACCTAAATTCATTCTATTATAAGAGTACAACTTAACACAAACAAGGGACACAGTTTTGGCTGGTTAGAAGAACATATTCAACTTTCAAAATTCAACAAAAAAAGTGAGATACAGTTTTTAAGCTAGGGCCAATTTCAAGGTGAAACAAGGATTGCAACACCTTCTTTGAGATTCATGGAACGCATTTGCATCATTTATATTGTCTAAAACCTTCTCATAAGCCTAAACCGAACCACCCTTGTTCTTGCATTTTATTTTTTCGATATCATGTGTATCATTGTTTTAAATCATATTTGATGGTTGATTAATGTTTATGTTGATGTTTAGAACAATTCTGGATGGTTTGATTGAAGGTTTGATGCAGGAAACACGAGGAACAATTTTTAGGGTTCAAGGTCTCAAAATAGGGTTTTTTTATTTAACAGATATAAATGAATTTTGAGGACATAATTGGACTGAGTGTGATGTGAGGATCGTTTTTATATGATTAATTTGATAAACTTTGCAGGATTAATGATGTTTGAAAGAATGAACATTATATGCGAAAAAATTCGCAGCAAAGATCATAGGTAAAACCACAATAAATTTCGTAGGAAAACCTGCGAAATCCCAAGATTGAAGACGACTATTTGGCGCGAAAATTCGTTTTTTAAATGTCAACTTATTTTATTATGAATTGTTTGTGTTTTTATTTCAGAAACAATGCTTGGTTCAGTTGGCAAGGGCGCACGCGTATGGTCTGCAAGGCAAGGGTTCGATCCTGGCTGAGGCCATTTTTTTATAACTTATTTCTTTTTTACAGGTTTTACATATAATCTATTGTGGCCATTGGATGTGAACCAGCGCGCGCAACACAACTGATTATGCTTATCCCTGGTAATGGGGAGGTCCTGGGTTCAAAACCAGACCTCCCCCATTCATTTTTTATGCTTTTTCTTTCTTTTCTTTTCTTTTTTAATTTATTATATTATATGTTATATTATTTAAATAATTATTATTTATGTTAATTACTTTTGACTATTTTCTTAATTATAAAATAATTTCTAAATAACACTTACTTATTTTTTTATTAAATTATATTATTATTTTTTACTATTAAAACTATAAATCAATGATAATAATTTTACATATAATTAAACAAATTTTTTTGTTAAAAAGTAAATTTTGTATATATATTTAGTTATGTATATTTTTCTAAATTAATTAATTGGCTTAATTTTCTTTAAAAAAAATCTAATTTTCTTAAAATTCTCTTTTAAATAATTCTTTTGTTTTTATATCTCATATAAATAATTGCAATTAATTTGTAAATAAAGTTAATTAATTAGATTTAGATTTAAGTAAATCCTAATTTTTAATTTAAATCCTATTTTTCCTAAAAAACCCTAATTATATAAATTAACTCTAAAATCTAGTTTTTTTTAATCCTAATAATTTTGTTTGTATTGTTTTTTCGAATTTTTTTTATTTAATTTAATTTGCGTGGTTAGTAAATAGGGAGTGAAAACATAATTGCAATTAATTGGACTTAGAGAATTAATTAAAAGATAAATATTTAAAATAGTCACTCACACACGTAAGTCAATCTATGATCGCTATATGCACCTCCTAGGATATCCCTCTTGGTTGCCTTCAATATAATTGTCAAGTCCCTCGAAAGTAGGGTGTCTTAAGCAAAGTCCCTCCAGGAAATAAATCATCTTGTCCCTCCCTTCGGTTAAAAGATCAAGTCCCTACAATGTTGCCTACGGTATTGCCTAATTGATCTTGTCCCTTCAGATTAAAAGATGATAGTCCCTCCCAAATTGCTAAAGACATCCTACAGTTGCCTTCGTTGACCATACGATGACCCTATGCCCGTCCCTTAATGAAATCCAAGGTAATGACTACCTATTCCTTAATAATAGGGATAGTCTTACCCTTGAAAGGACATATAAGAACATGAATGACTTAGTCTAGGGTAGGTACCTCATAGTTACTTGCTCACTCTTTAAAAAGAAAATACTTTATACACCTCACTATTTTCAAATATTTTCAAACAAGGCTTTGTATACATCCATACGAGGATCATTACAAAGTACTTAGAAAATTTTCTAATCATACACTACACTTTTCAAAACAATTAAGTGAGCTAAGTAACTAAGAGCCCATGGATAAACATGGATATAAATGGTGCTAACACATTCCCTTTATATAACCTACCCCCCGAACTCAAGTCTTTTAAAAATAGGTCTTTCCTGTTCTTTTATGTCCTTTCCACTTGGATAAAATAAAAGTCGGTGGCGACTCTTGCTATCCGCAACATTTATAGAAAGTCAGTTCTCCCATCGTGTAATAGAAATGGCGACTCTGCTGGGGAGTTACTAAGTAAAAGAGGGGTACCCTTAGGAATTAGATCACTTAAATTGTTTGCTTTGTTTGCTTTATATTACTTGTTGGGCGTTTTTGTGAAAGATCCTAACCCGGATCTAGTGTACCCTAGGTAAATGGTAATAGACCAAGGAAACTGTACGGTGTATACCGATATGGTTGATCTGGTGGCCATAGTTAATATGACTTCTTGGTTGATGCTTATGTTCCTTAAGTAAGTTGAGGATAATATGGGGTTGCCATATGTTGTCAATACACTAACTGACCTTTAGAACCCTAGTTATCCCTTCTTAGCCTTTAGAAAGTAGTGAGATAACCATCTTGGGTGAAGACTAAAGTTGGTTGATACTCGATGCTACGCTCATTGAGATCCTAAACTTGGGGGGTTTTGGTTGGCAAGTAAGTTGCCTACTGAACAACCACCCTTGGGAAGGATCAGTGATATTGAGATCCCTTAGAACCTGGTTACTTTGTAGGACAGGATGAACCAACTAAACTTCAGGGGAGGGTACATACCTTTAAACCTTATGCAAGCCTCTAAACCTAGGGCTATTGTGTGACTTGTTTGTGTGTGCCACATGTTTGTGATTAAGCATAACATCATGACATCATAAGCATAGCATTTTCACTAACCATTTCAAGGACCAAAGAATTTATCTTTGTTCTTTGTTGTAGGTCATGGCTTCTGCTCGTAGGAATACTATCCGGATCAAATTTGTAGGGATACCTTCTAAGTTTAAGGAATTGGTCTCTAAAGTTTCTGAAAACTCCCAGTTCATCAAGAGGCATGGTTACCTGCTGGATCTAGTTACTTCAGGATTCAATGAAGACATGATGAGTGTCCTATTCTAGTTCTTTGATCCTAAACATCATTGCTTCACATTCCCAGACTATCAGCTGGTTCTACAATGGAGGACTTCTCAAAACTACTGGGTATACCTATCCTTGATCAAAGACCATTCACAGGCTTAGAAAAAGAGCATAAACCTGAAGTCATTGCTGCAGCCCTACATTTGAAGAAATCAGACATTGTCCTAGAAACGAGAAGCGGAGTTAAGGGTATTATTGCTAAGGTATTAATGGAGAAAGCTCATGTGTTCTTGAATGCTATGAGATATGATGATTTTGAGGAGATCTTAGCCTTGTTGATCTATGACTTAGTGTTGTTCTCTAATCCAGACCAATTCATAGACGTACACGCCATCAACATATTTCTGATTCACAATCCACTGCCTACATTACTTGGAGATATCTTACACTCTCTTCACACTCGTATTACAAAGGCGAGGGGAACCCTAATGTGTTGCATACCTTTACTGTCTAGGTGGTTTATTTCTCACCTTCCTAGACCAGTGATGAAGAATGAACTAGGGTTAAGGTGGTCTAAGAGGATCATGTCACTTTCTCATTCAGATATTCACTAATGCTCTCGATCTATGGAGAAGGTTACTATCATTGACCGTTGTGGGGAGTTCCCTAATGTGCCACTCCTTGGCATAAGAGGGGGCATTACCTACAACCTTTCTTTAACTCTACTTCCGTTTGGTTTTGCTCGGAGTAATGGTCCTCATGACATGCTTATTCAGGGTATTGTGTTTGACTACGACAACGATCTTCAAGGTTACCGTCAAATGTTTATACGAGCTTGGAGCAAGGTGAACAAAGTTGAGAGCAAGACTTTGGAACCAAAGTACTCCATTCCTATGGAACCTTATCTCAGATGGGTGCAATCTCGTGCTCAAACTCTCATGATACCATATCCTGCTATTCTACCGGTCACTATGGAGCCTGTTGCTGAAGGATATGTTCCTTATACTATCCTTCGTCCAGACATGCCTACTGATTTGGAAGAGCTGCAGAAGTCCTGGATTCAGTTGAAGGAGCAAAGGGATACCTTGGAGACTCATTTCAGAGCTAGTCAAGAAAGAGTTCTAGAGCTCACAAGACAACTTCATGAGGAGCAAAACCTCAACACATACCTCAACACAAAGAGGAAGCGTCCATGGGAGATTTAAAACCCCATATATTTATCTCTTTGTATTTTATTCTTATTTCCTCTCATTGTAAGCCCAAGGGGAAATTTATATTAAACATTTACTAATAAAATTTTTGTTTTTGTTTAAACAAATTTAAATCCTGCAGTCCTTGAAAACATTGCATATGCATCTACATACCATATCATTGCATCACAGGTTTCTTACAAACAAGTATCTTATCTTCTCGCTGTTTATTTTAAGTAGAAGGTGCTCTCGAACAAACTGTCAAGGAACTCCAGACTCAGAATGCCCAATTTCAAGAGATGATTCTGAATTTGTCTAGGGGACAAGATGAGCTGAAGGCACTTCTGACTAAGAAAAAGAAGAAGACCAGAAAACCAGTTGGTTTTATCAACCTGGGTAGAAGATTCAGAGCTCCAATAAAGACAGATGATGAGGTGGAAAACCCTGGATATAAAAGTTATACAGAAGAGGAAGGAAGTTAACATGGTACTGTTGTGAATTCTGATTATGAGGAGAATTATTACCATGATCCTGCTGGTGAAGAGAAGTATAAGATACTGGAGGACCGGATGAATGCTATAGAGTTACAGAAGACTTCTGGGTTTGACTTTGAAGATTTGAGCTTGATTTCTGGAGTCTCCATCCCTATAGGCTTCAAAGTTCTTACTTTTGTGGTGTATGATGGTGTGTCATGTCCAAAATTGCATCTGAGATCTTATGTAAGGAGAATTCAACCACATACTCCTGATAAGAAGTTATGGATGCATTTATTTCAAGAGAGTTTGTCTGGATCCCAACTGAAATGATATTATCAACTGGAGAGTACCAACATTCTTAACTGGAATGATCTTGCTAAGGATTTCTATAAGCAGTATCAATATAAATCTGATTTAGTACCGACTCGCATGCAGCTCCAAAGCATGTCCATGGGTTCTAAAGAAAACTTCAAGGAGTATGCTCAGAAATGGAGAGATCTGGAAAGTAGAGTTCAACCCCCTTTGACTGACAGGGAATTGGTTGATATGTTTATGAGTACGTTGACTGGTCCTTTCTATAGTCATCTCATTGGAAGCTCATCCTCTAGTTTCACTGAGATGATAATGACTGGAGAACGTGTAAAGAATGGGATACGAAGTGGAAAGATTCATATGGTTGCCTCTTCAAGTACCACTAATAAGCCTTCTAATGGGAAGAAGGAAACCAATGCTGTGTATAGACAACATGGTCGTAATAATCGTAACCAATCTGTGAGAGCTGTTTTGATTTCTAATCTTACACCTACACCACAAGAGCAGCAGCAGAATAGTCAACCCAAGCCTAGGAGGCAATTTACGAAGATCAATAAGTCGTTGGCTCAGGCTTTGCAACACATGTTGAAAGGAAAGTTGATTACTTTGAAGGACCCTCCTCAGAATCCCAATACTTCCTCTTCTCGTTACAACCCCAATGCAAGGTGTGCATATCATTCTAATAGTCCTGGCCATGATACTAACAGTTGTTGGGCATTGAAAAACAAAATTCAGGATATGATTGAGAATGGAGAAATTGAGTTTGACCCTCCGGAAACTCCTAATTTGATTAATGCTCCTATGCCTAAACATGAGAAGACTGTTAATGTTGTTGATGAGGTTTCTTATGTTCGTACCGTGGCTGAAATAACTACTCCTCTATCCATTGTCAAGAAGAAACTTGTGCAAGCTGGTTTATTTCCGGGTTGCAATGAAGATTGTTTTTACTGTGCCTACAAACATGATAGTTGTTGGAAGCTGAGGGAAGGTATTCAACGCCTGATAGACAACTATACTATACTGTTTGAGAAGACCCCTTCTATAGAGAATTTATGTGGAGACCTGACTCAAGATTCGAAGATTGAAGATGTGGCTATGGTTGATAAGACTCCTGTGAAGATTACTTCCAAAGGTCCAGTAAGGATCACTTCTAAGGGTCCTGTGAAGATTACTGCTGAGCCAAAGGTGGCTCCAATGATTATTATTACTCTTGGTCCTATCCCATATACTTCTGATAAGGCTATACCCTGGAATTATGGTTCTAATATTTATAATCACGGTGTCAAGCAATAGCCTTTAACTGATACACCTGTTACTGATGTTAATCTTGATGTTGCCAATATTGCTGGGTCCAATAAGGTTACCAGGAGTGGAAAAATTTTCTATCCAGAAGACACCTCAAAGAATGCTGCTACTCCAGTCCATATCTCTAACTCTGGGCCAAGTAATGAGGCTCGGGGCAAAGGACCAGTGATTGAACCTGTTCAAGATGAAACACCAGCTAGTGAAGATCTCTCTAAGCAGATGGAAGAAGTACTGAAGATCATCCGCAAGAGTGATTATGATATTGTTGACTAGTTGGGGCATACTTCCTCTAAAATCTCCATGTTATCTATGTTATTATGTTTTGAAGCCCATGTCAAGGCTTTAATCAAGTTCCTGAAGACTGCTCATGTACCACATGAAATCTCTATGGATCAGTTTGAAAATTGTGTTGCTCATCTAACTAGTGATAATGGTTTGAGTTTTTATGATGCTGATCTGACTCATGCTAAAAGAAACCATAATAGAGCTCTGCACGTCTCCATCGAGTGTAGGGGCACTAATTTGTCTCATGTGTTAGTGGATAATGATTCTTCATTGAATGTGTTACCCAAGGAGTTTCTGGACAAACTCAACCTTAAAGATGTTGTGTTAAGGCCAAGTAATGTGGTGGTGAGGGCCTTTGATGGTTCAAGAAGATTGGTGCATGGAGAGGTGGATCTCCCAATCAAAGTAGGCTCTCAAGTCTTTGATTCCACTTTCTATGTGATGGATATTCGTCCTGCGTACTCCTGTTTGCTTGGGCGCCCCTGGATCCATAGGGCAGGTGCTGTAACTTCTACGTTACATCAGAAATTGAAGTATCCAGTGAAAGGAAAGATTGTCACTGTTTATGGTGAAGAAGAATACATGGTCAGTCATGTGAATAATTTTAAACATGTTGATATGGAGGGTGAATTTGTTGAGACTCCTTGTGAGACATTTGAAGTGGTCCCTCAAGTTGTTCCTGCTACTGAACCCATCCCTGCTGCTAAACCAGTTCCTGCTGTTACCAGAGTACCTCCTATAATAGCCTCTTTCAAGGATGCTAAAGATGTGGTTGAAGAAGGTGGTTGTACTATTTGGGGTCAGCTTTCTGACATTCCTTACAAGTCTGACAAGTTTGGTTTGGGTTTTACTGCAAAATATCAGAAGGTTGTTCGTCGTGCTCGTGCTATTCGTATCACTAATAAAGGAATCATAAAGGACCAAGTCAATGCTGTGGGAGATTATGATGAAGATTACAACCTGGATGATTGAATCTTTCCTACCATTGGTGATGGGCTCAACAACTAGAAGACTGAAGACGTTATTCCTATCTCCTTTAGTCAGGAGTAAATGCTATTTTGTTTTTCTAAATTTAATTTTGTAATTTTGAACAATTAAATACTTTTAAGCCTCTTGCCTTGCCCGGGGCACAATGGTGTGCTTGTTAGGGTTATCATTTCATTTGCATATTTTCATTCAATAAAATCAATGGACGTTTCTCGCTTTCGTAAATATTGCGCTCTTTGTCTTTCTTTTATTTTTTCTTGTATAAAAAAAAATCTACGCGTTCTTACACACACCCACGTAACTAAAATGCAGATCCTCATCCACTATGGATCCTGTTGATAACACTTCTGCTATTGCCAATTATGACTTCGAGAAAATCCGATCTATCAAGCCGAGGATGGAAAGGAGGAAGATTGTGAAGTACCTGTAGAGCTGGCAAGATTGCTACAACAAGAAGAGAAAGCTATACAGCCACGTGAGGAACCAATTGAAGTTGTGAATCTGGGAACTGAGGAAAATAGTAAAGAGGTCAAGATAGGAGCTTGTAACACCCCAAAATTTTCCCTCTCATTTTCATGCCATTATGCATATCCTTTCATACATTGCATTGCATTTAGATCACAATTGCATCATAAACATACATGAACATACATCTCCATTTGAGATTTCATAGGTTGCGACTGATCTTTATTTCTTCATGCGGCACGTGCACAAGAATCTCAGAAGAAGCCAAAAGTTCTCGGTTGATTCAGAGGAGTTTAAGCAGAATATCAGTTTTATGGTGCAGTTTGCGAAAGTTGTAACTTATGCTCGGAAACTCATTTTGGCTTGAAACTCAATAGTTTAGACCGTTTCGGTATTCTCTACAACTTTTGTGTTCGGCTCGGAGGCCAATTCATCAAGGAAAATGGTGGGAATTATTTGTTTCTGAAATTTCGGTTTCGCCGATTAACTGTGCTAGCGGTATTCAAGAGTTTGTAACTTCTAATTGGGTCAACATGTCTGAAAGATTCATATGCCAAAAGTTCTGTCTTGATATCCTTTCCAACTTTTGGGTTTTGGCCGAGAACTAATTCTTTGAAGAAGATCTCAGAATGTGCGAGTCTTTAGAGTCGACATAGTGAAAAACAGTGCTGAACCGGTGAGTTTTGAACACTAAAAAATTCATAACTCTTGGCTTGTTCATCGGATTGATGTCGTTTCGGTGCCTACAATTCCGTTTAGATGTTATCTTCATTATGTGAATTCAATTTGGGTTAGGTCCAAGCGGAAGGATCCCGAAAATGTGAATTACCAGTAAGGTTCTTTGATGTAGTGCACTGTCTGTCATATTTTGTAAAATTCATGACAAACGCAAGTTCGAACAGTGCTACAAAGACTGTCGTTTTGATTTATTTCACAAAACTGAAGTGCTGAACCGAAGAAAAAGGCTGAAAGTGGTTTCACGAGAAAATTCATATCTCCCTCGTCGTTTTTCTGGTTGAGCTTACATTTTAACACCAGGTCACTGACTCATAGATCTACAATTTTGCTGACAAAGTCGAGTCGAGATTATGCTCCGAAGAGGTTGACCTCGTTACATTTTTGAGTAGCGGACACCAAATAAGCCGAAAAAATAACTTATTCAGTGACGTCTTGCAGCTTAAACTTATCAATCACACTCGATTTTGATCGTATGCCACCCGTTCTTTTTACTTTGCAACCGTGATTCAGAAGCGAACGATGTTGTGGAAGGCTCAGAGTCGAAATTTCTTGCCGAAGATATTGTTATTTTCACTTAAGCCGAAATTCTACCTTTTGCCTTTCATTTTACACTCCACTATATATTCTTTTGACCCACAATTTGTCTCATAACTTCAATCATAATTTACAAACACCAAAAAACTCTCACAAACTCTCTCTAAAGGATCGAAGTTCATTCTCTCAACTCTTTCTCAAGAACACAACAACAACTTCATCAAGAACTCAAGAACACAACAATTCCGATCAAGCTTCCGGTAGCCGAGCTGCCACGAACCACCACCTTTGGATTCATATGATATTTTGTGCCGTTGTTTTTGTTTCGATTATCGTGGATCTTCACAAAGCTAATATGGAAGATAAATATTTATTTTTCTCATGGGAGATTATAAGACTTGGCAAGGAGTTTTTGGATTTCTTTTATATGAAGAATCAATACTTCGATCAAGTAAGTAATCTCGATGCTCCACTTTTACGCATCATTCTAGTTGTATGTGGCTTAGGATCATATAACTTAAGGTGTATATTGAGCCCTCCCACATGAGGCACTGAATTTATTTATTATTTTTGATTAGATGTGTCGATTTCGGAGCTTAGGGATTAGGTTACAGATTGTAGACTTCACTTCCTCTCGCTTTCTCTTAAAACATCGTTTTTTGCCCATTTCGTCGCAATTATTAAATATAGTTTCGGGTGTGATAAAATTCTGGAAAAATTCATGAATGATTCTAATCCTCTTAATTAATTTTTCATATTTTTTATTCTATGTTTGATTGGTTTTAGTAATTAATTTCGATTTTTCATTCCAAGCTGTCCCAAAAGGAATGATATTGACATAAGAGACCAAAACCATTTTCCCCATAGGTGTGAGACCTATTTTTGTGTGTGTGATTAACCACTAGAACTTGTGACATTTTTATGCTCCCTAGGAATTTTTTTCATAATTTTTGGTACCCTTTTTGATCCACTTTGTGAAGTTGTTTTTCGGCGATCATGTCTTGTTATCTCAATCGTTAAGTAATTGTTTTGGCAATTTGGTGCATAATTTTGTGAAATCCTTTTAGACCATGTTAGATACTGACTTCAACATTCCAGGGACTTAATTTCATAATTTTTAGAGCCTTCTTGCTATTTTTCCATGTCATCTAGATCATAGGTTGATATATGTGTTTATTTGCTCCATACCCTAGATGATAGGAAGACATTCATGCCATTGGCTTGAGATACTTTTTGGTAACTTTTAGGAGTTGATTATAGGTCACATTTATGTCTTTAATTCCAGTCATAGGTGTTGCACCCCAAAATTCGCCCTCACAAAACAAGACTTTGTGTGCTAAGAGGTTCACAAGACATCTTATGAGGTTCACAAAGTTCACAAATAGTCAGAAAGTTTGACAATTCTCTCAGACAATGCATCCTTCTAAGCAATGCATCCTAAACAAGGGTTTTGACTTTAATCAGGCTAAATGGACTTCCAAGACTTCAAGTGAGCTTCATAACATCTTATATGTGTTTAATAATCCCCATGACAAGTTTCAAGACTTTTCTCAAAGGTTTGCTCAGTCAGATGATCAAATAGGTCAAAATCAGTCAAAGCAGTTAAAAAGTCAAACTGAGGACAACTGTGGTCAAACCAAAGTCAAACTTCATGATTTTTTGCCAACATCAAGTATATGAAGTAAAATTCATCATTTGATCAAGGGTTGATCATGATTCATCAAGGAGATTTCAGATCATCAAGAATCAGGAGTTTCTAAATTAGGGTTTCCTCAGGAAAAGTCAACTGAACTTTGACCAGCCATAACTTTCACATGCTTCATCAAATTTTTCCCATCCAAATCTCATTTTGAAGGAAATTAAATTCTCTACAACTTTGTGACTCACAAGCCAATCCCAAAAATGCTTCATTTGGAAGGTATGAGCTAAGACATTATAGGTCCTTTTGAAAGTCAACAAAAAGTCAACAACTTCAAAAGAGCATAACTTGAAAATGGTAAAATATATGGACATGAAAACAATGGGGTTGGTTAGATGACTCTTTAAGCTTTCCAAAATGTTCAAGAACACCCTCATAGCCTTAAAATTGAAGGAGTCGTGTCCTTGTAAAGTTGGGAAATTTTTGAGAAGAATATTGAACAAAAGGGGTCTTAGAATCAATTTTTTCCAAATGGGCCTACTATTGTGCAACCCAATCCTTGAGATATCATCCCACACGACCCAATCCAAGCATTTTCATGATTTTTATTTTTTATTTAGTATTTATTTGAATTTTATCCATTAAAAATCAAATTAAATCTAAATAAAATATGAAAACTCAATATTTGAATGAAATTCTTCTTCTAGAAAGTCTTAAAAACCATTCAAAGCTGATTGATATCACACAAATTCGTGCTAGCCTAATTTGGAAAGGTTAGATAAGATATTTTTCAATATTTGAAAGGAGAAAACTTCATGATCAAGTAATCAAGACAAGGCCCATAAATCCATGTTATTTTGACCTAATTTCATCCACTATATGTACACAAACATAACACAATGCATAGGGACGAAAATTTGAGCCTCCAAAGGTAAGAACAAAGTTTCAAAATTCATCCTAAGAACACAAATTCGGTTTGATACCTAGAGCTACTTTCAAGACAAACCAAAGGTTGCAACTTGTTCCTTGGAGTTCATAGATCAATTCTGGATCATAACATTGTCCATTCATGCCCTAATTCGCATAAACCGAATGCATCCCTTTCATACTCTAAGTTTTTTCGATTTGATTGATTTATGCCTTGATATTGAAAACTAATTATAGATTTGTGTTTGTTGTGATGTTTAGAAGCTTTTTGAATGGATTAATTCAGTTATTGTGGACTGTATCGAAGTTTGCCATTGCTAGGGTTTGGAGCTTCAAAACGGGAACCAAGCATTTAGGGCCTTAAAACAAATTCTAAGACCATGGATGTGACATATGAACCTTGTACAATTGATCTGGGTTACTAATTTTTGTTATTATGATGGTTTGCATGATGGTTCAAAAAACGTAGGTTTCTGTTTTTGGAAATTCGCAGGAAATTTCGCATGTGATTTCGCAGGTGTTTTTACAGGTCTTGAGGAAGAAGAAGACTCCTGGCGCGAAATTCAAATATTTGAATTTGAATATGTATTATATATTATTGTTTGTATTATATATTGTGAGAAACACTGATGGCTTGGTGGTGAGGACGCGCGTGTATGAAGCTAGAGTCCAGGGTTCGAATCCAGTCATGACCAATTTTTTGCTTTAATTTCTTTTGTTTTGTAGGAATGGAATAAAACAAAGTTATGCTGTTTACTAACACAAGTGCGCAGGTGGCCTAGCTGGTTTTGGAGAGTCTTCATCCAGGTAAAGGACCTGGGTTCAAATCCCAGGTCCTGTTTTTTTAGGTTTTATTTTCATTTATTTTTGATATGCTTTGTTTTATTCTTTAATTAATCAAAACAAATTTCTAAAAATATATAAAAACATTTTCTAACCAAAATTTATTTTGTTTAAATTTTTTTTTTATGTTATTTTCTTAAAAAACTAAATTAGTGTATTTATGTTTATATTTATATGTATTTATATTTTATATAATATTTAAATTAATTCTTAATCTTAATATTGTTAAAACCCTAATTCTATTTTCTAAACTCATAAATCCTAAATTATTTATATTAACCCTAATATTTTTATAAACCTTAATTATATTATAAATCCTAATTTATTTATTTGTAAATTTTAATTATGTACATTATTTTATAATTTGTTTATAATTATTATTGAATATAGCTTTCATATGTAAATAATTTAATAAAATAGTAAACCCTAGATTATTTTTCTAAAACAATTAAAAATCCTAATTTTATCTTATGAATATAATTTATTTTTTAATTATAATTAGATATTTTTATAATATGTATATAAAATTAAATAATTAGATTATTAATCATATTTTATTATTATATAATATTTATTATTTATTTTTCTTATTAAAAATCTTTAAAAAAAAGAATTATTTATTTAAAATTGAACTTTTAATTTATTATTATTGTGCTAATTTCTTCATCTTATGTTTATTTATTTTTGTTTATTATTACTAACCCTCTTATATTTAATTATTTTTGTTTATTACTACTAACCCATTTAATTATTTATTTTATTTGTTTATTTTAATTATTTTAATTATAATGTAATTGTATCCAATATGTAATAATTGTAGAATAATTTTTATTATTTATTTTTAATTGCTATGGTTAGTAAAATAGGGAGTGTAAAACATGTTTGTATGTAAAAATTGAATTTAGATCATTAATCTTAAAGATAAATATTTGAATTGGTACACTCACACACGTAAGTCGATCCTGGATCTCCATCTCACTTCTTAAGGGTTACCTCTCATGTTGCCTAAATAAAAGGTCAAGTAAGGTGTAAAGCAAAGTCCCTTCTCTAATATCATCTAGTCCCTTAACAGATAAAAAGATCAAGTCCCTTCATGGTTGCCTTCGTAATGATCTTGTCCATTTCGAATAAAGATGATAAGTCCCTTCGAATTGCTTATACACCTTACAGTTGCCTAAATAAACAGTTGTCCCTTCACTTGTCCCTCACATCCAAGGTAATGACTACCTATTCCTTAATAATAGGGATAGTCTTACCACTTGAAGGATATTTAAGAACAGAAAAGACTTAACTTAGGGTAGGTTCCTCTTATGTACTTGCTCACTTTTCAAAAAACATTTCAAACACTTCACATTTTCAAACAAATTGTCAAAACAAAGACTTTATATATATCCGTACATGGATCATTATAAAGTACTTAAGAAAATTTCTAAACACACACTACACTTCTCAAAAACATTTTAAAGTGAGCTAAGTAACTAAGACCCCATGGATAACCATGGATGTAAAGGGTGCTAACACCTTCCTTTTACATAACCTACCCCCCGAACCCAAAAATCTTTTAAAGGTCTTTCCTGTTCTTTTATACCTTTCCTTTGGATAAAATAAAAGTCGGTGGCGACTCTTGCTATCCGCAACATTTAACTAAAGTCAGTTCTCCCACCGTGTTACAGAACTGGCGACTCTGCTGGGGACTTAATAAAAGAGGGGTACCCTTAGGAATTAGATCACTTTAAAATTGTTTGCCTTGTTTGCTTTACTTTATTTGTTAGGTGCTCTTATGTGTGAAAGATCCTAACCCGGATCTAGTGTACCTTAGGTAAATGGCAATAGACCAAGGAAACTGTACGGCGTATACCGATATGGTTGATCTGGTGGCCATAGTTAGTGTGACTTCTTGGTTGGTGCTTATGTTCCTTAAGTCAAGTTGAGGATAATATGAGGCTGCCATATGTTGTCAATACACTAACTAACTTTTAGAACCCTAGTTATCCCATCTTGGCCTTTAGAATGTAGTGAGATAACCGGCTTTGGTGAAGACTGAAGTTGGTTGATACTCGATACTACGCTCATTGAGATTCTAAACTTGGAGGGTTTTGGTTGGCAAGTAAGTTGCCTACTGAACAACCACCCTTGTGAAGGATCAATGATATTGAGATCCCTTAGAACCTGGTTACTTTTGTAGGACAGGATGAACCAACTAAACTTCAGGGGAGGGTACTTACCTTTAAACCTCATGCAAGCCTTCAAACCTAGGGCTATTGTGTGACTTGTTTGTGTGTGCCACATGTTTGTGATTGAGCATAACATCATAGCATCATCATGCATCATAAGCATAGAATTTTCACTAACCATTTCAAGGACCAAAGGATTTATCTTTGTTCTTTGTTGCAGGTCATGGCTTCTGCTCGTAGAAACACTATCAGGACCAGCTTTGTAAGAGACTCATTACAAAGTAAGTCAGGAAATAATTCTGGAGTTAACAAAGCAACTTCACGAGGAGCAGAACCTCAACTCATACCTCAACATAAAGAGGAAACGTCCATGGGAGACTTAAAACCCCATCTTTTGTATTTATTTCATTTTTTATTGTAAGCCCAAGGGGCAAACAAATTTATTACTAATAAAAGTTTACTTTCTTGACTGTTTAAGCAAATTTAAATCCTGCGGTCCTTGAAAACATTGCATACGCATTTATACACCATATCATTGCATCCCAGGTTTATTGGGTACAGGTTTCTTATCTTCTCGCTGTTTATTTCAGCAATGGCTCTTGAACAAACAGTTAAGGATCTCCAGGCACAAAATGCACAGTTCCAAGAGTTGATCCTGAACTTGTCCAAGGGACATGATGAATTAAAGACACTGCTGACCAAGAAGACTAAGAAGACTAGAAGGTCAGGAGGCCTGATCAACATGGGAAGAAGGTTCAGAGGTCCTGTCAAGACCAAAGAACAAGTTAAAGATTATGAGTCTGAAGAGTCTGAGAAAGAGGGAGGCAGTCTCCATAATACAATGGGGGACTCTGATTCTGAAGCTAATTACTATCATGAGCCTAATGAAGATAAGTTCAAGATGCTGGTGGATAGAATGGATGCTATGGAGTTGCAAAAGTCTTCTGGGCTGGATTTTGAAGACTTGAGTTTGATATCTGGGGTGGTTATACCCATTGGTTTCAAGGTTCCTACTTTCGTAGTTTATGATGGTGTCTCTTGTCCCAAGCTGCATCTGAGGTCTTATGTCCGGAGAATCCAACCCCATACTGCTGATAAGAAGTTGTGGATCCATTTCTTCCAAGAGAGCTTATCTGGAGCTCAATTGGAATGGTACTATCAGTTGGAGAGTGTCAACATCCGTGATTGCAATGATCTTGCTGAGGCTTTTTATAAGCAATATCAATACAATGCTGACCTAGCCCCTACTCGCATGCAACTACAAAGCATGTCTATGGGTGCTAAAGAAAATTTCAAGGAGTATGCCCAGAAGTGGAGAGACTTAGCTGGAAGAGTGCAACCCCCTCTAACTGACATGGAGTTAGTTGATATGTTCATGTGTACGTTGAATGGTCCTTTTTACAATCATCTCATTGGAAGCTCATCATCTGGCTTCACTGAGTTGATAATGACAGGAGAGCGCATAGAAAGTGGTATAAGGAGTGGCAAGATCCAAGTGGGTGCTTCTTCGTCCAGTACTACAAAGAAGCCCCCCAGTGGGAAGAAAGAGTCAAATGCTGTTTATGGTCAACCTGATCGTAATAGAAGACATCAGTCTGTGAGTGCAGTTCATATCTCCAATCCAACTCCTGCAACACCAGAGCCACCCCAGGGAAATCAACAGAGGCCTAGAAGACAGTTCACCAAGCTCAACATGTCAATGGCCCAAGCCTTGCAACACTTGTTGAAGGGTGAACATATCACTTTGAGGGATCCTCCTCAGAACCCCAATGTTACCTCTCCCAGGTACAATCCTAATGCACGATGTGCATATCATTCAAATTGTCAGGGACATGATACCAATAGTTGCTGGGTATTGAAGAATAAAATTCAAGATATGATTGATTCTGGAGAAATTGAGTTTGACCCTCCGGGTACTCCAAATGTGATTACTGCTCCTATGCCAAATCATGAGAAGACTGTCAATGCCATTGATGAAGTTTCACATATTTCCTCAGTTGCAGATTTGACTACACCATTGTCTGTTATTAAGAAGAAGTTAGTACAAGCTGGGTTCTTTCCAGGTTGTCGTGAAGATTGTTTATATTGTGCCTATAAGCCGGATAACTACTGGAGGTTGAAGGACGAAATTCAACGCCTCATGAATAATTACACCATAGTGTTTGAGAGGACCCCACCTTCTGTGGAGAGCATGGTTGATCATATAACTAAAGGTGCGAAGGTTGAAGAGGTGGATATGGTTGATAAAGTGCCGGTAAGAATTACTTCCAAGGGACCTGTAAAAATCACTCGTAAGGGTCCAATTAAAATTACTGCTGAAGGCCCTGTGAAGATTGTTGCTAAAGCTAGAGTGGCTCCTATGATCATTACTACTCTGGGTCCTATTCCGTATACTTCTGATAAAGCTGTGCCTTGGCATTATGGGTCCGATGTTTACATCCATGGTGTTAAGCAGGAATCTTTAGCTGATACACCTGTTGTTGGTGAAAATCTTGATGTTGATAATATTGCTGGATCTAGTAAGATCACGAGAAGTGGAAGAGTTTTCTCTCCTCCAATTACCTCCAAGAATACAGTTACTCCAGCTACTACCTCTACTGCTGATGCTCGGGGCAAAGGTCCTGTTATTGAACCTATACAAAATGATGTGCCAGCTGCTGATGATCTCTCTAAGAAGATGGAAGAAGTACTGAAGATCATTCGCAAGAGTGATTATGACATTATTGACCAATTGGGGCATACTCCCTCCAAGATTTCTATGCTGTCCTTATTATTGTGTTATGAGGCTCATGCCAAAGCCCTGATTAAATTTTTGAAGACTGCTCACGTACCAAATGAGATTTCTGTAGACCAGTTTGAAAATTGTGTTGTACACTTGACCTATGATAATGGGTTAGGTTTCTCCGATGCTAATTTGACTCCTGCCAAGAGGGATCATAATAGGGCTCTACATATCTCTATTGAATGCAGGGGCACTACCCTGTCACATGTGCTAATAGACAATGGTTCCTCGCTGAATGTGTTGCCCAAAGAAGTCCTGAATAAGCTTAGTCCTGAAGATGCTGTGTTGAAGCCCAATAATATAGTGGTGAAGGCTTTTGATGGTTCAAGAAGAGTGGTGCATGGAGAAATTGATCTCCCAATCAAAGTAGGTTCTCAGGTTTTCAATGCAACTTTTTATGTAATGGATATTCGTCCATCATATTCTTGTCTGCTTGGACGTCCCTGGATCCATGGGGCAGGTGCTGTAACCTCCACCTTACATCATAAGCTGAGATATCCAGTAGAAGGAAAAGTTGTCACTGTTTACGGAGAGGAAGGATATATAGTTAGCCATGTGAACATCTTTAAATATCTTGAAGTAGAAGGTGAATATGTTGAAACTCCGTGCCAAACATTCGAAGTAGTTCCTTGGGTTATTAATAATTATGAAGCTCCTCCTGTTGTCAAGAAAGTTCCTGTGGTCACCAGAGTACCTCCAACAATGGATTCCCTCAAGGATGCTAGAGCTGTGGTGGATGAAGGTGGTTGTACTATTTGGGGTCAGCTTCCTGACATCCCTTACAAGTCTGACAAGTTTGGTTTGGGTTTCACTACAGAGTCCCAGAAGGCTGTTCGTCGTGCTCGTGTTGTTCGTATCACCAATCAGGGGATTATGAAGAACCAGATCAATGCTGTGGGTGACTATGATGAAGACTACAATCTGGATGCTTGGATTTTTGCTACTGTGGGTGCTGGGCTCAATAACTGGAAAGCTGAAGATGTTATTCCTATCTCCTTTAGTTAGGAGTAAATACTATTACTGTGTTGTTACTTTTAAAGTTTGTAATTTTTGAACAATTAAACTCTTAAGCCTTGTGCCTTACCCGGGGCACAATGGTGTGCTTATTACGGGATGTCATTTCATTTGCATACTTCATTCAATAAAAATCAGTGGACGTTTCGTTTTCGTAAATATTGTGTCCTTGTCTTTCTTTTCTTTTCTTTTTGTTTTATCAGCTATGTGTTCTTACACACACCCACACCACTAAATGCAGATCCTCATCCACTCTGGATCCTGTTGATAACAGTTCTACTATTGCCAATTATAATTTCGAGAATCCGATCTATCAAGCTGAAGATGGAAAGGAGGACGATTGTGAAGTACCTGTAGAGCTTGCTAGGTTGTTACAACAAGAAGAGAAAGCTATACAGCCACATGAAGAGCCAGTCGAAGTTGTGAATCTGGGAACTGAAGAAAACAGGATAGAGGTCAAGATAGGGGCTGAATTAAAGGATAATGTCAAGAGCAAATTGATTCAGATGTTACATGATTATGTGGAGATCTTTGCTTGGTCTTATGAAGATATGCCAGGGTTGGATACAGACATTGTGGTTCACCGTTTACTAGTAAAAGAAGATTGTCGTCCAAAGAAGCAGAAGGTTCGTCGTATGCGTCCTGAAATGTCAGAGAAGATTAAAGCAGAGGTGATGAAACAGTTTGATGCAGGGTTCTTAGCTATGACTTCTTATCCTCAGTGGGTTGCAAATGTGGTACCGGTACCTAAGAAAGATGGTAAGGTATGTATGTGTGTAGACTACAGGGATTTGAATAAGGCCAGCCCCAAAGATGACTTTCCACTTCCTCATATTGATGTTCTGGTAAACAACACTGCTCAGCACAAGGTATTCTCTTTTATGGATGGTTTCTCTGGTTACAATCAAATCAAGATGGCACCTGAAGATATGGAGAAGACAACATTTGTAACACAGTGGGGACCCTTTTTGTTATAAAGTGATGCCATTTGGTTTGAAGAATGCAGGGGCAACATATCAGCGTGCTATGGTGGCTCTGTTTCATGATATGATTCATCATGAGATAGAGGTGTATGTGGATGATATGATAGCCAGGTCCCAGAATGAAGAACAACATCTTGATCATCTGCATAAGTTGTTTCAGAGGTTGAAAAAATACAAGTTGAGATTGAACCCAAACAAGTGTACTTTTGGAGTAAGATCAGGTAAACTCCTGGGTTTCATCGTCAGTGGAAAAGGTATTGAAGTAGACCCTGCTAAAGTGAAAGCTATACAAGAGATGCCAGCTCCCCGTACTGAGAAGGAAGTTAGAGGTTTCTTGGGACGATTGAATTACATTGCAAGATTTATTTCCCAATTAACTACCACCTGTGAACCAATCTTCAAGTTGTTGAAGATAGATCAGGTAATGGAATGGAATGATGAGTGCCAGACAGCCTTTGATGAAATCAAGAAATATCTCCTAGAACCTCCAATTTTGATGCCACCAGTTGATGGAAGACCCTTGATTATGTACTTAACAGTGTTAGACAACTCAATGGGGTGTGTCTTGGGGCAACATGACGAGTCTGGTCGAAAAGAGCAGGCAATATACTACCTTAGCAAAAAGTTTACCGACTATGAAACAAGATATTCACTGCTCGAGAAAACTTGCTGCGCTTTGGCATGGGCTGCTCGCCGACTAAGACAGTATATGTTGACCCATACTACCTTGTTGATTTCGAAGATGGATCCAATCAAGTACATATTCGAGAAACCTTCTCTCTCCGGAAGAATAGCAAGATGGCAAATGATCTTGACAGAATATGACATTCAGTACACTACTCAGAAGGCCATTAAGGGTAGTGTGGTAGCTGATCATTTGGCTCATCAAGCAGTGGATGATTATCAGTCAATGAGTTTTGAGTTCCCTGATGAAGACATTATGATTATTACCAAAGAACCTGGACAATATGACGGACCTGAACAAGGATCCCGATGGACTATGGTTTTTGATGGAGCTTCTAATGCACTTGGTAACGGTGTTGGTGTGGTGATTAGTTCCCCCGAAGGTTGTCATACCCCGATTACTGCCAGACTTTGTTTCTATTATACCAATAACATGGCTGAGTATGAGGCATGTATCCTGGGTATCAAAGCTGCCATTGATATGAAGATTCAGTTCCTTGACGTGTATGGAGATTCAACCCTGGTAGTAAGTCAGATAAAAGGAGATTGGGATACCAAGCATGATAATCTCATTCCATACAGAGAGCATGTATTGTCTTTGATCCCACATTTCAAAGAGATTACCTTTGGACATATTCCACGAAGAGAGAATCAGTTGGCAGATGCTTTAGCCACCATGGCATCCATGTTTGAGATCAGCTGGGATGATGAAGCTCCCAAGATTACCATTAATAGATTTGAGAAGCCTGTATACTGCAATGAGATTGACACTGAAGAAGCAGAGGAGAAGCCTTGGTTCTATGAAGTGAAAAGATATCTTGAAGCCTAGGAGTTCCCTGAAGGGGCATCTGTCAAAGATAGAAAGTTTCTGAGAAGGTTTTCTGCTAAGTTCTTTTTGAGTAATGGGATTTTGTACAAGCGCAATCATGATTCAACTTTGCTTCGTTGTGTGGATAAGAAGGAAGCAACAGAGATTATGGAAGATATGCATGATGGGATCTTTGGCACTCATTCTAGTGGTCATACTATGGCAAAGAAGATATTGAGAGCAGGTTACTATTGGTCTACCATGGAAGCTGACTGCTATAAACATTCCAGAACGTGTCATAAGTGTCAAATTTATGCTGATAAAGTACATATACCTCCATCACCATTGAATGTGTTGACTGCTCCTTGGCCTTTTGCCATGTGGGGCATTGATATGATTGGTGAGATCAAGCCTACTGCTTCTAATGGGCATCGTTTCATCCTGGTCGCCATTGATTACTTCACGAAGTGGGTAGAGGCAGCTTCATTTGCATCTGTTACCAAGAATGTTGTGGCTCGATTCATTAAGAATAATCTCATATGTAGGTATGACATCCCTGAAAGGATTATTACTGACAATGGCTCAAATCTGAACAACACTATGATTACTGATCTCTGCACGCAGTTCAAGATTAAGCATCACAACTCTTCTCCATATCGTCCAAAGATGAATGAGGCAGTAGAAGCTGCTAATAAGAACATTAAGAAGATTTTACAGAAGATGACTGTTACCTATAAGGATTGGCACGAGATGTTACCATTTGCTCTTCATGGTTATCGTACTACAATACGTACTTCAACAGGGGCAACCCCTTTTTCCTTGGTTTATGGTATGGAAGCAGTTCTGCCCATTGAAGTTCAGATTCCCTCCTTAAGAATTATGAAGGATGCAGGCTTGGATGAAGATGAATGGATTCAGACCCGACTTGACCAGATAAACTTGATTGATGAGAAGAGATTAGCAGCAGTTTGTCATGGCCAGATGTACCAGAAACGGATGATCAAAGCTTTTAATAAGAAGGTTAAGCCAAAGTTATATCAGGCTGGTGATTTGGTAATCAAGCGTATCATACTACCACAGGGTGATCCTAGGGGCAAATGGACTCCTACATATGAAGGGCCATTTGTAGTCAAAACAGTATTCTCAGGAGGTGCCATGATACTTACTACTATGGATGGTGAAGACTTCCCACAGCCTGTAAACGCATACATAGTTAAAAAATACTACGCATAAAAAGAGACCTGCTAGGTTGACTGGCCTAGGCAAAAATAAGGGCATCCCGGCGAACCAAAAGGGTTCGGGCAAAAATTAGGGAAAATATATAAAAAATGTACACCCGGCAAGCCGAAAACCTGAAAAGGCGGCTTGGGCAAAAAAGGGTATCCCGGTGGATTGAAAACCTGAAAAGGCAATCCAGGCAAAAGTTAGGGATTAAAGCGTATGACTATGTCTCGTTTGGATCACCCATGAAACTACAACCAGTTGTGTTACTTACTCAAGCTCGAACAGATAAAGCTCAGTCCAATCATTTCCATCCCGACAGCAGAAGATGAGATACTTGAAGATAATGGCAATAGTAGAATTGAAACTCAATAGGATTATTTCCCACATAGCTGATTCTCCTTGTTCTGTAAAAACTTTATGACAAATTCCTCTTACTAGGATTTCTGTCTCCTTGTACAAACTTGCCTATGTATGGGTCACTTTTTGATATAAATAAAATTTCATCTTTGAATCCAGATTTACTTTTACCCTATTTACATAAGCGAAACGTCCATTGGTTGTGTTTGAATGTATGTATGCTTTTGAATATGATTGATGTTTACCAGAAATGCATAAATGCTTAATATGATTGATGTTTACCAGAAATGCATGAAAATGCAGTAATAGTATTTACTAAGGACGAACGAGGGTAGGAATTCAACGAAGCTTCGCCGGTTCATCCCCACGAGACAACTACAAGTCCCCCAGTAGGGCAAATTGTCGCACCTCGAAAAATACGACCTCGCGATATAAAAAAATATACCGCGGATGAAAATTAAAACAACAGAGTCGCCACCGAACTTTTTTATTCCAAAAATTTATGGAAAAGGAAAATATCGAGAAACCTTTTGAAAAAACAGATAGAACAAGGTCTTTGAAACCAAATTCTAGGTTCGGGAGTCGATTCCGTAAGGGGAAGGTATTAGCACCCCTTACGTCCGTTGTACTCAACAGGAACCTCTTAGTTCAACTTGCGATCTAATGCTGACTTATGCTTTCTGTTTTCTTCGAATAATAAAATAAATGCGAAAGATTCTAATATAAGGTTAATAGGAGAAATGGGTTATTTTGTTCCTAGGGTGCTCGGCAAGGAGTAAGATCCGTGTGCCTACGTATTCCCTTGTGCAATGGGAAAGTCAGAGCTTCGTAGTTCGTGGTACTAAGGTTGGTCGGTTTGATTTAATGAACAGTTATTTAAATCGCATTCTACTGTTAAGCGTTGGCTTGTCTGCTCACGATAGGAGGCTGAAGCGCTAGCTTGTTTGAGATAGAAGGGATTTAAATAAAGTTTGCTTTTAAAAGATGTTTGATTCGATTGGTGTTTTTTAAGAATGAAAGGGTAAATAAACTGCGTCTTGAGGGGCGGGCCTCAGGAGAGTTTATTCGAGAATTCGAGGAATGCGAGACTCCAGAATCCAATTCTTTCATTATTTGATATGTCGATTAAATGTTTTAAATTACGGAAAGTCGAATGAACCAGCATCCCGTGGAGCGAGCCTCGGGAGTATTCATTCAAGAATTCGAGGAATGCGAGACTCCAGAATTCAGTTAATCCGTTAATTATAAAAATATTCGAATGATTTGCGTTTGAAAATATTTGGCGAGGTACAAAATATTCGACTTACATGGATTTGCGATTTAATTTAAGCGATAAGAATAAAAATAAGAATTTAAATTATATTGCAACAATTTAGAATAAATATATGTGAATAGTCAAACTATATTTAGTTTAATAAAATATTAACTAATTGAAATAATATAATAGAATAAGAGTTAAATGAAATTTATTTTTACTGAAATTGAATTACATAATTATATAATGAATAAAATAGGAGGCCTCATAATGATTAAATTTTCCGATTAAAAGTATCGGAAACAATTTAATTTGTTTTAATATCATTGGCCCAAAAATAAATTTAAAAGTGACAAAATGTGAATATTTACTTGAATTTAAAAGGACCTATATCAAAGAGATTGATAAAAAAATCATATAGAATAATCTAAAATCATGATAGAAATTTGATATGGGCTTAAGCCTAACAGAAGTAAAAATGAACAAATAAAAAAAAATGAGAGGGTGTGTATTGGTGTTATTCAGGTGTGAGTAGGCAAGATTATGAATCTTGTTAGCTTACAGCATTAGTAAATCAAAATATCAGTAAAGAAAATAAATAGTAACAAAAATTAAAAAAAGAAATAAAAATGCTTAATAAATAAAGAACAACAATCAATAAAAAAAATTAAATAAATGAATCTATCCTCTTCTCCCTCACCAACGCGTTAAAAGAGAGAAACACAAAACCTACCCTTTTCAGGTTTCTCCGACCGTCTCAATCTCTCCCGGGCTCTCTCCAATCAGCTCCTCTCAAAGCTCGCGAACGGCCTTTTGGTGGTGAATGTTTCGTTGCGATTCTCGCGGTGATGGCGGCGAAACGGTGAACATGTGGCGGCGAGTTTGGTTATGGATTCGCGGTGGGGTGTTCCGGTTCACGGAGGTAGATTGCGATTGGGATGCGGTGGTTTCGGTTCACTTCTGGTTTTGGACTTGGTGAAGGTGAGCGTTTGAGCTGCGAAGGTTGTTTTGAAGAGGTTGATGGCGGCGAATGGAGGGTTGCTCGCGGGTTTCGGTAAGTTGGTGTTCGTCTGGTTTTGGAGGTGTTTCACGGCTGAAGGTTTTCGGCGGTGATTTGAAGGTCAGTGATGAAGATGGCGGTAAAGAGGTTGAGATGATTTCGCGCGGTTGTTTAAGGGCCAGCTTTGGTTTTCGGATTTGTGCATTTTGAAAGATTTTTTTTTTAGGTTCTTTTTGACGAGAGGAGGATGACGACGGGTCTGAGTTATGGTGACTTGAAGGTTGGGTTCGCTGGATTTTGAGGTTTGTTGTTATAGAAGGAAGCTTTGCGGATGGTTTTTTCGGTTGCTTTGTTTGTGTGGAAGAGGATGAAGGTGGGCTATGAGGTGTTTGTTGGTGGCTGCGTTTTCAGCTTGAGCTGAAGGTTTCTAGTTTCATCTTTTTTTGTTTTTTTTTTGTTTCTGAAATTGGGTTTAGGTGGTGGTGATGGTGAGAAATTATTTGCAGAGATTGAAACAAAACTTTATGGGTTATGGTTGAAGAAATTCTTCTGCGGATTTGTGGTTATGTGTTTTTTGAATTTTCTTTTTTTGAAGCTTGACTTAATTTTGTACAGAGGTAATATATGGTTTTTTCAAGCTTTTTTTTTTTTAAGAATGAATTGGGAGGATCTATTTATGGAGAGAAGAGAGTGAGGGTGAAATGGGATTCTATTGAGAAGAAAGGACAAAAATAAATTGCAAGCTGGATTTTTGAAAAGAAGGTTGTTGGTGTAGTGGTAATGCATTGGATTTGCTTTGTGCGTTGGGGTAAGGGCGTATGTGTGCTGGCAGAAAACAAAATATTATGTGTAGTGCGTGATATGAATTGAATTCATTTTTTTTTGCTGAAAGTGACATGAGTTTGTTAGAAAAAACTAATAATAAACTAATACTAATAATATCACAATACCCAATATAATAATACAAATAAAAATGAACATAGTAAAATAATAAAAATAAGAAATAATAATAAACTATAAAAGAAAAAAAAAAGTTAATAATAACAATAGAGAAAAAAAACAATAAAAGTTAACAATAACAATAAAGAAATATCAGTAATAATAGTAAGAATAAAATTAAAAAATAAAATAAAAAAAATAAAACTAGTCTTAGTAATAATAGAAAATGAAAGTTTTGGTTTTGTATAAAAGTAAATGGGCTTAAAATGATGGGTCTAAAGATGGTTCTAAAATTAGAAGATAAAAGAAATAATAAAGAAAATGGATAGATATGGATAACAAAATTAGTACAAATATTAACAATAATAATAATAATCATAATAATAATAACAAACATAATAACAGTAAGAAAATTCTAGTAATAATAGTAATAAGCTATTTGTAAATAAATTTTAATAATGATTAAATGATAAAAATAAAATAAATAAAGTACTTATTAAAAATAAAAGAAGATTTAAAAAAAAGCATTTTTTTGGTTTTTTCGAATATCAGACAGAAATAGAAAACGGGACATATTTTTTTGGACTTTTGAATAATGGTTAGACAATAGTGTGGGTAGGACAAATTTGGGGTATGACAGTTGCCCCTATCGAATTGGCTTAGACCGAGTAAGATAAACTGGCTCGCGTTCAATCTTTCAAGGTATAAGATAATTAGATATTAACAGACTCCAAATTTGTCCGACAAATGAAATAACTGGGAATGATGGGTGACACAGCAAAATTGACAAAATAAATCACTTATCACCAGAGGATGATAAGGAAAATGACTGAAAATAAAATCACTTATCACCAGAGGATGATAAGGCAATAAACTGAAAACAAACTCACTTATCAACAGAGGATGATAAGGCAATAAACAGAAAAATAAACTCACTTATCAACAGAGGAAGATAAGGCAATAAACAGAAAAATAAACTCACTTATCAACAGAGGATGATAAGGCAAATAGACAGAAAAAATAAGCTCACTTATCAACAGAGGAAGATAAGGCAATAAACAGAAAAATAAACTCACTTATCAATAGAGGATGATAAGGCAATAGACAGAAAAATAAACTCACTTATCAACAGAGGATGATAAGGCAATAAACAGAAAAATAAACTCACTTATCAACAGAGGATGATAAGGCAAATAGACAGAAAAAATAAGCTCACTTATCAACAGAGGAAGATAAGGCAATAAACAGAAAAATAAACTCACTTATCAATAGAGGATGATAAGGCAATAGACAGAAAAATAAACTCACTTATCAACAGAGGATGATAAGGCAAATGACTGAAATTAAAATCACTTATCAACAGAGGATGATAAGGCAAATAACTGAAAATAAAATCACTTATCACCAAAGGATGATAAGGCAAAGGGACTGAAATTTAAACACGGCTATTGAATCCGCCAAGAGGATGCCTGAAATCTTTGATGGACATGGTCTTCCGCTGGGGAAAGGACCAGAAACTTGTGTTGATCCTGGATCATGAATTATGCAACTATGCTTGATTATTTTTTTTGAAATGGTATTCCATAAGGGTGGAGATACGATGCAAATGCTTATGCACTGAGATGTAAGCTGAAAATGTTGGGGAAAATAAAAGGTTTGATTTATTTAGGTATGCAAATGATGCATATGCTATAAATGATTGATGTGAATGATGCGTATGATGTTAATGATGCATGCATATGAGCGATTGAAAGGTGCCTGCTTGGTGGACTTTTGGTCTGGTAGTTGCCAATGGTAATTGGACTTTGGGTGGGTGGAGGGCTTGATTCCCCGACACTCGATCTTTGACGATGTATGATCAGAAGATGGATCTGAAAACTCCAAGTTCGATCATCTGCGGGTGAGCGAAGCGACTTAATTGACACATGAAGACTGATTTTGCTTTGAATGATTGCAAACATCTAGCAAGGACTGCCTGATTAGCTGGGGAGAAGATAAAGGAAGATTTGCTCCTTGTTTGCTTGCCCCTGCCTGCAAGGTATTTGAAATAAATCGGATGGGGAAGCTTTGACAATGGCCAGGGCACGACCTGCCCCTGATTGAGCCTTTGAAGGTGATTTGCCCCTGACTGGGCCACTGAAGATGCTTTGTCCCTGGTTGGACTGATTTTGAAATAAATTGCCCCTGATTGGGCGGTTGAAAATGGTTTGTCCCTGATTGGACTGCTGAGGTAGTCTTGATTCATGTTGGCAATGAAGTTCAAGTTTCTCCTTTGATTGTCCCTTGTTGGGATTGTACTGATGTCAAGCACTGAATTGCAATTAAATTGTTCATACACAAATGGTAGTGTTAATGTAAAGTTCATGTAAGTTTTGAAAAATTCAATTTATTTGAATGATTGTGATAGTGTAACGAATGGACCGTTAGTCCAAACGAGGTGCTGATTTAGAAATTGCGTGAAAGATGCAGCAAGAATAATGTGCAATTAAGATTGAATATTAGCAAATATATGGGAGTCAATTTACGCAACCTTGTTGGTAGCATGCTTTCAGAATAAATCGCGCCTCAATTAGGTCTTTTGAGGGTTGTAACGTGGTCTGGTTAATGGTTTGAGAAACAAAGGATATTAGGCTCAAAGTTTGATTTGTACCAAACCCTTCTTCGTGATGTTCTCCAGTCCTATGTTCAGTTAACTTTACGCATGCATTTGTTTTGACTTTGCAAGAGTGAAGATTAAGCTTTAAGATTCGCTTGAGAATGGCAGTCATCTTTTTTTGCTTTGATGTTGGTGCCCCTTTGATTTTGTTTTGGTGGTCACCTGATCGTTGCTTTGTTTTTGCTGAGGATTTGAGCTCCTCTTTTGATTTGTTTTTTTTTCCGACTAAGTCTCCCTTTGGGTGCTCAACTTAGTGGTTTTTTTTTCTATTTTTTTTTTGTTTGAATATTGTGACTGCCAAGTCATTTGTTGATGGTCCTCTGACGGGATGTCTCATCTTGCAATTCGAAGGTGTAGTCGGGTTAACTGAACAACTACCCTGCCCCGGGTTAAATGTAAGGGTTGTATCCGAAAGAAACTCCTACTTCTAGGCTCGAAGTGGTTGACTAGGGATTAACTCCTTATATCTCCAGTGTTTGGGGATTTGAACAAATGCCTGTACATCATTGACGAGATTTTATCCGAAAGCATACCGCAACAGTCATGGGTATTTCGTTTTCATCATCCTCCCTCAAATATTTGCTAAAGTGAAGTGAGGGAAATATTTTTGTGATTTTGTGATAAATGATAAATAATGAGCGAATGCGAATAGATTAATTCAAAACATGCATAAACATAACATTAACATAACCAAGTACAAATGATAATAATGTTCAAAGCAAATAGTACTTAAACAAACAATACAAAACAACAGGAATGCGAAAATTATAAATGGCACTGGCTGCCTTGATCTGAGGAATTGAACTTCTCTTGATTGAATACTTCAAAGTTGGAGACTACTCAGCTTTGGTCTTCGGCAACTTCTTCGAAAGCATTTGTTGAGGGGCCACTTGCGGCGACACTGGATTGCTCTGGATATTCAGACCCTTCTGAGTAAAGGTGAGATCCTTAGAGTTGATTAGGTCCTGAATTTTGTGCTTGAATGATTTGCAATTCTCAATCGTGTGACCTGGAGCACCCTTGTGATACTCACAGCGAGCATTGGCATCATAATCTCGAGCGTTACCAGTTTGAGGTGGCATGTCCTTCAACACAAGAGTTCCTTTTGCCATCAGTCCGTTGAAGATTTCTCCATATGACATAGGCAATGGATCGAAGTGTCTCTCCGATCCTCTTTTTTGATATGGTGGGCGCTGTTGAGAAGCGCGTTGTTGTTGTTGACCGGGCTGTTGTTGATAAGCCGGTTGCTGGTATGGTCTAGGTCCATATTGCGCAGCTGCACCCATTGGAGGTGGACGTGGTTGATAAGCCATCGGAGGCGGAAGCAGAGCTTGAATAGCTGGATGAACAGGAATTGAAGGAACAGGCTGATGAGACACAACCATCCTGGCCAAGGCTTGCATGGCCTCATGAATACGATCAACCTTGCTCTTGATTGAGTCAATCTCTCCCCTCATAGCAGCTTGTTCTTTTCGAATCTGATCCATCAGTCCTCTAGTGTTGGCTCTAGTTAGATACGGTCGTCTAGCTCGATACGGGCGCCGGGAAACCAGCTTGATTTACTGAAGATGAAGGAACATGCAATGAGTTTATGACTTTGGAATGAAATGAAAGATGAACAATTATGCAAATGAAATTAATATGCGCATGGATGCAATGCAAGCTCCAGAATCACGAGTATAATCTGCTTTGAGGTGAACCATAATAACGAGTAAATAACCGGTATCCCTGATAAAAGTAACCTTAGCAGGTAAACTCTTATAGGATTGTTCTAAGTTCTTTACCCGTAAAACCACTCACAGGATAGTTTCTACGGTTATGGATAAGATACTCAAGGTCATGGATGCTAATCGTACTAACATCCTGCCACAGGCTAGCTGTATTATGACGATAATAACGATAAGATCTACCTTGAGTGGAGTTCTCATATTAGTTGTATGAGGAGCGGGTCCTCAGAGACTAACACTACGCAACTGCCACCATTGAAACTGGTTCTAAAAGTGGGTCCCAGAGTCACAGCCCTTTCATGAATCAAGTCATGTAACAGGCTAGCTATGTTATGACGAGATCTGTGAATAGGTCTACTCTCTGGGGGGAGCTTTCATGCTAGGCTTGCAAGGAGCGAGTCCTTGGAGACTAACACTAATAACTTCCAATTCTGAACTAGGTGTTCCCTCTTCTTTTCGCAAACTCAGATGTCATCCCAAGATCCAACAAGCAAGTATGATAATGATCATAATAAGAAGAGCAAATAAACAAGCATAAATAAAAAGTGTGAAGAAAACATGTAAGCAAAATAAACATTGATCGCAAAGTAAACTAAGTTAGGCTTGACTCTCTGACTTTCCCCAGCAGAGTCGCCAGCTGTCGCACCTCGAAAAATACGACCTCGCGATATAAAAAAATATACCGCGGATGAAAATTAAAACAACAGAGTCGCCACCGAACTTTTTTATTCCAAAAATTTATGGAAAAGGAAAATATCGAGAAACCTTTTGAAAAAACGGATAGAACAAGGTCTTTGAAACCAAATTCTAGGTTCGGGAGTCGATTCCGTAAGGGGAAGGTATTAGCACCCCTTACGTCCGTTGTACTCAACGGGAACCTCTTAGTTCAACTTGCGATCTAATGCTGACTTATGCTTTCTGTTTTCTTCGAATAATAAAATAAATGCGAAAGATTCTAATATAAGGTTAATAGGAGAAATGGGTTATTTTGTTCCTAGGGTGCTCGGCAAGGAGTAAGATCCGTGTGCCTACGTATTCCCTTGTGCAATGGGAAAGTCAGAGCTTCGTAGTTCGTGGTACTAAGGTTGGTCGGTTTGATTTAATGAACAGTTATTTAAATCGCATTCTACTGTTAAGCGTTGGCTTGTCTGCTCACGATAGGAGGCTGAAGCGCTAGCTTGTTTGAGATAGAAGGGATTTAAATAAAGTTTGCTTTTAAAAGATGTTTGATTCGATTGGTGTTTTTTAAGAATGAAAGGGTAAATAAACTGCGTCTTGAGGGGCGGGCCTCAGGAGAGTTTATTCGAGAATTCGAGGAATGCGAGACTCCAGAATCCAATTCTTTCATTATTTGATATGTCGATTAAATGTTTTAAATTACGGAAAGTCGAATGAACCAGCATCCCGTGGAGCGAGCCTCGGGAGTATTCATTCAAGAATTCGAGGAATGCGAGACTCCAGAATTCAGTTAATCCGTTAATTATAAAAATATTCGAATGATTTGCGTTTGAAAATATTTGGCGAGGTACAAAATATTCGACTTACATGGATTTGCGATTTAATTTAAGCGATAAGAATAAAAATAAGAATTTAAATTATATTGCAACAATTTAGAATAAATATATGTGAATAGTCAAACTATATTTAGTTTAATAAAATATTAACTAATTGAAATAATATAATAGAATAAGAGTTAAATGAAATTTATTTTTACTGAAATTGAATTACATAATTATATAATGAATAAAATAGGAGGCCTCATAATGATTAAATTTTCCGATTAAAAGTATCGGAAACAATTTAATTTGTTTTAATATCATTGGCCCAAAAATAAATTTAAAAGTGACAAAATGTGAATATTTACTTGAATTTAAAAGGACCTATATCAAAGAGATTGATAAAAAAATCATATAGAATAATCTAAAATCATGATAGAAATTTGATATGGGCTTAAGCCTAACAGAAGTAAAAATGAACAAATAAAAAAAAATGAGAGGGTGTGTATTGGTGTTATTCAGGTGTGAGTAGGCAAGATTATGAATCTTGTTAGCTTACAGCATTAGTAAATCAAAATATCAGTAAAGAAAATAAATAGTAACAAAAATTAAAAAAAGAAATAAAAATGCTTAATAAATAAAGAACAACAATCAATAAAAAAAATTAAATAAATGAATCTATCCTCTTCTCCCTCACCAACGCGTTAAAAGAGAGAAACACAAAACCTACCCTTTTCAGGTTTCTCCGACCGTCTCAATCTCTCCCGGGCTCTCTCCAATCAGCTCCTCTCAAAGCTCGCGAACGGCCTTTTGGTGGTGAATGTTTCGTTGCGATTCTCGCGGTGATGGCGGCGAAACGGTGAACATGTGGCGGCGAGTTTGGTTATGGATTCGCGGTGGGGTGTTCCGGTTCACGGAGGTAGATTGCGATTGGGATGCGGTGGTTTCGGTTCACTTCTGGTTTTGGACTTGGTGAAGGTGAGCGTTTGAGCTGCGAAGGTTGTTTTGAAGAGGTTGATGGCGGCGAATGGAGGGTTGCTCGCGGGTTTCGGTAAGTTGGTGTTCGTCTGGTTTTGGAGGTGTTTCACGGCTGAAGGTTTTCGGCGGTGATTTGAAGGTCAGTGATGAAGATGGCGGTAAAGAGGTTGAGATGATTTCGCGCGGTTGTTTAAGGGCCAGCTTTGGTTTTCGGATTTGTGCATTTTGAAAGATTTTTTTTTTTAGGTTCTTTTTGACGAGAGGAGGATGACGACGGGTCTGAGTTATGGTGACTTGAAGGTTGGGTTCGCTGGATTTTGAGGTTTGTTGTTATAGAAGGAAGCTTTGCGGATGGTTTTTTCGGTTGCTTTGTTTGTGTGGAAGAGGATGAAGGTGGGCTATGAGGTGTTTGTTGGTGGCTGCGTTTTCAGCTTGAGCTGAAGGTTTCTAGTTTCATCTTTTTTTGTTTTTTTTTTGTTTCTGAAATTGGGTTTAGGTGGTGGTGATGGTGAGAAATTATTTGCAGAGATTGAAACAAAACTTTATGGGTTATGGTTGAAGAAATTCTTCTGCGGATTTGTGGTTATGTGTTTTTTGAATTTTCTTTTTTTGAAGCTTGACTTAATTTTGTACAGAGGTAATATATGGTTTTTTCAAGCTTTTTTTTTTTTTAAGAATGAATTGGGAGGATCTATTTATGGAGAGAAGAGAGTGAGGGTGAAATGGGATTCTATTGAGAAGAAAGGACAAAAATAAATTGCAAGCTGGATTTTTGAAAAGAAGGTTGTTGGTGTAGTGGTAATGCATTGGATTTGCTTTGTGCGTTGGGGTAAAGGCGTATGTGTGCTGGCAGAAAACAAAATATTATGTGTAGTGCGTGATATGAATTGAATTCATTTTTTTTTTTGCTGAAAGTGACATGAGTTTGTTAGAAAAAACTAATAATAAACTAATACTAATAATATCACAATACCCAATATAATAATACAAATAAAAATGAACATAGTAAAATAATAAAAATAAGAAATAATAATAAACTATAAAAGAAAAAAAAAAGTTAATAATAACAATAGAGAAAAAAAACAATAAAAGTTAATAATAACAATAAAGAAATATCAGTAATAATAGTAAGAATAAAATTAAAAAATAAAATAAAAAAAATAAAACTAGTCTTAGTAATAATAGAAAATGAAAGTTTTGGTTTTGTATAAAAGTAAATGGGCTTAAAATGATGGGTCTAAAGATGGTTCTAAAATTAGAAGATAAAAGAAATAATAAAGAAAATGGATAGATATGGATAACAAAATTAGTACAAATATTAACAATAATAATAATAATCATAATAATAATAACAAACATAATAACAGTAAGAAAATTCTAGTAATAATAGTAATAAGCTATTTGTAAATAAATTTTAATAATGATTAAATGATAAAAATTTTAGTAAGAAAATTTTAATTACTCTACGCACCGGTGAGTGCAAATTTTTGGGCTTTTGTGTTCAATCTCCTTCAACCTTCCAGGTCACGAATGGCACATATACCAATCTAACCCCTCAGGTTTCAGAAAATTGAACAGGGGCAGCTGTTGCACCCCAAAATTTGCCCTCACAAAACAAGACTTTGTGTGCTAAGAGGTTCACAAGGTTCACAAGACATCTTATGAGGTTCACAAAGTTCACAAATAGTCAGAAAGTTTGACAATTCTCTCAGACAATGCATCCTCCTAAGCAATGCATCCTAAACAAGGGTTTTGACTTTAATCAGGCTAAATGGACTTCCAAGATTTCAAGTGACCTTCATAACATCTTATATGTGTTTAAGAATCCCCATGACAAGTTTCAAGACTTTTCTCAAAGGTTTGCTCAGTCAGATGATCAAATAGGTCAAAATCAGTCAAAGCAGTTAAAAAGTCAAACTGAGGACAACTGTGGTCAAACCAAAGTCAAACTTCATGATTTTTTGCCAACATCAAGTATATGAAGTAAAATTCATCATTTGATCAAGGGTTGATCATGATTCATCAAGGAGATTTCAGATCATCAAGAATCAGGAGTTTCTAAATTAGGGTTTCCTTAGGAAAAGTCAACTGAACTTTGACCAGCCATAACTTTCACATGCTTCATCAAATATTTCCCATCCAAAGCTCATTTTGAAGGAAATTGAATTCTCTACAACTTTGTGTCTCACAAGCCAAGCCCAAAAATTCTTCATTTGGAAGGTATGAGCTAAGACATTATAGGTCCTTTTGAAAGTCAACAAAAGGTCAACAACTTCAAAAGAGTATAACTTGAAATGGGTAAAAGATATGGACATGAAACCAATGGGTTTGGTTAGAGGACTCTTTAAGCTTTCCAAAATGTCCAAGAACACCCTCATAGCCTTAAAATTGAAGGAGTTGTGTCCTTGCAAAGTTGGGAAATTTTTGAGAAGAATATTGAACAAAAGGGGTCTTAGAATCAATTTTTTCCAAATGGGCCTACTATTATGCAACCCAATCCTTGAGATATCATCCCACACGACCCAATACAAGCATTTTCATGATTTTTATTTTTTATTTAGTATTTATTTGAATTTTATCCATTAAAAATCAAATTAAATCTAAATAAAATATGAAAACTCAATATTTGAATGAGATTCTTCTTCTAGAAAGTCTTAAAAACCATTCAAAGCTGATTGATATCACACAAATTCGTGCTAGCCTAATTTGGAAAGATTAGATAAGATATTTTTCAATATTTGAAAGGAGAAAACTTCATGATCAAGTAATCAAGACAAGGCCCATAAATCCATGTTATTTTGACCTAATTTCATCCACTATATGTACACAAACATAACACAATGCATATGGACGAAAATTTGAGCCTCCAAAGGTAAGAACAAAGTTTCAAAATTCATCCTAAGAACACAAATTCGGTTTGATACCTAGAGCAACTTTCAAGACAAACCAAAGGTTGCAACTTGTTCCTTGGAGTTCATAGATCGATTCTGGATCATAACATTGTCCATTCATGCCCTAATTCGCATGAACCGAATGCATCCCTTTCATACTCTAAGTTTTTTCGATTTGATTGATTTATGCCTTGATATTGAAAACTAATTATAGATTTGTGTTTGTTGTTATGTTTAGAAGCTTTTTGAATGGATTAATTCAGTTATTGTGGACTGTATCGAAGTTTGCCATTGCTAGGGTTTGGAGCTTCAAAACGGGAACCAAGCATTTAGGGCCTTAAAACAAATTCTAAGACCATGGCTGTGACATATGAACCTTGTACAATTGATCTGGGTTACTAATTTTTGTTATTATGATGGTTTGCATGATGGTTCAAAAAACGTAGGTTTCTGGTTTTGGAAATTCGCAGGAAATTTCGCATGTGATTTCGCAGGTGTTTTTGCAGGTCTTGAGGAAGAAGAAGACTCCTGGCGCGAAATTCAAATATTTGAATTTGAATATGTATTATATATTATTGTTTGTATTATATATTGTGAGAAACACTGATGGCTTGGTGGTGAGGACGCGCGTGTGTGAAGCTAGAGTCCAGGGTTCGAATCCAGTCAGGACCAATTTTTTGCTTTAATTTCTTTTGTTTTGTAGGAATGGAATAAAACAAAGTTATATTGTTTACTAACACAAGTGCGCAGGTGGCCTAGCTGGTTTTGGAGAGTCTTCATCCAGGTAAAGGACCCGGGTTCAAATCCCAGGTCCTGTTTTTTTAGATTTTATTTTCATTTATTTTTGATATGCTTTGTTTTATTCTTTAATTAATCAAAACAAATTTCTAAAAATATATAAAAACATTTTCTAACCAAACTTTATTTTGTTTAAAAAAAATTTATGTTATTTTCTTAAAAAACTAAATTAGTGTATTTATGTTTATATTTATATGTATTTATATTTTATATAATATTTAAATTAATTCTTAATCTTAATATTGTTAAAACCCTAATTCTATTTTCTAAACTCATAAATCCTAAATTATTTATATTAACCCTAATATTTTTATAAACCTTAATTATATTATAAATCCTAATTTATTTATTTGTAAATTTTAATTATGTACATTATTTTATAATTTATTTATAATTATTATTGAATATAGCTTTCATATGTAAATAATTTAATAAAATAGTAAACCCTAGATTATTTTTCTAAAACAATTAAAAATCCTAATTTTATCTTATGAATATAATTTATTTGTTAATTATAATTAGATATTTTTATAATATGTATATAAAATTAAATAATTAGATTATTAATCATATTTTATTAGTATATAATATTTATTATTTATTTTTCTTATTAAAAATCTTAAAAAAAAAAGAATTATTTATTTAAAATTGAACTTTTAATTTATTATTATTGTGCTAATTTCTTCATCTTATGTTTATTTATTTTTGTTTATTATTACTAACCCTCTTATATTTATTTATTTTTGTTTATTACTACTAACCCATTTAATTATTTATTTTATTTGTTTATTTTAATTATTTTAATTATAATGTAATTGTATCCAATATGTAATAATTGTAGAATAATTTTTATTATTTATTTTTAATTGCTATGGTTAGTAAAATAGGGAGTGTAGAACATGTTTGTATGTAAAAATTGAATTTAGATCATTAATCTTAAAGATAAATATTTGAATTGGTACACTCACACACGTAAGTCGATCCTGGATCGCCATCTCACTTCTTAAGGGTTACCTCTCATGTTGCCTAAATAAAAGGTCAAGTAAGGTGTAAAGCAAAGTCCCTTCTCTAATATCATCTAGTCCCTTAACAGATAAAAAGATCAAGTCCCTTCATGGTTGCCTTCGTAATGATCTTGTCCCTTTCGAATAAAGATGATAAGTCCCTTCGAATTGCTTATACACCTTACAGTTGCCTAAATAAATAGTTGTCCCTTCACTTGTCCCTCACATCCAAGGTAATGACTACCTATTCCTTAATAATAGGGATAGTCTTACCACTTGAAGGATATTTAAGAACATAAAAGACTTAACTTAGGGTAGGTTCCTCTTATGTACTTGCTCACTTTTCAAAAAACATTTCAAACACTTCATATTTTCAAACAAATTTTCAAAACAAAGACTTTATATATATCCGTACATGGATCATTATAAAGTACTTAGAAAATTTCTAAACACACACTACACTTCTCAAAAACATTTTAAAGTGAGCTAAGTAACTAAGAGCCCATGGATAACCATGGATGTAAAGGGTGCTAACACCTTCCCTTTACATAACCTACCCCCCGAACCCAAAAATCTTTTAAAGGTCTTTCCTGTTCTTTTATGCCTTTCCTTTGGATAAAATAAAAGTCGGTGGCGACTCTTGCTATCCACAACATTTAACTAAAGTCAGTTCTCCCACCGTGTTACAATAGGTCACTTTTTGAACCATATTCATTTGATTTGTTTTGGTGTTTTAAAATGCATACTTATGTGAACTAATTTTGCTTGAAACTAGCTTCTCTTCTCCTGTAAATATTAACATGAATTATGTGGGAATTATTAATGCCAAAACATGTATTCTAATTGCATCTCATAACTTGTATGCTACTGACCCATAATCATCTCATGCATATTTGTAACACGATGGGAGAACTGACTTTAGTTTAAATGTTGCGGATAGCAAGAGTCGCCACCGACTTTTATTTTATCCAAAGGAAAGGGCATAAAAGAACAGGAAAAACCTTAAAAGATTTTTGGGTTCGGGGGGTAGGTTATGTAAAGGGAAGGTGTTAGCACCCTTTACATCCATGGTTATCCATGGGCTCTTAGTTACTTAGCTCACTTTAAACTGTTTTGAGAAGTGTAGTGTGTGATTGAAAATTTTCTTAAGTACTTTATAATGATCCATGTACGGATATATATAAAGACTTTGTTTTGAAAATTTGTTTGAAAATGTGAAGTGTTTTTGAAATGTTTTGAAAAGGTGAGCAAGTACATAAGAGGAACCTACCCTAATTTGAATCTTTACTGTTCTTAAATGTCCTTTAAATGGTAAGACTATCCCTATTATTAAGGAATAGGTAGTCATTACCTTGGATGTTATGAGGGACAAGTGAAGAGACATCTGTGATTAGGCAACTGTAAGGTGTATTAGCAATTCGAAGGGACTTATCATCTTTTATTCGAAGGGACAAGATCATTTACGAAGGCAACCATGAAGGGACTTGATCTTATAATTCTTTAAAGGGACAAGATGATATTGATAAGAGAAGGGACTTTGCTTTATACAGCTTACTTGACCTTTTTGTTTAGGCAACATGAGAGGTAACCCTTAAGAAGTGAGACGACGATCCAAGATTGACTTACGTGTGTGCGTGTACAAGTTCATATATTTATCTTAAAATTAGTGATCTAAATTCAATTTTAAACACAAACATGTTCTCACGCCCTATTTTACTAACCATAGCAATTTAAATAAATAACAATAATAATACTACAATTATTACATAACATGTACAGTTACATTATAAGAAAATAATTTAAATAAGTAAGCATATAATAAATAAATAAAAGGTTAGTAATAATAAAAAATATAAGAGAAAAAGAGGTTAGCAGAATAATATACAATCAAATTAAGATTTTAAATTTAAATAAATAATCCCTTTTTAAGAATTTTAAGAAGAGAAATAAATAATAATAATTATATATACTAATTTATTTACAAAAATAAACATGATTAATAGTTTAATAATTTAATTATATATACATATCAGAAATATTTATTAATTATAATTAAACAAACATAATAAAATAAGAAATTACAATTATAAAAGAAAATTAGGGTTTATGAAAATAAATTAGAGTTTATAACATAAATTAGGGTTTATAAAAAAAAATTAGGTTTTACATATAAAAAAAATATTAGGGTTTTTTTAAATTTAATATTCAACATTAATTCAATTATAAAAATAAGTTATATATAATAATAATATGGACATACAAATAAAATAAAATATTAATTTCAAACATATACAATTTTATTTTATTTATATTATTTTTATTAATTCATTATATAATATTTGATTAAAATTAAAGAAAAGAAAAAGAAATAGAAAACAATTAGGTTAAAAAATTTTTGTAAAAACTCACCTGCTGGAGCCTGGGGTCGAACCCAGGTCTCCCAACATCCACCACCAGCCTTCAACCAACTGGGCTGCGCATGCAGCGTGCTTATGGAATGACCCATAGTAATAATATAATAAACCTGTTTAATAAATGAACTTTTGAACAAAAAAGAATGACCAAGGGATCGAACCCTGGTCCTTGGCTTCAACGCTTGCGTCCAAAACCAGCTGAGCTACGCGCTCGTTGGTGACATATAATGAAACAAATACATAATAAAATAAGAAATTATTTGAATTCTATTTTCGCGCCAGAGGTCGTCTCCTAGCTCCAGCCGTCCAGTTAGGCTATACCTACGGTTTGTCCGTCACTAAAGCTTTTAGTGACGGATTTTCGTCGTCACTATAGCACCTGCACTTAAAATCATGAACAACACGCATAATAAATTCATTTTAATTGTCCAGATCAACTATATAATGATCATTGATCTCAAATATGTCACTAATTTGGATTAAAATCGCCTGTGGAGTGAATTCCCAATTCACGGTTTCCTTAGATCCCTAACATGGCAGATCCTTGATTCTGTACCAAAACTCAAATTAAAGTAACCATATACGATCATTAGCTCACCATAAACAAGAAACAACAATCAAATCTAATTTATTTTACACCAATATACAAAAACGAAAAAATCATGAATGTCCAAGAACTTTGATTCGGTTTGTCCAATTCTTGGGCTTTTAGATGCATATGGTTATTGATATATGCTCAGTGATATGCAAGGAAGAGATTGTCATACTCCATTCACCTGAAAAACTACAAATTAGAGGAATCCGAATTTTAAAAAATTGATGAAATTTTGAAAGTGCAAACTTATCCTTGAAGCCTTGAATCCGTGCCCTTGTGCTGGCCATGTGTTTGTGTATATATATGGATGAGATTAGGTCAAAAAAAAGTTATAACTCTTTGGACTTTTTGGACAATTGAAGATTGAAAGAGATTTGTCATAAAACTTGATTTTTCTTTGATCCAACATTGCTATTTTGGGATAATCTTCATAACTCTTGTATCAATTAGATCCAAATATCATTTATGACATTCTAGAAGCAAAATATTTTTAAATCTTCACTATTTTATATTTTATTTGAATTTAAAATAATTTTTAATATAAAAAATCATAATAAATAAAAATAAAATTATGAAAATTATGAAAATATTAAATAAATTTCGTGCATGATGTCATGGAACATATTGGATCACCAAAAAGTCAGCCCATTTGAAGAATTATGGTTCTAAGACCCCATTTACTTCATAAACCACTCAAAAATTTCCCAACTTTGCAAGGGCACAAATCCTTCAATTTTAATGCTATAAGGGTGTTCTTGGACATTTTGGAAAGCTTAAAGAGTCCTCTAACCAACCTCTTTGGTATCATGTCCATATCTTTTACCATTCTCAAGTTATGCTCTTTTGAAGTTGTTGACTTTTTGTTGACTTTTAAAAGGACCTATAATGTCTTAGCTCATACCTTCCAAATGAAGCATTTTTGGGCTTGGCTTGTGAGACACAAAGTTGTAGAGAATTCAATTTCCTTCAAAATGAGCTTTGTATGGAAAATATTTGATGAAGCATGTGAAAGTTATGGCTGGTCAAAGTTCAGTTGACTTTTCCTGTGAAAACCCTAATTTAGAAACTCCTGATTCTTGATGATCTGAAATCTCCTTGATGAATCATGATCAACCCTTGATCAAATGATGAATTTTACTTCATATACTTGATGTTGGCAAAAAATCATGAAGTTTGACTTTGGTTTGACCACATTTGACCTCAGTTTGACTTTTTAACTGCTTTGACGGATTTTAACCTATCTGATCATCTGACTGAGCAAATATTTTGGGAAAGTCTTGAAACTTGACATGGGGATTATTGAACACATAGAGGATGCTATGAAGCTCATTTGAAGTCTTGTAAGTCCATTTAGCCTGATGAAAGTCAAAACCCTAGTTTAAGATGCATTGCTTAGGAGGATGCATTGTCTGAGGGAATTGTCAAATTTTCTGACTAATTGTGAATCTTGTGAACCCTGTGAAACTCATGAGATGTATTGTGAACTTTGTGATCCTTGTGAACCTCTTGGGACACAATGTATTGTCTTGTGGAGGGAAAATTTTGGGGTGCAACAGCTGCCCCTGTTCAATTTTCTGAAACCTGAGGGGTTAGATTGGTATATGTGCCATTCGTGACCTGGAAGGTTGAAGGGGATTGAATACAAAAGCCCAAAAATTTGCACTCGCCGGTGCATAAAGTTTAGTTGTATATGCTTGAGTGGGCTTGAAGATGCCACTTGGAAGAATGGAGATGGGCTTAGAGATGCCTTCTGGAGATGGGCTTGGAGATGCCATCTAAAGTATCAAAATGTGATGATGTCTGTATGTTGATACTGGATATCAGTACTAGGTCTTTGTATAAGCCGTCTCTGAATCATTTATACAACATGATTTGAGTTGTTGAATAAACCAGTAAAAATAAATCTTGTGATGATCATCTCTTCTGGAAGTTTTTTGGATTAGGGAATGGATCTTTGTACAAACCGTTTGCCTACTCTCCAAGGTCAAAAGAACGTCAGGATTTGTTCTTCTGAATAATATCTTGAACCAGGGAATGGATATTTTTACAGACCGTTTGCCTGCTATTCAAGGGCCAAAAGAACGTCAGGATTTGTTCTTCTGAAAAATATCTTGAACCAGGGAATGGATCTTTTTACAGACCGTTTGCCTGCTATTCAAGGGCCAAAAGAACGTCAGGATTTGTTCTTCTGAATAATGTCTTGAACCAGGGAATGGATCTTTTTACAGACCGTTCGCCTGCTATTCAAGGGCCAAAAGAACGTCAGGATTTGTTCTTCTGAATAATGTCTTGAACCAGGGAACGAATCTTTTTACAGACCGTTTGCCTGCTATTCAAGGGCCAAAAGAACGTCAGGATTTGTTCTTCTGAATAATGTCTTTAACCAGGGAATGGATCTTTTTACAAACCGTTTGCCTGCTATTCAAGGGCCAAAAGAACGTCAGGATTTGTTCTTCTGAATAATGTCTTGACCCAGGGAATGGATCTTTTTAAAGACCGTTTGCCTGCTATTCAAGGGCCAAAAGAACGTCAAGATTTGTTCTTCTGAATAATGTCTTGAACCAGGGAATGGATCTTTTTACAGACCGTTTGCCTGCTATTCAAAGACATCTTGAGCAAATGTATGGATCATTTCTGACCCGTCGTAAGTTGTTGATATTGTTTTACCTGCATATAACTATCCTGCAAGGAGAATGTTAGTTTATGCAATATGTATGCATGCATAGTATGATGCACCTAAGTAGATGTATTATGCATTTATGGTATGTATGTTATGGTATGATGTAAATGATGTATGTATGAATCATGCAGCCTGAAGCGTCTGGATATTCTTCGTATAACAACTGCTGGCCAGGGAAAATAAATCCCGATTCGTTGCTGAAGAATATGAGGAACTCGTTACTGTCTCGTTTGATAATATAGTATTCATAACTTCCCGTCTTCGTTTGATAGTATAGTATTCATAACTACCCGTCTTCATTCGTCGTACTCCTATTGAAGGAATAAGTTCCCGAATATCCGTCTGAGGATAAAAGAGATGGACATAAATTCAAGGGGAGATGTAACTCGAAGTATATATGATGATAGATTTGCCCTACTGGGGGATTTGTAGCTGTCTTATGGGGATGAACTGGTGAAGCTTCGTTGAATTCCTTCCCTCGTTCGTCCTTAGTAAATACTATTACTGCATTTTCATGCAGTTCTGGTAAACATTAATCATATTAAGGCATTTTATGCATTTCTGGTAAACATCAATCATATTCAAAAGCATACATACACTCAAACACAACCAATGAACGTTTCACTTATGTAAATAGGGTAAAAGTAAATCTGGATCCAAAGATGAAATTTTATTTATATCACAAAATGACCTATACATAGGCAAATTTGTACAAGGAGACATAAATCCTAGTAAGAGGAATTCGTCGTAAAAACTTTTACAAAACAAAGAAAATCAGCTATGTGGAAAATAATCCTATTGAGTTTCAATTCTACTATTGCCATTATCTTCAAGTATCTCATCTCCTGCTGTCGAGACGGAAACGATTGGATTGATCTTTATCTGTTAGAGTCTGAACTAAGTATCACAACTGGTTGGAGTTACATGGGTGATCCAAACGAGACATAGTCATACGCTTTAATCCCTAACTTTTGCCTGGATTGCCTTTTCAGGTTTTCAATCCACCGGGATACCCTTTTTTGCCCAAGCCGCCTTTTCAGGTTTTCGACTTGCCGGGTGTACATTTTTTTATATATATATATCCCTAGCGGGTCTCTTTTTATGCGTAGTATTTTTTAACTATGTATGCGTTTACAGGCTGTGGGAAGTCTTCACCATCCATAGTAGTAAGCATCATGGCACCTCCTGAGAATACTGTTTTGACCACAAATGGTCCTTCATATGTAGGAGTCCACTTGCCCCTAGGATCACCCTGTGGTAATATGATACGCTTGATTACCAAGTCACCAGCCTGATATACCTTTGGCTTAACCTTCTTATTAAAAGCTTTGATCATCCGTTTCTGGTACATCTGACCATGACAAACAGCTGCCAACCTCTTCTCATCAATCAAATTTATCTGGTCAAGTTGAGTATGAATCCACTCATCTTCATCCAAGTCTGCATCCTTCATAACTCTTAAGGAGGGAATCTGAACTTCAATGGGCAGGACTGCTTCCATACCATATACTAAGGAGAATGGGGTTGCCCTGTTGAAGTACGTATTGTAGTATGATAACCATGAAGAGCAAATGGTAACATCTCATGCCAATCCTTGTAAGTAACAGTCATCTTCTGTAGAATCTTCTTGATGTTCTTATTAGCAGCTTCTACTGCCCCATTCATCTTTGGACGATACAGAGAAGAGTTGTGATGCTTAATCTTGAACTGCGTGCAGAGATCAGTAATCATAGTGTTATTCAGATTAGAGCCATTGTCAGTGATAATCCTTTCAGGGATGCCATACCTACATATGAGATTATTCTTAATGAATCGAGCCACAACATTCTTGGTAACAGATGCAAATGAAGCTGCCTCCACCCACTTAGTAAAGTAATCAATAGCAACCAGGATGAAACGATGCCCATTGGAAGCAGTAGGCTTGATCTCACCAATCATATCAATGCCCCACATGGCAAAAGGCCAAGGAGCAGTCAACACATTCAATGGTGATGGAGGTATATGTACTTTATCAGCATAGTAGACCAATAATAACCTGCTCTCAATATCTTCTTTTCCATGGTATGACCACTAGAATGAGTGCCAAAGATCCCATCATGCATGTCTTCTATAATCTCTGTTGCTTCCTTCTTATCCACACAACTAAGCAAAGTTGAATCATGATTGCGCTTGTACAAAATCCCATTACTCAAGAAGAACTTAGCAGAAAACCTTCTCAGAAACTTCCTATCTTTGACAGATGCCCCTTCAGGGAATTCCTGAGCTTCAAGATATCTTTTCACTTCATAGAACCAAGGCTTCTCCTCTGCTTCTTCAGTGTCAACCTCATTGCAGTATGCAGGCTTCTCAAATCTATCAATAGTAATCTTGGGAGCTTCATCATCCCAACTGATCTCAACCATGGATGCCATGGTGGCTAAGGCATCTGCCAACTGATTCTCTCTTCGTGGAATATGTCCAAAGGTAATCTCTTTAAAATGTGGGATCAAAGACAACACATACTCTCTATAAGGAATGAGGTTATCATGCTTGGTATCCCAATCTCCTTTGATCTGACTTACTACCAGGGCTGAATCTCCATACACGTCAAGGAACTGAATCTTCATATCAATGGCAGCTTTGATACCCAGGATACATGCCTCATACTCAACCATGTTATTGGTACAATAGAAACAAAGTCTTGCAGTAACCGGGGTATGGCAACCTTCAGGGGAACTAATCACAACACCAACACCATTACCAAGTGCATTAGAAGCTCCATCAAAAACCATAGTCCATCGGGATCCTTGTTCAAGTCCGTCATATTGTCCAGGTTCTTTGGTAATAATCATAATGTCTTCATTGGGGAACTCAAAACTCATTGACTGGTAATCATCCACTGCTTGATGAGCCAGGTGATCAGCTATAACACTTCCTTTAATGGCCTTATGAGTAGTGTACTGTATATCATATTCTGTCAAGATCATTTGCCATCTCGCTATTCGTCCGGAGAGAGCAGGTTTCTCAAATATGTACTTGATTGGATCCATCTTCGAAATCAATAAGGTAGTATGAGTCAACATATACTATCTTAGTCGGCGTGCAGCCCATGCTAAAGCGCAACAAGTTTTCTCGAGCAGTGAGTATCTTGTTTCACAGTCGGTAAACTTTTTGCTAAGGTAGTATATTGCCTGCTCTTTTCGACCAGACTCGTCATGTTGCCCAAACACACCCCCATTGAGTTGTCTAACACTGTCAAATACATAATCAAGGGTCTTCCGTCAACTGGTGGCATCAAAATCGGAGGTTCTAGAAGATATCTCTTGATTTCATCAAATGCTGTCTGGCACTCATCATTCCATTCCATTACCTGATCTTTCTTCAACAACTTGAAGATTGGCTCACAGGTAGCATTTAATTGGGAAATAAATCTTGCAATGTAATTCAATCGTCCCAAGAAACCTCTAACTTCCTTCTCAGTACGGGGAGCTGGCATCTCTTGTATAGCTTTCACTTTTGCAGGATCTACTTCAATACCTTTTCCACTGACAATGAAACCCAGGAGCTTACCAGATCTAACTCCAAAAGTACACTTGTTTGGGTTCAATCTCAACTTGTATTTCTTCAACCTCTCAAACAACTTATGTAGATGATCGAGATGTTGTTCTTCATTCTGGGACCTGGCTATCATATCATCCACATACACCTCTATCTCATGATGAATCATATCATGAAACAAAGCCACCATAGCACGCTGATATGTTTCCCCGACATTCTTCAAACCAAATGACATCACTTTATAGCAAAAGGTGCCCCACTGTGTAACAAATGTTGTCTTCTCCATATCTTCAGGTGCCATCTTGATTTGGTTGTAACCAGAGAAACCATCCATAAAAGAGAATACCTTATGCTGAGCAGTGTTGTCTACCAGAACATCAATATGAGGAAGTGAAAAGTCATCTTTGGGGATGGCCTTGTTCAAATCCCTGTAATCTACACACATACGTACCTTACCATCTTTCTTAGGTACCAGAACCACATTTGCAACCCATTGAGGATAAGAAGTTACAGCTAAGAACCCTGCATCAAACTATTTCATCACCTCTGCTTTAATCTTCTCTGACATTTCAGGACGCATGCGACGAACCTTCTGCTTCTTTGGGCGACAATCTTCGTTTACTGGTAAACGGTGAACCACAATGTCTGTATCTAAACCTGGCATATCTTCATAGGACCAAGCAAAGATCTCCACATAATCATGTAACATCTGAATCAATCTGCTCTTAACACCATCCTCTAATTCAGCCCCTATCTTGATCTCTTTTCTGTTTTCTTCAGTTCCCAGATTCACAACTTCGATTGGCTTTTCATGTGGCTGTATAGCTTTCTCTTCTTGTTGGTAACCTAGCAAGCTCTACAGGTACTTCACAATCTTCCTCCTTTTCATCTTCAGCTTGATAGATCGGATTTTTGAAATTATAATTGGCAATAGTAGAACTGTTATCAACAGAATCCAGAGTGGATGAGGATCTGCATTTTAGTGATGTGGGTGTGTGTAAGAACACATAGCTGATAAAACAAAAATAAAATAAAAGAAAGACAAGGAACACAATATTTACGAAAACGAAACGTCCACTGATTTTTATTGAATGAAGTATGCAAATGAAATGACATCCCGAAACAAGCATACCATTGTGCCCCGGGTAAGGCACAAGGCTTAAGAGTTTAATTTTTCAAAAATTACAAACTTAAAAGTAACAACACAGTAATAGTATTTACTCCTGACTAAAGGAGATAGGAATAACATCTTCAGCTTTCCAATTATTGAGCCCAGCACCCACAGTAGGAAAAATCCAAGCATCCAAGTTGTAGTCTTCATCATAGTCACCCACAACATTGATCTGATCTTTCATAATCCCTTGATTAGTTATACGAACAACACGAGCACGACGAACAGCCTTCTGGGACTCTGCAGTGAAACCCAAACCAAATTTGTCAGACTTGTAAGGAATGTCAGGAAGCTGACCCCAAATAGTACAACCACCTTCATCCACCACAGCTCTAGCATCCTTGAGGGAGGCCATTGTAGGAGGTACCCTGGTGACCACAGGAACTTTCTTGACAACAGGAGGAGCTTCAACATTAGGAACAACCCAAGGAACTACTTCAAACGTTTGGCACGGAGTTTCAACATATTCACCTTCCACTTCAAGATATTTAAATGTGTTCACATGGCTAATCATATATCCTTCCTCTCCGTAAACAGTGACAACCTTTCCCTCTACTGGATATCTCAGCTTCTGATGTAAGGTGGAGGTTACAGCACCTGCCCCATGGATCCAGGGGCGCCCAAGCAAACAAGAATACGAAGGACGAATATCCATTACATAAAAAGTAGCATTGAAGACATGAGAACCTACTTTTATTGGGAGATCTATTTCTCCGTGCACCACTCTTCTTGAGCCATCAAAGGCCTTCACCACTATATTACTTGGCCTCAACACAGCATCTTCAGGACTAAGTTTATTCAGAACTTCTTTGGGCAACACATTCAGCGAGGAACCATTGTCTATTAACACATGTGACATGGTAGTGCCCCTACATTCAATAGAGATATGTAAAGCCCTATTATGATCCCTCTTGGCAGGAGTCAAATCAGCATCGGAGAAACCTAACCCATTATCATAGGTCAAGCGTGCAACACAATTTTCAAACTGGTCTACAGAAATCTCATTTGGTACGTGAGCAGTCTTCAAAAATTTAATCAAAGCTTTAGCATGAGCCTCAAAACACAACAATAAAGACAACATAGAAATCTTGGAGGGAGTATGCCCCAATTGATCAACAACATCATAATCACTCTTCCGAATGATCTTTAGTACTTCTTCCATCTGCTTAGAAAGATCATCAGCAGTTGGTACATCAGTTTGCATAGGTTCAATAACAGGACCTTTGCCCCGAGCATCAGCAGTGGAGGTGGTAGTTGGAGTAACTGTATTCTTGGAGGTAACCGGAGGAGAGAAAACTCTTCCACTTAGTGTGATCTTACTAGATCCCGCAATATTATCAACATCCAGATTTTCATCAACAACAGGTGCATCAGCTAAGGATTCCTGCTTAACACCATGAATATAAACATCGGAGCCATAATGCCAAGGCACCGCTTTATCAGAAGTATATGGAATAGGACCCGGAGTGGTGATGATCATAGGAGCCACTCTAGCTTCAGCAACAATTTTCACAAGGCCTTCAACAGTAATCTTAATTGGACCCTTATGAGTGATTTTGACAGGACCCTTGGAAGTAATCCTTACCAGCACTTTATCAACCATGTCCACCTCTTCAACCTTCGCACCTTGAGTTATATGTTCAACCATGCTCTCCACAGAAGGTGTCCTCTCAAACAATATTGTGTAATTGTCCATGAGGCGTTGAATTCCGTCCTTCAACTTCCAGCAACTATCCGGTTTATAAGCACAATAGAACCCAACTTGTACCAACTTCTTCTTAATAACAGACAATGGTGTGGTTACATCTGCAACTGAGGAAATATGTGAAACTTCATCAATGGCATTAACAGTCTTTTCATGATTTGGCATGGGAGCAGTAATCACATTTGGAGTACCCGGAGGGTCAAAATCAATCTCTCCAGCATCAATCATATCCTGAATTTTATTCTTCAATATCCAACAATTATTGGTATCATGTCCCTGACAATTAGAATGATATGCACATCGTGCATTAGGATTGTACCTGGGAGAGGTAACATTGGGGTTCTGAGGAGGGTCCTTCAAAGTGATGAGTTCACCCTTCAACAAGTGTTGCAAGGCTTGGGCCATTGACATGTTGAGCTTGGTGAATTGTCTTCTAGGCCTCTGTTGGTTGCCCTGTGGTGGTTCTGGTGTTGCAGAAGTAGGATTGGAGATATGAACTGCACTCACAGATTGGTGCCTCCTATTACGATCAGGTTGACCATAAACAACATTTGACTCTTGTCCACAGCTGGTGATAATGTCCTTGCCTTTGGTGCTCTGGGTGCACCATCTAATATCATCTAAAGTCAAAGCAATGAGCCTCTTGGCCCAATTCTTCTGTTGGTGAGGGTTCAAGAAAGCATCTGACTTAGGTAGGTGTCTGAGCAGCCAGGTGTGAAACAAAGGAGCACAACATCTCACCAACTTCCCCCTTTGTTTCTCATTCCTCTGATGGATGGAGTAATAGAAATCTCCCAGCAATGTGGGTACTGGGTTCTTTAGGAGAAACAAATGGATGGCATTTTTGCTGACATATTTGGGCTCATCTGCAAACAGTATAACCCCATATATGCTGAGGGCTAACAGTGCACAGACTTCCCTCCACTTTCCTAATGAGGCCTTCAGGATGGCCTGAGAAATCAAGAAGTCTGAGTGCAAACCAGGGATTCCAGCTTTTGTTGTCATGCTTTGCTAAATCAAGGCAGGCTCCAGGTACATTGCTTTTGCTACTTCTCCATTGCTGGGAAAAGTCATTTCTGGGTTGAAAGGGAGTCCACCCCTGATAGGTACTCCAGTCAATGAGGAAAACTCTTCCAGTAGAGGCCCTATCTGAAAGTCTAGGAAGGTGAAGCATCTCAAATGAGGGTCATAAAACTGCAAGCAGGTGTGGATCATGCTCCTCTGAGAAGGGTCAAGGTCCATAACCATATCCAGGATACCTCCATAGTGCTCTCTAAACAATGGGACGTGGTCAGGGGTGATAAGTGACTGGACTTGCCTGATGCCAGTCAACACATGCTCAAAGAAATGGTAGGATATGTTGCTCTTCTTGGGAGTAGTCATAAATGCTAAAGAGGAGGAAGATAGGTGCTGATGAAGATCAAGGCTGATACTGGAGATGAACTACTGACAGGCTGATGCTGGTGATGATGAGAATAGCTGAAGCAGATGACTGATGAAGCAGAGGTCTATGCAGAAGAAGGGGTCAAAACCAAACCAGATATAACGTGGATACCCTGAAAAACAAATAAACAAATGTTAAATGATGAAAATGATGATACATGCAAATGATATGCAAGGGTTTGTGATCAAGCTGGATCTGATTATCTGTCTTGATATAAGCCCATGTATGTTCAAAGAAGGCCCAGATGAAGGTTCAGAAATCCAGTAACCAAGGTGGGGGACTCAAATAAAGAGTCACATGTCTAGGGTTAATCACAAGAACTGTCCAAAATGAGGTACTCTTAAACCAAATAGTAACAGGGTATGATGTGGCCAAAGGTACCTGCAAACCTGTAAACAACCCAACCCCCTCACAGTTAATGTTCTAAAATAAGGATCCTTAGACTTGGATCAGTTATGAGAAGTGTAAACACTTCTAACCCGGAGGTACAATGTTTACAATAACCATAAAAGATCCTCCTCTAATTCACCTCAGTTTCTGAAGGTCATAATAAAGGTCATCCAGACTTAGCAGGCTTCCCAGATAGCCCTAGCACTACCGAAAATCTGTAGCACAGAGTTCTCAAGAAGAAACCCACATCTGAACCGTGTTTCATATTCCCGCACCAGACCGAGATGGAATGGGAAATAACATGACCACTCTAGCCTAGGTGTCACTCAGGTCTCAGGTATAGGGCCTTGAACTCTCAATAGAACCCCACCCACCAAAACAGAAACTAGATCCAGCAATGATAACGACAGTATGAAATATGAAAAGCTGTAAAGGAAAGCAATAAATAAAGTTGTACATAAAGTAATAAAGCAAAATAAATAAACACACATAGCACATAACACCCCAGTAAACACAAATCAAACAAACGCTAGGAGGAACCCACAAAAAGAACCAGAAGCCCTGGTTACAATATAAGGGTCCCCAGCAGAGTCGCCAAGCTGTCGCTCCCACCAAAATGAGGCTAAGTCAAATGGGGTACAGACGCGAACGGTCGGCGAGAGGGATGAGAACACACAAGGGTGAACTCAGAAAGAAAAGAGTCGCCGGCTAGGCATTTTTATCCCGAAGGAAAGGTAATGCTGCATAGACCTAAGAAAAGATGGATAAGACGGTCGCGAACCAGAGAAACTGAGAAAGGGGGTTGGTTACAACCTAGGAAGGTATTAGCACCTAGATTGTCCGCCGTACTCGACGGGATCCACGCTTAAAAGATTTGTGTCTAAAAGGGGTAGTGTCAGTGCAATCTGTGTATCAAAGCTGGAAAGAAAGTAAGTGTCAGTGTAAAAGAAATGTGAAGTGTATAAGAGAAGTATCAGTGTAAGAACAAAAGTGAAATGCTCAAGATAATGAGGCTTAAAGAATAATGCTGGAAGGAGAGGGAATATACAGAGACTTTTGTTCGATAACTGTTGAGTTATGCCTACGTATCCTCTCGTGCAATGAGGAAGTCAGAACACCGTAGTTCGACTCAAAGAGACTGAAAGATGAATTGACTTGTGAACTACTTACTTGCCTATGCTCAAGTGTATGACCTGTCTGGCTCAGGTGCAAACTGTCTTGCATTAGACGGAAGAAGCGAGTTCTCGTTTATGAGTGAATGAGATGAGAAAAGAATCCCGAAGGAGACGATTAATGTTTGTTTTTGTGTTTTTGTTTAGTGTTAAGTAATGAGTTTAAGCCATAATCAAGGATTTAATGGACTCATTACACCATCCTAATAGAAGGATGATAGATGAGAACATTTAAGCTGAGGAAGGCTCCTCAACTTAATCCATGATTAGGGATTAATCTCATGACAAAACAAAACCTTTATTAAAGTGGATTTTAGTTAATGGTAAGGTTAAGAAGTGGATTTTAGGGTTTGCAAGACAACTTGAGGGGGACTTGTCCATTAACACTAGGGTTAGTCCTTCTTAACCAATTAAGGAAGAATTAGAACCCTAATGCAAGGCCCAAGTTACAAGCTTGATGTCTTAATGATTATTAAGTGGATTTATTGAAGGAATTAAACACATTAAGGGTTTAACACTTAGGATCAAAGTTATACACTCCATCCTAATAGAAGGATACAGACATAACCCTAATCACAAACTCTTAAAACCTTTAAGGTTTAATCCTTGATTATGAGGTGAGAAGAGAAGACTCAAAGATGACACAAAGGCAAAACTAAATGGGGGACTAATCAAACCCTAATTGTGATCATGCTTGGTTGTTCCTAGGGTTTATTAGGCTTGCAAAATATCTTCAAGGAAAAGCCACCAGGAAAGAAGCAGATGAAAGGAGGAAGAAGCAGAGGGAAGCAAGACAACTTGCTTCATTTAAGAAGACAAGTTGCTTGAAGAAAGAAAGTGAAGAGGGAACATGAATGAGAAATCTCACTCTAAAGCAAAAGAAAATGCAGCAAGGATGCATAATAGAGATGAGAAAAGATTATGAGAAGTGAAGGCAAGTTCACTTCTCAAACACTTACCACCTGAAAAGTTAATAACAATAAAATGAAATGCAATGAAAATGAGATGAAATGCCATGATGCAAACCAAAGTCAGAAGCATAAACATGATTTCAATGATGCTATGAGATGATGCAAACACATGTCAAGAGTTGTGGATGATCATACAAGGATGAGGATGCAAATGAAGCATGCTTTGAACCAAAAAGGTTCATGAAAGTTTATGAAATGGAATGAATATATAACATGGAAAATGAATGATGCAATGATCAAACATGATTCTAATATGTCCTAAGATGTCTTATATGCCATGTTGATGCATAAAATGTCATGGCAAGTTCTTGAATACAAGCATATGAGAGATGGATGCAAATGAAGGCCAGAATTAGGGTTTATGCATAACATGCAACACAAAATTCAAAATCAGAAGCAAATGACATGATAAAAAATTGAAAATGGGATCAAAGGAACCCTAACCCTACACAAGTTCACTGCCCAAAGGAGGGGACCTAAGTCTTAACCTAATGGAAGTTATGATTTTCTCAAGTCAACTAGGGTTTCAAGGCACTTCAAAAGGAAAAATGCTCATCAAATTGAAAATGAAAGATAAATTCAAACCAAATTTACCCTAGAAACTACATGATATGAGGAATGTAATGCAAAAGGAATCAACATCAAACTCTTCATGGTTAGGCAGAATGAATTTTTCTAAGTTAGGACCAAAATATTGCCTTTTAATGAATTTTATTCAAATGAAAAATGTCAAAATACATCAAGAACCAAAAAGGAATTTGTTTGAAGAGTTTGATAATGTTTCTAAATGTTTTAAAAGGCAATGTGAATTTTTTGGTGATTTTTAAATACCTAAATGCATTTTTAATTAATTAATTTCCATTAACTAATTAAAAATAAACATTTAAATAATTTAAAAATAATTTTTGATGCAAAAAATAAAAATAAAAATATTTTTGGGTTCTGAAAATTAATAAAAGATTTGATAAAAATTTTCAGAATTTTTTAATGCATTTTACTATTTTTAAAAATTCGTAGAAATTAAATAGAAATAAAATGAAATAAAACAAATAAAATGGAAAAGTATGAAGATCTTGAGGCTGAGATTCAAAGATTTTTGGAGGATGTTGACCCGCGCGCGTTTTGATGGCTAGGATTGATTCTGAGAATTTCAAATTTTAAACTTAATCAATTAAACTAATTAATCTGAATTAGGGTTTAATGATGAATCTGGTTCGTTCATTCACGCGCGGGAAACCAAATCAAAGGCTCACATTCAAACTAAGCCCTAATCCAGATTAAGGCATTAATGACTTTCAGGTGGCCGGAAATGACCTCCGGTCATCTTCTCCGGCCACCTCTCCCCTGAGATTTCTCTAAAATGCTCCCTAGGCCAAATCAAACCCCCCAAATCTCCAGAAATGATCCCCAAACCCCATAGAACAAGAATCAAACATCAAATTTCATTTATTCTTCATCAACAACAAGATTCGAACAAAAAACCTAAAACTGAACAAAATTTCAGAACATGCATACACACTCAAAACTCAACCATTTTTCACCATTCAAGGTTCATTGTGACCAGTGGAACATACTCTACCATTCAATAACTAAAGAAACAAGTTCTGGAAAAAAGTTTCAAGAGGATACCTGAGATGAAGCTTTTGCTTTTGGAGCTTTCTGCCCAGTTCCTTGCTTCCAATCACCTCTACTGACTTCCCTCAAGAGTTTGCAAAGCTTGTTTGGAGTTTCTTATGGCTGGTTTGGGAGATTGATTCAGTTCAATTCAAAGGGGAGAAAAATCGTATTTGGTATGTGGTGACTTTTAAGGCAAAGTAAAGGGTGGTTTGTGATCAGTGATGCATTCTAAGATTAAAGGTGGAAGAAGTTTTAAGTTTGAGTAGCTGAGTTGAGAGATTCGATAGAAAATGCAAAAGAGGGATTTTTGTGAACTATGGTGATGCTCTGGTTTCAGGCTTGCCTCTTGTGTGTTTTGAGTTCCATTTGGTCCACATATCAAGCAGTGATAGGTCAGAGAGTTGTTGTGGGCTATGCTGATTGGTATGGCTTGTTTTGCAAAAAGTCATGGCTATGTGTCCTTTAAGGTATGGGCTATTTCAGGCCTAGGACAAAGGAATGTCTGCTACAGCTTGATTCAAGGATAACCATAGAAATGAGATTTAGGCAAATCAGCAAGTGGATTGAAACTTATGGGGGGTTTTGCAATTTTCACTAAGTTTGGCCCTTTTGGATTTCTTAATGATCAAGGCATGAAAATGAGGGATTCTTTGGGCCATTCTGAGTTTTAGGTCATGTGTTATGTTTATGTAATGCTTAGAAGTCATTTTGAAGTTATGGAAATGCTTGGCATGTGAATTTGCAAGTTTCCCTCTTTGGTGTAAAAGTGAAAATTTAGTGATTTTGTCCAACTTTGCAAGGCCATAACTTTTGATCAAAAATGAATTAGATCAAGTTCTTGTACTTTTTGAAAATGGGAGGATCCAATCTACAACTTTCATGACCAAAGATTTTTCATTTGAAGCATTTTTGAATCAAAAAGAGGAGGTTGAAAAACTTTCCCAAAATGGCAAGTTTGCATTACAAGTCACTTTCCCAAAAAGGCAACTTTGCAAATGGCTTGAAATTCTTCAATTTTGTGAACTTCTAACATCTTCTAAGATCAAATAAAGATCAAACACATTCAAAATGATGGAGAACACCCTTTGGTTGGGTGATTGGGGGCCTCAGATGCCCTGATTTTGCACTGACTTGCTCAAGAAGTCATCTATTGATCAGATGCCTTCCCCATTGAATTTCTTCATGAAAATTGGTATGTATGATCCTTATAGAATATAATGACCAATAGACACAAGAATGGCCAAAAAGTTTGGAGTTATGGCCTCTGAAACCAAAACCCTAATTTTAGGTCATCTGTGCAGTTAAGCCTGGCTCTGCTTCCATGCCTTTCTCAGTTCTTGTGATTCTTTGACTTCCTTGACCTTGTGAGGATATAATATGATGATTGAACATACATGGACCCTATTGAGATAATTGAAGACCTTTGGGGTGGCTCAGATGGCTCAGATCACAAACCCTAGATGCAGATGGCTTTGAACCAATGCAGTGAAGCAAAAATGCAATATGAGATGATATGATTGAACTTATGCAACATGAAAGGAAACACAAGCCACGGTGAAATGAGTGAGGGAAAATTTGGGGTGTTTACAGCTGCCCCTATTCAAACAGGAGTTAGCTGTGTAGGATGTAAGCGCCTGGCTTAACAGACAAACAAGATAACTTATGGTTGAATACCAAAGACAGTCCAAGATTTGCACTCACTGAATGAAGAAGAAAAGGGATATAGATTGTAAAAGAAAATAGAGTATGATTATAAAGTGCGGGCGATGGAGGACAACCGTCGAGCAGAGGACGACTGCTAGGAAAAAGCGACGACGGGGGCGGCTGACATGCTGGGGAAACAAAGGTATTATGATGGGGACGACCATCAAGTAAAGACTCTCTGGGGATTAAAGGTAAACGATGGGGACGACCATCAGGTTGAAGAAAATAATGATGAGGAACGGTCATCAAAGGTGAAGGACGATCACTTAGCAGGGGACGGCTGCTCTGTTGGGGAAAAGGATGAGGGACGGTCATCCAAGGTGAAGGACGATCACCCGGCAGGGTACGGCTGCCGAAAGTATCACGACATAGGACGAATGTCAGGTAGAAAAAAGTCGACGATGGGGACGGCCATCGGATAAGCATGATGAAGGACGATCATCAGGAGGTGAAGGACGATCACCTGGAAGGGTACGACTGCCGAATGTCAGATGACAAGATCAACGATGGGAACGGCCATCGGATAATGATGAAGGACGATCATCAAGAGGTGAAGGACGATCACCTAGCAGGGGACGACTGCTAAAAAAAATCACGACATAGGACGAATGTCGGATAGGAAGGGGTTCTAATGAAATAGAGACTCCACTGGGGATGATGAAGGACGATCATCAAGAAGGTGAAGGGCGATCACCTGGCAGGGTACGACTGCCGGAAGGTATCATGACATAGGACGAATGTCAGATAGAAAGGAAATAATTTATCAAAATTTGCCGAGAATTCTTCTGGGGAACGGTAGACACAGACGAGTGTCTAATTTCAAGAAAGCAGAGGCATAAGTATCTGACACGGTGTATAGATTAAAGATGCGGACGAGCATCCTTAAGACTATGATACAGACGAGTATCGGTAGAAACAAACGCTTGACGCATGTTCAGAGATGATGATACGGACGAGTACCAACTAGTTAAAAAAAAACACGGACGAGTGTCGACTCTGAGGAGATTTAAGTGGTGTGTACAAGATACGGACGAGTATCTGTATGAGTGTCCAACTTGCTGTGGAGAGCACGACACGGATGGGTGTCGGAAGAAGTGTATTATAAACAAGTATTTGGTTTCCAAAGTGTTTAGGCAACTATGCTGGGGAAGGTGACACGGACGGGTGTCAGGGAATTGTATATATATGTATCTGTCTGTAGAGAATGTTCGGGCGACTTTACTGGGGAATGATGATAGGAGCATGTATTTGTATTTGTGAGTGCAAAGAGGATGTTTCGGCTTTCTGCTGGGGAATTTGGGAAGTATTTGATGGAATGTCAGTATTTACAAGTGTGTGATTTAGAACATGGCTTATGATTTATGCAATATGTTTGATTTTTGCCGTAACACTCTGTATTAGACAGAATGCTACGCTCTGGGGGAGAATATGATGCGAATGCCATGATTATGCAAAGACACCGATCTGGGATTCGGATCCCGTTGCGGCGAAGATCTCCGGCTGATCTGCTTGAAGTGATATCCCAGCTGGGGATGAGGCAATTGGTAGATCTGATATATGACTCTGCTTGGGGAACCAGGTCACTGATTGACCTTTCTTTGGTGATGATAAGCCCGACTGGGGCTGCGGAAGCTTTCGTCGCTTTGTTGTGAGATCTTCAGGCATTGCTCTTCTGGATAGAGGCTGGAGCTCTGCGGGGAGATGGTTCCCTGTCTGATATTTGGCTGAGGAGGAATGATGACTGGCAACTCAGCTGTGGATGAAGCAATCTCTGGTGCTCTTCTGGAGGATGTGCCGAGTAAGTAATGATCTGGCAGCTTGCTGGGGAAAAGCTCTCATGCCCCATGTCGCGCTTTGACTACCTGCAATCATGTAAAGACAAAGAAACGTACAAGTACCCCGAGGTATCCCCTATTGGATTCCATCATAGGAATTTAGACACTCCCGGGAGTAATATATTTCTTGTAAGCATGTGATTTGGAAAAGGTGCATCTGTATTTATGCAATCAATATTATGAGGACATCAGACATTTTTGCAAACGAAAATAAAATGTACAAGACGGAATATGACTGAAAATCTAATTTTATTAATTTGTGTGCCCTGAATTGGCAAGTACAGTCAAAGAAACAGATCTCCTGAAATGAGGAGATTATTACAAATTAAGAAACAAAAGGATGCTGGCAATGTTGATGACGCTTCAAGGAGCTTCCCTTTTGCTATGACCCGTATGACACTAGACGTTCTTCTCATCTTGCTTTTTGAAGAAGGCTGATTCTGAACGAAGCTTGACCCTTTCGGAGTTTACCCTGTTGCAAGCAATACAGACGAATTCAGAATGCAGTTGTTCGCTTATTCCCTTATTTTGCGTGGATCGCCCTTTCGGGTTTTCAATCCACCGGGATGCCCAATTTTGCCTGAGCTGTCCAATGCGGCTTTTCAACTCAGCGGGTATACACACACATTTTTTTTTTTACATTTTCCCTTATTTTTGCCCGAGTCTTTCATTCTGTTTTTGACTCGCCGGGATGCCCTATTTTTGCCTGGACTTACATTCTGTTTTTATGTCCAGCGGGTCATTTTATGCAAAGTATTTTTTAACTGCATCTGAATTCACAGGGGACGGGAAGTCTTCACCATCCATGGTACTGAGCATCAATGCTCCTCCAGAGAAAACTTTCTTTACTATGAATGGACCATCATAATTCGGAGTCCACTTGCCCCTGTGGTCTGTATGTGGAGGAAGGAGTCTTTTCAGCACAAGATCTCCTACTTGGTACTCTCGAAGCCTGACTTTCTGATCAAAAGCTTTCTTCATTCTTTTCTGATACAACTGCCCATGACAAATTGCAGCCAATCTATTCTCTTCGATCAGACTTAGTTGTTCGTATCGGGATCAGACCCATTCTGCTTCGTTCAGCTTAACATCCATCAATACCCGTAAAGATGGTAACTCAACTTCCACATGTAGGACTGCCTCCATACCATACACCAGCTGATACGGTGTTGCCCCAGTGGACGTCCTGATTGACGTTCGGTACCCATGCAAAGCAAATGGTAGCATTTCATGCCAGTCTTTGTAGGTGACCACCATCTTCTGTACAATCTTCTTGATATTCTTGTTAGCTGCTTCTACAGCGCCATTCATCTTTGGCCTGTAAGGAGAAGAATTGTGGTGTTGGATCTTGAAGTCCCGACATAGTTCTGCCATCATTTTGTTGTTCAAGTTGGAACCATTATCAGTAATGATTCATTCGGGAACTCCATACCGACAGATGATATCTCTCTTCAGGAATCTGGCTACCAGTTGCCTTGTAACATTTGCATAAGAAGCTGCTTCAACCCACTTGGTAAAATAATCAATGGCTACTAGGATGAATCTGTGGCCATTTGAAGCAGTCGGTTCGATCTTGCCAATCATATCAATACCCCACATGGCAAAGGGCCAGGGTGAAGACATCACATTCAAAGGGTCGGGAGGCACATGCACTTTATCCGCATAAATCTGGCATTTATGGCATTTTCTGGCATAAGCACAATAGTCTGCATCCATTGTGATCTAGTAATAGCCTGATCTTAGCAACTTTTTAGCCATGGCATGCCCTCCGGCATGGGTACCAAAAGATCCTTCGTGCACCTCGTGCATCAACAAGTCTGCTTCTGCCCTATCAACACATCTGAGAAGTACCATATCAAAGTTTCTCTTGTACAAGGAACCATCAGTATTCAGGAAGAAACTACCAGCTAGCCTTCTTAATGTCTTCTTGTCATTGGACGATGCCCCAGGTGGGTATGTTTGATCCTCCAAGAAGCATTTGATGTCATAGAACCAAGGCTTATCATCTTTAACGACATCTGCTGAAAATACGTATGCTGGTCTGTCAAGTCTGGATACTGAAATCCGAGGCACAAAGTTGGCAGCTTGAACTTTGATCATGGATGAAATGGTAGCCAGAGCATCTGCAAACTGATTTTCATCTCGAGGGATATACTCAAGCTTGACTGTTGTGAAGAAAGTCAATAACCTCCTTGTATAATCCCGATAAGGTATCAGATGATCTTGGTGGGTGTACCATTTGCCGTTGGTTTGATTAATTACCAGAGCTGAATCTCCGAACACAGTCAAAGTCTTGATCCTGAGGTCAATGGCTTCCTCAAGACCCATAATACAAGCTTCATATTCAGCTTCGTTGTTAGTGCAGTTAAAGGTGAGTTTTGCCGAGAAAGGCATGTGAACTCCTTTAGGTGTAATGAGTACTGCACCAACACCACGACCATTCATATTAACAGCCCCATCAAACATCATAGTCCATTCTTCTTCCGGGTCAGGCCCTTCAGTGTGAATAGGCTCTTCATGATCTTTTGCTTTTATGAACATGATGTCTTCATCGGGGATGTCAAATCTCATAGGCTGGTAATATCAATGGGTTTCTCAGCGAGATAATCAGACAATACACTACCTTTGATGGCCTTTTGAGATGTGTATTGAATATCATATTCTGTGAGGATCATTTGCCATCTTGCAACCCGTCCAGTAAGTGCTGGCTTCTCAAAAATGTACTTGACTGGGTCCATTTTCGAGATCAATAAAGTGGTGTGGGTCAACATATACTGCCTTAGTCGGCGAGCAGCCAACGCTAAAGCACAATAAGTTTTCTCGAGCAGTGAATAACGTTGTTCACAGTCGGTAAATTTTTTGCTTAGGTAGTATATTGAATACTCTTTTCGACCAGACTCGTCATGTTGGCCCAGCACACACCCCATCGACTCTTCTAATACTATCTGGTACATGATTAGAGGTCTTCCTTCAACTGGAGGCATTAGGATTGGAGGCTCCTGTAAGTATTCCTTGATTTTGTCAAAAGCCCTCTGGCAGTCTTCGTTCCACCTGGCCGTTTGTTCTTTTCTTAACAACTTGAACAAGGGTTCACAGGTTGCAGTAAGGTGAGATATGAACCGTGAAATGTAGTTCAATCTGCCTAAGAAACCCCGAACTTCTTTTTCAGTCTTAGGTGAGGCATTTCTTGAATGGCTTTGACTTTATCAGGGTCAACTTCAATCCCTTTTTCACTTACAATAAATCCCAGCAGCTTACCGGATCGCACCCCGAACGTGCATTTGTTGGGGTTTAACTTCAACTAGTACTTCCTCAGACGCTTGAATAACTTCAACAGATTCACCAGGTGGTCTTCTTCTGTGAGGGACTTGGCAATCATGTCATCCACATAACATTCAATTTCTTTGTGGATCATGTCATGGAATAATGTTACCATAGCCCGTTGATAAGTGGCACCAGCATTCTTCAGTCCGAATGACATCACCTTGTAACAGAACGTGCCCCAGGGTGTGATGAAAGTCGTCTTCTCCATGTCTTCAGGTGACATCTTGATCTTATTGTATCCTGAAAATCCATCCATGAAGGAGAATACCGAGAACTGAGCCGTATTGTCGACCAATACATCAATGTGAGGTAAAGGGAAGTCATCTTTCGGGCTGGATCTGTTCAGGTCCCGGTAATCCACACATATTCTCACCTTGCCATCTTTCTTAGGAACAGGCACAATATTAGCAACCCACGGCGGATAGCTAGTCACAGCAAGGAAACCGGCGTCCCACTGCTTTTGTACCTCTTCTTTTATCTTCATTGCCATATCTGGGCGAGTACGGCGCAACTTCTGTTTTACTGGTGGGCAGTCTTCCTTCAGAGGTAGCTTGTGCATGACAATGTCGGTGTCCAACCCTGGCATATCCTGATAAGACCAAGCAAAAACATCCACATATTCCCGAAGTATGTCAATCAATTGCTCTTTTACTGAATCTTGCAGGCAGGCCCCGATCTTGACTTCTTTCAAGTCTTCTTCCGTACCAAGATTAACCGTTTCGACCTCCTCCTGATGAGGAGTGATAACCTTCTCCTCTTGTCTCAACAACCTAGCTAGCTCTTCAGGTAGCTCATAATCTTCTTCAACCCCTTCATCAGCTTGATTGATTGGATTGTTAAAGTCATACGAAGTCATATCAGTGTTGTTGTCGGTGCAGTCTGAAGGGCACTTTCTGCAAGGGTTTAGATTTGTTTATTTTAGTGATCAATTTTATCTTATTTAGAAGAAGTGAAGATGAAGTTATTTTATTCTGAAAAACATTGCCATTTTATTTTTGTATAAAAAGAAAAATGAAAAACAGTGAGCGAAAAAGAAAAGACTCATTTGCAAAAGATGTCTTGATATTCATTAATTGATCTTTGCACAAAATACAAGATGGCCCGAATACAAAATGAGTCCTGACATCTTGGGCAAGATGCAGGACTTGATGCATGCTTTAAAATACAGGAAATAATAATTACTCTGCAGGAGTAACTCTTATAATTTCCTGGGAAGACCAGTTTGAGACATGGCTCCCCAGGGTCTTTGGACGTATCCAGCTTTCCAGGTTGCGTTCGTCTTCTGACTCATCTTCCAAGCTATTCACAGCATCCGGGGTGAGCATCCCCCACTGACAAACTTGGGCTCCTTTACAACCTCTGGTTGATCTTGTTGAGTTGGTCTGTAACCCAACCCAAATCGGTCTTCTTTCTTTTCCACGGGCAGCAGCTTGCCCCAGCCTTGGGCGGTACCTTCCTCAACAACCTTCCGGGCTTGTTGGTACGATGTGATGGAAGTTCCCAGTACAGCAGATGCTTCATTAATGTTGAGGGCCTCAAACCCTTGGCTCATGGTTTCATGGATCTCCCCATCCATTTCTATGTACTTATACGTAGCTAGCTGGCTAACAAAGATGTCCTCCTCCCCACAGATGGTGATGATTTGGCCTTCCCACTCGAATTTTAACTTCTGGTGAAGGGTAGACGTAACAGCGCCAGCGGCGTGGATCCAGGGTCTACCCAACAGACAGCTGTAGGCCGGCTGTATGTCCATCACAAAGAAGGTAGTTTTGAAGGTCTGTGGGCCAATCAACACAGGCATATCAATTTCCCCAAGCACTGATCTTTTAGAGCCATCGAATGCTCTCACCACCAAATTACTCGGACGCAATGCCAACCCATCATGCTCCAGCTTCACTAAGGCTTTCTTTGGTAGAACATTGAGTGATGACCCAGTGTCTACCAGTACATGAGATAGAACAGCACCCTTGCATTCCAAGGTGATATGCAAGGCCTTGTTATGGTTGCGCCCCTCTATTGTTAAGTCAGCATTGGTAAAGCCCAGTCCATGACTGGTGTTGACATTTGCAACCACGGTTTTTAGCTGATTAACAGTAATCTCCTCCGGCACGTATGCTGCGTGTAGGACTTTCAACAGTGCGTTCCTGTGAGCTTCAGAACACATTAACAGTGATAATATGGAGATTTTGGAGGGAGTTTGGTGAAGCTGGTCCACCACCTTGTAATCACTTCTTTTTATGATCCTCATGAACTCGTCTACATCTTGTTCAAAAGATGTCTTCTGAGTTTCTTTGGTAGTCGGCTCTTCAGATACCACACTCTTTCCCTTTGCTTTGGCAACAACCTCTGCTTCAACATTAGGTCTTTGTGTTTGTGAGGCAAAAAGGCGTCCGCTTCTGGTGAAGCCTCCGCCTCCCCCAACATTATCAACATGTGGAGAAGAGGTTGATGAATCCAGAGTGATTTTCTCCCTGTTGCAGTAGAGATCAGAGCCATAATGCCAAGGTATGGCATTGCTGCTTTCATAAGGAACGGGTCCAGGCACCGTAATGGTGACCAGACTGATTGCTGCAGAGGAAAGTACTGTAATGGTGTGCGAATCATAGTAAATTGTGACTGGTGATCTAGCAGGAGGTGCCATGGTTTGTTGTTGGAAATTGCTACTGGGAGGAACATTTGATGGGTCATAGTAGATTGTAACTGTCGAGACATCTTCATTAATCTTTGCTGGCGTTGTAGAAGATTCTGATAATAAAATGGATGCTGACGTTGTAGAAGAAATGGTTGTTGAAATTTGACTTGTTGAAGTGATGGATGGAGTAATTGCTGATGATATTGATGAATCGGTAGGAATGATTGTTGCTGCTATTGTAGAAGAATCGGGAATTGTTGTTAAAGGAATTGCTGGATTTGTAGGCGCCGTTGTTGAAATATGAAGAATACCATCCTTAATAAGACTATCTATGTCGCTTCTCAGCCTTTCACACCCATTGACTGCAATGTTGCAATACCCACAGCCGAGCTCACACCCGGGGAACACTTGGCATTCTAAGAGCTGAGCTTTAATTTCGACCAAAGGTGTTCGAATTTGTGCAACACTGGTGATCAAGGTAGATGGTTTGTCTTCCTCAATGGCATTAATCCTCGGCCCGCCATGATTAGGCATAGGATTTCTGTTGACATTCGGAGGAGGTGCAAAGTTGAGGGCCTTAGAATCCACCAGATCTTAGACTTTCATTTGCAAGGCCCTGCATTTTTCAGTATTGTGACCAGGTGCATTGGAGTGGAAAGCACACTTGGCGTTGACATCATAATTCTTTGGGAGATTGAGGGGATCTGGTGGTGCCAACGTCCTTAACTCAACCAAGTTAAGCTTCAGGAGTTGTGGCAATAAGGCAACATAAGGCATAGGGATGAGGTCAATCACCCTGTTTTCCTGTGATGGTCTTTGTTGGAAAGGACGCTGTTGTTGGTTGCTATTGTTGTTGTTGTAGGTTCTCTGTTGTGGATACTGGACTTGTTGTTGATACTGTGGTTGTTGTTGTTGAGGATATGCTGATTGTTGAGGGATCGGAGCTGGAATGGTAACAGCTGCTACTGATCTGTGAACATACTGAGGTCTGCCCCTGCTTGCATGAATGGAATTGGTCTCACCGGCTCTTCGGGGTCCCACAAAAGGCTTCCTGGGATTACTGGATGAACTTGCACCGCTATCAAAAATTTTGCCCATTTTTAAAAGGCTTTCAATCCTTTCCCCAGCTATAACTACGTCAGCAAAACTGGTAGAAGAAAAGGCAGCCAGTCTATCAATATATGTTCCTTGCAACGTATTCATGAACATGTCGGCCATTTCTCTTTCCGACATGGGTGGTTGGACAGCAGCAGCAAGCTGTCTCCACCTTTGGGCATATTCCCTTAAGCTTTCTCTGGAAGACTGGGACATTCCCATCAGGAGGGTCCTGTTAGGAGCCATGTCCAGATTGTATTGATATTTCCTGATGAAGGCTTCAGCTAAGTCCTTCCAGCATCTAACGGTAGCCCTGGTCAAGTGCGAATACCACTCTCTTGAAGCCCTAGTCAGACTGTCTTCAAAGTAGAACATCCACAGCTTCTCATCCATAGTATAAGCTTTAAGTCTTCCCAGGAAAGACTGCAGGTGAGTTCGTGGACAAGAGGTTCCATTGTATTTCTCAAAGCATGGGGGTTTGAATTTGTGGGGAATTCTCACCCCATCCACTAACCCCATGTCCATTACATCGAAGCCCAAGGAATTCTGAGACTCCAAAGATCTCAACTTCTCAGCAATTTCATCTAACCTCCTGTCATAGACTTCATCTCCTGCTCCCATAACAGTAAACTGCTCTTCTTGGGGATCCTCTTGCAAGATCCTCCCTCCAGCAGTATTACCTTGCACGTTCCTCGGGATGTTAGCTTTTGGATCCAGATGAGGTCCAAACACTGGTGGATCAGTACGAGGCTGACCCCTTTCATTGTTGCTAGTTCCTCCTGTCCCAAGATGAGGCTCCTCAGGAGTCTGCCTTTCCACCAGTTCTCTTAATCTTTCTTGACTCTGGGCCAAGCCAGTCATTACAGCCATGAATTGAGACATCTGATTTCTCATTTCCACTCTCTCATTAGCCATCTGATTTCTGACCTCAGTCATATCTTGCTGTACTTGATCCATTTGAATACCAGGAAGGTTGTTGCGAGTAGGGTACCGGTGCGTGCGGTTGACAGGGAACACTCGGCGACGAGCAATGTTTCCTAAGATCACAACAAAGTTATAAACAATAATAACAAAACCTACAAAACAAAACAGAGTTAGTATGCAATGCAGTATGCTTATTTGTCTTCCAAGGTATCCGGCTTGGTTCTTGGTTTTGACCTTTCTAGACCTCGAGGAAGATGCTTGATGTTGCTGAGAAAAGAAACCCAATGAAATCAAACTAATATATTACAAATGATGAACAAATACATAGTTTGTTTTACAACACATGCCCTTGGAGGGTCAAAATACAAAAAGAGAAAAGTACATCAAATGGAAATGAACAACAAGCAAAGAAGTCAAACATTTAGTCCAAACTCATCCTCTTTGACCTCCTTCAGGAGTGCCTCAGTCACTGGACCAGCTGGGTGTTCTGTAATGGTCCTAATGAGGAAGTTCCTGGTGGCAATGGCAGTGGTCAGCTTCTTGTGCCTGTCCTGGTCTTTTGATCTCTTCAATCCTGCCCTAAGCTTCAACTCTGAAATCTCCTTCTGGGCTGCCAACAAAGCTTCCTGCTGCTTCTTTTCATTGGCCTCTAACTGTTCAATCTTGGCTTGAGTTTTCTGGTCTTCTTGTGTCCGGGCTTCAGTGATCCTGACCCACCTAGCCTGACTCTCTTGTAGATAGAGCTCAGTCCTAGCCTTCTGAATCTTAGCTTCTTTACAGGCATTCTTCAATATTTGTTCCCCAACTCTTGCTTTCCTGATGTAGTCCTCTGTTTTCTCAATTTTGGCAAGATGCTCCACCCTAAGCTTTTACAACATCTCAATGTCCAGACGACCATCACTCCTTTCCCAAAGGGTCTTTTTCAAAGCTTGAGATAGATTCTCATTCCTTTCCTTCTGTCACACCCTAAATTTTGACCAGAATTTTCAAATTTTTGCTCATTTTCTGACGCATCCTGTCGATATATGGAAAATCAAGCATTTCTGTTTTTTGAGTTAAACATATCATTTTGCATTTTTAAAGTTAAGACATTTCTTTAATCATACATTTCATCATCACAATTGTTGTCTTTTATTTATTTATTTTTTAGAATTTGTTCCTTTTTTAATAAGAATGTTTGTTCGCATTTCAATCATGTTAATATAGATTTTTTTTAGAATTTGATCCAATCTTAAAATCCTATTTAGAATATTTTGTCATTTATTTTTATTTTTAGTTAAATGTTAGATTATCTTCTTTTTTAGGATTTATTTTAGTACAATTTAATTTTAACTCAATTTATAATTTGTTTAGTTCAATTTAGATTTCTGTTCGACCTTTTTTAATTTAGTCTAGTTTTTAAGAAATCCTTTTATTATTATTATTTATTTAGTTCCAATCTTTTCTTTTACTTCATTAATCTTCACATAATTTTTATTAGTTTATCATTTTTAACTAAGCTTATGTTATTTAGCTTTATATTTTATTTTGTCAATTCTTTAGAGTAGTTTAAACTTTTTAAGATTGATTTCATTTTATTTAATTCTATTCTTAATTAATCTAATTATATTTAGTTTATTTTTATTCAGTTTATATTTAGATTTAGGTTCTTTGTTTTAGTCAGTTTAATTTTAATAGTTTTAGTTAGATAGTTTAGTCACTTTTCAACAAGTTTAGTCCCATTTTTATTCTCAATTCATATCACAACACTCCAATGCAGTCCAAGGCCATCCTGCACCATCCTACCAAATAGTCTGCCATTATCTATACCTTTGACCAACACAACACTCTTTCATACTTACACCAAAATGTGTTAGTCAGGACCTGCATCTAAAAAAGCAAAAAGGACTAATCAAATAAATATATCAAAAAACAAAAGCAGCTGAAAAGGGTAACAACACAGAACAGATAAAACAAGGAGGGCAGAACCAAACGCATAACCAAAAAAAAAACCTTAAAACCACCTTTCCAAACCCCTTCAAGAAGAGGACCCTCATCCTAGAGAACAAAAAAAACCAGTCAAGGTTAACACACAAAAAAACCAGTCAAGGGAAGCATCAACCTGCATAACAAAAACCTGAGAAAAAACCAGAAAACTGATCAAAATCAAAAGAAAAAACATAACAGCAATATACCTTTACCGCAAACCAACTGCTACCATTCAAACCGTTCTGAAACTCATCCATTCTACCAACACCACATTCAACCTCAGGCCGACCTCCATCTATCGCCGTAACCCTCTGAAATCGAAAACAACCCTGTGAAAAAATAGAAACAATAACAACCACACAGAAAATCAGCCGCAAAACTGTTTCTCAACCACCACTCCATCACAGACACACAAAAAAACCCACAATACCTCTGCTTGAGACCAAAAAGACCACGACCACCATCAGGACGCACCAACCTAGCCTCATGCGTCGTCGCCACAATCTTCTTAATTTTCATCATCATCGTCATCCTCATAGTCTACTACACAGTTTTCAAACCCCAAGACCCCAAGATCGCCGTCAACGCCGTTCAGCTTCCATCCTTCTCCGTCATCAACTACACCGTTAACTTCACCCTCGCAACCCCTCCGCCTCCTTCAACTCACTCCTATAGAAACCATTATAAACCCAACCAAAAAGAGAAAACCTCGAAATCCAAAGCCACAACCGAAACCAACACAAATCACCCTTCATCGGCCAACATCAACAAACATACATCACCGCGAGAGAGAGAGACACTCAACCATTTCCTCTTCACCGAAACCCAACATCGAAACCTACACAGCAAAACCTTCGCAGAAACCTTCAACAGCTACCACTCTCGCCTCAAACCCATAACCGGACACCAAACTCACTCACATCTCCAACCAAACTTAGAAGCCGCCGCTCCCTGCCTCTTCACCGAAATCACCCCTCATCGGTTTTCCTCACAAAACAGCACCTCCACCGAAACCGCGAAACCTAGAACCACCATCCCGTCGCTGCCGGCCAACCTCAAACGCAACCGCTTTCGAAAACGCAGTTGGCGACTGTCCAAACAACGACGAGGAGAGACATTGAATTGATGAAAGAGGGACACGAGACGAAGAAGATAAGCCATCCGCCGTCGTAAACAGAAGATGAAGAGGTTTCGTTTCGATTTTCTGAAAAGGGGCACGTTTGATTTTGACGTTTGCTGTGTTTGTTTTAATTTTTTTTTCTTTCTCTTGTTTTTATTAATTAGGCTGATTTAGTTTATGTATTTATTATTAACCCACTGTTTTGCTAGTTATACTTTACCGATCACTGCCACACCTCCCATTTCCCATTTTAAATTTTGTTTGTTTATAATCTTTTTTTTATTTCATTAAGTTTATTTATTAATCATTTATTGATTTAGGCTAAGTTTTGTTGTTTTTTCATTTTTATTTATTTTATTAATTCAGGGTTAAGATTTTAATATTAATTGATTTCCATAGTTGATTTTTTTTATTCTAATTAAGTGAGTTTTGAGTTAGAATTTTGAGTTAGAATTTTAGGAAATTTTGAGTTAGAATTTTAATTAAGCTCTTACTAACGTTGTGACTCTTTTGTTAGCACTCTTTTTGCTTTGAACTTTGATTGAGCTAACCTGGATGATTCTTGACGTCGAACACTTGAGAACTAACTAATTAATCGTGTGAGCTTCTGACATTTTGGCTTAAGTTTCTTTTGCACATATTGAAGAGGCAACGGACCTACTCCGTTAGGTATAACTAAAAAACTCGATATTATCTTCTTTTGCGTTTCGCTATAGTCTTGATGTCGCGCTTGCGTTCGTCTGATTACTTGTACCTCACCGATCATAAAGCTCTTGCAAAAATGCAATATTCATCAAAACTTTCAAATCTTTAATTAAATTAAATTACGAAAAAGGAATTCCGGAGTCTAGCATTCCGCACGTTCTGGATTGAACCGCAAATGGGCTAGCCTCACGCGATGGTTCAATCACCACTCGTATATCAAAACTTTCAAATCTTTAATTAATTAAAATACGAAAACAGAGCTCCGGAGTCTAGCATTCCGCACGTTCTGGATTGAACCGCAAATGGGCTAGCCTCACGCGATGGTTCAATCACCACTCGTATATCAAAACTTTCAAATCTTTAATTAATTAAAATACGAAAACAGAGCTCCGGAGTCTAGCATTCCGCACGTTCTGGATTGAACCGCAAATGGGCTAGCCTCACGCGATGGTTCAATCACCATTCGTATATCAAAATATTCAAATCATAATCGCATAATTTAATTGTACGAAAACAGAACTCCGGAGTCTAGCATTCCGCACGTTCTGGATTGAACCGCAAATGGGCTAGCCTCACGCGATGGTTCAATCACCACTCGTATATCAAAACTTTCAAATCTTTAATTAATTAAAATACGAAAACAGAGCTCCGGAGTCTTGCATTCCGCACGTTCTGGATTGAACCGCAAATGGGCTAGCCTCACGCGATAGTTCAATCACCATTCGTATATCAAAATATTCAAATCATAATCGCATAATTTAATTGTACGAAAACAGAACTCCAGAGTCTAGCATTCCGCACGTTCTGGATTGAACCGCAAATGGGCTAGCCTCACGTGATGGTTCAATCATCATTCGTATACCAACAAATTTAAATCATTTTTATAATTAATTATCGAAAGACAGAATTCCGGAGTCTAGCACTCCGCACGTTTTGGATTGGACCACAACATGGGCTAGCCCCACGCGATGTGTTCATTCGCCCTTTCGTTTAAAACATCTTAACAAAGTCAAACACTTTCTTCTAAAACGAACATTGTTTAAATCATTCTATCTCTCGAACAAGCTAGCGCTTCAGCCTCCACCGCGAGTATAAGCCAATGCTTAACAGTAGAATGCAATTCAAACAATCGTTCAATTAAAAACCACAAACCGTAGTAGCACGAACTACGAAGCTCTGACTTTCCCATTTCACAAGGGAATACGTAGGCACGGGGATTTTAATCCTTCGCGAGCACCCTAATAAAAAATTTAACTATTTCTCTGTTTAACAAACATTTAATCTTTTCTCTGTTATTAATAAAAAACTTTAATTTCCTTAGAACAAACATATTAACAATCATTTAGAAGACAAAGACTTAAGATCAAACATTTAATTGCATAATTAGCTAAGAGGTTCCCGTTGAGTACAACGGACGTGAGGGGTGCTAATACCTTCCCCTTGCGTAACCGACTCCCGAACTTAGAATTTGGTTTCGTGAACCATTTCTTATCCTTTATTAGGTTGTATCTATATCTCCCTTTTCTCTCGTAGAATAAATACAATTAGATGGCGGCTCTGTTGTTTTGTTTTAGGATCGTATTTTTCGAGGTACGACAGTTGGCGACTCTGCTGGGGATGGCTCCATGCTAGAGAGAGTCGAGCCTAACTTAGCATTGTGTTTTTTTTGTTTGATCTTGTATTTTCTTGTCTTCTCTATGTTTATTATTTATGTTTGTTTATCTGTTCTTTTACCGCTTTACTTTATTGCTCATTATATTTGTCTGTGGTTTCTCGGGGTCACGTTACAAGTAAATTTGAGTGGTGGAAAAATCAGAGGGAACACCTAAGTTTAGAATTGGATGTTATTAGTGTTAGTCTCCAAGGACTCACTCCTTGCACGCCTAACATGAAAGCTCCCCCAGATAGTTAGACTTTTCGTAGATCTTGTCGCAACGCAGCTAGCCTGTCGCGTGACCTGATTCACGAAAGGGCTGTGATTCTGGGACCCCTTAGAACCTGTTTCAATTTTGGTAGTTGCGTAATGTTAGGCTCCAAGGACTCGCTCCTTGCACGCCTGGCATGAGAACTCCACTCAAGGTAGACTTTATTGTTATTATCGTCACAATGCAGCTAGCCTGCGGCGGGGCGTTAATACGATAAACGTCCGTGACCTTGAGTTTCCTTAAACCATCACCGTAGAAACCATCCTGTGAGTGGGACTCATGGGTACAGACTGTAGAACCAATCTCTTACAGCCTACCATTTAGGAAGTTTTGAGCTTTTCCAGCTTCCGTGTCTGTTTGTGTTTGTGATCTCAAGCATCCTTGCATTGCATCCATTTGCATACCATTGCATTTGCATTGCATATCATTTTTTTCCTTCCTCAGAGTAAGCTCATCCTCGTCCTGTGTCCATAACCCGCAGTTGATTTCCCGACACCTTACATTTGGACTTGAAGTAGTTTCTGATTGATCATGGACCCTGAAGGACAAAAGCAGACTACGACAAGGGGAGACTTTGATTTGACAAGGGACCAGATGAACCAGCTCATGGATGTTATGACAGCTTTGATCAGGAGAGAGGATAATGCTCAACAGGCTGCCATAATTGGAGATGTCTCTCCACCTCAAAGGAACAGTTTTGTTCAACCTCAATATGTCAGGACCCCAGTTGGGGCATCCATTATTCAAGAGCATACCATTATCCGAGATGGAAACTCCTTACCTCACGACGCCATCGAGTACCGAAGCTTTGGGTTCTCTAAGCCAATTTCCCAGGGGGCAATCCCAGTAAGGAAGACCAAGGGATCAGATGTTGCTGAGATGAATGAGAAATGTCGAATGCTGAACGAAAGACTCAAAGCTCTAGAGGGGAAGAATGCTTTTGACCTGGATGCTTTAAACATGTGCTTAGTACCTGGTTTGGTTATACCTCCGAAGTTTGAAGCACCTGTTTTTCAGAAGTACAAAGGGGATAGCTGTCCAAAACACCATTTGGTGATGTTCTGTCGAAAAATGACTGCATATGCTTTTGATGATAAGCTGATGATTCATTGCTTCCAAGATAGTTTGAGTGGGGCACAGTTGGATTGGTACATGGGTTTGGAAAGAAGTCATATTCAGTCATGGTTGGACCTAGCCAATGCTTTTGTGAAACAATACCATTACAATCTGGGAGAAGCTCCCAGTCGTTTTCACTTGAAGGACATATCTCAAGAAAGTGATGAGCCGTTCAAAAAGTATGTCCAGAGGTGGAGAGAGTTTGCTGATCGTGTTCAACCACCGCTATCGGAGAAGGAGTTGGTTAACCTGTTCATGGACACTCTGCAGAGCCCGTACTTTGAGAAGATGGTAGGCACCGCATCAACGAGTTTCTCTGACCTGGTAAAAACGGGAGAGCGTATTGAGATTAGTCTCAAAAGCGGAAAGATCCAAGGCGCCTCAAGCAACCAGGCTAGTAAGAATGAATCCCTCAACAATTCCCAAGAGGAAGAAGAGGTTGTAATCAATGCAGTCATGGAAGACGTCAAGTATTCTTGTGGTGCATCAACAAGATCCTTTGACCCTCCATCTTCTCAGCAATCATTATTCCATATGCCTCATCATCCTTGTAGGCAACCAACAATGTTTAGGGTACCTTACCAGCAACCCTGGATTTCTCCTCATCAAAGTCAGCGAGCCCAAAGCCGAGGATATCTGAATCAGCATCAGAGTTCACATAAGCCTCGCAACAATTTGGAAAGAAGGAATGCTCCTCTTCATCCAGTACCTTTATCATATACTCAGCTTCTGCAACCTTTGATTCAAAGCTCATTGGTGGTTCCCAAGTCTCTCAAGCCAGTGTAAGAGCCATACCCGCCTGGGTGTAACCCACATGAGCAATGTGGATATCATGCTGGATCAATGGGGCATTCAACTGAAGACTGCAGAGCTTTTCAAGCCAAGGTGCAACATTTGATCGATAAAAAGTACATCTCCTTTTCAGAAGGAAACCTGTTGGTGCATGTCAACCTCTCGCCTGAGTGACTTCTTAGTGCATCTCTTGAAGACAGTAGATCAAGGCATTTTCATTTCCCTAAAGCTGGCAATCACCTGTTTGTTTCAGCATTGTTGTTATTTTCTTTGCATGTTGATTTTGCATTTGCTTGTTAGCATTGTTATTTTTAAATTGGCAAGATTAATGAAATGTTTATGCATATTTTGAATCAATCCATTCGTATTCACTCGTTTTATTTCATTGTTACAAAAAGCAAAAATGTATTTCTATCTGTTGTTTATCAAACTTTTGTTTTAGCAAAGATTGGAGGGAGGATGATGAAAACCAGATGCCTGAATTCTCCGTTTGTATGCTCTCAATTAAAACCTTGCCAATGATGTACAGGCATTGTTTCAAATTCCCAAACACCGGTGAAATAAGGAAGATAATCCCTCGCTAACCTCTTCGAGCCTAGAAGTAGGAGTTTTCTTTTTCAAAAATGCAAAAACCCTTAAATTCAAACCTGGGGCAGGGTAGTCAGTTCAGTTAATCTGTTCGCATTCAATCTTCAAGAAATTCAATCCCTCATTCTAGAAGGATCAGCAACATACTTTCTTTCACGCACCAAAGAAGTCGTGAAGAGCCAAAAGTTTGTAGTGCGTATTCTCTATCATCCAATAAGATGGCAGTCATAACCGTTAAACAAAAGAATGACGTAAGGAAAAGAAATACAAAGAAAAAGTCCGCCAAGTCAAAAAACAGAAAAAGACGACTTAGGCGAAAATTAATGAAGTCATCAAATCCAACAAAGCAGAAAAAGCAAGGTGGCTGCCATCACTTTCAAATCCTGATCCTTATCACGCACCGTCGAAAGACTGTTGAGATATGAATGCGTATTGTCAAAATTAACTGAGCATAGGATTGGAGTTCATCACGAAGATGGGATGGGTACAAATAAATTTTGAGCCTTTTATCTTTTGTTTCATAAACCATGAACCAAGCCACGTTACAACCCTTAAAAGACCTAATTGAGGCAGGGTTTATTTCGAGAGCATACTACAACAAGGTTGTGTTAACCTGACTCCTAACGATCTTTGCTAATCATTTGTATTGATCACTTGATCTGCCATTCCATAAAATGGCTAGATCCACTTTTTATTTTATTTTTAACTCCACTGCATCACTATCATACCAATAAATTGCGATTTCAAAACTTGCATAAATGTTGCATTAAAATTGCCAATTTTTAAATAAATAATGTTTGTTTGCAAGTCAATTCAGCATCAACGGAATCCCGACGAACGCAGCCAGCTAGGGAATTCGACTGAGTAAGAGAAGCCCACCCAGGGGCAACCACTTCAAGAATAAGTCGATCGGAATCAATCTCTTCAAGAGTCAGCTACTCAGAGGTTGAACCTTTTCTCAAGACTCAGACTAGTGTAAACTATCATCAAATGGTTCAAAAGTTCAATTGCCAGTCAAATCAAAACTTTCCCATCCTAGGAATTGGTTAACCAGGGGCAAAACTACTTCAAGAATAAGTCAATCTGAATTAATCCATTCAGGAGTCAACAATTCAGAGGTTGAGCTTTTCTCAAGACTTATACTTGAGCAAGTTATCAGAAAGAATTCAAGAGTTCAATGGCCAGCTAGACCAGAAGTCTCCCATCCCAGGGATCAGATAACCAGGGGCAAATCTCTGATGTTCAAGCACCGGGGCAACCATTTCAAAGTCTATGCCATGGCAGGTTGTTTCCAAACCTTTTGAAAAGGATATGTTCAAGAAACCATTGATTCAGGGGCAAGATGGGTCACACAGGGGCAAATCCTCTCCGTGCCTACAAGTTGTTCAAGCAGGCCCTATGCAACGACAAATTTTGAGTTCAAGACGGGTGTCGGGAATCATGTCGTCGTCCTTGCCTCCTTTTAAAGAGTCGTCTTCCAAGAACTATTCCATTCTGACCCACGCAGGGGCATACTTCTAAAAATCACTGGGTCAGTGCATAACCACTCTCATGCTTTAGTCATGTCGCTTCGCTCATAGCGTTAAACCTTGCATATCTAGCATATGTCCAGGTCAAAACCCAGAAAAAACCAATTCCCGTATGGTATTTTCTTTAGTCATTTATTTTCAACCCAGTCCCGTCTGGTAGTCATTTATTTTTCAACCCAGTCCCGTTTGGTAGTCATTTATTTTTTCAACCCAGTCCCGTCTGGTAGTCATTTATTTTCAACCCAGTCCCGTCTGTTAGTCATTTATTTTCAACCCAGTCCCGTCTGGTAGTCATTTATTTTCAACCCAGTCCCGTCTGGTAGTCATTTATTTTCAACCCAGTCCCGTCTGGTAGTCATTTATTTTCAACCCAGTTCCTGTCTGATATTCATTTTCTTTCCAAACCAGTTTTCGTCTGTTAACCCATTCTGAACCAGTTCCCACCTGGTATTTTCATTAAAAAGTTATTTGACAGTCAGTTCTTGTCTGACAGTTATCTTTTCTTTTTTCCCAAATCCAACTTAAAACCAATTCTTGATTGACAAACCATTTCCAAAGTCAGCCCCCGCCTGACAATAAAGAAACCAGTTTCTGTCTGGCATGTCAAGAGAAAAATCATTTGTCATTAGCAGCTTTGTCTGAAAATCCATTGTTGTTGATTACCCGTTTAGTGTGGTTTATCAAAGTATTTTTCCAGTAACACTAATATCCCCTGCTGAGGTCCTCCTTGGTATTGATATCCACCATCTCAACCAATATTTCTCTTAAGTCCAATCGTCATTGGCACAAGTTCTTCATTTAGGGAATTTCCGGAGTTTGGACGTTTATCTTGTTTAAAACTCCAACATTTTATTACCAGTCGGTCGCTTAGAGCCGTTTGAGTTATCTTTAAACTCTTCGCATGTTACTCCCAGTGTCGGTGCGTATGCACAGAGCCACTACCTGAATACTATTTTCATTTTCCAAATCCTCGGTTATCAACAGTTACACTTGAACCTGTTGATTTACTATTTTAGACTTATGACAGTTATTTATTTCTCCAACCACCGTGTTGAATTTTATTTTCCAGACCACCGCGTCACTACCTGTCTTTCATTTTCCAGACCACCGTGTCACTACCTGTTATTTTATTTCCTGACCACTGTGTCACTACCTGTTATTTTATTTCCTGACCACCGTGTCACTACCTGTTATTTTATTTCCAGACCACCGTGTCAATATCTGTCTTTTATTTCCAGACCACCGCGTCACTACCTGTCTTTCATTTTCAAGACCACCGTGTCACAACCTGTTATTTTATTTCCTGACCACTGTGTCACTACCTGTTATTTTATTTCCTGACCACCGTGTCACTACCTGTTATTTTATTTCCAGACCACCGTGTCAATATCTGTCTTTTATTTCCTGACCACCGCGTCTTTACCTGAAATTTTTTTTTTCCTGACCACCGCGTCTTTACCTGAAATTTTATTTTCCAGACCACCGCGTCTTTACCTGAAATTTTATTTTCCAGACCACCGCGTCTTTACCTGAAATTTTATTTTCCTGACCACTGCGTCTTTACCTGAAATTTTATTTTCCTGACCACCGTGTCTCTATCTGTCTTTTATTTCCTGACCACCGTGTCGTTGCCTGTTATTTTTATTTTCAGATCACCGCGTCTCTATCTGTCTTTTATTTCCAGACCACCGCGTATTTGCCTGTTATTTCATTTCCAGACCACCACATCTTTGCCTGTTATTTCATTTCCAGACCACCGTGTTAATGTCTGTTATTTCGGTTCCCCTGGCTGCCGAGTCGAGGTCTTTTCCTTTTTTCTCGATCACCGAGTTGTTGCATTAGGATCCCCAGTAACCTTGAACTTTTTAACTCGTCACTACAGATAGTCTGTCTTTAATCTTGCATTCTGTTTTCCGGTCTTTTTGCCATTCTTAGTGCCAGTAGTTACACTTGAACCTGCTGATTTATCACTTTGAATACATCCCGTTTTTGTCTTGTCATCCCCAACATATTGTTATTCCCAGTGAGTCTTTGCTCTTGTTATCACTTTATGGGTCACCATTGCATTTATCCTCATCATACCATTTTCAACATATTCATCGTAAAGAAATCAGCATGTTAGGGTTCACTGCATCCCGCATGTCATATCCCATCAAAACAAAAAGGGTCCATCATGATTTCGTAACATTGCATATCATTGCATTTCATCTGCATTCAGTCAAAATTTTAGGTGTTTTAATATTTAATCCTCTTCCACCTCGAATGTCCAAAAAAAACTGTTATTCGTACATTCAGGTTCAAGAAGATTAAATAGGGGCAACTGTCACACCCTAAATTTTGACCAGAATTTTCAAATTTTTGTTCATTTTCTGACGCATTCTGTCGATATATGGAAAATCAAGCATTTCTGTTTTTTGAGTTAAACATATCATTTTGCATTTTTAAAGTTAAGACATTTCTTTAATCATACATTTCATCATCACAATTGTTGTCTTTTATTTATTTATTTTTTAGAATTTGTTCCTTTTTTAATAAGAATGTTTGTTCGCATTTCAATCATGTTAATATAGATTTTTTTTAGAATTTGATCCAATCTTAAAATCCTATTTAGAATATTTTGTCATTTATTTTTATTTTTAGTTAAATGTTAGATTATCTTCTTTTTTAGGATTTATTTTAGTACAATTTAATTTTAACTCAATTTATAATTTGTTTAGTTCAATTTAGATTTCTGTTCGACCTTTTTTAATTTAGTCTAGTTTTTAAGAAATCCTTTTATTATTATTATTTATTTAGTTCCAATCTTTTCTTTTACTTCATTAATCTTCACATAATTTTTATTAGTTTATCATTTTTAACTAAGCTTATGTTATTTAGCTTTATATTTTATTTTGTCAATTCTTTAGAGTAGTTTAAACTTTTTAAGATTGATTTCATTTCATTTAATTCTATTCTTAATTAATCTAATTATATTTAGTTTATTTTTATTCAGTTTATATTTAGATTTAGGTTCTTTGTTTTAGTCAGTTTAATTTTAATAGTTTTAGTTAGATAGTTTAGTCACTTTTCAACAAGTTTAGTCCCATTTTAATTCTCAATTCATATCACAACACTCCAATGCAGTCCAAGGCCATCCTGCACCATCCTACCAAATAGTCTGCCATTATCTATACCTTTGACCAACACAACACTCTTTCATACTTACACCAAAATGTGTTAGTCAGGACCTGCATCTAAAAAAGCAAAAAGGACTAATCAAATAAATATATCAAAAAACAAAAGCAGCTGAAAAGGGTGACAACACAGAACAGATAAAACAAGGAGGGCAGAACCAAACGCATAACCAAAAAAAACAACCTTAAAACCACCTTTCCAAACCCCTTCAAGAAGAGGACCCTCATCCTAGAGAACAAAAAAAAACAGTCAAGGTTAACACACAAAAAAACCAGTCAAGGGAAGCATCAACCTGCATAACAAAAACCTGAGAAAAAACCAGAAAACTGATCAAAATCAAAAGAAAAACATAACAGCAATATACCTTTACCGCAAACCAACTGCTACCATTCAAACCGTTCTGAAACTCATCCATTCTACCAACACCACATTCAACCTCAGGCCGACCTCCATCTATCGCCGTAACCCTCTGAAATCGAAAACAACCCTGTGAAAAAACAGAAACAATAACAGCCACACAGAAAATCAGCCGCAAAACTGTTTCTCAACCACCACTCCATCACAGACACACAAAAAAACCCACAATACCTCTGCTTGAGACCAAAAAGACCACGACCACCATCAGGACGCACCAACCTAGCCTCATGCGTCGTCGCCACAATCTTCTTAATTTTCATCATCATCGTCATCCTCATAGTCTACTACACAGTTTTCAAACCCCAAGACCCCAAGATCGCCGTCAACGCCGTTCAGCTTCCATCCTTCTCCGTCATCAACGGCACCGTTAACTTCACCCTCGCAACCCCTCCGCCTCCTTCAACTCACTCCTATAGAAACCACTATAAACCCAGCCACAAAGAGAAAACCTCGAACTCCAAAGCCACAACCGAAACCAACACAAATCACCCTTCATCGGCCAACATCAACAAACATACATCACCGCGAGAGAGAGACACTCAACCATTTCCTCTTCACCGAAACCCAACATCGAAACCTACACAGCAAAACCTTCGCAGAAACCTTCAACAGCCACCACTCTCGCCTCAAACCCATAACCAGACACCAAACTCACTCACATCTCCAACCAAACTTAGAAGTCGCCGCTCCCTGCCTCTTCACCGAAATCACCCCTCATCGGTTTTCCTCACAAAACAGCACCTCCACCGAAACCGCGAAACCTAGAACCACCATCCCGTCGCTGCCGGCCAACCTCAAACGCAACCGCTTTCGAAAACGCAGTTGGCGACTGTCCAAACCACGGCGAGGAGAGACGTTGAATTGATGAAAGAGGGACACGAGATGAAGAAGATAAGCCATCCGCCGTCGTAAACAGAAGATGAAGAGGTTTCGTTTCGATTTTCTGAAAAGGGGCACGTTTGATTTTGACGTTTGTTGTGTTTGTTTTAATTTTTTTTCTTTCTCTTGTTTTTATTAATTAGGCTGATTTAGTTTATGTATTTATTATTAACCCACTGTTTTGCTAGTTATACTTTACCGATCACTGCCACACCTCCCCTTTCCCATTTTAAATTTTGTTTGTTTATAATCTTTTTTTTATTTCATTGAGTTTATTTATTAATCATTTATTGGTTTAGGCTAAGTTTTGTTGTTTTTTCATTTTTATTTATTTTATTAATTCAGGGTTAAGATTTTAATATTAATTGATTTCCTTAGTTGATTTTTTTAATTCTAATTAAGTGAGTTTTGAGTTAGAATTTTGAGTTAGAATTTTAGGAAATTTTGAGTTAGAATTTTAATTAAGCTCTTACTAACGTTGTGACTCTTTTGTTAGCACTCTTTTTGCTTTGAACTTTGATTGAGCTAACCCGGATGATTCTTGACGTCGAACACTTGAGGACTAACTAATTAATCGTGTGAGCTTCTGACATTTTGGCTTAAGTTTCTTTTGCACATATTGAAGAGGCAACGGACCTACTCCGTTAGGTATCACTAAAAAACTCGATATTATCTTCTTTTGCGTTTCACTATAGTCTTGATGTCGCGCTTGCGTTCGTCTGATTACTTGTACCTCGCCGATCATAAAGCTCTTGCAAAAATGCAATATTCATCAAAACTTTCAAATCTTTAATTAAATTAAATTACGAAAAAGGAATTCCGGAGTCTAGCATTCCGCACGTTCTGGATTGAACTGCAAATGGGCTAGCCTCACGCGATGGTTCAATCACCACTCGTATATCAAAACTTTCAAATCTTTAATTAATTAAAATACGAAAACAGAGCTTCGGAGTCTAGCATTCCGCACGTTCTGGATTGAACCGCAAATGGGCTAGCCTCACGCGATGGTTCAATCACCACTCGTATATCAAAACTTTCAAATCTTTAATTAATTAAAATACGAAAACAGAGCTCCGGAGTCTAGCATTCCGCACGTTCTGGATTGAACCGCAAATGGGCTAGCCTCACGCGATGGTTCAATCACCATTCGTATATCAAAATATTCAAATCATAATCGCATAATTTAATTGTACGAAAACAGAACTCCAGAGTCTAGCATTCCGCACGTTCTGGATTGAACCGCAAATGGGCTAGCCTCACGCGATGGTTCAATCACCACTCGTATATCAAAACTTTCAAATCTTTAATTAATTAAAATACGAAAACAGAGCTCCGGAGTCTAGCATTCCGCACGTTCTGGATTGAACCGCAAATGGGCTAGCCTCACGCGATGGTTCAATCACCATTCGTATATCAAAATATTCAAATCATAATCGCATAATTTAATTATACGAAAACAAAACTCCGGAGTCTAGCATTCCGCACGTTCTGGAATGAACCGCAAATGGGCTAACCTCACGCGATGGTTCAATCATCATTCGTATACCAACAAATTTAAATCATTTTTATAATTAATTATCGAAAGACAAAATTCCGGAGTCTAGCACTCCGCACGTTCTGGATTGGACCACAACATGGGCTAGCCCCACGCGATGTGTTAATTCGCCCTTTCGTTTAAAACATCTTAACAAAGTCAAACACTTTCTTCTAAAACGAACATTGTTTAAATCATTCTATCTCTCGAACAAGCTAGCGCTTTAGCCTCCACCGCGAGTATAAGCCAATGCTTAACAGTAGAATGCATTTCAAACAATCGTTCAATTAAAAACCACAAACCGTAGTAGCACGAACTACGAAGCTCTGACTTTCCCATTGCACAAGGGAATACGTAGGCACGGGGATTTTAATCCTTCGCGAGCACCCTAATAAAAAATTTAACTATTTCTCTGTTTAACAAACATTTAATCTTTTCTCCGACTTATTAATAAAAAACTTTAATTTCCTTAGAACAAACATATTAACAATCATTTAGAAGACAAAGACTTAAGATCAAACATTTAATCGCATAATTAGCTAAGAGGTTCCCGTTGAGTACAACGGACGTGAGGGGTGCTAATACCTTCCCCTTGCGTAACCGACTCCCGAACTTAGAATTTGGTTTCGTGAACCATTTCTTATCCTTTATTAGGTTGTATCTATATCTCCTTTTTCTCTCGTAGAATAAATAGAATTAGGTGGCGGCTCTGTTGTTTTGTTTTAGGATCGTATTTTTCGAGGTACGACACCTTCAGCTTCTCAAATTCTTCTAGGCTGACAGTTGTTGCTGGCTGTGCTGTAGATGGTCCAGGTATGTCCTCAATGGTGAAAGGCATTCCAGTAATCTGAGCTCTAGTACGGGACCAATCATAGTACTGAGCTGAAGCAACATTATTACACCTCCCTAGAATAGTCATCCCTTTTGTCTGGATGTTATCCCAAGCCCAGGATGCTTGTCTGACAGCAGCTAGATTAGGTTTTACTTCACAATACAGGGTCTCAGCTAAATCCTGTACTCTGGGAGGGTGAACCAAAGCATAACCCAGTTGTCTCTTAAACAACAAAGGATTGTAGTTGATGCAACCCTTCACTCCTATCAGAGGTACATTTGGGTATTGTCCACAGCTGGTGATAATGTCCTTGCCTTTGGTGCTCTGGGTGCACCATCTAATATCATCTGAAGTCAAAGCAATGAGCCTCTTGGCCCAATTCTTCTGTTGGTGAGGGTTCAAGAAAGCATCTGACTTAGGTAGGTGTCTGAGCAGCCAGGTGTGAAACAAAGGAGCACAACATCTCACCAACTTCCCCCTTTGTTTCTCATTCCTCTGATGGATGGAGTAATAGAAATCTCCCAGCAATGTGGGTACTGGGTTCTTTAGGAGAAACAAATGGATGGCATTTTTGCTGACAAATTTGGGCTCATCTGCAAACAGTATAACCCCATATATGCTAAGGGCTAACAGTGCACAGACTTCCCTCCACTTTCCTAATGAGGCCTTCAGGACGGCCTGAGAAATCAAGAAGTCTGAGTGCAAACCAGGGATTCCAGCTTTTGTTGTCATGCTTTGCTCAATCAAGGCGGGCTCCAGGTACAGTGCTTTTGCTACTTCTCCATTGCTGGGAAAAGTCATTTCTGGGTTGAAAGGGAGTCCACCCCTGATAGGTACTCCAGTCAATGAGGAAAACTCTTCCAGTAAAGGCCCTATCTAAAAGTCTGGGAAGGTGAAGCATCTCAAAGGAGGGTCATAAAACTGCAAGCAGGTGTGGATCATGCTCCTCTGAGAAGGGTCAAGGTCCATAACCATATCCAGGATACCTCCATAGTGCTCTCTAAACAATGGGACGTGGTCAGGGGTGATAAGTGACTGGACTTGCCTGATGCCAGTCAACACAGGCTCAAAGAAACGGTATGATATGTTGCTCTTCCTGGGAGTAGTCATAAATTCTGAAGAGGAGGAAGATAGGTGCTGATGAAGATCAAGGCTGATACTGGAGATGAACTACTGACAGGCTGATGCTGGTGATGATGAGAATAGCTGAAGCAGATGACTGATGAAGCAGAGGTCTATGCAGAAGAAGGGGTCAAAACTAAACCAGATATAATGTGGATACCCTGAAAAACAAATAAACAAATGTTAAATGATGCAAATGATGATACATGCAAATGATATGCAAGGGTTTATGATCAAGCTGGATCTGATTATCTGTCTTTATATAAGCCCATGTATGTTCAAAGAAGGCCCAGATGAAGGTTCAGAAATCCAGTAACCAAGGTGGGGGACTCAAATAAAGAGTCACATGTCCAGGGTAATCACAAGAACTGTCTAAAATGAGGTACTCTTAAACCAAATAGTAACAGGGTATGATGTGGCCAAAGGTACGTGCAAACCTGTAAACAGCCCAACCCCCTCACATGTAATGTTCTAAAACAAGGATCCTCAGACTTGGATCAGTTATGAGAAGTGTAAACACTTCTAACCCGGAGGTACAGTGTTTACTATAACCATAAAAGATCCTCCTCTAATTCACCTCAGTTTCTGAAGGTCATAATAAAGGTCATCCAGACTTAGCAGGCTTCCCAGATAGCCCTAGCACTACAGGAAATCTGTAGCACAGAGTTCTCAAGAAGAAACCCACATCTGAACTGTGTTTCATATTCCCGCACCAGACCGAGATGGAATGGGAAAGAACATGAACCACTCTAGCCTAGGTGTCACTCAGGTCCCAGGTATAGGGCCTTGAACTCTCAATAGAACCCCACCCACCAAAACAGAAACCAGTTCCAGCAATGATAATGACAGTATGAAATATGAAAAGCTGTAAAGGAAAGCAATAAATAAAGCTGTACATAAAGTAATAAAGCAAAATAAATAAACACACATAGCACATAACACCCTAGTAAACACAAATCAAACAAACGCTAGGAGGAACCCACAAAAAGAACCAGAAGCCCTGGTTACAATATAAGGGTCCCCAGCAGAGTCGCCAAGCTGTCGCTCCCACCAAAATGAGGCCAAGTCAAATGGGGTACAAACGCGAACGGTCGGCGAGAGGGATGAGAACACACAAGGGTGAACTCAGAAAGAAAAGAGTCGCCAGCTAGGCATTTTTATCCCGAAGGAAAGGTAATGCTGCATAGACCTAAGAAAAGATGGATAAGACAGTCGCGAACCAGAGAAACTGAGAAAGGGGATTGGTTACAACCTGGGAAGGTATTAGCACCCAGATTGTCCGCCGTACTCGACGGGATCCACGCTTAAAAGATTTGTGTCTAAAAGGGGTAGTGTCAGTGCAATCTGTGTATCAAAGCTGGAAAGAAAGTAAGTGTCAGTGTAAAAGAAATGTGAAGTGTATAAGAGAAGTATCAGTGTAAGAACAAAAGTGAAATGCTCAAGATAATGAGGTTTAAAGAATAATGCTGGAAGGAGGGGGAATATACAGAGACTTTTGTTCGATAACTGTTGAGTTATGCCTACGTATCCTCTCGTGCAATGAGGAAGTCAGAACACCGTTGTTCGACTCAAAGAGACTGAAAGATGAATTTACTTGTGAACTACTTACTTGCCTATGCTCAAGTGTATGACCTGTCTGGCTCAGGTGCAAACTGTCTTGCATTAGACGGAAGAAGAGAGTTCTCGTTTATGAGTGAATGAGATGAGAAAAGAATCCCGAAGGAGACGATTATTGTTTGTTTTTGTGTTTTTGTTTAGTGTTAAGTAATGAGTTTAAGCCATAATCAAGGATTTAATGGACTCATTACACCATCCTAATAGAAGGATGATAAATGAGAACATTTAAGCTGAGGAAGGCTCCTCAACTTAATCCATGATTAGGGATTAATCTCATGACAAAGCAAAACCTTTATTAAAGTGGATTTTAGTTAATGGTAAGGTTAAGAAGTGGATTTTAGGGTTTGCAAGACAACTTGAGAGGGACTTGTCCATTAACAATAGGGTTAGTCCTTCTTAACCAATTAAGGAAGAATTAGAACCCTAATGCAAGGCCCAAGTTACAAGCTTGATGTTTTAATGATTATTAAGTGGATTGATTGAAGGAATTAAACACATTAAGGGTTTAACACTTAGGATCAAAGTTATACACTCCATCCTAATAGAAGGATACAGGCATAACCCTAATCACAAAGTCTTAAAACCTTTAAGGTTTAATCCTTGATTATGAGGTGAGAAGAGAAGACTCAAAGATGACACAAAGGCAAAACTAAATGGGGGACTAATCAAACCCTAATTGTGATCATGCTTGGTTGTTCCTAGGGTTTATGAGGCTTGCAAAAGATCTTCAAGGAAAAGCCACCAGGAAAGAAGCAGATGAAAGGAGGAAGAAGCAGAGGGAAGCAAGACAACTTGCTTCACTTAAGAAGACAAGTTGCTTGAAGAAAGAAAGTGAAGAGGGAACATGAATGAGCAAGCTCACTCTAAAGCAAAAGAAAATGCAGCAAGGATGCATAATAGAGATGAGAAAAGATTATGAGAAGTGAAGGCAAGTTCACTTCTCAAACACTTACCACCTGAAAAGTTAATAACAATAAAATGAAATGCAATGAAAATGAGATGAAATGCCATGATGCAAACCAAAGTCAGAAGCATAAACATGATTTCAATGATGCTATGAGATGATGCAAACACATGTCAAGAGTTGTGGATGATCATACAAGGATGAGGATGCAAATGAAGCATGCTTTGAACCAAAAAGGTTCATGAAAGTTTATGAAATGGAATGAATATATAACATGGCAAATGAATGATGCAATGATCAAACATGATTCTAATATGTCCTAAGATGTCTTATATGCCATGTTGATGCATAAAATGTCATGGCAAGTTCTTGAATGCAAGCATATGAGAGATGGATGCAAATGAAGGCCAGAATTAGGGTTTATGCATAACATGCAACACAAAATTCAAAATCAGAAGCAAATGACATGATAAAAAATTGAAAATGGGATCAAAGGAACCCTAACCCTACACAAGTTCACTTCCCAAAGGAGGGGACCTAAGTCTTAACCTAATGGAAGTTATGATTTTCTCAAGTCAACTAGGGTTTCAAGGCACTTCAAAAGGAAAAATGCTCATCAAATTGAAAATTAAAGATAAATTCAAACCAAATTTACCCTAGAAACTACATGATATGAGGAATGAAATGCAAAAGGAATCAACATCAAACTCTTCATGGTTAGGCAGAATGAATTTTTCTAAGTTAGGACCAAAATATTGCCTTTTAATGAATTTTATTCAAATGAAAAATGTCAAAATACATCAAGAAACAAAAAGAAATTTGTTTGAAGAGTTTGATAATGTTTCTAAATGTTTTAAAATGCAATGTGAACTTTTTGGTGATTTTTAAATACCTAAATGCATTTTTAATTAATTAATTTCCATTAACTAATTAAAAATAAACATTTAAATAATTTAAAAATATTTTTTGATGCAAAAAATAAAAATAAAAATATTTTTGGGTTCTGAAAAATTAATAAAAGATTTGATAAAAATTTTCAGAATTTTTTAATGCATTTTACTATTTTTAAAAATTCGTAGAAATTAAATAGAAATAAAATGAAATAAAACAAATAAAATGGAAAAGTATGAAGATCCTGAGGCTGAGATTCAAAGATTTTTGGAGGGAGTTGACCCGCGCGCGTTTTGATTGCTAGGATTGATTCTGAGAATTTCAAATTTTAAACTTAATTAATTAAACTAATTAATGTGAATTAGGGTTTAATGATGAATCTGGTTTGTTCATTCGCGCGCGGGAAACCAAATCAAAGGCTCACATTCAAACTAAGAGCTAATCCAGATTAAGGCATTAATGACTTTCAGGTGGCCGGAAATGACCTCCGGTCATCTTCTCCGGCCACCTCTCCCCTGAGATTTCTCTAAAATGCTCCCTAGGCCAAATCAAACCCCCCAAATCTCCAGAAATGATCCCCAAACCCCATAGAACAAGAATCAAACATCAAATTTCATTTATTCTTCATCAACAACAAGATTCGAACAAAAAACCTAAAACTGAACAAAATTTCAGAACATGCATACACACTCAAAACTCAACCATTTTTCACCATTCAAGGTTCATTGTGACCAGTGGAACATACTCTACCATTCTATAACTAAAGAAACAAGTTCTGGAAAAAAGTTTCAAGAGGATACTTGAGATGGAGCTTTTGCTTTTGGAATTTTCTGGCCAGTTCCTTGCTTCCAATCACCTCTACTGACTTCCCTCAAGAGTTTGCAAAGCTTGTTTGGAGTTTCTTATGGCTGGTTTGGGAGATTGATTCAGTTCAGTTCAAAGGGAAGAAAAATCGTATTTGGTATGTGGTGACTTTTAAGGCAAAGTAAAGGGTGGTTTGTGATCAGTGATGCATTCTAAGAGGAAAGGTGGAAGAAGTTTTAAGTTTGAGTAGCTGAGTTGAGAGATTCGATAGAAAATGCAAAAGAGGGATTTTTGTGAACTATGGTGATGCTCTGGTTTCAGGCTTGCCTCTTGTGTGTTTTGAGTTCCATTTGGTCCACATATCAAGTAGTGATATGTCAGAGAGTTGTTGTGGGCTATGCTGATTGGTATGGCTTGTTTTGCAAAAAGTCATGGCTATGTGTCCTTTGAGGTATGGGCTGTTTCAGGCCTAGGACAAAGGCATGTCTGCTGCAGCTTGATTCAAGGATAACCATAGAAATGAGATTTAGGAAAATCAGCAAGTGGATTGAAACTTATGGGGGGTTTTGCAATTTTCACTAAGTTTGGCCCTTTTGGATTTTTTAATGATCAAGGCATGAAAATGAGGGATTCTTTGGGCCATTCTGAGTTTTAGGTCATGTGTTATGTTTATGTAATGCTTAGAAGTCATTTTGAAGTTATGGAAATGCTTGGCATGTGAATTTGCAAGTTTCCCTCTTTGGTGTAAAAGTGAAAATTTAGTGATTTTGTCCAACTTTGCAAGGCCATAACTTTTGATAAAAAATGAATTAGATCAAGTTCTTGTACTTTTTGAAAATGGGAGGATCCAATCTACAACTTTAATGACCAAAGATTTTTCATTTGAAGCATTTTTGAATCAAAAAGAGGAGGTTGAAAAACTTTCCCAAAATGGCAAGTTTGCATTACAAGTCACTTTCCCAAAAAGGCAACTTTGCAAATGGCTTGAAATTCTTCAATTTTGTGAACTTCTAACATCTTCTAAGATCAAATAAAGATCAAACACATTCAAAATGATGGAGAACACCCTTTGGTTGGGTGATTGGGGGCCTCAGATGCCCTGATTTTGCACTGACTTGCTCAAGAAGTCATCTATTGATCAGATGCCTTCCCCATTGAATTTCTTCATGAAAATTGGTATGTATGATCCTTATAGCATATAATGACCAATAGACACAAGAATGACCAAAAATTTTGGAGTTATGGCCTCTGAAACCAAAACCCTAATTTTAGGTCATCTGTGCAGTTAAGCCTGGCTCTGCTTCCATGCCTTTCTCAGTTCTTGTGATTCTTTGACTTCCTTGACCTTGTGAGGATATAATATGATGCTTGAACATACATAGACCCTCTTGATATGATTTAAGACCTTTGGGGTGGCTCAGATGGCTCAGATCACAAACCCTAGATGCAGATGGCTTTGAACCAATGCAGTGAAGCAAAAATGCAATATGAGATGATATGATTGAACTTATGCAACATGAAAGGAAACACAAGCCATGGTGAAATGAGTGAGGGAAAATTTGGGGTGTTTACAATAAGACCTCAAATGCAGTTTGGGACAAGAAACACCATCATACACTACAAAAGCAGGGACCTTGAAACCAATGGGTATGACCACCCCAGATATCAAACTCAGATCTTCAAAATCCAGCCCTGAAGACTTTTGCAATTCCATAGCATCCATTCTATCCACCAACATCTTGAACTTATCTTCATTAGGATCATGATAGTAGTTAGCTTCAGAATCAGAATCCCCCATTGTATTATGGAGACTGCCTCCCTCTTTCTCAGACTCTTCAGACTCATATTCTTCAACCTGTTCCTTGGTCTTGACAGGACCTCTGAACCTTCTTCCCATATTGATGAGGCCTCCTGACCTTCTAGTCTTCTTAGTCTTCTTGGCCAGCAGTGTCTTCAATTCATCCTGCCCCTTGGACAAGTTCAGGATCAGCTCTTGGAACTGTGCATTTTGTGCCTGGAGATCTTTGACTGTTTGTTCAAGAGCCATTTCTGCTGAAATAAACAGCGAGAAGATAAGATACCTGTACATAAGAAACCTGTGACGCAGTGATATGGTATGCAAATGCGTATGCAATGTTTTCAAGGACCGCAGGATTTAAATTTTCTTAAACAATAAAGAAAGTAAACTTTTATTAGTAATAAATTTGTTTGCCCCTTGGGCTTACAATAAAAATGAAATAAATACAAAAGATGGGGTTTTAAGTCTCCCATGGACGTTTCCTCTTTGTGTTGAGGTATGAGTTGAGATTCCGCTCCTCGTGAAGTTGCTTTGTTAGCTCCAGGATTCTTTCTTGACTTGCTTTGTAATGAGTCTCAAAAGTATCCCTTTGCTCCTTCAATTGGATCCAGGACCTCTGTAAGTCTTCCACGTCAGTGGGCATGTCTGGATGAAGGATGGTATAAGAAGTATCTCCTTCAGCAACAGGCTCCATAGTAACTGGCAGGATGGTAGGGTATGGCATCATAAGAGTCTGAGCACGAGATCGCACCCATCTAAGATAAGCTTCCATAGGAATGGTGTACTTAGGCTCCAGAGTATTGCTGTCAACCTTATTCACTTTCCCCCATGCTCGTATAAACATTTGACGATAACCTTGTAGATCGTTGTCGTAGTCAAACACAATACCCTGAATCGACATGTCATGAGGGCCATCACTCCGAGCATAACCAAACTGATGTAAAGCTAAGGAAGGGTTGTAAGTAATGCCCCATCTTATGCCTAGAAGTGGTACATTAGGAAACTCCCCACAACGGTCAATGATAGTAACATTCTCCATAGATCGAGAGCACCAATGAATATCTGAATGAGAGAGTGACATAATCCTCTTGGACCACCTAAACCCTTGTTCATTCTTCATCACTGATCGAGGAAGGTGAGAAATAAACCACCTAGATAGCAAAGGTATGCAACACATCAGAGTTACTCGTGCCTTCGGAGTACGAGTATGAAGAGAATGTAGAACGTCTCCAAGTAATGTAGGCACTGGATTGTGACTCAGAAATATGTTGATGGCGTGAACGTCTATGAACTGATCTGGATTGGGGAACAACACTAAGCCATAAATCAACAAGGCTAAAATCTCCTCAAAAGCATCATAGCTCATAGCCTTCAGGAACACTTGAGCTTTCTCCATCAATACCTTAGCAAGAATACCTTTAACTCCACTCCTGGTTTCTAAGACAATGTCTGATTTCTTCAAATGTAGGGTTGCAGCAATGACTTCAGGTTTAGGCTCTTTTTCCAAGCCTGTGAAGGGTTTCTGATCAAGGATAGGTATACCCAGAAGCTTGGAGAACTCCTCCATTGTAGGAACCAGCTGATAGTAGGGGAATGTGAAGCAATGGTGCTTAGGATCAAATAACTGAAATATAACACTCATCATGTCTTCATTGAACCCTGAAGTAACTAGATCCAGTAGCTGACCATGCCTCTTGATGAACTGAGAGTTTTCAGAAACCTGAGAGACCAATTCCTTAAGTTTAGGGGGTATCCCCACAAAGTTGATCCAGATAGTATTCCTACGAGCAAAAGCCATGACCTGTAACAAAGAACAAAGATAAATACTTTGGTCCTTGAAATGGTTAGTGAAAATGCTATGCTTATGATGCATGATGATGTTATGATGTTATGCTCAATCACAAACATGTGGCACACACAAACAAGTCACACCATAGCCCTAGGTTTAAAGGCTTGCATGAGGTTTAAAGGTAAGTACCCTCCCCTGAAGTTAGTTGGTTCATCATGTCCTACAAAGTAACCAGGTTCTAAGGGATCTCAATATCATTGATCCTTCACAAGGGTGGTTGTTCAGTAGGCAACTTACTTGCCAACCAAAACCCTCCAAGTTTAGAATCTCAATGAGCGTAGTATCGAGTATCAACCAACTTCAGTATTCACCAAAGCCGGTTATCTCACTATTTTCTAAAGGCTAAGATGGGATAACTAGGGTTCTAAAAGTTAGTTAGTGTATTGGCAACATATGGCAGCCTCACATTATCCTCAACATGACTTAAGGAACATAAGCACCAACCAAGAAGTCACACTAACTATGTCCACCAGATCAACCATATCGGTATACGCCGTACAGTTTCCTTGGTCTATTGCCATTTACCTAAGGTACACTAGATCCGGGTTAGGATCTTTCACACATAAGAGCACCCAACAAGATAAGTATAAAGCAAACAAGGCAAACAATTTTAAAGTGATCTAATTCCTAAGGGTACCCCTCTTTTATTAAATCCCCAGCAGAGTCGCCAGTTCTGTAACACGGTGGGAGAACTGACTTTAGTTTAAATGTTACGGATAGCAAGAGTTGCCACCGACTTTTATTTTATCCAAAGGAAAGGGCATAAAAGAATAGGAAAGACCTTAAAAGATTTTTGGGTTCGGGGGGTAGGTTATGTAAAGGGAAGGTGTTAGCACCCTTTACATCCATGGTTATCCATGGGCTCTTAGTTACTTAGCTCACTTTAAACTATTTTGAGAAGTGTAGTGTGTGATTGAAAATTTTCTTAAGTACTTTATAATGATCCATGTACGGATATATATAAAGACTTTGTTTTGAAAATTTGTTTGAAAATGTGAAGTGTTTTTGAAATGTTTTGAAAAGGTGAGCAAGTACATAAGAGGAACCTACCCTAATTTGAATCTTTACTGTTCTTAAATGTCCTTTAAATGGTAAGACTATCCCTATTATTAAAGAATAGGTAGTCATTACCTTGGATGTTATGAGGGACAAGTGAAGAGACATCTGTGATTAGGCAACTGTAAGGTGTATTAGCAATTCGAAGGGACTTATCATCTTTTATTCGAAGGGACAAGATCATTTACGAAGGCAACCATGAAGGGACTTGATCTTATAATTCTTTAAAGGGACAAGATGATATTGATAAGAGAAGGGGCTTTGCTTTATACACCTTACTTGACCTTTTTGTTTAGGCAACATGAGAGGTAACCCTTAAGAAGTGAGACGGCGATCCAAGATCGACTTACGTGTGTGCGTGTACAAGTTCATATATTTATCTTAAAATTAGTGATCTAAATTCAATTTTAAACACAAACATGTTCTCACGCCCTATTTTACTAACCATAGCAGTTTAAATAAATAACAATAATAATACTACAATTATTACATAACCTGTACAGTTACATTATAAGAAAATAATTTAAATAAGTAAGCATATAATAAATAAATAAAAGGTTAGTAATAATAAAAAATATAAGAGAAAAAAAGGTCAGCACAATAATATACAATCAAATTAAGATTTTAAATTTAAATAAATAATCCTTTTTTAAGAATTTTAAGAAGAGAAATAAATAATAATAATAATTATATATACTAATTTATTTACAAAAATAAACATGATTAATAGTTTAATAATTTAATTATATATACATATCAGAAATATTTATTAATTATAATTAAACAAACATAATAAAATAAGAAATTACAATTATAAAAGAAAATTAGGGTTTATGAAAATAAATTAGGGTTTATAAAAAAAAATTAGGTTTTACATATAAAAAATATATTAGGGTTTTTTTTAATTTAATATTCAACATTAATTCAATTATAAAAATAAGTTATATATAATAATAATATGGACATACAAATAAAATAAAATATTAATTTCAAACATATACAATTTTATTTTATTTATATTATTTTTATTAATTCATTATATAATATTTAATTAAAATTAAAGAAAAGAAAAAGAAATAGAAAACAATTAGGTTAAAAAAAATTAGTAAAAACTCACCTGCTGGAGCCTGGGGTCGAACCCAGGTCTCCCAGCATCCACCACCAGCCTTCAACCAACTGGGCTGCGCATGCAGCGTGCTTATGGAATGACCCATAGTAATAATATAATAAACCTGTTTAATAAATGAACTTTTGAACAAAAAAGAATGACCAAGGGATCGAACCCTGGTCCTTGGCTTCAACGCTTGCGTCCAAAACCAGCTGAGCTACGCGCTCGTTGGTGACATATAATGAAACAAATACATAATAAAATAAGAAATTATTTGAATTCTATTTTCGCGCCAGAGGTCGTCTCCTAGCTCCAGCCGTCCAGTTAGGCTATACCTACGGTTTGTCCGTCACTAAAGCTTTTAGTGACGGATTTTCGTCGTCACTATAGCACCTGCACTTAAAATCATGAACAACACGCATAATAAATTCATTTTAATTGTCCAGATCAACTATATAATGATCATTGATCTCAAATATGTCACTAATTTGGATTAAAATCGCCTGTGGAGTGAATTCCCAATTCACGGTTTCCTTAAATCCCTAACATGGCAGATCCTTGATTCTGTACCAAAACTCAAATTAAAGTAACCAGATACGATCATTAGCTCACCATAAACAAGAAACAACAATCAAATCTAATTTATTTTACACCAATATACAAAAACGAAAAAATCATGAATGTCCAAGAACTTTGATTCGGTTTGTCCAATTCTTGGGCTTTTAGATGCATATGGTTATTGATATATGCTCAGTGGTATGCAAGGAAGAGATTGGCATACTCCATTCACCTGAAAAACTACAAATTAGAGGAATCCGAATTTTAAAAAATTGATGAAATTTTGAAAGTGCAAACTTATCCTTGAAGCCTTGAATCCGTCCCTTTGTGCTGGCCATGTGTTTGTGTATATATATGGATGAGATTAGGTCAAAAAAAAGTTATAACTCTTTGGACTTTTTGGACAATTGAAGATTGAAAGATATTTGTCATAAAACTTGATTTTTCTTTGATCCAACATTGCTATTTTGGTATAATCTTCATAACTCTTGTATCAATTAGATCCAAATATCATTTATGACATTATAGAAGCAAAATATTTTTAAATCTTCACTATTTTATATTTTATTTGAATTTAAAATGATTTTTAATATAAAAAATCATAATAAATAAAAATAAAATTATGAAAATTATGAAAATATTAAATAAATTTCGTGCATGATGTCATGGAACATATTGGATCACCAAAAAGTCAGCCCATTTGAAGAATTATGGTTCTAAGACCCCATTTACTTCATAAACCACTCAAAAATTTCCCAACTTTGCAAGGGCACAAATACTTCAATTTTAATGATATAAGGGTGTTCTTGGACATTTTGGAAAGCTTAAAGAGTCCTCTAACCAACCTCTTTGGTCTCATGTCCATAATGTCTTAGCTCATACCTTCCAAATGAAGCATTTTTGGGCTTGGCTTGTGAGACACAAAGTTGTAGAGAATTCAATTTCCTTCAAAATGAGCTTTGGATGGAAAATTTTTGATGAAGCATGTGAAAGTTATGGCTGGTCAAAGTTCAGTTGACTTTTCCTGTGAAAACCCTAATTTAGAAACTCCTGATTCTTGATGATCTGAAATCCCCTTGATGAATCATGATCAACCCTTGATCAAATGATTAATTTTACTTCATATACTTGATGTTGGCAAAAAATCATGAAGTTTGACTTTGGTTTGACCCCAGTTGACCTCAGTTTGACTTTTTAACTGCTTTGACGGATTTTAACCTATCTGATCATCCGACTGAGCAAATCTTTTGGGAAAGTCTTGAAACTTGACATGGGGAATCTTGAAAACATATAGGATGCTATGAAGCTCATTTGAATTCTTGGAAGTCCATTTAGCCTGATTAAAGTCAAAACCCTAGTTTAAGATGCATTGCTTAGGAGGATGCATTGTCTGAGGGAATTGTCAAATTTTCTGACTAATTGTGAATCTTGTGAACCTTGTGAACCTCATGAGATGTCTTGTGAACTTTGTGATCCTTGTGAACCTCTTGGGACACAATTTATTGTCTTGTGGAGGGAAAATTTTGGGGTGCAACAATATTCATATGTCATTCATCCTTAATTTGCATCATTTGTGATCTTATGTGATGTTTGCTCCATTTGTTCTCACATCTTCTTATCCTTACTCCATCGGACTAAACCATTGCATCTATGATGGTATGTTCATTCATCTATATTCATAAGCATTCACTACTGACTTTGATATTCATTTCACACGTTAATTCATGCTTGTATGCCATATGCACTTATACTTCATCATTGAACCCTAACTTGCATTTAGGTGAACTTAGGTGAACTTTTTGTACATAGTTTGACGTAGTTTGATCTTGTGAGGTATCCTAGCATCCTTAGGGACCTATAACATGTAGCTACTGACTTTAGAAGTCATGTAACCTTTAGGTACCTTCACCTTTAGACTTAGGTCTTATTTTGAACCCTAGTTCCATTCTAGGACATTTATGGTACTTAATCGCTTTTATGCTTTGATTTTACTTTCAATATGCATTGTTAAGCTAACATTTGTTTTGTAGGGGGAAGATTGAGGTAAGCCTCACTTCATTCCTATCTCTATGCATTTTAATTGTGTTTTGCCTTAGCACCTTTGGGCTTTGTTCATAAGTTCCCCTTTTCTCTCTTTAGATTCAACTTAACTTCCTTAGGAAGTAAGTTGAATTCTAACTTGTTCTTTCTTTTCCTTAGGATTTAGTACCTAATTAACCATAGGATCACACTTGTACATAATAAGATGACTTAGGGTTGTGTCTTAGTCCCCCATTAGCTTTGACCTTTTCCTTTTGAGTCTTTCTCTTCTCATCTTCAAACAAAAATCCAAAAAGACTTAATAAATGCATGAAAGGATCCCTTGTGTATAACCTTATTCCATGGGGAACTTGCATTCATTCCATCTTGTAATGGTGTAGGCTTGTCTAGCATGATTTACAAGTCTCATCAAGGGGTTGTTTCACAAAGAAAACATAAAAGATACTTCTTCATAAAAACTACAAAAACACTTAATAAATTTCAACAAGCTAGTGAACTTAAACCCTAATTCATGGAAACAAGTCTTGGATAAATTCTCCTTTCTTGGTGTGCTTGTTCTATTATTCCATCTTAGAATGTAGTAGCAAATACACATTCCATGGAAAAGAGTTTGAATTCACTTTCTTGTGCCAAATTCATAAAAACTCTTAACAAGCAAACAACAAACAATAAACGTCTATCCTGTGGGAACTTCTTTTCTCACCTCATTTACTCACAACGCGAACTTGCTCTGACTTATCTCGCATGCAAGATGGTAAACGCACTTGTACCAGACGAGCCTGCAACACCTGAGGATAGACATACACAGTTCTAGCATAAAAAATACAAACAAAGTTCCCGCCTGGTTAGGCGAACTACGTCGACTCTGATCCTCATTTTCGCGACGAGGTACATAGGCAGCAGGGTAGGGCCCGTGCGAGCACATTCTTTATTTTCCCTATATTTCCCTCTTTCTTTCCATTTTCTTTTCCAGTTCCTTTTCTCATTTCCATTCCAGTTAGCAGTTCATTTGTTCAGCAACATCTTATTTTCTCACCCTTTGAAACAAGCAAGCAAGTGTGGATCCCGTCGGGTACGACAGATGATTTGGGGTGCTAATACCTTCGCAGTTTGTAACCGACTCCCGAACCCAGATCTTTGGTTCGCAAGGCCTTGTCCTTTCATTCTTCCTCGGGTTTGTGCAGCATTACCTTTCCCATTCATTCGGGATAAAAATGCATGGCTGGAGACTCTACCATTTCCGCGCCACTTTCACGTTTGTACTAGGATGAAAATCCCGGGAGCGACAGCTGGCGACTCTGCTGGGGATCGAACCCTGAATCTCTGGTTTCCCTTGTAGAGTCAATCCTAGCGCCTGTTTGCTTTTGTTTCTTTGGGTGTTTATATGTGTGTGTGTAACACGGTGGGAGAACTGACTTTAGTTATGTTGCGGATAGCAAGAGTCGCCACCGACTTTTATTTTATCCAAAGGAAAGGGCATAAAAGAACAGGAAAGACCTTAAAAGATTTTTGGGTTCGGGGGGTAGGTTATGTAAAGGGAAGGTGTTAGCACCCTTTACATCCATGGTTATCCATGGGCTCTTAGTTACTTAGCTCACTTTAAAATGTTTTTGAGAAGTGTAGTGTGTGATTAGAAATTTTCTTAAGTGTTTTATAATGATCCATGTACGGATATATATAAAACCTTTGTTTTGAAAATTGCTTAAAAATGTGAAGTGTTTGAAATGTTTTTGAAAAGTGAGCAAGTACATAAGAGGAACCTACCCTAAGTTAAGTCTTTTCTGTTCTTGAATATCCTTTAAATGGTAAGACTATCCCTATTATTAAGGAATAGGTAGTCATTACCTTGGATGTATGAGGGACAAGTGAAGGGACAACTGTGATTAGGCAACTGTAAGGTGTTTTTAGCAATTCGAAGGAACTTATCATCTTTATTTGAAAGGGACAAGATCATTACGAAGGCAACCACGAAGGGACTTGATCTTTTTATCTGTTAAGGGTCTAGATGATGTTAATGAATGAAGGGACTTTGCTTTATACACCTTACTTGACCTTTTGTTTAGGCAACTTGAGAGGCAACCCTTAAGAAGTGAGATGGCGATCCAAGATCGACTTACGTGTGTGAGTGTACAATTTCAGATATTTATCTTGAGATTAATGATCTAAATTCAATTTTAAACACAAACATGTTTTACACTCCCTATTTTACTAACCATGGCATTTAAAAATAAATAATAAACATTATTCTATAACTATTACATATTGGATACAAATACATTATAATTAAAATAAATAAGTAAATAAATAAATAATTAAATGGGTTAGTAATAATAATAATAATAAAATAAATTAAATAAATAATCACAATAATAAATAAATAGATAAAGAGGTTAGTAATAATAAACAAAATAAATATAAGAAGAGGAAATTAGCATAATAATATAATAATAAATTAAAAGTTCAATTTTAAATAAATAATTATTTTTTAAGATTTTTAATAAGAGAAATAAGTAATAAATATTATATATTAATAAAATATGATTAATAGTCTAATTATCTAATTTTATATACATATTCATAAAAAATATTTATTCATAGTTAAATAAACATATATAAAAAAATAATAAATTATATTCATAAGATGAAATTAGGGTTTTTTAATTATTTAGAAAAATAAGTATGGGTTTACTACTTAATTAAAATATGAACAAAATTATGAAATTAAAATAAACAAATAAATTAATATTTACAATATGATTAGGGTTTATAAAAAATATTAGGGTTAATCAAAATAATTTAGGGTTTAGGAGTTTATAAAATAGAATTAGGGTTTAACATATTATTTTTTTAGGGTTAATTATAAAACAATATAATATTAATAATATACTATTAAATAATTTTATTAATAAAGTGTACTCTTTTTTTTGAAATTATAAGTTTGAAATATATATAAGATAATAACATGAACATTTTTATTTTAAATTTTTATTATAAACTAAATCAAATAAAATATAATCAAAAAATCAAAAAAATAAGAAAAAAGTGAAAAACAGACTTACCTGGGGCTGGGATTCGAACCCAGGCCCTAGGCTTTGTATTCTCAAGACCAGCAAGACAACCACTGGGACAAGCCAAGCGCAGGTGATATGGAATGAACACCAATGAGTTTTGTTTCTTCACCTGTAAAAAAACATAAAAAAGCAAAACAATGCAAAATGGCCTGGGGGGGAATCGAACCCAGGACCATTCATTCATTAACAAACGCGCACACCAACTGAGCTAGCACCTCATTCTGATATAATATTAACAACATATAATAAAATATTATAACAAATTTTGAATATGAATTTTGGCGCCACTGGTCTTCATCTTCAACCTTGGTTCCTGCGAATTCAGCTACGAAATCTCCTACCATATTTCCTGCGAATTTCCATTGGCAGCAAACCCTACAAAACTCAATGATCAACAAAACCACAAAATTTCATAAAATTAAATCCATAAACATAATCCAGAGGTCCATTCGGATCAATCCATGGTCTTAGAATTCATTTATATTCCATAAATCATGAAGCCCTAAACCTTGGCCGAAACCCTAAAAATGGTGGATCTCATTCTAGGTGATGAAACTTCATAAAACCTGTCCAGAATCAATCTACAACTTATCACAAACAAGAAACATCAATAAAAATTCATTAAAAACCAATCAATATCCAGAATCGAAAATAAAAAATATCATGAACATGATGAATCGGTTTATGCATATGAGCTGGTTTTCGATGCTTTTGAAGGTTGAGATTGGTTTAGTGATGCCCAAGGAACCCTTCCATGTCTTTAAAATACCTTAAAAACTCTTGTAGTGAGGAAACCGAATTGGTGTTTTGGAGGAAATTTTTGAAGTTTGGAGATGATGTGAGAGGCTGCAAATTTCGTCCCCTTGCATTGTGTTATGTTCATGTACATATAGTGGATGAAATTAGGTCAAAATAACATGGATTTATGGGCCTTGTCTTGATTACTTGATCATGAAGTTTTCTCCTTTCAAATATTGAAAAATATCTTATCTAACCTTTCTAAATTAGGCTAGCACGAATTTGTGTGATATCAATCAGCTTTGAATGGTTTTTAAGACTTTCTAGAAGAAGAATCTCATTCAAATATTGAGTTTTCATATTTTATTTAGATTTAATTTGATTTTTAATGGATAAAATCAAAATAAATAATAAATAAATAATAAATAAATAATAAAAAATCAGAACTTTGTTGCTTTGGGTCGTGCTTGAGTTCTTTGTATGGATTGGTTCACAACATTGCAAGCCCATTTGAAAAAAAATGGTTTTAAGCCCCCATTTGCTTCATAAACTCCCCTAAAATTTCCCAACTTTGCAAGGGCACAAATCCTTCAATTTTAATGCTATGAAGGTTTTATTGGACATTTTGGAAAGCTTAAAGAGTCCTCTAACCAACCCCATTGGTTTCATGTCCATATCTTTTACCATTATCAAGTTATGCTCTTTTGAAGTTGTTGACTTTTTGTTGACTTTTAAAAGGACCTATAATGTCTTAGCTCATACCTTTCAAATGAAGCATTTTTGGGCTTGGCTTGTGAGACACAAAGTTGTAGAGAATTCAATTTCCTTCAAAATGAGCTTTGGATGGGAAAAATTTGATGAAGCATGTGAAAGTTATGGCTGGTCAAAGTTCAGTTGACTTTTCCTGAGGAAACCCTAATTTAGAAACTCCTGATTCTTGATGATCTGAAATCTCCTTGATGAATCATGATCAACCATTGATCAAATGATGAAATTTACTTCATATACTTGATGTTGGCATAAAATCATGAAGTTTGACCTTGGTTTGACCACAGTTGACCTCAGTTTGACTTTTTAACTGCTTTGACTGATTTTGACCTATCTGATCATCTGACTGAGCAAAACTTTGAGAAAAGTCTTGAAACTTGTCATGGGGATTCTTAAACACATATAAGATGTTATGAAGCTCACTTGAAGTCTTGGAAGTCCATTTAGCCTGATTAAAGTCAAAACCCTAGTTTAGGATGCATTGCTTAGGAGGATGCATTGTCTGAGGGAATTGTCACATCTTTTGACTAATTGTGAATTTTGTGAACCTTGTGAACCTCATAAGATGTCTTGTGAACCTTGTGAACCTCATGCGAGGGATTGTGAACCTTGTGAACCTCATGGGAGGTCTTGTGAACCTTGTGAACCTTGTGAGCCTCTTAGTACACAAAGTATTGTCTTGTGAGGGCAAATTTTGGGGTGCAACAGCTGCCCCTGTTCAATTTTCTGAAACCTGAGGGGTTAGATTGGTTTATGTGCCATTCGTAACCTGGAAGGTTGAAGGGGATTGAACACAAAAGCCCAAAAATTTGCACTCACCGGTGCGTAGAGTAATACTGATGATTAATTGTCTGTGCTTTAGTGGGCTTAAAGATGCCACTTGGAAGAATTGGAGATGGGCTTAGAGATGCCATCTAGAGTATCAGCATATGATGATGTCTTTATGTTGATATTGGATATCAGTATTAGGTCTTTGTATAAGTCGTCTCTGAATCATTTATGCAACATGAGTTGAGTTGTTGAATGGACCAGTAGAAATGAATCTTGTGATAATTATCTCTTCTGGAGGTATCCTAAAGAACATCAGGATTTGTTCTTAAGGGTCAAAAGAACGTCAGGATTAGTTCTTCTGATATACTTCTTGGAGAATAAGTTAGTCCAAAGTAAGAAGATATAGCTTTTGGGAAGATAAACAACGTCCCAACATTACCTTTGGGAAGATAAACAACGACCCAAGGTAATGGAATAGCTTTTGGGAAGATAAACAACGACCCAAAATAATGGTATAACTTTTGGGAAGATAAACAACGGCCCAAAGTCATGATAGAGTACTTGGGAAGATAAACAACGGCCCAAGGTAAGGGTATAACTTTTGGGAAGATAAACAACGGCCTAAAGTCATGATAGGGTACTTGGGAAGATAAACAACGACCCAAGGTAAGGGTATAACTTTTGGGAAGATAAACAACGACCCAAATTCATGATAGAGTACTTGGGAAGATAAACAACGGCCCAAGGTAAGGGTATAACTTTTGGGAAGATAAACAACGGCCCAAAGTCATGATAGGGTACTTGGGAAGATAAACAACGGCCCAAGGTAAGGGTATAACTTTTGGGAAGATAAACAACGGCCCAAAGTCATGATAGGGTACTTGGGAAGATAAACAACGGCCCAAGGTAAGGGTATAACTTTTGGGAAGATAAACAACGGCCCAAAGTCATGATAGCTTTCAGGAGGATAAACAACGTCCCGAGGTATAAGTTGTTGATATTGTTTTACCTGCATATAACTATCCTGCAAGGAAAATATTAGTTTATGCATTATGTGTGCATGCATAGTATGATGCACTTAAGTAATGTATTATGTACTTATGGATATGTATATTATGGTATGATGTAGATGATGTATGTATGAATCATGCAGCCTGAAGCGTCCGGGTATCTTCGTATAACAACTGCTGGCCCGGGAAAATAAATCCCGATTTGTAGCTGAAGAATATGAGGAACTTGATCCCGTCTCGTTTGATAATATAGTATTTATAAACCTCCCGCCTTCGTTCGATAGTAAGGTATCCATAACCTCCCGTCTTCGTTCGTCGTACTCCTATTGAAAGAATAAATTCTCGACTATCCGTCTGAGGATAAAAGAGATGGATATAAATTCCAGGGGAGATGTAACTCAAAGTATTTATGAAGATGGATTTTCCCTACTGGGGAACTTGTAGCTGTCTCGTAGGGATGAACCGGCGAAGCTTCGTTGAATTCCTTCCCTCGTTCGTCTTTAGTAAATACTATTACTGCATTTTCATGCGTTTCTGGTAAACATCAATCATATTAAGCATTTTATGCATTTCTGGTAAACATCAATCATATTCAAAAGCATACATACATTCAAACACCACCAATGGACGTTTCGCTTTATGTAAATAGGGTAAAAGTAAATCTGGATTCAAAGATGGAATTTTATTTATATCACAAAGTGACTTATACATAGGCGAGTTTGTACAAGGAGACAGAAATCCTAGTAAGAGGAAAACTTTTTTACAAAACAAGGAGAATCAACTATGTGGGAAATAATCCTATTGAGTTTCAATTCTACTATTGCCATTATCTTCAAGTATCTTATCTTCTGCTGTCGGGACGGAAATGATTGAATTGAGCTTTATCTGTTCGAGCTTGAGTAAGTAACACAACTGGTTGTAGTTTCAGGGGTGATCCAAACGAGACATAGTCATACGCTTTAATCCCTAACTTTTGCCTGGATTGCCTTTTCAGGTTTTCAATCCACCGGGATACCCTTTTTTGCCCAAGCCGCCTTTTCAGGTTTTCGACTTGCCAGGTGTACATTTTTTTTATATATATCCCTAATTTTTGCCCGAACCCATTTGGTTCGCCGGGATGCCCTTATTTTTGCCTAGGCCAGTCAACCTAGCGGGTCTCTTTTTATGTGTAGTATTTTTTAACTATGTCTGCGTTTACAGGCTGCGGGAAGTCTTCACCATCCATAGTAGTAAGTATCATGGCACCTCCTGGGAATACCGTTCTGACCACAAATGGTCCTTCATATGTAGGATTCCACTTGCCCCTAGGATCACCCTGTGGTAATATGATACGCTTGATTACCAAGTCACCAACCTGATATACCTTTGGCTTAACCTTCTTATTAAAAGCTTTGATCATCCGTTTTTGGTACATCTGGCCATGACAAACTGCTGCTAACCTCTTCTTATCAATCAAATTTATCTGGTCAAGTCGGGTCTGAATCCACTCATCTTCATCCAAGCCTGCATCCTTCATAATTCTTAAGGAGGGAATCTGAACTTCGATGGGCAGAACTGCTTCCATACCATATACTAAGGAGAATGGGGTTGCCCCTGTTGAAGTACGTATTGTAGTACGATAACCATGAAGAGAAAATGGTAACATCTCGTGCCAATCTTTATAAGTGACAGTCATCTTCTGTATAGTCTTCTTAATGTTCTTATTAGCAGCTTCTACTGCCCCATTCATCTTCGGACGATACGGAGAAGAGTTGTGATGCTTAATCTTGAACTACGTGCAGAGATCAGTAATCATAATGTTGTTCAGATTAGTGCCATTGTCAGTGATAATCCTTTCAGGGATGCCATACCTACATATGAGATTATTCTTAATGAATCGAGCCACCACATTCTTAGTAACAGATGCAAATGAAGCTGCCTCCACCCACTTTGTGAAGTAATCAATAGCAACCAGGATGAAACGATGCCCATTAGAAGCAGTAGGCTTGATCTCACCAATCATATCAATGCCCCACATGGCAAAAGGCCAAGGAGCAGTCAACACATTCAATGGTGATGGAGGTATATGTACTTTATCAGCATAGATTTGACACTTGTGACATGTTCTGGAATGTTGATAGCAGTCAGCTTCCATGGTAGACCAATAGTAACCTGCTCTCAATATCTTCTTTGCCATTGTATGACCACTAGAATGAGTGCCAAAGATCCCATCATGCATATCTTCCATAATCTCTGTTTCTTCCTTCTTATCCACACAACGAAGCAAAGTTGAATCATGATTGCGCTTGTACAGAATTCCATTACTCAAGAAGAACTTAGCAGAAAACCTCCTCAGAAACTTCTTATCTTTGACAGATGCCCCTTCAGGGAACTCCTGAGCTTCAAGATATCTTTTCACTTCATAGAACCAAGGCTTCTCCTCTTCTTCTTCAGTGTCAATCTTATTGCAGTATGCAGGCTTCTCAAATCTATCAATAGTAATCTTGGGAGCTTCATCATCCCAACTGATCTCAAACATGGATGCCATGGTGGCTAAAGCATCTGCCAACTGATTCTCTCTTCGTGGAATATGTCCAAAGGTAATCTCCTTGAAATGTGGGATTAAAGACAACACATGCTCTCTGTAAGGAATGAGGTTACCATGTTTGGTATCCCAATCTCCTTTGATCTGACTTACTACCAGGGCTGAATCTCCATATACGACCAGGAACTGAATCTTCATATCAATGGCAGCTTTGATACCCAGGATACATGCCTCATACTCAGCCATGTTATTGGTACAATAGAAACAAAGTCTGGCAGTAATCGGGGTATGACAACCTTCGGGGGAACTAATCACAACACCAACACCATTACCAAGTGCATTAGATGCTCCATCAAAAACCATAGTCCATCGGGATCCTTGTTCAGGTCCGTCATATTGTCCAGGTTCTTTGGTAATAATCATAATATCTTCATCAGGGAACTCAAAACTCATTGACTGATAATCATCCACTACTTAATGAGCCAAATGATCAGCTACAACGCTTCCTTTAATGGCCTTCTGAGTAGTGTATTGTATGTCATATTCTGTCAAGATCATTTGCCATCTTGCTATTCTTCCGGAGAGAGCAGGTTTCTCAAATATGTACTTGATTGGATCCATCTTCGAAATCAATAAGGTAGTATGAGTCAACATATACTGTCTTAGTCGGCGAGCAGCCCATGCCAAAGCGCAACAAGTTTTCTCGAGCAGTGAGTATCTTGTTTCACAGTCGGTAAACTTTTTGCTAAGGTAGTATATTGCCTGCTCTTTTCGACCAGACTCGTCATGTTACCCCAAGACACACCCAATTGAGTTGTCTAACACTGTTAAGTACATAATCAAGGGTCTTCCATCAACTGGTGGCATCAAAATTGGAGGTTCTAACAAATATTTCTTGATTTCATCAAAGGTTGTCTGGCACTCATCATTCCACTCCATTACCTGATCTTTCTTCAACAACTTGAAGATTGGCTCACAGGTAGCAGTTAATTGGGAGATGAATCTTGCAATGTAATTCAATCGTCCTAAGAAACCTCTAACTTCCTTCTCAGTACGGGGAGCTGGCATCTCTTGTATAGATTTCACTTTAGCAGGGTCTACTTCAATACCTTTTCCACTGACGATGAAACCCAGGAGTTTACCTGATCTTACTCCAAAAGTACATTTGTTTGGGTTCAATCTCAACTTGTATTTCTTCAACCTTTCAAACAACTTATGCAAATGATCAAGATGTTGCTCTTCATTTTGAGACCTGGCTATCATATCATCCACATATACCTCTATTTCATGATGAATCATATCATGAAACAAAGCCACCATAGCACGCTGATATGTTGCTCCAGCATTCTTCAAACCAAATGGCATCACTTTATAGAAAAATGTGCCCCACTGTGTAACAAAGGTAGTCTTCTCCATATCTTCAGGTTCCGTCTTGATTTGATTGTAACCAGAGAAACCATCCATGAAAGAGAACACTTTATGCTGAGCAGTGTTGTCTACCAAAACATCAATATGAGGAAGTGGAAAATCATCTTTGGGGCTGGCCTTGTTCAAATCCCTATAGTCTACACACATACGTACCTTACCATCTTTCTTAGGCACCGGTACCACATTTGCAACCCACTGAGGATAAGAAGTCACAGCTAAGAACCCTGCATCAAACTATTTCACTACCTCTGCCTTAATCTTCTCTGACATTTCAGGACGCATTCGACGAACCTTCTGCTTCTTTGGACGACAATCTTCTTTTACTGGTAAACGGTGAACCACAATGTCTGTATCCAACCCTGGTGTCGCTCCCACCAAAATGAGGCTAAGTCAAATGGGGTACAGATGCGAACGGTCGGCGAAAAGAGAACGAGAACACACAGGAGTGAACTCAGAAAGAAAGAGTCGCCAGCTAGGCATTTTTATCCCGGAGGAAAGGTAATGCTGCATAGACCTAGAAAGATATGGATAAGGCGGTTGCGAACCAGAGAGACTGAGAAAGGGGGTTGGTTACAACCTGGGAAGGTATTAGCACCCAGATTGTCCGCCGTACTCGACGGGATCCACGCTTAAAAGGTTTGTGTTTTAAAGGGGTAGTGTCAGTGCTATCTGTGTATCAAAGAGCTGGAAGAGGATGTACAGGTGTCAGTGTAAGAGAAGTGAAGTGTATAAGTGAAGTGTCAGTGTAAGAACAAGAATGAAATGCTCAAGATTATGAGGTTAAAAGAATGAAGTTGGAAGGAGGGGAAATATACAGAGACTTTTGTTCAATAACTGTTAAGTTATGCCTACGTATCCTCTCGTGCAATGAGGAAGTCAGAACACCGTAGTTCGACCCAAAGAGACTGAAAGGTAGATTGACCTAGGAACTGCTTACTTGGCTATGCTCAAGTGTATGACCTGTCTGGCTCAGGTGCAAACTGTCTTGCATTAGACGGAAGAAGCGAGTTCTCATTTGTGAGTGAATGAGATGAGAAAAGAATCCCGGAGGAGACGATTATTGATTGTTTTTGTGTTTTCAATCTTTAATTGAATTTTTTTGAGTTTGTCATAAGTTAATGAGCTTAAGCCTAAACCAAGGGTTAGCAAACTCATCACATCTTCCCTCTGATTAGGGGTAATGAGAATACCTTAAGTGTGAAGTCAGCATCTCACACTTAATTACCATGATGTATGATTAAGATCATTAACCTATTTGTGATTATTTAGATGTTTTTGTGGTTTTTGTTTAGTGTTAAGTAATGAGTTTAAGCCATAATCAAGGATTTAATGGACCCATTACACCATCCTAATAGAAGGATAATAGATGAGAACATTTAAGCTGAGAAAGACTTCTCAACTTAATCCATGATTAGGGATTAACCTCATGACAAAACAAAGCCTTTATTAAATGGATTTTAGTTAATAATAAGATGAAGAAGTGATTTTTATGATTGGTAAGACAACTTGAGGGGGACTTGTCCATTAACACTAGGGTTAGTCCTTCTTAACCAATTAAGGAAGAATTAGAACCCTAATGCAAGGCCCAAGTTACAAGCTTGATGTCTTGATGATTATTAAGTGAATTGATTAAGGGATTTAAACACATTAAGGGTTTAAAACTTAGGATTAAAGTTATATACTCCATCCTAATAGAAGGATGCAGGCATAAGCTTAATCACAAAGCCTTAAAGCCTTTAGGGTTTAGTCCCTGATTATGAGGTGAGAAGAGAAGACTCAAAGAGACACAAAGGTAAAAGCTAAGTGGGGGACTAATCAAACCCTAATTATTATCATGCTTGGTCATCCTAGGGTTTGTGAGGCTTAAGAGAGAAAAAAATATTCAAAGGCCACCAAGGAGGAATCAGATGAAAGGATCCAGAAGCAAAGAGAAGCAAAACAACTTGCTTCACTTAAGAAGTCAAGTTGCTTGAAGAGAGAAGGTGGGATGAACAAGAATGAGCAAGCTCAATCCAAAGCACAAGATAAAATGCAGCAATGATGCATAAGAGAGATGAGAAGAGATTGTGAGAAGTGAAGGAAAATTCACTTCTCAAAACAACTTACCACCTGAAAAGTTAGCAAAAGAAATGAAATGCAATGCAAATGAGGTGAAATGTGATGATGCAAACCAAAAACATAAGCATGAGTATGATGTTAATGATGCTAAGAGATGATGCAATCATGAGGCAAGGCATGAGGATGATCATACAAACATATGGATGCAAGGGAAGCATGCTTTGAACCATGGAAGTTCATGAAAAGTTATGGAATGCAAATGACATACAACATGTCAAATGAAAGATGCAATGATCAAACATGATTCTAATATGTATTAAGATGTGTTATGAATCAAATGGATGCACAAAATGTCATGGCAAGTCATGGTATGCAAGCAAATGAGAAATGGATGCAAAGGAAGGCATGAATTAGGGTTTATGAATAACATACAAAGCAAAATCTAAAAACCAGAAGCAAATGACATGATAAAAATTTGAAAATGCAATCAAAGGAAACCTAAACCTATACAAACTCACTGCCCAAAGGAGGGGATCCAACTCTTAACCTAATGAGAGTTATGAATTTTCTAAGATTGCTAGGGTTTTAAGGTACCTTGTCAAGAAAAATGCAAAACAAATTGAAAATGCAAGATCAATTCATTCCAATTTTGTCCTATAAACTACATGTTATGCAAGATGCAATGCAAAAAGAATCATCATCCAACTCTCAATGGTTAGACAGAAATGAATTTTTGAAGTTTGAAACAAAATAATGCCTTGAAATGAAATTAATTCCATTGAAAATGATCAAAAGGCATCAAGAACAAAAAATAAATTTGGTTTGAGAGTTGGACAATGTTTCTAAATGTTTTTGAATGTCACATGAATTTTTTTGTGATTTTTAAATACCTAAAAGTATTTTTAATTAATTAATTTTCATTAATTAATTAAAAATAAACTTTTAAATGATTTAAAAATAATTTTTAATGCAAAAAATAAAAATAAAAATATTTTTGGGTTCTGAAAATTAATTGAACCTTTGACAAAAAATTTCAGAATTTTTTAAAGTGTTTTGCTATTTTTTAAAATTCGTACAAAATAAATCAAAACAAATGAAAAATAAAATGAAATTAACTGAAAAATGAGAAAGTATGCAAATCCAAAGGTTGTGGTTTAAACTGGGACGCGCGGGAATTGACTTAGCGCGCATCTGGACGGCTCACATTCAAACTACGCTAATTAAGTCATTAACCCTAATCTGAACCCTAAACATTTTCAGGTGACCGGAACAGTGTTCCGGTCATCTTCTCCGGCGAGACCAAATCCCCAACTCTCTCTACAAGCCACCCCACCCCAAATTAACTATCCAGAAATGATCCCCCACTCAAAACGAACTCAAACCGTCATCCAAACGTGATTTATATCAAGCATACATGGAGAATTGAAGGAAAAAAGAAAACTGGACAAAGTTTCAGAGAGTCATAACATGTTCATTTCTCAACTATTTTCGAAAATAAAAAGAGCAGCATGATCAGTGAAGCATGGAGAACAACTCTATAACACAAAATACAAGTTCTGGAAAAATTGTTCTTGGTGATACCTGAGATTGAGCTTTCGAAACAGGGACTTTTTGCTTGCCTCTTTGCCTCAAAATGATCCCAATGGTCCCCCTGATGAAGTTATGAAGCTTGGTTGGAGTTTATAATGGTTGGTTTGTGAGTTTGCAGAAGTTCTGTTCAGTGAGGGGTGAGGATCGTGTTTCAGTTTGAGGGGGTTTCAGGGACGAATGAGGGCAGGGAAATGATCAGGAGAGTGTGCTGAGATGTTTTGTGAAGTTTGTTTGTGTGTTTGATGCTTGTGTTGTGTGTTTCGAATGGTTTTGCATATGAGGCATAAACTTGGAACTATGGCTTATTATCTCTTTCAGGCTTGTGTGTGTTGTGTTTTATGATCCTTATCCAAGTCCTAAACTATTGGAATGAGTCAGAAGACTTGACATGTACTGTGGGAATGGTATGGAGCAATTGGCCAAAAAGTCAATAGTTGGTGTACTTCAAGCATGGGCTGTGGCATAGGTGATCTAGAGGCTTGTCCTGCCTCAGCTTGAGTCAAGGATGGCCCTTGGATGGTTCATGAGAGGCTGCTGCATTTGGATCATGAGCTAGAAGAGTTTTTGCAACTTGACAACTTGTTAAATCTCATGGTTTTTGGCTATGTATGTGTGAGAAGTCTTGCTAAATTTCTGATGTGGGATGCCTCATTAGGTCATGACAATGTATTAAAACCAGCTAGGGGTCAAACAAAGCCTTTGAGAATCAATTTGCAAGAAATCCTTCTTTGCACTTTCATGAAAAATGACTTATGGTTATGTGAAAATCAAGGCATAGAAATGGAAAATTCTTTGGGCCAAACTGATTTTTAGGAATTGGTTTATGTTTGTATGAAGTTTAGAAGTCCATTTGATAGCACAATTTTCCTTGGCAAGTGATTTTGCAACTATGCCTCTTTGGTAGAAAACTTGAAATTATGTGATTTTTCTTAACTTTGACAAGCCATAACTTTTTATCCAAAATGAATTAGAATGAGTTCTTGTACTTTTTGAAAAGGGAATGATCCATTCTACAACTTTCATGACCAAAGTTTTCTCATTTGAAGCATTTTTGAATCAAAAAGCAAGGGTTGAAAAAGTTTCCCAAAATGGCAAGTTTCCATTACAAGTCATTTTCCCAAAAAGTCAACTTTGCAAATGGCTTGAAATTATTCAATTTTGTGAACTTATAACATCTTCTATGATCAAATAAAGATCATACACAATCAAAATGATGAAGAACACCCCTTGGTTGGGTCATTGAGGGCCTCAGATGCCCTGATTTTGCACTGACTTGCTCAAAAAGTCAACTCTTGATCAGATGACTTCCCCATTGAATTTCTTCATGAAAATTGATATGCATGATACCTATACCATATAGAGACCAATAGAAACAAGAATGACCAAAAAATATGGATTTATGGCCTCTGAAACCAAAACCCTAATTCTAGGTCAACTGTGCAGTCAAACCTGGCTCTGCTTCCATGCCAATCTCAGTTCTTGTGATTTTTTGACATTCTTGACTTTGAGAGGATATAATATGATGTTTGAACATACATGGACCCCTTTGAAGTGATTGAAGACCTTTGGAGTGGCTCAAATGGCTCTTGGATTGCTCAGATCACAAACCCTAGATGCAGATGACTTTGGAACAATGCAGTGAGGCAAATATGCAATATGGGATGCTATGATTGAAATTATGTATATGAGGGTATCACAAGACATGGTGTGAATGAGTGAGGGCAAATTTGGGGTGTTTACAGCTGCCCCTATTCAAACACGAGTTAGCTGTGTAGAATGTAAGCAATGGCTTAACAGGCAAACAAGATAACTTGTGGTTGAATACCAAAGACAGTCCAAAATTTGCACTCACAGAATGAAGAAGAAAAGGGATATAGATTGTAAAAGAAAATAAAGTATATTTATAAGTGCGGGCGACGGAAGACGACCTTCGAGCAGAGGACGACTACTGGGGAAAGAGTAATGACGGGGACGGCCGACATGCTGGGGATATAAGAGATTATGATGGGGACGGCCATCATGTAAAGCTATAAGATTCTCTGGGGATTAAAGGTAAAAATAAATGATGAAGTACGGTCATTAGGTTCATAAAGTAATGTAAACAACGATGGGGACGACCATCGGGCTAAACTGATGAAGGACGATCATCAGGAAAAGGAAAAGGGACCACGACGGGGACGACCATCGGGTTAAAGAATAAATGAAATAATGATGAGGGATGGTCATCAAAGGTGAAGGACGATCACCTAGCAGGGGACGGCTGCTCTGATGGGGATAAGATAAGGGACGGTCATCTAAGGTGAAGGACGATCACCTGGCAGGGTACGACTGCCGAAAGTATCGCGACATAGGACGAATGCCGGATAAAAGGTCGACGATGGGGACGGCCATCGGATGAGCATGATGAAGGACGATCATCAAGAGGTGAAGGACGATCACCTAGCAGGGGACGGCTGCTCTCAAGGTTTATCATGACATAGGACGAATGTCAGATAACAAGATCAACGATGGGGACGACCATCGGATAAAATGATGAAGGACGATCATCAGGAGGTGAAGGACGATCACCTAGCAGGGGACGACTGCTAAAAATATCACGACATAGGACGAATGCCGGATAGAAAGGGTCAACGATGGGGATGGCCATTGGATAAAATGATGAAGGACGATCATCAAGAGGTGAAGGACGATCACCTAGCAGGGGACGGCTGCTAAAAATATCGCGACATAGGACGAATGTCGGATAGAAAGGGTCAACGATGGGGACGGCCATCGGATAAAATGATGAAGGACGATCATCAAGAGGTGAAGGACGATCACCTAGCAGGGGACGGCTGCTAAGAATATCACGACATAGGACGAATGTCGAATAGAAAAGGGGTTCTAATGAACAGAGACTCCGCTGGGGAAAGGATGAGGGACGGTCATCCAAAGGTGAAGGACGATCACCTAGCAGGGTACGGCTGCCGAAAAGGTATCATGACATAGGACGAATGTCAGATAGAAAAGAAGTTTTGCTTTGCTGGCGACCTACTGGGGAATAGTAAACACAGACGAGTGTTTACATCCAAGAAATAAAAGGTATAAGTGTTTTGACGTTGTGTATAGATTAAAAATGCGGGCGAGCATCCCTAAGACCGTGATACGGACGAGTATCAATAGAAACAAACGCTGACGCATGTTCAGAGATGATGATATAGACGAGTACCAACTGGTTAACAAAGAACACGGACGAGTGTTGATTCTGTGGGGACTCTTCTGGGGAATAGTAGACACAGACGAATGTCTAAATTCAAGAAGGCATAAGTGTTTGACACGTGTATGGATTAAAGATGCGGACGAGCATCCTTAAGACTATGATACGGACGAGTATCAGTTAGAAACAAACGCTTGACACATGTTCTGAGATGATGATACGGACGAGTATCAACTGGTTAACAAAGAACACGGACGAGTGTTGACTCTGAGGGGATTTGGGTGATATATACGAACGAGTATCTGTATGAGTGAAACAGGAGTAATAAGTATGAGTGGTGTACATGAGTGTTTAACTTGCTGGGGAGAGCGACACGGACGAGTGTCAAGAGAAGAGAGTGTAATATAAACAAGTATATGGTTTACAAAGTGTTTAGGCAACTGTGCTGGGGAAAGCGACACGGACGGGTGTCAGGGAGTTTGTATGGATATATGTATCTATGAGTGCAAAGGGGACGCTTTGGCTTTTTGCTGGGAATATGACACGGACAGGTGCCGAAGGGAGCATGTATCTGTATCTGTAAGGGAAATGTCTTGGCTCTCTGCCGGGGAATTTTGGGGAGCATTTTGTATATTGTTGATGAATTGTCAGAATTTACAAGTGTTCAGTTCGACACATGGCTTGTGATTATGCAATATGTCTGATTTTTGCCGTAATGCTCCGTATTAGACGGAATGCTACGCTCTATGGGGAAAATATGATGCGGATGCTATGATTATGCAAAGATACCGATCCGGGATTCGGATCCTGTCGCTGTAGAGATCTCTGACTAATCTACTTGAAGTAGATATCCCAGCTGGGGATGAGATCATTGGTAGATCTGACACATATGACTCTGCTTGGGGAAGTAGATCACTGATAGATCTATCTCGGTAATGAGGGACCCAGTTGGGGCTTGTAGAAGCTTTCTTTACTCTGTTGTGATTTCTTCATGCGCTGCTCTTCTGGATAGAGGTTGAAACTTTGTGGGGAGATAGTTCCCTGTCTAGTACTCGTCTGGGGAAGAAGAAAGATCACTGAAAGATCTTCCTAGAGATTTTTGTGGGGATCCTGCTGAGGATGATACTTGACAACTTAGCTGGGGATATGAACACCCTCTGGTGCTGCCCTTTGAAGGAAACGTTGGAGAAGTGATGCCTGGCAACTCTGATGGGGAGATGGCATCTCTGGTGCCGTGTGCTGAGGAAACAATGACTTGGCAACTTACTGGGGAGACGATTTCATGCCCCGTGTTGCGCCTTGGATACCTGCAATCCTGTAAAGACAAAGAAACGCACAAGTATCCCGAGGTATCCCTTACTGGATTCCATCATAGGAGTTTAGACACTCCCGGGAGTAAGCATATTTCCTGCAAGCATGTAGTTTTAGGAAAGACGCATCTGTATTTATGTGATCAACAAATTAATGACATCGTACATTTTTGCAAATAAAAGAGTACGAGACAGTGTGTGACTGAAAATCTGATTTTATTGATTTGGGTGCCTTGAATTGGCAAGATACAGTCAAAGAAACAGATCCCCAGAAATGAGGAAATCCTTACAAATTGAGAAACAAAAAGATGCTGGCAATGTTGATGATGCTTCAAGGAGCTTCCCTTTTGCTATGACTCGTATGACATTTGACGTTCTTCTCGTATTGCATTCTGAAGAAGGCTGATTCTGACCGACGCTCGAACCTTTCGAAGCTTACCATGTTGTAAGTGATACAGACGAATTCAGAATGCAGTTGTTCGCTTATTCCCTTATTTACATGGACCTCCCTTTCGGGTTTTCAATCCATCGGGATGCCCATTTTTGCCTGAGTTGTCCAATGCGGCTTTTCAACTCAGCGGGTGTACATTTTTATTAATTTTCCCTTATTTTTGCCCGAGTCTTTTATTCTGTTTTTGACTCGCCGGGATGCCCTGTTTTTGCCTGGACTTACATTCTGTTTTTATGTCCAGCGGGTCACTTTTATGCGAAGTATTTTTTAACTGCATCTGAATTCACAGGGGACAGGAAGTCTTCATCATCCATAGTACTGAGCATTAGTGCTCCACCAGAGAAAACTTTCTTTACTACGAATGGTCCTTCATAGTTCGGAGTCCATTTGCCCCTGTGGTCTGTATGAGGAGGGAGGAGTCTTTTCAGCACAAGATCTCCCACTTGGTACTCTCGGAACCTGACTTTCTGATCGAAGGCTTTCTTCATTCTTTTCTGATATAGCTGCCCATGACAGATTGCAGCTAATCTTTTCTCTTCAATCAGACTCAGTTGTTCGTATCGGGATCAGACCCATTCTGCTTCGTTCAACTTAACATCCATCAATACCCGTAAGGAGGGTAACTCAACTTCAACAGGTAGGACTGCCTCCATACCATAAACAAGCTGATACGGTGTTGCCCCAGTGGATGTTCTGATTGACGTGCGGTACCCATGCAAGGAAAATGGTAGCATCTCATGCCAGTCTTTGTAGGTGACTACCATCTTCTGCACAATCTTCTTGATATTTTTGTTAGCTGCCTCAACAACGTCGTTCATCTTTGGCCTGTAAGGAGAAGAATTGTGGTGTTGGATCTTGAAGTCCCGCCACAGTTCTGCCATCATTTTGTTGTTCAAGTTGGAACCATTATCAGTAATGATTCGCTCGGGCACTCCATACCGACAGATGATATCTCTCTTCAGAAATCGGGCTACCACTTGCCTGGTAACATTTGCATAGGAAGCTGCTTCGACCCACTTGGTGAAATAGTCAATGGCAACCAGGATGAATCTGTGGCCGTTTGAAGCAGTCGGTTCAATCTTGCCAATCATATCAATACCCCACATGGCAAAGGTCCAGGGTGAAGACATCACATTCAGAGGATTGGGAGGCACATGCACTTTATCCGCATAAATCTGGCATTTATGGCACTTTCTGGCATATGAACAACAGTCGGCATCCATTGTGATCCAATAATAGCCTGATCTTAGCAACTTTTTGGCCATTGCATGCCCTCCTGCATGGGTACCAAAGGATCCTTCGTGCACCTCGTGCATCAACAAGTCTGCTTCTGTTTTATCAACGCATCTGAGAAGTACCATATCAAAGTTTCTCTTGTAAAGGGAACCATCGGTGTTCAGGAAGAAACTACCAGCTAGCCTTCTTAAAGTCTTATTATCATTGGAAGATGCCCCAGGTGGGTATGTTTGATCCTCCAAGAAGCATTTGATGTCGTGGAACCAAGGCTTATCATCCTTAACAACATCTGCTGCAAATACATACGCTGGTCTGTCAAGTCTGGACACTGAAATCTGAGGCACAAAGTTGGCAGCTTGAACTTTGATCATGGATGAAATGGTGGCAAGAGCATCTGCAAATTGATTCTCGTCCCGAGGGATATACTCAAGCTTGACTGTTGTGAAGAAAGTCAATAACCTTCTTGTATAATCCCGATAAGGTATCAGATGATCTTGGTGGGTGTACCATTTGCTGTTAGTTTGATTGATTACCAGAGCTGAATCTCCGAACACGGTCAAAGTCTTGATCCTGAGGTCAATGGCTTCCTCAAGACCCATAATGCAAGCTTCGTATTCAGCTTCGTTGTTAGTGGAGTTAAAGGTGAGTTTTGCCGAGAAAGGCATGCGAACCCCTTTAGGGGTAATGAGTACTGCACCAACACCACGACCATTCATATTAACAGCCCCGTCAAACATCATAGTCCATTCTTCTTCTGGGTCAGGCCCTTCAGTGTGAATAGGCTCTTCATGATCTTTTGCTTTTATGAACATGATGTCTTCATCTGGGAAGTCAAATCTCATAGGCTGGTAATCATCAATGGGTTGCTCAGCAAGATAATCAGACAATACACTGCCCTTGATGGCTTTTTGAGATGTGTACTGGATGTCATATTCTGTGAGGATCATTTGCCATCATGAACTGGTATGGATTAAGGAACAACACTAAGACATAGATTAATAAGGCTAAGATCTCCTCAAAAGAATCATAGCTCATAGCATCCAAGAATATCTGAGCTTTCTCCATCAATACCTTAATAAGAATACCCTTAACTCCACTTCTTGTTTCTAGAACAATGTCTGATTTCTTCAAATGTAGGGCTGCAGCAATGACTTCAGGTTTAGGCTCTTTCTCTAAGCCTGTGAAAGGTCTCTGATTGAGGATAGGTATACCCAACAGTTTGGAGAACTCCTCCATTGTATGAACCAGCTGATAGTCGGGGAATGTGAAACAGTGATGTTTAGGGTCAAAGAACTGAAACAGGACACTCATCATGTCTTCATCAAATCCTGAGATAACCAAGTCAAGTAGGTGACCATGCTTCTTGATGAACTGGGATCTTTCAGAAACTTAAGAGACCAATTCCTTAAGCTTAGGAGGTATCCCTAAAAAGTTGATCCGGATAGTATTCCTACGAACAGAAGCCATGACCTGCAGCAAAGAACAAAGATAAATCCTTTGGTCCTTGAAATGGTTAGTGAAAATTCTATGCTTATGATGCATGATGATGTTATGATGTTATGCTCAATCACAAACATGTGGCACACACAAACAAGTCACACAATAGCCCTAGGTTTGAAGGCTTGCATGAGGTTTAAAGGTAAGTACCCTCCCCTGAAGTTTAGTTGGTACATCCTGTCCTACAAAGTAACCAGGTTCTAAGGGATCTCAATATCATTGATCCTTCACAAGGGTGGTTGTTCATTAGGCAACTTACATGCCAACCAAAATCCTCCAAGTTTAGGATCTCAATGAGCGTAGTATAGAGTATCAAGCAACTTCAGTCTTCACCAAAGCCGACTATCTCACTACTTTCTAAAGGCCAAGATGGGATAACTAAGGTTCTAAAACTTAGTTAGTGTATTGACAACATGTGGCAGCCTCATATTATCCTCAACTTACTTAAGGAACATAAGCACCAACCAAGAAGTCACACTAACTATGGCCACCAGATCAACCATATCGGTATACGTCGTACAGTTTCCTTGGTCTATTGCCATTTACCTAAGGTACACTAGATCCGGGTTAGGATCTTTCACACATAAAGCCCAACAAATAATATAAAGCAAACAAGGCAAACAATTTAAGTGATCTAATTCCTAAGGATACCCCTCTTTTACTTAGTAAGTCCCCAGCAGAGTCACCAGTTCTGTAACACGGTGGGAGAACTGACTTTCTATTAATGTTGCGGATAGCAAGAGTCGCCACCGACTTTTATTTTATCCATAAGGAAAGGACATAAAAGAACAGGAAAGACCTATTTTAAAAGACTTGAGTTCGGGGGGTAGGTTATACAAAGGGAAGGTGTTAGCACCCTTTATATCCATGGTTATCCATGGGCTCTTAGTTACTTAGCTCACTTTGTTTATTTGCAAGAGTGTAGTGTGTGATTAGAAAAAGTCTAAGTACTTTGTAATGATCCTCGCATGGATGTATACAAAGCCTTGTTTTTTTGAAAATTGTTTGAAAAGTGGGGTGTAAAGAGTGATTTTAAAAAAATGAGCAAGTAACTGAGAGAAACCTACCATATATTAAGTCTTTGCTGTTCTTATGTTCTTTCAATGGTAAGACTATCCCTATTATTAAGGAATAGGTAGTCATTACCTTGGATGTGAAGGGACATGTGTAGGGACATCTGGATATATGCAACTGTAAGGTGTCTTTAGCAATTCGTAGGGACTTATCATCTTTTATTCGAAGGGACAAGATCATTTATCGTAGGCAACCTCGAAGGGACTTAATCTTTAAAACTATAGGGACTTTATGATATTTATGAAGGGACTTACTTAAGACACCTTACTTGACCTTTTGAAATAGGCAACTGAGAGGCAACCCAAGGAAGTGCAAGATGGCGATCAAAGATCGACTTACGTGTGTGTGTGTTTATATTCAAATATTTATCTTATTAAATTGATTTTTCTAAATTGATTTTAATTACAAACATGTTATACACACCCTAGAATTACTAACCACATAGTGAAATATTTACAATAAATAAAGCAAAAATATAAACCTATAAATATTACAAGGCTTTGGGACAATTACAATATAATCGAGAAATAATAATAATAACGATAAATATAATAATAATAAATAAGCAATAATTAAATATTAGTAGTAATAAAAAATAAGAATAAAGGTTAGAATAATAAAATAAATAAGAATTTTAGCAAGAAAAATTAATGTTAGAAAAGTTTTTTAGAATTAATTAAGATAATAAGATTAATAATAAACAAATAATAAACTATTTACATATTAAAATAATGATTAATGGTTAATTATGGTTTAGAAAAAAATAAGTTAAATATTAGGGTTAATAAAAAACTAGGGTTAAGAAAATTAGGTTTAGGAAAATTAGGGTTTTGAAAATTAGGGTTTTGAAAATTAATCAAAACCTAATTAATTTATTTACAAAAATATATATATGATAATAATAAATATAAACATATTAAAAAATAAATAGAACCAATTTAAGTTTAAGAAAATAAATTATGATATTGAAAATATAAAGTTTTTTATAAGAAAATATTATAAGTTATTGTTTAGAAATTAGTTTTATAAGAATTTAAATGAATATAATAATATAAACAAATAAAAGTACAAAAAATTGAAGAAAAAAACAACATACCTGGGGCTGGGATTCGAACCCACACCCTAGGATCTCTCTCTTTGGTCCAGAATCATCACCACTAGGCTAGCTGCGCTTGGTGTGTGTGAAGTGAGTATCAATTCTTTTATTTTAAACCTGCAAAACTCAAATAAAACACAAAACAAAATGGTCTAGGGGAGATTCGAACCCAGGACCATTGCAATATCACACAAACACTCCAACCAGCTGAGCCACATGGAGCGCATTCAATAATTAACCAACACTAATTATTATAAAATAAAACAAATATCAAGGTTGAATTTCCGCGCCAAAACTTCATCTTCTTCATTCAAATTTCCTGCGAAATTTCCTTTAATGCTTCCTTTCGAATTTACATGCGTTCGAAACCTGCAAATCTCATATCATCATCAATACATATTGATTCATCAAATTGATCACATGGTCATGATCCACAAACATCATACAGTTCATTTACAGCTTTAGAATTAATTTATAATGGCTAAATCGAAGAACCCTAAATTTTGTCCAAGAACCCTAACAATGGCAACTTTCGGTTTAGGTCATGGTTCTTCAATCTCTTTGCCCAGAAACCATCTATAGATCATGACTAACACAAATCAAACAACAAAATTAGTTTATATTAGCTAAATATGTGAAATCGAAAAACAATATTTTGAAGAACAAGAATGATTCGGTTAACATGTTTCAATGCATGAAGGGATGATTTTATGATCCAAAAACATTCAGTGATCTTCAAGGAATGATTTGCAACCTTCAAAAGCTTTGGAGATGCCTGGAAATAAGAATCCAATTATGAGATTTTTCGTGAAATTTGAGGTTTTGTTCTTGCTCTTGGAGGCAGCCAATTCGTCTCCTTGTGATTGTCTTTAGTTTGTGTATATGCATGGAACATAATTAGGTTAATACTTTGTGGATTTGTGGGCTTTTGGTGATTGCTTGATCATGAAGTTTCACCACTTTCAAGTATCCTCAAAAATCTTATAAAACCTTTCTAAATTAGGTGAGCGCGAATTTTGATGATACCAATCAACTTTGAATATCCTTTAAGAGTTTCTAGAATGAGAATCATATCAAATATTGAGCTTTTCATATTTTATTTTGATTTAAAATGATTTTTAATGTATAAAATCAAAATAAATAGAAATAAACTAATAAAAATCTGAATAAATGATATTTGATTCGTGCATGATGTCATGGTAGAGATTGGGTCATAAAAATGCAAGCCCATGTGGAAAGAATTGGTTCTAAGACCCCATTTGCTCAATAAACCTCTCAAAAATTTCCCAACTTTGCAAAGACACAAATCCCACAATTTTAAGGCTATGAAGGTGTTCTTGGACATTTTGGAAATCTTAGAGAGTCCTCTAACCAACCTCATTGGTCTCATGTACATATATTTTACTATTTTCAAATTATGCCCTTTGGAAGATGTTGACTTTTTGTTGACTTTTAAAATGACCTATAATGTCCTAGCTCATACCTTCCAAATGAAGCATTTTTAGGCTTGGCTTGTGAGACACAAAGTTGTAGAGAATTCAATTTCCTTCAAAATGAGATTTGGATGGAAAAAATTTGATGAAGCATGTGAAAGTTATGGCTGTTCAAAGTTCAATTGACTTTTCCTGTGAAAACCCTAATTTAGAAACTCCTGATTCTTGATGATCTGAAATCTCCTTGATGAATCATGATCAACCCTTGATAAAATGATGAATTTTACTTCATAAAATTGATGTTGGCAAAAAATCATGAAGTTTAACTTTGATTTGACCACAGTTGACCTCAGTTTGACTTTTTAACCACTTTGACTGATTTTTGCATATCTGATCATCTGACTGAGCAAACATTTTGGGAAAGCCTTGAAACTTGACATAGGGATTCTTGAAGACATGTAGGATGTTATGAAGCTCACTTGAGGCCTTGAAAGTCCATTTATCCTGATGAAATCCAAAACCCTAGTTTAGGGTGCATTGCTTAGGAGGAGCTTTGTCTGAGGGAATTTCCAAACTTTCTGACTAATTGTGAACCTTGTGAACCTCTTGGGATACCTTGTGAACCTTGTGAACCTTGAGAGGATCCTTAGGACACATTGCCTTGACTAGGGGAGGGAAAATTTTGGGGTGCACCAGCATGCATGAAATTTATTTGTTTTTGAATGTTAACTATAATAAATGCACATGTTTTTCTTGAAGTAATCCATTCGTATTCACTCATAATTTTGTGTATGTGCATTGCAATACCAACTGTTGTGCTTAAACTCTGTGAGAGAGGATGACGAAATGAAAATGCAAAAATCTCTAATTATGTGCTTTTGAGAAAGACCCTGTTGACGATGTACAGGCATTGTTTCAAATCCTAAACACCGGAGATATAAGGGAGATAAACCCTCGCCAACCCATTTGAGCCTTGAAGTAGGAGTTTATTTTCGTATGAAAAAACCCTTGCATTTAACCCAGGGGTAGGGTAGGCGTCAGTTAGTTTGATCGAGCGTTCAAATTTTAAAAAGGAGTGCACATCTGAGGATCCATTACCTTTCGTTGTACTAAATAAAGAGGTCCAATAAGCAGAAACCACAATGGCTATCCCAGTCAAGAGGTCCAAAGACCGGATACCACAATGGTTATCCCTCATCAACCAAGAAGTGAGATAGTCACGATCCTTTCAAAGCGATTAAGACAAACAGTGTCACACGATTTGTTCAAAAAGAAAAAGAGGATTTGAAAAAAAAATGAAAAAGCCCGCTAAGTCGAAACTTGAAAACAAGCGACTTAGGCAAAAGTTAGGGCATCCCGCTGGACTCCATAATCAAAGATTTACAAGAATCAGTCCAGGAAAAAGTCAGGAATGAGCAAAAGAACGCAAAAACGAAAATGCAAAGAGGATTACACAAGAAAGATCCTTAAGCAAGAACAAAATCGTGAGGCACAAACACAAAAGACAATAGGGGTGACTGACTCCAAACGACAACCTGATTGGTGCTTAAACTGTTAGAGTAATTGGTTCCTAAATCATCACAAAACCCTTTTTGAGAGGTGAAAGCTAGTTGAACATAGGAATGGAGAATATCACGAAGATGGGTGGACACAGACAAACTTAGAGCCTATTTCCTTTGTTTTTTATAACCATGAAACAGGCCACGATACAACCCTCAAAAGTCCTAACTGAAGCCGGGTTATTTCGAGAGCGTACTACCACGAGACCGCGTTCCTGACTCCTATGAGTTATGCTAAAAGATATGGGTTGGTGTTGCATATGCATGCTTTGTTTATCAAAAACCAATGCCGTATTTTAACCAGTGATTCACTCACAAAGGTTGGCGACATCTTTTTTACAATAAAAATTCAAGATTAACACGTGTTTTGCATTAGAATTTTCATTCTCAAAATAAACATTTTCTGCTTGCATACATCTGTTTGGCATCATAAAAGTTCACGTATGGAATCTCAGTCCAGAAGCTTAATCTTGCCAAATTGAGAAGTCTGAAACTTCCGAAGGACGAACACATGAAGATGCACTCTTCCAAGAAACTCCATTGAGTAGGAACTTTCCCAACAGTCGTGGTAAGATCCAACTAATCTGGGGAAATCACGTCGAGCAGTCTCTTCGAAATGCAGCCAAGCTGGGGCAATCACTTCGAGATTCAAATCTCTCAAGGAGCCACTAGTCTGAGGCATGCATTCAAATTTCAACCAAACTGGGGAAATTACTTCGAGATCCGATCTCTCAAAGAACAATTGGTATGGGTGTTTTCTTCAAAGCACAGTCAATCAGAGGTGATCACTTCAAGGCTCATACTGGGAAAGGCCACCCCAAGAGCACTAGAATTTACTTTCTCCCAAAGATGGTTAATCAGAGGCACCTACCAAAAGTTCAAAATACTGGGGCAGAATATCTCACAGTAATATGAGGTTTTTCATGAATCCTCGCGAAGAAAATTCTTTCACAGACCATGTAGTCTGGGGAAGCTATTTCGAGATCCGACTAATCTCTCTAGGAGTTTGAAGACACTGAGGCATTTCATATGTCATGTTTTCTGTAAAATCCTCTTGAGACATTTTCTTCCGATGGCCTTAATCTGAGGCGAGTTGAAAATTGCAAAGAACCATTATTCAATCATGGTTAGTTGGCAATATATCAACCCAGAGTCTGGAAGCAAAGCCATTGTCAGCACAGTACTTCAAGAGTTGTTTCATCAGCAGGCTTCATTGATCAGAATTCCTTAGCAAGTCTCATTAGACCATCTCTTCTCCAACGGAGCGACAAGGAGAAAGTTGCTTCCTGAGCAGAATGGTATCATCACCATCTCATCCCCAACATGAGATTGTATTCTCTCATCCCCAGCATGAGACCCTTCTTACCTCTCATTCTCAACGAGAGACGACCGAAGCTTTTATTTGCAACAGGAGTTATTATCATTTGATATTATCCATCATCCCCAGTAGAGGTGGAAGTTGAAATCTCCCTCAGCAAGGCAACCTAAAGTTGGTGTCCTCCCCAAGCAGAGACTTCCCTTCGATACAGGGGAAATCCCCAGCAGTACAAGGAATGTCATTCCTTCCCAACAGTTTGCTCCCTCAACAGTACCATGCCTATGGTTCCCAGCCAAATCAGGAGGTCTTCACTTCCCCACCAAAGTTCAAGAAGGGTCCATCTCCAGCAGGGTCTTGTCTCTCTAATCTCAAAGTCCAATTTATTTTTGACAATGACGGCAGTTCGGAGCCGGTGTGTCATTAACACTATCCCCCACAAAGTTGCTTTCTCCCACAGGATCGACCAAATCAATGCAGTGATCATCATTCTCCCCAGTCAAGCCACCTGGGACACTTGCAGTCTCCTTATCAGGAAATCTCTTTGCATTTACATTTATTAATCATCATTACATTTGCATCCTCAAAAGCGTAGCATTTCCATCATCATGGAGCATTACGCCATAAACCCTAGCTTACGCATGCCAACATGGGCCGATTTTGAGGTACATTACATATGACCCGGAGCACCTTCTCAACCTGAGATATTCCCCACAGAAGATACTTATACCATTTGCCAGACATCTTTGTCTTTCCAAGTCAATGTTGTCATTTTTCCCGTGGCTTGATTTGCTCAGCAGTCGCGTGTTTTCTTTGTGGCTTGATTCGCTCAGCAGTCACATCTCCGAGTTCTGTTTTGTACAATGGTCTCGTTCCAAGCCCTATTTTGTACAACAAGCTCCCTTTCCGTGGCTTGATTCGCTCAACAGTCGCTTCTTTGTGACTTAATTCGCTCAGCAGTCACATCTCAGAGTTCCGTTTTGTACAATGGTCTCGTTCCAAGCCCTGTTTTGTACAACAGGCTCCCTTTCTGTGGCTTGATTCGCTCAGCAGTCACGTATTTTCTTTGTGGCTTGATTCACTCAACAGTCACGTCTCCGAGTTCCATTTTGTACAATGGTCTTGTTCCAAGCCCTGTTTTGTACAACAGGCTCCCTTTTCGTGGCTTGATTCGCTCAACAGTCGTGTATTTTCTTTGTAGCTTGATTCACTCAGCAGTCACATCTCCGAGTTCTGTTTTGTACAATGGTCTCGTTCTAAGCCTTGTTTTGTATAACAGGCTCCCTTTTCGTGGCTTGATTCACTCAGCAGTCGCGTCGCAGGTTATCGTTTTGTACAACGGTCCTGTTTGACTGGGCTCTCGTTTATGTACAACGATCCCGTTCCACCCTATTCTTTTCCTGCTACCTATTCAGAGGTCAAAACAAAAACAAACAAGAGAAAAAAACAATAATAAATAAAGGCAGATGACATTTTTTCCTCATCCACAGAGTTCAAATTTCCAGATTTTATCCGAGTATTCAATCACTCCATACCTTGAACGTCTAAAAGTTGTTGCAATTATTCATTCATGTATGCAGATGATTGAATAGGGGCAGCTGTAACACCCCAAAATTTGCCCTCTAATTTTCATACCATTTAACATATCCTTTCATACATTGCATTGCATTTAGATCACAATTGCATCATAAACATACATGAACATACATATCCATTTGAGATTTCATAGGTTGCTACTGACCTTTATTTCTTCATACGGCACGTGCACAAGAATCTCAGAAGAAGCCAAAAGTTCTCGGTTGATTCAGAGGAGTTTAAGCAGAATATCAGTTTTATGGTGCAGTTTGCAAAAGTTGTAACTTATGCTCGGAAACTCATTTTGGCTTGAAACTCAATATTTTACACCGTTTCGGTATTCTCTACAACTTTTGTGTTCTGCTCGGAGGCCAATTCATCAAGGAAAATGGTGGGACTTATTTGTTTATGAAATTTCGGTTTCGCCGATTAACTGTGCTAGCGATATTCAAGAGTTTGTAACTTCTGATTGGGTCAACATGTCTGAAAGATTCATATGCCAAAAGTTATGTCTTGATATCCTTTCCAACTTCTGGGTTTTGGCCGAGAACTAATTCTTTGAAGAAGATCTCAGAATGTGCGAGTCGTTAGAGTCGACATAGTGAAAAACAGTGTTGAATCGTTGAGTTTTGAACACTAAAAAATTCATAACTCTTGGCTCGTTCATAGGATTGATGTCGTTCTGGTGCCTAAAATTTTGTTTAGATGTTATCTTCATTATGTGAATTCAATTTGGGTTAGGTCCAAGCGGAAGGATCCCGAAAATGCGAATTACCAGTAAGGTTCTTTGATGTAGTGCACTGTCTGTCAGATTTTGTAAAATTCATAACTCGGTCAATTTTTATCGGATTGCACCTGTTCTTGAAGCGTTGTTTCAAAAATGTTATCCTTTTCAAGTTCAAAGACAAACTCAAGTTCGAACAGTGCTCCAAAGACTGTCGTTTTGGTTTATTTCACAAAACTGAAGTGCTGAACCGAAGAAAAAGGCTGAAAGTGGTTTCACGAGAAAATTCATATCCCCCTCGTCGTTTTTCGGTTGAGCTTACATTTTAACACCAGGTCACTGACTCATATATCTACAACTTTGATGACAAAGTCGAGTCGAGATTATGCTCCGAAGAGGTTGACCTCGTCACATTTTTGAGTAGCGGACACCAAATAAGCCGAAAAAACAACTTATTCAGTGACGTCTTGCAGCTTAAACGTATCGATCGCACTCGATTTTGATCGTATGACGTTCGTTCTTTTTGCGTTGCAACCGTGATTCAGAGGCGGACGATGTTGTGGAAGGCTCAGAGTCGAAATTTCTTGCCGAAGATATTGTTATTTTCACTTAAGCCGAAATTCTACCTTTTGCCTTTCATTTTACACTCCACTATATATTCTTTTGATCCACAATTTGTCTCATAACTTCAATCATAATTTACAAACACCAAAAAACTCTCACAAACTCGCTCTAAAGGATCGAAGTTCATTCTCTCAACTCTTTCTCAAGAACACAACAACAACTTCATCAAGAACTCAAGAGCACAACAATTCCGATCAAGCTTTGGTAGCCGAGCCGCCACGAACCACCACCTCCGGTCAACTTCACCACCGTGCGACCACCATCTTCTGCCTCCGGAAGCCACGCGACCTCTCCCCCTATCCTCCGTTCATGATTGCGTCTCACTTCCTCCGGATTCACAATTTCTTCATCGATTCTTCATTCGGTTCTCGCAAAGATCTTAACGACAGTCGTTTGGTTGATATTCCACTTTATTTGTGGGATAAATTTGGATTCATATGATATTTTGTGTCGTTGTTTTTGTTTCGATTATGGTGGATCTTCACAAAGCTAATATGGAAGATTACAAGACTTGGCAAGGATTTTTTGGATTTCTTTTATATGAAGAATCGGTACTTCGATCAAGTAAGTAATCTCGATGCTCCACTTTTACGTATCATTCTAGTTGTATGTGGCTTATGATCATATAACTTAAGGTGAAAATTGTGCCCTCCCACCTGAGGCACTGGATTTATTTATTATTTTTTATTATATGTGTTGATTTCGGAGCTTAGGGATTAGGTTACGGATTGTAGAATTCACTTCTCGCTTTCCGTTAAAACATCATTTTTTGCCCGTTTCGTCGCAATTATTAAAAATAGTTTCGGGTGTGATAAAATTCTGGAAAAATTCATGAATGATCCTAATCAACTTAATTAATTTTTCATATTTTTTGATTCCAGGTTTGATTGGTTTTAGTAATTAATTTGGATTTTTCATTCCAAGCTGTCCCAAAAGGAATGGTATTGACATAAGAGACTAAAACCATTTTTCCCCATAGGTGTGAGACCTATTTTTTGTGTGTGATTAACCACTGGAACTTGTGACATTTTGATGCTCCCTAGGCATTTTTTTCATAATTTTTGGTGCCCTTTTTGATCCACTTTGTGGAGTTGTTTTTCGGCGATCATGTCTTGTTATCTCAATCGTTAAGTAATTGTTTTGGCACTTTTGTGCATAATTTTGTGAAATCCTTTTATAACATGTTAGATACTGACTTCAAAATTCCAAGGATTTAATTTCATAATTTTTAGAGCCTTATTGCTATTTTTCCATGTCACCTAGATCATAGGTTGATATATGTGTTTATTTGCTCCATACCATAGATGATAGGAAGGCATTCATGCCATTGGCTTGAGATACTTTTTGGTAACTTTTAGGAGTTGATTATAGGTAATTTTTATGTCTTTAATTCCAGTCATAGGTCACTTTTTGAACCATATTCATTTGATTTGTTTTGGTGTTTTAAAATGCATACTTATGTGAACTAATTTTGCTTGAAACTAGCTTCTCTTCTCCTCTAAATATTAACATGAATTATGTGGGAATCATTAATGCCAAGCCATGTATTCTAATTGCATCTCATAAATTGTATGCTACTGACCCATAATCATCTCATGCATATTCATATATCATTCATCCTTAATTTGCATCATTTGTGATCTTATGTGATGTTTGCTCCATTTGTTCTCACATCTTCTTATCCTTACTCCATCGGACTAAACCATTGCATCTATGATGGTATGTTCATTCATATACATTTATAAGCATTCACTACTGACTTTGATATTCATTTCATATGTTAATTCATACTTGTATGACATATGCACTCATACTTCATCATTGAACCCTAACTTGCATTTAGGTGAACTTAGGTGAACTATTTGTACATAGTTTGACGTAGTTTGATCTTGTGAGGTATCCTAGCATCCTTAGGGACCTATAACATATAGCTACTTATTTTAGAAGTCATGTAACCTTTAGGTACCTTTACCTTTAGACTTAGGTCTTATTTTGAACCCTAGTTCCATTCTAGGACGTTTATGGTACTTAATCACTTTTATGCTTTGATTTTACTTTCAATGTGCATTGTTAAGCTAACATATGTTTTGTAGGGGAGAAGATTGAGGTAAGCCTAAATTCATTCCTATATCTTATGCATTTTAATTGTGTTTTGCCTTAGCACCTTTGGGCTTTGTTCATAGGTTCCTCTTTTCTCTCTTTAGATTCAACTTAACTTCCTTAGGAAGTAAGTTGAATTCTAACTTGTTCTTTCTTTTCCTTAGGATAGAGTACCTCATTAACCATAGGATCACACTTGTACATAATAAGATGACTTAGGGTTGTGTCTTAGTCGCCCATTAGCTTTGACCTTTTCCTTTTGAGTCTTTCTCTTCTCAACTTCAAACAAAAATCCAAAAAGACTTAATAAATGCATGAAAGGATCCCTTGTGTATAGCCTTATTCCATGGGGCACTTGCATTAATTCCATCTTGTATTGGTGTAGGCTTGTCTAGCATGATGTACAAGTCTCATCAAGGGGTTGTTTCACAAATAAAACATAAAATATACTTCTTCATAAAAAATACAAAAACACTTAATAAATTTCAACAAGCTAGTGAACTTAAACCCTAATTCATGGATACAAGTCTTGGATAAATTCTCCTTGCTTGGTGTGCTTGTTCTATTATTCCATCTTGGAATGTAGTAGAAAGTACACATTCCATGGAAAAGAGTTTGAATTCACTTCCTTGTGCCAAATTCATAAAAACTCTTAAAAAGCAAACAACAAACAATAAACGACTATCATGCGGGAACTTCTTTTCTCACCTCATTCACTCACAATGCGAACTTGCTCCGACTTTTCTCGCATGCAAGACGGTAAACACACTCGTACCAGAAGAGCCTGCAACACCTGAGCATAGACACACGCAGTTCCAACATAAAAATACAAACAAAGTTCCCGCCTGGTTAGACGAACTACGTCAAATCTAATCCTTATTTTCCCGATGAGGTACGTAGGCAGCGGGGTAGGGCCCGTGCGAGCACATTCTTTATTTTCCCTACATTTCCCTCTTTCTTTCCATTTTCTTTTCCAGTTCCTTTTCTCATTTCCATTCCAGTTAGCAGTTCATTTGTTCAGCAACATCTTATTTTCTCACCCTTTGAAACAAGCAAGCAAGCGTGGATCCCGTCGGGTACGGAGGACGATTTGGGGTGCTAATACCTTCCCAGTTCGTAACCGACTCCCGAACCCAGATTTTTGGTTCGAAAGGTCTTGTCCTTTCCTTCTTCCTCAGGTTTGTGCAGCATTACCTTTCCCATTCATTCGGGATAAAAATGCATGGTTGGCGACTCTACCTTTTCTGCGCCACTTTCGCGTTTGTACTAGGATGAAAATCCCGGGAGCGACAGAGCTGAACTGGAAGATGTTGTTAAGAACAGGTTGATTCAGATGTTACATGATTATGTGGAAATTTTTGCTTGGTCTAATGAAGATATGCCAGGGCTGGATACTGATATTGTGGTTCACCGTCTACCAGTGAAAGAGGATTGTCGCCCAATAAAACAGAAAGTTCGTCGTATGTGTCCTGAAATGTCAGAAAAGATTAAGGCAAAGGTGATGAAACAATTCAATGCAGGGTTTCTAGCTGTTACTTCTTATCCTTAGTGGGTTGCAAATGTGGTACTGGTGCCTAAGAAAGATGGTAAAGTACACATGTGTGTAGATTACAGGGATTTGATTAAAGCCAGCCCCAAAGATGATTTTCCACTTCCACATATTTATGTTCTAGTAGACAACACTGTTCAACATAAGGTATTCCCTTTTATGGATGGTTTCTCTGGTTACAATCAGATTAAGATGGCACCTGAAGATATGGAGAAAACTACATTTCTTACACAATGGGGCACTTTCTGTTATAAGGTGATGCCATTTGGTTTGAAGAATGTTGGGGCAACATATCAGCGTGCTATGGTGGCTCTGTTCCATGATATGATTCACCATGAGATAGAGGTATATGTGGATGATATGATAGCCATATCTCAGATTGAAGAAGAACATCTTGATCATCTACACAAGTTGTTTGAGAGGTTGAAGAAGTATAAGTTGAGATTAAATCCAAACATGTGTACCTTTGGAGTTAGATCTGGTAAACTTTTGGGTTTTATTGTTAGTGGTAAGGGTATTGAAGTTGATCTTGCAAAGGTAAAAGCTATATAAGAGATGCCTGTTCCCCGTACTGAGAAAGAAGTTATAGGTTTCTTGGGATGACTGAATTACATTGCATGATTTATTTTCCAGTTAACTGCTACTTGTGAACCAATCTTCAAGTTATTGAAGAAAGATTAAGTAATGAATGGAATGGCGAATGCAAGGTAGCTTTTGATGAGATCAAGAAGTACCTACAGGAACCTCCAATATTGATGCCACCAGTAAAAGGAAGACCCTTGATTATGTACCTGACAATGTTGGATAACTCAATGGGGTGTGTGTTGGGGCAACATGACGAGTCTGGTCGAAAAGAGCAGGCAATATACTACCTTAGCAAAAAGTTTACCGACTGTAAAACAAGATATTCACTGCTCGAGAAAACTTGTTGCACTTTGGCGTAGGCTGCTCGCCGACTAAGACAGTATATGTTGACTCATACCACTTTATTGATTTCAAAGATGGATCCAATCAAGTACATATTTGAGAAACCTGCTCTCTATGGACGAGTAGCGAGATGGAAAATGATCTTAACAGAATATGACATATAATACACTATTCAGAAAGCAATTAAAGGAAGTGTAATAGCTGATCATTTGGCTCATCAAGTAGTGGATGATTATCAGTCTATGAATTTTGAGTTTCCATATGAGGATATTATGATTGTTACTAAAGAACCTAGACAATATGAAGGACCTGGACAAGGATCCCGATGGACTATGGTTTTTGACGGAGCTTCTAATGTGCTTGGTAATGGTGTTGGTGTTGTGATTATCTCTCCTAAAGGTTGTTATACACCAATTACTGCAAGACTTTATTTTAATTGTACCAATAATATGGCTGAGTATGAAGCGTGCATAATGGGTATCAAGGCTGCCATTGAGATGAAGATTCAGATTTTGAATGTATATGGAGATTCAGCCCTGATAGTTAGTCAAGTTAAAGGAGATTGGGACACCAAGCATCCTAATCTCATCCCTTATAGAGAGAATGTGTTGTCTTTGATCCCGTACTTTAAAAAGATCACCTTTGGATATATCCCACGAGAAGAGAATCAGTTGGCAGATGCATTAGCCACCAGGACATCTATGCTTGAAATTAGTTGGAATGATAAAGCTCCCCGAATTACTATTGATCGATTTGATGAACCTGCATACTGTAATGAGGTAGGTACTGAAGGGGTAGAGGAAAAGCCTTGGTTCTATGAAGTAAAAAGGTATCTTGAAGCTCAATAGTTCCCTAAAGGGGCATCTGTCAATGATAAGAAGTTTCGGAGAAGATTTTCTGCTAAGTTTTTCCTAAGTAATGGAATTTTTAACAAGCACAATCATGATTCAACTTTGCTTCGCTGTGTGGATAAGAAAGAAGCAGTAGAGATTATAGAGGACATGCATGATGAGATCTTTGGCACTCATTCTAGTGGATATACTATGGCTAAGAAGATTTTTAGAGCAGGTTATTATTGGTCTACCATGGAAACTGATTGCTATCAACACTCCAAAACTTGTCACAAATGCCAGATTTATGTTGATAAGGTTCATGTGCCTCCAGTTCCGTTGAATGTTCTGACTGCTCCTTGGCCCTTTGCCATGTGGGGCATTAATATGATTGGTGAGATCAAGCCTACTGCTTCTAATGGACATCGTTTCATCCTTGTTGCTATTGATTACTTCACAAAGCGGGTAGAGGCAGCTTCATTTGCTTCTGTTACCAAGAATGTTGTGGCTCAATTCATCAAGTATAATCTTATATGTAGGTATGGAATCCCTGAAAGGATTATCACAAATAATGGTACTAATTTGAATAATACTATGATTACTGACCTCTGCACGCAGTTCAAGATTAAGCATCACAGTTCTTCCCCATATCGTCCAAAGATGAATGGCGCAGTGGAAGCCGCCAACAAGAATATTAAGAAGATCTTGCAAAAGATGACAATTACGTATAAGGATTGGCATGAGATGTTACCATTTTCTCTTCATGGTTATCGTACCACAATACGTACTTCAATAGGGGCAACCCCATTTTCCCTTGTCTATGGTATGAAAGCAGTTCTACCTATCGAAGTTCAGATTCCCTCATTGAGAATTATGAAGGATGCATGCTTATATGAAGATGAATGGATTCAGACTCGACTTGACCAGATAAATTTGATTGATGAGAAAAGATTAGCAGCTGTTTGTCATGGTCAGATGTATCATAAATGTATGATCAAAGCCTTCAATAAAAAAGTTAAGCAACAAATATATCAGGCTGGTGATTTGGTGATCAAGTGTATCATATTACCACAGGGTGATCCCAGAGGCAAATGGACCCCCACCTATGAAGGACCATTTGTTGTTAAGAGAGTATTTTCTGGAGGAGCCATGATGCTTACCACTATGGATGGTGAAGATTCCCACAGCCTGTGAACGCATATATAGTTAAAAATACTACGCATAAAAAGAGACCCGCTAGGTTGACTGGCCTAGGAAAAAGTAAGGGCATCCCAGCAAACCAAAAGGGTTCGGGCAAAAATTAGGGATATATCTTAAAAAAATGTACACCCGGCAAGTCGAAAACCTGAAAAGGCGGCTTGGGCAAAAAAGGGTATCCCGATAGATTGAAAACCTGAAAAGGCAATCCAGACAAAAGTTAGGGATTAAAGCGTATGACTATGTCTCGTTGGATCACCCATGTAACCTTTACTAGTTGTGTTATCTATGTCAAATTCAACAGATACAGATCAATCCAATCATTTCTTTTCCGATAGCTGAAGATGAGATACTTGAAGATAATAGCAATAGTAGAATTGAAATTCAATAGGATTAGTTACACATAGCTATTGTTCCTTGTTTTTGTATTATTTTAAAATCTATTCGACGAATTCATCTTACTAGGACTTCTGTATCCGTGTTAAAACTCGCATGTTTATAGACCACTTTCTAAATAAATAAAATTCCATTTTTCGTATTCAGGTTTACTTTTCCCCTTTATTCAGGTTTACTTTTCCCTCTTTATTCAGGTTTACTTTTCACCTTTTACTAAAGCGAAAAACGTCAGTTGATTATGTTTGAATGTATATATGCTTTTGAATATGATTGATGTTTACCAGAAATGCATAAAATACAATAATAGAATTTACTAAGAACGAACGGAGGTAGGAATTCAACGAATCTTCGCCGGTCCATCCCCACAGAGTAATATTTACGGATATTCCTACGAAATACTTCAAGTAGTATCTTATACTTTCAACTCTACGAAGTCTTCAGGAAGTTTCATATCTTCTGAAGAGTTGATATTTGACTGGATAAGTCTCCCAGAGCAATGTCCATCTCTTTTATCCTCAGTCAGGATATTCAGGAACTTAATCCTTCAATAAGAAGTACGATGAACGAAAACGGGAGGTTCTAAGTACGATATTCTTAAACAAGACGGGAACGAAGTCTTCATATTTCTCAATAACGAATCAAGATTTATTTTCCCCAACCAGCAGTTATTCTACGGAGCTACTTATATGCTTCAAAATGCATAATTCATATACACATCACATCATCATATCATATGCATACAACATTCTCATGAGATATTATCTTGCAAAGTGTTATATACATCATGATATTTGCATAGAACTAACCTTGTTTTTTAGGTTAATTCTCCAGCAGACAAACTTCATCAACAACTTATACCTTGGTCCGTTGTTTATCTTCTCAAAAGCTATATCATTACCTTGGGCTGTTTTTTATCTTTCCAAAAGCCATATCATTACCTTGGGCCGTTGTTTATCTTCCCAAAAGCTATATTATATCATTACCTTGGGACATTATTTATCTTCCCAAAAGCCATATCATTACCTTAGGTCGTTGTTTATCTTCCCAAAAGCTATATTATATCATTACCTTGGGACATTGTTTATCTTCCCAAAAGCTATATAATTACCTTGGTCCATTGTTTATCTTCCCGAAAGCCATATCATCATACCTTGGGCCGTTGTTTATCTTCCCAAAAGCTATATCATCTAACCTTGGGTTGTTTTATCTTCCCAAAAGCTACATCTTCATACTTTGGACTACCTTGTTCTCCAAGAAGCATATTTGAAGAAATTTTCTCTGAATGACATCTTTAAGCCCATTCAAGCAATACGACCAACCAACAGTATCATTCTACGCACCAGCGAGTGCAAAATTTTGGGCTTTTATGTTCAATCCCCTTCAACCTTCTAGTCACGAATGGCGTGCATGCCAATCTAACTCCTCAGGTTTCAGAAAATTGAATAGGGACAACTGTTGTACCCCAAAATTTGCCCTCCGACAATCAAAGCAATGTGTCCCTAGAGTTCTCTCAAGGTTCACAAGGTTCACAAAGTTCACAATTGGTCAGAAAGTTTGAGAGTTCCCTCAGACAAAGCCTCCTCCGAAGAAATGGATCCACAACTAGAGTTTTAAGTTTATCTAGGCTAAATGGACTTCCAAGGTCTCAAGTGAGCTTCATAAAATCCCACATGACTTCAAGAATCCCCATGTCAAAGTTTCAGGGCTTTCTCAATAAGTTTGACTAGTCAGATGATCAGATGCTCAAAAATCAGTCAAGTGGATTAAAATGTCAAACTTCAAGTTTTTTTGCCAACATCAAGTTTATGAAGTAAAATTCATCATTTGATCAAGGGTTGATCATGATTCATCAAGGATATTTTAGATCATCAAGAATCAGGAGTTTCTAAATTAAGGTTTTCATAGGAAAAGTCAACTGAACTTTGACCAGCCATAACTTTCACACGCTTTATCAAAAATTTCCCATCCAAAGCTCATTTTGAAGCAAATTGAATTCTCTACAACTTTGTGTCTCACAAGCCAGGCCTAAAAATGCTTCATTTGGAAGGTATGAGCTAAGACATTATAGTTTATTTCAAAAGTCAACAAAAAGTCAACTTTTTCCAAAGAGCATAATTTGAAAATGTTAAAAGATATTGTAGATGTTTAGAATTGGCAGAATTTTTGACCAACAAGAAATGTTGAATTCAGTTCAGAATGTCCTATCAGATGTTGGGACATTATCAAACAGAGTATAAGAACTTAATTCAGGATGTCACACCAGATGTTGGGACATTGTGTAAATGATTTAAGTTCAGTTTTTCAGGATGTCCCAACAGATGTTGTGACATCTCAAACCTGCTACCAGAATTAATTAATGACTAACTGATCTGAGAAATTTAAGGAAAGTTATCTGGAATTAATTATGGATGAACAAAAACAGAATAAGGCGCATCTGTAGGGAGTGTTGTTATGAGACTTCAGCATAATCAGAAGAACTAAATCACCTAGAATCTAGGAAGTAACAAACCCTAATTCAAGGTGGAAGCTGCATGCGTTTTAGGACTGGATTAACCTACAGAAAGCCCAAAATACAAACACCTATTTAAGCAACAGAATATCTCAGAATTGAGTACGAATTTCAGAAGACAAAATAGGGTGTTGTGTGTTTTAATAGCAGGTTGTTTTTATTGTACCACTTTATGAGCTTTTAAGCAAAAGTGTATTTGTGACTTGATTGAAACTGTGAAGTAAGATCAAGCTGTTTTGTTTGAAGTATGACTTCAATTTTATTAAACTTGTAAACAAGATCACTGTGTGATTGAGGGGGAGTGAGTTGGTACTCATATCTAAGTTGTGTCTTAGGTAGAAATTGCATTGGGTAGTGTAGACACCCCAAATTTGCCCTCTGGCTTTTCTATCTTTTTTTGCTTCTCGTTTGCATATCATACGCATTTTTGCATACCATTTGCATAGGCTCCTGAGACATGGGATCAATGTTATCATCTGAATTATGGTTTATTTCCCTGATCAAGGATTTCACTTCTGCAAGGACTATTCACTATGTATTTGGCCCATCATCAGGCTATTCTCTTCCTCATCAAGTTACAAGGATATTTTCTTCTCTTCTCAGCATTTCAGGCTATTTTCTTTCTCAAAGAGCTCTAGTTTCAATTCAAGCGCGTTTATTCAATCGCAATCTAGTTCAGATGTATGTTTGACCTAGTCTTGGTCAAACCATTATGAGATTTCTTTAAGTGCAAGTTATTCGCTTCAGTGGCTTATTTCTCAGCCAATGCGCGTTCAAAGTCCAGTTGTGTGGTGTGCTGAATACATCAGATTATCAAGTTGTGATTCATAAGAAGTGTTGGGCCAAATTGTCTGTTCATATGTTCATTGGTGGATTTATTTTCTCAATTTTGGATTCAGATGAATTCAAAATGATTCAGGAATTATTTTGTCAGAGGAGGATTAATTCGGAGAACTGTTCATTTTCTGTTGCGAGTTGTCTAGTGATATTTGTATTCATTTAATAGACGGCTTTCGTGGGAAAAGTTTGAGTGTGGTTGTTAAATCAAATTCAGTCAAGATGTGTGTCAGTAGAAAATACTAGCGTAGGGTTTATTCAACTTCATTCCAAATTATGTTCATTAACCATATCTCACCATGTCCATAACTCTTTCATTAACCAAATTATTTTGTATTTTCCATTTTAAAACCATTTTCCTTAAATCCAATTATCTATTAGTCCACTTCACATTTCTATCAATTTCCATGATATACATTTTTAACTCTTTTTCTTTATTCATTAACTATTCAACAATTTCAAATTCAATCCATTTCTCCATTCATTTTTTTTTCCAATTAACCATTGTTATTCATTTTATCATTGCCAAATTACAAGACCCATCCCATGAGCAAATAAATGAAAATAAAAATTCGTAAGCCCATACAATTCTTCAATAGGCCCATGTTACCAAAAAAAATAGTTAACCTAGCTATAAAAGAAAAATCTCAGATCCTAAGACCTAAGAGGAAAACGGTGCATAAAATTTGTCTCATTTTTACACTTCCAACACTCTTCTTCCTTCGGCTATAACTCATCTCTCATTTCCTCATTCAACCATAACCTTCCATATTACTTCATATCCAGACACAAAGGTGTTCTTGTTCAGGTTCTACTTCAACAATACAAAGACAATTTTCTCAGCCCATATAATCACTGTTGCACTTCCACAACTCAATACTCCACCTATTTCATTCCATTTCACCTTCTTCAACACAACTGTGAACCTGCATTGTGGATGAGAAGATGCTCGTGTCACAGCAATATACTTGAACTCACATCCTCGACTTGGATTTGCTTTGTCGGTTTTCGAATCGGCGAAGTTTTGTTATTCTGTCATGTTATATTTAGTGTCATTGTGTAGGTTAAGGTTGAGGCAAAGAAAAACTCTGCAAAGTAAAGGAGAATAAAGCGGCGATCCAAAACGATAAGCAGGAGGAAACAGTACAAAATCGTGAAGAATCGCCGTCGTGATTTCCATCTTCGTCGTGGATCTGCAGCCTTGTTTCTCGCCGAGCATTCTTACCGAGAAATCATATCTTCGCCATGGCTTTTGTTTCCATCGTCACTCTCATCTTTGATTCAAGCCGACACCATAACTCAGACGCAGCTCAACCGTAAACCGTCACCACAAACAAACTCATCAATGCTATTCAAAATAACAACAATAACTCAGCGTCTGTGCAACTCAGAGCTTGCTCCAAGCTACGACTCAACAACAATCTTTGCACAACAAATTTCGAGTTCGACTTGTTGAACAACCATAAGCTGAAACAATAATGTATATATTTCATGGAGGTAACATTTTGATTCCAAGTTTTTTGCTCGAGATTATGCCATTATTAGAATTAATTCATGATTCCATTTTAAATTCAATTGATTTTTTTTCTTCTTCAATTAAACTTTTGAGATTCTGTTACTATAAGTTATATGCCTGGGAGTTTGTAGTGATTTAGTTTTGGGTTTTATTTTATAGTTCTGAATTCATTTTTCCTGCGATATTATATAGATGTTGATGGAAACTTGTTTTTTCTTTTATGCTAATTCTTGGGTCTACATGTGTAGAGAACTCTAGTAAATTGATTTGTGTGTATAGGATTTATTTTGGCTTTTCAATTTCACATAGGAGGTAGTTTCTTATTTTTTCTTTCTAAAGTGAAAAATGATTAACAGTGCTTTGTTAGTGTTCATGTTGAAATTCTCAACCTTATTGAGAAATGATTAAGTCGGGTTGTTCATGTTTCCATTTTTATATATGATGATATTGTAAATAGTGTTAGTAATTTATTACTAAAGTTTGTTTTTTAGGATCTTAGGCTATCATGATTAGTTTTATTTTTATTTTATAATTAGCCTCTGTTTTAGTTATTTGTAAGTTAGTTTAATATTATATATAATTTTTGAAATAATATATTAGCATTATATATAATTAGTATTAAACAATTTTAGTTATAGTTTTAGGAAATGAATTTTCATAAACACCTATTAGTGGAAATTAGGAACTTAGATTAGTTTTTTTTTATTATTTCCTATTTTTTAAATAATTTTAATTTTAATCATTGCTAATTGTATTTAGTAATTTTTTGTTCATGGTTAAATTTTGACAATTAGTATTAGATTAGTTCATTCGATTAATTGTTCCTTAGATTTTTTATAAGATTGATTAGATTTGTTAATTGTGATTAGAATTTGGTTTTATTTCTAGATCTTGAATTTGGTTGAGTTTGGATATAATCAATTTTGTTTAGGTTTTATAATGATTAATTGAATATTCATTGAATCATGTATTTAAATCTTTTTTTTTTTATTGATCTTCTTTAGTAGAGAAAATTGATTGAACTTTCTTGTTAGAAATTAAGCTAACCTTGTTGATTCGTGATGTTGAGCATTTGAGGATTAATTTGCTTGATTAATGGTGAAATTTCTAACAAATATTTCTTGGCTTATTTGTGCGTATTGAAGAGGCAACAGACCTTCTCCGTTAGGTATCACTGAGGCCCGATTTTACTTATTGCATGCTGCTGCATCTGGAAGTCCTACTGGTGTAGGCTCTGTTTGTGCATTGTTCGATTATTTCATTTATCATTCTCATATTCTTATCTTATTCATCTCAACTTATTCCTCCCTCTTCTATTTCTTCTTTCTTTTCTTTCTCTTCTTCTTTCATTCTTCTTTAGGACAGGTCAAACCTCACTAACCTAGGACCATCCGAGCATGTGAATATTGATTAGTCCCCCACTTAGCTTTTACCTTTGTGTCTCTTTGAGTCTCCTCATCTCATAATCAGGGACTAAACCCTAAAGGCTTTAAGGCTTTGTGATTAAGCTTATGCCTGCATCCTTCTATTAGGATGGAGTGTATAACTTTAATCCTAAGTGTTAAACCCTCAATGTGTTTAAGTCCTTTAATCAATTCACTTAATAATCATCAAGACATCAAGCTTGTAACTTGGGCCTTGCATTAGGGTTCTAATTCTTCCTTAATTGGTTAAGAAGGACTAACCCTAGTGTTAATGGACAAGTCCCCCTCAAGTTGTCTTACAAATCATAAAACTCATTTCTTAATCATATCATTATCTAAAATCCACTTAATAAAGGCTTTGTTTTGTCATGAGTTTAATCCCTAATCATGGATTAAGTTGAGGAGCATTCCTCAGCTTAAACATTCTCATCTATCATCCTTCTATTAGGATGGTGTAATGAGTCTGTTAAATCCCTGATTATGGCTTAACCTCATTACTCAACACTAAACAAAAAAACCACAAAAACATCTAAATAATCAACAGGTAGGTTAATGATCTTAATCCTACTCCATGGTGATTAAGTGTGAGAAGCTGACTTCACACTTAAGGTATTCTCATTACCCCTAATCAGAGGGAAGATGTGATGAGTTTACTAACCCATTGGTTTAGGCTTAGGCTCATTAACTTATGACAAACTTCAAAAGCAATAAAAGACTGAAAACACAAAAACAAACAATAATCGTCTCCTTCGGGATTCTTTTCTCATCTCATTCACTCACAAACGAGAACTTGCTTCTTCCGTCTAATGCAAGACAGTTTGCACCTGAGCCAGACAGGTCATACACTTGAGCATAGACAAGTAAGCAGTTCACAAGTCAATTCACCTTTCAGTCTCTTTGGGTCGAACTACGGTGTTCTGACTTCCTCATTGCACGAGAGGATACGTAGGCATAACTTAACAGTTATCGAACAAAAGTCTCTGTATATTCCCCCTCTTTCTAGCCTCATTCTTTTAGCCTCATGATCTTGAGCATTTCACTCATGTTCTTACACTGACACTTCACTTATATACTTCACTTTTCTCTTACACTGACACCTGCACATTTTGTTTTCCAGCTCTTTTACACACAAATTGCACTGACACTACCCCTTTAAAACACAAATCTTTTAAGCGTGGATCCCGTCGAGTACGGCGGACAATCTGGGTGCTAATACCTTCCCAGGTTGTAACCAACCCCCTTTCTCAGTCTCTCTGGTTCGCAACCGTCTTATCCATGTCTTTCTAGGTCTATGCAGCATTACCTTTCCTCCGGGATAAAAATGCCTAGCTGGCGACTCTTTTCATCTCCAGTGAGTTCACGGCTGTGTGTTCTCACTGTCCCTCTCGCCGACCGTTCGCGTCTGTACCTTTATCTGGGCCTGGTCCCACCTATCGGGAGCGACAGCTTGGCGACTCTGCTGGGGACCCTTATACTGTAACCAGGGCTTCTGGTTCTTTTTGTGGGTTCCTCCTAGCGCTTGTTTGATTTGTGTTTACTGGGGTGATATGTGCAATTTGTGCTTGTTTTGTATTTATTTTTGCTTTATGTGCAGTTGTTTTATTGCTTTCTTTATAGCTTTACATATATCATATTGTCATACTGTTCTGGCTGGATCTGGTTTTGTTACTTTGGTGGGTGGGGTTCTATTGAGAGTTTAAGGTCCTATACCTGGGACCTGAGTGACACCTAGGCTAGAGTGGTTCATATTCTTTCCCATTCCATCTCGGTCTGGTGCGGGAATATGAAACACGGTTCAGATATGGGTTTCTTCTTGAGAACTCTGTGTTGCAGATTTCCTGCAGTACTAGGGCTATCTGGGAAGCCTGCTAAGTCTGGATGACCTTTAGTATTGACCTTCAGAAACTGAGGTGAATTAGAGGAGGATTTTTTATGGTTATTGTAAACACTGTACCTCCGGGTTAGAAGTGTTTACACTTCTCATAACTGATCCAAGTCTGAGGATCCTTGTTTTAGAACACTACCCGTGAGAGGGTTGGGCTGTTTACAGGTTTGCAGGAACCCTTGACCTCAACATACCCTCATTACCAGTACAATTGTTGATCCAGTCACTATGATCCTGAAGTTCTTGACCTTCGGTTCTCAGTTACTATTTTGGGTTATTATGCAGATCTTGTGGTTACAGACACTTGATTCTTGGCAGTATTCCAGATTCCAGGCAGTTTCCAGCTGTGATCCCATGTCTTTGCATCTTTTGCATCATCATATTGCATTTCGCATTTGCATCAACATTGCATTTCCTTCTTCCAGAGAGCTCATCCTTCCTCTTTTGTCCATGCCAGCCAGTTGATTTCCCGGTACTCAGTTTGAACAAGTGGACGACAGAGTGTGTGAAGCTAGACTGAACAGTGTCAAGAGGTAAAGGGTCAGTTTGAAAGCCGTCAGTAGCTATGTCAGAGAACAACCGTCAGAATGTTGAGTTTCCACCTGGTTTCACTTCAATGACCAATCCTCTGTATGGTCTTTCTCCTGATGAAGATCTTCCACAAGTGAACAATCTTGCTCAAGCTCAGCCTGCACAGACCCCGATCGTGAATCAGAATATACCTGAACCATCTGCTGTCCGAGGTGGACCTTCAACTTCTTCTGATTCTACGAATTATCAGAGTTTTGCCTTCCCTATGCCAGACTTCCAAGGGGCAATCCCTCTTGTGAAAACCAAGGATCCCCAAGTTATTGATCCTGCTGAAAGATTTCGTGTGTTGGACGAGCGACTCAAAGCCCTAGCGGATCCTGATGCCTTCGGTTTTGATGCTCTAACCCTGTGTTTGGTGCCTGGTCTTGTCATTCCTCCAGATTTCAAAACTCCGAAGTTCGAGAAATACACTGGTGTCAGTTGCCCGAAGCGTCATTTGGTGATGTTCTGCAGGAAAATGACTTCTTATGCCTGCAATGATAAGTTGATGATTCACTGTTTTCAGGACAGTTTAAGTGGGGCATCTTTAAGTTGGTACATGGATTTGGAAAGCAGTCATATTCGATCTTGGAATGATTTATCCAGAGCTTTCGTAAAGCAATACCAGTACAATATGGACGTGGCGCCCAATCGCACGCACTTGCAGAGCCTATCCCAGAGGAGTGGTGAATCTTTCAGAGAATATGCACAGCGGTGGAGAGAATTAGCAGCCCAAGTGCAACCACCACTTTCAGACAGAGAATTAATTGACCTGTTCGTGGGCACCTTGCAGGGTCCATACTTGGAAAGAATGAGTAGCATTGGGATGACAAGCTTCTCTGATTTGATGATAGTTGGAGTACGCATTAAGAGCCTTCTCAAAAGTGGAAAGATCCAGGACTTTTCGAATATCCCAGCTAGTGAAGGTGAGTCTGTTGTTAGCTCCCAAGAGGAAGAATGGGATGACGTCAATGCAGTCATGGCAAATATCAAATATTCTAGACCAACATCTTCTCAAAGATCATCTGTTCCTGAATCTGATTACTCTTACGGGCATTCGGCAATGCTCAGAGCACCGTGTCAGAAACCCTGGGTTCCTCCTCGTCCAAATCTGCAATCTCATGGTCGAAGACCTCAAAATCAACTTCAGAGCCAGCCTAGGCCTCGTAACAATCTGGAAAGAAGGATTGCTCCTCTTCATCCAGTCCCCATGGCATACAGTGAACTCTTGCCACATCTAATTCAGAGCTCTTTGGTGGTTCCTAAACCTCTCAAGCCGTTGCCAGGACCGTACCCTCCAGAGTACAATCCTCATGAGCAGTGCGGGTATCATGGTGGATCAATGGGGCATTCAACTGAAGATTGCAAAGCTTTTCAAGCCAAAGTACAACAATTGATCGACAAGGGCTACATCTCCTTTCCAGAAGGAAGCTTGGTTGTGCACGTCAACCTCTCGCCTGATTGAGTTCAAAGACTTCAGAAGAAGCGTATCTTGATTTCAGTGGCTCAGACAACAGTATGTCATCAGAGTTGGTGATCGCTGTATCCTTTCATCATTTGCATTGTAGTTTCTTTCCTGTTAGCAGCTACTTGTCTTTTAAGCATTGTTATTTTGAATGGTAATGTTAATGTAGTGATCTTGCACTTTTGAATCAATTATGTCGCATTCGCTCATTTTTCTTTCCTTGCATTAAAAACAAAAAATAAAAAAATTTGCATCCATATACCTCCCATTTATTTCACTGTTGTTTAGCAGGTTTGAGGGAGGATGATGACAACTGAATACTCATAATTGTTGAAGGTATGCTTTCAGGGTAGAACCTGCTGACGATGTACAGGCATTGTTTCAATTCCCAAACACCGGAGATATAAGGGAGATAAACCCTCGTCACCCCCTTTGAGCCTTGAAGTAGGAGTTTCTTTTCTGAACGAAAAAACCCTCACATTTAACCCGGGGCAGGGTAGTTATCAGTTAATTTGACCGAGCGTTCAAATTTCCAAAGGAGTGTGCATCCGAGGATCCATTACCTTTATTCATTACACCTCAAGAGGTCAAGGGACGGGAAACCACAATGGTTATCCCTCACCAACAAAGGAATGAGGCAGTCAACCCTTTCAGCAAGTCATGACAAGCCAGTGTCACACGATTTGTTCAACAAAGATCGAAAGAAAAAAGAAATAAAGCCCGCTAAGTCGCAAAAAAAGGTGAAAACATATGACTTAGGCAAAAGTTAGGGCATCCCGCTGGACTTCAAAATCGAAAAATTCAAAAAGAGAACCAGTCCAGGCAAAAGTTAGGGAGTAAAAAAAAATGAAAGAGAATCTTCCATGAGAACAAAGTCGTGTGACCGGACACAAAGTCAGAATGGGTGACTGTTACCCCAAGAAACCTCATTGGTGCGTAAACCATCAACGTCATTGGTTCCTCAATCATTACAAAACCCTTGTGAGAAGCGAGCGTTTAAGTCGAATTAGCTGAACATAGGACTGGAGAACATCAAGGAGAATGGGTGGGCACAGATAAACTTTGAGCCATAAATCTTTCTTTCTAAAACCGTGAACCAGACCGCGTTATAACCCTTGAAAGTCCTAATTGAATCAGGTTCAATTCTGAAAGCATACTACGACAAAGTTGCGTAAACTGACTCCTAACGATTTGCTAACTCAACACTACGTTTGGACTAATCGTCCATTCGTCACACACTGTCACAGCATCAAAATAAATAAATTTTCAAAAACTTGCATGTGTACTGCATTAAAATTACCATTTGTAAATGAACAGTTTTAATTGCAAGTCAGCCTGTGTCATCAGGGAAGTTCCTACAAGGGACAATCAGAGGAAAACTTGATTATTCAACAATGATGACCAGAATCAAGCGCATCGTGTAGGCCTATGAATCAGGGGCATGTTATCCAGTGGTTTTGTTGACCAAGGAATCTGTCAGGGTAAAGCAAGTTCCTAAGCATCAGTTGATCGAGGAACGTCATTCAAAGTCAGTTGATCAGAGCTGAATCTGCCAAACAGGGACAAGACACCCGGAGTTTCCGTTGACTAAGGGTCAATTCTTCCAATGCTCAGTCAGAATGAATCAAGTCGCTTACACGCTCATACCGGGGCAAAATAATTCCAGAGATCACTAGGTGCAACTCTCCTCGAGAGGACATCCAGGTCTGCCATTCCAGAAATTGGATATTCAGTGACAGTTTGTTCAGAGACTTACCCAACAAGGGCAATTTTAGCTACACAGAGCAAGTTATATCAGTGATCTCCGAGTTCAAGACAAGTGTCGGGAAATCATGCTACCCACCGTCGCCTTTGTCACCCTTCTCAACCAGAAGGCTTGTCACTATGACCTTTTCCCAATCCTCGGGATTTCTTATAGCCTTTCATAATCATTGCATAAATTATTTGCATACGTTATTCATGTCGCATCTCTAGAGCATACGCATCATGAGTGCATTGGGCATCCTAACCCCTCAAACATCAGATCTCACATCCAGGGCCTCGTAACCCCAACTTATCAACCTTTCAAAGTCCAGTTCTCGTCTGGCAAGCCTTTTCAAAGCCCAGTTCTCGTCTGGCAAACCGTTCAAAGTCCAGTTCTCGTCTGGCAAAACTTTTCAACGTCTAGTCCTCGTCTAGCAGACAAACCCAAAGTCCAGTTCTCGTCTGGCAAACCAATTTCAAATACCAGTTCTCGTCTGGTAGGCGAATCTTTTACCAGTTCCCGTCTGGTCACCTTTTCATTTAGTCTGTTAAACGCCAGTTCCCGTCTGGTAGTCATTCTTTTTCAAAGTCAATTCTCGTTTGACAATGAACCCCAAGTAGTCAGTTCTCATCTGACGACCTATTCTTTGCCCATCAGTTCTCGTCTGTTGGCCTACCTTTAATAAACCAGTTCTCGTCTGGTAACTCACCTTCAAAAGTCCAATTGCTTGGCAACCAAAAAATATATATATGTCTATCAACCTGGCCCTAGCGCCCAACCATCCTTGTTTCATATCTTTGGTTATGAGCATACGTCTGCATTGTACATCATTTGCATTGCATCTTCATACCGCATGGTTTCTGTTTTAGCTCTGATGTGGGGCAATAATCGTTTCAAGACGTAATTTGGGGCAGTTATCTCAAGACTTGTTGAATTTCTGCGAGAGTTTGAAGACACTGGGGGCAATTCTAGATGCCATGTCTTCTGTAAAATCCTCTGAAGACAATCTTTTTATGGATGATGCAGTATGGTATAATTGAGGAGTTAAAGGAATGATAGTTCACTCAGGATGATCAGTAATGCTTTTGTTGAGCTCAGAAGTTTGAAGCATTGTGTTAATTCTCAGGGAATGTCTGGTATTTATTTTACCAGCAGGGCATTGGAAGTTTATTTCTTCCCCGAGCATAAAGATCTTCTTTCAGCCGACAAGATTCCCTCATGAGGAGTTGGTTATTCGCATTCAGTCAAAGCCAATTTTCATTGGCATATCTTCCCAACACAGCTGTTATGCCATACTTGGGGCATATTTTGATTCTCCAGCAAAGTCTCTCCTCAGCAGAGCATTGCCAAATATTTTTCTCAGCCAGGCCAGAAGGTTGACATTTCCCCAGCTGAGTTAGAGCAGATGGTATCCCCAGCAGAACTTCAAGGCTAATTGAATCGTTCTCATCTCCAAGCGGACTTATCTTTCCACAGTGAAGTTTTCCCAACAGGCAGCTGAAGGCCTTGTTTCCCCACAAAGTTAGAATTGTCAGAGCTCTCTCTCTCTCCAGCAAGGGTCCCAGCAAGAGTTATTTGACGAAGCATCTTCCCTAGCCAAGTCTGAAGATGATCTTTCCCCACAGAGTTCATGTCTGATCTCCATTTCCGGCAGTATATTTCCCAGCAAAGTTGCCATACTGGTGGTCGTTTGATGATACAGTCAGGTATATATCACCTCAGTCAGAGATGGGTAGTCATACCTCTAGACTTATCTTCCCCTGCAGAGTTGTAACTCTCGGTGGCCAATCAGGCATTTGTCTACCGCTCGTCTGCGTTTGTCAACACTCGTCTGTGATATCTCTAAGCAGAGTTATCCCCAGCAGTGATATATCATGCGTTATTGCTGCTCGTCTGCATCTTTCAACACTCGTCTGTGTTAGCTCTGTGGTATTGCTCGTTTGCTTTCCCCAATAGAGTCTATATCTACTAGCACTCGTCTGTGCTCGCATCTTTATTTGATGCTCATCCTCTTTCAGCACTCGTCCGTGCCTTTTCCTCAGCAGATTCCTCTTTATTTGAGGTATTCCCCAGCACTCGTCCGTGCTAGCATCTTTATTTGATGACCGTCCGCAGCTCTCGGCACTCGTCCGTGCTTATTAGTCTTTGAAGTTTTTTTTCCCCAGCGAAGTTGCCTGTACTCGTCTGTGTGCGCATCTTCATTTGGTGCTCGTCCGCATCCCTGCAGCACTCGTCCGTGCATTTTATTTTCGATTCCTCTTTATTTGAGGCATATCCCCACGAAAGTCGCCAGTACTCGTCCGTGCTCGCATCTTTATTTGATGCTCGACCGCACCTCTTAGCACTCGTGCGTGCTTGTTACTCCTTTGAAGATTGCTCGTCCGCATCCTTCGACACTCGTCAGTATCATCATCTCTGAACATGCGTCAAGTATTTGTTTCTACCCGATACTCGTCCGTATCGTAGTTTTAGGGATGCTCGTCCGCATCTTTAATCTATACACAATGTCAAAACACTTATACCTTTTATTTCTTGGATATAAACACTCGTCCGTGTTTACTATTCCCCAGAGGGTCGCCAGCAAAGCAAAATTTCTCTTCTATCTGACATTCGTCCTATGTCATGATAAACCCTGAGAGCAGCCGTACCCTGCTAGGTGATCGTCCTTCACCTCTTGATGATCGTCCTTCATCATGCTCATCCGATGTCCGTCCCCATCGTCGACCTTTTCTATCCGACATTCGTCCTGTGTCGTGATATTTAGCAGCCGTACCCTGCTAGGTGATCGTCCTTCACCTCTTGATGATCGTCCTTCATCATGCTCATCCGATGTCCGTCCCCATCGTCGACCTTTTCTATCCGACATTCGTCCTGTGTCGTGATATTTAGCAGCCGTCCCCTGCTAGGTGATCGTCCTTCACCTCTTGATGATCGTCCTTCATCATGCTCATCCGATGGCCGTCCCCATCGTCGACCTTTTATCCGGCATTCGTCCTGTGTCGCGATATTTTTGGCAACCGTACCCTGCCAGGTGATCGTCCTTCACCTTAGATGACCGTCCCTCATCTTGACCCTTTCAGAGCAGCCTTCCCCTGCTAGGTGATCTTCCTTCACCTTTGATGACCGTCCCTCATCATTATTTCATTTATTCTTTAACCCGATGGCCGTCCCCGTCGTGGTCCCTTTTACTTTTCCTGATGATCGTCCTTCATCAGCTTAGCCCGATGGCCATCCCCATCGTTGTTTACTTTACTTTATGAACTTGATGGCCGTCCCCATCATTTTTCATTAATCCCCAGAGCGTCATCTGGTTGGGTGTATTTCCCATTTCTGCATTCTTCGTCAGAGTGCAAATCTCGGGGTCTTTTTGGTATTCAATCACTGTTTATCTCGAACGTCTGATAACCGTTGCTTTCATCCTTTTCAGATTAACAGTTGATTGAATAGGGGCAGCTGTAGACACCCCAAATTTGCCCTCTGGCTTTTCTATCTTTTTTTGCTTCTCGTTTGCATATCATACGCATTTTTGCATACCATTTGCATAGGCTCCTGAGACATGGGATCAATGTTATCATTTGAATTATGGTTTATTTCCCTGATCAAGGATTTCACTTCTGCAAGGACTATTCACTATGTATTTGGCCCATCATCAGGCTATTCTCTTCCTCATCAAGTTACAAGGATATTTTCTTCTCTTCTCAGCATTTCAGGCTATTTTCTTTCTCAAAGAGCTCTAGTTTCAATTCAAGCGCGTTTATTCAATCGCAATCTAGTTCAGATGTATGTTTGACCTAGTCTTGGTCAAACCATTATGAGATTTCTTTAAGTGCAAGTTATTCGCTTCAGTGGCTTATTTCTCAGCCAATGCGCGTTCAAAGTCCAGTTGTGTGGTGTGCTGAATACATCAGATTATCAAGTTGTGATTCATAAGAAGTGTTGGGCCAAATTGTCTGTTCATATGTTCATTGGTGGATTTATTTTCTCAATTTTGGATTCAGATGAATTCAAAATGATTCAGGAATTATTTTGTCAGAGGAGGATTAATTCGGAGAACTGTTCATTTTCTGTTGCGAGTTGTCTAGTGATATTTGTATTCATTTAATAGACGGCTTTCGTGGGAAAAGTTTGAGTGTGGTTGTTAAATCAAATTCAGTCAAGATGTGTGTCAGTAGAAAATACTAGCGTAGGGTTTATTCAACTTCATTCCAAATTATGTTCATTAACCATATCTCACCATGTCCATAACTCTTTCATTAACCAAATTATTTTGTATTTTCCATTTTAAAACCATTTTCCTTAAATCCAATTATCTATTAGTCCACTTCACATTTCTATCAATTTCCATGATATACATTTTTAATTCTTTTTCTTTATTCATTAACTATTCAACAATTTCAAATTCAATCCATTTCTCCATTCATTTTTTTTTCCAATTAACCATTGTTATTCATTTTATCATTGCCAAATTACAAGACCCATCCCATGAGCAAATAAATGAAAATAAAAATTCGTAAGCCCATACAATGCTTCAATAGGCCCATGTTACCAAAAAAAATAGTTAACCTAGCTATAAAAGAAAAATCTCAGATCCTAAGACCTAAGAGGAAAACGGTGCATAAAATTTGTCTCATTTTTACACTTCCAACACTCTTCTTCCTTCGGCTATAACTCATCTCTCATTTCCTCATTCAACCATAACCTTCCATATTACTTCATATCCAGACACAAAGGTGTTCTTGTTCAGGTTCTACTTCAACAATACAAAGACAATTTTCTCAGCCCATATAATCACTGTTGCACTTCCACAACTCAATACTCCACCTATTTCATTCCATTTCACCTTCTTCAACACAACTGTGAACCTGCATTGTGGATGAGAAGATGCTCGTGTCACAGCAATATACTTGAACTCACATCCTCGACTTGGATTTGCTTTGTCGGTTTTCGAATCGGCGAAGTTTTGTTATTCTGTCATGTTATATTTAGTGTCATTGTGTAGGTTAAGGTCGAGGCAAAGAAAAACTCTGCAAAGTAAAGGAGAATAAAGCGGCGATCCAAAACGATAAGCAGGAGGAAACAGTACAAAATCGTGAAGAATCGCCGTCGTGATTTCCATCTTCGTCGTGGATCTGCAGCCTTGTTTCTCGCCGAGCGTTCTTACCGAGAAATCATATCTTCGCCATGGCTTTTGTTTCCATCGTCACTCTCATCTTTGATTCAAGCCGACACCATAACTCAGACGCAGCTCAACCGTAAACCGTCACCACAAACAAACTCATCAATGCTATTCAAAATAACAACAATAACTCAGCGTCTGTGCAACTCAGAGCTTGCTCCAAGCTACGACTCAACAACAATCTTTGCACAACAAATTTCGAGTTCGACTTGTTGAACAACCATAAGCTGAAACAATAATGTATATATTTCATGGAGGTAACATTTTGATTCCAAGTTTTTTGCTCGAGATTATGCCATTATTAGAATTAATTCATGATTCCATTTTAAATTCAATTGATTTTTTTTCTTCTTCAATTAAACTTTTGAGATTCTGTTACTATAAGTTATATGCCTGGGAGTTTGTAGTGATTTAGTTTTGGGTTTTATTTTATAGTTCTGAATTCATTTTTCCTGCGATATTATATAGATGTTGATGGAAACTTGTTTTTTCTTTTATGCTAATTCTTGGGTCTACATGTGTAGAGAACTCTAGTAAATTGATTTGTGTGTATAGGATTTATTTTGGCTTTTCAATTTCACATAGGAGGTAGTTTCTTATTTTTTCTTTCTAAAGTGAAAAATGATTAACAGTGCTTTGTTAGTGTTCATGTTGAAATTCTCAACCTTATTGAGAAATGATTAAGTCGGGTTGTTCATGTTTCCATTTTTATATATGATGATATTGTAAATAGTGTTAGTAATTTATTACTAAAGTTTGTTTTTTAGGATCTTAGGCTATCATGATTAGTTTTATTTTTATTTTATAATTAGCCTCTGTTTTAGTTATTTGTAAGTTAGTTTAATATTATATATAATTTTTGAAATAATATATTAGCATTATATATAATTAGTATTAAACAATTTTAGTTATAGTTTTAGGAAATGAATTTTCATAAACACCTATTAGTGGAAATTAGGAACTTAGATTAGTTTTTTTTTATTATTTCCTATTTTTTAAATAATTTTAATTTTAATCATTGCTAATTGTATTTAGTAATTTTTTGTTCATGGTTAAATTTTGACAATTAGTATTAGATTAGTTCATTCGATTAATTGTTCCTTAGATTTTTTATAAGATTGATTAGATTTGTTAATTGTGATTAGAATTTGGTTTTATTTCTAGATCTTGAATTTGGTTGAGTTTGGATATAATCAATTTTGTTTAGGTTTTATAATGATTAATTGAATATTCATTGAATCATGTATTTAAATCTTTTTTTTTTTATTGATCTTCTTTAGTAGAGAAAATTGATTGAACTTTCTTGTTAGAAATTAAGCTAACCTTGTTGATTCGTGATGTTGAGCATTTGAGGATTAATTTGCTTGATTAATGGTGAAATTTCTAACAAATATTTCTTGGCTTATTTGTGCGTATTGAAGAGGCAACAGACCTTCTCCGTTAGGTATCACTGAGGCCCGATTTTACTTATTGCATGCTGCTGCATCTGGAAGTCCTACTGGTGTAGGCTCTGTTTGTGCATTGTTCGATTATTTCATTTATCATTCTCATATTCTTATCTTATTCATCTCAACTTATTCCTCCCTCTTCTATTTCTTCTTTCTTTTCTTTCTCTTCTTCTTTCATTCTTCTTTAGGACAGGTCAAACCTCACTAACCTAGGACCATCCGAGCATGTGAATATTGATTAGTCCCCCACTTAGCTTTTACCTTTGTGTCTCTTTGAGTCTCCTCATCTCATAATCAGGGACTAAACCCTAAAGGCTTTAAGGCTTTGTGATTAAGCTTATGCCTGCATCCTTCTATTAGGATGGAGTGTATAACTTTAATCCTAAGTGTTAAACCCTCAATGTGTTTAAGTCCTTTAATCAATTCACTTAATAATCATCAAGACATCAAGCTTGTAACTTGGGCCTTGCATTAGGGTTCTAATTCTTCCTTAATTGGTTAAGAAGGACTAACCCTAGTGTTAATGGACAAGTCCCCCTCAAGTTGTCTTACAAATCATAAAACTCATTTCTTAATCATATCATTATCTAAAATCCACTTAATAAAGGCTTTGTTTTGTCATGAGTTTAATCCCTAATCATGGATTAAGTTGAGGAGCATTCCTCAGCTTAAACATTCTCATCTATCATCCTTCTATTAGGATGGTGTAATGAGTCTGTTAAATCCCTGATTATGGCTTAACCTCATTACTCAACACTAAACAAAAAAACCACAAAAACATCTAAATAATCAACAGGTAGGTTAATGATCTTAATCCTACTCCATGGTGATTAAGTGTGAGAAGCTGACTTCACACTTAAGGTATTCTCATTACCCCTAATCAGAGGGAAGATGTGATGAGTTTACTAACCCATTGGTTTAGGCTTAGGCTCATTAACTTATGACAAACTTCAAAAGCAATAAAAGACTGAAAACACAAAAACAAACAATAATCGTCTCCTTCGGGATTCTTTTCTCATCTCATTCACTCACAAACGAGAACTTGCTTCTTCCGTCTAATGCAAGACAGTTTGCACCTGAGCCAGACAGGTCATACACTTGAGCATAGACAAGTAAGCAGTTCACAAGTCAATTCACCTTTCAGTCTCTTTGGGTCGAACTACGGTGTTCTGACTTCCTCATTGCACGAGAGGATACGTAGGCATAACTTAACAGTTATCGAACAAAAGTCTCTGTATATTCCCCCTCTTTCTAGCCTCATTCTTTTAGCCTCATGATCTTGAGCATTTCACTCATGTTCTTACACTGACACTTCACTTATATACTTCACTTTTCTCTTACACTGACACCTGCACATTTTGTTTTCCAGCTCTTTTACACACAAATTGCACTGACACTACCCCTTTAAAACACAAATCTTTTAAGCGTGGATCCCGTCGAGTACGGCGGACAATCTGGGTGCTAATACCTTCCCAGGTTGTAACCAACCCCCTTTCTCAGTCTCTCTGGTTCGCAACCGTCTTATCCATGTCTTTCTAGGTCTATGCAGCATTACCTTTCCTCCGGGATAAAAATGCCTAGCTGGCGACTCTTTTCATCTCCAGTGAGTTCACGGCTGTGTGTTCTCACTGTCCCTCTCGCCGACCGTTCGCGTCTGTACCTTTATCTGGGCCTGGTCCCACCTATCGGGAGCGACAGCTTGGCGACTCTGCTGGGGACCCTTATACTGTAACCAGGGCTTCTGGTTCTTTTTGTGGGTTCCTCCTAGCGCTTGTTTGATTTGTGTTTACTGGGGTGATATGTGCAATTTGTGCTTGTTTTGTATTTATTTTTGCTTTATGTGCAGTTGTTTTATTGCTTTCTTTATAGCTTTACATATATCATATTGTCATACTGTTCTGGCTGGATCTGGTTTTGTTACTTTGGTGGGTGGGGTTCTATTGAGAGTTTAAGGTCCTATACCTGGGACCTGAGTGACACCTAGGCTAGAGTGGTTCATATTCTTTCCCATTCCATCTCGGTCTGGTGCGGGAATATGAAACACGGTTCAGATATGGGTTTCTTCTTGAGAACTCTGTGTTGCAGATTTCCTGCAGTACTAGGGCTATCTGGGAAGCCTGCTAAGTCTGGATGACCTTTAGTATTGACCTTCAGAAACTGAGGTGAATTAGAGGAGGATTTTTTATGGTTATTGTAAACACTGTACCTCCGGGTTAGAAGTGTTTACACTTCTCATAACTGATCCAAGTCTGAGGATCCTTGTTTTAGAACACTACCCGTGAGAGGGTTGGGCTGTTTACAGGTTTGCAGGAACCCTTGACCTCAACATACCCTCATTACCAGTACAATTGTTGATCCAGTCACTATGATCCTGAAGTTCTTGACCTTCGGTTCTCAGTTACTATTTTGGGTTATTATGCAGATCTTGTGGTTACAGACACTTGATTCTTGGCAGTATTCCAGATTCCAGGCAGTTTCCAGCTGTGATCCCATGTCTTTGCATCTTTTGCATCATCATATTGCATTTCGCATTTGCATCAACATTGCATTTCCTTCTTCCAGAGAGCTCATCCTTCCTCTTTTGTCCATGCCAGCCAGTTGATTTCCCGGTACTCAGTTTGAACAAGTGGACGACAGAGTGTGTGAAGCTAGACTGAACAGTGTCAAGAGGTAAAGGGTCAGTTTGAAAGCCGTCAGTAGCTATGTCAGAGAACAACCGTCAGAATGTTGAGTTTCCACCTGGTTTCACTTCAATGACCAATCCTCTGTATGGTCTTTCTCCTGATGAAGATCTTCCACAAGTGAACAATCTTGCTCAAGCTCAGCCTGCACAGACCCCGATCGTGAATCAGAATATACCTGAACCATCTGCTGTCCGAGGTGGACCTTCAACTTCTTCTGATTCTACGAATTATCAGAGTTTTGCCTTCCCTATGCCAGACTTCCAAGGGGCAATCCCTCTTGTGAAAACCAAGGATCCCCAAGTTATTGATCCTGCTGAAAGATTTCGTGTGTTGGACGAGCGACTCAAAGCCCTAGCGGATCCTGATGCCTTCGGTTTTGATGCTCTAACCCTGTGTTTGGTGCCTGGTCTTGTCATTCCTCCAGATTTCAAAACTCCGAAGTTCGAGAAATACACTGGTGTCAGTTGCCCGAAGCGTCATTTGGTGATGTTCTGCAGGAAAATGACTTCTTATGCCTGCAATGATAAGTTGATGATTCACTGTTTTCAGGACAGTTTAAGTGGGGCATCTTTAAGTTGGTACATGGATTTGGAAAGCAGTCATATTCGATCTTGGAATGATTTATCCAGAGCTTTCGTAAAGCAATACCAGTACAATATGGACGTGGCGCCCAATCGCACGCACTTGCAGAGCCTATCCCAGAGGAGTGGTGAATCTTTCAGAGAATATGCACAGCGGTGGAGAGAATTAGCAGCCCAAGTGCAACCACCACTTTCAGACAGAGAATTAATTGACCTGTTCGTGGGCACCTTGCAGGGTCCATACTTGGAAAGAATGAGTAGCATTGGGATGACAAGCTTCTCTGATTTGATGATAGTTGGAGTACGCATTAAGAGCCTTCTCAAAAGTGGAAAGATCCAGGACTTTTCGAATATCCCAGCTAGTGAAGGTGAGTCTGTTGTTAGCTCCCAAGAGGAAGAATGGGATGACGTCAATGCAGTCATGGCAAATATCAAATATTCTAGACCAACATCTTCTCAAAGATCATCTGTTCCTGAATCTGATTACTCTTACGGGCATTCGGCAATGCTCAGAGCACCGTGTCAGAAACCCTGGGTTCCTCCTCGTCCAAATCTGCAATCTCATGGTCGAAGACCTCAAAATCAACTTCAGAGCCAGCCTAGGCCTCGTAACAATCTGGAAAGAAGGATTGCTCCTCTTCATCCAGTCCCCATGGCATACAGTGAACTCTTGCCACATCTAATTCAGAGCTCTTTGGTGGTTCCTAAACCTCTCAAGCCGTTGCCAGGACCGTACCCTCCAGAGTACAATCCTCATGAGCAGTGCGGGTATCATGGTGGATCAATGGGGCATTCAACTGAAGATTGCAAAGCTTTTCAAGCCAAAGTACAACAATTGATCGACAAGGGCTACATCTCCTTTCCAGAAGGAAGCTTGGTTGTGCACGTCAACCTCTCGCCTGATTGAGTTCAAAGACTTCAGAAGAAGCGTATCTTGATTTCAGTGGCTCAGACAACAGTATGTCATCAGAGTTGGTGATCACTGTATCCTTTCATCATTTGCATTGTAGTTTCTTTCCTGTTAGCAGCTACTTGTCTTTTAAGCATTGTTATTTTGAATGGTAATGTTAATGTAGTGATCTTGCACTTTTGAATCAATTATGTCGCATTCGCTCATTTTTCTTTCCTTGCATTAAAAACAAAAAATAAAAAAATTTGCATCCATATACCTCCCATTTATTTCACTGTTGTTTAGCAGGTTTGAGGGAGGATGATGACAACTGAATACTCATAATTGTTGAAGGTATGCTTTCAGGGTAGAACCTGCTGACGATGTACAGGCATTGTTTCAATTCCCAAACACCGGAGATATAAGGGAGATAAACCCTCGTCACCCCCTTTGAGCCTTGAAGTAGGAGTTTCTTTTCTGAACGAAAAAACCCTCACATTTAACCCGGGGCAGGGTAGTTATCAGTTAATTTGACCGAGCGTTCAAATTTCCAAAGGAGTGTGCATCCGAGGATCCATTACCTTTATTCATTACACCTCAAGAGGTCAAGGGACGGGAAACCACAATGGTTATCCCTCACCAACAAAGGAATGAGGCAGTCAACCCTTTCAGCAAGTCATGACAAGCCAGTGTCACACGATTTGTTCAACAAAGATCGAAAGAAAAAAGAAATAAAGCCCGCTAAGTCGCAAAAAAAGGTGAAAACATATGACTTAGGCAAAAGTTAGGGCATCCCGCTGGACTTCAAAATCGAAAAATTCAAAAAGAGAACCAGTCCAGGCAAAAGTTAGGGAGTAAAAAAAAATGAAAGAGAATCTTCCATGAGAACAAAGTCGTGTGACCGGACACAAAGTCAGAATGGGTGACTGTTACCCCAAGAAACCTCATTGGTGCGTAAACCATCAACGTCATTGGTTCCTCAATCATTACAAAACCCTTGTGAGAAGCGAGCGTTTAAGTCGAATTAGCTGAACATAGGACTGGAGAACATCAAGGAGAATGGGTGGGCACAGATAAACTTTGAGCCATAAATCTTTCTTTCTAAAACCGTGAACCAGACCGCGTTATAACCCTTGAAAGTCCTAATTGAATCAGGTTCAATTCTGAAAGCATACTACGACAAAGTTGCGTAAACTGACTCCTAACGATTTGCTAACTCAACACTACGTTTGGACTAATCGTCCATTCGTCACACACTGTCACAGCATCAAAATAAATAAATTTTCAAAAACTTGCATGTGTACTGCATTAAAATTACCATTTGTAAATGAACAGTTTTAATTGCAAGTCAGCCTGTGTCATCAGGGAAGTTCCTACAAGGGACAATCAGAGGAAAACTTGATTATTCAACAATGATGACCAGAATCAAGCGCATCGTGTAGGCCTATGAATCAGGGGCATGTTATCCAGTGGTTTTGTTGACCAAGGAATCTGTCAGGGTAAAGCAAGTTCCTAAGCATCAGTTGATCGAGGAACGTCATTCAAAGTCAGTTGATCAGAGCTGAATCTGCCAAACAGGGACAAGACACCCGGAGTTTCCGTTGACTAAGGGTCAATTCTTCCAATGCTCAGTCAGAATGAATCAAGTCGCTTACACGCTCATACCGGGGCAAAATAATTCCAGAGATCACTAGGTGCAACTCTCCTCGAGAGGACATCCAGGTCTGCCATTCCAGAAATTGGATATTCAGTGACAGTTTGTTCAGAGACTTACCCAACAAGGGCAATTTTAGCTACACAGAGCAAGTTATATCAGTGATCTCCGAGTTCAAGACAAGTGTCGGGAAATCATGCTACCCACCGTCGCCTTTGTCACCCTTCTCAACCAGAAGGCTTGTCACTATGACCTTTTCCCAATCCTCGGGATTTCTTATAGCCTTTCATAATCATTGCATAAATTATTTGCATACGTTATTCATGTCGCATCTCTAGAGCATACGCATCATGAGTGCATTGGGCATCCTAACCCCTCAAACATCAGATCTCACATCCAGGGCCTCGTAACCCCAACTTATCAACCTTTCAAAGTCCAGTTCTCGTCTGGCAAGCCTTTTCAAAGCCCAGTTCTCGTCTGGCAAACCGTTCAAAGTCCAGTTCTCGTCTGGCAAAACTTTTCAACGTCTAGTCCTCGTCTAGCAGACAAACCCAAAGTCCAGTTCTCGTCTGGCAAACCAATTTCAAATACCAGTTCTCGTCTGGTAGGCGAATCTTTTACCAGTTCCCGTCTGGTCACCTTTTCATTTAGTCTGTTAAACGCCAGTTCCCGTCTGGTAGTCATTCTTTTTCAAAGTCAATTCTCGTTTGACAATGAACCCCAAGTAGTCAGTTCTCATCTGACGACCTATTCTTTGCCCATCAGTTCTCGTCTGTTGGCCTACCTTTAATAAACCAGTTCTCGTCTGGTAACTCACCTTCAAAAGTCCAATTGCTTGGCAACCAAAAAATATATATATGTCTATCAACCTGGCCCTAGCGCCCAACCATCCTTGTTTCATATCTTTGGTTATGAGCATACGTCTGCATTGTACATCATTTGCATTGCATCTTCATACCGCATGGTTTCTGTTTTAGCTCTGATGTGGGGCAATAATCGTTTCAAGACGTAATTTGGGGCAGTTATCTCAAGACTTGTTGAATTTCTGCGAGAGTTTGAAGACACTGGGGGCAATTCTAGATGCCATGTCTTCTGTAAAATCCTCTGAAGACAATCTTTTTATGGATGATGCAGTATGGTATAATTGAGGAGTTAAAGGAATGATAGTTCACTCAGGATGATCAGTAATGCTTTTGTTGAGCTCAGAAGTTTGAAGCATTGTGTTAATTCTCAGGGAATGTCTGGTATTTATTTTACCAGCAGGGCATTGGAAGTTTATTTCTTCCCCGAGCATAAAGATCTTCTTTCAGCCGACAAGATTCCCTCATGAGGAGTTGGTTATTCGCATTCAGTCAAAGCCAATTTTCATTGGCATATCTTCCCAACACAGCTGTTATGCCATACTTGGGGCATATTTTGATTCTCCAGCAAAGTCTCTCCTCAGCAGAGCATTGCCAAATATTTTTCTCAGCCAGGCCAGAAGGTTGACATTTCCCCAGCTGAGTTAGAGCAGATGGTATCCCCAGCAGAACTTCAAGGCTAATTGAATCGTTCTCATCTCCAAGCGGACTTATCTTTCCACAGTGAAGTTTTCCCAACAGGCAGCTGAAGGCCTTGTTTCCCCACAAAGTTAGAATTGTCAGAGCTCTCTCTCTCTCCAGCAAGGGTCCCAGCAAGAGTTATTTGACGAAGCATCTTCCCTAGCCAAGTCTGAAGATGATCTTTCCCCACAGAGTTCATGTCTGATCTCCATTTCCGGCAGTATATTTCCCAGCAAAGTTGCCATACTGGTGGTCGTTTGATGATACAGTCAGGTATATATCACCTCAGTCAGAGATGGGTAGTCATACCTCTAGACTTATCTTCCCCTGCAGAGTTGTAACTCTCGGTGGCCAATCAGGCATTTGTCTACCGCTCGTCTGCGTTTGTCAACACTCGTCTGTGATATCTCTAAGCAGAGTTATCCCCAGCAGTGATATATCATGCGTTATTGCTGCTCGTCTGCATCTTTCAACACTCGTCTGTGTTAGCTCTGTGGTATTGCTCGTTTGCTTTCCCCAATAGAGTCTATATCTACTAGCACTCGTCTGTGCTCGCATCTTTATTTGATGCTCATCCTCTTTCAGCACTCGTCCGTGCCTTTTCCTCAGCAGATTCCTCTTTATTTGAGGTATTCCCCAGCACTCGTCCGTGCTAGCATCTTTATTTGATGACCGTCCGCAGCTCTCGGCACTCGTCCGTGCTTATTAGTCTTTGAAGTTTTTTTTCCCCAGCGAAGTTGCCTGTACTCGTCTGTGTGCGCATCTTCATTTGGTGCTCGTCCGCATCCCTGCAGCACTCGTCCGTGCATTTTATTTTCGATTCCTCTTTATTTGAGGCATATCCCCACGAAAGTCGCCAGTACTCGTCCGTGCTCGCATCTTTATTTGATGCTCGACCGCACCTCTTAGCACTCGTGCGTGCTTGTTACTCCTTTGAAGATTGCTCGTCCGCATCCTTCGACACTCGTCAGTATCATCATCTCTGAACATGCGTCAAGTATTTGTTTCTACCCGATACTCGTCCGTATCGTAGTTTTAGGGATGCTCGTCCGCATCTTTAATCTATACACAATGTCAAAACACTTATACCTTTTATTTCTTGGATATAAACACTCGTCCGTGTTTACTATTCCCCAGAGGGTCGCCAGCAAAGCAAAATTTCTCTTCTATCTGACATTCGTCCTATGTCATGATAAACCCTGAGAGCAGCCGTACCCTGCTAGGTGATCGTCCTTCACCTCTTGATGATCGTCCTTCATCATGCTCATCCGATGTCCGTCCCCATCGTCGACCTTTTCTATCCGACATTCGTCCTGTGTCGTGATATTTAGCAGCCGTACCCTGCTAGGTGATCGTCCTTCACCTCTTGATGATCGTCCTTCATCATGCTCATCCGATGTCCGTCCCCATCGTCGACCTTTTCTATCCGACATTCGTCCTGTGTCGTGATATTTAGCAGCCGTCCCCTGCTAGGTGATCGTCCTTCACCTCTTGATGATCGTCCTTCATCATGCTCATCCGATGGCCGTCCCCATCGTCGACCTTTTATCCGGCATTCGTCCTGTGTCGCGATATTTTTGGCAACCGTACCCTGCCAGGTGATCGTCCTTCACCTTAGATGACCGTCCCTCATCTTGACCCTTTCAGAGCAGCCTTCCCCTGCTAGGTGATCTTCCTTCACCTTTGATGACCGTCCCTCATCATTATTTCATTTATTCTTTAACCCGATGGCCGTCCCCGTCGTGGTCCCTTTTACTTTTCCTGATGATCGTCCTTCATCAGCTTAGCCCGATGGCCATCCCCATCGTTGTTTACTTTACTTTATGAACTTGATGGCCGTCCCCATCATTTTTCATTAATCCCCAGAGCGTCATCTGGTTGGGTGTATTTCCCATTTCTGCATTCTTCGTCAGAGTGCAAATCTCGGGGTCTTTTTGGTATTCAATCACTGTTTATCTCGAACGTCTGATAACCGTTGCTTTCATCCTTTTCAGATTAACAGTTGATTGAATAGGGGCAGCTGTAGACACCCCAAATTTGCCCTCTGGCTTTTCTATCTTTTTTTGCTTCTCGTTTGCATATCATACGCATTTTTGCATACCATTTGCATAGGCTCCTGAGACATGGGATCAATGTTATCATTTGAATTATGGTTTATTTCCCTGATCAAGGATTTCACTTCTGCAAGGACTATTCACTATGTATTTGGCCCATCATCAGGCTATTCTCTTCCTCATCAAGTTACAAGGATATTTTCTTCTCTTCTCAGCATTTCAGGCTATTTTCTTTCTCAAAGAGCTCTAGTTTCAATTCAAGCGCGTTTATTCAATCGCAATCTAGTTCAGATGTATGTTTGACCTAGTCTTGGTCAAACCATTATGAGATTTCTTTAAGTGCAAGTTATTCGCTTCAGTGGCTTATTTCTCAGCCAATGCGCGTTCAAAGTCCAGTTGTGTGGTGTGCTGAATACATCAGATTATCAAGTTGTGATTCATAAGAAGTGTTGGGCCAAATTGTCTGTTCATATGTTCATTGGTGGATTTATTTTCTCAATTTTGGATTCAGATGAATTCAAAATGATTCAGGAATTATTTTGTCAGAGGAGGATTAATTCGGAGAACTGTTCATTTTCTGTTGCGAGTTGTCTAGTGATATTTGTATTCATTTAATAGACGGCTTTCGTGGGAAAAGTTTGAGTGTGGTTGTTAAATCAAATTCAGTCAAGATGTGTGTCAGTAGAAAATACTAGCGTAGGGTTTATTCAACTTCATTCCAAATTATGTTCATTAACCATATCTCACCATGTCCATAACTCTTTCATTAACCAAATTATTTTGTATTTTCCATTTTAAAACCATTTTCCTTAAATCCAATTATCTATTAGTCCACTTCACATTTCTATCAATTTCCATGATATACATTTTTAATTCTTTTTCTTTATTCATTAACTATTCAACAATTTCAAATTCAATCCATTTCTCCATTCATTTTTTTTTCCAATTAACCATTGTTATTCATTTTATCATTGCCAAATTACAAGACCCATCCCATGAGCAAATAAATGAAAATAAAAATTCGTAAGCCCATACAATGCTTCAATAGGCCCATGTTACCAAAAAAAATAGTTAACCTAGCTATAAAAGAAAAATCTCAGATCCTAAGACCTAAGAGGAAAACGGTGCATAAAATTTGTCTCATTTTTACACTTCCAACACTCTTCTTCCTTCGGCTATAACTCATCTCTCATTTCCTCATTCAACCATAACCTTCCATATTACTTCATATCCAGACACAAAGGTGTTCTTGTTCAGGTTCTACTTCAACAATACAAAGACAATTTTCTCAGCCCATATAATCACTGTTGCACTTCCACAACTCAATACTCCACCTATTTCATTCCATTTCACCTTCTTCAACACAACTGTGAACCTGCATTGTGGATGAGAAGATGCTCGTGTCACAGCAATATACTTGAACTCACATCCTCGACTTGGATTTGCTTTGTCGGTTTTCGAATCGGCGAAGTTTTGTTATTCTGTCATGTTATATTTAGTGTCATTGTGTAGGTTAAGGTCGAGGCAAAGAAAAACTCTGCAAAGTAAAGGAGAATAAAGCGGCGATCCAAAACGATAAGCAGGAGGAAACAGTACAAAATCGTGAAGAATCGCCGTCGTGATTTCCATCTTCGTCGTGGATCTGCAGCCTTGTTTCTCGCCGAGCGTTCTTACCGAGAAATCATATCTTCGCCATGGCTTTTGTTTCCATCGTCACTCTCATCTTTGATTCAAGCCGACACCATAACTCAGACGCAGCTCAACCGTAAACCGTCACCACAAACAAACTCATCAATGCTATTCAAAATAACAACAATAACTCAGCGTCTGTGCAACTCAGAGCTTGCTCCAAGCTACGACTCAACAACAATCTTTGCACAACAAATTTCGAGTTCGACTTGTTGAACAACCATAAGCTGAAACAATAATGTATATATTTCATGGAGGTAACATTTTGATTCCAAGTTTTTTGCTCGAGATTATGCCATTATTAGAATTAATTCATGATTCCATTTTAAATTCAATTGATTTTTTTTCTTCTTCAATTAAACTTTTGAGATTCTGTTACTATAAGTTATATGTCTGGGAGTTTGTAGTGATTTAGTTTTGGGTTTTATTTTATAGTTCTGAATTCATTTTTCCTGCGATATTATATAGATGTTGATGGAAACTTGTTTTTTCTTTTATGCTAATTCTTGGGTCTACATGTGTAGAGAACTCTAGTAAATTGATTTGTGTGTATAGGATTTATTTTGGCTTTTCAATTTCACATAGGAGGTAGTTTCTTATTTTTTCTTTCTAAAGTGAAAAATGATTAACAGTGCTTTGTTAGTGTTCATGTTGAAATTCTCAACCTTATTGAGAAATGATTAAGTCGGGTTGTTCATGTTTCCATTTTTATATATGATGATATTGTAAATAGTGTTAGTAATTTATTACTAAAGTTTGTTTTTTAGGATCTTAGGCTATCATGATTAGTTTTATTTTTATTTTATAATTAGCCTCTGTTTTAGTTATTTGTAAGTTAGTTTAATATTATATATAATTTTTGAAATAATATATTAGCATTATATATAATTAGTATTAAACAATTTTAGTTATAGTTTTAGGAAATGAATTTTCATAAACACCTATTAGTGGAAATTAGGAACTTAGATTAGTTTTTTTTTATTATTTCCTATTTTTTAAATAATTTTAATTTTAATCATTGCTAATTGTATTTAGTAATTTTTTGTTCATGGTTAAATTTTGACAATTAGTATTAGATTAGTTCATTCGATTAATTGTTCCTTAGATTTTTTATAAGATTGATTAGATTTGTTAATTGTGATTAGAATTTGGTTTTATTTCTAGATCTTGAATTTGGTTGAGTTTGGATATAATCAATTTTGTTTAGGTTTTATAATGATTAATTGAATATTCATTGAATCATGTATTTAAATCTTTTTTTTTTTATTGATCTTCTTTAGTAGAGAAAATTGATTGAACTTTCTTGTTAGAAATTAAGCTAACCTTGTTGATTCGTGATGTTGAGCATTTGAGGATTAATTTGCTTGATTAATGGTGAAATTTCTAACAAATATTTCTTGGCTTATTTGTGCGTATTGAAGAGGCAACAGACCTTCTCCGTTAGGTATCACTGAGGCCCGATTTTACTTATTGCATGCTGCTGCATCTGGAAGTCCTACTGGTGTAGGCTCTGTTTGTGCATTGTTCGATTATTTCATTTATCATTCTCATATTCTTATCTTATTCATCTCAACTTATTCCTCCCTCTTCTATTTCTTCTTTCTTTTCTTTCTCTTCTTCTTTCATTCTTCTTTAGGACAGGTCAAACCCCACTAACCTAGGACCATCCGAGCATGTGAATATTGATTAGTCCCCCACTTAGCTTTTACCTTTGTGTCTCTTTGAGTCTCCTCATCTCATAATCAGGGACTAAACCCTAAAGGCTTTAAGGCTTTGTGATTAAGCTTATGCCTGCATCCTTCTATTAGGATGGAGTGTATAACTTTAATCCTAAGTGTTAAACCCTCAATGTGTTTAAGTCCTTTAATCAATTCACTTAATAATCATCAAGACATCAAGCTTGTAACTTGGGCCTTGCATTAGGGTTCTAATTCTTCCTTAATTGGTTAAGAAGGACTAACCCTAGTGTTAATGGACAAGTCCCCCTCAAGTTGTCTTACAAATCATAAAACTCATTTCTTAATCATATCATTATCTAAAATCCACTTAATAAAGGCTTTGTTTTGTCATGAGTTTAATCCCTAATCATGGATTAAGTTGAGGAGCATTCCTCAGCTTAAACATTCTCATCTATCATCCTTCTATTAGGATGGTGTAATGAGTCTGTTAAATCCCTGATTATGGCTTAACCTCATTACTCAACACTAAACAAAAAAACCACAAAAACATCTAAATAATCAACAGGTAGGTTAATGATCTTAATCCTACTCCATGGTGATTAAGTGTGAGAAGCTGACTTCACACTTAAGGTATTCTCATTACCCCTAATCAGAGGGAAGATGTGATGAGTTTACTAACCCATTGGTTTAGGCTTAGGCTCATTAACTTATGACAAACTTCAAAAGCAATAAAAGACTGAAAACACAAAAACAAACAATAATCGTCTCCTTCGGGATTCTTTTCTCATCTCATTCACTCACAAACGAGAACTTGCTTCTTCCGTCTAATGCAAGACAGTTTGCACCTGAGCCAGACAGGTCATACACTTGAGCATAGACAAGTAAGCAGTTCACAAGTCAATTCACCTTTCAGTCTCTTTGGGTCGAACTACGGTGTTCTGACTTCCTCATTGCACGAGAGGATACGTAGGCATAACTTAACAGTTATCGAACAAAAGTCTCTGTATATTCCCCCTCTTTCTAGCCTCATTCTTTTAGCCTCATGATCTTGAGCATTTCACTCATGTTCTTACACTGACACTTCACTTATATACTTCACTTTTCTCTTACACTGACACCTGCACATTTTGTTTTCCAGCTCTTTTACACACAAATTGCACTGACACTACCCCTTTAAAACACAAATCTTTTAAGCGTGGATCCCGTCGAGTACGGCGGACAATCTGGGTGCTAATACCTTCCCAGGTTGTAACCAACCCCCTTTCTCAGTCTCTCTGGTTCGCAACCGTCTTATCCATGTCTTTCTAGGTCTATGCAGCATTACCTTTCCTCCGGGATAAAAATGCCTAGCTGGCGACTCTTTTCATCTCCAGTGAGTTCACGGCTGTGTGTTCTCACTGTCCCTCTCGCCGACCGTTCGCGTCTGTACCTTTATCTGGGCCTGGTCCCACCTATCGGGAGCGACAGGTAGATATTAAGTGAAAGATTAAACTGGGTGGTTTAAGTCTAGAATTAATATTACTTATAGTGGATTTCCTCCTGACTTGGTAGCCTCCAGATGTAAGTGTGGTTATACACTGAACTGGGTTAACAAACTACTGTGTTGTTTAATTTTCTTGCACTTTAAGTTTTGGTTAAATCTGTCAAGTGTTGGAACATCTCATTCGACATCTCATACCTGATCACAGAATTTCAATTGGCATCAGAGCATGCACCCTGCCTGTTTATACTGGGTGAGATCTAGGGAATACAAATTCTGGAAACATGGACAGAGATATAGGATCAGTAAATAGACCACCTATACTGGATGGATCTAATTATGACTACTGGAAGCCAAGAATGATTGCATTCTTAAGATCACTTGACAACAGGGCCTGGAGAGCAGTCAACATTGGATGGGAACATCCTGTCCAAGACACCAAAGATGGAGCAAAAGTGTTGAAACCTGAAGAAGAATGGAGTAAGGAGGAAGAAGATTCAGCACTAGGAAACTCCAAGGCCTTAAATGCTTTATTCAATGGCATTGATAGGAACATCTTTAGACTTGTGCATCACTGTGAGCTGGCCAAAGATGTTTGGGACACTCTCAAAACAACTCATGAAGGAACATCAAAGGTAAAGATGTCAAGACTTCAACTTCTCACCACCAAGTTTGAAAACTTGAGAATGAAGGAAGATGAGACAATTCATGAATTCTACATGAACATCTTAGAAATAGCCAATACTTCTGGAGCCTTGGGAGAAAAGATGACTGATGGAAAGCTTGTAAGAAAGATTCTCAGATCTTTGCCAAAAAGATTTGACACGAAAGTCACAGCAATAGAAGAAGCTCAAGACATATGCACAATGAAAGTTGAAGAGCTCATTGGTTCCCTTCAAACATTTGAGATGGGAATGAATGACACAAGTGTAAAGAAGAACAAAAGCATAGCCTTGGTGACAAATACTGATGAAGAAGAAGAAAATGATGAATCAGAAACTGGTGAAAGCTTATCAGACAACATTGCTATGCTTGGAAGACAATTCAAAAAGATTCTCAAAAATATGGAAGACAAATCCAAACCCAGTGGAAGATACACAAACTCTTCTGAGAACAAAAGACCTTATGATGCTAATAGAAGGTCAAATTATAATGAAAAGACCGGTCAAGAAAAAGGAATTAAATGCCATGGATGTGAAGGATATGGACACATCAGGAATGAATGTCCTACCTACTTAAAAAGGCAAAAGAAAGGACTCTCTGTAACCTGGTCTGATGAAGACTCAGGAGGTGATTCAGAAGAAGAATCAGCTAAGCATATCACTGCTCTAGCTGGATTATGTGAATCTAAAAGTGAATCCAGTGATGGGGAGCTTACTATTGAAGAACTTGAGCAATCATTCAGAGAACTATTCAAAAGAAGCACTGAAATATGCAGTGAGAATATAAAGCTAAAGAAGCATATTGAGGCACTAAAGGATGAAAAAGCAAGTGATCTAGAGATCATTGACACCTTGAAAAGTGAAGTAAGTCTTCTCAACTCCAAGTTGGAACACATGTCCAAATCTGTTAGAATGTTGAACAGTAGCTCAAGTACACTGGATGTTATTCTCAACAACAATAAGCATTCAGGGGATAAAAGTGGACTGAGATTTAACAGAGTTCATAAGGATGAAGCTAGCTCTAGCAAAACTACTTCAAAGTCCATACAGTCAAACAAGATGTCCCAACAGATGCTTCAACATCATGAAAAGAACAAAAAGTCAAACATAATGTTCCAACAGATGTCTCAACATTCTGAAAAGAACATAATGAAGAAGAAGTATCAAAGATGGAGATGTCATCATTGTGGAAGATTTGGACATATCAAACCTCATTGCTATAAGTTGCATGGATATCCAAATCAGATGTATCAGCAACTTCCTAAGCAGAATATAGAAGTTACCAAGAAAGTGCTGCATAAACATCAAAGAGATCAGCAACCTCCTAAGCAGAAGACAGAGGTCATCAAGAAGGTATGGAGACCAAAAGCTAGTCTTCATGCTGATCAAAGCTACATACCCAAGAACAAGATCAACAAACAACCTTGGAGCTCTACTGATGAACAATACACAGAGCAGAGGTATCAAAAGAAATCTCAACTCAAATGGTCAAAGAAAGGTGTTGCATATATAGCACATACATCACTAAGAGTATCAGCTAAAGAAGACTGGTACTTTGACAGTGGATGTTCAAGACACATGACTGGATTGAAGAATCTGCTAGTAGACTTAAAGTCACATTCATCCAGATATGTAACCTTTAGAGATGGAGCTAAAGGAGAAATCAAGGGAGTTGGGACCTTGGACTGTCCAGATGTACCAAGACTAGATGATGTGCTGCTGGTTAAAGGTTTAACTGCTAACCTGATCAGCATAAGTCAATTATGTGATCAAGGGTACAGTGTAAACTTTACCAAAACTGAATGCATAGTGTCTAACAAAGAACAAAAGGTTGTCATGAGAGGATCCAGATCTAAAGACAACTGTTACATGTGGGAACCTCAAGACTTCAGTCTCACTTCAACTTGCTCTTTAGCTAAAGAAGAAGAAGTGAAACTATGGTACCAAAGACTAGGTCATCTTCATTTCAGAGGCATAAAGAAAATCATATATATGGATGCTGTGAGAGGTATTTCTAAACTGAAGATTGATGATGGCAAAATATGTGGTGAATGTCAAATAGGCAAGCAAACCAAGATGTCCCATCCAAAGCTCCAACATCTGACAACTTCCAAAGTTTTGGAACTATTGCATATGGATCTTATGGGACCTATGCAGGTTGAGAGCCTTGGTGGTAAGAGGTATGCCTATGTGGTGGTTTATGACTTTTCAAGGTATACATGGATAAATTTCATCAAAGAAAAGTCTGATGTATTTGATGTATTCAAAGACTTATGCCAAAGAATACAAAGGGAAAAAGCCAGCTGTGTGATCAGAATAAGAAGTGATCATGGAAAAGAATTTGAGAACCAAAAATTCTTAGATTTCTGTTCTTCAGAAGGAATCAATCATGAATACTCTTCACCAATCACTCCTCAACAGAATGGGATTGTTGAGAGGAAGAATAGAACTATTCAAGAATCAGCAAGAGCTATGATCCATGCTAAAAAGTTACCTTTGTACTTCTGGGCTGAAGCTATGAATACAGCTTGTTACATTCATAACAGAGTTACTGTAAGGAAAGGAACTTTGTCCACAATTTATGAAGTCTGGAAGGGCAGAAAACCCACAGTTAAGTACTTCCATGTGTTTGGAAGTAACTGTTATATTCTGGCAGATAGGGAGCAAAGAAGAAAAATGGATCCTAAAAGTGATGAAGGGATTTTTCTTGGATACTCTATAAACAGCAGAGCATATAGAGTATTTAATTCTAGAACCAAGGTTATCATGGAGTCCATAAATGTGATAATTGATGATGCTCCACAGATGTTCCAGAAGATGTTGGAACATCTGCTGATATCAAGACTGAAGCTGAAGAAAAGAGTGATCATTCTGACTTCACTCAAACTGATGCAAGGACAGAACAATCCAGCAAACCTCCCTCCATCAGAATCCAGAAGGATCATCCCAAAGATTTGATAATTGGTGATCCCAACAGAGGTGTAAGCACTAGATCAAGAGAAGTGATTTCAGGTTCCTGTTTTGTTTCTAAAATAGAACCTAAAAACATCAAGGAAGCTCTTACTGATGAATACTGGATTTGTGCTATGCAAGAGGAATTAGGTCAATTCACAAGGAATGAAGTGTGGAACCTTGTTCCTAGACCCGATGACATAAATGTGATTGGAACTAAATGGGTGTATAAGAACAAGTCAAATGAACAAGGAGTTGTTACAAAGAACAAAGCTAGACTTGTAGCTCAAGGATACACACAAATTGAAGGAGTAGACTTTGATGAAACCTTTGCACCAGTAGCAAGGCTTGAATCAATCAGACTACTTTTGGGAATTGCTTGTATCTTAAAGTTCAAGCTATTTCAAATGGATGTGAAAAGTGCCTTTTTAAATGGTTATCTTAATGAAGAGGTATATGTAGAACAGCCTAAAGGATTTGTTGATCCAAGCTGTCCAAATCATGTATACAAACTAAAGAAGGCTCTTTATGGTCTGAAGCAAGCTCCAAGAGCATGGTATGAAAGGCTGACTACTTTTCTTATCAAGCAAGGGTACAGGAAAGGTGGAATTGACAAAACCTTGTTTGTTAAAGATGAAGAAGGAAATGTCATGATTGCTCAAATATATGTAGATGACATTGTCTTTGGTGGGATGTCAGACAGGATGGTCAAACATTTTGTCAACCAGATGGAATCTGAATTTGAAATGAGCCTAGTAGGAGAATTAACATACTTTCTTGGACTGCAAATAAAGCAAATGGAGGACTCCATGTTCATTTCCCAAAGCAAGTATGCTAAGAACATAGTCAAGAAATTTGGGATGGACAGTGCTACTCATAAGAGAACTCCTGCCCCCACACATTTAAAGCTGACTAAAGATGACAAGGGTGAGAATGTAGATCAAAGCCTATACAGAAGTATGATTGGAAGCTTGTTATATTTGACTGCTAGCAGACCAGACATAGCATTTGCAGTAGGTGTATGTGCAAGATATCAAGCAGATCCAAAAGTTAGTCATCTTAACCAAGTCAAGAGAATTCTGAAATATGTTAATGGTACTTGTGACTATGGCATAATGTACTCTCATGGATGTGTAAACACCCCAAATTTGCCCTCACCCATTCACACCATGGCTTGTGATCATTCTCATATGCATAAACACAATCATATCATCTCATATCTCACTTTTGATTCACTGCATAGTTTCTAAGTCATCTGCACTTAGGGTTTGTGATCTGAGCAATCCCAAAGCTTCTTGAGCCACTCCAAAGGCCACCAATCATCTCAAAGGGGTCCATGTGTGTTCTTATGTCATATTCCATCTCCTCAAAGTCAAAATTGCAGAGGAATCACAAGAGCTAAGGTTTGAGTGGATGCAGAGCCAAGCTAAACTGCACAGTTGACTGAAAATTAGGGTTTTGGTTTCAGAGGCCATAACTCCAATTTTTTTGGTCATTCTTGTTTCCATTGATCTCTATATGGTATAGGGAGTATGCATATCAATTTTCATGAAGAAATTCCATGGGGAAGTCATCTGATCAAGAGTTGACTTTTCAGACAAGTCAGTGCAAAATCAGGGCATCTGAGGCCCCCAATGACCCAACCAATGGGTGATCTTCATCATTTTGAGTGTATATGATCTTTATTTGATCATGGAAGAAGGTTGAAGTTCATAGAAATCAAGAATTTAGGGTTTTTGCAAATGTTGACTTTTTGGGCATAGTTGACTTTTCAAGGATGCATCATTTTAGGTCATTTTTCAAGCCATGATTCTTGATCCAAAAATGCTTCAAATGGAAAAACTTTGGTCATGAAAGTTGTAGATCTCATTTTTCCCTTTTCAAAAAGTACAAGAACATGACCAAACTCTTCTTGGATCAAAAGTTATGGCAATGCAAAGTTGGCTAAAATCATTGATTTTCAAGGCATGCCCTAAGTGAGAATTTTGCAAAATCTTGGACCAATGCATATTGCAGCCTCTAGTTCACTTCAAACCAGCACATAAACATTCTCTAAGTCCTAAAAATCAGAAATGAACCAAGAATGCCCATGGTTTCATGTTTGGTTGGACAAAGATCACATGTGAACCAAAGTTACAACAACTTGCAAAACCACTCATAACATTTTACCAACTTGCTGCCTTGAATGCTGGACCAAGCCTAGCCTTTCCCTTCACTTTGCTGCGCAGCCCATGCCCATTGTACTTGCCTAGAGTCAAGCCATACTTGCCTTACACAAAAGGTGGACTTTATGCAAAAGTAAACATCCCAATCACCACAGGCCATGTCACATCCTCTGGCCACTTGCATTTGTTTATTGTATCCTTTAGCAAGCAAAACATAAGACCAAGCCAGGCTGAAACACTAAACACATACACATTCACAAAAACACACCACATTGCATTTGTCTTCGAATCTGCCTCCACAGCTTGCAAACACACAAACTATCTTCACCATTCAACTCACCTTGCTCCATAGACCACCAAGCACCAAGAACCCAAGCCTGAAACAACCAGAATACTCCATAGCCATTGCTCACCCTCAGCCTGCATTTCTCTTCGAAACTCTCACCACAGCTTGCAAACATCCAAACAAACACTCCAGACCTTCTCCATTCACCCTCAGGATCACAAACAACCCCTCACCATGACCTGAAAGTGCCTGAAACACCATTGCCATTTCTGATCAAGCTTGAGCAGAAGCTGTCGAATCTCATTATCCAGCCAACACAAACTTCTTTTGAGCATTCAAACATCTTCTGGGGATCAAGTGGAGTGGTTTGCACTGAAAGAAGTGGCCAGAAAGTCCTCAAGTTGAAAGCTCCAAATCTCAGGTAGCTCGAAATTATTTTTTTCCAGAAATCATTTTTCTTGTTACAAACTTGTTCTATGTGATTCACTGATCATCCTGATATCATTGGTTTCGAAAATGGCTTTGATTTGAGAGTTTAATTTGTCTCTGAAACCTGCGTGCCCTAGAACTTGTTCTCTTCGATTCAGCTTGTTTAGGAAGAAGAAATTTGTTTTAGGATAGGGGTTTGATTCGTGAGGATGTGAGGATCATTTCCCAGTTTTTAGTTTTCATTTTTGATACGTTTTTAGGGAGTTTGAGGTTTCTCAGGGAGGGAGCTGGCCGGAGAAGACGACCGGAAGTCTTCTCCGGCAGCCTGAGAGTGATTAGGGCTAATGGTCATTAATTAGTGAACTTCAAACTTGGGCCTTTAGATCTTGTTTCCCGCGCGCCAGTGAATGGTCAGGATCATTTCATTTGCCCTAATCCACTTAATTAATTTTAATTAATTCATAATTAACTTAATTTGGTCAGATTGCATCCCCACCCTCCATTCACGCGCCAGTCAACCAGTTCAAATCCAGATTGCATCTCAGCCATCCTTTCCTTTGACTTTCATTTTATTTGATTTTTTAATTCATTTTATTTCATTAAACTTGCATAATTATTTTAAAATAGTTAAAAATTCTTAAAAATTATGAAACTTTTTCTTAAAAGTTTTATTAATTTTTAAGACCCAAAAATATTTTTATTTTATTTTTTATCATTAAAAAAGTATTTTTAAATATTTAAAAGATTATTTTTAATTGATTAATGGGAATTAATTAATTAAAAATACTTTTAGGTATTTAAAAATTACAAAAAAATTCATGAAATGTTCTAAGACATTTAGAAACATTGTCCAACCTTCAAACCAAATTTCTTTTTTGATCTTGATGCATTTTAAGAATTTTTCATTGAATTAAATCATATTTTGTGCATTAATTTGATCCTAAGTTCAAAAATTCATTTCTGCCTATTGGAGAAGGTTGAGACATTGATTCTTCTTGCATTGTTTTGTGTTTGGCATGTAGTTTCTAGGGTAAAATGGCCATGATTTGATCTTGCATTTTCTATTTGTTTGACATTTCTTTTGTTAAGAACCCTAAAAAACCCTAATAACTTGTAAAAATCATAACTTGAGTTTGGTTGAGAGTTGAGAGTTCCCCTTTGGGCAGTGGTTCATTATAGGTTTAGGGTTTCTTTGGGTACCATTTTCCATTTTTTATCTTAGGGTTTGCTTCTGTTTTGAGTTTTGGTTTGATGTTTGATTCATGAACCCTAATTTGGGCTTTCTTTTGCATCCTTCTTGCATTCTCTTGCATAACATGACTTGTCTTTGCATTTTGTGCATTCTTGTGATTCATTTGACATCTTAAGACATATAGAAAGCATGTTTGATCATTGAATTGCATATTTGCCATGTCATTTGTCTTGTATGATTCATAACTTTTCATGCTTGTTCATGCTCCTTAACTTGCATCATTTGCATCCATGATCTTGTATGAGCATCTCCATGTCTTGCCCCTTGTTTGCAGCACCTCATAACATCATAATCATCATCAACATGCTTCTGGTTTTGGTTTAGCATCATGTCATTTCATTTCATTTAGCATTGCATTGCATTTCTTTCTGACATTTCAGGTGGTAAGTAAACTTGAGAAGTGAATTTGCCTTCACTTCTCATATCTTTTCTTTTCCTCTCTCTTGCATCCATTGCTGCATTTCTATTTGTGTTTGAGATTGAGCTTGCTCATTCTTGTTCTTCCCACTTTCTTTCTTCAAGTGACTTGACTTCTTGAATGAAGCAAGTCACTATGCTTCTCTTGATCTTGTTCATCTGCTTCCTGGTGGCTCCTTTGAAGATTCTTCTTGCAAACCTCACAAACCTTAGGGACAACCAAGCATGACAATGAATTAGGGTTTTGATTAGTTCCCCCCATAGTTTTACCTTTGTGTCTCTCTTTGAGTCTTCTCTTCTCATCTCATAATCAGAGACTAAACCCTAAAGGCTTTAAGACTTTGTGATTAAGCTTATGCCTGCATCCTTCTCTTAGGATGGAGTGTATAACTTTAATCCTAAGTATTAAACCCTTAATGTGTTTAAATCTCTTAATCAATTCACTTAATAACTATCAAGACATCACACTTGTAACTTGGGCCTTGCATTAGGGTTCTAACTCTTCCTTAAGTGGTTAAGAAGGACTAACCCTAGCGTTAATGGACAAGTCCCCCTCAAGTTGTCTTACAAACCATAAAAATCACTTCATCATCATACCATTAAATAAAATCCACTTAATCAAAGGCTTGTTTTGTCATGGGTTTAATCCATAATCATGGATTAAGTTGAGGAGCTTTCCTCAGCTTAAACATTCTCATCTATTATCCTTCTATTAGGATGGTGTAATGAGTCTGTTTAATCCCTGATTATGGCTTAACCTCATTACTTAACACTAAACAAAAACACCAAAAACATCTAAATAATCACAAGTAGGTTAATGATCTTAATCCTACATCAAAGGTGATTAAGTGTGAGAATCTGACTTCACACTTAAGGTATTCTCATTACCCCTAATCAGAGGGAAGATGTGATGAGTTTACTAACCCATTGGTTTAGGCTTAAGCTCATTATCTTATGACAAACTTCAAAAAGCAATAAAAGACTGAAAACTCAAAAAAAAAACAATAATCGTCTCCTCCGGGATTCTTTTCTCATCACCTTCATTCACAAACGAGAACTCGCTCCTTCCGTCTAATGCAAGACAGTTTGCATCTGTGCCAGACAGATCATACACTTGAGCATAGGCAAGTAAGCAGTTCACAAGTCAATTCACCTTTCAGTCTCTTTGGGTCGAACTACGGTGTTCTGACTTCCTCATTGCACGAGAGGATACGTAGGCATAACTTAACAGTTATCGAACAAAAGTCTCTGTACATTCCCCCTCCTTCCAGCTTTACTCTTTAAGCCTCATTATCATGAGCATTTCATTCCTGATCTCACACTGACACTGTATATACTACACTTCACTTCTTTTACACTGACACCTGTACATTCTTTTCCAGCTCTTTTATACACAAATTGCACTGACACTACCCCTTTAAAACACAAATATTTTAAGCGTGGATCCCGTCGAGTACGACGGACAATCTGGGTGCTAATACCTTCCCAGGTTGTAACCAACCCCCTTTCTCAGTCTCTCTGGTTCGCAAACCGTCTTATCCGTCTTTTTCTAGGCCTATGCAGCATTGCCTTTCCTCCGGGATAAAAATGCCTAGCTGGCGACTCTATTCATTCTCCAGTGAGTTCACGGCTGTGTGTTCTCATTGTCCCTCTCGCCGACCGTTCGCGTCTGTACCCTTATTTGACCCAGTCTCATTTATCGGGAGCGACAGCTTGGCGACTCTGCTGGGGATCCTTATATTGCAACCAGGGCTTCTGGTTCTTTTTGTGGGCTCCTCCTAGCGCTTGATTGATTTGTGTTTACTGGGGGTGTTATTTGTGTTTGTATATTTGCTTTATTTACTGCTTTCTGTACAGCTTTATTTATTGCTTTCTTTACAGTTTTCCATATATCATATTATCATACTGTACTGCTGGCTGGATCTGGTTATTTGCTTTGGTGGGTGGGTGATTCATTGAGAGTTAAGGTCCTATACCTGGGACCTGAGTGACACCTAGGCTAGAGTGAATCATATTCTTTCCCATTCCATTTCGGTCTGGTGCGGGAATATGAAACACAGTTCAGATGTGGGTTTCTTCTTGAGAACTCTGTGTTGCAGATTTCCTGCAATGCTAGGGCTATCTGGGAAGCCTGCTAAGTCTGGATGACCTTTTAGTATTGACCTTCAGAAACTGAGGTGAATTAGAGGAGGAATTGTTATGGTTATTGTAAACACTGTACCTCCGGGTTAGAAGTGTTTACACTTCTCATAATTGATCCAAGTCTGAGGATCCTTGTTTTAGAACACCACCTGTGAGGGGGTTGGGCTGTTTACAGGTTTGCAGGTACCTTGACCTCAGAATACCCTGTTACTTTGACTTTGTTAAGAATACTCCATGTTGGACAGTTCTTGTGATTCTAAAACCCTGGACTTGTGGCTCTTTATTTGAGTCCCCCACCCTGGTTACTAGATTTTTAGACCTCCATCTGGAATTCTTGGACACACATGGATCTATATCAGGGCATTTTGATCAGATCCAGCTCAGTCACAGACCTTTGCATATCATTTGCATACATACCCATTGCATCATATTAACATTTGCTTATTTGTGTTTCAGGGTATCCACCTTCATCTGGTTTTGGTTTTGACCCCATCTGCAGTTTTGACTTGTCTCCACCAGCACTTGCTTCAGCTTGTCAGCCATATACTTCAGTTACTTGCACTAGCCAGCCATTGGCCCACTCCTCAGCATCTTCATCAGCACTTATTCTACTCAGTCTCAGCACTTATGGCTCCAAAGAAAAGCAACATCACCTATCATTTCTTCCAACCAGACTTATCAGACATCAGGAGGATCCAAACCCTGATCACTCCAGATCACATACCTTTGTTCAGAGAGCATTATGGGGATATACTTGACTTGGTCATGGATATGGACCCATCACAGAGGAGCCTGATCCATACCTGTATTCAGTTTTATGACCCCCCATTGAGATGTTTCACCTTTCAAGACTTTCAGTTGGGTCCTCTTTTGGAAGAATACTCATCATTGATTGGTTTGCCTATCAAGAGAGAAATCCCTTTTAACCCTGAAATGGTCTTTCCCAGCAATGGAGAGGTAGCAAAAGCTTTGCACCTGGAGCCTGTTTTGATTGAACAGCATATGACCTCTAAAGCTGGGATCCCTGGTTTTCATCTGGACTTCTTAATTTCTCAAGCTAGTCTGAAGGCCTCCTTGGGGGATTGGAAAGCTGTTTGTGCTTTGTTGGCCTTAAGTATATATGGAATTGTGTTGTTTGCAGATGAGCCTCGATTCATTAGCAAGAATGCCATCCATTTGTTCATCCTGAAGAACCCAGTGCCAACTTTGCTGGGTGATCTCTATTACTCAGTACATCAGAAGAATGAGAAGCAGAGGGGAAGGCTAGTGAGGTGTTGTGCTCCATTATTCCATGCTTGGTTTCTCAGGCATCTACCCAGGACAGATGCATTTCTAAATCCTCATCAGCAAAGCAACTGGGCTAAGAGGCTCACTACTCTCACTTCAGCAGACATCAGATGGTGTACTCAGAGCACCAAGGGCAGAGATATCCTCACAAGCTGTGGACACTTTCCCAATGTGCCTTTAATAGGGGTTAAGGGAAGTATCAATTATAACCCTCTGCTGTTCAAGAGGCAATTAGGCTATGCACTGGTCCATACTCCCAAGGTACAAGACTTGGTTGAGACCCTCTACTGTGAGAACAAGATTAGTCTGGCAACTGTTAGGCAGGCTGCCTGGGCCTGGGATCATGTTCAAACCAAGGGAGTCACCATTCTGGGGAAGTGCAATAATGTGGCATCAGCACAATATTATGAGTGGTCCCATGCCAGGGCCCAATTCTCTGGAATGCCATTTACCATAGAAGACATGCCTGAGTCATCTTCAGCACCACCCCCTGCCACCATCAGTTTGGAAGAGTTTGAGAGCTTGAAGGAAAGAAACGAGAAGCTAACCCAGGCTTTGCAGAAGACCCTCCAGGAGAGGAGTGAAGGTGTGAGGGAGATTGAGAGATTGGAGAAGTTAAGAGTGGAACACTTGACTAAAATTGAGAAGTCTGGAGATTATATCAACAAGTCTAAAGCTGGTGAACAGATTCTGAAGAATGCTTGTAAAGAAGCCCAGTTCCAGAGAGCAAGAACAGACTTGTACCTGAAGGAGAGTCAGGCCAGGTGGGTCCGGATCACTGAGGCCCGTACTCTAGAAGACAAGAGAGTTCAGGACAAGATGGAGCAGATGGAAAAGGCCCTGGCAGCAGCCCAGAAGGAAATATCAGAGCTAGAAATCAGAGCTGGAGTGAAAAGGTCTAAGGACCAAAGTCAGAACAAGAAGTTGACTGCAGCTGTTGCAACAAGAAACCTTCTCATCAGAAGTCTCACGGAGCGTCCGGCTGATCCTGTGACCGAAGCACTTCTCAAGGAAGTTCGTGAGGATGAGTTTGGCCTTGGAGTTTGATCATTTGCTTGTTGATTTTCCATGTACTTTTACTTTTTGTGATGTATTTTGACCCCTTTAAGGGTTTATGTTGTGAAATGAACAAGTTGTATTATTTCACCTTTTGTAATATATTTGTGTTGGTTTGTTCCACCTGAGTTCACTTCAAAAGCAACTTCAACAGCAGCATCTTCAAGGGTCTGGAAGGGTCAAAACTGAAGGCCAAACCGGATACCTTGAGAGCAAATAAGCATAACTGCATTGCATGCTAACCTTTTATTTGTTTTGTAGGGTTTTGTTTTGTTGTTACTAACCTCTGTTGTGATATTCAGGAATTATTGCTCGCCGCCGGGTATTTCCTCTCAACAGGCCACACAGGTACCCAACTAGAAACAACCTTCCGGGAATCCAGATGGACCAGATGCAACAAGACCTTACGGAGGTCAGAAACCAGATGGCCAACGAAAGGTTGGAGATGAGAACTCAGATAACACAGTTCATGGAAGTAATGAACAACTTAGCTCAAAGCCAGGAGAGGCTCAGAGCTTTGGTAGAAGGGAGGAACCAAGAGGAGCCCCATGTGGGGACTGCAGGCACAAGTAACAATGAAAGGGTGCAACCACATGCTAACCCCCCTGTGTTTGGCCCACATCTACATCCTGAGATTAACGTTCCTGCAAATGTTCAAGGGACAGCCACTGCAGCCAGGGTACTTCAAGAAGATCCTCAGGAGGACCAATTTACAGTAATGGGTGCTGGAGAGGAAACTTATGATAGACGATTGGAGGAAATAGCTGAGAAGTTGAGATCACTGGAGTCTCAAAATTCTTTGGGCTTCGACGTCATGGACATGGGTTTGGTAGACGGGGTCAGGATCCCCCATAAGTTCAAGTCTCCTTGTTTCGAAAAGTATAATGGGACTTCATGCCCCCGGACTCATTTGCAATCATTTCTGGGAAGGCTGAAGGCCTATACAATGGATGAGAAGCTCTGGATGTTCTACTTTGAAGACAGCTTGACTGGAGCATCAAGGGAATGGTATTCCCATTTAACAAGGGCAACTGTAAGATGCTGGAAGGACCTGACAGAGGCCTTCATCAGACAGTATCAATACAACTTAGATATGGCGCCCAATAGGACTCTCCTAATGGGCATGTCACAGTCGTCAAGGGAAAGTTTCCGAGAATATGCCCAGAGATGGAGGCAATTGGCTGCTGCCGTTCAACCACCAATGTCTGAGAGAGAAATGGCAGACATGTTTATGAACACTCTCCAGGGAACGTATATTGACAGGTTGGCTGCTTTCTCCTCCACTAGCTTCGCAGATGTTGTCATAGCTGGGGAGAGAATTGAAAGCCTGTTAAAAATGGGTAAGATCTCTGACAATGGTGCCAGCTTGTCCAGTAGTACAAGAAAGCCTTTTGCAGGCCCGAGAAGAACTGGCGAGACCAATGCCATTCACACCAACAGGGGTAGGCCCCAATATGTTCAAAGGACAATAGCAGCAATCACCATTCCTGCTCCAGCTCATCCACAGCCAGTCTATCAACCTCCGCAACAAAACTTCCAACAACAACCTCAGTATCAGCAGAATCAATATCCTCCAAGAAACTACAACAACAACACCAACAACAACAATCAACAGAGGCCATTCCAGCAAAGGCCTTCCCAAGCTAACCGAGTGATCGACCCGATCCCAATGCCGTATGCTGCCTTGTTGCCACAACTTCTGAAACTCAACCTAGTTGAGCTAAGGACGTTGGCACCTCCGGATCCCAACAGTCTACCAAGAAACTATGACTCTAATGCTAGGTGTGCTTTTCATTCAAACGCACCTGGTCACAGTACAGAAAAATGCAGGGCTCTGCATATGAAGGTACAAGACTTGGTAGACTCCAAGGCTCTGAATTTTGCACCTCCGCCCAATGTCAGTAAAAACCCAATTCCAAATCATGGTGGTCCCCGAATTAACGCTATTGAAGAAGACCAACCGTCTTATTTAATAACCAGTGTGGATCAGATCAGGACACCATTGGTGGAAATCAAGGCTCAACTTCGTGAGAACCAAATATTTCCAGGGTGTGAACTAGGGTGTCCCTATTGCAATATTTCATGGAATGGGTGTGAGGACCTGAGGAATGGCATTGACAGCCTTATTCAGAGTGGCTTGCTACAGATCACTACATCATTCCCGACAAATCCGGCAACTTCGTCAACAACGGTTTCAGAACCTCCTACAACTGCAGCAACTATTGTTCCCGACAGTTCACCAGCAACATCAACCAGTACTTCATCTGTCCTCCCAGATGATCAGTTTTCAACAGTTCCTCCTGCTACAACTTCAGCTTCATTCCATTTCGAATCTCCAGCAACAACAACATCAGTCCTTCCAACAATACCTCCTACAACACCAGCAATCAATCATGAAGATGTCTCTACTGTTACCATATTCTACGATCCTGAAAATAATTCCGCCTACCATTCAGAAGGTGTTGCTCCCGCCAGAGCACCAGTTACAATCTTTTATGATCCACAAACAATTACAGTCCCTTCAGCAGCAGCAATCAGTCCAGTCACTGTCACGGTGCCTGGACCAGTACCATATGAAAGCAATAGGGCCATCCCTTGGCACTATGGCTCTGACGTGTACTGTGAAGGGAAAAGAATCACTCTTGAAACATCAGCACCTGCACCACAAGTAGATAATGTGGGGGGAGGCGGAGGCTTCACTCGAAGCGGACGTCTCTTTGCTTCACAAGTTCAAAGACCTACTGCCGAAGCAGAAGCTGCTGCCAAGGCAAAGGGAAAAGGCCCGGTGCAGGAAGATCCAGCTGCCAAAGAAGCCCTGAAAACTCCATTCGATCAGGAAGTTGATGAGTTTATGCGAATCATCAAAAAGAGTGATTATAAAGTTGTGGATCAGCTTCACCAGACGCCATCCAAAATCTCTATCCTCTCACTGCTTATGTGCTCCGAAGCCCATCGGAATGCACTACTTAAAGTCTTGCACGCAGCTTACGTGCCTGAGGAGATTACTGTCAACCAATTGGAAACCGTGGTTGGGAATGTTACTGCTAGCAATGGGCTAGGGTTTACCAATTCTGACTTGACAGCGGATGGCCGCAATCACAACAAAGCCTTGCACATAACCATGGAATGCAAAGGAGCTGTCCTTTCTCATGTGCTGGTGGACACAGGTTCTTCCCTGAATGTTTTACCAAAGAAGGCTCTGGTGAAGCTAGAATACGATGGATTGGCATTGAGACCCAGCAACCTGGTGGTGAGAGCCTTTGATGGTTCGAAGAGATCGGTTCTGGGAGAGGTCGAGCTGCCCGTGACAATTGGCCCGCAGACCTTTAAAACTATCTTTTATGTGATGGACATTCAGCCCGCCTACAGCTGTTTGTTGGGTAGACCCTGGATTCACGCCGCCGGCGCAATAACGTCTACCCTTCACCAAAAGTTAAAATTTGAGTGGGAAGGTCAAGTTGTCACAATCTGTGGGGAAGAGGACATTTTCGTTAGCCATCTGGCTACTTACAAATACATTGAGATGGATGGAGAGATCCATGAGACAATGAGCCAAGGTTTTGAAGCCTTGAACGTCAATGAAGCATCTGCTGTGTCAGGGATCTCCATGTCATCTTACCAACAAGCCCGGAAGGTTGTTGAGGAAGGAACTGCCCTAGGCTGGGGCAAGGTCTTAGCTGTGGAGGAGAAGAAGGACAAGTTTGGGTTGGGTTACAGACCAACTCAACATCAAGCAAAGGCTGCTACAGAGCCAGGTTTTGTCAATGGGGGAATGCTCACCCCCGATGCTATCAACTGTCTGGAAGACGAGCTGGAAGAGGAGCGCAATCTGGAGAATTGGATTCGTCCAAAGATCCCGGGGAGCAGTGTCTCGAACTGGTCTTCCCAGGAAATTATAAGAGTTACTCATGCAGAGTAATTATTATTTCCTGTATTTTTATAGCATGCATCAAAGTCTTGCATCTTGCCCAAGATGACAAGACTCATTTTGTAATCAGGGCCATCTGTACTTTTGTGCAAACAAGATTAAATTAATGAAATATCAGACATCTTTTTGCAAACGAGTCTTTTTCTTTCCTGCTCACTGTTTTTCCATTTTTCTTTTTGTACAAAAAATAAATGGCGGTGTTTTCAAAATGATAACTTCATTTCACTTTTTTTCTAAAGCAAGATTAAAATCAATCACTAAAATGAACAAACTTAACCCTTGCAGAGAGTGCCTTCCAGACAGCACCGACAACAGCACGGCTATGACATCGTATGACTTTGACAATCCAATCAATCAAGCCGATGAAGGGATTGAAGAAGGATATGAGCTTCCCGAAGAGCTAGCCAGGTTGTTGAGACAGGAGGAAAAAGTTATTACTCCTCATCAGGAGGAGATTGAAGTGATTAATCTTGGTACAGAGGAAGACGTGAAAGAGGTTAAAATCGGGGCCTGCCTGCAAGACTCGGTGAAGAGACAACTGATAGATCTGCTTCAAGAGTATGTTGATGTGTTTGCTTGGTCGTATCAAGACATGCCAGGGTTGGATACCGACATTGTTATGCACAAGCTGCCTTTGAGGGAAGAATGCCCACCAGTTAAACAGAAGCTGCGCCGAACTCGCCCAGACATGGCTATGAAAATCAAAGAAGAGGTACAAAAGCAGTGGGACGCCGGGTTCCTTGCTGTAACTAGCTATCCGCCGTGGGTTGCTAACATAGTACCTGTGCCTAAGAAAGATGGCAAAGTAAGGATGTGTGTTGATTACCGGGATCTGAACAGAGCCAGCCCGAAAGATGACTTCCCATTACCTCACATTGACGTATTGGTTGATAACACGGCTCAATTCTCGGTATTCTCCTTCATGGATGGATTTTCAGGATATAATCAGATCAAGATGTCACCTGAAGACATGGAGAAGACTACATTCATCACACCTTGGGGCACGTTCTGTTACAAAGTGATGCCATTCGGACTGAAGAATGCTGGTGCAACATATCAGCGGGCTATGGTGACATTGTTTCACGATATGATCCATAAGGAAATCGAGTGTTATGTGGATGATATGATCGCCAAGTCCCTTACAGAGGAAGATCACCTGGTAAATCTGCTGAAGTTATTCAAGCGTCTGAGGAAATACCAACTAAAGCTGAACCCCAACAAGTGCACATTCGGGGTGCGATCCGGTAAGCTGCTGGGTTTTATTGTGAGCGAGAAAGGGATTGAAGTTGACCCTGATAAAGTCAAAGCTATTCAAGAGATGCCTGCACCGAAAACTGAAAAAGAAGTTCGAGGGTTTCTAGGTCGATTGAACTACATTTCACGGTTCATATCTCACCTTACGGCAACCTGTGAACCCTTGTTCAAGCTGTTAAGAAAGGAACAAACGGTCAGGTGGAACGAAGATTGCCAGAAGGCTTTTGACAAGATCAAGGAGTATCTGCAAGAACCTCCAATCCTCATGCCGCCAGTTGAAGGAAGACCTCTGATTATGTACTTGACAGTATTAGAAGAGTCAATGGGGTGTGTACTAGGTCAGCATGACGAGTCTGGTCGAAAAGAGTATGCAATATACTACCTAAGCAAAAAGTTTACCGACTGTGAACAGCGTTATTCACTGCTCGAGAAAACTTGCTGCGCTTTAGCGTGGGCTGCTCGCCGACTGAGACAGTATATGCTGACCCACACTACCTTATTAATCTCAAAAATGGATCCAGTTAAGTACATTTTCGAGAAGCCAGCTCTTACCGGACGGGTTGCAAGATGGCAGATGATTCTCACAGAATACGACATACAGTACACCTCTCAGAAAGCCATCAAGGGCAGTGTACTATCTGAATATCTTGCTGAGCAACCCATTGATGACTACCAGCCTATGAGGTTTGACTTCCCTGATGAAGACATCATGTTCATTAAAGCAAAAGATCATGAAGAGCCTGTTCACACTGAAGGGCCCGACCCGGAAGAAGAATGGACTATGATGTTTGATGGGGCTGTTAACATGAATGGTCGCGGTGTTGGTGCAGTACTCATTACACCTAAAGGGGTTCACATGCCTTTCTCGGCAAAGCTCACTTTCAACTGCACTAACAACGAAGCTGAATACGAAGCTTGCATTATGGGTCTTGAAGAAGCCATTGCCCTCAGGATCAAGACATTAACCGTATTCGGAGATTCAGCTTTGGTAGTCAATCAAACCAACGGGAAATGGTACACTCACCAGGATCATCTGATACCTTACAGGGATTATACAAGGAGGTTATTGACTTTCTTCACAACAGTCAAGCTTGAGTATATCCCTCGAGACGAGAATCAGTTTGCAGATGCTCTTGCTACCATTTCATCCATGATCAAAGTTCAAGCTGCTAACTTTGTACCTCAGATTCCAGTGTCTAGACTTGATAGACCAGCATATGTATTTGCAGCAGATGTTGTAAAAGATGACAAGCCTTGGTTCCATGACATTAAGTGCTTCTTGGAGGATCAGACATACCCACCTGGGGCATCTTCCAATGATAAGAAGACTTTGAGAAGGCTTGCTGGTAGTTTCTTTCTGAACGCTGATGGGTCTTTATACAAAAGGAACTTTGATATGGTGCTTCTCAGATGTGTTGACAAGACGGAAGCAGATTTGTTGATGCATGAAGTGCACGGAGGATCTTTTGGTACCCATGCAGGAGGGCATGCCATGGCTAAGAAATTGTTAAGATCAGGCTATTACTGGATTACAATGGATGCAGACTGTTGTGCTTACGCCAGAAAATGTCATAAATGCCAGATTTACGCAGATAAGGTGCATGTGCCTCCCAACCCTTTGAACATCATGTCTTCACCTTGGCCCTTTGCTATGTGGGGCATTGATATGATTGGCAAGATTGAGCCAACTGCTTCAAATGGTCACAGATTCATCCTGGTCACCATTGACTATTTCACCAAGTGGGTTGAAGCAGCCTCATACGCAAACGTTACAAGACAAGTGGTAGCCAGATTTCTGAAGAAAGATATCATCTGTCGGTATGGAGTTCCCGAGCGAATCATTACTGATAATGGTTCCAACTTGAACAACAAAATGATGGCAGAGCTATGCCGGGACTTCAAGATCCAACATCACAATTCTTCTCCTTACAGGCCAAAGATGAATGGCGCTGTTGAGGCAGCAAATAAGAATATTAAGAAGATTGTGCAGAAGATGGTAGTTACCTACAAGGATTGGCACGAAATGCTACCGTTTGCCTTGCATGGGTACCGCACATCAATCAGAACGTCCACTGGGGCAACACCGTATCAACTTGTGTATGGTATGGAAGCAGTCCTACCTGTTGAAGTTGAATTGCCCTCTCTACGGGTACTAATGGATGTCAAGCTGAACGAAGCAGAATGGGTTAGGTCCCGATTCGAACAACTGAGTCTGATCGAAGAGAAAAGATTGGCTGCAATCTGTCATGGGCAGTTATATCAGAAGAGAATGAAGAAGGCCTTCGATCAGAAAGTCAGGCACCGAGAGTACCAAGTAGGGGATCTTGTGTTGAAAAGAATCCTCCCTCCTCATACAGACCACAGGGGCAAATGGACTCCAAATTATGAAGGACCATTTGTTGTAAAGAAAGTTTTCTCCGGTGGAGCACTGATGCTCAGCACCATGGATGGTGAAGATTTCCCATCCCTTGTGAATTCAGATGCAGTTAAAAAATACTTCGCATAAAATGACCCGCTGGACATAAAAACAGAATGTAAGTCCAGGCAAAAATAGGGCATCCCGACGAGTCAAAAACAGAATAAAAGACTCGGGCAAAAATAAGGGAAATAAAAAAAAATGTACACCCGCTGAGTTGAAAAGCCGCATTGGACAGCTCAGGCAAAAATGGGTATCCCGATGGATTGAAAACCCGAAAGGGCGATCCATGCAAAATAAGGGAATAAGCGAACAACTGCATTCTGAATTCGTCTGTATTATCTACAACTTGGTAAGCTCCAAAGGATCAAGTTTCAATCAGAATCAACTCTCTCCAGAAAGCAAGACGAGAAGAACGTCATTGTCATACGAGTCATAGCAGAGGAGGAAGCTCCTTGAAAGCGTCGTCAGCATCGCCAGCACTTTATTTCTCAATTTGTAACAATCTCCTCATTTCAGGAGATATGTTTCTTTGACTGTATCTTGCCAATTCAGGGCACATGAATTAATAAAATCAGATTTTCAGTCATGTTTCGTTTTTTACATTTATGTTTTGCAAAGAATTGTCTGATATCTCTGAAAATACAATTGCATAAGTACAGATGCCTTTCTCTAAAAAATAAAAGCACATGCTTACAGGGAATATACTTACTCTCGAAGGTACTTATCTCCTATGACGGAATCCAGTGAAGGATACCTCGGGACCATTTGCGCGCTTCCTTATCTTTGCAGGATTGCAGGTATCCAGAGCGCAACTTGGGGCATATAAGCTACAGTCCAGCAAGCTGGCAAATCAACGAACAGGCTTAACACTCAAGATGTTTTCTCCCCAGCCGAGTTGCCTCTCATTACTCTCCCCAGCTGAGTTACCAACGGCATTCCCCAGCTGAGTGACCAACAACACCCCCCAGCCTCTATTAAGAAGAGCAACGCACGAAGAAGTCACAACAGAGAGGGAGAAAGCTTCTACAAACCCCAGCTGGGTCCCGTATTATAAGGATATGTCAATCAGTGACCTATATCCCCAAACAGATACATTATTAGGTCTACCAATGATCTCATCCCCAGCTGGGATGTTCACTTCAAGCAGATCAACCAGAGATCTTCACAGCAATGGGATCTGAATCCCGGATCGGTGCCTCTTTGCATAATCATGGCATTCGCATCATATTCACCCCCCAGAGCGTAGCATTCCGTCTAATACGGAGCATTACGGCAAAAATCAAATACATAGCATAATCATAAGTCATGTTGTGAGTTGAACACTTGTAAATATTGACAACCTGTCGGCATACAGAATATATACAGAAAAATCCCACCAGAGTCCCCGGCAAAAGCAGTTGCCTCTCCAATCACAAACACCAATACATACACCTTTGGACACCCCTCCGTGTTAAATCACCAGCAGAAAGCCAAAGACATCCTCTTTGCACTCACATATACTTGTATATACACTTCCTTGACACCCGTCCGTGTCATATCCCCAGCGCAGTCGCTTACACTTTCATCAACCCATACACTTGTTAATATTATACTTTTCTCTTTTGACACTCGTCCGTGTCACTCTCCCCAGCAGTTAAAACACTCATCTATACAATACAATACTCACTACTCATGGTACACTTATACAGATACTCGTCCGTATCTTGTATACATCATCACTCATATCCCCACAGATTCGACAGTAGTCCTTGTTCTTTGTTAACCAGTTGGTACTCGTCCGTACCATCATCTCAGAACATTGCGTCTAGTGTTTGTTTCTACATGATACTCGTCCGTATCATAGTCTTAAGGATGCTCGTCCGCATCTTTAATCCATGCACCGTGTCAAACACTTATGTCCTCTTGAATAAAGATACTCGTCTGTGTCTACTATTCCCCAGAAGAGTCCCTTCAGATGTAACACTCGTCCGTGTTCTTTGTTAACCAGTTGATACTCGTCCGTATCATCATCTCAGAACATGTGTCAGTACTTGTTTCTACATGATACTCGTCCGTATCATAATCTTAAGGATGCTCGTCCGCATCTTTAATCTATACACAATACCAAATACTTATACTTCCTTTCTTGGATGTAAACGCTCGTCCGTGTTTACTATATCCCCAGTAGATCGCCAACAAAGCAATTTCCCTTTTATCTAACACTCGTCCTGTGTTATGATACCCCTGAGAGCAGCCGTACCCTGCTAAGTGGTCGTCCTCCACTTCTTGATGGTCGTCCTCCATCATGCTCATCCGATGGCCGTCCCCATCGTTGATATTTTAGCAGCCGTCCCCTGCTAGGTGGTCGTCCTCCACCTTTTGATGATCGTCCTTCATCAACTTTATCCAATGGTCGTCCCCATTGTTGATTTTGGTTATCAGGCATTCGTCCTATGTCATGATAAACCTTGAGAGCAGCCGTCCCCTGCTGAGTGTCGTCCTCCACTTCTTGATGGTCGTCCTCCATCATGCTCGTCCGATGGCCGTCCCCATCGTTGACCTTTTCTATCCGGCATTCGTCCTATGTCGCGATATTTTCGGCAGCCGTACCCTGCCAGGTGGTCGTCCTCCACCTTTGATGGCCTTCCCCATCATATTTCTTTTATCCCCAACAGAGCAGCCGTACCCTGCTAGGTGATCGTCCTTCACCTTTGATGGCCGTACCCCATCACCTGTTTATTTCATTTATTCTTTAACCCGATGGCCGTCCCCGTCGTGGTCCCTTTTCCTTTTTAGCCCGATGGCCGTCCCCGTCGTCGGTTACTTTACCTTTACTTTATGAACTTGATGGCCGTCCCCGTCATGTTTCATCAATCCCCAGAGAATTTTACAGCTTTATCTTGATGGCCGTCCCCATCATGATATTTTATTTTTCCAGCTAGTCGGCCGTCCCCGTCTTAGCTCTACCTTTTATCCCCAGCATGTCGGTCGTCCCCGTCATCGCTTTACTTCACACTTTTCCCAGCATGTCGGCCGTCCCCGTCATTGCTATTTACCCAGCAGTCGTCCTCTGCTCGACGGTCGTCCTCCGTCGCCCACACTTTACAATATACTTTATTTTCTTTCACAATCTATATCCCCTTTCTTCTTCATTTCTGTGAGTGCAAATTTTGGACTGTCTTTGGTATTCAACCACAAGTTATCTTGTTTGGCCTGTTAAGCCGTCGCTTACAACCTGCACAGCTAACTCATGCTTGAATAGGGGCAGCTGTAAACACCCCAAATTTGCCCTCACCCATTCACACCATGGCTTGTGATCATTCTCATATGCATAAACACAATCATATCATCTCATATCTCACTTTTGATTCACTGCATAGTTTCTAAGTCATCTGCACTTAGGGTTTGTGATCTGAGCAATCCCAAAGCTTCTTGAGCCACTCCAAAGGCCACCAATCATCTCAAAGGGGTCCATGTGTGTTCTTATGTCATATTCCATCTCCTCAAAGTCAAAATTGCAGAGGAATCACAAGAGCTAAGGTTTGAGTGGATGCAGAGCCAAGCTAAACTGCACAGTTGACTGAAAATTAGGGTTTTGGTTTCAGAGGCCATAACTCTAATTTTTTTGGTCATTCTTGTTTCCATTGATCTCTATATGGTATAGGGAGTATGCATATCAATTTTCATGAAGAAATTCCATGGGGAAGTCATCTGATCAAGAGTTGACTTTTCAGACAAGTCAGTGCAAAATCAGGGCATCTGAGGCCCCCAATGACCCAACCAATGGGTGATCTTCATCATTTTGAGTGTATATGATCTTTATTTGATCATGGAAGAAGGTTGAAGTTCATAGAAATCAAGAATTTAGGGTTTTTGCAAATGTTGACTTTTTGGGCATAGTTGACTTTTCAAGGATGCATCATTTTAGGTCATTTTTCAAGCCATGATTCTTGATCCAAAAATGCTTCAAATGGAAAAACTTTGGTCATGAAAGTTGTAGATCTCATTTTTCCCTTTTCAAAAAGTAAAAGAACATGACCAAACTCTTCTTGGATCAAAAGTTATGGCAATGCAAAGTTGGCTAAAATCATTGATTTTCAAGGCATGCCCTAAGTGAGAATTTTGCAAAATCTTGGACCAATGCATATTGCAGCCTCTAGTTCACTTCAAACCAGCACATAAACATTCTCTAAGTCCTAAAAATCAGAAATGAACCAAGAATGCCCATGGTTTCATGTTTGGTTGGACAAAGATCACATGTGAACCAAAGTTACAACAACTTGCAAAACCACTCATAACATTTTACCAACTTGCTGCCTTGAATGCTGGACCAAGCCTAGCCTTTCCCTTCACTTTGCTGCGCAGCCCATGCCCATTGTACTTGCCTAGAGTCAAGCCATACTTGCCTTACACAAAAGGTGGACTTTATGCAAAAGTAAACATCCCAATCACCACAGGCCATGTCACATCCTCTGGCCACTTGCATTTGTTTATTGTATCCTTTAGCAAGCAAAACATAAGACCAAGCCAGGCTGAAACACTAAACACATACACATTCACAAAAACACACCACATTGCATTTGTCTTCGAATCTGCCTCCACAGCTTGCAAACACACAAACTATCTTCACCATTCAACTCACCTTGCTCCATAGACCACCAAGCACCAAGAACCCAAGCCTGAAACAACCAGAATACTCCATAGCCATTGCTCACCCTCAGCCTGCATTTCTCTTCGAAACTCTCACCACAGCTTGCAAACATCCAAACAAACACTCCAAACCTTCTCCATTCACCCTCAGGATCACAAACAACCCCTCACCATGACCTGAAAGTGCCTGAAACACCATTGCCATTTCTGATCAAGCTTGAGCAGAAGCTGTCGAATCTCATTATCCAGCCAACACAAACTTCTTTTGAGCATTCAAACATCTTCTGGGGATCAAGTGGAGTGGTTTACACTGAAAGAAGTGGCCAGAAAGTCCTCAAGTTGAAAGCTCCAAATCTCAGGTAGCTCGAAATTATTTTTTTCCAGAAATCATTTTTCTTGTTACAAACTTGTTCTATGTGATTCACTGATCATCCTGATATCATTGGTTTCGAAAATGGCTTTGATTTGAGAGTTTAATTTGTCTCTGAAACCTGTGTGCCCTAGAACTTGTTCTCTTCGATTCAGCTTGTTTAGGAAGAAGAAATTTGTTTTAGGATAGGGGTTTGATTCGTGAGGATGTGAGGATCATTTCCCAGTTTTTAGTTTTCATTTTTGATACGTTTTTAGGGAGTTTGAGGTTTCTCAGGGAGGGAGCTGGCCGGAGAAGACGACCAGAAGTCTTCTCCGGCAGCCTGAGAGTGATTAGGGCTAATGGTCATTAATTAGTGAACTTCAAACTTGGGCCTTTAGATCTTGTTTCCCGCGCGCCAGTGAATGGTCAGGATCATTTCATTTGCCCTAATCCACTTAATTAATTTTAATTAATTCATAATTAACTTAATTTGGTCAGATTGCATCCCCACCCTCCATTCACGCGCCAGTCAACCAGTTCAAATCCAGATTGCATCTCAGCCATCCTTTCCTTTGACTTTCATTTTATTTGATTTTTTAATTCATTTTATTTCATTAAACTTGCATAATTATTTTAAAATAGTTAAAAATTCTTAAAAATTATAAACTTTTTCTTAAAAGTTTTATTAATTTTTAAGACCCAAAAATATTTTTATTTTATTTTTTATCATTAAAAAAGTATTTTTAAATATTTAAAAGATTATTTTTAATTGATTAATGGGAATTAATTAATTAAAAATACTTTTAGGTATTTAAAAATTACAAAAAAATTCATGAAATGTTCTAAGACATTTAGAAACATTGTCCAACCTTCAAACCAAATTTCTTTTTTGATCTTGATGCATTTTAAGAATTTTTCATTGAATTAAATCATATTTTGTGCATTAATTTGATCCTAAGTTCAAAAATTCATTTCTTCCTATTGGAGAAGGTTGAGACATTGATTCTTCTTGCATTGTTTTGTGTTTGGCATGTAGTTTCTAGGGTAAAATGGCCATGATTTGATCTTGAATTTTCTATTTGTTTGGCATTTCTTTTGTTAAGAACCCTAAAAAACCCTAATAACTTGTAAAAATCATAACTTGAGTTTGGTTGAGAGTTGAGAGTTCCCCTCTGGGCAGTGGTTCATTATAGGTTTAGGGTTTCTTTGGGTACCATTTTCCATTTTTAATCTTAGGGTTTGCTTCTGTTTTGAGTTTTGGTTTGATGTTTGATTCATGAACCCTAATTTGGGCTTTCTTTTGCATCCTTCTTGCATTCTCTTGCATAACATGACTTGTCTTTGCATTTTGTGCATTCTTGTGATTCATTTGACATCTTAAGACATATAGAAAGCATGTTTGATCATTGAATTGCATATTTGCCATGTCATTTGTCTTGTATGATTCATAACTTTTCATGCTTGTTCATGCTCCTTAACTTGCATCATTTGCATCCATGATCTTGTATGAGCATCTCCATGTCTTGCCCCTTGTTTGCAGCACCTCATAACATCATAATCATCATCAACATGCTTCTGGTTTTGGTTTAGCATCATGTCATTTCATTTCATTTAGCATTGCATTGCATTTCTTTCTGACATTTCAGGTGGTAAGTAAACTTGAGAAGTGAATTTGCCTTCACTTCTCATATCTTTTCTTTTCCTCTCTCTTGCATCCATTGCTGCATTTCTATTTGTGTTTGAGATTGAGCTTGCTCATTCTTGTTCTTCCCACTTTCTTTCTTCAAGTGACTTGACTTCTTGAATGAAGCAAGTCACTATGCTTCTCTTGATCTTGTTCATCTGCTTCCTGGTGGCTCCTTTGAAGATTCTTCTTGCAAACCTCACAAACCTTAGGGACAACCAAGCATGACAATGAATTAGGGTTTTGATTAGTTCCCCCCATAGTTTTACCTTTGTGTCTCTCTTTGAGTCTTCTCTTCTCATCTCATAATCAGAGACTAAACCCTAAAGGCTTTAAGACTTTGTGATTAAGCTTATGCCTGCATCCTTCTCTTAGGATGGAGTGTATAACTTTAATCCTAAGTATTAAACCCTTAATGTGTTTAAATCTCTTAATCAATTCACTTAATAACTATCAAGACATCACACTTGTAACTTGGGCCTTGCATTAGGGTTCTAACTCTTCCTTAAGTGGTTAAGAAGGACTAACCCTAGCGTTAATGGACAAGTCCCCCTCAAGTTGTCTTACAAACCATAAAAATCACTTCATCATCATACCATTAAATAAAATCCACTTAATCAAAGGCTTGTTTTGTCATGGGTTTAATCCCTAATCATGGATTAAGTTGAGGAGCTTTCCTCAGCTTAAACATTCTCATCTATTATCCTTCTATTAGGATGGTGTAATGAGTCTGTTTAATCCCTGATTATGGCTTAACCTCATTACTTAACACTAAACAAAAACACCAAAAACATCTAAATAATCACAAGTAGGTTAATGATCTTAATCCTACATCAAAGGTGATTAAGTGTGAGAATCTGACTTCACACTTAAGGTATTCTCATTACCCCTAATCAGAGGGAAGATGTGATGAGTTTACTAACCCATTGGTTTAGGCTTAAGCTCATTATCTTATGACAAACTTCAAAAAGCAATAAAAGACTGAAAACTCAAAAAAAAAACAATAATCGTCTCCTCCGGGATTCTTTTCTCATCACCTTCATTCACAAACGAGAACTCGCTCCTTCCGTCTAATGCAAGACAGTTTGCATCTGTGCCAGACAGATCATACACTTGAGCATAGGCAAGTAAGCAGTTCACAAGTCAATTCACCTTTCAGTCTCTTTGGGTCGAACTACGGTGTTCTGACTTCCTCATTGCACGAGAGGATACGTAGGCATAACTTAACAGTTATCGAACAAAAGTCTTTGTACATTCCCCCTCCTTCCAGCTTTACTCTTTAAGCCTCATTATCATGAGCATTTCATTCCTGATCTCACACTGACACTGTATATACTACACTTCACTTCTTTTACACTGACACCTGTACATTCTTTTCCAGCTCTTTTATACACAAATTGCACTGACACTACCCCTTTAAAACACAAATCTTTTAAGCGTGGATCCCGTCGAGTACGACGGACAATCTGGGTGCTAATACCTTCCCAGGTTGTAACCAACCCCCTTTCTCAGTCTCTCTGGTTCGCAAACCGTCTTATCCGTCTTTTTCTAGGCCTATGCAGCATTGCCTTTCCTCCGGGATAAAAATGCCTAGCTGGCGACTCTATTCATTCTCCAGTGAGTTCACGGCTGTGTGTTCTCATTGTCCCTCTCGCCGACCGTTCGCGTCTGTACCCTTATTTGACCCAGTCTCATTTATCGGGAGCGACAGGATGCAAACCAATTCTCACAGGCTTCTGTGATGCTGATTGGGCTGGAAGTGCTGATGACAGAAAAAGCACTTCAGGAGGATGCTTCTTTCTAGGAAACAATTTGATTTCTTGGTTCAGTAAGAAACAAAATTGTGTATCCTTATCTACTGCTGAAGCTGAATATATTGCAGCTGGAAGCAGTTGTTCTCAGTTGGTTTGGATGAAGCAAATGCTCACTGAGTACAATGTCCCACAAGATGTCATGACATTGTACTGTGACAACTTAAGTGCTATTAACATATCAAAGAATCCTATCCAACATAGCAGGACCAAGCATATTGATATCAGACATCATTTCATCAGAGATCTTGTAGAAGAGAAAGTGATTTCACTGGAACATGTAGCTACAAATCTGCAGTTGGCTGATATATTTACCAAAGCCTTGGATGCTACTCAATTTGAAAACCTAAGGGGCAAATTGGGAATCTGCTTATGTGAAATTTAGCAGTTATGGAGATGTGCCAACATGTCATATGACATTGTGTGGCATAAGCACCAGATGGCAACACCAGTCTGGTCAAGCACCTTGGGTATTCCACTCCTAAAAATTCTCCAAGTAACGGCTACTTATAAAAAATCAGCTTGCTTTCAGCTATCCATATTCTCATCATACTCTCAAAAACGAATTGCATTCTCTAACTGTTTTTCAGAACTCATCAAACCTAAAACTCTTCATCCACCTCCTTCGAAAATGTCTCAAAACCCTAACATTTCTGAAGAAATCCTCAACAAGGAAGATGTGGTGCATGCAACCCTCATTTCTGTGGTACCCATGGATTCAACTTCAATGGACGAAATCAGAGGAAGTGTTCCTCTTGATAAAAAGCCAAGAACTCCAAAAAGAACAAAAGATCAAGTTTGCAGCAAATCCAAAGGCATACCTTCACCAGCAAACATCACTCCAAAATCTTCTGAATACGTGGATGATTCCATAAAGGAATTGGTAAACATGATCCTTTCTGAGCAAAGAGTGGTAAGTGGCATTTCTATCCCTCTGAGCACCATGCCAGCTCCACAAGAAGATCAACAAACTCAGGCTGAAAAGGACACTCCTGCTCAACAGGATGTCCCAATAGATGTTGAAACATCTGAGGACTAGCAAAAGGCCTCATCTGATGCTGCTGTTGAAACATCTGAGGACCAGAAAAAAGCCTCCACTGATAGTGATGAAGAAGCATCTGAGGACCAGCACAAGGCCTCCACTGAAGAGCACATCTCTGTTGATCCTCCAGCTGAAGAGGAGACTTCTCAACCTCCTCCTGTTGTGAACCTAGAGCATGATTCTGATACAGAAATCATTGCTTTTGTAAACCCTAGCATAGCCAAAAGGCTTAGGACTAGGAAAGAAAAGATGAATGCAGGACATGCAATTCCTGAGAAGAAGCAAGCTACACCAAAGAAGGACAAAGCTAAAGTTGTCTTTGGTCCTACAAAACAATGGAGCAAGGTGCAAACACAAAAGAGGAAAGCTGTCACTCCTCCAGATTCAGATGTTGAAGAAGATGTCCCAACATCTCCTCCAAAGAAGAAATCAGCACCCTCAAGGTCATCAACTCCTGTTCCAGAAGCTCCCTTGGACAACATCTCCTTTCATCATGTTTCAAGTGTGAATAGATGGAAGTTTGTTTATCAAAGAAGGGTAGCACTTGAAAGAGAGCTGAGCAGTAATGCACTTGAGTGCACAGAGTTAATTGATCTCATCTCTTCTGTTGGCCTCTTCAAAACTGTCTCCAACTTCTCTCCTTGCTATGAGCTGCTGGTCAAGGAATTCATAGTCAACCTCCAAGAAGATTGTGCTAATGGAAAGTCTACTGAATTTAGAAAAGTTTATGTAAGAGGAAGGTGTGTAGAATTCTCTCCTAGGGTTATCAACCACTACCTTGGAAGAGAATCTGATGGCCCAAATGAGTTAGGGAAGACTGATAACCAGGTTTGCAAGGTTATTACTGCTAACCAGGTCAAGGCTTGGCCAGTAAAAGGGAAGCTCTCAGTTAGCATGCTGACAAGGAAATATGCCATGCTGAATAGGATTGGTACAGCAAACTGGGTACCTACCAATCATACATCCTCAATATCAACTGGATTGGGCAGGTTCATATATGTTGTGGGCACTCAAACAAAGCTGGATTATGGAGCTTATATCTTTGATCAGACATTGAAGCATGCTGGATCATCTGCAACAAAGCTGCCAATTGCCTTCCCTTCCTTGTTGTGTGGAATAGTGCTGAGTCAGTATCCTGGTATCCTCACTGAGAAGGACACAATGTGCAAAAGAGAAAGCCCTCTGGCCTTCCACTACAAGTTGTTCCTGAGTCATCATGCAGCTGATGTTGAAGCACCCTCTGGGACATCTGCTGGTACTTCAAAAGCAAAGTCTCCAATCTCCAAAGCTGCATTGATTGCTGAACTGAAGAGCACTTGCAAAGAACTAGATGCAAGGAAGCAGAAGCTTGAGGAGATTATCCAAAGGCTGGAGATTGAAGAAAGTGCTCAGAAAGCTGCTACTTCTGATGAGGAGACTGAGGAAGATGAAGAAACTGACTATGAGGAGTCTGAGTGAAAAACTGTATGTGAGGAAAAATGTAATGACTGCTGCATTGTAATTTTGAATCAGTAACTTTGGCCCCAAATTTATGTCTAACAAGGGGGAGAACAACAACAACAATGTATGATGTTGTTTAGTTATTAATGAAAAACTTTTGTTTGCTTCTGAACTGAATCAGTGTGTTTTAATGAAATTTTCTGTTGCAACAAATCTGAATACATGTATGTTTGAGGGGGAGTAAACTCACACATGACTCAACAGAAAAGAACTGCTATACTCTGATAAAAGAACTTCTGCTGCACTCTGTTAACCAAAAAAATATGTTAGCCAAAAATTAGCCAAAGGGGGAGTTTGTAGATGTTTAGAATTGGCAGAATTTTTGACCAACAAGAAATGTTGAATTCAGTTCAGAATGTCCTATCAGATGTTGGGACATTATCAAACAGAGTATAAGAACTTAATTCAGGATGTCACACCAGATGTTGGGACATTGTGTAAATGATTTAAGTTCAGTTTTTCAGGATGTCTCAACAGATGTTGTGACATCTCAAACCTGCTACCAGAATTAATTAATGACTAACTGATCTGAGAAATTTAAGGAAAGTTATCTGGAATTAATTATGGATGGACAAAAACAGAATAAGGCGCATCTGTAGGGAGTGTTGTTATGAGACTTCAGCATAATCAGAAGAACTAAATCACCTAGAATCTAGGAAGTAACAAACCCTAATTCAAGGTGGAAGCTGCATGCGTTTTAGGACTGGATTAACCTACAGAAAGCCCAAAATACAAACACCTATTTAAGCAACAGAATATCTCAGAATTGAGTACGAATTTCAGAAGACAAAATAGGGTGTTGTGTGTTTTAATAGCAGGTTGTTTTTATTGTACCACTTTATGAGCTTTTAAGCAAAAGTGTATTTGTGACTTGATTGAAACTGTGAAGTAAGATCAAGCTGTTTTGTTTGAAGTATGACTTCAATTTTATTAAACTTGTAAACAAGATCACTGTGTGATTGAGGGGGAGTGAGTTGGTACTCATATCTAAGTTGTGTCTTAGGTAGAAATTGCATTGGGTAGATATTAAGTGAAAGATTAAACTGGGTGGTTTAAGTCTAGAATTAATATTACTTATAGTGGATTTCCTCCTGGCTTGGTAGCCTCCAGATGTAAGTGTGGTTATACACTGAACTGGGTTAACAAACTACTGTGTTGTTTAATTTTCTTGCACTTTAAGTTTTGGTTAAATCTGTCAAGTGTTGGAACATCTCATTCGACATCTCATACCTGATCACAGAATTTCAGATATGAACATGAGACAAAAGAGGTTTGTTAGAGTACTCTCTAAGATTTCTAAAAAGTCCAAGATCACTCTTATAGCCTTAAAATTGAGGGATTTATGCCTTGGCAAATTTGGGAAATTTTCAAGGGGTGCATGAAGCAAATGAGGTCTAAAATCCAAAATTTTCCAAATTCCAACCCAATCTCAAAGATAACATCAAACACGACCCAATGATCATTTTTATAGATTTTTAATTTTTAATTTTAATATTTTGGATTTTATTTAATAAAATTCAATTTTAAAGAAAATAAAATATAAAAAGTCAAATAAAAAATCAGATATTTGTTCTAGAAACTCATAAACAACCTTAAAAGTGTTTTGATACTCTCCAATTTCGTGCTAGATCAAAATAGCAAGAGTATATTTGATTTTTTGCACATTTATGGTTGATTTTTCCTTCACCATCAAGTTATCCAAAATCCCAAACAATCCACCAATTTTTTAACCTAAATTCATTCTATTATAAGAGTACAACTTAACACAAACAAGGGACACGATTTTGGCAGGTCAGAAGAACACATTCAACTTTCAAAATTCAACAAAAAAGTGAGATACAGTTTGTAAGCTAGGGCCACTTTCAAGGTGAAACAAGGATTGCAACACCTTCTTTGAGATTCATGGAACGCATTTGCATCATTTATATTGTCTAAAACCTTCTCATAAGCCTAAACCGAACTGCCCTTGTTCTTGCGTTTTATTTTTTCGATATCATGTGTATCATTGTTTTAAATCATATTTGATGGTTGATTAATGTTTATGTTGATGTTTATAACAATTCTGGATGGTTTGATTGAAGGTTTAATGTAGGAAACACGAGGACCCATTTTTAGGGTTCAAGGTTTCAAAATAGGGTTTTTTTATTTAATAGATTTAAATGAATTTTGAGGACATAATTGGACTGAGTGTGATGTGAGGATCGTTTTTATATGATTAATTTGATAAACTTTGCAGAATTAATGGTGTTTGAAAGAATGAACATTATATGCGAAAAATTTCGCAGCAAAGATTATAGGTAAAACCGCAGGAAATTTCGCAGGAAAACCTGCGAAATCCCAAGGTTAAAGACGACTATTTGGCGCGCGTATGGTCTGCAAGGTAAGGGTTCGATCCTGGTTGAGGGCATTTTTTTTATAACTTATTTCTATTTTACAGGTTTTACATATAATCTACTGTGGCCATTGGATGTCAACCAGCGTGCGTATCACAACTAGTTATGCCTATCCCTGGTAATGGGGAGGTCCTGGGTTCAAAACCAGGCCTCCCCCATTTATTTTTTATGCTTTTTCTTTCTTTTTCTCTTCTTTTTTAATTTATTATATTATATGTTATATTATTTAAATAATTATTATTTATGTTAATTACTTTTGACTATTTTCTTAATTATAAAATAATTTCTAAATAACACTTACTTATCTTTTTATTAAATTATATTATTATTTTTTACTATTAAGACTATAAATCAATTATAATAATTGTGCATATAATTAAAAAAAGTCTTTTGTTAAAAATTAAATTTTGTATATATATATTTAGTTATGTATATTTTTCTAAATTAATTAATTGGTTTAATTTTCTTTAAAAAATCTAATTTCCTTAAAATTCTCTTTTAAATAATTCTTTTGTTTTTATATCTCATATAAATAATTGCAATTAATTTGTAAATAAAGTTAATTAATTAGATTTAGATTTAAGTAAATCCTAATTTTTAATTTAAATCCTATTTTTCCTAAAAAACCCTAATTATATAAATTAACTCTAAAATCTAGTTTTTTTTAATCCTAATAATTTTGTTTGTATTTATTGTTATGTTATTTAATTATTTATTTAATTTTGCTTTATTTTAAGTTATTAGAAAAATTGTATAGGTTATCATTATTGTAATTTATTTTCTGCTTATATAATTATGTATCTGCCCCAAAGCGATGAAATAGTGTAGGATTTACTGTTTTTTCGCATATTATTTATTTTATTTTATTTGCGTGGTTAGTAAATAGGGAGTGGAAACATAATTGCAATTAATTGGACTTAGAGAATTAATTAAAAGATTAAATATTTAAAATAATAACTCACACACGTAAGTCGATCTATGATCGCTATCTGCACCTCCTAGGATATCCCTCTTGGTTGCCTTCAATGTAATGGTCAAGTCCCTCGAAAGTATGGTGTCTTAAGCAAAGTCCATCTAGGAAATAAATCATCTTGTCCCTCCCTTCGGTTAAAAGATCAAATCCTTACGATGTTGCCTACGGTGTTGCCTAATTGATTTTGTCCCTTCAGATTAAAAGATGATAGTCCCTCCCAAATTTCTAAAGACATCCTACAGTTGCCTTCGTTGACCATACGATGACCCTATGCCCGTCCCTTAATGAAATCCAAGGTAATGACTACCTATTCCTTAATAATAGGGATAGTCTTACCCTTGAAAGGACATATAAGAACATGAATGATTTAGTCTAGGGTAGGTACCTCATAGTTACTTGCTCACTCTTTAAAAAGAAAATACTTTTCACACCTCACTATTTTCAAATATTTTCAAACAAGGATTTGTATACATCCATACGAGGATCATTACAAAGTACTTAGAAAATTTTCTAATCACACACTACACTTTTCAAAACAATTAAGTGAGCTAAGTAACTAAGAGCCCATGGATAACCATGGATATAGAGGGTGCTAACACATTCCCTTTATATAACCTACCCCCCGAACTCAAGTCTTTTAAAAATAGGTCTTTCCTATTCTTTTATGTCCTTTCCAATTGGATAAAATAAAAGTCGGTGGTGACTCTTGCTATCTGCAACATTTATAGAAAGTTAGTTCTCCCACCGTGTTACAGAAGCATAATAGAGAAGAAGAAGAGGGATGAGTAGAAGGTCTAAGCGAAAGAGAAAGCTCATAGTTGAAAGAGAGTCGCTCACCTGAACTCGCCATAATCACTATTGTCGAAGGCGACGTCTTTAGGTATATCTCTTACTCCTTTTTTTTCTCTCGGATATTGCTATTGCATTTGGCTCGTTGTTTTGATTGGTAAGAGTTTGTTGTTAGCATATAATCTGCATTGTTGAGGGTTTTGTTTTTCATTTAGGGTTTTGATCGGTTAAACTCCGATCTGAGTGTTTGGTTCATTTTTTGAAAAATCTAAGGTCAGTTTCAAACAAAGGGTAGAAGAATAGTTAGGGTTCATGTTAGGGTTTTGATGTTTTGAGGTTGGAGTGACTGGAGAAGATGGTGGCATCCGCCAAGCGCCGCCGCTCCTCCGGTGAGGGTTTTGATCGTTGAAGGAGAGAGTCTGAGATGAAAGAATAGCTTTGAGGGAGTTAGTGTGAGAAAAGAGAGAGATAATATCTGAAAATTGAGTTTTTTTTTCACTCTTTCTTTTCCTTAATGACCGTTAACGTGCCCACCATTAGACACTTGTGACCGATAAGTGTTTTTTTCTCCTGGTCCCACCTGTATATCCTAAGCATCCCCATTGTGTATACTCGTTTTCCATCCTCTGATGAGTCTTCCTTTTGACACTATGATCGATCATACATCCCTTAATCGTTCAAGGGGTCAAATCGTTTGACCAGAAGGTCCACCATAGACCTTAGCGCCTTGGGCTCCATTTGCTCATGGGCCTTGTGTTTCTCTGCTATCCACACCCCCGAGTCACTCATTGCTGCTGACCCACTTTTTTTTTCTTTTTCTGATTCATGTTTTTATTTTCAGTTTGAACATATATTAAAAACCAAAATATATTCTCTTTTATTACTTGTTTTGATTTTAAAAAAATAAATTTAATAATTAGTCTTATTCTTATTAATTTCTAGTTGCTAGTTTTCTTAATACATCAAAAAACCAAATATATCTTCTTTTCTTTGTGTTTAATTTTGTTAATTTATTTTATTTATTATTTTGTTAATATTTAGGATTAGTATTTTTTTATATCTAATTTTAACTTATTAATTTCTTTCTTGATATTAAAAAAACCAAAAAATATTTATCTTTGATTTCGTTTCAAAATTAAATTTAGTACTTAGTTTTTTTTCAAAGTTCCATTTGTCTTTTAATTTAAATGTATCTAAAAAAATCAAAAAATATTTTTCTTAATCTTTATATTTATTTTTACTAACTCAGTTCGCTTATTTTAATTAATCCAATTAGGTTTTAGTTTTAAAGTATCTTTTTTAACTTAATTATTTTCTTTCTTAGCTTAATTTGTATTTAATTCTAAAACCCTAAAAACGTGTTTAGCCCATTTTCATTTAGATAGTTGTTAGGTTAGTTAGGTTTGATCTCTTAGTGTGACCTATTGAGGTGAAAGGTTAAATTTGAGTTATTTCTCTTTGTGTGTGTGTGTGTGTGTGTGTTTAATCTTTCATGATGTTTGGTTGTATATATGCCATGAGCTTGTATTGATTTAATTTTGCACTACGACCATAAAATGCTAAGATAAAATTTGAAGCGTCACGCTATAAATCGTTTCAAAGATAACAAAATTTCTTGGTCCAACGCCAAGTAAATCTTTATACGCACTTCATCCATGCACACACATAAGTTGATCGTGTTACAATCACCATCATCACTACTTTAGACTTCAAACTTTTCTCAACTTTTTTCAACTTAATTAAATGAATGCATCATGCTTGTTTTCCATGGTAAATTACTCAATTATAGTACACTTGATCCACATATCAAGTTCCATACAACTCTTCCAAAGTCGAGCGCATCGTGACTCACAATTATTTCTAGCACCTGTAAGTCGAGCGCATCGTGCCTCTCCATATACCTTGACCTAACCCTTTTGGTTCTCCATACTACTTACCTCAAGTCTTAAAACTTTGTCATATGAATTCAAACCTCGATCCAATCTCGATTTCTTTCTTAACAACAATATACAACTTTTTATTAAAGGTGTTAACGAGAAGTGTGGAATCTTTTATGCTTTTCCTCAATTGTTTGAATATGAGGCATCTGTCTCGTATGCGAGCAGTTGACACCTCCCAAACTTAAAAACACTTAACCTTTATTGAACATATATTTTCTCAAAGGTGTAAAAGAGAGTTGTCGGATCTTTGATACCTTTCCTCAATTGTTTGTGTATGAGGCATCTGTTCTCGTACGTGAGTAGTTGACATCTCTAAAAGCAAACCAACGAATAATCAATTTTTTTCTTAATTCAAAATTAAGACATGTAACAGGTATCAAACACTATTTTTCTATGGTGTAAAAGAATGGTATTGAATCTTTGATACCTTTCTTCATTTGTTCAGAATATGTCATAGGCAGGGGATCAAGGTGTCTATCATATCCTCTTTGTTGATATGGTGGGCGATGTTGAGGAGCGCGTTGTTGTTGTTGACCAGGCCGCTGTGGGTAGGCCGGTTGCTGGTACGGATTGGGTGCATACTACGCAGCAGCGACCATAGGATATGGACGTGGTTGATAAGCCACCTGAGGCGGAAATAGAGCTTGAATGGCCTGTTGATAAGGCATTGGAGGAACTGGATAATATGGCACGGGAGCATATTGCGCAGCAGCAACATACGGGTATTGGTAGTAGGGAATTGGAGTAGGTGCACTCTGTTGCGGATTCCCACTTGCAGCAGAAATGGCATTTGTTTCGCCCTTCTTGTACCCATTGAAAGACTTCTTGACACTGACTTGGCTGCTAGGACCTCCTTGGATCTTTCCACTTTTCAGACCTTCTTCGATTCTTTCTCCGACCATCACCATGTCCGAAAATCCAGAAGATACGCTGCTGATCAGCTTCTCGTAGTATTGCCCCTGTAAGGTACCCATGAAGATGTCAATCAGTTCACGGTCAACCAATGAAGGATGAACTCTGGCAGCTAGCTCCCTCCAGCGTTGGGCGTACTCCTTAAAGGATTCGCTTTCCTTTTGAGTCATACTCTGAAGTTGAGTACGATTTAGAGCTAAGTCAGTGTTGTACTTGTACTTCTTTTTGAATGCATCAGATAGATCAAGCCAAGTATGAACATTATTGCGTTCAAGTTGCATGTACCATTCTAGAGATGCTCCAGACAGGCTGTCTTGGAAGCAATGGATCACGAGCTTGTCATCTTTGGCATAAGCAGCCATTTTTCTGCAGTACATCCTCAAATGGAGCTCAGGACAGTTGAGGCCTTTGTATTTCTCGAATTCTGGCAGTTTGAACTTAGTAGGGATCACAACATCTGGAACTAAGCACATGTCTGAGGCACTCAGAGAAGTTGAGTTATGTCCTTCCAGGATTCAGATTTTTTCAGCTAACTCACAACACATCTTCATAGCTTCAGACTCTTGAACCGCATGAGGATTAGTGATTGAAACAGCAGTATGCATCTCATACTCAACTTGATGATCCTCTTCAGCATGAGGAAACTGGACTTGAGTTGGAATAGGTTGAGCTTGAGGGATAGCACCAATAGTAACACCAGAGGTAGGTATTGGTTGGGAAGTGACTTCCTCAACAGCAGGAGTGAAGCCTAGAGGCAAACCATAGACCAAAGGATTTGGAACTGGAACTGAAGGCATTGCGCACGAGGCAGATCCTTGTACTAGAGCATTGTTCATTACGGTAGCAGCTTCGCGACGTTCTTCCATTCTAGCCAAAGCTTGTATGGTTTCGTAAATCTGATCAATCTTGTTCTTGACCGAGTCAATCTCTTCCCTCATAGCAGCTTGTTCTTCTTGAATCACGTCCATCAGTCTTCTAGTGTTGGCTCGAGTTAGATACGGGCGTCTAGCACGATACGGGCGTCGGGAAACCAGCTTGATTTACTGGAGATGAAGGAACATGCAATGAGTTTACGGCTTTGGAATGAAATGCAAGATGAACAAATATGCAAATGAAATTAATATGCATATGGATGCTATGCAAGATCCAGGATCACGAGTATAATCTGCTCTGAGGTGAACCATAGTAACGAGTAAATAACCGATATCTCTTGATAAAAGTAACCTTAACAGGTAGACTCTTATAGGATTGTTCTAAGTTCTTTACCCGTAAAACCACTCACAGGATAGTTTCTACAGTTATGGATAAGATACTCAAGGTCACAGACGTTAATCGTACTAACGTCCTATCACAGGCTAGCTGTATTATGACGATAATAACGATAGGGTCTACCTTGAGTGGAGTTCTCATGTTAGCCGTATGAGAAGCGGGTCCTCGGAGACTAACACTACGCAACTGCCAACATTGAAACTGGTTCTAAAAGTGGGTCCCAGAGTCACAGCCCTTTCATGAATCAAGTCATGCAACAGGCTAGTTGCATTATGACGAGATCTATGAATAGGTCTACTCTCTAGGGGGAGATTTCATGCTAGGCTTGCAAGGAGCGAGTCCTTGGAGACTAACACTACTAACTTCCAATTCTAAACTAGGTGTTCCCTCTTCTTTTTCGAAAACTCAGGTGTCATCCCAGAATCTAACAAGCAAGTATGATAATGATCATAATAAGAAGAGCGAATAAACAAGCATAAATAAAAAGCATGAAGAAAACAGATAAGCAATGTAAACATTGATTGCAACGTAAACTAAGTTAGGCTTGACTCTCTGCTATCCCCAGCAGAGTCGCCATCTGTCGCACCTCGAAAAATACGACCTCGCGATAAAAAAAGATACCGCGGATAAAAAATAAAACAACAGAGTCGCCACCGAACTTATTTTATTCCAATTAAGGAAAGGGAAAATATCGAGAAACCCTTTTTAGAAAAATGGATAGAACAAGGTCTTTGAAACCAGATTCTAGATTCGGGAGTCGATTCCGTAAGGGGAATGTATTAGCACCCCTTACGACCGTTGTACTCAACGGGAACCTCTTAGTTTAACTTGCGATCTAATGTTGACTTATGCTTTCTGTTTTCTTCGAATAATAAAAAGTAAATACAAACGATTCTAATATAAGGTTAATAGGGGAAATGGGTTATTTTGTTCCTAGGGTGCTCGGCAAGGAGTAAGATCCGTGTGCCTACGTATTCCCTTGTGCAATGGGAAAGTCAGAGCTTCGTAGTTCGCGGTACTAAGGTTGGTCGGTTCGTTTTAATGAACAGTTATTTGAACCGCATTCTAACTGCTAAGCGCTGGCTTGTCTGCTCGCGATAGGAGGCTGAAGCGCTAGCTTGTTGGTGATAGAAAGGATTTAAATAAAGTTCGCTTGAAAAAATGTTCGATTTAATTAATATTTTTTGAAGAATGAAAGGATAAATAAACTGTGTCCTGAGGGGCGGGCCTCAGAAGAATTTATTCGAGAATTCGAGGAATGCGAGACTCCAGAATTCAATTCTTTCATTATTTAATATGTGGATTAAAAATTTTAATTAAGGAAAGTCGAATGAACGACGTCCCGCGGGGAGAGCCTCGGGAGTGTTCATTCAAGAATTCGAGGAATGCGAGACTCCAGAATTCAGTTTATCCGTTTTTTTGATTATGAAAATATTCGAATGATTTGCGTTTGGAAATATTTGGTGGCGAGGCACAATAATCAACTTTCATTAATTTGCGATTCGATTAAAGCAATAAATTATGAGAAACATAAATAAGTGAATTAAATTAAATTGTAAAAAAATTAAATTGCAATAAGGTTATAAATAAACAATTAAATTAAATTAATAATAAATTTAGTAATACATTGAATAATCGAAATAATATGATAAAATAAAAAATTAAATTTGTTTTGTTGTAATTAAATAATATAATAAACTAAATAATAGGCCTCATATTAATTAAATTCTCCAATTAAAAATATTGGAGATAATTTAATTTTGTTTCATATCATTGGCCCTAAAAAAGAATCTAAACAAAAATGAAACGATTCATGATTACTAGCAAGATAATTAAAATATATAGTAAAAAAGAAATTTATTAGAAATAAAACATGAACAAAATTTTTTAAAAAAATAAACATGAAAGAGGGAAGGTATACGCTGACATTGGGATGTGTGATGAGAAATTTAAATGGCTTAACATCAGGAACTTTAAACCATGATTTTTTTTATAATCTATTTAAAAAATAAAAAAAATAAAATAAAAAGATAGGAAAGGGTGCATCGATATCATAGTGTGTTTGTGTGAAAATGAAACAGATCCTGGGCTAGCAAATACATAAATCCGAACAAGCCCATAAGTTACTCTATCTCGGGTCAAACAAGACCCATTCCACCCATATGGTCCAACTTCCAAAAAAAATGCTTTTTATGAGAAATAAAATTCTGCCAGCCAAGGTCAATAAAGCAATAAACATGGTTCCAAAAAATCCATAAGAAACAGGTTTACCACATAAATCAAAACAAGACCTCAGCGCCGACACCCTCCATGCTCCCGTCAACTACGTTTTGCTCTCTCTGATTCGCGGTAATATCACGGTTTCTCACTTCTCACAAATCGCGTTTTGCCTCTCGGTTGTCTCTTTCAGATCGTTTTCGTCTCAGACCCTCTTGGTGAGTCGCTTCGTGGGTTCCGGCTCAGATCGTTTTCGTCTCATTTACTGCGTTTGGTTGGTTTTCACGGCGGAGGTGAAGGTTTGGGGTTCGCGTGGGTTTGTGTCGATGTTTGGATGTTTTTTTCGTTTTCGGTTTACTAAAGTTGGGGGCGGTGAGTTTCAAGAGGTGGTGATGGTTGGTTTTGTTGCAGGTTCGACGGTGAGTGAGGGATGTGATGGTGGTAGTTTTTTTGCAGTGATGATTGAATCTCTCTTCTCACTTCTTTCTGTTTTTTTTGTTTTGTATTGTTGAAATTTGGTGGTTTTATTCATAAGAGAAAGGGTTCAATGTGATGGGTGAAAACAATGGTGTTTGTGCAAGGTCTTAAGGTTGTTGGAAGGGTGTTTAGAATAAGCGTTTGAGCGGTGTGAAGGTTATTCGCGGCTGGTTTCGGTTGTGGCTTGGTGGTTGAAATTGAAGGGTCAGTTTTAATGGATTTTGCAATGGAGATGGTGAAGTGATTTTGACGGTTTCGAGAAAGGTTTTTTTTTTATTCGTCCTTCCTTTTTCAGAATGAAATTTCCAAGTTTTTATAGAAAGATTTTATGGAGGGTATAAGAGGAAGAGTAATGATGTATCAGATAAGATTGAAAGGATTTTTGTGAGCTGTCCTTGATTGTTTGTTGTTGTGCTTTTCACGTATGCGGAGGAATACGTATTGTGCAAACAGTTTCATGGTTGAGGTGCTGGCCATGTATTGTGAGAATCTTTGAGTGGGTGAAAAAAATGTGAACGTGGCCACTGAAAACAAATGCTAAGTTAATTTTCTTAAAAAAAATATTACACAAAAGTAAAGAAATAATAATAAAAAAAAAACAAATCTAATAATAAATAATGAAAATGATAATAATATATAATAAAATAAAAAAAGAAAATGATGGAATAAAAATGGAAATAATAGATATTTTAACCTAAGATAATGAAAAAATGTAAAAAAAAAATGTTTTAATAGGAAACCCGACTAAATGAACTAAAGCAAAAAAAATCATTTAAATTTTCTGAATAAACATGCGAGTAGGAAAAAATAGTGGGGCCATGAAGAAAAAATTTGGAACAATAATAATAATAATAAAAGTAATAATAACAATAATAAAAACTATAATAAATTAGAATAATAAAAATAATAACAATAAGATAATAATAATAATAAAATAATAATAACGACGTTAATAGAAACTAATAATAAAGATACTAATAATAGCAAATAAAATTGGGAATAATAATAGTGAGATATTTTTGTGATTTTTGAATAAATAGCCTTTTTAAGATGGAAAATGGATTTACGAAAAATAGTTTCTAATAGAAATAATAATAACAATAAACTTTCTTTTTTTTGTATTATATATTTTTTGATAAAAAAAACTAAATAATAAAAATAGAAATAAAAGACTAAAAATAAAATTCAAATTTTGAGAATAAATAAATGCATTTTTTTTTAATTTTTGGAATATTCGCTAGACAGAAAAATAAAATAATACATATTTTTTTGATTTTTTTTGAAATGATGGTTAGACAGTAAAATAAAATAGCGCGGGTAGGACAAATTTGGGGTATGACACACCTCTTAATCAAAACACCTAATAATGGCTAAGACTTAAGCTTGTAACTTGGGTATTACATTAGGGTTACATATCTTCCTTATGGTTTAGAGGGACTAACCCTAGTGTTTAATGGGCAAGTCCCCCTCAAGTTGTCTTACAAACATAAAATCTACTTCTTAATCCCACCCTTTAATTAAAATCCATTTAATAAAGGCTTGTTATATAATGAATTTAGTCCCTAACCAAGGATTAAGTTGAGGTATCTTCCTCAGCTTAAGTGTTCTCATCTATCATCCTTCTCTTAGGATGGTGTAATGAGTTCATTAATCCCTGATTAGAGATTAAACTCATTACTTAACACTAAACAAAAACCCAAAAACATCTTAATAATCAAAAGTAGGTTAATGATATTAATCCTACATCATCATGGTAATTAAGTTGATATGTTTATCTCATACTTAAGTAGGCTCATTATCCCTAATCAGGGAGGATATAATGAGTTTACAAACCCTTGATTTAGGCTTAAGCTCATTATCCTATGCAAATCACCAAAAACAATAAAAACTGAAAACAAAAAACAAACAATAAACGTCTCCTCCGGGATTCTTTTCTCATCACATTCACTCTGAAAACGAGAACTCACTTCTTCCGTCTAATGCAAGACAGTTAGCACTCGAGCCAGACGAGTCATACACTTGAGCATAGACAAGCAAGCAGATCACACTGTTGCACCCCAAAATTTGCCCTCACAATACAAGACTTTGTGTTCTAAGAAGGTTCACAAGGTTCACAAGTTTCTCAACACTTTCAAGACCATCCCTGAGGTTCATGAAGTCTACAAGCTACTTTATGAAGGTTCACAAGGTTCACAAGTCTCTCAACACTTACAAGACCTTTCATGAGGTTCATGAAGTCTACAAGTCACTTTATGAAGGTTCACAAGGTTCACAAGTTCCACAATGCTTTCAAGTCCTTTCATGAAGTTCATGAAGTCTACAAGTCATTTTATGAGGTTCACAAGGTTCACAAGATTCACAATGCTTACAAGACCTTTCATGAGGTTCATGAAGTCTACAAGCTACTTTATGAGGTTCACAAGGTTCACAATACCTCCCATGAGGTTCACAAGACATTTTATGATGGTTCACAAGGTTCACAAAATTCACAATTGGTCAGAAGAGTTGACAATTCCCTCAGACAATGCACCTCCTAAGCAGTGTATCCAAAACTAGGGTTTTGACTTTAATCAGGCTAAATGAACTTCCAAGACTTCAAGTGAGCTTCATAACATCTTATATGTGTTTAATAACCCCCATGACAAGTTTCAAGACTTTTCTCAGAAGTTTGCTCAGTCAGATGATCAGATAAGTCAAAATCAGTCAATGCAGTTAAAAAGTCAAACTGAGGTCAACTGTGGTCAAACCAAAGTCAAACTTCATGATTTTTTGCCAACATCAAGTATATGAAGTAAAATTCATCATTTGATCAAGGGTTGATCATGATTCATCAAGGAGATTCCAGATCATCAAGAATCAGGAGTTTCTAAATTAGGGTTTCCTCAGTAAAAGTCAACTAAACTTTGACCAGCCATAACTTTCACATACTTCATCACCAAGTCTCCACTCAAAGCTCATTTTGAAGGAAATTGAATTCTCTACAACTTTGTGTCTCACAAGCCAAGCCCAAAAATGCTTCATTTGGAAGGTATGAGCTAAGACATTATAGGTCATTTTGAAAGTCAACAAAAAGTCAACAACTTCAAAAGGGCATAACTTGAGATTGGTAAATGATATGGACATGAAACCAGTGGGGTTGTTTAGAGGACTCTTCAAGCTTTCCAAAATGTCCAAGAACATCCTCATAGCATTAAAATTGAAGGATATGTGCCCTTGCAAAGTTGGGAAATTTTGAGTTGGTTTATGATGAAAAAGGAGGTCTAAAACCAATTTCTTCCAAATGGGCTTGCCAAATGATGACCCAATCCATACATTGACTTCATGCACGACCCAAACCATTAAAAATCAGAATTTTTATTATTTTATTTTTATTTATTTTTATTTAATTCATTAAAAATCATTTTAAATAAAAATAAAATATGAAAATGTAATATTTGATGGAGATTGAGTTTCTAGAAGATCTTAAATGATGATTGGAATTGAAGAGGAATGAAATCACAAGATTGGTCCAAAAATAGCAAGCCTTCATACAAAAATATTTGAATTTTAAGACATGATCTTTTCCAATCTTCAATGATCAAAAAGTCCAAACAACCCAACAATTTTTTGACCTAATTCTATTCACTATAAGTAGATAAGCACATCACAAGCATTGGCACGATTTTCAGCAGCTTCAAAGGTAAGTTCATACTCCAAAAATTCAAGCAAAAAGTCACATTCGGATTCTTTAATCCAAGGCATTTGAAGGTAAAACAAACACATAGCAAGCTTCCTTGGACTTCACTGATCCTAAACCAATACTCATATGCATCCCAAGCACTCCATATTGCATAAACCGAATGGTTATTGTTCTTGAAAATTATTTTTTCGATTCTAACTTTTTATGCATTGCTAATGAATTTTGGTTGTGTTTTAGTGTTTGTGAGGTTCCAAGGATCGATTCTGGACAATTGGATTGAAGATTCATGGCCTGAAACGTAATCCACCATAGTTAGGGTTTCGGCCAAGAATTAGGGTTTTGTGATTTACAAAATATAAATGATTTCTAAGACCATAGACTGATTCGAATGGACCTCTGGACTATGTTTGTGCATTCAATTTTGTGAAATTTCACAGTTTTGTTGATCATTGAGTTTCGTAGGTTTTGCTGGAATTTGTTTTTCGCAGGAAAATTCGTAGCTGGATTCGCAGGAAAATTCGAAGGACATGAGGTTGAAGAAGAAGCTATTGGCGCGCGTTCTGAGAAATTCAAATTATAATTTAAATATTTTATGTTTTATTACTGAGTTATTATCACAAGCGCGTGCTTGTCCCAGTGGTTGATTGCTTGGTCTTGGGCGTTTGGAGCAAAGGGCAGGGGTTCGAACCCTGGCTTTGGTTCCTTTTATTTCTTTTTTTCAGGAATTAAGTGGTTGTAATATATTATGCATTGTTCTCATTCCAATATCAGATGGGCTCTTCCAGCCGGATGGTCATGCGCGCTTGCTTGTATTCAAGAGGTCCTGGGTTCAATCCTCCCCCAGGCCTTTTTGGTTTTCATTATTTTTCGTAATTTTTTCAGGCAAGGCATAAAACAAACTTGATCTATTCCTCTATCACCTGCGCTTGGCTGGCCTAGTGGTGGGTTTTGGTGCTTGCATACAGAATGTCCTGGGTTCAAACCCAGCCAAGGTAAGTTTCTTTTTTTTGCTATTTTTCTGTTTAATTTATTTAATTAATTTGCTTAATTATTCTCTTATTATTAATTAAAAAATAAATTGTGTATGTATATATATACTTAAATAAATATCTAAAAAAAAACAATACTTATATTTTTCTTCTAAAATTCTAAATTTTTATTTTTCTCAATTTAAATTTTTTTATTTTAATGTAGGTATGTTTATTTAAATAATTTTTGTATATTAAATTAAACCCTAAAAAATATTTTCTAAACAAACCCTAATTTTAAGAAACCCTAGTTTGTCTTATATAATTATTAAAAACCTAATTTTATTTTCTAAATTTTGTAAATATAGTTATTATGTACATATTTTAATTAATATAATTAAATAATAGTTAATCACATTTTAATAATATTATATCTTTGTTTATAATTAATTATGTATGTAAATATTTTCTAAAAAATTGCAAAATTTAATAATTTCTCATAATATGTTCATTGTTTATCTAATTTGTTTATAAATTTTAAATTTTATAATTACTTAATATAATTACTCTTATTTTGCTATTAACCATTTAAATTTTGCCTTTTATTATTGTTACTAATCATATTATTTCTAATCTATTTATTTAATTATGCTTATTATTATTTCTCTAACCTTATTTGTTTTTAATTATTATTATTACTAACCCCTATTATATTTATTATTGCCTATTTTATTTATTTTTGCTTATTATTTATATTTATTTATTTGCTTATTATAATTATTATGTAATTGCTCCTTGGTGTAATTTTTGTAAATATTTAACTATTTAATTTTTATGCCGTGGTTAGTAAAATAGGGAGTGTAAACATGTATTCTATTGTAAAATTGAATTTAGATCACTTTAATTATAAGATAAATTAAATTAAACACTCACACACGTAAGTCGATTTTTAATCGCCATCTCACTTTCTAGGGTTGCCTCTTATTGTTGCCTATTCAAAAAGGTCAAGTGGGGTGTATAAAGCAAGTCCCTTAAAAGAAAGGTCATCAAGTCCCTTAATGGTTGCCTTTAAAGATCAAGTCCCTTTTCGAATAATGATGACAGTCCCTCCTGAATGCTTAATACACCCTACAGTTGCCTTCATTAAACAGATGTCCCTCATATGTCCCTCACATCCAAGGTAATGACTACCTATTCCTTAATAATAGGGATAGTCTTACCATTTAAAGGATAAGGAACAGAAAGACTTAAAACTTTAGGGTAGGTACCTCATAGTTGCTTGCTCACTTCATTCAAAACTTTTCAAACACTTAACAAATTTCAAACAAATTTTCAAACACAAGTTTTTACGCATCCGTACATGGATCATTATTAACTCTTATGAAAATTTTCTATTCACACACTTCACATTTTCAAAAACAATTCAAAAGTGAGCTAAGTAACTAAGAGCCCATGGATAACCATGGATGTAAAGGGTGCTAACACCTTCCCTTTACATAACCTGCCCCCCGGACCCAAAAATCTTTTAAAAGGTCTTTCCTGTTCTTTTATGCCTTTCCTTTGGATAAAATAAAAGTCGGTGGCGACTCTTGCTATCCGCAACATAACTAAAGTCAGTTCTCCCACCGTGTTACAGAATTGGCGACTCTGCTGGGGATTTAAATTTTAAGAGGGGTACCCTTAGGAATTAGATCACTTTAAATTGTTTGCCTTGTTTGCTTTATATTATCTTGTTGGGGTGCTCTTATGTGTGAAAGATCCTAACCCGGATCTAGTGTACCTTAGGTAAATGGCAATAGACCAAGGAAACTGTACGACGTATATCGATACGATTGATCTGGTGGCCATGGTTAGTGCGACTTCTTGGTTGGTGCTTATGTTCCTTAAGTCAAGTTGAGGATAATATGAGGCTGCCATATGTTGTCAATGCACTAACTAACTTTTAGAACCCTAGTTATCCCATCTTGGCCTATAGAAAGTAGTGAGGTAACCGGCTTTGGTGCAGACTGAAGTTGGTTGACACTCGATACTACGCTCATTGAGATCTTAAACTTGGAGGGTTTTGGTTGGTAAGTAAGTTGCCTTCTGAACAACCACCCTTGTGAAGGATCAATGATATTGAGATCCCTTAGAACCCGGTTACTTTTGTAGGACAGGATGAACCATCTAACTTCAGGGGAGGGTACTTACCTTAAACCTCATGCAAGCCTTTAAACCTAGGGCTATGGTGTGACTTGCTTGTGTGTGCCACATGTTTGTGATTGAACATAACATCATGACATCATCATGCATCATAAGCATAGCATTTTCACTAACCATTTCAAGGACCAAAGGATTTATCTTTGTTCTTTGTTGCAGGTCATGGCTTCTGCTCGTAGAAACACCATCCGGATCAACTTTGTAGGGATACCTCCCAAGCTTAAAGAGTTGGTTTCTCAAATGTCTGATCACTCCCAGTTCATCAAGAGACATGGTCACCTATTGGATCTAGTCACTTCAGGGTTTAATGAAGACATGATGAGTGTTCTGTTTCAGTTCTTTGACCCTAAGCACCATTGCTTTACATTCCCCGACTACCAGCTGGTTCCAACCATGGAAGAGTTCTCTAAGCTTCTGGGTATACCTGTTCTTGATCAAAGACCCTTCACAGGCTTGGAGAAGGAACTTAAACCAGAAGTTATTGCTGCAGCTCTACATCTGAAGAAGTCTGACATTGTTCTAGAAACGAGAAGCGGAGTCAAGGGTATTCTTGCCAAGGTGTTGATAGAGAAAGCTCAGGTGTTCTTAAAGGCCATGAGCTATGATGCTTTTGAGGAGATCTTAGCCTTGCTGATATATGGCTTAGTATTGTTCCCCAATCCAGATCAGTTCATAGATGTTCATGCCATCAACATTTTCCTGAGTCACAATCCAGTGCCTACATTACTTGGAGACATCCTGCATTCTCTTCACACTCGTACTACAAGGGCAAGAGGAACTTTGATGTGCTGCATACCTTTGCTTTCTAGGTGGTTTATTTCTCACCTTCCTCGCTCAGTAATGAAGAATGAGCAAGGGTTCAGATGGTCCAAGAGGATCATGTCACTTTCTCACTCAGATATCCATTGGTGCTCCAGATCTATGGAGAATGTCACCATCATTGAGGAGGCATCACCTACAACCCCTCTCTGGCTTTGCGACAGTTTGGTTACGCCCGGAGTGATGGTCCACATGACATGTTGATTCAGGGCATTGTGTTTGATTATGATAACGATCATCAGGGTTACCGTCAGAGATTCATACGAGCTTGGGGAAAAGTAAACAGGGTTGATAGCAAGACACTGGAGCCTAAGTACACTATTCCTATGGAAGCTTATCTTAGATGGGTACGATCTCGTGCTCAGACTCTCATGATGCCATATCCTGCCGTCCTACCAGTTACCATGGAACCTGTTGCTGAAGGAGACATAGCTTATACCATCCTTCACCCAGACATGCCTACTGATATGGAAGACTTGCAGAGATCATAGATCCAACTGAAGGAGCAAAGGGATACTTTCGAGGCTCATTACAAAGCAAGCCAAGAAAAAATCCTGGAACTAACTAAGCAACTTCACGAGGAGCGTAACCTCAACTCATACCTCAATACAAAGAGGAAACGTCCATGGGAGACTTAAAACCCCATCTTTTGTACTTATTTCATTTCATTTTTGTAAGCCCAAGAGGCAAAACAAAGTTATTACTAATAAAAGTTTACCTTCTTGTTTGTTTAAGCAAATTTAAATCCTGCGGTCCTTGAAAACATTGCATATGCATTCACATATCATTTCATTGCATCACAGGTTTATAATTGCGCACAGGTTTCTCATCTTCTCGCTGTTTATTTCAGCAATGGCTCTTGAACAATCAGTTAAGGATCTCCAGGCACAAAATGCACAGTTCCAAGAGCTGATCTTGAACCTGTCCAAGGGGCAGGATGAATTGAAGGCACTGCTGGCCAAGAAGACTAAGAAGACTAGAAGGTCAGCTGGTTTGATCAACATGGGAAGAAGGTTCAAAGGTCTTGCCAAGACCAAAGAACCAGCTGAAGATTATGAATCTGAGGAATCTGAGAAAGAGGGAGGCAGTCTCCACAACACTATGGGGGACTCTGACTCTGAGGCTAATTACTACCATGAGCCTAATGAAGACAAATTCAAGATGCTGGTGGATAGGATGGATGCCATAGAGTTGCAGAAATCATCTGGGCTGGATTTTGAAGATTTGAGTCTGATATCTGGGGTTGTTATACCCATTGGTTTCAAGGTTCCTACCTTTGTTATTTATGATGGGGTCTCTTGTCCCAAGCTGCATTTGAGGTCTTATGTCAGAAGGATCCAACCTCACACTGCTGACAAAATGTTGTGGATCCACTTTTTTCAAGCGAGCTTATCTGGAGCTCAGTTGGAGTGGTATTATCAGTTGGAGAGTGTCAACATCAGAGACTGGAATGATCTTGCTGAAGCTTTCTATAAGCAGTATCAATATAATGCTGACTTAGCCCCCACTCGCATGCAGCTTCAGAGCATGTCTATGGGTGCCAAGGAAAGTTTTAAAGAGTATGCTCAGAAGTGGAGAGATTTAGCTGGAAGAGTTCAACCCCCTTTGACTGACAGGGAGCTGGTTGATATGTTCATGTGCACGCTGAATGGTCCGTTTTATAGTCATCTCATTGGAAGCTCATCATCTGGCTTCACTGAGTTGATCATGACAGGAGAGCGAGTAGAAAATGGTATAAAGAATGGTAAGATACAAGTGGGTACTTCTTCATCAGGTGCTGCAAAGAAGCCTCCCACTGGGAAGAAAGAATCCAATGCTGTTTATGGTCAACCTGATCGTAACAGAAGGCATCAGTCTGTTAGTGCAGTTCATATTTCAAATCCAACTCCTGCAACAACAGAGCAGCCACAGGGCAACCAACAGAGGGCTAGAAGACAGTTCACGAAGATCAACATGTCAATGGCACAGGCATTGCAGCATTTGTTGAAGGCTGAACTTATTACTTTGAAAGAGGCTCCTCGGAATCCTAATGTTACCTCTCCCAGGTACAACCCCAATGCACGGTGTGCATACCATTCAAACTGTCAAGGACATGATACTAATAACTGCTGGGTCTTGAAGAACAAAATTCAAGATATGATTGATGCTGGAGAAATTGGGTTTGATCCTCCAGGTACTCCAAACGTGATTACTGCTCCAATGCCAAATCACGAGAAGACTGTCAATGCCATTGAGGAAGATTTGCACATCCATTCAGTTGATGAGTTGACCACACCATTGTCTGTTATCAAGAAGAAGTTAGTACAAGCTGGGTTCTTCCCAGGTTGTCGTGAATATTGTTTGCACTGTACCTATAAGCAGGATAGTTGCTTCAGATTGAGAGATGGAATTCAACGTCTCATGGATAAGTATACTATAGTGTTTGAAAGGAGACCGTCTTCTGTGGAGAGTATGGTAGAACATATTACTAGAGGTAAGAAGATTGAGGAGGTTGATATGGTTGACAAAGTACCGGTGAGAATCACTTCAAAGGGACCTATTAAAATCACTCATCAGGGTCCAATCAAAATTACTGCTGAAGGTCCTGTGAAAGTTGTTGCTGAAGCCAGAATAGCTCCTATGGTTATTACTACTCCTGGTCCTATCCCGTATACGTCTGATAAAGCTGTGCCTTGGCATTATGGATCTGATGTCTACATCCATGGTGTTAAGCAAGAGCCCTTAGCTGATGTGCCCATTGATGTTGATAATATTGCTGGATCTAGTAAGATCACACGAAGTGGAAGAGTCTTCTCTCCTCCAGTTTCTTCCAAGAATGCAGTTACCCCTGCTGCTACTTCCACCACTGATGCTAGGGGCAAAGGCCTTGTTATTGAACCTGTATTTACTGATGTGCCAGCTGCTGATGATCTCTCGAAGCAGATGGAAGAAGTATTGAAAATCATTCGCAAGAGTGATTATGACATTGTTGATCAGTTGGGACATACTCCCTCAAAGATTTCTATGTTGTCCTTGTTGTTATGTTCTGAGGCTCATGCAAAAGCTTTGATCAAGTTTCTGAAGACTGCTCATGTACCTAGTGCAATTTCTGTGGATCAGTTTGAGAACTGTGTTGCCCACCTGACCTATGACAATGGGTTAGGATTTTCTGATGCTGATTTGACCCCAGCCAAGAGGGATCATAACAGGGCCTTGCATATCTCAATTGAATGCAGGGGCACTACCCTGTCACGTGTATTGATAGACAATGGTTCCTCTCTGAATGTGTTGCCCAAGGAAGTCCTGAACAAGCTGAGTCCTGAAGATGCTGTGCTGAAGCCCAGCAATATTGTGGTAAAGGCTTTTGATGGTTCTAGAAGAGTAGTGCATGGGGAAATTAATCTTCCAATCAAAGTTGGCTCCCAGGTGTTTACTGCTACATTTTTTTGTGATGGATATTCGTCCTTCGTACTCTTGTCTGCTTGGTCGTCCCTGGATCCATGGGGCAGGTGCTGTAACCTCTACATTGCACCAAAAGTTGAGATATCCGGTGGATGGAAAGGTTGTTACTGTCTATGGAGAAGAAGAATACTTTGTCAGCCATGTGAATACCTTCAAGTATCTGGAAATGGAAGGTGAATACATTGAAACTCTGTGTCAGACGTTTGAAGTGGTTCCTTGGGTTGTTAATGATTATGTAGCTCCTCCTGTTGTGAAGAAAGTTCCTGTGGTCACCAGAAAACCTCCAACAATGGCAATGGCTTCCCTCAATGATGCTAGAGCTGCGGTGGATGAAGGTGGTTGTACTATTTGGGGTCAGCTTCCTGATATTCCATACAAGTCTGACAAGTTTGATTTGGGTTTCACTGCAGAGTCCCAGAAGGCTGTTCGTCGTGCTCGGGCTGTTCGTATCACTAATCAAGGGGTTGTGAAGAACCAGATCAATGCTGTGGGAGATCAAGATGAAGACTACAACTTGGATGCGTGGATTTTTCCTACCGTGGGTGCTGGACTCAATAATTGGAAAGATGAAGATGTTATCCCTATCTCCTTTAGTCAGGAGTAAATACTATTACTGTGTTGTTTTTTTAAGTTTGTAATTTCTGAACAATTGAAACTCTCAAGCCTTGTGCCTTACCCGGGGCACAATGGTGTGCTTGTTACGGGCTGTCATTTCATTTGCATACTTCATTCAATAAAATCAGTGGACGTTTCGTTTCCGTAAATATTGCGTTCCTTGTCTTTCTTTTCTTTTATTTTTGTTTTATCAGCTATGTGTTCTTACACACGCCCACATCACTAAAATGCAGATCCTCATCCACTCTGGATCCTGTTGATAACAGTTCTACTATTGCCAATTATAATTTCGAGAATCCGATCTATCAAACTGAAGACGGAAATGAGGACGATTGTGAAGTACCTGTAGAGCTTGCTAGGTTGTTACAACAAGAAGAGAAAGCTATACAACCACATGAAGAGCCAGTCGAAGTTGTGAATTTGGGAACTGAAGAAAACAGGAAAGAGGTCAAGATAGGGGCTGATTTAGAGGACAGTGTCAAGAGCAGGTTGATTCAGATGTTACGTGACTATGTGGAGATCTTTGCTTGGTCTTATGAAGATATGCCAGGGTTAGATACAAACATTGTGGTTCATCGTTTACCAGTAAAAGAAGATTGTCGTCCAAAGAAGCAGAAGGTTCGTCGTATGCGTCCTGAGATGTCAGAAAAGATCAAAGCAGAGGTAATGAAACAATTTGATGCAGGGTTCTTAGCAGTAACTTCCTATCCTCAGTGGGTTGCAAATGTGGTACCAGTTCCTAAGAAAGATGGTAAGGTACGTATGTGTGTAGACTACAGGGATTTGAATAAGGCTAGCTGTCGTACCCCGAAAAATACGACCTCACGCGATCCGAATGGACGGAGCCGCGCGCTGGACGGACTGAAGAGTCGCCACCTAATTCTATTTATTCCCGAAGAGGGAAAGGGGAGATATAGATACAACCCGGGAGGAAAAGGATGAGGACAAAGGTCAACGGAACCATTGCCTGGGTTCGGGAGTCGGTTATGCAGGGGGAAGGTATTAGCACCCCCTACATCCATCGTACTCGATGGGAACCATCTAAGTTAACGCGCGAGAAAGGATGTCTATGCTTAAACGAATTGCTTGCTAGAGGGAAATGAGTTGAATTATAAGTTAGATTGAACCTAGGTGCTCGGCAAGGATTGAGATCCTCGTGCCTACGTACTCCCGTGTGCAATGGGAAAGTCAGAGCCTCGTAGTTCGGCCTACTAAGGGTAATGGTTGTTGATTTTATTACCTTTCGTCGATGAAAGGGTTTAGGAGTTGAAATGCACTAAAGACTATGGATAGTTTATCTCGCCCAACAAGACGAGTGTCCTGCGTCGAAATAATCGGAGCGAGTAACGAAAGCTCGTTATCCCCCTTTCTACCGCTTAAGGCTCGTGGCGTACAAATCTTCTCGTATTTATTAAAGTGTTTTTATTTCCTAAAGCCGCTTGACGTTGGATCAAGGGTTTGGATCTAACTGAAACATTTTGGTTTTTTTGAGGTTTAGAGGGTGCATGCAAATGGTGGTTATTTTTGTGGTTTTGTTAGCGAGGCACGAAGCGCTCGGCTCGCAAGGATAGGAGGATCCTAATAAACGAAATAATAACTAAAAAAAATAAAGTGCAAGTGTGCAAGTGAGATCGCTTGGCGTTGGACCAAGGATTCAGAAATAAAAGTGCGTACAAATTAATGGGAGAGGGATACAAAATAAATACAGGGGATTGCGAGAAATAAAGGGGTCTCGTTGTAATTAGCCCAAGAGAAAGTGTGTGTGCAGTGTGTTTGAACTATTCGAAGGCGTTCGGCCTGTTTATTCGGGACGCAACTATTTGAAGGCGTTGGACCTTTTTCGAGCGCAACTATTCAAAGGCGTTGGACCTTTTTCGGGACGCGGCGAAATTTGGTTCGTTTACTGGCTTAGAGCCGATTTAATGAAATCGTTCTATGAGGAGTCGAATCGTAATTTTTTAATGCGAAAATAAATGGATAAATAAATTGAATTTTCTTGAATTAAAAATGAAATAATGAATATAAATGATAAGTAAATTAAATAATATCAAGAATAAATGAAATGAATTAAATTAAATTAAATTACATGATTGTTTGTCGGAATGAAAAAAATTAAATACAAGGGGGGCCTCATATTGACCAAAAATCACCGATTAAAATCGGGCGAAAAATTGGCCTTTTATGATATCATTGGCCCTTAAAAAATAATAGAAAATTAGAATTGAAATAAGATACTAATTAAAAAACTTGAATCAAAATTTAAATTTTAACTAACAAGAAATTGAAGCAAATAATATAAGATAAAGTACTTAAATAAAATAATAAGGGTTTGGCACAGATTAATGTGAGTGTGTGGGCAGAAATTCCCATATGGGCTTCAAGCCCAGCTAGCCTTAATAAATAAATAAACAAAAGAAAAGAACAAGGAGGGAGTGTAAGCGCCGAATGTGTGTGTCGGCAGTGATTTGGTAAGGGCACATCCCATTAAAACAATAGTTAGAAAAATAACTATGATCTACTCCCTAAAACATTTTTTTTAAAAAGAAAACAAAAAGAAAAGTCAATAACATGGCAGTTAAAAAACAAAATAAGGTATTGTGCTCTCAAACCCACAAGTTCCTCTTCTATAACACAGCACACATAAAAGTAGTAATAAAGACTCAGCAAAATAAAAAGTAATAAAAAAAAGAAGTCAATTTTTAGCATTTTAGGGAAATAAGAAGTCGTTCCCATTTTCTTAAAAAAACAAAACTCAGCTCTTTGTTCAAACGAAATCAAAAGGAAAGACAAATCTCACCCTTCGACTTCTCCGTCTCAGATTGCAACTTCCAATCTCTCTGCTTCGCGTCTCAGATTCGGTATCAAATCCGCTCCCGGTGGCCTCTGCTTCTCACTCAACACGGTCTCTCACTCGGACTGCGATTTGGATCCACCGCGGTTTCAGTTGGCGGTGGCTTACTCGGAGGTTATCGGCGTTTTGCGGCTTCACAGTGAAAGGTTGGTTTGGCGAAGGATTTGATTTCGCGTCTGGTTCGTTGAGATGTTCTCAGGTTTTATGGTGAGTGAGCGTGTTGCGGCGGCGAGTGATGCAAAACTGAGTTTCGCATGTTCGTTTCAAGTTTCAGTTTTGATGCTTGTTTACTCACTTCATCTTTTCATTTCTGATTTGTATGGGTGTTATGAGAAGGTTAATGTGGTGATGAAGGTGAGTGGCTCTGTGAAACGGTTCACAGCGATTGCGGTGGATTAGTGGTTGTTGGTGGTTTTCATGGTGAGTTTCTTGAAGGTGGAGAAATGGTTGTTTCGGTTTCTGGGGAGAAACTGGCTTTTAGGGTTTTGTTCTCATTTCCTTCTTTTTCTTGCCAATGATTGGGTGGTTTTATAGTGAGAATATTAGGGTACGAAATTCGTGTGAGTTTGTTGTATGATGCGTCCGAGAGAATCATGTGAGCTAAAATGAATCCGTTAGGGGGATAATCAGGTGATTTTGCTGGATCGTGTGGGGTCGGCTAAGGGTGAGTCACAGAGTTGTTTGTCTGTAGTGTGAGCTGGAATTTCTCTTTAGAAAACAAGGTGGTCCCTGCTAAGTTTCACTGCTGTAAATCCTGATTTTACTGTTGCTGTATAAATCTCTATTTCTTATGCTAATGCTCATATCAACTTCTTCTTTCAGGCAACACTCACCTTTCGTTTTTGTACATACTATCTTGGTGGATGCTCAACAAACAAGATGGTGGATTTCATACAGACCAAGACCAGTAACTTTTGATGAAGACTTGCATAGAGATGGTGAGAACATGAAGTTTGGTTTGGGCTTGGTGCAACCTGTTATGGTGTTTTCATGAACATGCTTTAAAATAGCCCTATTTCTTCCCCTTTTTTTTGCAGACAACATTTGGTGGTTGTCAAGATGTATTATGAAAGCCTGAGCCAGACCTGAATTGCAGAATGGAGGGAAACTATTTCATGAGGTCAAAACATGAACAAAGGTATCATGCTCTCTTTAATTCCTTGATTTCTCAGTACTCTTGTTTGTACCAAACACTCAATTCTCTCTATTTTCATGTTCTGACCTGTTGTACTTTCTCTAACAGCTTTCAACAAGTCCTCTCATGGTTTCATAATTCATAACGATAGCTAATGCATCCTTGAGACTTCTAGTTTTCCAATAACTTCATTATCTACCAAAGTGTCTAAACTAAAACCTTAGTATTTGGTAGCAATCGTGTGCTTCTGTCAACAGGCCCTGCCCTCACATCACGAGCTTCGACATGCTTAGGCTTATTTTCTACTACAGCGGTAAAGAACAAAAATTTTCACATGGATCCACCAACAGGGTACTAATTGAGTCCTTTGTTAGGCTTTACAGCTTTCCTGCAAGTCTGCAACTTCGAATGAATCCACGTGCAGGTTGGCTTTGACGCTTTATTCCTAACGCAAACATAATTCCTTTGTATCGCATCTGTTTTTGTACTCCTTGTTATAACTGTTTTTTCACTGACTCATTTGCTGCGGCATGTCGTAGCTGCTGAAGTTTGTTATGATTTTGTTTGCAGATGTTGATGATTAAGCTTATCAAAAAAACACAAGAACTGCAATGTTGCGAGAACTTGGATGCTGATTGTTGCTGTCTAGAGGTCACTGGAACTTGCTGCCTTGCTTTCACAGGAGTTGGCTGCCTTGATGACACAGTAGCAGGCTTGGGGTTAGAAGAAATCTTAACTGAAGAAGAAGATATATTGAGCTCATTTGATGGCATAGATGGTCGCCGAGCTGGAGTATATGCTCTTGATGTGGACCTAGAAGGAGGTAAAGTAGGTCTGCTTGTTGGTGTTGAGGATCTTGATTGAGTTGCTGGTTTTGCAGTAGGGATGGTGGACTTCGTGGCAGAAGTCGAAGGCTTAGTGGTAGAAACCATGGTAGGCTTGGTTGTGGACATTGTGGTCTTGGATGTAGAAACAACGGGCCTAGTTGAAGGTATTGAATTACGAGTAGGTGTTGAAGATCTTGATGGTTTTAAAAAGATTGGTCCTGGCATTGATTTTTATTACAGCAGATTCTTGGTATGAGTCCTTACTTATCCAAGCTCCGTTTCGATTAGATTGTCGAACGAATCCTTGTGTCCGTTTAACCAGCATGGATCTTTGTCACCTCATCTTTTTTTCAAGTGAAGATTGATCATACCAAAAGCAAGACTTATGCATATGGCGGATGATAACAAGACATGAGCCGACAGATTACGAATGATAAGTCTTTCTTTTTACTATTCCGCAAATTTTAATTTGAGACCTTCCTTTAGCTGCAAATGACTTTTGGTGCTGTTTGAACTCATGAACTCTAAAGTGATGTCTTGACATATAATTGCATCAACACCATGATGTTATGCCTGCTGTGGAATTGAATTCTCACATTTTCTACCTTTTTTTATTGCAGCTGAAAAAGACAGATTCTCGGTGGAGACCCGAATTGACTAGTCGGAGTCATCATCAAGAGCTGGGCCTTGATTGAAGACGCTACTGCTTCTTACAGGATGCGTCGCGTAAACGGCTCACCGCTGAAGCATTTAGCAGGTCAATTGGCAGCCCTTTTATTGGAAAACAACGGAGTCGTGATTTTTGAATTGGAAACAAATGTGTTCATGGCATACTTTTAGGCTTAGGCTGAAATATTTCATCATAGAACCTAGGTCTTTAAGCATCAGAATTTGTATAAGCCGCATCATGAAGGACTTTTACACTGTAACTTGTATTTTTATGTAAGGTTTGAGTCCATATTGGTGCCACACTCATGAAGAAAAACACACTTGCGGTAATTCTTAATTTATTATTCTTGGCAGGTGGATTTGAATTTTACTGTTGATCCTGTAACTGCACACACAGTTCCTTTGGAAAAGATTTGGATCATTCCTTGAAACAATTTTGATTAAATGCAGCTTCATAATCAAGACACTTTGGATTATTCTCAATCTTTCACAATTTGAACCCAATGCAACCTTGTGTTTTGTAAATCTTTTTGAATTTAATTTAAAAGAAATAAATTGAACTTGGAGCCCGAACTTTGCAAAAGTAATTTGAATTTGTGATTAGTTTGAGTTATATTTCCTCCATAACAAAAACATTGTTGCCTTGATCTCGAATGCGCCTTGAGGTTTGTCATCTTGAAATAAAGTCAATTGAATGGATAGACCATTTTCACTTCAATTTCCAAATTGCTAAAGACAATGATGACCCCTTTGAAATAATCTAATTCTGATTCAAATCTTCAGTCCAACACCCTTGAAATTAAATGTTGATTAACATACTCAATCTGACACAAACTTGCTTGTTAAACAACAAAGATCAAAAGGTTTTGACCCTAATGAAATCTCAAGTCCCATGCTAAAACAAGGCTCATGCTTTAAACCAAACAAATCACAAGTCTTCGGCGCATGGATCTAATGAACTTTCCGCAAACATGAAAGCTTTGAGGAATTCTTTGAATATGCACAAAACTTTATGATTTAGTTCTTAAAAAGATCATGGTCGTGGACCCGATGATTTTTTTTTAAAAGGGTAGGACAAATTTGGGGTATGACAGATGCCCCTATCGAATTGGCTTAGACCGAGTAAGATGAACTGGCTCGCGTTCAGTCTTTCAAGGTATAAGATAATTAGAAATTAACAGACTCCAAATTTGTTCGACAAGTGAAATAACTGGAAATAATGGGTGACACAGCAAGAACAAATTGACAAAATAAATCACTTATCATCAGAGGATGATAAGGCAAATGACTAAACAAAATTGCTATCACCAAAAGGATGATAAGGCAATTGACTGAAAATAAAGTTGCTATCACCAAAAGGATGATAAGGCAACTGACTGAAAATAAAGTCGCTATCACCAAAAGGATGATAAGGCAACTGACTGAAAATAAAGTCGCTATCACCAAAAGGATGATAAGGCAACTGACTGAAAATAAAGTCGCTATCACCAAAAGGATGATATGGCAACTGACTGAAAATAAAGTCGCTATCACCAAAAGGATGATATGGCAACCCCGACATCAAAAGGATGACAAGTAACAGAAAATTAAATAATCGCTATCACCAAAAGGATGATAAGGCAACTGACTGAAAATAAAGTCGCTATCACCAAAAGGATGATAAGGCAACCCCAACATCGAAAGGATGACGAGTGATAGAAAATTAAATAATCGCTATCACCAAAAGGATGATAAAGCGACCCCGACACCAAAAGGATGCTGAGAAACAGAAAATTAAACAATCGATATCACCAAAAGGATGATAAGGCGACCCCGACACCAAAAGGATGCTGAGAAATCAGAAAATTAAATAATCTGGAAGAGAAATATCCACCGAGGACGTCCACTGAATAACACCTAGGAATATCCTTGAAATCTTCTGTTGGCCCTGAATCCTGACCTCCGCTGGGGAAAGGCCTGGAATCCTGGGTTGATCCTGGATCCTGAGTTATGCACGTATGCTTGACTTGTTTTGAAATGGTATTCCATAATGATGGAGATACGATGCAAATGTTTTATGCACTGATACGTAAGTTGAAACTGTCGGGAAAATAAAAAGTTTGTTTTTGTTTGGGCATGCATATGATGCACATGTTGTAAATGATTGATGTAAATGATGCTTATGACGATGACAATGCATAATGATGCATATGAGCGAATGAAAGGTGCCAGCTTGGTGGACTTTTGGTTTGGTAGTTGCCAATAATGATTGGACTTTAGGTGGGTGGAGGGACTGATTTCCCGACACTCGATCTTCGACGATGTATGATCAGAAGATGAATCTGAGAGCTCCAAGTTTTGGTCACTTGCTGATGAGCGGAGCGACTTAATTGACACATGAAGACTGATTTTGCCTTGAACGATTGCAAATGCTTAGCAAGATCTGCTTGTTTAGCTGGGGAGAAGAGATAGGAAGATTTGCTCCTTTTTTGCTTGCCCCTGTTTGTAGGGTGTTTGAAATAAATCTGGTGAGGAAGCTTCGACAATGGCCATGACATGCTCTGCCCCAGTGTCTGGATTTGGCAGGCGTCTACCTCTGATTGGGCTGTTTGAAGATAACTTGCCCCTGATTGGGCTATTGAAGATGCTTTGTCCCTGGTCGGACTGATCTTGAAATGAATTGCCCCTGATTGGGCTGTTGAAGATGATTTGTCCCTGATTGGACTGCTGAGGTAGTCTTGATTCATGTTGGCGATGAAGTTCAAGATTCTCTTTTGATTGCCCCTTGTTGGGATTGTACTGATGTCAAGCACTGATTGCAATTAAATTGTTCATACACAAATGGTAATGTTAATGCAACGTTTATGTAAGTTTTGAAAAAGTCAATTTATTTGGATGATTATGATAGTGTCACGAATGGACCGTTAGCCCAAACGAGGTGCTGATTTAGAAAGTGCGTAAAATATGCAGCAAAAATAATGTGCGATGAAAATTAGCAAATTTATGGGAGTCAATTTACGCAACCTTGTTGGTAGCACGCTTTCAGAATAAACCGTGCCTCAATTAGGACTTTCGAGGGTTGTAACGTGGTCTGGTTAATGGTTTGAGAAAATAAGGATATAAGGCTCAAAGTTTGATTTGTACCCATCCCTTCTTCGTATTGTTCTCCTGTCCTAAGTTCAGTTAACTCTACACATGCATTTGTTTTGACTTTGCAAGAGTGAAGATGAAGCTTTAAAGTTTGCTTGGAAGTGGCAGTCATTTTTTTGCTGTTGGTGACCCTTTGATTTTGTTTTGGTGGTCACCTGATCTTTGCTTTGTTTTTGCTGAGGATTCGAGCTCCTCTTTTGATTTTTTTTTTCCGACTAAGTCTCCCTTCGGGTGCTCAACTTAGTGTTTTTTCTTTTCTTTTCTTTTTTTTTGTTTGAATACTATGACTGCCAAGTCATTTGTTGATGGTCCTCCGACGGGATGTCTCATCTTGCGATTTTAAGGTGTAATCAGGTTAACTGGATAACTACCCTGCCCCGGGTTAAATGTAAGGGTTGTATCCGAAAGAAACTCCTACTTCTAGGCTCGAAGTGGTTGACTAGGGACTAACTCCTTATATCTCCAGTGTTTGGGGATTTGAAAGAAATGCCTGTACATCATTGACGAGGTTTTATCCGAAAGCATACCGTAACAGTTATGGGTATTTCGTTTTCATCATCCTCCCTCAAATATTTGCTAAAGTGAAGTGAGAGAATATTTTTTGTGATTTTGTGATAAATGATAAATGATGAGCGAATGCGAATAGATTGATTCAAATCATGCATAAACATAATATTAACAAAACCAAGTACAGATAACAATGTTCAGAGCAAATAGTACTTAAACAAACATTACAAAACAAACAGGAATGCGAGAATAATTGGCAATGGCTGCCTTGATTTGAGGAATGAACTTCTCTTGATTGAATGCTTCAAAGTTGGAGACTACTCAGCTTGGTCTTCAACAAACTCTTCAGATGTCTTCACTTGTTGGCACCGTGTGACGGCATGGGATCGTTCTGAACATTTGGATTTCTCGGAGTGAAGGTGAGATCCTTAGAGTCGATCAGATCTTGAATCTTATGCTTGAACGATTTGCAATTCTCGAGCGTGTGACCTGGAGCACCCTTGTGATACTCACAGCGGGCATTGGCATCATAGTCTCGGGCAGTACCAGTTTGTGGTGGCAAGTCTTTTAAAACAAGAGTTCCCTTTGCCATCATCTGATTAAAGATTTCAGAATGTGTCATAGGCAAGGGATCAAAGGTTCTTTCAGGCCTTCTTGGCTGATATGGTGGACGCTGTTGAGGAGCGCGCTGTTGCTGTTGACCAGGTCGTGGTTGGTAAGCCTGTTGCTGGTATGGATTGGGCGCATACTGGGCAGCTGCAACCATTGGAGGTGGACGTGGTTGGTGAATCATCTGAGGCGGAAATAGGTTTTGAAAGGCCTGCTGATAAGGCATTGGAGGAACTGGCTGATATGGCATAGGAGCATATTGTGCAGCAGCAACATAGGGATGTTGGTAGTAGGGAACTGATGCAGGTGCACTCTGTTGAAAATTCCCACTTGCAGCAGAAATGGCATTTGTTTCGCCCTTTTTATACCCGTTGAAAGGCTTCTTGGCATTGTTCTGGCTGTTAGAGCCTCCTTGTATCTTTCCGCTCTTCAGACCTTCTTCGATTCTTTCTCCGACCATTACCATGTCTGAGAAACCAGAAGATACGCTGCTGATCAGCTTCTCGTAGTATTGCCCCTGTAGGGTACCCATGAAGATGTCGATCAATTCACGGTCAACCAATGGAGGATGCACTCTGGCGGCTAGCTCTCTCCAGCGTTGGGCATACTCCTTAAAGGATTCGCTCTCCTTTTGAGACATACTCTGAAGCTGAGTACGGTTAGGAGCAAGGTCAGTGTTGTACTTGTATTGCTTTTTGAATGCATCAGATAAATCGAGCCAAGTACGAACATTGTTGCGTTCGAGCTGCATGTACCATTCTAGAGACACTCCAGACAGGCTGTCTTGGAAGCAATGGATCATGAGCTTGTCATCTTTAGCATGAGCGGCCATTTTCCTGCAGTACATCCTCAAATGAAGCTCAGGACAGCTGAGGCCTTTGTATTTTTCAAACTCCGGCAGTTTGAACTTAGTAGGGATCACAACATCTGGAACTAAGCACATGTCTGAGGCACTCAGAGAGGTTGAGTTGTGTCCTTCCATGATTCGGAGTTTTTCAGCTAACTCGCGGCACATCTTCATAGCTTCAGACTCTTGAGCAGCCTGAGGATTGGTGATTGGAACGGCAGTATGCATCTCATACTCAACTTGATGATTCTCTTCAGTTAGAGGAAACTTGACTTGAGTTGGAATAGGTTGAGTTTGAGGAATGACACCAATAGTGACACCAGAAGCAGGTATTGGCTGGGAAGTGACCTCTTCAACAGCAGGAGTGAAGCCTGGAGGCAAACTGTAGACCAAAGGATTTGGAATGGGAACTGAAGGCATTGCTCGTGAGGTAGATCCTTGTACTTGAGCATTGTTCATTGCGGCAGCAGCTTCACGACGTTCTTCCATTCTTGCCAAAGATTGCAAAGTCTCATAAATCTGGTCAATCTTGCTCTTGACCGAGTCAATCTCTTCCCTCATGGCAACTTGTTCTTCCTGAATCACGTCCATCAGTCTTCTAGTGTTGGCTCGAGTTAAATACGGTCGTCTAGCTCGATACGGGCGTCGGGAAACCAGCTTGATTTACTGAAGATGGAGGAACATGAAATAAGTTCTTGGTTTTGGAATGAAATGCAATATGGATAAATAATACAAATGAGATGATATGCAATGTCAGAATCCGGGATCACAAGATCAGGGTCTCATGAGTCCAAGGCACAGATGGAGGATACTCTGATCAAGAATTCACTGGGTAGACTCTAAAGTTTAGGGACCCCAAAGTTATCAACTCATATGGCTGTTCATCACACGCGCCATAAGCATGACGGTTGATTGACTCCGCCATATGAATCTATTTTGGGTGAGATCTTCGTATCGACAACCCACGAGAGAAAATTTTCTCGGGAGTCCATACTACGTGATCATCGACACAAGGTTTAAAACAAAGTCCTGGAGTTATGGAACTTTCTCAACTGTTTGATGCACGTGTCAATTTCATACATTCTTGACAGTCAATCAACTCCATTGAGTAAGTCTATTCCCGGTGAGGTTTTCATATCGAGCCACGCGAGGGTGAACCCTGGTGCCCAATACTACGCAACCATCAACCGATGTTTTAACCAAAAGGTTCTAAAGGTCCTCAGAGTCAACGACTTTAATGAAAACAACTGAGCACACACGCCAAGAGCTTGACGGTTGTCAGTATTTCCATTAAAATCTACTCCGAGTGAGGTTTTCGTATCGACAACCCACGAGAGAGGTTCTCTCGGGAGCCCATACTACACAACCTCGCTAACTTAAGTTTGTACTCGAAAGCCCGGGTATAGAGCTTTTTCCCTCAAGTTTCTTTTGCAAAGTATCGATCCAAATTATAGTACCAAGGAGCCACAAGATATATAATATGGAATGCGATAAAGAAAGCCATAAAAATAAACAAGCAAGGCATAAAAGCAAACATTCAAACAAGCGCGGGAACCTAGACTAGGCTTGACTCTCATAGGGGTGAACCAGTCCACAGCAGAGTCGCCAGCTGTCGTACCCCGAAAAATACGACCTCACGCGATCCGAATGGACGGAGCCGCGCGCTGGACGGACTGAAGAGTCGCCACCTAATTCTATTTATTCCCGAAGAGGGAAATGGGAGATATAGATACAACCCGGGAGGAAAAGGATGAGGACAAAGGTCAACGGAACCATTGCCTGGGTTCGGGAGTCGGTTATGCAGGGGGAAGGTATTAGCACCCCCTACATCCATCGTACTCGATGGGAACCATCTAAGTTAATGCGCGAGAAAGGATGTCTATGCTTAAACGAATTGCTTGCTAGAGGGAAATGAGTTGAATTATAAGTTAGATTGAACCTAGGTGCTCGGCAAGGATTGAGATCCTCGTGCCTACATACTCCCGTGTGCAATGGGAAAGTCAGAGCCTCGTAGTTCGGCCTACTAAGGGTAATGGTTGTTGATTTTATTACCTTTCGTCGATGAAAGGGTTTAGGAGTTGAAATGCACTAAAGACTATGGATAGTTTATCTCGCCCAACAAGACGAGTGTCCTGCGTCGAAATAATCGGAGCGAGTAACGAAAGCTCGTTATCCCCCTTTCTACCGCTTAAGGCTCGTGGCGTACAAATCTTCTCGTATTTATTAAAGTGTTTTTATTTCCTAAAGCCGCTTGACGTTGGATCAAGGGTTTGGATCTAACTGAAACATTTTGGTTTTTTTTGAGGTTTAGAGGGTGCATGCAAATGGAGGTTATTTTTGTGGTTTTGTTAGCGAGGCACGAAGCGCTCGGCTTGCAAGGATAGGAGGATCCTAATAAACGAAATAATAACTAAAAAAAATAAAGTGCAAGTGTGCAAGTGAGATCGCTTGGCGTTGGACCAAGGATTCAGAAATAAAATGCGAGAAATAAAAGTCCGTACAAATTAATGGGAGAGGGATACAAAATAAATACAGGGGATTGCGAGAAATAAAGGGGTCTCGTTGTAATTAGCCCAAGAGAAAGCGTGTGTGCAGTGTGTTTGAACTATTCGAAGGCGTTCGGCCTGTTTATTCGGGACGCAGCTATTTGAAGGCGTTGGACCTTTTTCGAGCGCAACTATTCGAAGGCGTTGGACCTTTTTCGGGACGCGGCGAAATTTGGTTCGTTTACTGCCTTAGAGCCGATTTAATGAAATCGTTCTATGAGGAGTCGAATCGTAATTTTTTAATGCGAAAATAAATGGATAAATAAATTGAATTTGCTTGAATTAAAAATGAAATAATGAATATAAATGATAAGTAAATTAAATAATATCAAGAATAAATGAAATGAATTAAATTAAATTAAATTACATGATTGTTTGTCGGAATGAAAAAAATTAAATACAAGGGGGGGCCTCATATTGACCAAAAATCACCGATTAAAATCGGGCGAAAAATTGGCCTTTTATGATATCATTGGCCCTTAAAAAATAATAGAAAATTAGAATTGAAATAAGATACTAATTAAAAAACTTGAATCAAAATTTAAATTTTAACTAACAAGAAATTGAAGCAAATAATATAAGATAAAGTACTTAAATAAAATAATAAGGGTTTGGCACAGATTAATGTGAGTGTGTGGGCAGAAATTCCCATATGGGCTTCAAGCCCAGCTAGCCTTAATAAATAAAAAAACAAAAGAAAAGAACAAGGAGGGAGTGTAAGCGCCGAATGTGTGTGTCGGCAGTGATTTGGTAAGGGCACATCCCATTAAAACAATAGTTAGAAAAATAACTATGATCTACTCCCTAAAACGTTTTTTTTTAAAAGAAAACAAAAAGAAAAGTCAATAACATGGCAGTTAAAAAACAAAATAAGGTATTGTGCTCTCAAACCCACAAGTTCCTCTTCTATAACACAGCACACATAAAAGTAGTAATAAAGACTCAGCAAAATAAAAAGTAATAAAAAAAAGAAGTCAATTTTTAGCATTTTAGGGAAATAAGAAGTCGTTCCCATTTTCTTAAAAAAACAAAACTCAGCTCTTTGTTCAAACGAAATCAAAAGGAAAGACAAATCTCACCCTTCGACTTCTCCGTCTCAGATTGCAACTTCCAATCTCTCTGCTTCGCGTCTCAGATTCGGTATCAAATCCGCTCCCGGTGGCCTCTGCTTCTCACTCAACACGGTCTCTCACTCGGACTGCGATTTGGATCCACCGCGGTTTCAGTTGGCGGTGGCTTACTCGGAGGTTATCGGCGTTTTGCGGCTTCACAGTGAAAGGTTGGTTTGGCGAAGGATTTGATTTCGCGTCTGGTTCGTTGAGATGTTCTCAGGTTTTATGGTGAGTGAGCGTGTTGCGGCGGCGAGTGATGCAAAACTGAGTTTCGCATGTTCGTTTCAAGTTTCAGTTTTGATGCTTGTTTACTCACTTCATCTTTTCATTTCTGATTTGTATGGGTGTTATGAGAAGGTTAATGTGGTGATGAAGGTGAGTGGCTCTGTGAAACGGTTCACAGCGATTGCGGTGGATTAGTGGCTGTTGGTGGTTTTCATGGTGAGTTTCTTGAAGGTGGAGAAATGGTTGTTTCGGTTTCTGGGGAGAAACTGGCTTTTAGAGTTTTGTTCTCATTTCCTTCTTTTTCTTGCCAATGATTGGGTGGTTTTATAGTGAGAATATTAGGGTACGAAATTCGTGTGAGTTTGTTGTATGATGCGTCCGAGAGAATCATGTGAGCTAAAATGAATCCGTTAGGGGGATAATCAGGTGATTTTGCTGGATCGTGTGGGGTCGGCTAAGGGTGAGTCACAGAGTTGTTTGTCTGTAGTGTGAGCTGGAATTTCTCTTTAGAAAACAAGGTGGTCCCTGCTAAGTTTCACTGCTGTAAATCCTGATTTTACTGTTGCTGTATAAATCTCTATTTCTTATGCTAATGCTCATATCAACTTCTTCTTTCAGGCAACACTCACCTTTCGTTTTTGTACATACTATCTTGGTGGATGCTCAACAAACAAGATGGTGGATTTCATACAGACCAAGACCAGTAACTTTTGATGAAGACTTGCATAGAGATGGTGAGAACATGAAGTTTGGTTTGGGCTTGGTGCAACCTGTTATGGTGTTTTCATGAACATGCTTTAAAATAGCCCTATTTCTTCCCCTTTTTTTTGCAGACAACATTTGGTGGTTGTCAAGATGTATTATGAAAGCCTGAGCCAGACCTGAATTGCAGAATGGAGGGAAACTATTTCATGAGGTCAAAACATGAACAAAGGTATCATGCTCTCTTTAATTCCTTGATTTCTCAGTACTCTTGTTTGTACCAAACACTCAATTCTCTCTATTTTCATGTTCTGACCTGTTGTACTTTCTCTAACAGCTTTCAACAAGTCCTCTCATGGTTTCATAATTCATAACGATAGCTAATGCATCCTTGAGACTTCTAGTTTTCCAATAACTTCATTATCTACCAAAGTTTCTAAACTAAAACCTTAGTATTTGGTAGCAATCGTGTGCTTCTGTCAACAGGCCCTGCCCTCACATCACGAGCTTCGACATGCTTAGGCTTATTTTCTACTACAGCGGTAAAGAACAAAAATTTTCACATGGATCCACCAACAGGGTACTAATTGAGTCCTTTGTTAGGCTTTATAGCTTTCCTGCAAGTCTGCAACTTCGAATGAATCCACGTGCAGGTTGGCTTTGACGCTTTATTCCTAACGCAAACGTAATTCCTTTGTATCGCATCTGTTTTTGTACTCCTTGTTATAACTGTTTTTTCACTGACTCATTTGCTGCGGCATGTCGTAGCTGCTGAAGTTTGTTATGATTTTGTTTGCAGATGTTGATGATTAAGCTTATCAAAAAAACACAAGAACTGCAATGTTGCGAGAACTTGGATGCTGATTGTTGCTGTCTAGAGGTCACTGGAACTTGCTGCCTTGCTTTCACAGGAGTTGGCTGCCTTGATGACACAGTAGCAGGCTTGGGGTTAGAAGAAATCTTAACTGAAGAAGAAGATATATTGAGCTCATTTGATGGCATAGATGGTCGCCGAGTTGGAGTAGATGCTCTTGATGTGGACCTAGAAGGAGGTAAAGTAGGTCTGCTTGTTGGTGTTGAGGATCTTGATTGAGTTGCTGGTTTTGCAGCAGGGATGGTGGACTTCGTGGCAGAAGTCGAAGGCTTAGTGGTAGAAACCATGGTAGGCTTGGTTGTGGACATTGTGGTCTTGGATGTAGAAACAACGGGCCTAGTTGAAGGTATTGAATTACGAGTAGGTGTTGAAGATCTTGATGGTTTTAAAAAGATTGGTCCTGGCATTGATTTTTATTACAGCAGATTCTTGGTATGAGTCCTTACTTATCCAAGCTCCGTTTCGATTAGATTGTCGAACGAATCCTTGTGTCCGTTTAACCAGCATGGATCTTTGTCACCTCATCTTTTTTTCAAGTGAAGATTGATCATACCAAAAGCAAGACTTATGCATATGGCGGATGATAACAAGACATGAGCCGACAGATTACGAATGATAAGTCTTTCTTTTTACTATTCCGCAAATTTTAATTTGAGACCTTCCTTTAGCTGCAAATGACTTTTGGTGCTGTTTGAACTCATGAACTCTAAAGTGATGTCTTGACATATAATTGCATCAACACCATGATGTTATGCCTGCTGTGGAATTGAATTCTCACATTTTCTACCTTTTTCTATTGCAGCTGAAAAAGACAGATTCTCGATGGAGACCCGAATTGACTAGTCGGAGTCATCATCAAGAGCTGGGCCTTGATTGAAGACGCTACTGCTTCTTACAGGATGCGTCGCGTAAACGGCTCACCGCTGAAGCATTTAGCAGGTCAATTGGCAGCCCTTTTATTGGAAAACAACGGAGTCGTGATTTTTGAATTGGAAACAAATGTGTTCATGGCATACTTTTAGGCTTAGGCTGAAATATTTCATCATAGAACATAGGTCTTTAAGCATCAGAATTTGTATAAGCCGCATCATGAAGGACTTTTACACTGTAACTTGTCTTTTTATGTAAGGTTTGAGTCCATATTGGTGCCACACTCATGAAGAAAAACACACTTGCGGTAATTCTTAATTTATTATTCTTGGCAGGTGGATTTGAATTTTACTGTTGATCCTGTAACTGCACACACAGTTCCTTTGGAAAAGATTTGGATCATTCCTTGAAACAATTTTGATTAAATGCAGCTTCATAATCAAGACACTTTGGATTATTCTCAATCTTTCACAATTTGAACCCAATGCAACCTTGTGTTTTGTAAATCTTTTTGAATTTAATTTAAAAGAAATAAATTGAACTTGGAGCCCGAACTTTGCAAAAGTAATTTGAATTTGTGATTAGTTTGAGTTATATTTCCTCCATAATAAAAACATTGTTGCCTTGATCTCGAATGCGCCTTGAGGTTTGTCATCTTGAAATAAAGTCAATTGAATGGATAGACCATTTTCACTTCAATTTCCAAATTGCTAAAGACAATGATGACCCCTTTGAAATAATCTAATTCTGATTCAAATCTTCAGTCCAACACCCTTGAAATTAAATGTTGATTAACATACTCAATCTGACACAAACTTGCTTGTTAAACAACAAAGATCAAAAGGTTTTGACCCTAATGAAATCTCAAGTCCCATGCTAAAACAAGGCTCATGCTTTAAACCAAACAAATCACAAGTCTTCGGCGCATGGATCTAATGAACTTTCCGCAAACATGAAAGCTTTGAGGAATTCTTTGAATATGCACAAAACTTTATGATTTAGTTCTTAAAAAGATCATGGTCGTGGACCCGATGATTTTTTTTTAAAAGGGTAGGACAAATTTGGGGTATGACAGATGCCCCTATCGAATTGGCTTAGACCGAGTAAGATGAACTGGCTCGCGTTCAGTCTTTCAAGGTATAAGATAATTAGAAATTAACAGACTCCAAATTTGTTCGACAAGTGAAATAACTGGAAATAATGGGTGACACAGCAAGAACAAATTGACAAAATAAATCACTTATCATCAGAGGATGATAAGGCAAATGACTGAACAAAATTGCTATCACCAAAAGGATGATAAGGCAATTGACTGAAAATAAAGTTGCTATCACCAAAAGGATGATAAGGCAACTGACTGAAAATAAAGTCGCTATCACCAAAAGGATGATAAGGCAACTGACTGAAAATAAAGTCGCTATCACCAAAAGGATGATAAGGCAACTGACTGAAAATAAAGTCGCTATCACCAAAAGGATGATATGGCAACTGACTGAAAATAAAGTCGCTATCACCAAAAGGATGATATGGCAACCCCGACATCAAAAGGATGACAAGTAACAGAAAATTAAATAATCGCTATCACCAAAAGGATGATAAGGCAACATATCATTTGGTTTGAAGAATGCAGGGGCAACATATCAGCGTGCTATGGTGGCTTTGTTTCATGATATGATACATCATGAGATAGAGGTATATGTGGATGATATGATAGCCAGGTCTCAGAATGAAGAACAACATCTTGATCATTTGCATAAATTGTTTGAGAGGTTGAAGAAATACAAGTTGAGATTGAATCCAAACAAGTGTACTTTCGGAGTTAGATCTGGAAAGCTCCTGGGTTTTATTGTCAGTGGAAAAGGTATTGAAGTGGATCCTGCAAAAGTGAAAGCTATACGAGAGATGCCAGCTCCCCGTACCGAGAAAGAGGTTAGAGGTTTCTTGGGACGATTGAACTATATTGCAAGATTTATTTCCCAATTGACTGCCATCTGTGAGCCAATCTTCAAGTTGTTGAAGAAAGATCAGGTGATGGAATGGAATGATGAGTGCCAGACTGCCTTTGATGAAATCAAGAGATATCTGCTAGAACCTCCGATTTTGATGCCACCAGTTGATGGAAGACCCTTGATTATGTACTTAACAGTGTTAGACAACTCAATGGGGTGTGTATTGGGACAACATGACGAGTCTGGTCGAAAAGAGCAGGCAATATACTACCTTAGCAAAAAGTTTACCGACTGTGAAACAAGATACTCACTGCTCGAGAAAACTTGCTGCGCTTTGGCATGGGCTGCTCGCCGACTAAGACAGTATATGTTGACTCATACTACCTTGTTGATTTCGAAGATGGATCCAATCAAGTACATATTTGAGAAACCTGCTCTCTCCGGAAGAATTGCAAGATGGCAAATGATCTTGACAGAATATGACATACAGTATACTACTCAGAAGGCCATTAAGGGAAGTGTCGTTGCTGATCATTTGGCTCATCAAGCAGTGGATGATTACCAGTCAATGAGTTTTGAGTTCCCTGATGAAGACATTATGATTATTACCAAAGAACCTGGACAATATGACGGACCTGAACAAGGATCCCGATGGACTATGGTTTTTGATGGTGCTTCCAATGCACTTGGTAATGGTGTTGGTGTTGTGATTAGTTCCCCTGAAGGTTGTCATATCCCGATTACTGCCAGACTTTGTTTCTATTGTACCAATAACATGGCTGAGTATGAGGCATGTATCCTGGGTATTAAAGCTGCTATTGATATGAAGATTCAGTTCCTTGACGTATATGGAGATTCAGCCCTGGTAGTAAGTCAGATTAAAGGAGATTGGGATACCAAGCATGATAATCTCATTCCTTATAGAGAGCATGTTTTGTCTCTGATCCCACATTTCAAAGAGATTACCTTTGGACATATTCCACGGAGAGAGAATCAGTTGGCAGATGCATTAGCCACCATGGCATCCATGTTTGAGATCAGCTGGGATGATGAAGCTCCCAAGATTACCATTTATAGATTTGAAAAGCCTGCATACTGCAATGAAATTGATACAGAAGGGGCAGAGGAGAAGCCTTGGTTCTATGAAGTGAAAAGATATCTTGAATCTCAGGAGTTCCCTGAAGGGGCATCTGTCAAAGATAGGAAGTTTCTGAGAAGGTTTTCCGCTAAGTTCTTTTTGAGTAATGGCATTTTGTACAAGCGCAATCATGATTCAACTTTGCTTCGTTGTGTGGATAAGAAAGAAGCAACTGAGATTATGGAAGATATGCATGACGGAATCTTTGGTACTCATTCTAGTGGTCATACTATGGCAAAGAAGATATTGAGAGCAGGTTACTATTGGTCTACCATGGAAGCTGATTGCTATCAACACTCCAGAACTTGTCACAAGTGTCAAATTTATGCTGATAAAGTTCACGTACCTCCATCACCATTGAATGTGTTGACTGCTCCTTGGCCCTTTGCCATGTGGGGCATTGATATGATTGGTGAGATCAAGCCTACTGCTTCTAATGGGCATCGTTTCATACTGGTTGCTATTGATTACTTCACAAAGTGGGTAGAGGCAGCTTCATTTGCATCTGTTACTAAGAATGTTGTGGCTCGGTTCATTAAGAATAATCTCATATGTAGGTATGGCATCCCTGAAAGGATTATCACTGATAATGGCTCTAATCTGAACAACACCATGATTACTGATCTCTGCACGCAGTTCAAGATTAAGCATCACAACTCTTCTCCGTATCGTCCAAAGATGAATGGGGAAGTTGAAGCTGCTAACAAGAACATTAAGAAGATTGTACAGAAGATGACTGTTACATACAAAGATTGGCATGAGATGTTGCCGTTTGCTCTTCATGGTTATCGTACCACAGTACGTACTTCAACAGGGGCAACCCCATTCTCCTTTGTCTATGGTATGGAAGCAGTTCTGCCCATTGAAGTTCAGATTCCCTCCTTGAGAATTATGAAGGATGCAGGCTTGGATGAAGATGAGTGGATTCAGACCCGACTTGACCAGATAAATTTGATTGATGAGAAGAGGCTAGCAGCAGTTTGTCATGGCCAGATGTACCAGAAACGAATGATCAAAGCTTTTAACAAGAAGGTTAAGCCAAAGGTATATCAGGCTGGTGACTTGGTAATCAAGCGTATCATATTACCACAGGGTGATCCTAGGGGCAAGTGGACTCCAACATATGAAGGACCATTTGTAGTCAAGACAGTGTTTTCAGGAGGTGCCATGATACTCACTACAATGGATGGTGAAGACTTTCCACAGCCTGTGAACGCAGACATAGTTAAAAAATACTACGCATGAAAAGAGACCCGCTAGGTTGACAGGCCTAGGCAAAAATAAGGGCATCCCGGCAAACCAAAAGGGTTTGGGCAAAAATTAGGGATATATATAAAAATATGTACACCCGGCAAGTCGAAAACCTGAAAAGGCGGCTTGGGCAAAAAAGGGTATCCCGGTGGATTGAAAACCTGAAAGGGCAATCCAGGCAAAAGTTAGGGATTAAAGCGTATGACTATGTCTCGTTTGGATCACCCATGAAACTGCAATCAGTTGTACTACTTACTCAAGCTCGAACAGATAAAGCTCAATCCAATCATTTCCGTCTCAACAGCAGAAGATGAGATATTCGAAGATAATGGCAATAGTAGAATTGAAATTCAATAGGATTATTTCTCACATAGCTGATACTCTCTGTTTTGTAAAAACTTTATGACAAAATCCTCTTACTAGGGTTTATGTCTCCTTGTACAAACTTACCCGTGTATGGGTCACTTTTTGATATAAATAAATTCCATCTTTTGAATCCAGGTTTACTTTTACCTTATTTACATAAGCGAAACGTCCATTGATTGTGTTTGAATGTATGTATGCTTTTGAATATGATTGATGTTTACAAGAAATGCATGTATGCTTAATATGATTGATGTTTACCAGAAATGCATGAAAATGCAGTAATAGTATTTACTAAGGACGAACGAGGGAAGGATTTCAACGAAGCTTCGCCGGTTCACCTTTACAAGACAGTTACAAACCCTCAGTAGGACGAATCCATCTTCATAAAGTCTCATCTCCCCTGGAATTTATATCCATCTCTTTTATCCTCATACGGATATACGGGAATTTACTTTCCAATAAGGGTACGACGAACGAAGACGGGAGGTTATATCTGCCCTACCATCAAACGAAGACGAAGGTTATGTATACCTTACTATCCCCAACGTACGGGAGGTTACATATACCTTGCTATCCCCAGCATATGGGAGGTTATATATACCTTATTATCCCCAGCATCCGGGAGGTTATCTATACCTTGCCATCCCCAGCATATGGAAGGTTATGTATAATATATTCTTCAACAACGAATCGGGATTTATTTTCCCAGGCCAGCAGTTGTTATACGAAGATATCCAGACGCTTCCGGCAGTATCATATCATACATACATCATTTACACCATACCATAACATACATACCATAAATTCATAATACATTTACTTAGGTGCATCATACTATGCATACATACATATTATATAAACTAACATTCTCTTTGCAGGATGGTTATATGCAGATAAAACAATATCAACAATTCACAACGGGTCAGAGATGATCCATACATTACTCAATATGTCCTCGGAGAGTAGGCAAACGGTCTGTACAAAGATCCATTCCCTAATCCAGGATATTTCCAGAAGAGTTCATCTATCTGGTCTTGAATAGCAGGCAAACGATCTGTACAAAGATCCATTCCCTGGTTCAAGATATGTTCAGAAAATTTAATCTATTTCCTCGGAGAGTAGGCAAACGGTCTGTACAAAGATCCATTCCCTAATCCAGGATATTTCCAGAAGATTTCATCTATCTGGTCTTGAATAGCAGGCAAACGGTCTGTACAAAGATCCATTCCCTGGTTCAAGATATTTTCAGAAGATTTAATCTATTGGCCCTTGAATAGCAGGAAAACGGTCTGTACAAAGATTCATTCCCTGGTTCAAGATATTTTTCAAAGGAACAAATCCTGACGTTCTTTTGACCTTGGAGAGTAGGCAAACGGTCTGTAAAAAGATCTATTCCCTAATCCAAGATATTTCCATAAGAGATAATCGTCACGAAGATTTATTTCTACTGGTCTATTCAACAAATTCAAATTATAAACGATTCAGAGACGGCCTATACGAAGACCTAGTACTGAAGTCTAGTATCAACACAAAGCTATCATCACATCCAGTTCTTTAGATGGCATCTCTAAGCCCATTTCCAGTTCTTCCAAGTGGCATCTGTAAGCCCACTCAATCATATTCAACTAACTATCTGTACCACTTTATGCACTGGTGAGTGCAAATTTTTGGGCTTTTGTGTTCAATCCCCTTCAACCTTCCAGGTCACGACTGGCAAATATACCAATCTAACCCCTCAGGTTTCAGAAAATTGAACAGGGGCAGCTGTTGCACCCCAAAATTTGCCCTCACAATACAAGACTTTGTGTTCTAAGAAGGTTCACAAGGTTCACAAGTTTCTCAACACTTTCAAGACCTTCCCTGAGGTTCATGAAGTCTACAAGCTACTTTATGAAGGTTCACAAGGTTCACAAGTCTCTCAACACTTACAAGACCTTTCATGAGGTTCATGAAGTCTACAAGTCACTTTATGAAGGTTCACAAGGTTCACAAGTTCCACAATGCTTTCAAGTCCTTTCATGAAGTTCATGAAGTCTACAAGTCACTTTATGAGGTTCACAAGGTTCACAAGATTCACAATGCTTACAAGACCTTTCATGAGGTTCATGAAGTCTACAAGCTACTTTATGAGGTTCACAAGGTTCACAATACCTCCCATGAGGTTCACAAGACATTTTATGATGGTTCACAAGGTTCACAAAATTCACAATTGGTCAGAAGAGTTGACAATTCCCTCAGACAATGAACCTCCTAAGCAGTGTATCCAAAACTAGGGTTTTGACTTTAATCAGGCTAAATGAACTTCCAAGACTTCAAGTGAGCTTCATAACATCTTATATGTGTTTAAGAACCCCCATGACAAGTTTCAAGACTTTTCTCAGAAGTTTGCTCAGTCAGATGATCAGATAAGTCAAAATCAGTCAATGCAGTTAAAAAGTCAAACTGAGGTCAACTGTGGTCAAACCAAAGTCAAACTTCATGATTTTTTGCCAACATCAAGTATATGAAGTAAAATTCATCATTTGATCAAGGGTTGATCATGATTCATCAAGGAGATTCCAGATCATCAAGAATCAGGAGTTTCTAAATTAGGGTTTCCTCAGTAAAAGTCAACTGAACTTTGACCATCCATAACTTTCACATACTTCATCACCAAGTCTCCAATCAAAGCTCATTTTGAAGGAAATTTAATTCTCTACAACTTTGTGTCTCACAAGCCAAGCCCAAAAATGCTTCATTTGGAAGGTATGAGCTAAGACATTATAGGTCATTTTGAAAGTCAACAAAAAGTCAACAACTTCAAAAGGGCATAACTTGAGATTGGTAAATGATATGGACATGAAACCAGTGGGGTTGTTTAGAGGACTCTTCAAGCTTTCCAAAATGTCCAAGAACACCCTCATAGCATTAAAATTGAAGGATATGTTCCCTTGCAAAGTTGGGAAATTTTGAGTTGGTTTATGATGAAAAAGGAGGTCTAAAACCAATTTCTTCCAAATGGGCTTGCCAAATGATGACCCAATCCATACATTGACTTCATGCACGACCCAAACCATTAAAAATCAGAATTTTTATTATTTTATTTTTATTTATTTTGATTTAATTCATTAAAAATCATTTTAAATAAAAATAAAATATGAAAATGTAATATTTGATGGAGATTGAGTTTCTAGAAGATCTTAAATGATGATTGGAATTGAAGAGGAATGAAATCACAAGATTGGTCCAAAAATAGCAAGCCTTCATACAAAAATATTTGAATTTTAAGACATGATCTTTTCCAATCTTCAATGATCAAAAAGTCCAAACAACCCAACAATTTTTTGACCTAATTCTATTCACTATAAGTAGATAAGCACATCACAAGCATTGGCACGATTTTCAGCAGCTTCAAAGGTAAGTTCATACTCCAAAAATTCAAGCAAAAAGTCACATTCGGATTCTTTAATCCAAGGCATTTGAAGGTAAAACAAACACATAGCAAGCTTCCTTGGACTTCACTGATCCTAAACCAATACTCATATGCATCCCAAGCACTCCATATTGCATAAACCGAATGGTTATTGTTCTTGAAAATTATTTTTTCGATTCTAACTTTTTATGCATTGCTAATGAATTTTGGTTGTGTTTTAGTGTTTGTGAGGTTCCAAGGATCGATTCTGGACAATTGGATTGAAGATTCATGGCCTGAAACGTAATCCACCATAGTTAGGGTTTCGGCCAAGAATTAGGGTTTTGTGATTTACGAAATATAAATGATTTCTAAGACCATAGACTGATTCGAATGGACCTCTGGACTATGTTTGTGCATTCAATTTTGTGAAATTTCACAGTTTTGTTGATCATTGAGTTTCGTAGGTTTTGCTGGAATTTGTTTTTCGCAGGAAAATTCGTAGCTGGATTCGCAGGAAAATTCGAAGGACATGAGGTTGAAGAAGAAGCTATTGGCGCGCGTTCTGAGAAATTCAAATTATAATTTAAATATTTTATGTTTTATTACTGAGTTATTATCACAAGCGCGTGCTTGTCCCAGTGGTTGATTGCTTGGTCTTGGGCGTTTGGAGCAAAGGGCAGGGGTTCGAACCCTGGCTTTGGTTCCTTTTATTTCTTTTTTTCAGGAATTAAGTGGTTGTAATATATTATGCATTGTTCTCATTCCAATATCAGATGGGCTCTTCCAGCCGGATGGTCATGCGCGCTTGCTTGTATTCAAGAGGTCCTGGGTTCAATCCTCCCCCAGGCCTTTTTGGTTTTCATTATTTTTCGTAATTTTTTCAGGCAAGGCATAAAACAAACTTGATCTATTCCTCTATCACCTGCGCTTGGCTGGCCTAGTGGTGGGTTTTGGTGCTTGCATACAGAATGTCCTGGGTTCAAACCCAGCCAAGGTAAGTTTCTTTTTTTTGCTATTTTTCTGTTTAATTTATTTAATTAATTTGCTTAATTATTCTCTTATTATTAATTAAAAAATAAATTGTGTATGTATATATATACTTAAATAAATATCTAAAAAAAAACAATACTTATATTTTTCTTCTAAAATTCTAAATTTTTATTTTTCTCAATTTAAATTTTTTTATTTTAATGTAGGTATGTTTATTTAAATAATTTTTGTATATTAAATTAAACCCTAAAAAATATTTTCTAAACAAACCCTAATTTTAAGAAACCCTAGTTTGTCTTATATAATTATTAAAAACCTAATTTTATTTTCTAAATTTTGTAAATATAGTTATTATGTACATATTTTAATTAATATAATTAAATAATAGTTAATCACATTTTAATAATATTATATCTTTGTTTATAATTAATTATGTATGTAAATATTTTCTAAAAAATTGCAAAATTTAATAATTTCTCATAATATGTTCATTGTTTATCTAATTTGTTTATAAATTTTAAATTTTATAATTACTTAATATAATTACTCTTATTTTGCTATTAACCATTTAAATTTTGCCTTTTATTATTGTTACTAATCATATTATTTCTAATCTATTTATTTAATTATGCTTATTATTATTTCTCTAACCTTATTTGTTTTTAATTATTATTATTACTAACCCCTATTATATTTATTATTGCCTATTTTATTTATTTTTGCTTATTATTTATATTTATTTATTTGCTTATTATAATTATTATGTAATTGCTCCTTGGTGTAATTTTTGTAAATATTTAACTATTTAATTTTTATGCCGTGGTTAGTAAAATAGGGAGTGTAAACATGTATTCTATTGTAAAATTGAATTTAGATCACTTTAATTATAAGATAAATTAAATTAAACACTCACACACGTAAGTCGATTTTTAATCGCCATCTCACTTTCTAGGGTTGCCTCTTATTGTTGCCTATTCAAAAAGGTCAAGTGGGGTGTATAAAGCAAGTCCCTTAAAAGAAAGGTCATCAAGTCCCTTAATGGTTGCCTTTAAAGATCAAGTCCCTTTTCGAATAATGATGACAGTCCCTCCTGAATGCTTAATACACCCTACAGTTGCCTTCATTAAACAGATGTCCCTCATATGTCCCTCACATCCAAGGTAATGACTACCTATTCCTTAATAATAGGGATAGTCTTACCATTTAAAGGATAAGGAACAGAAAGACTTAAAACTTTAGGGTAGGTACCTCATAGTTGCTTGCTCACTTCATTCAAAACTTTTCAAACACTTAACAAATTTCAAACAAATTTTCAAACACAAGTTTTTACGCATCCGTACATGGATCATTATTAACTCTTATGAAAATTTTCTATTCACACACTTCACATTTTCAAAAACAATTCAAAAGTGAGCTAAGTAACTAAGAGCCCATGGATAACCATGGATGTAAAGGGTGCTAACACCTTCCCTTTACATAACCTACCCCCCGGACCCAAAAATCTTTTAAAAGGTCTTTCCTGTTCTTTTATGCCTTTCCTTTGGATAAAATAAAAGTCGGTGGCGACTCTTGCTATCCGCAACATAACTAAAGTCAGTTCTCCCACCGTGTTACACACACCAAAACATCCAAGTCTCTTTGAGTCGAACTACGGTGTTCTAACTTCCTCATTGCACGAGAGGATACGTAGGCATAACTTAACAGTTATCGAACAAAAGTCTTTGTGTCTTCCCCCTCTTTCAGCTTTCTTTTCTAAGCCTCATTCTTGAGCATCTCACCTTCTATTTTTTGCACTGACACACTGTATTTTCTCCCTAGATTTTTATGCACAGTCAGCACATACACTACCCTTTTTAAACACAATCAAGTAAGTGTGGATCCCGTCGAGTATGACGGACGATCTGGGTGCTAATACCTTCCCAGGTTGTAACCAACCCCCTTTCTCAGTTTCTTTGGTTCACAACCGTCTTATCCATACCCTTCCAGGTTTATGCAGCATTACCTTTCCTTCGGGATAAAAATGCCTAGCTGGAGACTCTATTCAACCTCAACCTCCAACATCGTCGACCGTTCGCGTCTGCACCGGGACGAAATTCTTTCGGGAGCAACAACTTGGCGACTCTGCTGGGGATCTTTGCAACCAGGGCTTCTGGTTCTTTTGTGGGTTTCTCCTAACGCTTGTTTTTTTGTTTATGGGGGTGTTATGTGCTATGTGTGCTTTTGTTTTTGCTTTATTTATTGCTTTCTGTACAGCTTTATTTACCGCATTTACTTTATCACTTTAATTTATTGTTTTATGCATTTCATATTATTATCATATCATGTGCTGGCTTGTTGGTTTACTTTGGTGGGAGGGGTATTCCAGTGAGAAATTTCCAACACAAAGGCCTGAGTGACAGACATAGGATTAGAGTGGCTTCATATTCTTTCCCATTCCATTTCGGTCTGGTGCGGGAATATGAAACACGGTTCAGACATGGGTTTCTTCTTGAGAACTCTGTGCTACGGATTTCCTGTAGTGCTAGGGCTATCTGGGAAGCTTGCTAAGTCTGGATGACCTTTTTAGATGACCTTCTACATCTGAGGTGAATTAGAGGAGGATCTTTTATAATTAATATAAACATTGTACCTCCGGGTTAGAAGTGTTTACACTTCTCATAATAGACCCGAATATGAGGATCCTTGTTCTAGAACAATACCTGTGAGTGGGTGGGGTTGTTTACAGGTTTACAGGAACCCTTGGCCTCATCATACCCTGTTACTGGACTTTGTTAAGGTTATACTGATTATGGATTGATTCTTTCATAACCCTGGACTTGTGACTCTTTATTTGAGTCCCCCACCCTGTTACTGTTTCTCAGACCTTCATCCGGATTTCTGAACACTCATGGACCCTACCAAAAGCAACTGACAATCCAGTACCTGATCACAAACCCTTGCATATCATTCAGCATACATCATATTGCATAATTTAACATGTTGTCTATTTGTTTTACAGGGTATCCACATCTTCTTTGGTTTGGTTTTGACCATTCTTCTGCTCATATATCTTCTCCAACACTTCTTCAACTGTCTTGTTCAGCTATCTGCATCAGTTACCTTCATCAGTTATATTCTCCAGTTGTCTTCACCAACACCCTTTGTCAGTATGGATTCAACTAGGAAGAGCAACATCACATACCATTTCTTTGAGTACCCTCTAGCAGGCATCAGGCAGATTCAGGCCCTTATCACTCATGATCATGTTCCTTTATTCATATAGCATTATGGTGGTATCCTGGACATGATCATGGACTTGGATGCATCACATAGGAGCATGATTCACACCTGTCTTCAGTTCTATGACCCTCCTCTCCGTTGTTTCACTTTCCCGGACTTTCAGTTAGGTCCTTTGTTGGAAGAGTTTTCCATGTTGTTGGGTGTCCCTATCAGAAGAGGAATCCCTTTCAACCTTGAGATGACTGCTCCAAATAATGAAGACATAGCCAAAGCTATGCATCTGAAAGCAACCATCATTGATCAGCATATGACCACCAAGGCTGGAATCTCAGGCCTTCATCTGGACTTCTTAATCACTCAGGCTACCAGTCATGTTGCAACAGGGCAGTGGGAAACTGTTTGTGCTCTCCTGACCCTTAGTATATATGGTATCATCTTGTTTGCAGACGAGCCTAAGTTTGTAAGCAAGAATGCCATCCACATCTTCATGCTCAGGAATCCAGTTCCTACCTTATTGGGAGATTTCTACTACTCAGTGCATCAAAGAAATGAGAAGTAGAGGGGAAGACTAGTCAGATGTTGTGCACCTCTCTTCTACACTTGGTTGATGAGACATATGTCGAAGACGGAAGCTTTCCTGAATCCACACCAGTCAAGGAATTGGGCTAAGAGGATGATTTCCCTTACTTCAGAAGACATCAGGTAGTGTACTCAGAACACCAAGGGCGGGGACATAATTATAAGTTGTGGATAATATCCTAATGTGCCTCTTATTGGAGTGAAGGGTTGCATCAACTACAATCTTTTACTTTTCAAAAGACAATTGGGATATGCATTGATACATCCATCGAGAGACAAGACTTAGCAGAGTCTCTTTAATGTGTGTAAACACCCCAAATTTGCCCTCACTAAGTTCACACCATGGCTTGTGATCTTTCATACTAGCATTAGTTTAAAGCATATCATATCATATTGCATTTTTGTTTCACTGCATTAGTTCAAGTTCATCTGCATCTAGGGTTTGTGATCTGAGCAATCCAAGGATCCATCTGAGCCACTCCAAAGGCCACCAATCATTCCAATAGGGTCCATGTATGTTCAATCATCATTTTACATCCCTCAAAGATCAAGTAAGTCAAAGAATCACAAGAACTGGGAAAGCATGGAAGCAGAGCTAGGGTTTCACTGCACAGATGACCTGAAATTAGGGTTTTGGTTTCAGAGGCTATAACTCCAAATTTTTTTGGTCATTCTTGTTTCTAATGGTCTCAATATGTTATAAGGATCATGTGTGCCAATTTTTATGAAGAAATTCATTGTGGAAGTCATCTGTTCATTGGGTAACTTCTTGGGCAAGTCAGAACAAAATCAGGGCATCTGAGGCCCCCAACAAGGGAACCAAAGTGGATTTTTCATCAAATTGAAGTTAGATGGTCTTTATTTGATCATTGAAGTGATTGGAAGTTCACAAAATTTAAGAAAAGTGAGCTAAACCAAAAGTTGCCAAAAATGGGAATGACTTGTAATGTAAACTTTCCATTTTGGGAAAGTTTTTTCAACCTCCTCTTTCTCAACCAAAAATGCTTCAAATGAAAAATTGTTGGTCATGAAAGTTGTAGATTGGATCATTACCTTTTCAAAAAGTACAAGAAAAATTTCTAATTCATTATGGAACTCAAGATATGCTTGTCAAAGTTGGCAAAAATTACATAATTTTCAAGAATGCACCAAAGGGGATTTTTTGCAAAACCACTTGCCAAGGCATTTTGTGACTTCAAACACACTTATAAGCATAATAACATCATAGGGCATTGCCTAAACTCAGAATTGGCCCAAGAATCTCAATTTTTCATGCCTTGCCCATGAAGAAATCCAAAAGGGGCCAAAACTTCATGAAATTGCAAAAGGGCACATAACCTTTCATCCACTTGCTGAATTGCCTCAAATCCAATTCTATGGACCTCCTTGATCTCAGCTGTGTTGAACCCCAAATATTCCCTCCCCTAGTCAAGGCATTGTGTACCAAGGTATCCCAAGAGGTTCACAAGGTTCACAATTAGTCAGAAAGCTTGGAAGTTCCCTAGACAAAGCCTCCTCCTAAGCAATGCATCCTAAACTAGGGTTTTGAATTTCACCAGGCTAAATAAACTTTCAAGGCCTCAAATAAGCTTCATAACATCCTACATATCTTCAAGAATACCTATTTCAAATTTCAAGGCTTTCCCAAAAGGTTTGCTCAGTCAGATGATCAGATATGCAAAAATCAGTCATAGTGGTTAAAAAGTCAAACTGAGGTCAACTGTGGTCAAACCAATATCAAACTTCATGATTTTTTGCCAACATCAAGTTTATGAAGTAAAATTCATCATTTCATCAAAGAGATTTCAGATCATCAAGAATCAGGAGTTTCTAAATTAGGGTTTTCAAAGGAAAAGTCAACTGAACTTTGACCAGCCATAACTTTCACATGCTTCATCAAGAATTTTCCATCCAAAGCTCATTTTTAAGGAAATTGAATTCTCTACAACTTTGTGTCTCACAAGACAAGCCTAAAAATGCTTCATTTGGAAGGTATGAGCTAAGACATTATAGGTCATTTCAAAAGTCAATAAAAAGTCAACATCTTCCAAAGGGCATAACTTGAGAATGGTAAAGGATATGGACATGAAACCAAAGAGGTTTGTTAGATGACTCTTTAAGCTTTCCAGAATGTCCAAGAACACCTTCATAGCCTTAAAATTGAGGGAGTTGTGTCTTTGCAAAGTTGGGAAATGTTGTAGGGGTTTATTGAGCAAATGGGATCTTAGAACCAATTTTTTCCACATGGGCTTGGATTTTTATGACCCAATCACTACCATGACATCATGCACGAACCAAAAATCATTTATTCAGATTTTTAATAATTTTATTTTATTTATTGTGATTTTATTCATTTAAAATCATTTTAAATCAAAATAAAATATGAAAACTCAATATTTGAAGGTGATTCTTCTTCTAGAAAATCTTAAAAGTCATTTAAAGTTGATTGGAATCAAACAAATTCATGTGATCCTAAATTAGAAAGGTTTGATGAGATTTTTTCAATAATTGAAAGTTGTGAAACTTCATGATCAAGCAATCAAGACAAAGCCCATAAATCCAAAAACATTTGACCTAATTCAACTCCCTACATATACACAAAGTAATCACAAGTGCAAGGGGACGAAATCCTGCCTCCAAGAACATTCATCAAACTTCAAATTTTCATCCAAAAAGTGAGATTTGGTTTTTGACTTAGAGGCTTTACCAAGAGGTTTTGAAGGTTGCAACACATTCCTTGATGATCACTGAACCTATTTGAATCATTTACAGCATTCAAATCATGACATATAGCATAAACCGAATCCATAATGCTCTTATTCTTATTTTTTTCGATTACTATTATTTATGCAATGATAATGAATTCTAATCATATATTTGTGTTAGTTGTGATGTTTAGATGGTTTCTGGGCAAAAAGATTGGAGAATCAGGATCTAAACCGAAAGTTGCCATTGTTAGGGTTCTTGAGCCAAAATTAGGGTTCTTCGATTTAGCCATTATAAATTAATTTTAAAGTTGTAAATGAACTGTATGATGTTTATGGATCATAACCATGTGATCAATTTGATGAATCGTTACATATTGATGATGATATGAGATTGGCAGGTTTCAAGTGTAGGTAAATTCGCAGGAAGATTTGAAAGAAAATTCGCATGTAATAGGTTGAAGATGAAGCTTGCTGGCGCCAAAATCATATTAAAAAATTTGCTTTAAAATAAAAGGATTTCTTGGTGAATCTATGTTGAACGCGCCCCATGTGGCTCAGCTGGTTTGTGTGTTTGCTTGTGAATCTAATGGTCCTGGGTTCGATTCCCCCCAAGCCATTTTGTTTTTGCATTTTATTTTGATTTTTGCAGGTTGACAAGAAAAGGAATTGAACCCCTGATGCTAACACCAGCGCGTGCTTGGGCTGGTGGTGATGTTATTGGTCTTGTGTGTGGGAAGCCTAGGGCCTGGGTTCGAATCCCAGCCCCAGGTATGTTATTTTTCATTATTTTCATTATTTTGTTTTATTATTTATATTATATTTACTTAATTAATTTCTTAAATAACCAATTTTAAAAATAAATGTTTATATTATTTCTTATACTAAAAATTCATACTTTTAAAATTCAAACTCTATTTTTTTCCAAAAAAATCAAATTGTTTTATTTATTTTATTTTATATTATTAATATTATATATATTTTGTAAATAAATTGACTATTTTGTAAATTAATAATTAAAACCCTAATTCTCATGATTCTAACCCTAACCCTAATTTTTTATAACCCTAACCCTAATTTTTCTTAACCTTTAAAATTTAACCTAATATATTCATAAATTATAATTAATCATTAATCATTTATTAAATATGTATATAATTTAGTATTTATTTATTATTATTAAAACCTATTTTCTTTATTAAATATTTAAAATATTTTCTAATATTAAATTATTTTGCTAATTTTTTTATTTTCTCTTATTTTTATTTTCTAACCTTTTATCTTAATTGTTATTATTATTGATTATTATTGCTTATTATTATTTATCGTTATTATATTCCTCGATTATATTGTAATTGTCCCGAAGGTTTGTAATAGTTTAGTTTATATTTTTGCTTTATTGTGTGGTTAGTAATTTTAGGGTGTGAATAACATACTTGTAATTAAAATTAACTTAGAATAATTAACTTAAATAAGATAAATATTTGAACATGAACACGCACACACGTAAGTCGATCTTTGATCGCCATCTTGCACTTTCTAAGGTTACCTCTCATGTTGCCTATTTCAAAAGGTCAAGTAAGGTGTCTTAAGCAATGTCCCTTCAGTTTATAAGATCAAGTCCCTTCGAGGTTGCCTACGATAAATGATCTTGTCCCTTCGAATAAAAGATGATAAGTCCCTACGTATTGCTAAAGACACCTTGCAGTTGCCTATATTCAGATGTCCCTACACAGGTCCCTTATTACATCCAAGGTAATGACTACCTATTCCTTAATAATAGGGATAGTCTTACCATTAAAATAACATAAGAACAATGAAAACTTAATCTAGGGTAGGTTTCTCTTAAGTTGCTTGCTCACATTTCAAAATACTCTTTACACCACACTTTTCAAACAAATTTTCAAAAACAAGTCTTTATATACATCCATACGAGGATCATTATAAAGTACTTAGAAAGTTTCAATCACACACTACATTTTTTTCAAAACAATTCAAAGTGAGCTAAGTAACTAAGAGCCCATGGATAACCATGGATATAAAGGGTGCTAATACATTCCCTTTGTATAACCTACCCCCCGAACTCAAAATCTTTTTAAGGTCTTTCCTGTTCTTTTATGTCCTTTCCTTATGGATAAAATAAAAGTCGGTGGCGACTCTTGCTATCCGCAACATTTATAGAAAGTCAGTTCTCCCACCGTGTTACAGAACTGGCGACTCTCCTGGGGATTTAATAAAAGAGGGGTACCCTTAGGAATTAGATCACTTTAAATTGTTTGCCTTGTCTGCTTTATATTACTTGTGGGGCTTTATGTGTGAAAGATCCTAACCCGGATCTAGTGTACCTTAGGTAAATGGCAATAGACCAAGGAAACTGTAAGGCGTATACCGATATGGTTGATCTGGTGGCCATAGTTAGTGTGACTTCTTGGTTGGTGCTTATGTTCCTTAAGCAAGTTGAGGATAATATGAGGTTGCCATATGTTGTCAATACACTAACTAACTTTTAGAACCCTAGTCATCCCATCTTGGCCTTTAGAAAGTAGTGAGATAGCCGACTTTGGTGAAGACTAAAGTTGGTTGATACTCGATACTATGCTGATTGAGATCCTAAACTTGGAGGGTTTTGGTTGGCAAGTAAGTTGTGTACTGAGCAACCACCATTATGAAGGATCAATGATATTGAGATCCCTTAGAACCTGGTTACTTTATAGGACAGGATGAACCATCTAAACTTCAGGGGAGGGTACTTACCTTTAAACCTCATGCAAGCCTTCAAACCTAGGGCTATTGTGTGACTTGTTTGTGTGTGCCACATGTTTGTGATTGAGCATAACATCATGACATCATGCATCATAATCATAGAATTTTCACTAACCATTTCAAGGACCAAAGGATTTATCTTTATTCTTTGTTGCAGGATATGGCTTCTGCTCGTAGGAATACTATCCAGATCAACTTTGTAGGAATACCTCTTAAGCTTAAAGAATTGGTCTCTCAAGTTTCTGAAAACTCCCAGCTCATCAAGAGGCATGGTCACCTACTGGACCTAGTCACTTCAGGGTTCAATGAAGACATGATGAGTGTCCTATTTCAGTTCTTTGATCCTAAACATCATTGTTACACATTCCCTGACTATCAGCTGGTTCCTACAATGGATGATTTCTCCAAACTACTGGGTATACCTATCCTTGATCAGAGACCCTTCACAGGATTAGAGAAAGAGCTTAAACCTGAAGTCATTGTTGCAGCCCTACATTTGAAGAAATCAGACATTGTCCTAGAAACAAGGAGTGGAGTTAAGGGTATTCTGCCTAAGGTATTAATGGAGAAAGCTCAAGTGTTCCTGAAGGCTATGAGTTATGATGCTTTTGAGGAGATCTTAGCCCTATTGATATATGGCTTAGTATTGTTCCCCAATCCACACCAGTTCATAGACGTACACGCCATCAACATATTTCTGACTCGCAATCCAGTGCCTACATTACTTGGAGATATATTGCATTCTCTTCATACCCGTACTACGAAGGCACGAGGAACTCTGATGTGTTGCATACCTTTACTATCTAGGTGGTTTATTTCTCACCTTCCTCGATCAGTGATGAAGAATGAACAAGGGTTCAGGTGGTCCAAGAGGATTATGTCAATTTCTCATTCAGATATTCATTGGTGCTCTAGATCTATGGAGAATGTTACTATCATTGACCGTTGTGGGGAGTTCCCTAATGTGCCACTCCTTGGCATAAGAGGGGGAATCACCTACAATCCTTCTTTAGCTCTACGTCAGTTTGGTTACGCTCGGAGTGATGGTCCTCATAACATGTTTATTCAGGGTATTATGTTCGACTACGACAACGATCTGCAGTGTTACCGTCAAAGGTTTATACAAGCATGGGGTAAAGTGAACAAGGTTGACAGCAAGACTCTGGAACCAAAGTACACTATTCATATGGAACCTTATCTCAAATGGGTGCGATCTCGTGCTCAGACTCTTATGATGCCATATCCTGCTATCCCGCCAGTTACCATGGAGCCTGTTGCTGAAGGAGATACTTCTTATATCATTCTTCATCCAGACATGCCCACTGACATGGAGGAGTTACAGAGGTCCTGGATCCAGTTGAAGGAGCAAAGGGATACGTTCGAGACTCATTTCAAAGCTAGTTAAGAAAGAATCATGGACCTGACAAAACAACTTCACGAGGAACGAAATCTCAACTCATACCTCAACACAAAGAGGAAACGTCCATGGGAGACTTAAAACCCCATCTTTGTATTCGTTTCATTTTTGTTGTAAGCCCAAGAGGCAAACAAGTTTATTGATTACTAATAAAAGTTTACTTTCTGATTGTTTAAACAAATTTAAATCATGCGGTCCTTGAAAACATTGCATATGCATACCATGTCATTGCATCACAGGTTTCTTATGAACAGGTATCTTATCTCCTCACTGTTTATTTCAGTAGAAATGGCTCTTGAACAGATTGTCAAAGATCTCCAGGCTCAAAATGCACAATTCCAAGAGTTGATTCTGAACTTGTCTAAAGGGAAAGATGAGTTGAAGACACTGCTGGCTAAGAAGAAGAAGAAGACCAGGAAATCAGGAGGCCTTATTAATCTGGGAAGAAGGTTCAAAGGTCCTATCAAGACAAAGGAACATATTGAGGATTCTGAGTCTGAAAATTCTGAGAAAGAGGGAGGTAGTCTCCATGATACTGTAGGAGATTTTGATTCTGAGGCAAATTATTATCATGATCCTGCTAGCGAGGAGAAGTACAAGAAGCTAGTAGACAGAATGAATGCCATGGAATTACAAAAATCTTCTGGGCTGGATTTTGAAGATCTGAGTTTAGTGTCTGGAGTGGTTATACCTATTGGTTTCAAGGTCCCTGTTTTTGTAGTATATGATGGTGTCTCATGTCCCAAGCTGCATTTAAGGTCCTACGTCCGGAGGATTCAACCACATACTGCTGATAAGAAGTTATGGATTCATTTTTTTCAAGAGAGCTTGTCTGGAGCTCAATTGGAATGGTACTATCAACTGGAAAGTGTTAATATTTGTGATTGGAATGATCTTGATGAGGCCTTCTATAGGTAATACCAATACAATGCTGATTTAGCACCTACTCGCATGCAGCTCCAAAGTATGTCTATGGGTGCTAAGGAGAGTTTCAAGGAGTATGCCCAGAAATGGAGAGACCTGGCTGGCAGGGTTTAACCTCCTCTGACTGACAGGGAGTTAGTGGATATGTTTATGAGTACACTGAATGGTCCTTTTTATAGTCACCTCATTGGAAGCTCATCATCTGGTTTCACTGAGCTGATAATGACTAGAGAACGCGTGGAAAGTGGTATAAGAAGTGGTAAGATACAAATGAGTGCCTCTTCATCAAGCACTTCTAAGAAGCCCCCTAGTGGAAAGAAGGAGTCTAATGTTGTGTTTTGTCAACATAGTCGTAACAGGAGTCACCAATCTGTGGGAGCAGTTCATATTTCCAATCCTACTCCTGCAGCACCAGAGCCACAACAAAACAATCAACAGAAGCCTAGAAGACAGTTCACCAAGATCAACATGTCACTGGCCCAAGCCTTGCAACACATGTTGAAAGGGGAACTCATTACTTTGAGGGATCCTCCTCAGAATCCTAATACATCCTCTCCTCGATACAATCCTAATGCAAGATGTGCATATCATTCTAATAGTCCGGGACATGACACCAACAACTGCTGGGTGTTGAAAAACAAGATTCAAGACATGATTGAAGCTGGGGAGATTGAATTTGACCCTCCTGGGACCCCAAATGTGATCACTGCTCCTATGCCCAACCATGAGAAGACTGTTAATGTTGTGGATGAGGTTTCCTATGTTTCCTCAGTAGAAGATGTGACCACTCCCTTATCCATTATCAAGAAAAAGCTGGTACATGTCGGATTCTTTCCAGGTTGCAATGAAGACTGTTTCTACTGTGCCTATAAACCTGATAGTTGCTGGAAGTTGAAGGATGGCATTCAACGCCTCATGGACAATTACATCATATTGTTTGAGAAGACTCCTTCTGTGGAAAGTATGTGTGAGCATTTGACTCGAAGCACAAAGCTTGAAGATGTAGCTATGGTTGATAATGTACCAGTAAAAATTACTTCCAAAGGTCCTATCAGGATTACTGCTGAAGGCCCTATGAAGACTGTTGCTGAATTTAGAGTGGCTCCCATGATCATTACCACTCCTGGCCCTATTCCTTATACTTCTGATAAAGCTATACCCTAGAATTATGGTTCCAATGTTTACATCCATGGTGTCAAACAAGAATCCCTGGCTGATGCACCTGTTACTGATGATAATCTAGATGTTAATAATATTGTTGGATCTAGTAAGATCACCAGAAGTGGAAGAATTTTCTCTCCTAAGGCTACCTCCAAAAGTGCAGTTACTCCAACTACTACCTCCACCTCTGAGCCAAATACAAATACTCGGGGCAAAGGTCCTGTAATTGAACCTGTGCAAGCTGAGGCGCCAGCTGCTGAAAGTCTTTCTAAACAGATGGAAGAAGTGCTGAAGATCATTCGCAAGAGTGATTATGATATTGTTGACCAGTTGGGGCATACTGCCTCCAAAATCTCCATGTTATCTTTGCTGCTGTGTCTGAGGCTCATGCTAAAGCCTTAATCAAATTCCTGAAGACTACTCATGTGCCAAATGAAATTTCTGTAGACCAATTTGAGAATTGTGTGGCACATCTGACTAGTGATAATGGGTTGGGCTTTTCTGATGCTGATCTAACTCCTGCCAAGAGAAACCATAACAGAGCCATGCATATTTCCATTGAATGTAAAGGCACTACCCTGTCTCATGTATTGGTGGATAATGGTTATTCATTAAATGTGCTTCCTAAAGAGGTTCTGGATAAGCTCAGTCCTGAAGATGTTGTGTTAAGACCAAGTGACGTAGTGGTGAGGGCCTTTGATGGCTCAAAAAGAGTGGTACATGGAGAAGTAGACCTCCCGATCAAAGTAGGCTCTTAAGTCTTCAACTCTACTTTCTATGTATGGATATTCGTCCTGCGTATTCTTGTTTGCTTGGGCGCCCCTGGTTCTATGGGGCAGGTGTTGTGACTTCCACTTTACATCAGAAGTTGAAATACCCGGTGAAGAACAAAATTGTCACTGTCTATGGTGAAGAAGAGTACATGGTTAGCCACGTGAATACTTTCAAGTATGTAGAAATGGAGGATGAAATATTTGAAACTCCGTGTCAAACATTTGAAGTTGTTCCCTACTCTGATCCTGTTCCTCAGTCTGTTCCTGCTTCCGAAAGAGTTCCTAGGGTTACTAATATACCTCTTGCAATGGTCACCCTCAAGGATGCAAAGGCTATGGTTGCAAAAGGTAGTTCTGCTATTTGGGGTCAGCTTCCCAACATCCCTTACAAGTCTGACAAGTTTGGGTTGGGTTTCACTGCAGAATCTCAGAAGGTTGTCCGTCGTGCTCGTGCTGTTCGTATCACCAGTCAAGGGGTCATGAGAAATCAAATCAATGATGTGAGTGACTATAGTGTAGGCTACAACCTGGATGATTGGATCTTTCCTACCATGGGTGATGGGCTCAACAATTGGAGGACCGAAGACGTTATTCCTATCTCCTTTAGTCAGGAGTAAATACTATTACTGTGTTTTTGTTTTAAGTTTGTAATTTCGAACAATTAAAATTTTAAGCCTTGTGTCTTACCCGGGGCATAATGGTATGCTTGTTTCGGGATGTCATTTCATTTACATACTTCATTCAATAAAAATCAATGGATGTTTCGTTTTCGTAAATATTGTGCTCCTTGTCTTTCTTTTATTTTTATTTGTTTTATCAGCTATGTGTTCTTACACACACCCACATCACTAAAATGCAGATCCTCATCCACTCTGGATCCTGTTGATAACAGTTCTACTATTGCCAATTATAATTTCGAGAATCTGATCTATCAAGCTGAAGGTGGAAAGGAGGAAGATTGTGAAGTACCTGTAGAGCTTGCTAGGTTGTTACAACAAGAAGAGAAAGCTATACAGCCACATGAAGAGCCAATCAAAGTTGTGAATCTGGGAACTGAAGAAAACAGGAAAGAGGTCAAGATAGTGACTGAGTTAGAGGTGATGTTAAGAGCAGACTAATTCAAATGTTACGTGACTATGTGGAAATCTTTTCTTGGTCTTATGAAGATATGCTAGGGTTGGATATTGACATTGTGGTTCACTGTTTACTAGTAAAAGAAGATTGTCGTCCAAAGAAGCAAAAGGTTTGCCGCATGCGTCCTGAGATGTCAGAAAAGATTAAAGCAGAGGTGATGAAACAATTTGATGCAGGGTTCTTAGCTGTGACTTCCTATCCTCAATGGGTTGCAAATGTGGTACCAGTACCTAAAAAGGATGGTAAGGTACGCATGTGTGTGGATTACAGAGATCTGAATAAGGCCAGTCCTAAGGATTACTTTCCACTTCCTCATATTGATGTTCTGGTAGACAAAACTGCTCAGCATAAGGTATTCTCTTTCATGGATGGTTTCTCTGGTTACAACCAAATCAAGATGCCACCTGAAGATATGGAGAAGACTACATTTGTTACACAGTGGGGCACTTTTTGTTATAAGGTGATGCCATTTGGCTCTAAGAACGCTGGGGCAACATATCAGCGTGCTGTGGTGGCTTTATTTCACGATATGATTCATCATGAGATAGAGGTATATGTGGATGATATGATAGCCATGTCCCAGAATGAAGAACAACACCTTGATCATCTGCATAAGCTGTTTGAGAGGTTGAAGAAATACAAGCTCAGATTGAACCCAAATAAGTGTACTTTTGGAGTTAGATCTGGTAAACTCCTGGGTTTCATCGTCAGTGGAAAAGGTATTGAAGTAGATCCTGCTAAAGTGAAAGCCATACAAGAGATTCCAGCTCCCCGTACTGAAAAGGAAGTTAGAGGTTTCTTGGGACGCCTGAATTATATTGCAAGGTTTATTTCCCAGCTAACAGCTACCTGTGAGCCAATCTTCAAATTGTTGAAGAAAGATCAGGTAATGGAATGGAATGACGAGTGCCAGACAGCCTTTGATGAAATCAATAGATATCTTCTAGAACCTCCAATCTTGATGCCACCAGTTGATGGAAGACCTTTGATTATGTACTTAACAGTGTTAGACAACTCAATGGGGTGTGTGTTGGGGCAACATGACGAGTCTAGTTGAAAAGAGCAAGCAATATACTACCTTAGCAAAAAGTTTACTGACTGTGAAACAAGATACTCATTGCTCGAGAAAACTTGATGCGCTTTGGCATGGGCTGCTCGCCGACTAAGGCAGTATATGTTGACTCATACTACCTTGTTGATTTCGAAGATGGATCCAATCAAGTACATATTTGAGAAACCTGCTCTCTCTGGACAATAGCGAGATGGCAAATGATCTTAACAGAATATGATATACAGTATACTACTCAGAAGGCCATTAAAGGAAGTGTGGTAGCTGATCATTTAGCTCATCAGGCATTGGATGATTACCAGTCTATGAATTTTGAGTTCCCGGATGAAGACATTATGATTGTTACTAAAGAACCTGGACAATATGACGCACCCGAACAGGGATCCCGATGGACTATGGGTTTTGATGGAGCTTCTAATGCGCTTGGTAATGGTGTTGGTGTTGTGATCATTTCTCCTGAAGGTTGTCATACCCCAATCACTGCAAGACTTTGTTTCTATTGTACCAACAACATGGCTGAGTATGAGGCATGTATCATGGCTATCAAAGCTGCCATTGAGATGAAGATTCAGTTCCTAGACGTATATGGAGATTCAGCCTTGGTAGTTAGTCAGATTAAAGGAGAGTGGGATACCAAGCATGAAAATATCATTCCCTACAGAGAGCATGTGTTGTCTTTGATCCCATATTTTGAAGAGATTACATTTGGACATATTCCACGAGGAGAGAATCAGTTGGCAGATGCACTAGCCACCATGGCATCTATGTTTGAGATTAGCTGGGATGATGAAGCTCCCAAGATCACTATTGATAGATTTGAGAAGCCTTCATACTGCAATGAGATTGATGCTGAAGAAGTAGAGGGAAAGCCTTGGTTCTATGAGGTGAAGAGATATCTTGAAACTCAGGAGTTCCCTGAAGGAGCATCTGTCAAATATAAGAAATTTCTGAGGAGGTTTTCTGCTAAGTTCTTCTTGAGTAATGGAATTTTGTATAAGCGTAATCATGATTCGACTTTGCTTCGTTGTGTGGATAAGAAAGAAGCAACAAATATTATGGAAGACATGCATGATGGGATTTTTGGTACTCATTCTAGTGGTCATACCATGGCAAAGAAGATATTGAGAGCAGGTTACTATTGGTCTACCATGGAAGCTGACTGCTATCAACATTCTAAAACATGTCACAAATTTCAGATTTATGCCGATAAGGTGCATATACCTCCAGTCCCATTGAATGTGTTGATTGCTCCTTGGCCTTTTGCCATGTGGGGCATTGATAGGATTGGTGAGATCAAGCCTACTGCTTCTAATGGACATCGTTTTATCCTGGTTGCTATTGATTACTTTACAAAGTGGGTGGAGGCAGCTTCATTTGCATCTGTTACCAAGAATGTTGTGGCTCAATTCATTAAGAATAATCTCATATGTAGGTATGGCATTCCTGAGAGGATTATCACAGACAATGGCTCTAATCTAAACAACACCATGATTACTGATCTCTGCATGCAGTTCAAAATTAAGCATCACAACTCTTCTCCGTATCGTCCGAAAATGAATGGGGCAGTAGAAGCTGCTAATAAGAACATTAAGAAGATTCTACAAAAGATGACGGTTACTTACAAGGATTGGCACGAGATGTTACCATTTGCTCTTCATGGTTACCGTACTACAATACGTACTTCAACAAGGGCAACCCCATTCTCCTTAGTCTATGGTATGGAAGCAGTTCTGCCCATTGAAGTTCAGATCCCCACCTTAAGAATCATGAAGGATGCAGGCTTGGATGAAGATGAATGGATTCAGACTCGACTTGACCAGATAAATTTGATTAATGAGAAAAGGCTGGCAGCTATTTGTCACGGTCAGATGTACCAAAAATGGATGATCAAAGCTTTTAATAAGAAGGTTAAGCAAAAGGTATATCAGGCTGGTGATTTGGTAATCAAGCGTAGGGGCAAGTGGACTCCTACATATGAAGGACCATTTGTAGTCAATATGGTATTCTCAGGAGGTGCCATGATGCTTACTACTATGGATGGTGAAGACTTCCCACAGCCCGTAAACGCAGACATAGTTAAAAAAAACTACGCATAAAAAGAGACCTGCTAGGTTGACTGGCCTAGGCAAAAATAAGGGCATCCCGGCGAACCAAAAGGGTTCGCGCAAAAATTAGGGATATATAAATAAAAAAAATGTACACCCGACAAGTCAAAAACCTGAAAAGGCAGCTTGGGCAAAAAAGGGTATCCCGGTGGATTTAAAACCTGAAAGGGCAATCCAGGCAAAAATTAGGGATTAAAGCGTATGACTATGGCCCGTTTGGATCACTCATGTAACTTCAACTGGTGGTACTACCTAAATCAAGTGCAAACAGACTAAGATCAATCCAATCGTTTTCATCTCAACAGCAGAGGATGAGATACTTGAAGATAATGGAAATAGTGGAATTGAAACTCAATAGGACTATTTCTCACATAGCTATCTTTGTTTTGTAAAATGTTTTTACGACAAATTCCTCTTACTAGGATTTCTGTCTCATTGTACAAACTTGCTTGTGTATAAGCCACTTTATAATATAAATAAAATCTCGTCTTTGAATCCAGATTTACTTTTACCCTGTTTACCTAAACGAAAACGTCCATTGGTTGTATTTGAATGTATGTATGCTTTTGAATATGATTGATGTTTACCAGAAATGCATAAAATGCAGTAATAGTATTTACTAAGGACGAACGATGGTAGGAATTCAACAAAGATTCGCCGGTTCATCCCCAGCAGAATAAATATATCTTTATAGATACTTCGAGTAACATCTCCCCTTGGATTTATGTCCATCTCTTTTATCCTCAGTCAGGATACTCAGGAATTTATTCCTTCAATAAAAGCACGACGAACAAAGACGGGAGGTTATAAGTACTATACTATTAGACAAGACGGGAACAAAGTCTTCATTTTCCTCAGCAACGAACCGGGATTTATTTTCCCTAGCCAGCATTTGTTATACAGAGATACCCAGACGCTTCAGGCTGCTTGATTCATACATACATCATTTACATCATACCATAGCATATCCATAAATGCATAATACATTTACTTAAGTACATCATGCCATACATGCATACATATTGCATAAACTAACCTTTTCTTTTCAGGATAGTTACAGGCAGATAAACACTATTAACAACTCAAAACAGTTCTGAGACGATCTATACGAAGGTCTAGTGCTGATACTTAATTCAGAGATAATCGCTACGAGGATTCATTTCTGATGATCAATACTCAAGTTGTCCTTGGAGGGGTACACAAATGATCTATACGAAGATCTGGTACTTAATCCAGGATATTTCCAAAGGATATAATCGTCACGAAGATTTAATCCTGATATTCTTTCTATCCTTGGGATGGTGGGTAAATGGTCTATACGAAGATCTATTACTTAATCCAGGATATTTCCAGAAGAGGTAATTGCTACGAAGATTTATTTCTAATGGTCTATGCAACAGTTTATTTGTGGGATGGAACATAAATGATCGATACGAAGACTTGGTACTTTGCCCAATATATTACCAAAAGCAACTCAGAAAAGATCGCCACGAAGATTTGATTCTGATGCTTAAATTAAAGTATGTTCCTAAAGATGGTTCAAAGCCGATCTATACGAAGATCTAAGTACTGATACCTAATGAAGGATATTCTTTTCCCCCAGAGATAATGCAGAGACGATCTGTACGAAGATCTAGTGCTGTCACTCAACTCAAACCATGTTACAGAAATGATTAAGAGACGGCCTATACGAAGACCTAGTACTGATATCCAGTGACAACATAAAGATACTATCACCTTCTGATATTATGGATGGCATCTATAAGCCCATCTCCGGTTCCTCTGAATGGCATCTTTAAGCCCATTCCAGCATATACAACCAATTAGCAGTGTTACTTTACGTACCTGCGAGTGCAAAGTTTTGGGCTTTTGTGTTCAATCCCCTTCAACCTTCCAAGTCACGAATGGCACACAGGCCAATCTAACTCCTCAGGTTTCAGAAAATTGAACAGGGGCAGCTGTTGCACCCAAAAATTTGCCCACCCCTAGTCAAGACATTGTGTACCAAGGTTTCCCAAGAGGTTCACAAGGTTCACAATTAGTCAGAAAGCTTTGAAGTTCCCTCAGACAAAGCCTCCTCCTAAGCAATGCATCCTAAACTAGGGTTTTGAATTTCACCAGGATAAATGAACTTTCAAGGCCTCAAGTGAGCTTCATAACATCCTACATATCTTCAATAATACCTATGTCAAGTTTCAAGGCTTTCCCAAAAGGTTTGCTCAGTCAGATGATCAGATATGCAAAAATCAGTTAAAGTGGTTAAAAAGTCAAACTGAGGTCAACCGTGGTCAAACCAAAGTCAAACTTCATGCTTTTTTTGCCAACATCAAGTTTATGAAGTAAATTTCATCATTTGATCAAGGGTTTATCATGATTCATCAAAGAGATTTCATATCATCAAGAATCAGGAGTTTCTAAATTAGGGTTTTCATAGGAAACGTCAATTGAACTTTGACCAGCCATCACTTTCACATGCTTCATCAAGAATTTTCCATCCAACGCTCATTTTGAAGGAAATTGAATTCCCTACAACTTTGTATATCACAATCCAAGCCTAAAAATGCTTCATTTGGAAGGTATGAGCTAAGACATTATAGGTCATTTCAAAAGTCAACAAAAAGTCAACATCTTCCAAAGGGCATAACTTGAGAATGGTAAAGGATATGGACATGAAACCAAAGAGGTTTGTTAGAGGACTCCTTAAGCTTTCCAAAATGTCCAAGAACACCTTCATAGCCTTAAAATTGAGGGAGTTGTGTCTTTGCAAAGTTGGGAAATTTTTGAGGGGTTTATTGAGCAAATGGGATCTTAGAACCAATTCATTCCACACGGGCTTGCATTTTTATGACCCAATCACTACCATGACATCATGCACGAACCAAAAATCATTTATTCAGATTTTTAATAATTTTATTTTATTTATTGTGATTTTATTCATTTTAAATCATTTTAAATCAAAATAAAATAAGAAAACTCAATATTTGAAGGTGATTCTTCTTCTAGAAAATCTTAAAAGTCATTTAAAGTTGATTGGAATCAAACAAATTCGTGTGAGCCTAAATTAGAAAGGTTTGATGAGATTTTTTCAATATTTGAAAGTTGTGAAACTTCATGATCAAGCAATCAAGACAAAGCCCATAAATCCAAAAACTTTTGACCTAATTCAACTCCCTACATATACACAAACTAATCACAAGTGCAAGGGGACAAAATCCTGCCTCCAAGAATATTCATCAAACTTCAAATTTTCATCCAAAAAGTGAGATTCGTTTTTTGACTTAGAGGCTTTACCAAGAGGTTTTGAAGTTTGCAACACATTCCTTGATGATCACTGAACCTATTTGAATCATTTACAGCATTCAAATCATGACATATAGCATAAACTGAATCCATAATGCTCTTATTCTTATTTTTTTCGATTACGATTATTTATGCAATGATAATGAATTCTAATCATATATTTGTGTTAGTTGTGATGTTTAGATGGTTTCTGGGCAAAAAGATTGGAGAATCAGGATCTAAACCGAAAGTTGCCATTGTTAGGGTTCTTGAGCCAAAATTAGGGTTCTTTGATTTAGCCATTATAAATTAATTTTAAAGCTGTAAATGAACTGTATGATGTTTATGGATCATAACCATGTGATCAATTTGATGAATCGTTACATATTGATGAAGATATGAGATTGGCAGGTTTCAAGTGTAGGTAAATTCGCAGGAAGATTTGAAAGAAAATTTGCAGGTAATAGGTTGAAGATGAAGCTTGCTAGCGCCAAAATCATATTCAAAAACTTGCTTTAAAATAAAAGGATTTCTTGTTGAATCTATGTTGAACGCGCCCCATGTGGCTCAGCTGGTTTGTGTGTTTGCTTGTGAATCTAATGGTCCTGGGTTCGATTCCCCCCAGGCCATTTTGTTTTTGCATTTTATTTTGATTTTTGCAAGTTGACAACAAAAGGAATTGAACCCCTGATGCTAACACCAGCGTGTGCTTGGCCTGGTGGTGATGTTGTTGGTCTTGTGTGTGGGAAGCCTAGGGCCTGGGTTCGAATCCCAGCCCCAGGTATGTTATTTTTTCATTATTTTCATTATTTTGTTTTATTATTTATATTATATTTACTTAATTAATTTCTTAAATAACCAATTTTAAAAATAAATGTTTATATTATTTCTTATACTAAAAATTCATACTTTTAAAATTCAAACTCTATTTTTTTCCAAAAAAATCAAATTGTTTTATTTATTTTATTTTATATTATTAATATTATATATATTTTGTAAATAAATTGACTATTTTGTAAATTAATAATTAAAACCCTAATTCTCATGATTCTAACCCTAACCCTAATTTTTCTTAACCTTTAAAATTTAACCTAATATTTTCATAAATTATAATTAATCATTAATCATTTATTAAATATGTATATAATTTAGTATTTATTTATTATTATTAAAACCTATTTTCTTTATTAAATATTTAAAATCTTTTCTAATATTAAATTATTTTGCTAATTTTTTTTATTTTCTCTTATTTTTATTTTCTAACCTTTTATCTTAATTGTTATTATTATTGATTATTATTGCTTATTATTATTTATCGTTATTATATTCCTCGATTATATTGTAATTGTCCCGAAGCTTTGTAATAGTTTAGTTTATATTTTTGCTTTATTATGAATGTATTTATTGTGTGGTTAGTAATTCTAGGGTGTGAATAACATACTTGTAATTAAAATTAACTTAGAATAATTAACTTAAATAAGATAAATATTTGAACATGAACACGCACACACGTAAGTCGATCTTTGATCGCCATCTTGCACTTTCTAAGGTTACCTCTCATGTTGCCTATTTCAAAAGGTCAAGTAAGGTGTCTTAAGCAAAATCGCTTCAGTTTATAATATTAAGTCCCTTCGAGGTTGCCTACGATAAATGATCTTGCCCTTCGAATAAAAGATGATAAGTCCCTACGTATTGCTAAAGACACCTTGCAGTTGCCTATATTCAGATGTCCCTACACAAGTCCCTTATTACATCCAAGGTAATGACTACCTATTCCTTAATAATAGGGATAGTCTTACCATTGAAAGAACATAAGAACATTGAAGACTTAATCTAGGGTAGGTTTCTCTTAAGTTGCTTGCTCACATTTCAAAATACTCTTTACACCACACTTTTCAAACAAATTTTCAAAAACAAGTCTTTATATACATCCATACGAGGATCATTATAAAGTACTTAGAAAGTTTCTAATCACACACTACATTTTTTTCAAAACAATTCAAAGTGAGCTAAGTAACTAAGAGCCCATGGATAACCATGGATATAAAGGGTGCTAATACATTCCCTTTGTATAACCTACCCCCCGAACTCAAAATCTTTTTAAGGTCTTTCCTGTTCTTTTATGTCCTTTCCTTATGGATAAAATAAAAGTCGGTGGCGACTCTTGCTATCCGCAACATTTATAGAAAGTCAGTTCTCCCACCGTGTTACAGAACTGGCGACTCTGCTGGGGATTTAATAAAAGAGGGGTACCCTTAGGAATTAGATCACTTTAAATTGTTTGCCTTGTCTGCTTTATATTACTTGTGGGGCTTTATGTGTGAAAGATCCTAACCGGATCTAGTGTACCTTAGGTAAATGGCAATAGACCAAGGAAACTGTACGTCGTATACCGATATGGTTGATCTGGTGGCCATAGTTAGTGTGACTTCTTGGTTGGTGCTTATGTTACTTAAGCAAGTTGAGGATAATATGAGGCTACCATATGTTGTCAATACACTAACTAAATTTTAGAACCCTAGTCATCCCATCTTGGCCTTTAGAAAGTAGTGAGATAGCCGGCTTTGGTGAAGACTAAAGTTGGTTGATACTCGATACTACGCTTATTGAGATCCTAAACTTGGAGGGTTTTGGTTGGCAAGTAAGTTGCCTACTGAACAACCACCCTTGTGAAGGATCAATGATATTGAGATCCCTTAGAACCTGGTTACTTTATAGGACAGGATGAACCATCTAAACTTCAGGGGAGGGTACTTACCTTTAAACCTCATGCAAGCCTTCAAACCTAGGGCTATTGTGTGACTTATTTGTGTGTGCCACATGTTTGTGATTGAGAATAACATCATGACATCATGCATCATAAGCATAGCATTTTCACTAACCATTTCAAGGACCAAAGTATTTATCTTTGTTCTTTGTTGCAGGTCATGGCTTCTGCTCGTAGGAATACTATCCGGATCAACTTTGTAGGAATACCTCATAAGCTTAAAGAATTGGTCTCTCAAGTTTTTGAAAACTCCCAGTTCATCAAGAGGCATGGTCACCTACTGGACCTAGTCACTTCAGGGTTCAATGAAGACATGATAAGTGTCCTATTTCAGTTCTTTGATCCTAAACATCATTGTTTCACATTCCCCGACTATCAGTTGGTTCCTACAATGGAAGAGTTCTCCAAACTACTGGGTATACCTATCCTTGATCAGAGACCCTTCACAGGCTTAGAGAAAGAGCCTAAACCTGAAGTCATTGTTGCAGCCCTACATTTGAAGAAATCAAACATTGTCCTAGAAACAAGGAGTGGAGTTAAGGGTATTCTGACTAAGGTATTGATGGAGAAAGCTCAAGTGTTCCTGAAGGCTATGAGTTATGATGCTTTTGAGGAGATTTTAGCCCTATTGATCTATGGCTTAGTATTGTTCCCCAATCCAGACCAGTTCATCGACGTACACGCCATCAACATATTTCTGACTCGCAATCCAGTGCCTACATTACTTGGAGATATATTGCATTCTCTTCATACCCGTACTACAAAGGCACGAGGAACTATGATGTGTTGCATACCTTTACTATCTAGGTGGTTTATTTCTCACCTTCCTCGATCAGTGATGAAGAATGAACAAGGGTTCAGGTGGTCCAAGAGGATTATGTCACTTTCTCATTCAGATATTCATTGGTGCTCTAGATCTATGGAGAATGTTACTATCATTGACCGTTGTGGGGAGTTCCCTAATGTGCCACTCCTTGGCATAAGAGGGGGCATCACCTATAATCCTTCTTTAGCTCTACGTCAGTTTGGTTACGCTCGGAGTGATGGTCCTCATGACATGCTTATTCAGAGTATTGTGTTCGACTACGACAATAATCTGCAGTGTTAGCGTCAAAGGTTTATACGAGCATGGGGTAAAGTGAACAAGGTTGACAGCAAGACTCTGGAACCAAAGTACACTATTCCTATGGAACCTTATCTCAGATGGGTGCGATCTCGTGCTCAGACTCTTATGATGCCATATCCTGCTATCCTGCCAGTTACCATGGAGCCTGTTGCTGAAGGAGATACTTATTATATCATTCTTCATCCAGACATGCCCACTGACATGGAGGAGTTACAGAGGTCCTGGATCCAGTTGAAGGAGCAAAGGGATACGTTCGTGACTCATTTCAAAGCTAGTCAAGAAAGAATCCTGGAGCTGACAAAACAACTTCACGAGGAACGGAATCTCAACTCATACCTCAACACAAAGAGGAAACGTCCATGGGAGACTTAAAACCCCATCTTTGTATTCGTTTCATTTTTATTGTAAGCCCAAGAGGCAAACAAGTTTATTGATTACTAATAAAAGTTTACTTTCTGATTGTTTAAACAAATTTAAATCCTGCGGTCCTTGAAAACATTGCATATGCATACCATGTCATTGCATCACAGGTTTCTTATGAACAGGTATCTTATCTTCTCACTGTTTATTTCAGCAGAAATGGCTCTTGAACAAACTGTCAAAGATCTCGAGGCTCAGAATGCACAATTCCAAGAGTTGATTCTGAACTTGTCTAAAGGGCAAGATGAGTTGAAGACACTACTGGCTAAGAAGAAGAAGAAGACCAGGAAATCAGGAGGCCTTATTAATCTGGGAAGAAGGTTCAGAGGTCCTATCAAGACAAAGGAACATATTGAGGATTCTGAGTCTGAAAATTCTGAGAAGGAGGGAGGTAGTCTCCATGATACTGTAGGAGATTTTGATTCTGAGGCAAATTATTATCATGATCCTGCTAGCGAGGAGAAGTACAAGAAGCTGGTAGACAGAATGAATGCCATGGAATTGCAAAAATCTTCTGGGCTGGATTTTGAAGATCTAAGTTTAGTGTCTGGAGTGGTTATACCTATTGGTTTCAAGGTCCCTGTTTTTGTAGTATATGATGGTGTCTCATGTCCCAAGCTGCATTTAAGGTCCTACGTCTGGAGGATTCAACCACATACTGCTGATAAGAAGTTATGGATTCATTTTTTTCAAGAGAGCTTGTCTGGAGCTCAATTGGAATGGTACTATCAACTGGAAAGTGTTAATATTCGTGATTGGAATGATCTTGCTGAGGCCTTCTATAGGCAATACCAATACCAATATTCGCATGCAGATCCAAAGTATGTCTATGGGTGCTAAGGAGAGTTTCAAGGAGTATGCCCAGAAATGGAGAGACCTGGCTGGCAGGGTTCAACCTCTTCTGACTGACAGGGAGCTGGTGGATATGTTTATGAGTACACTAAATGGTCCTTTTTATAGTCACCTCATTAGAAGCTCATCATTTGGTTTCACTGAGCTGATAATGACTGGAGAACGCGTGGAAAGTGGTATAAGAAGTGGTAAGATACAAATGAGTGCCTCTTCATCAAGCACTGCTAAGAAGCCCCCTAGTGGAAAGAAGGAGTCTAATGTTGTGTTTGGTCAACATAGTCGTAACAGGAGTTACCAATCTGTGGGAGCATTTCATATTTCCAATCCAACTCCTGCAGCACCAAAGCCACAACAAAACAATCAACAGAAGCCTAGAAGACAGTTCACCAAGATCAACATGTCACTGGCCCAAGCCTTGCAACACATGTTGAAAGGGGAACTCATTACTTTGAGGGATCCTCCTCAGAATCCTAATACATCCTCTCCTCGATACAATCTTAATGCAAGATGTTCATATCATTCTAATAGTCTGGGACATGACACCAACAACTGCTGGGTGTTGAAAAACAAGATTCAAGACATGATTGAAGCTGGGGAGATTGAATTTGACCCTCCTAGGACCCCAAATATGATCACTACTCCTATGCCCAACCATGAGAAGACTGTTAATGTTGTGGATGAGGTTTCCTATGTTTCCTCAGTAGAAGATGTGACCACTCCCTTATCCATTATCAAGAAAAAGCTGGTACAGGCTGGATTCTTTCCAGGTTGCAATGAAGACTGTTTCTACTGTGCCTATAAACCTGATAGTTACTGGAAGTTGAAGGATGGAATTCAACGCCTCATGGACAATTACATCATACTGTTTGAGAAGACTCCTTCTGTGGAAAGTATGTGTGAGCATTTGACTCGAAGCACGAAGCTTGAAGATGTAGCTATGGTTGATAAAGTACCAGTAAAAATTACTTCCAAAGGTCCTGTCAGGATCACCTCTAAGGGTCCTATCAGGATTACTGCTGAAGGCCCTGTGAAGACTGTTGCTGAAGTTAGAGTGGCTCCCATGATCATCACCACTCCTGGCCCTGTTCCTTATACTTCTGATAAAGTTATACCCTGGAATTATGGTTCCGATGTTTACATCCATGGTGTCAAACAAGAATCCCTGGCTGATGCACCTGTTACTGATGATAATCTTGATGTTGATAATATTGTTGGATCTAGTAAGATCACCAGAAGTGGAAGAATTTTCTCTCCTCAGGCTACCTCCAAAAGTGCAGTTACTCCAACTACTACCTCCACCTCTGAGCCAAATATTGATACTCGGGGCAAAGGTCCTGTAATTGAACCCGTGCATGCTGAGGTGCTAGCTGCTGAAAGTCTTTCTAAACAAATGGAAGAAGTGCTGAAGATCATTCGCAAGAGTGATTATGATATTGTTGACCAGTTGGGGCATACTCCCTCCAAAATCTCCATGTTATCTTTGCTGTTGTGTCTGAGGCTCATGCTAAAGCCTTAATCAAATTCCTGAAGACTGCTCATGTGCCAAATGAAATTTCTGTGGACCAATTTGAGAATTGTGTGGCACATCTGACTAGTGATAATGGGTTGGGCTTTTATGATGCTGATCTAACTCCTGCCAAGAGAAACCATAACAGAGCCCTGCATATTTCCATTGAATGTAAAGGCACTACCCTGTCTCATGTATTGGTGGATAATGGTTCTTCATTAAATGTGCTTCCTAAAGAGGTTCTGGACAAGCTCAGTCCTGAAGATGTTGTGTTAAGACCAAGTGACGTAGTGGTGAGGGCCTTTGATGGCTCAAGAAGAGTGGTACATGGAGAAGTAGACCTCCCGATCAAAGTAGGCTCTTAAGTCTTCAACTCTACTTTCTATGTGATGGATATTCGTCCTGCGTATTCTTGTTTGCTTGGGCGCCCCTGGATCCATGGGGCAGGTGTTGTGACTTCCACTTTACATCAGAAGTTGAAATACCCGGTGAAGAACAAAATTGTCACTGTCTATGGTGAAGAAGAGTACATGGTTAGCCACGTGAATACTTTCAAGTATGTAGAAATGGAGGGTGAAATATTTGAAACTCCGTGTCAAACATTTGTAGTTGTTCCCTACTCTGATCTTGTTCCTCAGTCTGTTCCTGCTTCCGAAAGAGTTCCTAGGGTTACTAATATACCTCCTACAATGGCCTCCCTCAAGGATGCTAAGGTTGTGGTTGCAAAAGGTGGTTCTGCTATTTGGGGTCAGCTTCCCAACATCCCTTACAAGTCTGACAAGTTTGGGTTGGGTTTCACTGCAGAATCTCAGAAGGCTGTCCGTCGTGCTCGTGTTGTTCGTATCACCAGTCAAGGGGTCATGAGAAATCAAATCAATGCTGTGAGTGACTATAGTGTAGGCTACAACCTGGATGATTGGATCTTTCCTACCATGGGTGATGGGCTCAACAATTGGAGGACCGAAGACGTTATTCCTATCTCCTTTAGTCAGGAGTAAATACTATTATTGTGTTTTTGTTTTGAGTTTGTAATTTCGAACAATTAAACTTTTAAGCCTTGTGTCTTACTCGGGGCACAATGGTATGCTTGTTTCGGGATGTCATTTCATTTGCATACTTCATTCAATAAAAATCAATGGACGTTTCGTTTTCGTAAATATTGTGCTCCTTGTCTTTCTTTTATTTTTATTTGTTTTATCAGCTATGTGTTCTTACACACACCCACATCACTAAAATGCAGATCCTCATCCACTCTGGATCCTGTTGATAACAGTTCTACTATTGCCAATTATAATTTCGAGAATCTGATCTATCAAGTTGAAGATGGAAAGGAGGAAGATTGTGAAGTACCTGTAGAGCTTGCTAGGTTGTTACAACAAGAAGAGAAAGCTATACAGCCACATGAAGAGCCAATCAAAGTTGTGAATTTGGGAACTGAAGAAAACAGGAAAGAGGTCAAGATAGGGGCTGAGTTAGAGGATGATGTTAAGAGCAGACTAATTCAAATGTTACATGACTATGTGGAAATCTTTGCTTGGTCTTATGAAGATATGCCAGGGTTCGTCGCATGCGTCCTAAGATGTAAAAAAAGATTAAAGCAGAGGTGATGAAACAATTTGATGCAGGGTTCTTAGCTGTGACTTCCTATCCTCAATGGGTTGAAAATGTGGTACTAGTACCTAAAAAGGATGGTAAGGTACGCATGTGTGTGGATTACAAAGATCTGAATAAGGCCAGTCCTAAAGATGACTTTCCACTTCCTCATATTGATGTTCTGGTAGACAACATTGCTCAGCATAAGGTATTCTCTTTCATGGATGGTTTCTCTGGTTACAACCAAATCAAGATGACACCTGAAGATATGGAGAAGACTACATTTGTTACACAGTGGGCACTTTTTGTTATAAGGTGATGCCATTTGGCTCTAAGAACGTTGGGGCAACATATCAGCGTGCTATGGTGGCTTTGTTTCATAATATGATTCATCATGAGATAGAGGTATATGTGGATGATATGATAGCCAGGTCCCTGAATAAAGAACAACACATTGATCATCTGCATAAGCTGTTTGAGAGGTTGAAGAAATACAAGCTCAGATTGAACCCAAATAAGTGTACTTTTGGAGTTAGATCTGGTAAACTCCTGGGTTTCATCATCAGTGGAAAAGGTATTGAAGTAGATCCTGCAAAAGTGAAAGCCATACAAGAGATGCCAGCTCCCCGTACTGAAAAGGAAGTTAGAGGTTTCTTGGGACGCTTGAATTATATTGCAAGGTTTATTTCCCAGCTAACAGCTACCTGTGAGCCAATCTTCAAATTGTTGAAGAAAGATCAGGTAATGGAATGGAATGACGAGTGCCAGACAGCCTTTGATGAAATCAATAGATATCTTCTAGAACCTCCAATCTTGATGCCACCAGTTGATGGAAGACCCTTGATTATGTACTTAACAGTGTTAGACAACTCAATGGGGTGTGTGTTGGGGCAACATGATGAGTCCGGTCGAAAAGAGCAGGCAATATATTACCTTAGCAAAAAGTTTACCCACTGTGAAACAAGATACTCACTGCTCGAGAAAACTTGATGCGCTTTGGCATGGGCTGCTCGCCGACTAAGGCAGTATATGTTGACTCATACTACCTTGTTGATTTCGAAGATGGATCTAATCAAGTACATATTTGAGAAACCTGCTCTCTCTGGACGAATAACGAGATGGCAAATGATCTTAACAGAATATGATATACAATATACTACTCAGAAGGCCATTAAAGGAAGTGTGGTAGCTGATCATTTAGCTCATCAGGCATTGGATGATTACCAGTCTATGAATTTTGAGTTCCCGGATGAAGACATTATGATTGTTACTAAAGAACCTGGACAATATGACGGACCCGAATGTAAACACCCCAAATTTTCCCTCACCCATTCACACCATGGCTTGTGATATCCTCATATACATAAGTTCAATCATAGCATCTCATATCACATTTGTGATTCACTGCATTGTTTCTAAGTCATCTGCATCAAGGGTTTGTGATTTGAGCAATCCAAGGGGCATCTTGAGCCACTCCAAAGGTCATCAATCACTTCAAAGGGGTCCATGTATGTTCAAACATCATATTATATCCTCTCAAAGTCAAGAATGTCAAAAAATCACAAGAACTGGAAATGGCATGGAAGCAGAGCCAGGTTTAACTGCACAGATGACCTAGAATTAGGGTTTTGGTTTCAAAGGCCATAACTCCAATTTTTTTGGTCATTCTTGTTTCTATTGGTCTCTATATGGTATAGGGATCATGCATATCAATTTTCATGAAGAAATTCCATGGGGAAGTCATCTTATCAAGAGTTGACTTTTTAAGCAAGTCAGTGCAAAATCAAGGCATCTGAGGCCCTCAATGACCCAACCAAAGGGTGTTCTTCATCATTTTGATTGTGTGTGATCTTTATTTGATCATAGAAGATGTTAGAAGTTCACAAATTTGAAGAATTTCAAGCCATTTGCAAAGTTGACTTTTTGGGAAAGTTGACTTATAATGGAAACTTGCCATTTTGGGAAACTTTTTCAACCCTTGCTTTTTGATTCAAGAATGCTTCAAATGGGAAAACTTTGGTCATGAAAGTTGTATAATGGGTCATTCCCTTTTCAAAAAGTACAAGAACATGACCTAATTCATTTTGGATCAAAAGTTATGGCTTGTCAAAGTTGGGAAAAATCACATAATTTCAAGATTTCTACCAAAGAGGCAAAGTTGCAAAACCACTTGCCAAGGCAAATTGAACTTCCAAATGGACTTCTAAACTTCACACAAACATGAACAAAGGCCTAAAAGTCAGATTGCATCAAAGAATCACTCATTTTTGTGACTTGTGGAGCAAGAAACTTCAAAAGGGCCAAAGTTGAAGCAAGTTGCAAAACCTCACCCAAACCCTAATCCACTTGCTTGCTGACCTCAGAATTGATCCTAGGGCTTTCCACACTTCTTGCTGCGCAGGACACCCCATTTGTCCTTGGCTAGCTATGAGCCCATATCTCTCTTACACAAAGTTTGACATTTTGGCCAAAGACCCATACCAATCACAATAGGGCACACCAACTCCACAGGCCTATCCATGAGTGATAATTGGACCAAAGGCAAGCCATAACACATAACCATTCATGCTGAAACACACTCCAAGCCATAGTTATCAAATTTGCTCCAACTTGCAAAACCATTCGAAACTGACTCCACAAGCATCAAACACACAAACAAACTTCACCATTGATCTCAACATGACTCACTGATCACAAACCTACCATTGAAACAACCTGAAACTCACTGAAATCAAAACACGATTTCCTTCCCCCTTTGAACAGAACTCTGTCAATCTCCCAAACCAGCCATCACAAACTTCTTCCAAGCATCAAAGCTTCATCAGGAGATCAAAGGGAGTGGTTTTGCACCAGAGAAGTGGCCAGAAAGCTCCAGACAGCAAAGCTTCACCTCAGGTAGCACTCTCAAACTTTTTTTTCCAGAAATCCTTTTTTAAGTTATAGAATTGTTCCTCATGGTCTCCTGATTACTCTAAGCTTTGTGGTTTTGAAAATGGTGAAGAAATGAGCATGAACCGAATCTCTGAAATTTTTGACCTAAAAAAAGATTGATTCGATTCATGCTTGTTTCTGAGAATAAATTGTTTTTGTGCCTGGATTCTTGTTCCTTGTTGTTGGTTGAGTGATTCTGGAGCTTTAGGGGGCTTGGGGGGAAGTTTTGAAGAAGTTAGCAACTTTCAGGTGAGAGTCTCGCCGGAGAAGACGACCGGAAGTCTTCTTCGGCCACCTGAAGTTGATTAGGGTTAATCTGTGTCATTAATGTGAGTTTGAATGTGGAGCGTAGGATGGGTTGACCAGGGCTGACCCGCGCGTGTTTGAATGGACAAGATCTCTCATTAAAACCCTAATTATTTTTAATTAGATTAATTAATTCAGTTTAATTTAATTAGGTCAGTTTGAATATAGACCACAGGATCTGGCGCCAGTCAATGCACGCGCAATCCATTTGAATGATGGCCCTTGATTCTGATTACTTTCTCATTTATTCAATTTATTTTCATTTCATTTGTTTTGTTTTGTACATTTATTTAAAAATAGCAAAACAATTTAAAAAATTCTGAAAATTTTTATCAAGCCTTTTATTAATTTTCAGAAACCAAAAATATTTTCATTTTTATTTTTTGCATCAAAAATTATTTTTAAATCATTTAAAAGTTTATTTTTAATTGATTAATGAGAATTAATTAATTAAAAAATACTTTTAAGCATTTAAAAATCACAAAAAAATTCATGTGACATTTAAAATCATTTAGAAACATTGTCCCACTCTCAAACTAAATTTCTTTTTTGATCTTGATGCCTTTTGACAATTTTCAATGGATTTAATTTCATTTTTAGGCATTATTTTGATTCAAACTTCAAAAATTCATTTCTGCCCAACCATTGAGAGTTGGACAATGATTCTTTTTGCATTGCATCTTGCATATCATGTAGTTTATAGGATTAAATTGGCATGAATTGATCTTGCATTTTCAATTTGTTTGACATTTTTCTTGACAAGGTACCTTAAAACCCTAGCCAACTTAGGAAATTCATAACTTACACTAGGTTAAGAATTGGATCCTCTCCTTTGGGCAGTGAGTTTGTGTAGGTTTAGGGTTCCTTTGAATGCATTTTCAAATTTTTATCATAATTTTTGCTTCTGGTTTAGAATTTTGTTTTGTGTATTGATCATGAACCCTAATTTGGGCTTTCTTTTGCATCCATCTTCCATTTGTTTGCATACCATGACTTGCCATGACATTTTGTGATTCCATTTGATTCATATGACATCTTAAGACATATTAGAATCATGTTTGATCATTGCATCTCACATTTGCCATGTTGTATGTCATTTGCATTCCATAACTTTTCATGTATGTTCATGGTTCTAAGCATGCTTCTCTTGCATCCATATGTTTGTATGATCATTCTAATGCCTTGCCTCATGTTTTCATCATCTCTTAGCATCATTAACATCATGTTTATGCTTCTGGTTTTAGTTTGCATCATTGCATCCATTTCATGTTCACCTCATTTCATGTCTTTTGGCTAACTTTTCAGGTGGTAAGTACTTGAGAAGTGAATTTGCCTTCACTTCTCACAATCTCTTCTCATCTCTCTTGCATCATTTCTGCATTTTGTATTTTCCTTAGAGTGAGCTTGCTCATTCATGATCTATCCCACTTTCTTCCTTCAAGCAACTTGTCTTCTTAAGTGAAGCAAGTTGTCTTGCTTCTCTCTGCTTCTTTCTCCTTTCATCTGCTTCTTCCTGGTGGTTTCTCTGAAGATCTTTCTTGTGAACCTCACAAACCCTAGGAACATCCAAGCATGACAACAATTAGGGTTTTGATTAGTCCCCCCATTTAGTCTTTACCTTTGTGTCTCTTTGAGTCTTCTCCTCTCATCTCATAATCAGGGACTAAACCCTAAAGGCTTTAAGGCTTTGTGATTAAGCTTATGCCTGCATCCTTCTATTAGGATGGAGTGTATAACTTTAATCCTAAGTGTTAAACCCTTAATGTGTTTAAATCCTTTAATCAATTCACAAAATAATCATCAAGACATCAAGCTTGTAACTTGGGCCTTGCATTAGGGTTCTAATTCTTCCTTAATTGGTTAAGAAGGACTAACCCTAGTGTTAATGGACAAGTCCCCCTCAAGTTGTCTTACAAATCATAAAAATCACTTCTTCACCATATCATTAACTAAAATCCACGTAATAAAGGCTTTGTTTTGTCATGGGTTTAATCCCTAATCATGGATTAAGTTGAGGAGTTTTCCTCGGCTTAAACATTCTCATCTATTATCCTTCTATTAGGATGATGTAATGAGTCTGTTTAATCCCTGATTATGGCTTAATCTCATTACTTAACACTAAATAAAAACAACAAAAAACATCTAAATAATCACAAGTAGGTTAATGATCTTAATCCTGCATCAAAGGTGATTAAGTGTGAGAAGCTGACTTCACACTTAAGGTATTTTCATTACCCCTAATCAGAGGGAGGATGTGATGAGTTTACTAACCCATTGGTTTAGGCTTAAGCTCATTAACTTATGACAAACTTCAAAAAGCAATAAAAGACTGAAAACCAAAAAAACAAACAATAATCGTCTCCTCTGGGATTCTTTTCTCATCTCACTCACTCATAAACGAGAACTCGCTTCTTCCGTCTAATGCAAGACAGTTTTCACCTGGGCCAGACAGGTCATCCACTTGAGCATAGACAAGTAAGCAGTTCATCAGTCAATTCCTTTCAGTCTCTTTGGGTCGAACTACGGTGTTCTGACTTCCTCATTGCACGAGAGGATACGTAGGCATAACTTAACAGTTATCGAACAAAAGTCTATGTATATTCCCCCTCTTTCTAGCCTTATTCTTTAAGCCTCATGGTCATGAGCATTTCATCCTCATTCCCACACTGACACTACTCTTATACACTTCACTTCTTTTACACTGACACTACTCTTATACACTTCACTTCTTTTACACTGACACTACTCTTATACATTTCACTTCTTTTACACTGACACCTGTACATCCTTTTCCAGCTCTTTTATACACAGATAGCACTGACACTACCCCTTTAAAACACAAATCTTTTAAGCGTGGATCCCGTCGAGTACGGCGAACAATCTGGGTGCTAATACCTTCCCAGGTTGTAACCAACCCCCTTTCTCAGTCTCTCTGGTTCGCAACCGTCTTATCCATATCTTTCTAGGTCTATGCAGCATTACCTTTCCCCCGGGATAAAAATGCCTAGCTGGCGACTCTTTTCTTTTCTTGTGAGTTCACTCCTGTGTGTTCTCACATTCCCCTTTCGCCGACCGCTCGCGTCTGTACCCCTCTTGGCCCGGGTGTCATTTTGGTGGGAGCGACAGCTTGGCGACTCTGCTGGGGACCCTTATACTGTAACCAGGGCTTCTGGTTCTTTTTGTGGGTTCCTCCTAGCGCTTGTTTGATTTGTGTTTAATGGGGTGTTATGTGCTAATTGTGTTGTATATTTGTATTTATTTTGCTTTATGTACAGTTATTTATTGCTTTCTTTACAGCTTTATATATCATACTGTCATATTGTCATCTGGCTGGATCTGTTTTCTATCTTGGTGGGTGGGGTTCTACTGAGAGTTTAAGGTCCTATACCTGGGACCTGAGTGACACCTAGGCTAGAGTGGTTCATGTTCTTTCCCATTCCATTTCGGTCTGGTGCGGGAATATGAAACACGGTTCATATATGGGTTTCTTCTTGAGAACTCTGTGCTACAGATTTCCTGTAGTGCTAGGGCTATCTGGGAAGCCTGCTAAGTCTGGATGACCTTTATTATGACCTTCAGAAACTGAGGTGAATTAGAGGAGGACCTTTTATGGTTATTGTAAACATTGTACCTCCGGGTTAGAAGTATTTACACTTATCATAATTGATCCAAGTCTGAGGATCCTTGTTTTAGAACATCACCTGTGAGGGGGTTGGGCTGTTTACAGGTTTGCAGGAACCCTTGGCCACATCATACCCTGTTACCTATTGTGTTTAAGAATGCTTCACTTTGGACAGTTCTTGTGATTTAACCCAGGACATGTGACTCTTTATTTGAGTCCCCCGCCTTGGTTATTGGACTTTTGAACTTCCATCTGGACTTCTTGACATACATGGACCTTTATATCAAGACAGCAATCAGATCCAGCTTGATCACAAACCCTTGCATATCATTTGCATACATCATCATTGCATCATTTAACATTTGCTTATTTGTTTTTCAGGGTATCCACATTATATTTTGGCTTGGTTTTGACCCCTTCATCTGCATAGACCCCTGTTCATCAGCTATTTGCTTCAGCCATCTTCATCAGTTGCCTGCTTCAGCTACTGTTATCACCAGTCTCAGCCTATCAGTGGCTCATCTCTAATATCAGTCTTCATTATCAGCATCTATTTTTAGCTCTTCATCAGCAGTCATGGCACCCAAAAAGAGTAACATTTCTTACCACTTCTTTGAGCCTGTGCTGGCTGGCATCAGGCAGGTCCAGGCACTCATTACTCCAGACCATATCTCATTATTCAGAGAACATTATGGATGCATCCTTGATATGGTTATGGACTTGGACCCTTCTCAGAGGAGTTTGATTCACACTTGCCTACAGTTCTATGATCCTCCTTTGAGATGCTTCACTTTTCAGAACTTTCAGCTGGGACCTTTGCTGGAGGAATTCTCATCTTTGATTGGAGTACTTGTCAGGGGTGGTATCCCCTTCAACCCAGAAATGGCTTCTCCTAGCAATGAAGAAGTGGCAAAGGCATTGTATTTGGAACCTATTCTGATTGAGCAGAACATGACTACAAAGGCTGGAATCCCTGGCCTACACTTGGACTTTCTAACTTCTCAGGCTATCCTGAAGGCCTCCTTGGGAGAATGGAAGGCAGTTTGTGCATTGTTAGCCCTCAATATATATGGGGTTATACTTTTTGCAGATGAGCCCAAGTTTATTAGCAAGAATGCTATTCACCTCTTCCTTTTGAGGAACCCAATGCCCACCTTGCTGGGAGACTTCTATTATTCTGTTCACCAAAGGAATGAGAAGCAGAGAGGGAGATTGGTGAGATGCTGTGCTCCTCTATTTCATACCTGGCTGCTCAAACACTTACCCAAAACTGATGCCTTCCTGAACCCTCACCAACAGAAGAACTGGGCTAGAAGACTTACTGCTTTGACCTCAGATGACATCAGATGGTGCACCCAGAGCACCAAAGGCAGGGACATAATAACTAGCTGTGGACAGTTTCCCAATGTACCTCTGATAGGAGTGAAGGGTTGCATCAACTACAACCCTTTGCTATTCAAAAGACAGTTAGGCTATGCTCTGGTTCACCCTCCTAAAGTGCAGGACTTGGCTGAAACCCTGTATTGTAAGATAAAACCTAATCTAGCTGTTGTCAGACAAGCATCCTGGGCTTGGGACAACATCCAGACCAAGGGGATGTCCGTTCTTGGGAGATGCAACAATGTGGCTTCAGCTCAGTATTATGAGTGGTCTCATGCTAGGGCTCAGATTTCTGGGATGCCTTTCACCATTGAGGATGCACCTGGACCATCCACAGTACCACCTCTAGCCACTGTCAGCCTGGAAGAGTTTGACAAACTGAAAGAGAGGAATGAGAAACTGACTCAAGCTCTGCAGAAGACCCTCTGGGAGAGGAGTGATGGTCGTCTAGACATTGAGAGGTTGGAAAATCTAAAAGTGGATCACCTAGCCAGGATTGAGAAATCAGAGGACTACATCAAGAAATCAAGAGCTGGAGAGCAGATTTTGAAGAATGCCTGTAAAGAGGCCCAGTTTCAGAAGGCTAGGACTGACCTCTATCTGAAAGAAAGTCAAGATAGATGGGTCAGGATCACTGAAGCTTGCACTCAAGAAGATAAGAGAACTCAGGGCAGGATTGAACAGTTAGAGGCCATTGAGAAGAAACAACAGGAGGCTCTGCTAGCAGCCCAGAAGGAAATCTCAGAATTGAAGATTAGGGCTGGGGTGAAGAGGTCAAAGGACCAGGACAAGCACAAGAAGCTGACTGCTGCTATTGCCACTAGGAACCTTCTCATCAGAAGCATTACAGAGCATCCGGCTGGTCCTGTAACTGAAGCACTTTTGAAGGAAGTTAAGGAGGATGAATTTGGCTTAGATGTTTGACTTATTTGCTTGTTGTTGTTTCCATTTCATGTACTTTTCTTTTTGTGTTATATTTTGACCCCTCAGGGGCATGTGTTGTAAAAACAAAATATGTATGATTCACCTTTTGTAATATATTTGTTAGTTTGTTTCATTAAGTCTCTCTCTCTCAAGCAACATCAAAGCATCTTCCTCAGGGTCTGGAAAGGTCAAAACCAAGTACCAAGCCGGATACCTTGGAAACAAATAAGCATACTACATTGCATACTAACTTTTGTTTTGTTTTGTAGGTTTTTGTTTTGTATGTTACTAACTCTGTTGTGATTCAGGAATTATTGCTCGTCGTCGGGTGTTCCCTCTCAACCGTCCACACAGATATCCTACTCGCAACAACCTTCCTGGTATCCAGATGGATCAAGTACAGCAAGAGCTGACAGAGGTCAGGACCCAGATGGTCAACGAAAGGCTGGAGATGAGAAACCAAATGACCCAGTTCATGGAAGTAATGAATGGCTTGGCTCAAAGCCAAGAAAGACTGAGGGCATTGGTAGAAAGGCAGACCCCAGAAGAACCCCATCTAGGGACTGGAGGAACAAGTAACAATGAGAGGGTTCAGCCTCATGTTAACCCACCAGTATATGGGCCTCATCTTCATCCAGAGATCAACATCCCTACTAATGTGCAAGGGAATGCTACTGCAGGCAGAGTCTTACAAGAAGACCCTCAAGAGGATCAATTCACTGTAATGGGAGCTGGGGATGAAGCCTATGATAGGAGGCTTGATGAAATTGCTGAGAAATTGAGATCTCTGGAGTCTCAAAACTCCTTGGGTTTTGATGTCATGGACATGGGGTTAGTGGATGGGGTAAGGATTCCTCACAAGTTTAAGCCCCCGTGTTTCGAAAAGTACAACGGAACTTCCTGTCCACGAACTCACTTGCAATCTTTTCTGGGAAGACTTAAGGCATACACCATGGATGAGAAACTGTGGATGTTTTACTTTGAAGATAGCTTGACTGGAGCTTCAAGGGAGTGGTACTCTCACTTGACCAGAGCTACTATCAGGTGCTGGAAAGACCTAGCTGAAGCTTTTATCAGACAATACCAATACAATCTAGACATGGCTCCTAACAGAACCCTTCTGATGGGAATGTCTCAGTCCTCCAGAGAAAGCTTCAGGGAATATGCCCAGAGGTGGAGACAGCTTGCTGCTGCTGTCCAGCCACCCATGTCGGAAAGCGAAATGGCCGACATGTTTATGAATACCCTGCAAGGGACATATATTGATAGGCTAGCCGCCTTTTCTTCCACCAGCTTCGCTGACGTAGTCATAGCTGGAGAAAGAATTGAAAGCCTTCTGAAGATGGGTAAGATTACTGATAACGGTGCAAGTTTGTCAAGCAATCCCAGGAAGCCTTTTGTGGGACCAAGAAGAACCGGTGAGACTAATGCTATTCATGCCAGCAGGGGCAGGCCTCAGTACCTTCACAGATCAGTAGCAGCTGTCACAATTCCAGCTCCAATTCCTCAGCAACCAGCATATCAACCACAACAACAACCACCACACTATCAGCAGCAAGTTCAGTATCCACCACAAAGAAACTACAACAACAACAACAGCAATCAACAACAAAGACCCTTTCAGCAAAGACCATCTCAGGCAAATAGGGTGATTGACCCTATCCCTATACCTTATGCCGCTTTATTGCCACAACTCCTGAAACTCAACCTGGTTGAGCTAAGGACATTGGCACCTCCAGATCCTGCCAGTCTTCTAAGAAATTATGATGTCAACGCCCGGTGTGCTTTTCACTCCAATGCACCTGGCCACAGTACTGAGAAATGCAGGGCTTTACAAATGAAAGTGCAGGATCTAGTGGATTCCAAGGCCCTCAACTTTGCACCCCCGCCTAATGTCAACAAGAATCCCATGCCCAATCATGGAGGACCAAGAATTAATGCTATTGAGGAAGATAAACCATCTTTCTTAATCACCAGTGTTGGGCAGATTCGGACACCTCTGGTAGAGATTAAAGCTCAGCTCCTAGAGTGCCAGATGTTCCCCGGGTGTGAGCTCGGTTGTGATTATTGCAACATTTCGGTCAACGGGTGTGATAATTTAAGAAGCGGCATAGATGGTCTTATCAAAAGTGGTATCCTTCAAATCACAACATCAGTACCTACAAATCCAGCAATCCCTCTGACAACGATTCCTGACTCTTCTACAACTGCAACAACAATCATTCCAACAAATTCATCAATATCATCAACAATGGCTTCATCTATCACTTCAACAAATCAGATGTCAACAACCATTTCTTCTACAACATCAGCACCCATTTATTCAACAGAATCTTCTATAACACCAACAGATATCTCAGCAGTCACTATTTACTATGATCCAGCATATGTTCCTCCAAACAACAATTTTCAACAACAAGCAATGGCATCTCCTGCCAGGTCACCAGTCACCATCTACTACGATCTGCACACCATTTCAGTACCCTCCTCTGCAGCAGTCAGTCCAGTTACCATTACGGTGCCTGGACCCGTTCCATATGAAAGCAGTAATGCCATCCCTTGGCATTATGGCTCTGACCTCTACTGCAATGGGGAGAAAATCACTTTGGATTCTTCAACCTCTTCTCCACAAATTGATAATGTTGGGGGAGGCGGAGGCTTCACCAGAAGCGGACGCCTTTTTGCCTCACAATTGCAAAGACCTAATGCCGAAGCAGAAGTTGCTGCCAAAGCAAAGGGGAAGAGTGTGGTAGTTGAAGAGCCAACTGTCAAAGAAACTCAGAAGACATCTTTTGAGCAAGATGTAGACGAGTTTATGAGGATTATAAAGAGAAGTGATTACAAGGTGGTGATTCAGCTTCACCAAACTCCCTCAAAGATCTCCATATTATCCCTGCTGATGTGTTCTGAAGCTCACAGGAATGCATTATTGAAAGTCTTGCACGCAGCTTACGTGCCAGAGGAGATCACTGTTAATCAGCTAGAAACTGTTGTGGCCAATGTCAATACCAGTCATGGACTGGGCTTTACCAATGCTGATTTAACAACTGAGGGACGTAACCACAACAAGGCTTTACACATCACTCTAGAATGTAAGGGTGTTGTTCTATCCCTTAGTGAAGCTGGAGTATGATGGCTTGGCACTGCGTCCAAGTAATTTGGTGGTGAGAGCATTTGATGGCTCCAAGAGATCAGTGCTAGGGGAAATTGATCTGCCTGTGATGATTGGCCCGCAAACCTTCAAAATTACCTTCTATGTGATGGACATTCAGCCGGCCTACAGCTGTTTGTTGGGTAGACCTTGGATCCATGCCGCTGGCGCAGTTATGTCTACCCTTCACCAGAAGCTGAAATTCGAGTGGGAGGGCCAAATCATCACCATCTGTGGTGAAGAGGACATCTTTGTTAGCCATCTGGCTACATACAAGTACATTGAGATGGATGGAGAAATCCATGAAACTATGAGCCAGGGGTTTGAGGCCCTGAACATAAATGAAGCATCTGCTGTACTGGGAACCTCCATGACGTCTTATCAGCAAGCCAGGAAGGTTGTTGAAGAGGGGACTGCCCAAGGCTGGGGCAAGCTGCTGCCCGTGGAGAAGAAGGAGGACAAATTTGGGTTGGGTTACAAACCAACTCAACAAGATCAATCAGAGGCTGCCAAGAAGCCCAACTTTGTCAGCGGGGGGATGCTCACCCCAGATGCAGTGAACAAATTGGAAGATGAGTCGGAAGATGAGCGCAACCTGGAGAGCTGGATACGTCCAAGGATCCCGGGGAGCCGTATCTCAAGCTGGTCTTCCCAGGAAATTATAAGGGTTACTCCTGCAGAGTAATTATTATTTCCTGTATATTTTAAGCATGCATCAAGTCTTGCATCTTGCCCAAGATGACAAGACTCATTTTGTAATCGGGCCATCTGTAATTTTGTGCAAATAGATCAATCAATGAATATCGGACATCTTTTGCAAATGAGTCTTTTTCTTTTCCACTCACTGTTTTTCCATTTTTCTTTTTGTACAAAAATAAAAGGGCAATGTTTTCAAAATGAAAACTTTATTTCACTTTTCTAAACAAGATTAAAATCAATCACTAAAATGAACAATCTAAACCCTTGCAGAGAGTGCCTTTCAGACTGCACCGACAACAGCACATCTATGGCTTCGTATGACTTTGATAATCCAATCAATCAAGCTGATGAAGGGGTTGAAGAAGATTACGAGCTGCCTGAAGAGCTGGCCAGGTTGTTAAGGCAAGAGGAGAAGGTTATCACTCCTCATCAGGAGGAGGTCGAAACGATTAATCTTGGTACAGATGAAGATGTGAAAGAGGTTAAGATCGGGGCCTGCTTACAAGACTCAGTAAAGGAACAACTGATTGGCCTGCTTCGTGAATATGTGGATGTGTTTGCTTGGTCTTATCAAGATATGCCAGGGTTGGACACCGATATTGTTATGCACAAGCTGCCTTTAAGAGAAGATTGCCCACCGGTTAAACAGAAGCTACGCCGTACTCGCCCAGACATGGCAATGAAGATCAAAGAAGAGGTACAAAAGCAGTGGGACGCCGGGTTCCTTGCTGTAACTAGCTATCCACCGTGGGTTGCTAATATAGTACCTGTGCCTAAGAAAGACGGCAAATTAAGGATGTGTGTGGACTACCGGGATCTGAACAGAGCCAACCCGAAGGATGATTTCCCTTTACCTCACATTAATGTATTGGTTGATAATACGGCTCAGTTCTCGGTATTCTCCTTCATGGACGGATTTTCAGGATACAACCAGATCAAAATGTCACCTGAAGACATGGAGAAGACAACTTTTATCACACCCTGGGGCACGTTCTGTTACAAGGTGATGCCATTCGGACTGAAGAATGCTGGTGCAACCTATCAATGGGCTATGGTAACACTATTCCACGATATGATCCATAAATAAACCGAATGTTATGTGGATGACATGATTGCCAAGTCCCTCACAGAAGAAGACCACCTGGTGAATCTGCTGAAGCTATTCAAGCGTCTGAGGAAGTACCAACTGAAGTTGAACCCCAACAAGTGCACATTCGGGGTGCGATCGGGTAAGCTGCTGGGATTTATTGTAAGTGAGAAAGAGATTGAAGTTGACCCTGATAAAGTCAGAGCCATTCAAGAAATGCCTGCACCGAAAACTGAGAAAGAAGTTCGGGGGTTCCTAGGTAGATTGAACTACATCTCAAGGTTCATATCTCACCTTACAGCAACCTGTGAACCTCTGTTCAAGCTGTTGAGAAAAGAACAAACGGTCAGGTGGAACGAAGACTGCCAGAGGGCTTTTGACAAGATCAAGGAATACTTACAAGAGCCTCCAATCCTTATGCCTCCAGTTGAAGGAAAACCTCTAATAATGTACTTGACAGTATTAGAAGAGTCAATGGGGTGTGTGTTGGGCCAGCATGACGAGTCTGGTCGAAAAGAGTATGCAATATACTACCTAAGCAAAAAGTTTACCGACTGTGAACAACGTTATTCACTGCTCGAGAAAACTTGTTGTGCTTTAGCGTGGGCTGCTCGCCGACTGAGACAGTATATGTTGACCCACACTACTTTATTGATCTCCAAAATGGACCCAGTTAAGTACATTTTTGAGAAGCCAGCACTTACCGGACGGGTTGCAAGATGGCAAATGATCCTCACAGAATATGACATCTAGTACACATCTCAGAAAGCCATCAAGGGCAGTGTATTGTCTGATTATCTTGCTGAGCAACCCATTGATGATTACCAGCCAATGAGATTTGACTTCCCTGATGAGGACATCATGTTCATAAAAGCAAAAGATCATGAAGAGCCTATTCACACTGAAGGGCCTGACCCAGAAGAAGAATGGACTATGATGTTTGACGGGGCTGTTAATATGAATGGTCGTGGTGTTGGTGCAGTACTCATTACACCTAAAGGAGTTCACCTGCCTTTCTCGGCAAAACTCACCTTTAACTGCACTAACAACGAAGCTGAATACGAAGCTTGCATTATGGGTCTTGAGGAAGCCATTGACCTCAGGATCAAAACTTTGACTGTGTTCGGAGATTCAGCTTTGGTAATCAATCAAACCAACGGCAAATGGTACACCCACCAGGATCATCTGATACCTTACAGGGATTATACAAGGAGGTTGTTGACTTTCTTCACAACGGTCAAGCTTGAGTATATCCCTCGGGACGAGAATCAGTTTGCAGATGCCCTTGCCACCATTTCATCCATGATCAAAGTTCAAGCTGCCAACTTTGTACCTCGGATTTCAGTGTCCAGACTTGACAGACCAGCATATGTGTTCTCAACAGATGTTGTTAAAGATGATAAGCCTTGGTTTCACGATATTAAATGCTTCTTGGAGGATCAGACATACCCACCTGGGGCATCTTCCAATGATAAGAAGGCGTTAAGGAGGCTAGCTGGTAGTTTCTTCCTGAATACTGATGGTTCCCTGTACAAGAGAAACTTTGATATGGTACTTCTCAGATGCATTGATAGGACAGAAGCAGACTTGTTGATGCACGAAGTGCACGAGGGATCCTTTGGTACCCATGCAGGAGGGCATGCCATGGCTAAAAAGTTGCTAAGATCAGGATATTACTGGATCACAATGGATGCCGACTGTTGTGCTTATACCAGGAAATGCCATAAATGCCAGATTTATGCGGATAAAGTGCATGTGCCTCCGAATCCTTTGAATGTGATGTCTTCACCCTGGCCCTTTTCCATGTGGGGCATTGACATGATCGGCAAAATTGAACCAACTGCTTCAAACGGTCATAGATTCATCTTGGTTGCTATTGACTATTTTACCAAGTGGGTTGAAGCAGCTTCCTATGCAAATGTTACAAGGCAAGTGGTAGCCCGATTTCTGAAGAGAGACATCATCTGTCGGTATGGAGTGCCTGAGCGAATCATTACTGATAATGGTTCTAACTTAAACAACAAAATGATGGCAGAGCTGTGCCGGGACTTCAAGATCCAACACCACAATTCTTCTCCTTACAGGCCAAAGATGAATGGCGCTGTTGAGGCAGCAAATAAGAATATCAATAAGATTATGCAGAAGATGGTAGTTACCTACAAAGACTGGCATGAAATGCTACCATTTGCCTTACATGGGTACCGCACGTCAATCAGGACATCCACTGGGGTAACACCGTATCAACTTGTGTATGGTATGGATGCAGTCCTACCTATTGAAGTTGAGTTACCCTCCCTACGGGTATTAATGGATGTTAAACTGAACGAAGCAGAGTGGGTCCGATCCCGATATGAACAACTGAGTCTGATTGAAGAGAAGAGATTGGCTGCAATCTGTCATGGGCAGCTGTATCAGAAAAGAATGAAGAAAGCCTTCGATCAGAAAGTCAGGCTCCGAGAGTACCAAGTAGGAGATCTTGTGCTGAAAAGACTCCTCCCTCCTCATACAGACCACAGGGGCAAGTGGACTCTGAACTATGAAGGACCATTCGTAATAAAAAAAAATTTCTCCGGTGGAGCACTCATGCTCAGTACTATGGATGGTGAAGACTTCCCGTCCCCTGTGAATTCAGATGCAGTTAAAAAATACTTCGCATGAAAATGACCCGCTGGACATAAAAACAGAATGTAGGTCCAGGCAAAAATAGGGCATCCCGGTGAGTCAAAAACAAAATAAAAGACTCGGGCAAAAATAAGGGAAATAAACAAAAATGTGTACACCCGCTGAGTTGAAAAGCCGCATTGGACGACTCAGGCAAAAATGGGTATCCCGATGGATTGAAAACCCGAAAGGGCGATCCATGCAAAACAAGGGAATAAGCGAACAACTGCATTCTGAATTCGTCTATATCACTTACAACTTGGTAAGCTTCGAAAGGTTCAAGCACCGTTCAGAATCAATCTTCTTCAGAAAGCAAGACGAGAAGAATGTCAAAGGTCATACGAGTCATAGCCAGGGGAAGCTCCTTGAAGCATCGTCAACATTGCCAACGTCTTTTGTTTCTCAATTTGTAACAATCTCCTCATTCTAGGGGATCTGTTTCTTTAAACTGTATCTTGCCAATTCAGGGCACACGAATTAATAAAATCAGATTTTCAGTCACATTTCGTCTCGTACACTTTACCTTCATTTGCAAAATGTCTGATGTCCTTAAGATACTGATTGCATAAATACAGATGCTCTTCCTCTAAACGCGTGCTTGCAGGAAATATACTTACTCCCGGGAGTGTCTAAACTCCTATGGAGGAATCTAGTAAGGGATACCTCGGGGTACTTGTGCATTTCTTTGTCTTTTCAGGGTTCGCAGGCATTCAAAACACGACATGGGGCATGAAAGCTCCATCCCAGCCAGCTGGCAAATCACTATCCACTCAGTCTTAGCACCATAGGTGCTTTCTCCCCAGCCGAGTTGCCATTTACTTCCTCCTCAGCCGAGTACAAAAGCCGGGAAACCATCTCCCCACAGAGCTTCGGCCTCCATCCAGAAGAGCAATGCCCGGAGAACTCACAATAGAGTGAAGAAAGCTTCTACAAACCCCAGCTGGGTCCCTCATTACCAAAGAGAGGTCTATCAGTGACCTATATCAGCAAGCAGAGTCCCATATGTCAGATATACCAATGATCTCATCCCCAACTGGGATGTTCACTTCAAGCAGATCAGTCGGCGATCTTCGCAGCATCGGGATCCGAATCCCGGATCTTTATCTTTGCATAATCATAGCATTCGCATCATTATTCTCCCCGCAAAGCGTAGCATTCCGTCTAATACGGAGCATTACGGCAAAAATCAAACATATTGCATAATCATAAGCCATGTTTTGAATCAAACACTTGTAAGTTCTGACAATCTATCAACGGTATACAGAAAACTCTCCAAAATTCCCCACCAGAGAGCCAAAGCACTGGCCTTACACTCACAAATACAAATACACACTCCTTTTGGCACTCGCCCGTGTCATTCATTCCCCAGTAAAGTCGCCCGAGCCTTCTTTACAAACAAACACTTACATATTACAGATACTTCTTGACACCCGTCCGTGTCATATCCCCGGCAAAAAGCCAAAGCGTCCCCTATGCACTCACAGATACATCGTTATACAGATTCCCTGACACCCGTCCGTGCCGCTTTCCCCAGCACAGTTGCCTGAACACTTTGTAAACCATATACTTATTTATATTACACCTTTCTCTTTTGACACTCATCCGTGTCACTCTCCCCAGCAGGTTAAACATTCTCCTGTACACCATTCATACCTATACAGATACCCGTCCGTATCTTGCATATATCACTCAAATCCCTCAGATTCGACACTCGTCCGTGTTCTTTGTTAACCCGTTGGTACTCGTCCGTATCATCATCTCAGAACATGCGTCAAGCGTTTGTTTCTACCCGATACTCATCCGTATCATAGTCTTAAGGATGCTCGTCCGCATCTTTAAATCCATACACGTGTCAAACACTCATGTCTTCTTGAATCTAGACACCCGTCCGTGTCTACTATTCCCCATAAGAGTCCCTTCAGATTCAACACTTGTCCGTGTTCTTTGTTAACCAGTTGATACTCGTCCGTATCATCATCTCAGAGCATGTGTCAGCGTTTGTTTCTACTGATACTCGTCCGTATCACGGTCTTAGGGATGCTCGTCCGCATCTTTAATCTATACACAACGTCAAAACACTTATACCTTTTATTTCTTGGATGTAAACACTCGTCCGTGTTTACTGTTCCCCAGTAGGTCGCCAGCAAAGCAAAACTTCTTTTCTATCTGACATTCGTCCTATGTCATGATACTTTCGGCAGCCGTACCCTGCCAGGTGATCGTCCTTCACCTTTGGATGACCGTCCCTCATCCTTTCTCCAGCGGAGTCTCTATTCATTAGAACCCCTTTTCTATCCGGCATTCGTCCTATGTCGTGATTTTTAGCAGCCGTACCCTGCTAGGTGATCGTCCTTCACCTTTTTGATGATCGTCCTTCATCATTTTATCCGATGGTCGTCCCCATCGTCGATCTTGTTATCTGGCATTCGTCCTATGTCATGATAAACCTTGAGAGCAGTCGTCCCCTGCTAGGTGATCGTCCTTCACCTCTTGATGATCGTCCTTCATCATGCTCATCCGATGGCCGTCCCCATCGTCGACCTTTTTATCCGACATTCGACCTGTGTCGTGATACTTCAGAGCAGCCGTCCCCTGCCAGGTGATCTTCCTTCACCTTAGATGACCGTCCCTCATCTTATCCCCAACAGAGCAGCCGTCCCCTGCTAGGTGATCGTCCTTCACCTTTGATGACCGTCCCTCATCATTATTTCATTTATTCTTTAACCCGATGGCCGTCCCCGTCGTGGTCCCTTTTCCTTTTCCAGGTGATCGTCCTTCACCTTTGATGACCGTCCCTCATCATTATTTCATTTATTCTTTAACCCGATGGCCGTCCCCGTCGTGGTCCCTTTTCCTTTTCCAGGTGATCGTCCTTCACCTTTGATGACCGTCCCTCATCATTATTTCATTTATTCTTTAACCCGATGGCCGTCCCCGTCGTGGTCCCCTTTCCTTTTCCTGATGATCGTCCTTCATCAGTTTAGCCCGATGGCCGTCCCCATCGTTGTTTACATTACTTTATGAACCTGATGGCCGTCCCCATCATTTTTATTAATCCCTTTTATCCCCAGCATGTCGGTCGTCCCCGTCATTGCTCTTTCCCCAAAAGTCGTCCCCTGCTCGACGGTCGTCCTCCGTCGCCCACACTTTACAATATACTTTATTTTCTTTTATAATCTATATCCCTTTTCTTCTTCATTCTGTGAGTGCAAATTTTGGACTGTCTTTGGTATTCAACCACAAGTTATCTTGTTTGCCTGTTAAGCCGTTGCTTACATCCTACACAGCTAACTCATGCTTGAATAGGGGCAACTGTAAACACCCCAAATTTTCCCTCACCCATTCACACCATGGCTTGTGATATCCTCATATACATAAGTTCAATCATAGCATCTCATATCACATTTGTGATTCACTGCATTGTTTCTAAGTCATCTGTATCTAGGGTTTGTGATTTGAGCAATCCAAGGGGCATCTTGAGCCACTCCAAAGGTCATCAATCACTTCAAAGGGGTCCATGTATGTTCAAACATCATATTATATCCTCTCAAAGTCAAGAATGTCAAAAAATCACAAGAACTGGAAATGGCATGGAAGCAGAGCCAGGTTTAACTGCACAGATGACCTAGAATTAGGGTTTTGGTTTCAAAGGCCATAACTCCAATTTTTTTGGTCATTCTTGTTTCTATTGGTCTCTATATGGTATAGGGATTATGCATATCAATTTTCATGAAGAAATTCCATGGGGAAGTCATCTGATAAAGAGTTGACTTTTTAAGCAAGTCAGTGCAAAATCAAGGCATCTGAGGCCCTCAATGACCCAACCAAAGGGTGTTCTTCATCATTTTGATTGTGTGTGATATTTAATTGATCATAGAAGATGTTAGAAGTTCACAAATTTGAAGAATTTCAAGCCATTTGCAAAGTTGACTTTTTGGGAAAGTTGACTTATAATGGAAACTTGCCATTTTGGGAAACTTTTTCAACCCTTGCTTTTTGATTCAAGAATGCTTCAAATGGGAAAACTTTGGTCATGAAAGTTGTAGAATGGATCATTCCCTTTTCAAATAGTACAAGAACATGACCTAATTCATTTTGGATCAAAAGTTATGGCTTGTCAAAGTTGGGAAAAATCACATAATTTCAAGATTTCTACCAAAGAGGCAAAGTTGCAAAACCACTTGCCAAGGCAAATTGAACTTCCAAATGGACTTCTATACTTCACACAAACATGAACCAAGGCCTAAAAGTCAGATTGCATCAAGAATCACTCATTTTTGTGACTTGTGGAGCAAGAAACTTCAAAAGGGCCAAAGATGAAGCAAGTTGCAAAACCTCACCCAAACCCTAATCCACTTGCTTGCTGACCTCAGAATTGATCCTAGGGCTCTCCACACTTCTTGCTGCGCAGGACACCCCATTTGTCCTTGGCTATCTATGAGCCCATACCTCTCTTACACAAAGTTTGACATTTTGGCCAAAGACCCATACCAATCACAATAGGGCACACCAACTCCACAGGCCTATCCATGAGTGATAAGTGGACCAAAGGCAAGCCATAGCACATAACCATTCATGCTGAAACACACTCCAAGCCATAGTTATCAAATTTGCTCCAACTTGCAAAACCATTCGAAACTGACTCCACAAGCATCAAACACACAAACAAACTTCACCATTGATCTCAACATGACTCACTGATCACAAACCTACCATTGAAACAGCCTGAAACTCACTGAAATCAAAACACGATTTCCTTCCCCCTTTGAACAGAACTCTGTCAATCTCCCAAACCAGCCATCACAAACTTCTTCCAAGCATCAAAGCTTCATCAGGAGATCAAAGGGAGTGGTTTTGCACCAGAGAAGTGGCCAAAAAGCTCCAGACAGCAAAGCTTCACCTCAGGTAGCACTCTCAAACTTTTTTTCCAGAAATCCTTTTTTAAGTTATAGAATTGTTCCTCATGGTCTCCTGATTACTCTAAGCTTTGTGGTTTTGAAAATGGTGAAGAAATGAGCATGAACCGAATCTCTGAAATTTTTGACCTAAAAAAAGATTGATTCGATTCATGCTTGTTTCTGAGAATAAATTGTTTTTGTGCTTGGATTCTTGTTCCTTGTTGTTGGTTGAGTGATTCTGGAGCTTTAGGGGGCTTGGGGGGAAGTTTTGAAGAAGTTAGCAACTTTCAGGTGAGAGTCTCGCCGGAGAAGACGACCGGAAGTCTTCTCCGGCCACCTGAAGTTGATTAGGGTTAATCTGTGTCATTAATGTGAGTTTGAATGTGGAGCGTAGGATGGGTTGACCAGGGCTGACCCGCGCGTGTTTGAATGGACAAGATCTCTCATTAAAACCCTAATTATTTTTAATTAGATTAATTAATTCAGTTTAATTTAATTAGGTCAGTTTGAATATAGACCACAGGATCTGGCGCCAGTCAATGCACGCGCAATCCATTTGAATGCTGGCCCTTGATTCTGATTACTTTCTCATTTATTCAATTTATTTTCATTTTATTTGTTTTGTTTTGTACATTTATTTAAAAATAGCAAAACAATTTAAAAAATTCTGAAAATTTTTATCAAGCCTTTTATTAATTTTCAGAAACCAAAAATATTTTCATTTTTATTTTTTGCATCAAAAATTATTTTTAAATCATTTAAAAGTTTATTTTTAATTGATTAATGAGAATTAATTAATTAAAAAATACTTTTAAGCATTTAAAAATCACAAAAAAATTCATGTGACATTTAAAATCATTTAGAAACATTGTCCCACTCTCAAACTAAATTTCTTTTTTGATCTTGATGCCTTTTGACAATTTTCAATGGATTTAATTTCATTTTTAGGCATTATTTTGATTCAAACTTCAAAAATTCATTTCTGCCCAACCATTGAGAGTTGGACAATGATTCTTTTTGCATTGCATCTTGCATATCATGTAGTTTATAGGATTAAATTGGCATGAATTGATCTTGCATTTTCAATTTGTTTGACATTTTTCTTGACAAGGTACCTTAAAACCCTAGCCAACTTAGGAAATTCATAACTTACACTAGGTTAAGAATTGGATCCTCTCCTTTGGGCAGTGAGTTTGTGTAGGTTTAGGGTTACTTTGAATGCATTTTCAAATTTTTATCATAATGTTTGCTTCTGGTTTAGAATTTTGTTTTGTGTATTGATCATGAACCCTAATTTGGGCTTTCTTTTGCATCCATCTTCCATTTGTTTGCATACCATGACTTGCCATGACATTTTGTGATTCCATTTGATTCATATGACATCTTAAGACATATTAGAATCATGTTTGATCATTGCATCTCACATTTGCCATGTTGTATGTCATTTGCATTCCATAACTTTTCATGTATGTTCATGGTTCTAAGCATGCTTCTCTTGCATCCATATGTTTGTATGATCATTCTAATGCCTTGCCTCATGTTTGCATCATCTCTTAGCATCATTAACATCATGTTTATGCTTCTGGTTTTAGTTTGCATCATTGCATCCATTTCATGTTCACCTCATTTCATGTCTTTTGGCTAACTTTTCAGGTGGTAAGTACTTGAGAAGTGAATTTGCCTTCACTTCTCACAATCTCTTGCATCATTTCTGCATTTTGTATTTGCCTTAGAGTGAGCTTGCTCATTCATGCTCTCTCCCACTTTCTTCCTTCAAGCAACTTGTCTTCTTAAGTGAAGCAAGTTGTCTTGCTTCTCTCTGCTTCTTTCTCCTTTCATCTGCTTCTTCCTGGTGGTTTCTCTGAAGATCTTTCTTGTGAACCTCACAAATCCTAGGAACATCCAAGCATGACAAAAATTAGGGTTTTGATTAGTCCCCCCATTTAGTCTTTACCTTTGTGTCTCTTTGAGTCTTCTCCTTCCATCTCATAATCAGGGACTAAACCCTAAAGGCTTTAAGGCTTTGTGATTAAGCTTATGCCTGCATCCTTCTATTAGGATGAAGTGTATAACTTTAATCCTAAGTGTTAAACCCTTAATGTGTTTAAATCCTTTAATCAATTCACATAATAATCATCAAGACATCAAGCTTGTAACTTGGGCCTTGCATTAGGGTTCTAATTCTTCCTTAATTGGTTAAGAAGGACTAACCCTAGTGTTAATGGACAAGTCCCCCTCAAGTTGTCTTACAAATCATAAAAATCACTTCTTCACCATATCATTAACTAAAATCCACTTAATAAAGGCTTTGTTTTGTCATGGGTTTAATCCCTAATTATGGATTAAGTTGAGGAGTTTTCCTCGGCTTAAACATTCTCATCTATTATCCTTCTATTAGGATGATGTAATGAGTCTGTTTAATCCCTGATTATGGCTTAATCTCATTACTTAACACTAAATAAAAACAACAAAAAACATCTAAATAATCACAAGTAGGTTAATGATCTTAATCCTACATCAAAGGTGATTAAGTGTGAGAAGCTGACTTCACACTTAAGGTATTCTCATTACCCCTAATCAGAGGGAGGATGTGATGAGTTTACTAACCCATTGGTTTAGGCTTAAGCTCATTAACTTATGACAAACTTCAAAAAGCAATAAAAGACTGAAAACCAAAAAAACAAACAATAATCGTCTCCTCCGAGATTCTTTTCTCATCTCACTCACTCATAAACGAGAACTCGCTTCTTCCGTCTAATGCAAGACAGTTTGCACCTGGGCCAGACAGGTCATCCACTTGAGCATAGACAAGTAAGCAGTTCATCAGTCAATTCCTTTCAGTCTCTTTGGGTCGAACTACGGTGTTCTGACTTCCTCATTGCACAAGAGGATACGTAGGCATAACTTAACAGTTATCGAACAAAAGTCTATGTATATTCCCCCTCTTTCTAGCCTTATTCTTTAAGCCTCATGGTCATGATCATTTCATCCTCATTCCCACACTGACACTACTCTTATACACTTCACTTCTTTTACACTGACACTACTCTTATACACTTCACTTCTTTTACACTGACACTACTCTTATACACTTCACTTCTTTTACACTGACACCTGTACATCCTTTTCCAGCTCTTTTATACACAGATAGCACTGACACTACCCCTTTAAAACACAAATCTTTTAAGCGTGGATCCCGTCGAGTACGGCGGACAATCTGGGTGCTAATACCTTCCCAGGTTGTAACCAACCCCCTTTCTCAGTCTCTCTGGTTCGCAACCGTCTTATCCATATCTTTCTAGGTCTATGCAGCATTACCTTTCCCCCGGGATAAAAATGCCTAGCTGGCGACTCTTTTCTTTTCTTGTGAGTTCACTCCTGTGTGTTCTCACATTCCCCTTTCGCCGACCGCTAGTGTCTGTACCCCTCTTGGCCCGGGTGTCATTTTGGTGGGAGCGACACCGAACAGGGATCCCGATGGACTATGGTTTTTGATGGAGCTTCTAATGCGCGTGGTAATGGTGTTGGTGTTGTGATCATTTCTCCTGAAGGTTGTCATACCCCAATCACTGCAAGACTTTGTTTCTATTGTACCAACAACATGGCTGAGTATGAGGCATGTATCATGGGTATCAAAGCTGCCATTGAGATGAAGATTCAGTTCCTGGACGTATATGGAGATTCAGCCTTGATAGTTAGTCAGATTAAAGGATAGTGGGATACCAAGCATGAAAATCTCATTCCCTACAGAGAGCATGTGTTGTCTTTGATCCCATATTTTGAAGAGATTACATTTGGACATATTCCACGAGGAGAGAATTAGTTGGCAGATGCACTAGCCACCATGGCATCTATGTTTGAGATTAGCTGGGATGATGAAGCTCCCAAGATCACTATTGATAGATTTGAGAAGCCTGCATACTGCAATGAGATTGATGCTGAAGAAGTAGAGGGAAAGCCTTGGTTCTATGAGGTGAAGAGATATCTTGAAACTCAGGAGTTCCCTGAAGGAGCATTTGTCAAATATAAGAAATTTCTGAGGAGGTTTTCTGCTAAGTTCTTCTTGAGTAATGGAATTTTGTATAAGCGCAATCTTGATTCGACTTTGCTTCGTTGTGTGGATAAGAAGGAAGCAACAAAGATTATGGAAGACATGCATGATGGGATTTTTGGTACTCATTCTAGTGGTCATACCATGGCAAAGAAGATATTGAGAGCAGGTTACTATTGGTCTACCATGGAAGCTGGCTGCTATCAACATTCTAAAACATGTCACAAATGTCAGATTTATGCCGATAAGGTGCATATACCTCCAGTCCCATTGAATGTGTTGACTGCTCCTTGGCCTTTTTCCATGTGGGGCATTGATATGATTGGTGAGATCAAGCCTACTGCTTCTAATGGGCATCGTTTTATCCTGGTTGCTATTGATTATTTTACAAAATGGGTGGAGGCAGCTTCATTTGGTAATCAAGCGTAGGGGCAAGTGGACTCCTACATATGAATGACCATTTGTAGTCAAGAGGGTATTCTCAGGAGGTGCCATGATGCTTACTACTATGGATGGTGAAGACTTCCCACAGCCCGTAAACGCAGACATAGTTAAAACAAACTACGCATAAAAAGAGACCCGCTAGGTTGACTGGCCTAGGCAAAAATAAGGGCATCCCGGCGAACTAAAAGGGTTCGCGCAAAAATTAGGGATATATAAATAAAAAAAATGTACACCCGGCAAGTCGAAAACCTGAAAGGGCGGCTTGGGCAAAAAAGGGTATCCCGGTGGATTGAAAACCTGAAAGGGCAATCCAGGCAAAAATTAGGGATTAAAGCGTATGACTATGGCCCGTTTGGATCACTCATGTAACTTCAACTGGTGGTACTACCTAAATTAAGTGCAAACAGACTAAGATCAATCCAATCGTTTCCATCTCAACAGCAGAGGATGAGATACTTGAAGATAATGGAAATAGTGGAATTGAAACTCAATAGGACTATTTCTCACATAGCTATCTTTGTTTTGTAAAATGTTTTTACGACAAATTCCTCTTACTAGGATTTCTGTCTCCTTGTACAAACTTGCTTGTGTATAAGCCACTTTATAATATAAATAAAATCTCGTCTTTGAATCCAGATTTACTTTTACCCTGTTTACCTAAACGAAAACGTCCATTGGTTGTATTTGAATGTATGTATGCTTTTGAATATGATTGATGTTTACCAGAAATGCATAAAATGCAGTAATAGTATTTACTAAGGACGAACGATGGTAGGAATTCAACAAAGATTCGCCGGTTCATCCCCAACAGAATAAATCTATCTTTATAGATACTTCGAGTAACATCCCCCCTTGGATTTATGTCCATCTCTTTTATCCTCAGTCAGGATACTCAGGAATTTATTCCTTCAATAAAAGTGCGACGAACAAAGACGGGAGGTTATAAGTACTATACTATTAGACAAGACGGGAACAAAGTCTTCATTTTCCTCAGCAACGAACCGGGATTTATTTTCCCTAGCCAGCAGTTGTTATACAGAGATACCCAGACGTTTCAGGCTGCTTGATTCATACATACATCATTTACATCATACCATAGCATATCCATAAATGCATAATACATTTACTTAAGTACATCATTCCATACATGCATACATATTGCATAAACTAACCTTTTCTTTTCAGGATAGTTACAGGTAGATAAACACTATTAACAACTCAAAATAGTTCAGAGACGATCTATACGAAGGTCTAATGCTGATACTTAATTCAGAGATAATCGCTACGAAGATTCATTTCTGATGATCAATACTCAAGTTGTCCTTGGAGGGGTACGTAAATGATCTATACGAAGATCTAGTACTTAATCCAGGATATTTCCAAAGGATATAATTGTCACGAAGATTTAATCCTGATATTCTTTCTATCCTTGGGATGGTGGGTAAATGGTCTATACGAAGATCTATTACTTAATCCAGGATATTTCCAGAAGAGGTAATCGCTACGAAGATTTATTTCTAATGGTCTATGCAATAGTTTATCTGTGGGATGGTACATAAATGATCGATACGAAGACTTGGTACTTAGCCCAAGATATTACCAAAAGCAACTCAGAAAATATCGCCACGAAGATTTGATTCTGATGCTTAAATTAAAGTATGTTCCTAAAGATGGTTCAAAGCCGATCTATACGAAGATCTAAGTACTGATACCTAATGAAGGATATTCTTTTCCCCCAGAGATAATGCAGAGATGATATATACGAAGATCTAGTGCTGACACTCAACTCAAACCATGTTACAGAAATGATTAAGAGACGGCCTATACGAAGACCTAGTACTGATATCCAGTGACAACATAAAGATACTATCACCTTCTGAGTTACAATAATCGTAGAATATTTAAAATTTAATATTTTAAGAAAAGAATTATAATAACAAACTTACTGGTTGACGTAGGGGAAAAAACATGGACTCATATTGCGTGGGGCGAGCATCGGCAGTCTCGAATACTCCCATGCTTGTAACAGAAAAGCACAACCAAAAAATGTACAAGTATCCTTTGCGGCATTTTTACAAAGGCTACTATACAAATGGGCCAAAACAGTTGAACCCCAACTATATGTGTTTACCTTGTTGATGTTTCACAACAACGGTAAATACATCATATTTATTGTGTTACCGCTACCGTCAGGAAATAAAAAATGACCAAATAAAATCATAATATAACACCTAGTGCATTCACCAAATGGCAGGTGAAAAGTGTGTGTCTCCGGTCTCCATCTCTCTTGTAGTGCCAAAATAAATTTTGTGTCTATCAAATTGTTGTGCACCTTTATGACATCACCAAATCCGCATGAACGTAGATACGGTTCTATGATTGGATCATACGGTATGTAGTCATGCACCCGACAACGAAATCTTTTTACATTTTGTAGACACGAATGATATAAATTAACACTAGTAAAAATTATATATAATTGACATAAGTAAAAATCATATATAATTGACATAAGTAAAAATTATATATAATAGCATAAGTAAAAATAATTGATGATTAAAAAAAACTTACAAATGTAGCAATATTTTCGATTGTGCCTCTATGTTGGTCACCCATTGTTAGTAGAGCCATTGGATCTTAAATATTAGAATAATATTAAGGAATATTAGAAGAATATTATAATGTTATTTTATGAGGATGGTTAAGAAATAAGATTGCTGGATTTATTTATAGGAAAAAAATCAAAACATATCAGCCATGTGATATGGCGAATGGTAAGAAAAACCTAAATGAATTCGCCAATATGATCGGCGAATTGGTTTAAATGGCGTGTCCTAGTTTCTGATTGGTTCACTTTCATTTGTGAGGATTCTCACTCTGTATTTTGATTGGCGAATGGGATTTACACATGATCACCATTTACTTTTCACATACAATGCTTTTCACCATTATTTATGAGAATCTTGACCCATGCGTAACATTAATCAAATGGCAGGAAATCTTGTAAGGATGCTTGTTGGGAATCACGCAACCTGCAAAACGCAGAGGACATGCATGCAGATTTTTCAGCTTTATTACTTTGACCATGTCGCTGAATTGATTGGCGAATTCTTAGTAAGTTTCGCCATTTGGATTGGCGAATGGCTGTTATTTTCAAACCCTTAGCCAATCTGAATGGAGAATGAAGGCATTGCAATATTTTTTTGTATGGACAATTTATTATTATGTACGAACATATAATTGAATTGGGTGTATTATTTATATTCTCAGTAACAAAAATAATTGTGTATGAAAAATAATTGTATTGTTTATATTAAAGATAGGTGAATAAGAAAAAAAATTGAATACTTAAAGATATTTCAATAGGAAAAGATAAGTGAACATATGTGATGAGGTTGCATAATAATATCAGTAAAAGCCTATGAAAATAATTGAATAGGAAAACAATATAAGATAAGCCTACGAAAATAATTGAATAGGCAAACAATATAAGATAAACCTACATTTCAAAAGCCTACGAAAATAATTTTCCACAACTTGTACGCAACTTTCACAGAAAAAGAAAACAGTAAACATATCATAAAATAATTGTACACAATTCTATTTATAGATATGTTTCGTTGTTTCAATGTACCAAAAACTTCAAAACATTAAACATATCTAAAAGTGTCTTCGTATTTGAACTATGGCTCAATCACCGCAGTATATGATCAACGCCCATATAAATGGTGAAATATTCGATTGTAACCTATCTGGGTTCAACTTTCGTAACACCGAGGTTTCTCGGTTCTCAATTACCCGACGCTCTAATTTTGCTCATCTAAAACAGAGGTTGGAAAAGAAAATACAGTGTGGTCCAGTAGACGTCATCATTTACAAAAATCCAGTCTTCTATGAGGATAACCATGTCATGTTTTTCCAATTAACTATATGTGATGACGAAAGTGTCCGTACTATGTTTCTCAGCCATGAGTATTCTGGTTTCAATGATATTGAGCTTTATGTTACGCTACACCAACAACAGATGTCTCAAACCGTTGATCCTTCGCAAGTGTTTTGTGAACCTGATAATAATTTAGCTGAAGTCGATGTTGTTGATGAGGACGAGGAAAAAGAGGAGGCAATTGTTGATGAAATGGTCAATGAACATGAGGTCCCGGCTAGTCATATATATCGTCCTCCTCAACACATGACAAGCATGAACTTGGAAGGTGATGACCCATCTTCAGATATATTTTATGATCTGTATTCTCAAAGACAAGGTGCATTAAAGGAGGGCGACCATTTTCAAACAAAAGAAGAATGCGTCCGAGCGATAAAATATTACCACATGGATTTATCAGCTGATTATAAGGTCGACCGAACGAACCCTACACTGCATGGATAGCTAGAACGAAGGTTGTTGCCATTGTATTTGGAAATTGGGAGGACTCTTACAAAAAACTCCCAAAGTTTTGGTTGGCACTTAATCACTACGCTCTAGGGACCGTTGTCATTCTTGAGACCTTGTCGGCGTATAATCAGGAAAGTCATTGTGTTAGTGGAAATGGCATATTCCACCGACTCTTTTGGGAATTTGACCCATGTATAAAGGGTTTTGCCTTCTGCAAGCCTATAATCCAAATTGATGACATGGCTCTACGACAAATACAAATGAACTCTATTGATGGCAGTGGCCCAGGACGGAAATAACAACATCTTCCCAATTGCATTCGCTCTAGTCGAGGGATAGACTGCTGAGGGATGAAGTTTTTTCCTGAAAAATCTCCGCCTTCAGGTGGCTCCCCAATCTAACTTATGTTTGATTTCGGACAGACATGCATCAATTGAGAGTGCATGGAAAAATGTTGATAACGGCTGGCAGGATCCTCCTTCAACACATGTCTATTGCATTAGACACATCGCATAAAATTTCATGAGAGAGATCAAAGACAAGGCATTGCGGAAGAAGGTCGTGAATGTGGGGTATTCATTAACCGAACCGTCATTCAAACACTATCGTGACGAAATCAGACTGACAAATGAAGATGCATTCAGATGGATCAACCAAATTCCATTGGATAGGTGGACCAGGGCCTACGACAAATGACAACAATGGGGTCACATGACCACACATCTCGTGGAATCAATGAACTCTGTTTTCAAAGGCATCAGTAACCTACCGATAACCGCTTTGGTGAGGTCAACCTCCTTTACTCTCGGGGAACCTTTTGACACCAGGCGTTCAAAATGGAGTTCTATCCTACAGTCTGGTCAAGTGTTCAACGATAATTCAATGACATTCATTAAAGAGGAAGCTTCCAAATCTAACACACATGTGGTCACAATGTTTAACCGCAATAAAGGATATTTCAATGTTGTTGAGATAATGGATCACCACGAAGGGAGACCGAGGGGATCCTATCGGGTAGAACTTGATAACAATTGGTGCGACTGCAGAAAATTTCAAGCCTTTCGTATGCCTTGCTCCCATGTCATAGCGGCATGTTCAAAGGTTCGGCTGGACCCTTCAAGCTTATTGTCCCCTGTTTACCAAGTGCACAATCTTTACAACGTCTACAACAAAAGCTTTCCGGTTGTTGCAAATGAGGACTACTGGCCCACATACAACGGGGAAATAGTCTGGCACAATGAAAACATGCAAAGAAAGAAAAGAGGCGTCCTAACAGCACGCGTATTCACACAGAAATGGATACAACGAACAAAATGGTGAGACTATGCAGTTCATGTCGTCAGCTCGGGCACAATCATAAAAAATGTCCCAATGTTGGACCAAGCACAACGACATAATTTAAATCATTGTACATGTATCTATTTATAATAGAAGCCTCGTTCGTTTCATTCATATCAATAAAATCTTACAACCACATACAAGAGCATACATAAATAAAACAAGAAAATACATAATTTAAAACATGACCATACATAAATAAAACAACTAGAACATTCAACATATCTAGCCTATTAGAACCATCAAGACAACTTCATATCGACCTAACATCACCATAAGAACACCCGCATCATTGACCACTTTTCTCCATTTGATCACACCAAACTCCACAACTCGCTTTTCAATTTTAATGATCTTTTCTTTATGCCCGATTTCTCCTTCTAACCAGAGGTTTAATTCTCTATGCAAGTGTTTCAAAGTTTGCGTGTTCTAGAACAACATCTTCAAAGGAGACTTTGTTGGTGAGAAAAACACCAAAGCATTTTTCTTCAAAATATCAAATTTTAGAAGCGGTTCTTCTGATGTCAAGGATGATGGTGTTAATGCTGATGTATATGGACGAGGAGAAACCATGTTGTGAGAGGAAGAGATTGAAAGGAATGAATGAGAGAGGGATTGAAAGGAATGCGTGAGAGAAGATTGATGTTACTGTGTGATAACTTTGTTTACGAAACATGTATTTATAAGAAAAAAAATCACAAAGCAACACTTTCAACACTTAATATGACGAATGCCTTTATAACTAAAACAAGGAATTTGCGCACATTCGCCATATCAAGTGGCGAATTCCTTTAAGTAAATGCACACAATCGCCAAATGGTTGGTGAATGTGTGGTAAAAAGTATACTTTAGCCAAATGGTGTGACAAATCCTTGTGTATTTTGTTCTCATTCGCCAATATGTAAACCAAAAGTAAGTCATTTTAGTAATTTTTTTGTAAAACCATGTTATTTTGGAATTTATTTTATTAAAATGGGTTATTTTAAAAAAAAATCTATTTATTCTCGTCATTAACTCTTAAATCTACTATAAATGGTTAATTGTCTAGTCTAAATTGTTAAAATTATTACACAATTTGTTATAGTACTAAATAATGGTTATAGATTTCGTTTTGAAATAAATAATGGTAATAAATTTATTTTTGAAAGCAATACATAAATATTTGGAAGTTTCATTTTATTTTCTCTAAAACATTTAAAAGAGTTAATGTTTCAGAGTGATAAGGAGTATTGTTGGATTTATTCGAAAGATAAGGAGTATTGTTTTTTTTATAATAATTTTCTTCTTCTAATTGTTACAGAAATAAATAATTTAATTTAATTTTTAAAAAACAATTTTATTTCAAAATTTAAATAAACTCAAAACATAAAATAAATTTGAACAAAATTAATATAAAATTTTCTGATTCCATAAAAAACATTTTATTAATTTTTTAATTTAAAATTGTAGTATTTATAAGGTTAAGTCTAGGATGAGCGAGCTATTAAACCCCTCACCCGTGAGAGACATAAAAATAATCATGAGATCAAATTAATGTTTCAGTTTTAATGGAAACAAAGAATGATAACACATAAGACTATCCACATGTAATTTATTTTTTATAATATTTTCTTATTTTTAGTAAAATTTTAAAATAAATTAAAATTGATTTTAAAAAATATATTGATTTAAAAAAATCAATTTTAATTTATTTTAAAATTTTACTAAAAACAAAAAACTATTGTGAAAAATAAATGATATGTTGATGATTTCATCTGTTCTGACTTTTTATTCTATTAAATCTGAAACATTAGTTTGATGTTATGGTTATATTTATATCCCTCCCTCGTTCTAGACTTAACCAGGACGACTTAACCAATTAAAATTTGGTTTTAATTTTACTAAATTCAAAATTTAGTTTATTTCCACAAGATCTATTTTGGATTGCCAAAATATTCTGGAAGCAATTATAAATAATATTATCCGCAGTGTCTTTGCTGCTTCTGTTTCTTCTTCTTCTTCTCACCTCGCCTTCGTTTCTCTTGTTCTCTTCCCAAAACCTCTCTTCCGTTCCATTCAACTTTCGGGTTAGTGTTTTTACTCTCTCTCTTTATCTCGCTACCCCAATCTCTACTTTCTCTCTCTAGGGTTTCCTTTTCTTTCGAGTTCATTCATTTCTTTGGATCTCGATCTACTTCTTTCTGTTACTGTAATGGATAACCGCAAACGAGGGAGGTTCGATGCCGGCGTTAACGGCTCCGCTAAGAAGACTAAACAAGGTATTTTCATCAGCTCCCAATTTATCTTCATTTCAAATTTTTTTCATTTATTATTTATTATTTTGTGTTCTTGTACTATTTGATTTATGCTTGAAAGTTTTCGTGCTTGTGGTTGTTGTAACTTGTATGCAATACTTGTTTAAATCTTTGAGAGAATAATAAAAAAAAAACTTTTTAGTTTGATGTTTGATTCATCTGTATGTGGAGATATATGAGTTTGCCATTTTTTTTGACAGTGTATAATTTGATTTTGTATGAAAAAACTAAACAAATCTTCGTTGTTATCTATTATTGCTTGGCATATGCATTGTTATTCATGTGAAATTAACCACGTGCTTCTTATGTTGAAACAATTAGTTAATCAAACTTCTAAAACTGTGATTAATAATACCCTCTGAAACTGTGTTGTGTTGTGTTTCTCTTCTTGTACATTCGGAATCCATAGATTTACAACTAAAAAAACAAGAACTTTCTCTAAAAAACCTCCTTCTGAAACCCCAAATCCTAAAAGTCCAAAACTGATCATAATTAATTCCCTTCAGCTAAACCAAACCCTAATCCCTAAGTTCTAAATCCTAAATAGAAAAATAATTTTGTAACTGAAAGAGTGTTCAAACTTTAGGATGGTAGCTTCAATTTGAAGAACTAGGGGGTAATTTTCACACGTCCTTGAGTTAGTTGGCTTAATATTAGTTTCACTTTCTTTAATTCCAAAATTTTATTACTCTAAGAAAGAATAATTATCTCAAGATATTTTTTTGGAATAATGTATACTAAATTAATAATTTAGAGAACATTAACTGAGAAAAAGTAATTAATGTTTTGCAACAGAAATGGACTCAATATCAAGTGGTGTAGGAAGCAAAACGAAGCCTTGTACCAAGTTTTTCAGGTTCTAATCTATTCCTATCTAAACAAACACTATGAACTGCATATTTTCCGCTGCTAATAGTTTTATAAGTTACTCTTAAGATTTAAAACTTTTAATGTCATAATTCGTAAAACTAAATTGTGTAATTCTGCAAATTAACTGGGTATTCTAAGCTTTTATACAGGTACATACTGTTCACTGATCTAATCAAGTTATAATGTAAGAGAATAATGGTTTATTAATGGAGTTCGATAAAGATAATAATTTGCAGGAAAACCCATGGCAATGGGAACACTATATCGAAGATAATTGATTATTAATTGCATTCAAACACTTTGTTCCTTAATTAGTTTAAATATTGTTTTTCATTTTAGCTTTACTGTGTTCTACTCTTTATGAACCTACCTTACAATTGATAAGCTATTTTCAAAATAAGATAATAGCTAAGTGTTGGATCAGGTACTATGTCCAAATTATGTTTATGTATTTCTAGAATATAATTTCATGTTTGTAATATTTTCTAGAGAGAGCATTGGTGTTAGTCACCTATAACTACAACTAACCAGTTGCATCCAATCTCACATTTGGATTCTATCAAACTTTAGGTAAAAAAAATTAGAGGTAAATCTGATAAAGATTGTTCAATATTTTAATCCACTCTCACCGGATAGTTATTAATAGTACTCCCTCCGTCTCAAAATAAATGTCTTTTTAGCCTAAATTTTTTGTTCCAAAATAAGTGTTATTTTACCCTTTCAATGCAATATTAATTCATTTGTATCAATTTTACCCTTAATTAATATTATCTGCACTATTCTCAATGCATTGACTCACTCTACATTTATGACTATTCATGTATAACCAATAAAAATTAAGGACATTTTTGTAAAATTGTTACATTTATTCTTTTACCCATTACGTTTCTTAATTTGTGTGCAAGAACCTTAAACGACTTTTATTTTTAGACGGAGGGAGTATGTAGCATGGTGACTTTAGTTCTTCTATTTTCAAAACAAATTTCCATTTAACCCAAAATGCCCTCCATAGATGTATACTTGATATCAAAATCCTTTACAACTGTAATTTTTTTAAGACTTACATTTGATTGCCTGTTCTGTGTTTACCTAGGACTGAGTTGCATGTGTAATGATTATTGTGGTCAGTTATGAAATAAGAAATTCTTGGTTAAAAACTCAATATTTGGAATAGTTAATCTTCTATTTCCATAAAAAACCTATCTGTACTAACTTCAAACAGAATGTGTGTGTATGCTGTGTGTTTTGTTCACCACATGCAACTGGTTGTTTGTGGTTGTGCTGTGCCCGGCAGTGTTTTTGTTATTCTTCTGAGCAGTAGCTATTTCGCTGTTGCCACTACCCTTGGCTGTTCTGTGGTTTTTGATAAATACAAATCTGTTATTGAACTTCTGTTCTGTTCTGCTTAATCTTTTCAATATTGATGCATTATGTGATTTTGCTTTTTTCATGAATGCTATTTTGATAGGATTTTTCAATCTGTATCCTGATGTCATAATGCTCTGTCATAGTCATATATCATATCTTCATCCAATCTATTGCCTTCTAGCTCTTGATAGATTCTACTATTGTTTTCCTTGGCCTTCCTTTGCTTCTAGTAATTGGGCTACTCAGCATCTAACCTACTCTCCATACTGCAGAGTCTATAGATCTCCTCACATGTCTCCTCTTATGTCTAAACCAGCCAAGTATAGATTCAACCATCTTTTCTTCAATAGGTGTTACCCCAACTCTCTCTAATACTATTATTCTTAATCCTAGACAGTATTTCCACACACCTAGTGTAGAATTCTCATCTATGCTCCACCAAATTTATTCTAGAAATTTGAATCCATGTGTAGTGGCATTTAAGTTTCTGATGTAAAGGATGCTGCACGGTGTTGGGGCATTTAAGTTTCTGATTAGAGGGGTGCTGCATGGTGTTGGGGCATTTAAGTTTCTGATTAGAGGGGTGCTGCATGGTGTTGGGGCATTTAAGTTTCTGATCAGAGGGATGCTGCATGGTGTTGGGGCATTTAAGTTTCTTATTAGAGGGGTGCTGCATGGTATTGGGCTGAGCAAACACTAGCACCGTAGTCAAGCCTAATCGACTGTTATGGTTGCCTTAAATGAAGACTTCTGCATCCTGTACTAGGATTCTTACTACTATTTCCTTTGTTTTTTTTATTATAAGTCGTTTTGGACTTTCCACATGTAGTAAGAAGGGTAATTAATGGGTAATTAATTTTGTATGAAAAAGAGAAATTAAGAGTGGTTTTACAAAATTGTCCTTCGTTAATGGTTTTGAAAAAATAAATTTAAATAATTGAAAGAAGAGAGAATAATAAATACTCAAGGGTATAAAAATAAAATATCATTAGTGATCTGGTTTGATTACTGCCAGAGTTGTGATTTAATTTTTTTTCTTATTTTTGGTGGGCATTGCTGCCTTGCTGAATTTCTGCTTCATGTCACCTTTGTCTTTTTCCTGTGTTTAGTCAAGAATACCTACTATTAATCATTCTCTTGAAAATCTTGTTTTTGGGACTTTCTCATTTTAATTATTTGAGCATAACACATTTATGGTAATAGTTCTTTAAAGATTATTTATCCCAGTTTTTAGTTTGTTGCTTTATGTCTTGCCAAATAATACATGTCCTCTTTCCATGTTTGCAACTGTTTACTTCTTTTAAGAGGGAGATTATTAAGTTACAATGTTTATTTTTACTGTAGATAACAGGGAAAAAAGGGGAAGATTGCATTTTATGCAACAATATTCCTTTGGTATGATGATCTCATTTTGTTGTGCCATTCTGTTTTTCTTTTTTTTGCAGCATTGCTGGCTGCCCATTTGGTGAAGGCTGTCACTTCTTGCATTTTGTTCCGGGTGGTTATAATGCTGTTGCCCAAATGATGAATATGAAACCTGCTGCACCTCCTAGAAATGTTGCCGCCCCACCACCAGTCTCTAACAATGGATCTGCACCGCAAGCTGTTAAAACCCGCATATGTAACAAGTTTAATTCTGCAGAGGGCTGCAAATTTGGTGACAAGTGCCATTTCGCCCATGGTGAATGGGAACTTGGCAAACCTTTTGTTCCATCACTTGATGATCACCGTCCTATGGCACCTACAACAGTTAATCGTATGTCTGGTCGAACTGAGGCTCCTTCTGGTCTGGGCACTACTAGCTTTGGTGCCAATTCCACTGCCAAGATCAGTGTAGAAGCTTCCTTGGCTGGAGCCATCATTGGAAAGGGTGGTGTGAACTCGAAGCAGATCTGTCGCCAAACAGGAGTCAAATTTTCAATTCGTGACCATGAATCTGACCCAAATCTTAGAAACATTGAACTCGAGGGAACATTTGATCAAATTGCACAGGCAAGTAACATGGTAAAAGATTTACTTTTGACTCTATCAGTCTCCGCCCCACCGAAATCCGGCTCAGGTGGTCCAGGCGCCCCAGCCCCACCTGGAAGAAACATCAAGACCAAGCTTTGTGAGAATTTTGCTAAAGGGTCTTGCACATTCGGAGAAAGATGTCATTTTGCCCACGGTGCTGCCGAATTGCGAAAGCTAGGAATCTAAAATTGACTTTGATCCAGTGTTTAATTTTTCTTTCATTAGCCAGGGTATTATTATTACCATATTATTAATTAATGTTATTGTTATTATTGTGCAATGTTACCCAGTGGTACGTACTGATATGACTTCTGATGTCTAAGTTTTGTGGTTGTAAGTTTATTTTCAAGGCGACTTATCGGGGTTGCAAATTAGTATACTTTTATTTCTTAGCAACTGTTTTTCTTTATGTGATTCTTTCACAATATTAGCTTCTTAGTTTTTAAATTACAAAACATCCTTCATAAAATCATACACGCAAAGAGAGACCATTTTAATTAAAAGTTTAGTGTTCTTTGGTCTCTCTTCTAACTGATATTTTTTCAAACCTTCTTTCTATATAACCAAATTTTCAGTTATGAAATTCTTTCTAGCTCTCTTATGACTGTCTTGTGTGGCCACTCATCTATGATATGCCATCATATTAAAACATCATAAAACTTCTTACCATGCTCGAAAATCCTATAACATTCTCTTTATCTTCTTTTTTGTTTTGGAGGATGAACTTGAGGCACATCCACCTTGAGATTTTCAGTGTGACATGCTCTAATTTTCGTCTCTTTGTTGTTGAAATTATTTGTTGGATGGATGGTTTACTAGTGGTTGAGGAACACTGAATGTTATTTAACCATGGTTATTTTTGAAAGCACCATGATAGTGACTTTTTTTAATCTGAGTCTTTTTTTTACCCTGTTATTGTTACCATTTCATGTTTTAGAAATGTTAAATTGATTTTTTCTATTTGCTTTCTCTTGTGGTTGCCCTTTCTAAATTGCGTATCTCTTAGTACTAGAGCTTAAATATGTTTAGTTTCTTTTTCTCCAAAGGAGTCAGTATTAAGATGATGCCAACTGTTTCGACTATTCCCCATTAAAAAAATATAACTGTCATCAATTTTGAACCCTACTCAATCTCAAAAATAATCAGATTTTAGTTTTACAAAGGTTTTCTACCCAACCTGATTGGTGGAGTAAAACATCCTACAAAGTCCCTACGGTTGCGCTAAGTTAATTTAAAATTTTCATTTTTCACTTGTAATAATTTCAACGTATGTATGTATTGTTAGTTAATTCTGCAATTTTTAATGGATCCAGACTGAATCGCGAACGAAGTCACTTTCCTTAAAAGTATTTCAAGCACACTCTCAAATTGTCTTAGAGTTGGAACGGCCTGAATACCCAGGATAAGTCAGCCTTTTTCTCGAAACTGCACAAGACTGGTGAAGATTCGAATGCAAGGAAAACGTTGGAATTATATATAGAAGAGGATATCGGATTTTTGGAGTGTTAATTTCGAAGTAACAATCATATATTTATAGCCATACATTTGTCGTTTCAGAAGTTTGCAACTCTTCATGAAACAACACTCTCTAATGAACATTTGCAATGGTTCAAATAAAATGTCATGCACCCTTTCATGAAATGTTATGTACTTCGAATTTAAATTCAAAATCAAACTCTATTGGAACAACTTTAATAGAAATAATCTTTCATTATTTCTAACAATCCCCCACTTGTTCTAATAATGACAAAAATAATAATTCCAGAAATAAGACATAAGAAGTGTTAGTACAGTTAAGTATCTTTCGATTTTAAACTTAACCTTAGTAAGGATAACACAAAGTTTAATCGGAATATTAGGTAGCAATGCTTTTAAACCATGAATCCATATGAATAGACCGGTGTTACCTTACACACACTCCTTAAAGATTCTTCCTCTGCATAACTCGCTTAGCACTTATTTATGGCCATGTGCTATCCTGTTTCATGAATTTTTTATGAGAGAAACTCCAACTCTCACTTTGAGACGGCACCATCTCAGAATTCACATAGGTGAAGTTCATATTGTATCTGTTTCCAATAGATACGTACCCTCGGTATTGAACTTCATTAAGAGTTTAAAATAAAACTCAACCCTCATTTCCAAGGTCAACATAATCACGAAATGTTAGACAATTATCCAAATCAACGACTTGTTATTACCCATTGAAAATCTTAAAGTTAATGTTCTGTTAACTTAGGATTGGGTTACCGTCGTTGTCGGTACTCTTACTCAAGGAGTTTCAACCCCATACCTCTCGAGGTTGTTTTTACTAAGTCTCTGGCCAGTGGCTTAGTAAACGGATCAGCCAAATTATAGTTTGTTCGTATATACGTGAGTGAAATGATTCCATCCTTAATCAGTTTTCTCACGAACGAATGTCTAAGTCCTATATGCCTAGACTTTCCATTATACACTTCGCTAAATGCTCTTGCCAAAGTGGCCTGACTATCGCAGTGTATCATCACTTTTGAAACATTGTCTTTAGCCAAAGGAACTTCCAAAAGAAGATCCCTTAACCACTCTGCCTCTTGACCAGCGGAAGCGAGAGCCACGAACTCTGATTCCATGGTCGAAAGAGTGATGCATGTTTGTTTCTTGCTCTTCCAAGAAATCGCTCCTCCAGCTAGGGTAAATATCCACCCAGTTGTGGATTTATGATCTCCCACATTAGAGATCCAACTCGCATCAGTATATCCTTCTAATATAGCAGGAAACCTACCATAATGAAGGCCAAGATCTTTGGTTTTCAACAAATAACCAAATATCCTCGTGATTGCCTTCCAATGTTCATTACTTGGATTACTAGTAAATCTACTCATTTTACTAACTGCAAACGATATATCGGGTCTGGTACATTGCATTAAGTACATAAGACAGCCAATCGCACTTGCATATTCTAATTGAGCCACTGCTCTTCCATCATTCTTTTCAAGTTTGATTACATGATCAAATGGAGTAGTGACTTCCTTAAATTTCAGGTGTTTGAACTTATCAAGCATTTTCTCAATATAATGTGTTTGGTTAAGTTCATAACCCCCACTATTTCGCTTAACTTTTATTCCTAAAATTGTGTCAACAAGTCCAAGATCTTTCATCTTGAAAGTGGAAGTTAGAAACCTTTTTGTTTCTAAAATTCCATTAAGTTTGTTGCTAATTATTAGCATGTCATCAACATAAAGACACAAGAATATTACAGTGTTATTATTTACTTTTGTATATAAACACTTGTCACAAGAATTAGGAATAAATCCATTTGACATTATTGTAGAATCAAACTTTTGATGCCATTGTTTTGGTGCTTGTTTTAAGCCATATAGAGATTTGACAAGTTTGCACACCTTTCGTTCATTTCCAGGAAGGACGTATCCTTCTGGTTGTTCCATGTAGATTTCCTCATCGAGATCTCCATTTAGGAACGCTGTCTTAACATCCATTTGATGAACAATCAGATCATTCAAAGATGCTAAAGCAAATAACAACCTTATAGTGGTTGTTCTTGCTACAGGTGCATAAGTGTCAAAATAATCTATACCTTCCTTTTGTCTAAATCCTTTTGCCACTAATCTTGCTTTATAAGTGTTTAATGTACCATCACTGTGATATTTCTTTTTAAACACCCACTTGCATCCAATGGGTCTTGATCCCTTTGGTAAATCAACAAGTTCCCAAGTGTGGTTGGACATTATTGAATCCATTTCATCTCGGATAGCATCTTTCCAAAAAGAGGAGTCTCTTGAAGCTATTGCTTCCTTATAAGTTTTGGGTTCTTCCCCTACTTGAAGAATTACCGGAATGCTTTTAATAAACTTTGTATTATTCCCCTCAACCAGATAAAATGAAATGGATTGAGAATCAATTTCGTCTGGTCCTAGGTTCTTTGGTTTCCGGACTCTTTTGCTTATCCTAGGTTCAGGTTGTGATTCAATGATTCGAGAAGTGCCTTCAGGTTGTATTTCTACAATTCGAGAAGAATCTTTTTCACAAGATTCTTTATTTATGGCCGACTCTAAATCTTTATCCTTAGTGATAAGATTTTCAAAGAATTCTACATCCCGAGATTCAACAATAACATTAGACTCTAAATTTAAAAGTCTATATGCTTTGCTATTTTGTGCATATCCTACAAAGGCACATCTTATCCCTCGAGGACCCAACTTGGTTCTCTTAGGATCCATGTTTTTGTAGTATGCCACACACCCCCACACCTTAAAATAGCCAATATTTGGTGTTATGTTTTTCCATACTTCATATGGAGAAATTCCAGTTTTCTTTAAAGGAATTCTATTAATTATGTGACAAGCGGATAATAAAGCTTCACCCCACAAATTGAAAGGTAGTTCAGAATGCATTAACATTGCATTCATCATTTCTTGATATGTTCGATTTTTCCTTTCGGCTATGCCATTTTGTTGTGGTGTTCTAGGCGCCGAACATTCATGTATTATACCGTGTTCTTCACAAAACGTATCAAATTCAGTAGAAAAGTATTCACCGCCCCTATCACTCCTAAGGACTTTTATACTTCTACTTAATTGATTTTCCACTTCTGCTTTATAAATTTTAAAAGCATTAAAAGCTTCATCTTTATGCTTTAAGAGATATACATATGTGTATCTAGAACAATCATCAATGAATGTAATGAAATATCTATTTCCCCCACGGGTCAACATGCCATTGAATTCGCACAAATCTGAATGTACAAGATCAAACAGATTTGTATTTCTTTCAACACTTTTGAAAGGTTTCTTAATCATCTTTGATTTAACACATAATTCACATTTATTGAAATTTTTGATATTACATGATATCAAGCCAAATTTTATTAGTCTCTTCATTGAACTAATACTAATATGTGCTAATCTATTGTGCCATAAAGTAACTGAATCAAGCATGTAAGCAGAATTAGAAATTTCATTAATCATATTATTGGTAATACATAATTTGATCATTCCTTCAGCGGAATATCCTTTTCCAACAAATACACCATTACGGGTCAAAATAAGTTTGCCCGATTCATACACAGATTTAATACCCGGTTTTCCCAATAAATCCCCACTAACAAGATTCCTATTCATGTCTGGAACATGAAGTACATTGACAAGAGTAACTTTCTTTCCAGAAGTGAAGTTGAGTTCGACCGATCCGGTTCCAACAACTTTAGATCGTACTTCATTTCCCATTTGTACTTCTTGTCCATCATTTGTCTCAGAATATGTTTTGAATGCAGCCCTGTCATACGAGACATGAACCGTAGCACATGTATCATACCACCAGCCTTGGACTTTGCCTTTGATTGCCATAATTTCGCTCACAGTAGCAATTATGTCATCATTAGCATTGACTGCATTGATCTCGTTTTTTGCTTTATTGTTCCTGCAATCTCGAGCATAGTGTCCAGGTTTTCCACATACAAAGCATCCATTCTTAGGACCCCTCGGACCACCAGAATTCTTGAACTTGTTATGTTCCCTTTTTGGCGCGAGGTGACTTTTCTTGACATCATGTTTTTTCTTTTCCTTGTTGGACACAGCATTGGCTTTGGAAAGACCCGCAGATTCTGATTTTTCCCTTTCCTTCGATTCCTCCTCGATTCGAAGATGTTTCTGGATTTTCTCCAAAGAAAAATCATCAGAACTGTGCAACAGTTTCTTTTTATAGCCTTTCCACGAAGCCGGTAACTTAGCAATGATAGCACCAACTTGAAAAGTTTCAGGAATGTCTATTTTCACTGCCTTGATTTTGTTCACCAGGACTTGCAATTCGTGCACTTGAGGAAGTATGGGCTTAGAATCAATAAATTTAAAATCAAAATATTTTGAAATTAAGAACTTCTTCGTACCTTCTTCTTCGGCTTTGAATTTAAACTCCAGCGAATTCCATATGTCTCTAGCCGAAGGATTGTCGGTGTACAGGTCGTATAGACGGTCAGACAGTGTGTTCAGAATGTGTCCACGGCATAGTAATTCGTCCTCCTTTCGCAGCATGCGCTCCTTCTTGAGTTGGTCAGAATCATCTTCAGTTGGTTCTGGAATCGGTGGCAGATCAGGATTCAAGACATAGTGAACCTTGAGTGCAGTAAGCAGGAATGTCATCTTGTCTTGCCATCTGGTAAAGTTGTTTCCATCAAAGCGATCCAATTTTACCAGATCCTGATTCATAACTTTGATGCTAGAAACAACAGCGTCGGAATCCATGATATAAATACTTTTAAGATTGTTAGTTAATTCTGCAATTTTTAATGGATCCAGACTGAATCGCGAACGAAGTCACTTTCCTTAAAAGTATTTCAAGCACACTCTCAAATTGTCTTAGAGTTGGAACGGCCTGAATACCCAGGATAAGTCAGCCTTTTTCTCGAAACTGCACAAGACTGGTGAAGATTCGAATGCAAGGAAAACGTTGGAATTATATATAGAAGAGGATATCGGATTTTTGGAGTGTTAATTTCGAAGTAACAATCATATATTTATAGCCATACATTTGTCGTTTCAGAAGTTTGCAACTCTTCATGAAACAACACTCTCTAATGAACATTTGCAATGGTTCAAATAAAATGTCATGCACCCTTTCATGAAATGTTATGTACTTCGAATTTAAATTCAAAATCAAACTCTATTGGAACAACTTTAATAAAAATAATCTTTCATTATTTCTAACATGTATGTATCCCGAATTGCAATTAAAAACCAACAACTCAAAACATCATGTACACACTTTGATTTATTTAATGAAACAAACAAACATAACAACTTCGCGGTACAAGATGTACCTTGTTGTACAAAAACATGGTCCCATATCTAAAACAGAGACAAAACAACAACCTATGACAAAACAGAAACAAAACAACATACATAACCTTAATTACTACACACAAATACACATAACTAATAATTAGTAGCCCCACTCCCTGGGACAGTTCCATCCACGTGAGCAACATGTGCCTCAGTAGTTGTAGCCGTACCCGTGCTGCTCTCAATCGGGTTTGAGCCCATCACATCTGCTCCAAGCCCAAGCCCAATACCAGGAATTGTTGACACGTTATCAGTAGCCATTGGTTGTCCGGTTCCATAGTCACCAATGGTAGAGTATCCAGAAGCAGTCTCATTGGTGGGCCCAGTCACGTGAGACATTTTGACCGCAGCATTATACTCACGTGCTTCCTGTTTCTCCATTTCTGCTTGGTTTATCCTCTCCTCTTTCTTCTCTGTCGCCATTTCCTTCTGCATGGGATCACGTGCACTCATAATCTCACCCTAAAATACAAGAAAAACATTCCAAACATTTCATTTAGAATATTGCATAATAACGAAAATAGCATAAAAAAATAGTTTAAGAAAACCTTCTCCTGGACGGTGGCTTTGGTTTTCTCTAAGCCAGACTTAGCAGAAGCACCAATGTTGGCGGCGGTTTCCTTAACGGTCTCAACTGCTTTCTTTGCGGCCTGCATTTTCACTCTCAATAATCAAACTTGTTGTTTTTCTATATTGGATCAGTTTCTTTCACTTTCTTTCAAAGTTTACCTTGATTTATATAGAGTTTGATGAACCTCTATAATCTTCACAAGTGTCCAATACAAAAAACGTGGCAACATTCTAAAGGCCATTGAGTTAATTAATCAAGTGACAATAACTGCCACGTCTCTACAGACAAGACAAGTTGATTAAAAGCAACTGCCTTTAGGGAGTTATTGAAAGGCTCTCTGACTGTATATTGTGTGAGACTCTTCTCTAATACATAAATTGAAATGTGATAAAATTATAAGAAAAAACATACTTTTATCAAACGAATTTTGTTAGTTGTTATTAAGTTTTCACTTTTCACTATCATAAAAATTGAAGTAAAATATAATATTTAGAAATATAATATATATAATATTAATTAAAACATATAATTGATACAAGAAACTTAATTTCAAATTTGAAAATGATAATTACATTTATTTTTATTGAAGTATTTATTTGCTAAATTTACATTTATTTTTATTGAAATATTGACTTGCTAAATTTATGTATATTTTAAAATTGATGGAGCCTAATTAAAACAAGTTAGATTTGAGAGATTAAATACACAAGAGAAAAAAAAAGGATTAGTATCGTTAAATTTGGATTTTTTTTTTTTTAAATAAACAAACCAAAATAAGGCCTAGTTACATTGATTAATCCACACTTTGGATTTATATTTGGATTTAAAGGAAGTGCACAGTCACATACTTGTAAGACATATTTATACATACAATCAATTAAAATGTTTACGATTGTCATCTAATATCAGTTTTTTATACATAAAAATATATTTTATTCTGATACATGGTTATGATTGGTTGACGTAATTTTATTTCCTTTTTTTCCCCCAAGGATTCTGTTTTACATCTAGGGGTAAAAATAGGTTGAACCGAGTTAGGCTTTGTCAAACCTGAGTCTGACTTGCTAAATTTTTTAAAGTCTAAGTCTGCACTATGACCCATCGTAGACTTATTTTTAGGTCTGAGTGATCTTTTTCGAAGATCTGTTTAGCCTATTAACATACATAAAAGCCTATTGTATTTGAACATTTGTAAATAAACAGTTACATTAATGTTTAAATACATTAATAAATTAAAATATCAATGACTAAATGTTTATTTGTATTGATTTATTCAAGTTTAGATATTAATATAAGTTTTTTTAATACTATTTGTTTGAGAGAACTTATGAAATTGTTCATAATTTTTTTTTTAAAATTTATTTTCCTAAGTTCTTCAAGATAACTAAGTTTTATTTTTTTTTAAATTCAAAATACAAATAAAGTATAATAATAATAATAATAATAATAATAATAATAATAATAATAATAATAATAATAAAATTATACATATTATTTAAATAGGTCGACTTGATAGATTTGATTTTTTTTATGATCTCTGGCCTAGCCTTTTTAATTAAATAGACTTATAAAAAAGCCTAGGTCTTTTCTATTTGAAAAAAAACTATGGACTGACCTAAACCTATGTAGGCTAGGCCGTAAATTCCTATTAGTTGGTCTGAGTTATTTCCACCCCTAATTGCATTCTATAGATTTCTATCTCACTATGTGAATTTTCACATATGCCCCTTGATTTTGGTAATACATCTCTGGACGTACTCAATTTCTGAATAAACGTTGATATATTCCAGAAATATATCTCTGGAACAATTTTAAATTTTAAACAAGATGAACATGTTTCTCATAACACATTTACATTTGAACTGTTGCGGAGATGAATTTACGAGAATATTCCGGAGATATATCTCTGAAGTGTATCATAATAGGTTTTTTTTTAAACGTTTGAATTGTTTCAGATGAAGTATGAACACAATCTTAAATAAAAAACAAACATACAAGTTAATAAAAGATTAATATCGCTATGTTGATAATAATATACCAATATAGTAAAATGTCGTGCAACACGAGATCCAAAATGTAGTAATTTTTTTAGAAATAAAGTACAAACTATAGTACTACATCAAACTAATAACATGCTACTACTGGATGTGCATGACAACCTCTCATCTACTTCATATGTCTCGTCAGATTGCTTTGCCTCCTCGACCATCAATCCCCCCGTGCTCCGACGATGTCTCCAGTACAATAGTGCCCCCCGTGCCTCCACCTAGATGGCATCCAAGACTCGCCTGACACTAGATAAATCAAGGAAGATACCCTCGTCAATGCCTCCCCACACAATCTTCATAATATGACGACACCCAGGCAAGAAACTGATCGCGAATTTCCAAGTCTAAAGATTCTAACTGTAAGTATACAGCCTAATTGCGTAGTAATAAAAGATACCGATCCCACAGAGACTCGATAATCAACCTAGCGCTATCGGGATGTTACTATGTTTAGCTAAGGCGGGTGATATTTTAGTTTTAAGGGACGAGAAAGTAAGAATTTTAGATTAAATTAAATTATAATAAGGATATCGGTATGTAATTGGTACGCGTTCGCGAATTCAATAAAATATCGGCTTATTAAGATTTATCAAGTTATCTTTTTGTAGAAAATGTTGGTTTAAAAGTCGTCAGCTCACACTCTCGTGGTCTTGCCTATTACTATACTCCTAAGTTCAATTGAGCGCTCTCGCTGTGTCAAATCAAGTTAAAAGTATTTTTTGGAAACCTATAGATTCTAATTGGTTTTAAAGCGCTTCTGCTGTATTTAAAATCAATGCTCGATTTCAGCTACCTGGTTACAATCTCACACTCCCGTGGTCTTAATTCTAACCTTTTACCTTTTTAATTTCGTAACAAAAGTTGTTATTATAATAAGAAATCGAAACCAAAAAGTAAATTGAGTTAAGGATTTTACCTAGGTCTATTGAATTCGTTACGGTTATACAATCACATACCGATTAAACGGTTTAGCCAAACATATTAATTAAATAAGAAGAAAGGTAGAAGAAGTGAACGAAAATATAAGACATAATAATTAAAAAGTAAAGCATATAATTTATTAAGAAACCTGGCTGAAGTAACCTTGAATCAATAGTTCTTGCAGAAAGTCAAACTAACAATTGTAGGGGCTAGAAACAAAATAAATGGTGATAACTTCCCAAGGTAGGAGGCTATCACTAAGGTTTGGAATGGAAACTAACTAAATGCTGAAAAAGAAATAAAAACTCTGAACATAAATAAACGGATTCGAATGGAAAAATGACAGAAATTCGGTAAGGTAATCGAAGCTCCCTTGGAACTCGAAACAACTACTATTTATAGCCTTTGGTGAATACTGTTGTTGAGAATTAGTAGGAATCCCTTTAGTTGGGCCTTGACTGTGTAGGGTTGATTGGAGACTGGAACGACTGAGGAAATATCTCTGTTGAACGAGAGAAATTCGTATAACGGCTCTCTGGTGTTTTACTGGTGCGCGCTTAATAGGTTTCTGATATAACAAGTGTGACATTCATCCTGTTGCTGTGATGTTCGTCTGGGCTTTCTGAGGTGTGACGGTCGTCATGCAGTCAAAATGCATAAACTCTGCTATCTGCTTCATTTCTTCTGCTAAAAATCCTCGTTTCTATCTCATTTTCATTCTTTTCTTCCACAAGTCATGCATAACATAATACCTGCAAAATAAACACAAACTTCGCATAATATTGTTCGAAATGCGGAAAATGGAAAATTAAATAAACAGAAACCATGCTAAATAATAGATACAAAATCGTGTTATCAAAATCCCCCAGACTTGAATCTTTGCTTGTCCTCAAGAAAACAATCAAATAGGTTTTTGAAAAATATATCCTTCTAACATAGACATAAAACACAGTACCTATCTGATCTTATCTGATCAGAAGGGCCTTCCAAGGACTTGATGAATGGGCCAGAGAATGAAATGAGGATGGGGGTGTACCTGCAAAGCACTCCAATGCTTAAGTCAGAAGAGGTACAGAATATAAGGTTTGTTCAGAATGAGTGAGAATACCTGACCCTTTGCTAAGAAATGGTATTTATAATGTGCCCCCAGCGCTGGGCCAAGGCCCCTCAATGGCCCTAATCTGGCTAGGCCCAAGGAGGAGCTGCCAAGGGACGCGTAAGAAGCGTGAAGACCTAGACCAATGGTCTTCCCCCTGGTCCAACCGCCCCTATCTTTCAGGAGATAATGAAGGGCAGTTGGGTGGCGTGGCAGATGAGCTGGCAGACATGCTCTCTGCCCGTCATCAGCATGTGCCTGTCGTATCAGTAGGTGATTCATACAAGAGGTTCACCTGCTCGAGCACATGGGCCTTTGCCCGACGTATATTGGGCCGTGCCCTGTATAACCTTACGGCCCAGTCCGGAACAGGAGCCCCCCAAGTCGAGTCTCTGAGTTGGAGTGATGACTTGTATTGCAACCGGGGTACTCGTGTCGAGGATAAGGCAGCGGACGTGTGGCAGGGAATATTCCAGTAGAACTGCCCGCAACATTCCTTTCTCTTTGGGTACTTGATACTCCGACAATGTCGAGGACGAAGGTCATCGACGGATACATGCTGTTTCTGTAGAGGTCGAGGACTTCGTACGGGGACAGGACGTTCTGTGGAGTCGGGGAGGTGGATAGCTGCCCGACGTCGTTTCAGTCTCTTTATGGATTGACGTGTTTCAATATTAATGGCGTCGCTTTGTTTAGTGTGTAAACGGCGACGTAGGCAGTAGGTAATGATGACCTAGTGCGTTGATCCACGCGCCTGGGACTATAAAAGGAAGTTGAGTGACTTCATTTTCACTTTTTCGCTCATACGTTCACCGGAAGCTCTGACGAATTTCCATGTCTCCACCCGTCTCGCTGCCTGAACCACCGCTGTTGCTCGCGCGCCACCGTCTCTCTCTTGATTCTCAATATGTCAGGTACCATTTTTGCTTCCTTAATCCTCTATTTTCCACTTTTTTGTGTTAAATGTCTACGAATGCATGTTGTATTTGTGATAGGTTGGTTAGATTTGACTTAGGAATAATGAAATAGACTGTAGGTGGAAAAATAGGGTTAGGGTTAGACTGTCCCGGGCAGGAATTTCATGCGTCGGGCAAAAATTGCATAAGTGCATATGAGATTTTTGCCCGGTGAATAAGAACGTGCGTATTCCTGCGCCGAACACGTGCGAAACTTCTCCACTGGGCCTGGTGGCAGTGGGTGGAGTTTCACACTGGTGCCTGTGAACGTTGCTTCTACACCCTTTCACTTGACCTGCGGTGGAAGGGTGGATTTGATATGACGTCGAATTCACTCTTTCTGTCTGCGTTTCAGGTGCAACCGGGCGTTTACGACCGAGGAGAGAAGACTCCGGGCCACAGTCCGAAGATGCGGCCATTACGCGTTTACCCGTCGGGGATGGGAGCGCCAGGGATGGCACTGAACATGCCTCATCATCCGGGCAGAATGACCTCTCCTGGGTTGCGGATGAACCCTTGGATGAGGAATCCTACTTTTGTGACGAGGCAATTCCTGCTTATGCCGTGGTGGAGGATAGAAGCCGGGAAGATCCTGAGAACTGGCAGTGCCACGCTCCCAAAGAGGCAGACCGGATATGTCATCATTTCCCGGGGAAGAAGTTCGCGATGTACGAGTTCGCTTTCCAGGAGGCGGGGATAAGGCTGCCCTTCAATTCTTTTCAAATGTCCATCTTCAAGTGGCTTTGGCTGGCGCCGTCTCAGTTACACCCTAACGCCCTTGCTTTCATGCGGGTGTTTGAGTTGGTCTGCCGCTTCCTCGACATTGGGTGCACTCGAGCCCTTTTCTTCCACGTCTTCCACCTCCAGCGGTCCGGTCTTCGTGGGCGACACAGCTGGGTTTCCTTTAAGCAGCCCGTGCGTCTGTTCAAGACATATGTGGATTCTGCCCGTCATTTTAAGGGTCGGTGGTATGTGGTGAGACCGATAACCCGTGCCACCCTGCACTCCCTTTATTACCACAAACGGGAAGCAAATGGGGAGGAGAAATTGATGTCAAAGGTACCGCTGAGGTGGCAGCGCGATCATTTTGACCTCACCACCGCCCATTATAGGATTAAGTTTGCAATGCTCGGTGTCGAGGATAGGCTCGCGTATAAGAAGTTGGTTGAGTATGTGCGGAGCTTCAATCTGGCGGTCTGGACGGATCGAAAGGGCGTGCCTTACCATGACGAGGCCGGAATGCCGATCACCGAGGCCCGTATCATTAACACCAAGGCTTTGCTCGAGTGTAGGACCGAGGAGAAGGCCCTGGAATTATTGAGTAGGTGTTTTACTTGTTCTTATTTTTGTCTATGTCTTTGCCCGCTAATGTTTATGTGCTTTGTTTTGCAGGTGCTATGCCCACTGCTCGTGACCGGGTCCTCAAGCTGGCCAACCAGGTTGGTGCGCTGGACAGGGCTCCCAAGAAGAAGAAGAAAACTGCGCTTCGTGCTCAGGTGGCAGCTGGGGACTCCGGGACTGGGACCTCGAACATAGCGAGTCCAGTGCCCTCCTCTCCTCCTCGGGCGTCTACAATCAACATACCCGACAGCCCGCCTCTATCAGCCTCCCCTCTCCACAAGCGGAAGCGTCCGGAGGGGACTCTTTCGAGGTCGACCTTGGGGGGGAGCGGGAGTCCGGGCGGACCTGGAAGCTACCTATTGCCCCCTTGTTACGTGGAGCGGGCCTTCTTCAAGGCCGAGGATGAGATCGCGGTGCCAGCGCCCGAAGCAAGGGCTATTCTGAACTAAGAGGCTGGTGTCCGACGTAAGGAGCTGGCAAGGGACTTGGCCGCTGTCATCCGGGTGATGGAAATGGCCATGGTCTTAACTGATACTTCGGTTTCTACTGCCTCACTAGAAGACGCTCTCCTGCAGGTCCGGTCTGAGAAGGACAAGCTGTCTAAGGACTTGTCGGACTACAAGGAGGAGCACCAGCTTCAGGAGGGGTTGAAAAAAGAGCTGGAGGAGGTTGAGAAGGAGCGGGATCAGCTGAGGGCGGCCAAGGTGAATTTGGAGGAACATATAGCCGGGAATCAGAAGGTGGCTGAGGAGAATGCTGGATTGCGTACTCAGCTCGCTTCGCTCGAGGATAAGGTCCGTCCGTTAGCTGATGAGACCGAGGAGGAGCTCGCTCTTGGTTCCCGTGGTGAGCTGCTGGGGAACATCCGCTCTCTCAATCAGGACCTCGTGGCTGTGTTTAATGAGGGTTTTGACAACACCGTCGAACAACTGAGGGTTTTAAATCCTGAATTGGTGACGGAGGGGTCAACCCATAACTACTGTGTCCAGGAGGGGGAGATAGTGTTCCCTTTTGAAGCCGAGGAAGAGCTGGGGGACGATGAGGGAGAGGAGGAGGTGGAGAATGTTGAGGAGGAGCTCCGGACGGAGTCTTAAAGAGTTTTTGATTCGTTTTGTCTATATGGCCTGTGTGCCTTTTTTATGTATGGCCTGCGTGCCTTTTTTATGTACTTTGGTCTTCGGGCGTATGTATTTTGGCCTTCGGGCATACTTGGCTTTGGCCGTTTGCTTAATATATGAATGTTGTTTTTGATTATTCTTCTTGCTCGGTTATTTACCATGTTTTATATTCATGAACTGTCTTTCTGCTCGACCATGTTGTAGTCTCCTCGGTTTAGGGAACCGACGAGGTGTCGGGCGTCGTGCCCGTTTGGATTGAAAACCGGGTTCGGTGTTCAGAACACCGGCTCCGAGGCTTGGGCTTTCCCATCGCGAGCTGGGCGCTCTGCCGGTCTCGGTACTTCGATGTTGGTGCTCGATCGAGATCCCAACCGTCGGGGAGGGTTGTATTCACTGGAGGGGTCAGTTCGTCCCCGGGTCGTGCGGTTCCTCACTATCATTTTGGAAGAGCGTGGTCGTACCTCCCACTTCTCCCCGTGCCATATTTAGCTGTAATATTGTCTAAGTTTCTCTGCGTTCCATGGTCGAGCGAGTTCTTCACCTTGTAGGTTTTCTAGATAATAGGCCCCGTTGCCCGTCTTGTCGCGGACGCGGTAGGGGCCTTCCCAGTTGGCGGCCAGTTTACCTTCCCTTGGGTTTTTTTGGTTTCTTCTGAGGACCAGGGTGCCCACCTGGAACTCTCTTTTTATGACCTTCGCGTCGTGGCGCAATGCTATTTTTTGTTTGAGGGATATTTCTCTAAGGGCTACTTCGGAGCGGATCTCGTCGACGAGGTCCAGCTCGGCTCTAAGTGCCTCGTCGTTCATTTCCTCGTCTAGGGGTTCCTCTACGCGTCTCGTCGGCTCCCGTATTTCTACCGGTATGACTGCTTCGGTGCCGTAAGTTAGTCGGAATGGGGTCTCCTCGGTCGTGGAGTGCGGTGTCGTACGGTAAGCCCATAGGACACTATGTAGCTCCTCGACCCACGCCCTCTTCGCCTCACCGAGCCTGCGTTTGAGCCCGCGCAGGATTACCCTGTTGGCCGCCTCCGCTTACCCGTTTGTCTGAGGATGCTCGACGGATGTGAAGTGTTGCTTAGTACCTAAGCTCGCGACGAAGTGTTGGAATCCCCCGTCCGTGAATTGTGTTCCGTTGTCCGTGATGAGGACCTGGGGCACGCCGAACCGAGCAAGGATATTGCGTTTAAAGAATCGAAGAATGTTCTGCGCTGTTATTTTATCCAACGCCTCTGCTTCGATCCATTTGGTAAAATAATCTACCCCTACGATGAGGTATTTATTCTGGTACGATCCGGTCACGAAAGGTCCGAGGATGTCCATGCCCCACCATGCAAAGGGCCATGGAGAAGAGAGTGTTTTTAGTTCGTTCGGGGGTGCGAGGTGCATGTCGGCATGCCGTTGGCATTTGTCGCATTTTTTTACGTGTTCCTTGGAGTCATGTTGCATGGTCGGCCAGTAGTAGCCTGCTCGAAGGGCTTTTCGTGCAAGTGATTGCCCTCCGGGATGTTGGGCGTTTATTCCTCGGTGTATTTCTCCCAGTATGTCGGGGACTTTCCCTTCCTCGACGCACTTGAGTAGTGGGATGGAAAATCCCCTGCGGTAGAGTTTCCCTTCGAGGAGGACGTATGAGCACGCCCTCCGTTTGGTGGTGGTCGCCTCTTTTGGGTCAATGGGGAGCTCGTCCTTCGTTAGGTAATTATAGATAGGCGTCATCCAACAGTGAGCATCCCCGATCGCGTTGACCTCGAGTGGAGGAGGTGGTTTTTCGATACTAGGTCGAGGAAGGATTTCTTGAATTACAGATTTGTTCCCGCCTTTCTTTCTCGTGCTAGCTAGTTTTGATAAGATGTCGGCCTATGTGTTATGCTCGAAAGGTACGTGCTGTACTTCCCACTTCTCGAATTTTTCGAGTCTTTCTTTGACCAAGGCCAGGTACTCGACAAGGTTGTCGTTCTTGGTCTGGTACTCTCCTCGTACTTGTGATGCCACGAGCTGGGAGTCCGTCGATATTTTTACTTCCTTTGCTCCTAGGTCTTCGGATAATCTTAGACCGGCGATGAAAGCTTCATATTCGGCTTGGTTGTTCGACATCGGGAAGGCTAGTGCTAGTGAGACCTCGATCAGGATCCCATCCTCATTCTCGAGGATGATCCCAGCTCCACTGTCTGTCGTGCTAGAGGCGCCGTCGACGAAGATCGTCCATTTATGAGCGCCGTCCGTCGGGGTCGAGCTGTGGGTCATTTCCGCGACGAAGTCGGCCAGTGCTTGGGCTTTCAAGGCCTTTCTATTTTCGTATTGTATGTCGAATTCGGAGAGTTCCAACGACCATTTGAGCATTCTGCCGGCCATATCTGGCCGTCCGAGAAGCTGTTTGATTGGCTGGTCGGTTCTTACTTTGATCGTGTGCGTGAGGAAGTAATGGCGTAGTCTCCTTGCCGCATTTATGAGAGCCAGGGCGACTTTTTCAATTTGTTGGTACCTAAGTTCGGGGCCTTGGAGCGCTTTGCTCGTAAAATAGATGGGTTTTTGTCCTTCGTCGGTTTCCCTTATTAGGACGGCGCTGACGGCCTCGGTTGCCACGGACAAATATAGGTATAAGGTCTCTTTTTCTAATGGTCGTGATAGGACCGGGGGTTCAGAGAGAACCTTCTTTAAATGGAGTAGTGCCCATTCACATTCGTCGGTCCACTCGAAGCTGGCTTCCTTACGAAGGAGTCTGAAGAATGGCAGTGCATGCTGGGCGGATTTGGCAATGAAACAAGAGAGTGAGGCGAGCATTCCGTTGAGGGATTGGATTGATTTTTTGGTCCTCGGGGTTGGAAATTCCGAGAACGCCCGGCATTTTTCGGGGTTGGCCTCGATACCCCTTTCGGTGAGGTAGAAACCCAGGAATTTTCCTGCCCGTACTCCGAACGTGCATTTTTCAGGGTTAAACCTCATTTTGCACTGTCTTGCCTGCTCGAAGACTTTGCATAGGTGTCGAGCATGGTCGACTTCCTCGTGTGACTTGATGATCATGTCGTCCATGTATACCTCGAGCATATCCCCTATTTCTTCCTTGAAGACTTTGTTCATTATGCGCTGGTATGTGGCCCCGACGTTCTTGAGTCCGAACGGCATTACGTTGTAATAGTAATTTCCGGTCGGGGTCATGAACGCCGTGTGTCTCTTGTTCGTGTCCGACATAGGGATTTGATTATATCCACTGTATGCGTCCATGAAGGACAGGAGTCTAAAACCTGCAGAATTGTCAACGAGCTTATCTATGTTAGGGTGAGGGAAAGCATCTTTGGGACAAGCCCTATTAAGATCAGTATAATCAACATACATGCGCCATTTTCCATTATTTTTCTTAACGAGGACTACATTAGAGAGCCAAGTTGTGTACTGGGCTTCAGAAATAAAATTTGCCTCTAAGAGGTCTTTTACAGCTCGCTCGGCAGCCTCCGCCTTCTCGGGGGACTGCTTGCGCCTACGCTGTGCTATGGGCTTGACTGCCCGATCTAAAGCTAGCTAGTGACACGCGATCTCAGGATCCAGGCCGGGAATCTCTGTGGCGTTCCATGCGAAGAGGTCAGAGTTCTCCTTGAGGCATGTCACGAGCTTCTCCCTTGTTTCCTCGGGCAATCCCTTGCCTATCTTTACTGTTCTTCCAGGATCGTCACCCAGAGGGATGAACTCGAACTCTCCGTCGGGGATCGGTCGGAACGGGTGTTCGGGAGACTGTTCCTCGGCGGGTTTCGATTCTCCAGTTTCGTCGTGGCCAATGCGGCAGTCGAGGTCGATGGCATTGATTCCCTGGAGGGGAGGATCTTCGGTCTTGAGTTTTTTGTTGCTCTTTGTATTGACCGTGGCCTGTCCTTTTACTGCGGCGTCGTAGCACCGTCGGGCAGCCTCGATGTCGCCGTGGATGGTGACTACGTGACCTAGTTTGGTGTAGTATTTCATCTTTATATGGACGGTAGATGGGACCGCGGTGAGTTCGGCTAATGTCGGGCGGCCGAAGATGCAATTGTAGAGGGATGGACAGTCTACGACCAGGAACTGGATTTTGATTTCCCTGGCCGTTTCCTGCTCCCCGAAGGTGACGAGGAGCTCGACATATCCCCACAGTCTTGTCGTGGCTCCATTGAATCCCTGGAGGTCGGATCCAACGTAGGGGGCTAGGTTGGTCTTGTCTAATTTTAGAGTCTTGAAGAGGTGGACGTACATGATATCTACCGAGCTGCCTTGATCGACCAGAATGCGCCTGACGTCGAACTGGGCCATCCTTGCCCTGATCAATAGTGGAATGCCTGAATTTGGGGAGCCGCCCGGAAGCTCTTCTAAAAAGAAGGATATTGGGTTGGATTTACCCCGATATTTTGTCAGCGTTGCCTTTTGTTCGGGCGCGGTCAGAAGGAGCTCGTCGAACTTGCGTTTTATTGAGAGGGCGGCGACCTCGCCGTTAATCCCTCCGCCCGATATGACCAGGGCGGCCGGGAAATCTTCCCAGGGGCTGAGTGCAGTGATCCGGCCTTCGGGCAATGGCTCAGGGAGGATGAAATCTTCTGGACGTGACACGCAGAGGGCCACTTGATAAGGAGAGTTGTCGGGGGGTGTATCTTCTCGAGGTCTCTTCTTCTCCAACTCCTCATGCTTGGGAGCTTCGTTCCTCCTCGTATACTGTTTAAGATGCCCTTCTTGGATTAAAATCTCTATTGCATCTTTTAGGTGGACGCAGTCTTCGGTCACATGCCCGTGGCTCCTGTGGAACCTGCAGTACTTGGACTTGTCGGTGTGAGGTTTTGGTGCAGATGATTTTGGGAACCTTACTCTGCCCTGTTTGAACTCGGAGTTAATGCATTCCGCGAGGATGCGCTCTCGGGGAGCTGTCAGTAAGGTATACTCGCTGTATCGGCCCGCGGGGCCTCTTCCTTCTCGAGGCTCGCGGGGCCTTTCTTCCCTTCGCTTGTCCCCATTGCGACGGGGAATATTTGAATCTTCTTGCTTGGGGCTTTGTGGGCTACCTGCTTCTCCTCGTATCTGATATAGGCCTGGGCCTTGTGCAGAAGTTCATTCAAGGTGCGGGGAGGCTCGATCCCGACGGCTCTACTGAGTTCGCTGCCGGGCAGGAGCCCCGTCTCGAGGAGGTATTTCTTCATGTGTTCAGTAGTATCTACCTCGACAGCTTCCTGATTGAACCGCTCGATGTACGAGCGTAATGTTTCATTCTTTTTTTGTACTATGGCCTCTAGGGTCGCCTCTGTCTTGGGGTGACGCCGGGAGGCTGTGAAATGCCTCGTGAACATGGATCTCATGACTCTCCAAGACGTGATGGATTCGGGGGCCAAGCTCTTGTACCAGGCCATGGCCCTTTTTCTGAGGGTTGTTGAAAATAGCTTGCATTTGAGGTGCCCGGTGATGTCATTGCGTTAGTCAAGCATCGCGTTAACGTTGTCGACGTGGTCGTCGGGGTCGGTAGTCCTGTCGTACACAACTAGATTATGAGGTTTCTCCATGCCTTTGGGGAGCGGAGCTTCCATTATTGCCCGTGACAGGGGACAATGCAGGTCTTCTTCGTCGCTCCTTAGTGGAGAGAGTTCGTTGCGGTCGGGACTATGCTCGCGCCTCGGTGAGGTTCCCGATCGACCGTTGTCGCGGCGGGCGCGTGCTCTGCTGACATGAGGTTCTGGGGAGCGACGTCCTCGTTTCTTCGTTGCTTCTGGACGTTGTTGTGTCCTCCTCTCCTGTTGAGGTCGGACCTCCTGTCGTTCAGCTTCTAGGGCCATGATTCTCTCGTGCTGCTGGTAGAGCATAGAGCCGGCCTGGTTGAGGGCGTTCACCATGGCAATCATTGTGGCGTCTCCTTCGACAGGAACGGGGATGGGGTGAAATGCCTCGGTCCCTTGGTTTTGAACGTGAGGTTCGTCCTCGTTATTTTGGGGCTCCGGAGACGGAGTGGCTGGACGGCCGTCTCGGGCGTCTGCTTCATGGAACTGCGGGCCGTCGTCCATGATGTAGTCGACGAGGGGACGGCTGCGCTCGCTAGGTTGTTCTCTGGCCATGTTGGAAGGACAGAAGTAAATGAGCTTTGATCTTCTGTTGGTGAAGATGGGGATAGCTAGTTCCCACAGACGGCGCCACTGATCTTACCTGATCAGAAGGGCCTTCCAAGGACTTGATGAATGGGCCTGAGAATGAAATGAGGAAGGGGGTGTACCTGCAAAGCACTCCAATGCTTAAGTCAGAAGAGGTACAGAATATAAGGTTTGTTCAGAATGAGTGAGAATACCTGACCCTTTGCTAAGAAAGGGTATTTATAATGTGCCCCCAGCGCTGGGCCAAGGCCCCTCAATGGGCCTAATCTGGCTAGGCCCAAGGAGGAGCTGCCAAGGGACGCGTAAGAAGCGTGAAGACCTAGACCAAAGGTCTGCCCCCTGGTCCAACCGCCCCTATCTTTCAGGAGATAATGAAGGGCAGTTGGGTGGCGTGGCAGATGAGCTGGCAGACATGCTCTCTGCCCGTCATCAACATGTTCCCGTCGTATCAGTAGGTGATTCATACAAGAGGTTCACCTGCTCGAGCACATGGGCCTTTGCCCGACGTATATTGGGCCGTGCCCTGTATAACCTTACGGCCCAGTCCGGAACACTATCCATACGTGGTTGTGCGACATTTTGCTAAAAGATCTAATAGTAACTCAAACACTAAAGATACTTTAATGACACTAAAACATATAATGTTCATAAACCCCTTATACAAACCAGTCTGAATCATTCCATTATAGCTCAACCTAACGCTCTCGCTTCTATTTCACCTGGTTTCATTCTGACGCAATCACATTAAGCCCTTTACCTTTACACGCGCATAGTGGAGTAGCCTGTTGGTGAATTTGATCTTTTCTAAAACGGGGTTTGGTACACAAGTATGGTAACCCTTTAACAACTGAGTGCAAGCTGTGGGGGATCGAATCGTAATTCGCCCTACCGAGTTCAGAACCAGATACCGCTAAATCAACTAAGATCAGACTTTACTTTGCCTTTTTTCGCATGCTTTTGCATTCTTTAAAAATTTTGCAGCTTGATTGTTTTATCATTGGTATGCATATTCTCAAGATTTCTTTTTCTTCTTTTTTTGGCATTTTAAGCATCAATCACTTATTTGCATCGGCTCTCCATGTAGCTTGTGCTTCAGGCGGTGCTGACTGCTAGTATAAACTACTCGGGGGCTAATTTAGAAATAAAGCTTCAGATTTTGGTATAAAAGGTATCCAAACCAATATCGCATATCTAAGGGTCTAAGGTGTCAAGACTGTATCAATCTTTTTAAGTATTTTCTCAGCTTTCTAACATAGCCTATCAACCTATATACTCGCAGGGTATGTCGAATGGAAGCATTCTTAAGGAATTTTTTATTTTGTTATGGCTAATAATAATGGAGAGAATTTAATAAACGAAATAATTTCGATTAATAATTAGGTTTCGTACAAGAATTGGAAATACTAATTACCCTTCTCCCACACTATCTCAAAAATTATCCTCAATGTTGCGAGATAAAGGTAAACTACAAAAGAAAAACAAAAATGAAAACAATAAAAAGAAAACTAAACTACTACTGCAGTTCTCTGCCTCTTTGTCTGCCTCTCAGGTTCCTGTACCCGTGTTTTGCTACATGATCTGGTATACCCACATGATGTATATAATCATGAATTTCTTTAACCTACCTCGTTACAGCATCTAATCCTTCTATGGCACCTGAGATTCTTCCGCTCCGGGTAGCTTGCTCAAGCCAGATCTGTCCCATCATCTCCATCAGCTCAGTGTGATGTCTTTGGTTTTTTTCATCTCTATGAATGATCGTCGCAATAATTTCGTTGTTAGATGCCGGTTGTTGATTCCTTCGACGACATCTTCCAGAAGTGCTGGTGCTGGAGAAATTAGCTGCCGGATTCTACACATTTTCTTCATCATCCATAGCCTTCATCGATTCCCACAGTTGGTTGTTCTTCTGGAGATGTAGCACTAGGTGATGGAGCATCAAGGTTGTAACGCCAGTTGGCTCTGATCTGTGCTCTTGCACGGCATGGACAAGGGAGAATGATGCTTCGAACAACTTTGTTATGAACAACTAGGTTGTATCTTCCGTCTCTCCACTGCTTGATAATATGACCATTCCTACAATACTCCATATCGAGGAACAATGCTAGAGTGGCACGCAATTGGCCGAGACGGTCCTCTAAACCGAGCTTTAGCGCGATATCTGTGACAATCCCTCCAAAATAAAGTGGAGCCTTTCCTCTAGCACAAGCGGATTGGACGTTGGAGAGGAGGAAAGCGACTGGGTTTACAGGGATATTTTGAAAAGCACATTGGAGCAGAAACAATTCCCTCTGATTCACCTTATGATTGTTGAACCTCCCGAAGACGGTGTTGCTCAACACTATATGAAAATAATGGATGGCGGGGTTGTGGATGTGAGAAGCGTAAAGCTCGTCCCACGGTGTGCGTCTTGTACCGGTCAAATCCTCCCACAGCTCGAAAGCTTCAGCGTGCCAAGTTGTGTGACCTGGAAGATGATAGAAACACCATCGCCGCGATGAAATCCAAACCACTCACTGAACGTGTCATGCATTACGGAATACTCCGTTCCGAATATCCTAAACATATCATTACCAAGAAGATGCTTGTTCGCTTCGTTTGAAGTGTTATAAGCATATGAGCTTAGGAACTCTAGCGTCAGAGTTGCATAAGTCGGACGGTTGCTGGTGCAAAGTGATGTTAAGCCGATGTTCGAGAGTAACCAGTTGACACTATCGAGGAGTCCAAGTTGAGTCAGACATTCCTCTTCAATGTAACTGGTAACTTCGATAGTTCTTTCGCTAAATGCGATGAACTTAGCGCGTTGAAGTTCACCGGCTCCGCCATCACATACTGGAATATTGACGGGAGCGAGGTTTGCCATAAATTCAGAAAAAAGGTAAAAGAGTTTGGTGATCGGAGATGAAGAGAAATGGTATGTAGCTGCTGTGAACACGAATATGGTGTTGTGAAACAAACATGCTCGTACTACTGTCAAATATAGGAAACAAAGTGGCTACAAAATTGGAAGTTATGAAGTTGTGAGAAAATGGGATCATGAGGTAGTTATTTATATGAGTGGGAATATGACCGTTGGAGAGGAAAATGGGGTAGTGGAGGTCCAAAATTCATGTGACCGTTGCAAAATAACCGTTACTGGTTTTTACTATGTGACGATCGTCTTAAATTTGTGACGACCGTCACCAATTAAGAACGCGTGACACTCGTCACGTCTTTGGGACGGTGGTAACGACTATGTTTCCCTTGTTTTTCTTCCCAACTTAATTCTATTATAATTTTTTTTTATTCTCACAAATTTGTTTGTAGCACTAAACATGAAATGTAACAATAGCAGTAAAAATAATATAAGGCAATGCATAACAGAATGAACATGCAGGCAGTATTATACCAATGCATAAAAATAATTTTTCTTAGCATAATGATTAAATGTACTCAGGGCATAAAATTGTAACACTGTAATAGAGTAAAATACCACTGAATAAATATAATCATAGGTACAAATAATCGAAACAAAATTCAAAGCTTTATTGAAACTTAGAGGATAATGCAGTAGTCAAAATTTAAACAAACTGAAAAACTGAAACAACTGGAAATCAAATCAAACTGAAATAAAATACTGAATCAAATAGAAATAATGCAATAAAATTATGATAAATGCTGAAATTAGTTGTTAGTCACGGTGGTGTCTGATGGACTTTATTGCTTGGCTCAGATGGTCGAATTGTTCCACAGCCATATCTCTCAGTGTAATGACGTCTACGCACAAATCACGTATCTCATTTTTCATGGTTATCATCTCAGCACGTAGAGTCTCTAGTGAAATCTCAGGATTGGTTGGTACAAGAGCAGGTGCAGGTATAACAACAAGTTTAGGTTTTTCCTCTTATTCTTCAATCATATCCTCAGGGTAGTCCGAATCATAGTAATTCGAAGGTGTCTTAGGATCAATTTCTACCTCAGACCAAGCATCTCATGGTTCATAAAGTGGATTGTCCAAATCATATAGCCAGTTGTGTTTATTATACACACTCGTGCGCTCATGGTCAGGTAAAGGAAAATGCGGCACAACTACACCATCGATAAGAAGTTTAAAATGATGTGGACCACGATCATACAACATATCTCTTTCAAAACAGAAGGTGATGTTCATAGGTCTGAATTCTCCAAGCGGGTTAATCTGAGAGAGGCAGGTCCTAAACCCCATTGCATCAACAATTTTGGTAACTAGGCCACCTATCAGGATTGGATGGTGTTCAGTTTGAATAATCCTACAGAAATTGGCAAACATGAAAGTTGCCCCATTAACCCGTCAGGACTGAAAAACACAAAACAGGATGAATAATTCATCTCTCGAGACATTGTTATCACTTCCAGTTTTTCTGAACAATGTGTAGGCCAGAATCATAGGAAAATACCTAATGGAAGGGTTATGGATCTCAATGGACAACATATGGTATAAATCATGGCTAGGTCGTCCTGAAATACAACTCCAAAAGCGGTCTAACTCACCCTGCATAAATACGTTTTCTTGTGCTTCCGAGAAAACAGTAGGGCCATATGGGAAATCTAAGAGTTCAACCATCTCATGAATGTTAAACTCATAGGGATATCTAAAAATTCTGAAAGATATCCTTCCTCTTGTAAAACTTTTCCACAGTTAGGATTGTAAACCAGTGAACTCAGGAACTTTAAAGTCAGCTCATAATAAGTTCTATGTTTCTTAGCTGCAAATCCTTCCCAGCCTATCTGATTAAACATGTAGTCAATGCTAGCACCTATGCCTAAGGCTTTCATGGTAGGTCCATGGGAAATTTTGGTGAGGGCCATTTGTCTCTGGGCTAAGGCTTCATAACGACGTCTTTGGGTACCTTATCTAAAGTCCACAATCATGTTGGTGGTCATTGTCAGAGTTAGTAAACAAAATGAAATCAGAGAAGAAGTAGAAGGTAGAAAAACTTTAAAAATCCTGGAATCACACAATAAAACAAACCAACACAACAATCAATAAATATAAAGCATTTTGAAAATTCATAATTTGAAAACAAAACAAAAACAAAATAAAAGATTAAAACGAAATTAAAATAAGATCGTGGGTTGCCTCCCACAAAGCGCTTCATTTTATGTCGGGGCTCAACACAACTTTAAGGGAATTTTATCCTAAGGTTTCTGATGGCAATTCTGCCAATTTTAAACATGTCGAGAACTCTTTATCCTCTACACAATGATAATGTTTTAGACGTTGCCCATTTACTACAAATGGTGCACTAAACCTACCCTTAATTTCTATAGCGCCACTAACTAAAACTTTCGTTATTTCGAAGGGACTGAACCATCTAGATCGTAATTTTCCAGGAAACAATCTGAGCCTAGAGTTGAATAGGAGAACAACGTCTCCCACACTAAGTGATTTTCTAGATATATGCTTGTTATGCCATCTCTTTGTTCTTTCTTTATATATGCAGGCATTCTCGTAAGCGTCTAGTCTTAGTTCTTCCAATTCTTGTAAGTCTAAAACATGTATCTCACCGGCGTCAGTATAGTTTAAGTTAAGAGTTTTAATTTCCCAATAGGATTTATGCTCTAATTCTTCCAGAAAGTCGCGAGATTTTCCGTAGACTAATTTGAATGGTGTGGTTCCGATGGGTGTCTTAAAAGCTGTTATGTAGGCCCATAAAGCTTCATGTAACATGGTAGACCAATCTTTCCTAGATGTAGTGACAATTTTTTCTAGGATTTATTTTATCTCTCTATTTGAAACCTCTACTTGTCCATTAGTTTGCAGATGGTAAGGTGTTGCTACACGGTGTCTTACCTCATATTTAAATAATAGTTTATCGAATATTTTAGATATGAAATGAGATCCTCCGTCACTTATGATGAGTCTTGGCACATCGAATCTTGGGAAGATAATGTTCTTGAAAAGCTTTATGACTACTCGTGTGTCATTTTTCGGAGAAGCTACAACTTCGATCCATTTTGAAACGTAATCGAAAACTACGAGTATGTACTTATTTCCAAAAGAAGACAGGAATGGTCCCATAAAGTCAATTCCCCACACATCGAAAACTTCTATTTCTAAAATGCCTTTTTGGAGCATCTCATCGCGCCTCGAGATGTTACTAGTGCGTTGGCACCAGTCGTAATTTAGAATGGTGACGTGAACATCTTTCCAAAGAGTGGGCCAAAAAAAGCCTGATGGAAGGATCTTTGCCCAAGTCTTCGAAGTGCTTGCATGTCCACCATAAGGACCAGAGTGACACTAGGAGATTATGTTTTCCATTTCTTCTTCTGGGACACATCGATGGAAAATACCATCAGATCCTCTCTTAAAAAGCAACGGTTCATCCCAGTAATACTGTTTTAGGTCGTAGAAGAACTTCTTCTTTTGTTGGTATGTGAGATTAGGTGGAAGTGCCCCGACAACTAAATAGTTGACTATGCCAGCATACCATGTCAAAGTGGTTTGCACACAAATTTCTTCCACTATTTCTTCTTGAATTTGTTCATCTAGAGTCAAGGAAGATATCTCACTCTCTAATTAGGCTATAAGATGTTCATCAGAAAATTCATCATTAATTGGTATTTGGTCTGGTTTAATTCATTCCATACGTGATAAATGGTCTTCTACTACATTGTCAATTCCTTTCTTATCCTTAATTTCCAAATAGAACTCTTGTAGCAAAAGGATCCATCTTAGTAGTATAGGTTTCACATCCTTTTTACTTAGAAGGTACCTAATAGCGGCGTGATCGGTGTAGATGATGATTTTAGCTCCTACTAAGTAGGAACAAAATTTGTCAAGTGCGAACACGACGAATAAGAGTTCTTTCTGTGTTGTGGCGTAGTTCATCTGAGTAGGGTCTAAAGTTCTACTGGCGTAATAAATTGCGTGAAGTTTCTTATCCTTTCTTTGTCTTAAGACTGCACCCACAATGTAATCACTCGCATCACACATGATTTCAAACGGTAGTGTCCAATCAGGTTGTTGCATGATGAGTGCGGTGATAAAAGATGTTTTAAGTGTTTCAAATGCTTTCAGACAGTCTTCGTCAAAGATAAACTCAACGTCCTTCATTAGTAGATCGGTCAACGACTTGGTGATCTTGGAAAAGTCCTTAATGCCTCTGTTGGATATCACATGTCCTAGAACGATTCCTTGTTTGACCATAAAATGGCAATTTTCCCAATTTAGTACAAGATTAACTTTTATGCATCTCTCGAGTACCATCTCTAAGTTAGATGGACATCCTTCAAAGCATTGTCCGCATACAGAGAAGTCATCCATAAACACTTCCATGATGTTGTCTATGAAATCAACAAAAATTTCCATCATACACCGTTGAAATGTCGCTAGAGCGTTACATAAACCAAACGACATACGACAATAAGCAAATGTTAAGTAGGGGCACGTGAATGTGGTATTTTCTTGGTCGTTAGGATGAATCGAAATTTGGAAGAATCCTGAGTAACCATCTAGGTAGCAAAAATAAGAATGTTTGGCTAATCTTTCCAACATTTGATCGATGAAGGGTAAAGGAAAATGATCTTTCTGGGTAGCTTTATTCAGTTTTCGGTAATTGATACAGATTCTACTCCTGGTCACTACTCTCTGTGTTATGGATTCACCTTTTGAGTTCTTAGTAAATGTAATGCCTCTCTTCTTTGGTACGACATGCACTGGGCTAACCCATTGACTGTCAGATATTGGATAAATGATTTCAGCGTCTAGTAACTTTTTTACTTCATCCTTGACTATAGTACTTAAAATTGTGTTAATCCTTCTATGGGGTTCTCTAGAGGTTTTACAGTCTCCCTCTAGCATAATGAGATGCAAACATATTGAAGGACTTATTCCTTTTAGATCAGATGTGTTGTAGCCTAACGCAGTTGGCTATTTTCTTAAGATGTCTAATAATTTTTCGGTTTCAAGTTGTCCTAATTCTGCATTTACTATAATTGGTCTTTTAAGTTATGAATCTAGGAATTTGTATATGAGATTGTTAGGTAATACCTTGAGTTCTAGAGCGGGTTTTGTAACACCTGTATTTAATTAATTAATTAAATTAAATATTATTGCGTATTTTCCCGATTATAAGTTGTTACATGTTATTTTGTCGTCCTTGTCGTTAAGTCGTTTAAGTTGATTTTTATGTTACGGGTTAAGTTGTGTTTGGGTCGCTTAAGTTGATTAAGTCGGATTTAATTAATTAATTCGAATAATAATAATAATAATAATTATAGAGATAATATTAAGTTGGGCCTGGTTTTGTTGTAAGAGAATAATAATGTTGGGGGTGCTAATTAGGCCCATAGTAATTAAGTGGATTAGTGGGAATTTAGTAAAAACAAGCTGAAAAACCTAGTTAGACTAATCAAAATTTTTGTAAGAAGAATAACCTTAGAGAGAGATCAAGGAGAGGCTAGATCAAAGATTTTCGCGGGAATTTTTGCCGTGGATTCGAGCTGCCTTCAATCCAAGGTAAGGATGGGGTTCAAATTCCATTACCGCGATTAGATGATCGTATATAGGTTGGGATTTTCGTGTAATTTCGTTCCTGTGATTTGTGTGAATATTGTGGTCGATTTCGTGTTGATATTCCTGATGAGTTCTGTTGTTCATGTTGTGATAATTACTGATGATTCTGTGTTGTGAGATTGTATATTGTTGTTGTTAGACTAATTAGTTGCAGAGATTCGTGTAGAAGAAGTTAGAGTTCATAAAATCAACCATATAATTTGATAGATGAATAGATACATGAGTTTTTTAGAGTCAAATCGATGTGGAAACCCAATTAAGATTGAACAGAATGAAGAAAGTGTGAGAAATCGTAGCAGGATTGAAATTTGAGGCATTCTGGTCATTTGCGTAACAGATCTGGTGTTACGCGTAACAGTCCCTATTACGCAGGCCATACACATATCACTTTAAGGCCATACACGTATGAAGGAAGCCATATGCGTATGAGCAGGGCAGGTGAGTAAAAATGCGGTTTTTGGTGATTTAACCTATTTTCGCATCCGTTTCAAGTTGGATGAATCTTAGACTTAAAGTAAAGATAAAATAAGTCGTTTAGAATAGACTTGAGAGTTTTAAAATAATTAATTTAGTAATTTAGTCGATGAAGTAGTAAATGGTCGTTTTCACGTTGAAGTGGTGTTAAAGTTGTTATAAGCTGTGTTGTCCCGATTTTTGGGAAGATTAATATGATGTAGGTCCTATGAGCAACGTTGATTCATGTTGCTGAGTTGTTCAAGTCGTTATGTTGATAAGTTGATGATTATATTGTTGTTGTTGTTGTATGTCATTCATAGTTGCATACATGTGCATATTTCAAGTTGGAGGGTGTAACACGGTGGGAGAACTGACTTTAGTTATGTGTTGCGGATAGCAAGAGTCGCCACCGACTTTTATTTTATCCAAAGGAAATGACATAAAAGAACAGGAAAGACCTTAAAGATTTTTGGGTTCGGGGGGTAGGTTATGTAAAGGGAAGGTATTAGCACCCTTTACATCCATGGTTATCCATGGGCTCTTAGTTACTTAGCTCACTTTAAAATGTTTTGAGAAGTGTAGTGTGTGATTAGAATTTCCTTTAAGTACTTTATAATGATCCATGCACAGATATATATAAAGTCTTTGTTTTGAAAATTTGTTTGAACAAAATGTGAAGTGTTTGAAATGTTTTTGAAAAGTGAGCAAGTACATAAGAGGAACCTACCCTAAGTTAAGTCTTTTCTGTTCTTAAATATCCTTTAAGTGGTAAGACTATCCCTATTATTAAGGAATAGGTAGTCATTACCTTGGATGTAGTAAGGGACATGTGAAGGGTCATCTGTGTTTAGGCAACTGTAAAGTGTCTTAGCAATTCGAAGGGACCTATCATCTTTTATTCGAAAGGGACAAGATCATTTACGAAGGCAACGTCGAAGGGACTTGATCTTATAATCTTTAAAGGGACTAGATGATTTGTTTATGAGAAGGGACTTTGCTTTTAGACACCTTACTTGACCTTTTGATTTAGGCAACATGAGAGGTAACCTTAGAAAGTGTAGATGGCGATCCAGGATCGACTTACGTGTGTGAGTGTACCAATTCAGATATTTATCTTTATGATCTAAATTCAAATTTACATACAAACATGTTTTACACTCCCTATTTTACTAACCATAGCATTTAAAAATATATAATAAAAATTACTACCACTATTACATATTGGATACAATTACATAATAATAATTAGAATAAATTAAATAAGCAAATAAATAAATAATTAAGTGGGTTAGTAATAATAAACAAAAATAAATATAAGAAAGTTAATAATAATAAACAGAATAAATAAATATAATGTGGTTAGTATAATAATATAGAAATAAATTAAAAATTCACAATTAATCAAATAAATATGTTTTTCAAGAATTTTAAATAACAATTATATACTAATAGTCTAATTATTTAATTTTATACACATATTATAAAAATATTTGATTATAAGCATACAAAGTGATAAATTAGGTTCATACAATAAAATTAGGTTTTTTAATATCTTTTTTTAAAAATAAATTAGGGTTTAATTTTTAATTAAATTATCTAAATTAGAAAACTATAAACAAATTAATCATTTACAAAATAATTAGAGTTTACAAAATATTATCAGGATTTATAAACAAAATTAGGTTTTATATGAAAATATTAGGGTTAATTAATTAATTAAATTATTTTACATATAAGAATTATATACAAATTATAAAATAAATATTTTAAATTTACAAAATTAAAATTTATAATATAATTTTGGTTTTAGGTGAGAATATTTTAATTAAATACCTAATAATGACTCTAATTATTTAAACAAACATATATACATTTTTATTCAAATAAACAACAAACTATATTTTCTTAGAAAAAATTTGAGAATAAACATATATATATATATATATATATATATATATATATATATATATATATATATATATATATATATATATATATATATATATATATATATATATATATATATATATATATATATATATATATTCAGATTTATGAAAAATAAAATTTAATTAAGAAAATATTTGTAAATATAATTTTTAAATATTTAATTTGGTTAAAGAATATTAATTAATAACTTAAATAAACACAAAACAAGAAAAATTAAAAAAAACAGGACCTGGGATTTGAACCCAGGTCCTTTACCTGGAAATAGAGGAGACTTTCCACTGGGCTAGCTTGTTCACGTGTGACAACCAAACAGTACAATTTTGTTTTATTTGAATCCTGCAAAAACAAAGGAAATTAAAATAAAAAAACGTTCCTGGCTGGATTTGAACCCACGCCTTGTTGCAAACATTGAGACTGCTTCACCACTGGGACAAACGCGCGTTTGTGATAATCCTATCAAACCAAATCCTAATCAAGCAATTCAAACATTTGAATTTCCCAATTCGCGCGCATCAGAGGTCATCCCCTACCTCCAGACTTGCGTTTTTTCCTGCGAACTTAGTTACAATATTACCTGCGATTTTTCTTGCCCATGAAACCTGCCAATATCAAATACCATACAACAAGTACAATTTCCTCAAATTAATTACATCAATGAATTCCTCATGACTCATACAACAAAACCATGTCCTTAGAATCTATTTAGATTAGGTAAATCATAGAATCCCAATTTAGAGCTTAAAACCCTAGCTATGGTGTTTTCACGATTCGGCCATAGTTCTTCACCAAACAGTCCATAAACCATCTATAGACAACAACAAACATTAATACATATCTAAAATTCATTATAAACAAGTAAATGCAGTGAATCGAAGAAAGATATATTAAGAACATGTATGCTTCGGGTTATGCATTATGTCACGGTTCAGAGGCATGTGAGTATTGGTTTCGATTCAGGGATGTCCAGAGAACCTCTTTGTGTTCTTAAAATACCTTATAACTCCTTGCAATGTGAAACCCGAAAATTGATTTTTGAAGGATTTTTTGAAGTTTGAAATTATGGTTTGAGGCTGCAAATTCGTGTCCATTGCATTGTGATGTGTTTGTGTACTTATAGTAGATGAAATTAGGTCAAAATATTGGGCTATCCTTTGGATATTTTGGTCATGGAAGATTGAAAAAGATCATGCCTTGAATTTCATATATTCTTTGATATAACCTTTCTATCTTAAGACAATCACCATAAATTGCATATCAATCTGATCTAATCCATGTTTATGACTTTCTAGAAACAATATCTCACTCAAATATTTGATTTATATAATTTATTTTAATTTAAAATGGTTTTAAATGAATAAAATCAAAATAAATAAAATAAAAATAATAAAAATCTGAATAAATGAGGATTGGGTCGTGCATGATGTCATGTTAAAGTTTGGATCACAAAATTGCAAGCCCATTTGGAAGAACTTGGTTTTAAGCCCCCATTTGCTTCATAAACTTCCCTAAAATTTCCCAACTTTGCAAGGGTACAAATCCTTCAATTTTAATGCTATGAGGGTATTCTTGGTTATTTTGGAAAGCTTAAGGAGTCCTCTAACCAACCCCATTGGTTTCATGTCCATATCTTTTACCATTCTCAAGTTATGCTCTTTTGAAGTTGTTGACTTTTTGTTGACTTTTAAAAGGACCTATAATGTCTTAGCTCATACCTTCCAAATGAAGCATTTTTGGGCTTGGCTTGTGAGACACAAAGTTGTAGAGAATTCAATTTCCTTCAAAATGAGGTTTGGATGGGAAAAATTTGATGAAGCATGTGAAAGTTATGGCTGGTCAAAGTACAGTTGACTTTTCCTGAGGAAACCCTAATTTAGAAACTCCTGATTCTTGATGATCTGAAATCTCCTTGATGAATCATGACCAACCCTTGATCAAATGATGAATTTTACTTAATATACTTGATGTTGGTAAAAAATCATGAAGTTTGACTTTGGTTTGACCACAGTTGACCTCAGTTTGACTTTTTAACTACTTTGACTGATTTTGACTTATCTGATCATCTGACTGAGCAAATCTTTGAGAAAAGTCTTGAAACTTGTCATGGGGATTCTTAAACACATATAAGATGTTATAAAGCTCACTTGAAGTCTTGGAAGTTCATTTAACCTGATTAAAGTCAAAACCCTAGTTTTGGATGCACTGCTTAGGAGGATGCATTGTCTGAGGGAATTGTCAAATCTTCTGACTAATTGTGAACTTTGTGAACCTTGTGAACCTCATAAGATGTCTTGTGAACCTTGTGAGCCTCTTAGTACACAAAGTCTTGTCTTGTGAGGGCAAATTTTGGGGTGCAACAGCTGTCCCTGTTCAATTTTCTGAAACCTGAGGGGTTAGATTGGTATATGTGCCAGTCGTGACCTGGAAGGTTGAAGGGGATTGAACACAAAAGCCCAAAAATTTGCACTCACCAGTGCGTAGAGTAATACTGATGATTATATGTAAATGCTTGAGTGGGCTTGAAGATGCCACTTGGAAAAAAGGAAATGGGCTTAAAGATGCCATCAGAATGAACTGGAGATGGGCTTAGAGATGCCATCTGGAGAAAAGTTCTTCAAATATACTTCTTGGAGAATAAGGTAGTCCAAAGTATGAAGATATAACTTTTGGGAAGATAAACAATGTCCCAACATTACCTTTGGGAAGATAAACAACGGCCCAAGGTAACAATACGACCTTTTGAGAAGATAAACAACGTCTCAAGATAGCCCTCGGGAAGATAAACGACGTCCCAAGATAGTGAGATGACCTTTGGGAAGATAAACAACGGCCCAAGGTCATGATAGCTTTCAGGAGGATAAACAACGTCCTGAGGTATAAGTATAACTTTTGGGAAGATAACCAACGGCCCGAGGTAACAATACGTCCTTTTGAGAAGATAAACAACGTCTCAAGATAGCCCTCGGGAAGATAAACGACGTCCCAAGATAATGAGATGACCTTTGGGAAGATAAACAACGGCCCAAGGTAAGGGTATAACTTTTGGGAAGATAAACAATGGCCCAAAGTCATGATAGCTTTCAGGAGGATAAACAACGTCCTGAGGTATAAGTATAACTTTTGGGAAGATAAACAACGGCCCAAAGTCATGATAGCTTTCAGGAGGATAAACAACGTCCCGAGGTATTAGTTGTTGATATTGTTTTACCTGTATATAACTATCCGGCAAGGAAAATATTAGTTTATGCATTATGTATGCATGCATAGTACGATGCACTTAAGTAATGTATTATGTAATTATGGATATGTATGTTATGGTATGATGTAAATGATGTATGTATCATGCAGCCTGAAGCGTCTGGATATCTTCGTACAACAACTGCTGGCCAGGGAAAATAAATCCCGATTTGGTACTGAAGAATATGAGGAACTCGTTCCCATCTCGTTTGATAATATAGTATTCATAAACCTCCCGTCTTCGTTCGATAGTAAGGTATCCATAACCTCACGTCTTTGTTTGATAGTAAGGTATCCATAACCTCCCGTCTTTGTTCGTCGTACTCCTATTGAAAGGATAAATTCCCGATTATCCTTCTGAGGATAAAAGAGATGGATATAAATTCCAGGGGAGATGTGACTCGAAGTATTTATGAAGATGGATTTGTCCTACTGGGGGGCTTGTAGCTTTCTCGTGGGGATAAACCGGCGAAGCTTCGTTGAATTCCTTCCCTCGTTCGTCCTTAGTAAATACTATTATTGCATTTTCATGCATTTCTAGTAAACATCAATCATATTAAGCATTTATGCATTTATGGTAAACATCAATCATATTCAAAAGCATACATACATTCAAACACAACCAATGGACGTTTCGCTTATGTAAATAGGGTAAAAGTAAATCTGGATTCAAAGATGAAATTTTATTTATATCAGAAAGTGACCCATACATAGGCAAGTTTGTACAAGGAGACAGAAATCCTAGTAAGAGGAATTTGTCATAAAAGTTTTTACAAAGAAAATCAGCTATGTGGGAAATAATCCTATTGAGTTTCAATTCTACTATTGCCATTATCTTCAAGTATCTCATCTTCTGCTGTTGTGACGAAAATGATTGGATTGAGCTTTATCTGTTCGAGCTTGAGTAAGTAGCGCAACTGGTTGTAGTTTCATGAGTGATCCAAACGAGACATAGTCATACGCTTTAATCCCTAATTTTTGCCTGGATTTCCTTTTTCAGGTTTTCAATCCACCGGGATACCCTTTTTTGCCCAAGCCACCTTTTCAGGTTTTCGACTTGCCGGGTGTACATTTTTTATATATTTTCCCTAATTTTTGCCCGAACCCTTTTGGTTCGCCGGGATGCCCTTATTTTTGCCTAGGCCAGTCAACCTAGCGGGTCTATTTTTATGCGTAGTATTTTTTAACTATGTCTGCGTTTACTGGCTGTGGGAAGTCTTCACCATCTATAGTAGTAAGTATCATGGCACCTCCTGAGAATACTGTCTTGACTACAAATGGTCCTTCATATGTAGGAGTCCACTTGCCCCTAGGATCACCCTGTGGTAATATGATACGCTTGATTACCAAATCACCAGCCTGATATACCTTTGGCTTAACCTTCTTGTTGAAAGCCTTGATCATTCGTTTTTGGTACATCTGGCCATGACAAACTGCTGCTAACCTCTTCTCATCAATCAAATTTATCTGGTCAAGTCGAGTCTGAATCCACTCATCTTCATCCAAGCCTGCATCCTTCATAATTCTTAAGGAGGGAATCTGAACTTCAATGGGTAGAACTGCTTCCATACCATATACTAAGGAGAATGGGGTTGCCTCTGTTGAAGTACGTATTGTAGTACGATAACCATGAAGAGCAAATGGTAACATCTCATGCCAATCCTTGTAAGTAACAGTCATCTTCTGTATAATCTTCTTAATATTCTTGTTAGCGGCTTCTACTGCCCCATTCATCTTTGGACGATACGGAGAAGAGTTGTGATGCTTAATCTTGAACTGCGTGCAGAGATCAGTAATCATAATGTTGTTCAGATTAGAGCCATTGTCAGTAATAATCCTTTCAGGGATGCCATACCTACAAATGAGACTATTCTTAATGAATCGAGCCACAACGTTCTTGGTAACAGATGCAAATGAAGCTGCCTCTACCCACTTCGTGAAGTAATCAATAGCAACAAGGATGAAACGATGCCCATTAGAAGCAGTTGGCTTGATCTCACCAATCATATCAATGCCCCACATGGCAAAAGGCCAAGGAGCAGTAAACACATTCAATGGTGATGGAGGTATATGCACTTTATCAGCATAGATCTGACACTTGTGACACGTTCTGGAATGTTGATAGCAGTCAGCCTCCATGGTAGACCAATAGTAACCTGCTCTCAATATCTTCTTTGCTATAGTATGACCACTAGAATGAGTGCCAAAGATCCCATCATGCATATCTTCCATAATTTCAGTTGCTTCCTTCTTATCCACACAGCGAAGCATAGTTGAATCATGATTGCGCTTGTACAAGATCCCATTACTCAAAAAGAACTTAGCAGAAAACCTCCTCAGAAACTTCCTATCTTTGACAGATGCCCCTTCAGGGAACTCCTGAGCTTCAAGATATCTTTTCACTTCATAGAACCAAGGCTTCTCTTCTGCTTCTTCAGTGTCAATCTCATTGCAGTATGCAGGCTTCTCAAATCTATCAATAGTAATCTTGGGAGCTTCATCATCCCAGCTGATCTCAAACATGGATGCCATGGTAGCTAAGGCATCTGCCAACTGATTCTCTCTTCGTGGAATATGTCCAAAGGTAATCTCTTTAAAATGTGGGATCAAAGACAAAACATGCTCTCTGTAAGGAATGAGATTATCATGCTTGGTATCCCAATCTCCTTTGATCTGACTTACTACCAGGGCTGAATCTCCATACACATCAAGGAACTGAATCTTCATATCAATGGCAGCTTTGATACCCAGAATACATGCTTCATACTCAGCCATGTTATTAGTACAATAGAAACAAAGTCTGGAAGTAATCGGGGTATGACAACCTTCGGGGGAACTGATCACAACACCAACACCATTACCAAGTGCATTAGAAGCTCCATCAAAAACCATAGTCCATCGGGATCCTTGTTCAGGTCCGTCATATTGTCCAGGTTCTTTGGTAATAATCATAATGTCCTCATCAGGGAACTTAAAACTCATTGACTGGTAATCATCCACTGCTTGATGAGCCAAATGATCAGCTACAACACTTCCTTTAATGGCCTTCTGAGTAGTATACTGTATATCATATTCTGTTAAGATCATTTGCCATCTTGCAATTCTTCCAGAGAGAGCAGGTTTCTCAAATATGTACTTGATTGGATCCATCTTCGAAATCAATAAGGTACTATGAGTCAACATATACTGTCTTAGTCGGCGAGCAGCCCATGCCAAAGCGCAGCAAGTTTTCTCGAGCAGTGAGTATCTTGTTTCACAGTCGGTAAACTTTTTGCTAAGGTAGTATATTGCCTGCTCTTTTCGACCAGACTCGTCATGTTGCCCTAACACACACCCCATTGAGTTGTCTAATACATAATCAAGGGTCTTCCATCAACTGGTGGCATCAATATTGGAGGTTCTTGGAGATACTTCTTGATCTCATCAAAGGCTGTCTGGCACTCGTCATTCCATTCCATTACCTGATCTTTCTTCAACAACTTGAAGATTGGCTCACAGGTAGCAGTTAATTGGGAAATAAATCTTGCAATGTAATTCAATCGTCCCAAGAAACCTCTAACTTCCTTTTCAGTACGGGGATCTGGCATCTCTTGTATGTCTTTTACTTTTGCAGGATCTACTTCAATACCTTTTCCACTGACAATGAAACCCAGGAGCTTTCCAGATCTAACTCCAAAAGTACACTTGTTTGGGTTCAATCTCAACTTGTATTTCTTCAACCTTTCAAACAACTTATCCAGATGATCAAGGTGTTGTTCTTCATTCTGGGACCTGGCTATCATATCATCCACATACACCTCTATCTCATGATGAATCATATCGTGAAACAAAGCCACCATAGCACGCTGATATGTTTCCCCTGCATTCTTCAAACTAAATGGCATCACTTTATAGCAAAAGGTGCCCCACTGTGTAACAAATGTTGTCTTCTCCATATCTTCAGGTGCCATCTTGATTTGATTGTAACCAGAGAAACCATCCATAAAAGAGAATACCTTGTGCTGAGCAGTGTTGTCTACCAGAACATCAATATGAGGAAGTGGAAAGTCATCTTTGGGGCTAGCCTTGTTCAAATCTTTCTAGTCCACACACATACGTACCTTACCATCTTTCTTAGGTACTGGTACCACATTTGCAACCCACTGAGGATAAGAAGTCACAACTAAGAACCCTGCATCAAACTATTTCATCACCTCTACCTTAATCTTCTCTGACATTTCAGGACGCATGCGACGAACCTTCTGCTTCTTTGGACGACAAACTTCTTTTACCGATAACGGTGAACCACAATGTCTGTATCCAACCCTGGCATATCTTCATAGGACCAAGCAAAGATCTCCATATAATCATGTAACATCTGAATCAATCTGCTCTTGACACTATCCTCTAATTCAGCCCCTATCTTGACTTCTTTCCTGTTTTCTTCAGTTCCCAGATTCACAACTTCGACTGGCTCTTCATGTGGCTGTATAGCTTTCTCTTCTTGTTGTAACAACCTAGCAAGCTCTACAGGTACTTCACAATCGTCCTCATTTCCGTCTTCATCTTGATATATCGGATTCTCGAAATTATAATTGGCAATAGTAGAACTGTTATCAACAGGATCCAGAGTGGATATGGATCTGCATTTTAGTGATGTGGGTGTGTGTAAGAACACATAGCTGATAAAATAAAAATAAAAGAAAAGAAAGACAAGGAACACAATATTTACGAAAACGAAACGTCCACTGATTTTTATTGAATGAAATATGCAAATGAAATGACATCCCGTAACAAGCACACCATTGTGCCCCGGGTAAGGCACAAGGCTTAAGAGTTTAATTGTTCAGAAATTACAAACTTAAAAAGTAACAACACAGTAATAGTATTTACTCCTGACTAAAGGAGATAGGAATAACATCTTCAACCTTCCAATTATTGAGCCCATCACCCACAGTAGGAAAAATCCAAGCATCTAGATTATAATCTTCATCATAGTCACCCACATCATTGATCTGATTCTTCATAATCCCCTGATTGGTGATACGAATAGCACGAGCACGACGAACAGCCTTCTGGGACTCTGCAGTGAAACCCAAACCAAATTTGTCAGACTTGTAAGGAATGTCAGGAAGCTGACCCCAAATAGTACAACCACCTTCATCCACCACAACTCTAGCATCCTTGAGGGAAGCCATTGTAGGAGGTACTCTGGTGACCACATGAACTTTCTTGACAACAGGAGGAGCTTCATAATTATTAACAACCCAAGGAACTACTTCGAATGTCTGGCACGGAGTTTCAACATATTCACCTTCCACTTCAAGATATTTAAAGGTGTTCACATGGCTAACTATATATCCTTCCTCTCTGTAAACAATGACAACTTTTCCTTCTACTGGATATCTCAGCTTCTGATGTAAGGTGGAGGTTACAGCACCAGCCCCATGGATCCAGGGACGCCCAAGCAAACAAGAATACGAAGGACGAATATCCATTACATAAAAAGTAGCATTGAAGACTTGAGAACCTACTTTGATTGGGAGATCAATTTCTCCATGTACCACTCTTCTCGAGCCATCAAAAGCTTTCACCACTATATTACTGGGCTTCAACACAACATCTTCAGGACTAAGCTTATTCAGAACTTCTTTGGGCAACACATTCAGAGAGGAACCATTGTCTATTAACACATGTGACATGGTAGTGCCCTTGCATTCAATAGAGATATGTAGAGCCCTGTTATGATCCCTCTTAGCAGGATTCAAATCAGCATCGGAGAAACCTAACCCATTATCATAGGTCAAGTGTGCAACACAATTTTCAAACTGATCTACAGAAATCTCATTTGGTACGTGAGCGGTCTTCAAAAATTTAATCAAGGCTTTGGCATGAGTCTCAGAACACAACAATAAAGACAACATAGAAATCTTGGAGGGAGTATGCCCCAATTGATCAACAATGTCATAATCACTCTTGCGAATGATCTTCAATACTTCTTCCATCTGCTTAACAAGATCATCAGCAGCCAACACATCAGTTTGTATAGGTTCAATAACAGGACCCTTGCCCCGAGCATCAGCAGTAGAGGTAGTAGTTGGAGTAACTGTATTCTTGGAGGTAACTGGAGGAGAGAAGACTCTTCCACTTTGTGTGATCTTACTAGATCCAACAATATTATCAACATCAAGGTTTTCATCAGCATCAGGTGTATCAGCTAAAGATTCCTGCTTAACACCATGGATGTAAACATCGGACCCATAATGCCAAGGCACAACTTTATCAGAAGTATACGGAATAGGACCCGGAGTAGTAATGATCATAGGAGCCACTCTAGCTTCAGCAACAATCTTCACAGGGCCTTCAGCAGTAATTTTAATTGGACCTTTACGAGTGATTTTTACAGGTCCCTTGGAAGTAATTCTTACCGGCACTTTATCAACCATATCCACCTCTTCAATCTTCGCACCTTTAGTTATATGATCAACCATGCTCTTCATAGAAGGTGGGGTCCTCTCAAACACTATGGTGTAATTATTCATGAGGCGTTGAATTCCGTCCTTCAACCTCCAACAACTATCCGGCTTATAAGCACAATAGACACAATCTTCACGACAACCTGGAAAGAACCCAGCTTGTACCAACTTCTTCTTAATAACAGACAATGGTGTAGTCAAATCTGCAACTGAGGAAATATGTGAAACTTCATCAATGGCATTGACAGTCTTCTCATGATTTGGCATAGGAGCAGTAATCACATTTGGAGTACCCGGAGGGTCAAACTCAATTTCTCCAGCATCAATCATATCCTGAATCTTATTCTTCAATACCCAGCAACTATTGGTATCATGTCCCTGACAATTTAAATGATATGCACATCGTGCATTAGGATTGTACCTGGGAGAGGTAACATTGGGATTCTGAGGAGGGTCCCTCAAAGTGATAAGTTCACCCTTCAACAAGTGTTGCAAGGCTTGGGCCAGTGACATATTGATCTTAGTGAACTGCCTTCTATTCCTCTGTTGATTGCCCTGGGGTGGCTCTGTTGTTGCAGGAGTTGGATTGGAGATATGAACTACACTCACAGACTAATGCCTCCTATTACGATCAGGTTGACCATAAACAACATTTGCCTCTTTCTTCCCACTGGGAGGCTTCTTTGCAGTACTGGATGAAGAAGCACCCACTTGGATCTTGCCACTCCTTATACCACTTTCTACGCGCTCTCCTGTCATTATCAACTCAGTGAAGCCAGATGATGAGCTTCCAATGAGATGACTGTAAAAAGGACCATTCAACGTACACATAAACATATCCACTAACTCCCGGTCAGTTAGAGGGGGTTGCACTCTTCCAGCCAAGTCTCTTCACTTCTGGGCATACTCCTTGAAATTTTCTTTAGCATCCATAGACATGCTTTGTAGTTGCATGCGAGTAGGGGCTAAATCAGCATTGTATTGATATTTCTTATAGAAGGCTTCAGCAAGATCATTCCAATCACGGATGTTGACACTCTCTAACTGATAGTACCATTCCAATTGAGCTCCAGATAAGCTCTCTTGGAAGAAATGGATCCGCAATTTATTATCAGCAGTATGGGGTTGGATTCTCCTGACATAAGACCTCAGATGCAGCTTGGGACAAGAAACACCATCATAAACTACGAAAGTAGGAACCTTGAAACCAATGGGTATGACCACCCCAGATATCAAACTCAGGTCTTCAAAATCCAGCCCAGAAGACTTTTGCAATTCCATAGCATCCATTCTATCCACCAGCATCTTGAACTTATCTTCATTAGGCTCATGATAGTAGTTAGCTTCAGAATCAGAGTCCCCCATTGTATTATGGAGACTGCCTCCCTCTTTCTCAGACTCTTCAGACTCATAATCTTCAACCTGTTCTTTGGTCTTGACAGGACCTCTGAACCTTCTTCCCATGTTGATCAGGCCTCCCGACCTTCTAGTCTTCTTAGTCTTCTTGGCCAGCAGTGTCTTCAATTCATCCTGTCCCTTGGACAAGTTCAGGATCAACTCTTGGAACTGTGCATTTTGTGCCTGGAGATCTTTGACTGTTTGTTCAAGAGCCATTGCTGAAATAAACAGCGAGAAGATAAGAAACCTGTGCACAAGAAACCTGTGATGCAGTGATATGATATGTAAATGCATATGCAATGTTTTCAAGGACCGCAAGATTTAAATTTGCTTAAACAATCAAGAAAGTAAACTTTTATTAGTAATAAATTTGTTTGCCCCTTGGGCTTACAAAATGAAATGAAATAAATACAAAAGATGGGGTTTTAAGTCTCCCATGGACGTTTCCTCTTTGTGTTGAGGTATGAGTTGAGATTCCGCTCCTCGTGAAGTTGCTTTGTTAGCTCCAGGATTCTTTCTTGACTTGCTTTGTAATGAGTCTCAAAAGTATCTCTTTGCTCCTTCAACTGGATCCAGGATCTCTGTAAGTCTTCCATGTCAGTAGGCATGTCTAGGTGAAGGATGATATAAGAGGTATCTCCTTCAGCAACAAGCTCCATAGTAACTGGCAGGATGGCAGGGTATGGCATCATGAGAGTCTGAGCACGAGATCGCACCCATCTGAGGTAAGCTTCCATAGGAATAGTGTACTTGGGCTCCAGAGTCTTGCTGTCAACCTTGTTCACTTTTCCCCATGCTCGTATGAACCTTTGATGGTAACCTTGCAGATCGTTGTCGTAGTCAAACACAATACCCTGAATCAACATGTCATGTGGACCATCACTTCGAGCATAACCAAACTGTCGTAAAGCTAAGGAAGGGTTGTAAGTAATGCCTCCTCTTATGCCTAGAAGTGGCACATTAGGAAACTCCCCACAACGGTCAATGATAGTGACATTCTACATAGATCTGGAGCACCAATGGATATCTGAATGAGAGAGTGACATAATCCTCTTGGACCACCTGAACCCTTGCTCATTCTTCATTACTGATCGAGGAAGGTGAGAAATAAACCACCTAGATAGCAAAGGTATGCAACACATCAGAGTTCCTCGTGCCTTTGTAGTACGAGTACGAAGAGAGTGCAGAATGTCTCCAAGCAATGTAAGCACTGGATTGTGACTCAGAAATATGTTGATGGCATGAATATCTATGAACTGATCTGGATTGGGGAACAACACTAAGCCATAAATCAACAAGGCTAAAATCTCCTCAAAAGCATCATAGCTCATAGCCTTCAAGAATACTTGAGCCTTCTCTATCAACACCTTAGCAAGAATACCCTTAACTCCACTTCTCGTTTCTAGAACAATGTCTGACTTCTTCAGATGTAGAGCTGCAACAATAACCTCAGGTTTAGGCTCCTTTTCCAAACCTGTGAATGGTTTCTGATCAAGGATAGGTATACCCAGAAGTTTAGAGAACTCTTCCATTGTAGGAAACAGCTGGTAGTCGGGGAATGTGAAGCAATGGTGCTTAGGATCAAAGAACTGAAACAGAACACTCATCATGTCTTCATTGAACCCTGAAGTGACTAGATCCAATAGGTGACCATGCCTCTTGATGAACTGGGAGTTTTCAGAAATTTGAGAGACCAACTCCTTAAGCTTAGGAGGTATTCCTACAAAGTTGATCCTGATAGTGTTTCTACGAGCAGAAGCCATGACCTGCAACAAAGAAAAAAGATAAATCCTTTGGTCCTTGAAATGGTTAGTGAGAATGCTATGCTTATGATGCATGATGATGTCATGATGTTATGCTCAATCACAAACATGTGGCACACACAAACAAGTCACACAATAGTCCTAGGTTTGAAGGCTTGCATGAGGTTTAAAGGTAAGTACCCTCCCCTGAAGTTTAGTTGGTTCATCCTGTCCTATAAAGTAAACAGGTTCTAAGGGATCTCAATATCATTGATCCTTCACAAGGGTGGTTGTTCAGTAGGCAACTTACTTGCCAACCAAAACCCTCAAAGTTTAGAATCTCAATGAGCATAGTATCGAGTATCAACCAACTTCAGTCTTCACCAAAGCCGGTTATCTCACTACTTTCTAAAGGCCAAGATGGGATAACTAGGGTTCTAAAAGTTAGTTAGTGCATTGACAACATATGGCAGCCTCATATTATCCTTAACTTGACTTAAGGAACATAAGCACCAACCAAGAAGTCACACTAACTATGGCCACCAGATCAACCATATCGGTATACGTCGTACAATTTCCTTGGTCTATTGCAAATTTACCTAAGATACACTAGATCCAGGTTAGGATCTTTCACACATAAAGCCCAATAAGTAATACAAAGCAAACAAGGCAAACAATTTCAAAGTGATCTAATTCCTAAGGGTACCCTTCTTTTATTAAATTCCCAGCAGAGTCGCCAGTTCTGTAACACGGTGGGAGAACTGACTTTAGTTATGTGTTGCGGATAGCAAGAGTCGCCACCGACTTTTATTTTATCCAAAGGAAAGGACATAAAAGAACAGGAAAGACCTTAAAGATTTTTGGGTTCGGGGGGTAGGTTATGTAAAGGGAAGGTATTAACACCCTTTACATCCATGGTTATCCATTGGCTCTTAGTTACTTAGCTCACTTTAAAATGTTTTGAGAAGTGTAGTGTGTGATTAGAATTTCCTTTAAGTACTTTATAATGATCCATACACGGATATATATAAAGTCTTTGTTTTGAAAATTTGTTTGAACAAAATGTGAAGTGTTTGAAATGTTTATGAAAATTGAGCAAGTACATAAGAGGAACCTACCCTAAGTTAAGTCTTTTCTGTTCTTAAATATCCTTTAAGTGGTAAGACTATCCCTATTATTAAGGAATAGGTAGTCATTACCTTGGATGTAGTAAGGGACATGTGAAGGGTCATCTGTGTTTAGGCAACTGTAAAGTGTCTTAGCAATTCGAAGGGACCTATCATCTTTTATTAGAAAGGGACAAGATCATTTACGAAGGCAACGTCAAAGGGATTTGATCTTATAATCTTTAAAGGGACTAGATGATTTGTTTATGAGAAGGGACTTTGCTTTTAGACACCTTACTTGACCTTTTGATTTAGGCAACATGAGAGGTAACCTTAGAAAGTGTAGATGGCGATCCAGGATCGACTTACGTGTGTGAGTGTACCAATTCAGATATTTATCTTTAAGTTAATGATCTAAATTCAAATTTACATACAAACATGTTTTACACTCCCTATTTTACTAACCATAGCATTTAAAAATATATAATAAAAATTACTACCACTATTACATATTGGATACAATTACATAATAATAATTAGAATAAATTAAATAAGCAAATAAATAAATAATTAAGTGGGTTAGTAATAATAAACAAAAATAAATATAAGAAAGTTAATAATAATAAACAGAATAAATAAATATAATGTGGTTAGTATAATAATATAGAAATAAATTAAAAATTCACAATTAATCAAATAAATATGTTTTTCAAGAATTTTAAATAACAATTATATACTAATAGTCTAATTATTTAATTTTATACACATATTATAAAAATATTTGATTATAAGCATACAAAGTGATAAATTAGGTTCATACAATAAAATTAGGTTTTTTAATATCTTTTTTTTAAATAAATTAGGGTTTAATTTTTAATTAAATGATCTAAATTAGAAAACTATAAACAAATTAATCATTTACAAAATAATTAGAGTTTACAAAATATTATCAGGATTTATAAACAAAATTAGGTTTTATATGAAAATATTAGGGTTAATTAATTAATTAAATTATTTTACATATAAGAATTATATACAAATTATAAAATAAATATTTTAAATTTACAAAATTAAAATTTATAATATAATTTTGGTTTTAGGTGAGAATATTTTAATTAAATACCTAATAATGACTCTAATTATTTAAACAAACATATATACATTTTTATTCAAATAAACAACAAACTATATTTTCTTAGAAAAAACAGGACCTGGGATTTGAACCCAGGTCCTTTACCTGGAAATAGAGGAGACTTTCCACTGGGCTAGCTTGTTCACGTGTGACAACCAAACAACACAATTTTGTTTTATTTGAATCCTGCAAAAACAAAGGAAATTAAAATAAAAAAACGTTCCTGGCTGGATTTGAACCCACGCCTTGTTGCAAACATTGAGACTGCTTCACCACTGGGACAAACACGCGTTTGTGATAATCCTATCAAACCAAATCCTAATCAAGCAATTCAAACATTTGAATTTCCCAATTCGCGCGCATCAGAGGTCATCCCCTACCTCCAGACTTGCGTTTTTTCCTGCGAACTTAGTTACAATATTACCTGCGATTTTTCTTGCCCATGAAACCTGCCAATATCAAATACCATACAACAAGTGCAATTTTCTCAAATTAATTACATCAATGAATTCCTCATGACTCATACAACAAAACCATGTCCTTAGAATCTATTTAGATTAGGTAAATCACAGAATCCCAATTTAGAGCTTAAAACCCTAGCTATGGTGTTTTTACGATTCGGCCATAGTTCTTCACCAAACAGTCCAGAAACCATCTATAGACAACAACAAACATTAATACATATCTAAAATTCATTATAAACAAGTAAATGCAGTGAATCGAAGAAAAATATATTAAGAACATGTATGCTTCGGGTTATGCATTATGTCATGGTTCAGAGGCATGTGAGTATTGCTTTCGATTCAGGGATGTCCAGAGAACCTCTTTGTGTTCTTAAAATACCTTATAACTCCTTGCAATGTGAAACCCGAAAATTGATTTTTGAAGGATTTTTTGAAGTTTGAAATTATGGTTTGAGGCTGCAAATTCGTGTCCATTGCATTGTGATGTGTTTGTGTACTTATAGTAGATGAAATTAGGTCAAAATATTGGGCTATCCTTTGGATATTTTGGTCATGGAAGATTGAAAAAGATCATGCCTTGAATTTCATATATTCTTTGATATAACCTTTCTATCTTAAGACAATCACCATAAATTGCATATCAATCTGATCTAATCCATGTTTATGACTTTCTAGAAACAATATCTCACTCAAATATTTGATTTATATAATTTATTTTAATTTAAAATGGTTTTAAATGAATAAAATCAAAATAAATAAAATAAAAAATAATAAAAATCTGAATAAATGAGGATTGGGTCGTGCATGATGTCATGTTAAAGTTTGGATCACAAAATTGCAAGCTCATTTGGAAGAACTTGGTTTTAAGCCCCCATTTGCTTCATAAACTTCCCTAAAATTTCCCAACTTTGCAAGGGCACAAATCCTTCAATTTTAATGCTATGAGGGTGTTTTTGGACATTTTGGAAAACTTAAGGAGTCCTATAACCAACCCCATTGGTTTCATGTCCATATCTTTTACCATTCTCAAGTTATGCTCTTTTGAAGTTGTTGACTTTTTGTTGACTTTTAAAAGGACCTATAATGTCTTAGCTCATACCTTCCAAATGAAGCATTTTTGGGCTTGGCTTGTGAGACCCAAAGTTGTAGAGAATTCAATTTCCTTCAAAATGAGATTTGGATGGGAAAAATTTGATGAAGCATGTGAAAGTTATGGCTGGTCAAAGTTCAGTTGACTTTTCCTGAGGAAACCCTAATTTAGAAACTCCTGATTCTTGATGATCTGAAATCTCCTTGATGAATCATGATCAACCCTTTATCAAATGATGAATTTTACTTCATATAATTGATGTTGGTAAAAAATCATGAAGTTTGACTTTGGTTTGACCAAAGTTGACCTCAGTTTGACTTTTTAACTACTTTGACTGATTTTGACTTATCTGATCATCTGACTGAGCAAATCTTTGAGAAAAGTCTTGAAACTTGTCATGGGGATTATTAAACACAGATAATATGTTATAAATCTCACTTGAAGTCTTGGAAGTTGATTTAACCTGATTAAAGTCAAAACCCTAGTTTTGGATGCACTGCTTAGGAGGATGCAATGTCTGAGGGAATTGTCAAATCTTCTGACTAATTGTGAACTTTGTGAACCTTGTGAACCTCATAAGATGTCTTGTGAACCTTGTGAACATTGTGAGCCTCTTAGTACACAAAGTCTTGTCTTGTGAGGGCAAATTTTGGGGTGCAACAGAGGGTATGCTCGATTCCAGTTGGCCTAGATTGGAAAATAAGTTGATAATGCATCGATAACCTGACAATGTTTCAAGTTGGGAGTTTACTCCATATGGTACCACATGCATATAAGTTGGGTCACATCGAGTTGCATAATGATTCATTGTTTGTTGAATGTAGTTGTATGTTGAAGTTGCTTGTCGTGTGAAGTGGTGTGATTATATGATTATCTCGTTTACATATTGATTATTGTATCCTGTTTATGTTATTTGATATCTCACCCCTTCTGTTTGAATGTTGCCCTTTGTTGGTAACGTGCAGGTAACGAAGAGTCCAATACTTAGTAGCTCCGAGTTGGTATTTGTCGCTCTGATACGTAGCACTTCGGGGGATAAATGCTTGTTTTGCCTTTATGATTTTGTTTAAGTTTAATGAACTAGTTTTAAGTTGTTTTATGTTGAAGAACCAAGTTGAGATTATTTTGATGATTGATTTATTTGAAGTTGTTTAAGAGTTGGAACATGTTGATCCGCTGCGTTGTTTTTCGAAGTTATTATATTATTAAAGTTGTTATTTAATTTTAGAAGTTGGAAAATGTGATATCCCATGTTTGTTGATGAAATTTTATAAATCTGATTTTAATTTATAAAGCCGGGTAGAAATGGGGTGTTACATTAGTGGTATCAGAGCAGGTCGGTCTGTCTGACCAAGTGTTGAGTCGTAGTTGTCTAGCATTCAAATATTCTAAGTGGTTCTAACTTTTGTTGTTTTGTAGTGTTAAGTTGAGATGGCTGGAAGAAATGATGCTGCGATGGCTGTTGCAATGCAAGCAAAGGCTCAGGCTGTGCAGAACTTGCCGAATGCTGGAGGGAATGATGAGTCTCGTACCTTTGCAACTTTCCAGAGGGAGAAGCCGCCTACCTTCAAAGGCATGTATGACCCTGATGATACATTCGTTTGGTTGAAAGAAATTGAGAGGATTTTCCGCGTGATGGATTGCACTCCACGCAGAAGGTTCGTTATGGGACTCATATGTTGGCAGTTGAAGCTGATGACTGGTGGTTGGAGACCAGAGTAAGGTTAAAAGCTGCAGGTGAAGAGATCACTTGGGCCGTTTTACGTAGGGAGTTTATGAGGAAGTATTACCCTGAAGATGTGCGTGGTAAGAAAGAGATTGAATTTCTTGCGCTGAAGCATGGAAGTATGTCGGTAACGGATTATGCTGCGAAGTTCATGGAGTTGTCAAAGTTTTATACTCACCATGATGCAGCGACTACTGAGTTTTCGAAGTGCATCAAGTTTGAGAACGGGTTGCGCTCCGAGATTAAGAAGGCTGTGGGGTATCAGAAGATTCATGTTTTTGCTGATCTGGTGGATAATTGTAGAATCTTCGAGGAAGATAATAATGATCATTACAAGATTGTTACTGATCAGAGAGGTAAGAATCAGCAGAACTGTGGCAAGCCTTATGATGCTCCAGTTGATAAGGGTAAGCAGAAATTTGCTTCGGGTCAGAGAACTAGTGGGGGAGATGCTCCTACTGGTATTGTTTGTTTTAAGCGTGGGCAACCGAGACACAAGAGTAATGTATGCACTGTTGAGGTCAAGCGTTGTTTCTGTTGTGGAAAAGTTAGGCATGAGATATCTGATTGTCCGCATAAAGAGATGATATGTTTTAACTGTGGCGAGGAATGGCATATTGGTAGCCAGTTCCAAAAGACGAAGAAAGCAAAGTATGGAGGGAAAGTGTTTGCTTAAGCTGGGACTCAGATAACTAATGAGGACAGGCTTGTCAGAGGTACATGTTTCATTAATAGTATTCCTTTAATCACTATTATTGACAGGGGTGCTAACCATTGTTTTATTGCTGCTGATTGTGTTAAGAGGTTGGGTCTTAAGTTGTCTGAGATGAATGGGTAAATGGTCGTAGAGATTTCGGCTAAGGGATCGGTGACTACTTCTCTAGTTTGTTTGAGTTGTCCGTTGTCTATCTTTGATAGAGACATTTATGTTGATTTAGTGTGTTTGCCGTTGACTGGGATTGATGTGATCCTAGGTATGAACTGGTTAAGTATAACTATGTTCATATTAATTGTTTTCGTAAGTCGGTGAGGTTTTCTACTCCAGAAGAGGAAGAAGTTGGATTATTGTCATTTAGAGAATTGTAGAAGTTAAGGAACGAGGAAGCTCAGATGTTTACGTTGATGGTGTCGTTGTCCGTAGAAAGTAAATCTAAGATTGAAGAGTTGTAAGTAGTGAGTGAATTTCCTAATGAATTTCCTGATGTGCCGTCTGAAAGAGAAGTTGAGTTTGCAATTGATCTTGTACCTGGTACTAGACCTGTGTTTATGGCACCATATAGGATGTCTGCATCTGATTTGGCTGAATTAAAGAAGCAGTTGGAAGAGTTGCTCGAGAAAAAGTTTGTGAGACCAAATGTATCATCGTGGGGAGCTCCAGTATTGTTAGTTAAGAAGAAAGATGGAAGTATGAGGCTTTGTATGGACTATAGACAGTTGAATAAAGTGACAATTAAGAACAAGTACCCTTTACCCCGAATAGATGATTTGATGGATCAGTTGGTAGGTGCTCATGTGTTTAGTAAAGATCAGGTTATCATCAGATTTAGGTGAAAGATGAGGATATTTAGAAGACGACATTCAGAAGACGGTATGGAATTACGAGTATTCGGTGATCCCTTTCAGTGTGACTAATGCGCCAGGAGTATTCATGGAGTACATGAATCATATTTTTCATATGTATTTGGATCGTTTTGTGGTTGTATTTATCGGTGATATTTTGGTTTATTCCAAGACAGAAGAATTACATGCAGAACATTTAAGGACAATATTGAATGTTTTGAAGGAGAAACAGTTGTATGCGAATTTGTCTAAGTGTGAATTTTGGTTGAAGGAAGTCAGTTTTCTTGGTCATGTGATTTTAGGCAGTGGTATTGTTGTAGATCCTTCTAAGATAGATGACGTGTTACAGTGGGAAACTCCAAAGTCAGCTACTAAGATTAGAAGTTTCTTGGGATTGGTCGGTTATTACCGAAGATTTATTGAATGATTTTCTAAGTTAGCACTTCCATTGACTCGGTTAACTTGTAAGAGTAAAGTGTTTGTGTGGGTTGTCCAGTGCGAAGAAAGTTTTGCAGAGTTGAAGAAAAGATTGACATTGGCTCCAGTATTGACTCTACCGAATTCAGAAGAACCATTTGTTGTATATTGTGATGCTTTGTTGATGGGTTTAGGAGGTGTTCTTATGCAGATTGGTAAAGTGATTGCTTATGCGTCGAGACATTTGAGGGTTCATGAGAAGAACTATCCTACGCACGATTTGGAACTTGTTGTAGTGGTTTTTATATTAAAAATTTGGAGGCATTATCTTTATGGTTCTAGATTTGAAGTGTTTAGTGATCATAAGAGTTTGAAGTACCTGTTTGATCAGAAAGAGTTGAATATGAGGCAACGAAGATGGTTGGAATTGTTGAAAGACTATGATTTTGGTTTAAATTACCATCCGGGTAAAGCTAATGTTGTAGCTGATGCTTAAAGTCGGAAGACATTGCATATGTCAACAATGATGGTCAAGGAGTTAGAGTTGATTGAGCAATTTTGAGACATGAGTTTAGTTTGTGAAGTGACACCGAAGAGTGTCATGTTGGGTATGCTGAAGATTAATAATGATTTTCTGGACAATATTAGAGAAGCTCAAAAGTTGGACGTGAAACTAGTGGATATCATGGTTGATTGTCGTGAATTGGAAAAGAATGGTTTTAAGTTGGATGTGCATGGTGTTTTGAGGTTTCATGATCAGATTTGTATTATAGATAATGAAGATATGAAGAGGATGATTCTTGAGGAAAGTCATAGAATTAATTTGAGTATTCATCCAGGAGCAACTAAGATGTATCAGGATTTGAAGAAATTGTTTTGGTGGCCTGGGATAAAGAATGACGTAGCGCGTTTTATGTATGCTTGTTTGATTTTTCAAAAGTCGAAAGTTGAACATCGAAAGCCTGCTGGTCTGATGCAACCGTTGGAAATTACAGAATGGAAATGGGATAGCATTTATATGGACTTTGTAACGGGATTACCTAATACTCCAAGAGGACATGATTCGATTTGGGTGATTGTTGACAGGCTTACTAAGTTGGCTTATTTTATTCCTATTAACATCAATTTTCCAGTATCGAAGTTGGCTAAGATTTATGTTAGAGTGATTGTAAAGTTGCATGGTGTTCCTTTGTGTATTGTGTCGGATAGAGATTCGAGATTTACGTCAGAATTTTGGAAGAGTTTGAAAGAAGTGTTGGGTTCTAAGTTGAGACTAAGTTTATCGTATCATCCTCAAAAAGATGGTCAAATGGAGAGGACAATTCAGTCATTGGAGGATTTGTTGAGAGCTTGTGTACTTGAGCAGGGAGGTTCGTGGGACACTTATCTTTCGTTGATCGAGTTCACGTATGGTAATAATTATCATTCTAGTATCGGAATGGCACCTTTCGAGGCATTGTATGGTCGGAGAGGTAGGACCCCAATGTGTTGGTATGAATATATAGAGAGTGTAGTTCTTGGACCAGAGATAGTTCGAGAGACTACCGAGAAAGTGAAGCTGATTTGAGAGAAGATGAAGGCTTCTCAAAGTCGGCAGAAAAGTTATCATGATAAGAAAATGAAAGATTTAGAATTTCAAGCTGGTGAGCATGTATTCTTGAGAGTTACGCCAATGACAGGTGTTGGGCGAGCGTTGAAATCTAAGAAGCTTACTCCTAGTTTTATTGGTCCATATCATATTTCAGATAGAGTTGGAAATGTTGCTTATAGAGTGGCTTTATCGCCAAACTTGTCGAATTTGCATGATGTGTTCCATGTGTCGCAACTCCGGAAGTATATTTCAGATTCTTCTCATGTTATTAGTATGAATGAGGTGCAAGTACGGGATAATCTCACTATGGAGACTATGCCGGTACAAATTGAAGGTCACGAAATGAAGACTTTAAGAGGAAAAGAGATTGCTTTAGTGAAAGTTGTTTGGTTGGGTACTGCCGGAGAAAGTTTAACTTGGGAGTTAAAAAACAAGATGCAAGAATCATATCCTGAGTTGTTTGAGCAAGGTAAGATTTTCGAGGACGAAAATGTTCTAAGTGGGGGAGAGTTGTAACACCTGTATTTAATTAATTAATTAAATTAAATATTATTGCGTATTTTCCCGATTATAAGTTGTTACGTGTTATTTTGTCGTCCTTGTCGTTAAGTCGTTTAAGTTAATTTTTATGTTGCGGGTTAAGTTGTGTTTGGGTTGCTTAAGTTGATTATGTCGGATTTAATTAATTAAGTCGAATAATAATAATAATAGAGATAATATTAAGTTGGGCTTGGTTTTGTTGTAAGAGAATAGTAATGTTGGGGGTGCTAATTAGGCCCATAGTAATTAAGTGGATTAGTGGGAGTTTAGCAAAAACAAGCTGAAAAACCTAATTAGACTAATCAGAATTTTTGTAAGAAGAATAACCTTAGAGAGAGATCAAGGAGAGGCTAGGTCAAAGATTTTCGTGGGAATTTTTGCCGTGGATTCGAGCTGCCTTCAATCTAAGGTAAGGGTGGGGTTCGAATTCCATAACCGAGACTAGATGATCGTATGTAGGTTGGAATTTTCACGTAATTTCGTTGCTGTGATTTGTATGAATATTTTGGTCGATTTCGTGTTGATATTCTTGATGAGTTCTGTTGTTCATGTTGTGATAATTGCTGATGATTCTGTGTTGTGAGACTGTATATTGTTGTTGTTGGACTGATTAGTTGAAGAGATTTGTGTAGAAGAAGTTAGACTTCGTAAAATCAACCATAGAATTTGATAGATGAATAGATACATGAGTTTTTGAGAGTCAAAACACGATATGGTGTTACGCGTAACAGTCCCTATTACGCAGGCCATACGCGTATCACTTTAGGGCCATAGATGTATGAAGGAGGCCATGCGCGTATGAGAAGGGTAGGTGCAGAAAAATGCGGTTTTTGGCAATTTGACCTATTTTCGCATCCGTTTCAAGTTGGATTAATCTTAGACTTAAAGTAAAGATAAAATAAGTCGTTTAAAATAGAATTGAGAGTTTTAAAATAATTAATTTAGTAATTTAGTCGATTAATTCGTAAATGGTCGTTTTCACGTTGAAGTGGTGTTAAAGTTGTTATAAGCTGTGTTGTCCCGATTTTTGGGAAGATTAATATGATGTAGGTCCTATGACCAATGTTGATTCGTGTTTCTGAGTTTTTCAAGTTGTTATGTTGATAAGTTGATGATTATATTGTTGTTGTTGTATGCCATTCATAGTTGCATACATGTGCATATTTCAAGTTGGAGCGTATGCTCGATTCAAGTTGGTCTGGATTGACAAATAAGTTGATAATGCCTCGATAACCGGGAAATGTTTCAAGTTGGGAGTTTACTCCAAATGGTACCACATGCATATAAGTTGAGTCGAATCGAGTTGCATAATGATTACGTTGTTTGTTGAATGTAGTTGTATGTTGAAATTGCTTGTCGTGTGAAGTGGTGTGATTATATGATTATCTCGTTTACATATTGATTACCGTATCCTGTTTATATTATTCGATATCTCACCCCTTATTTTTGAATGTTTCCCTCTATTGGTAACGTGCAGGTAACAAAGAGTCCAGTACTTAGTAGCTCCGAGTTGGTGTTTGTCGCTCTGATACGTAGCACTTCGGGGGGATAAACGCTTGTTTTTCCTTTATGATTTTGTTTAAGTTTAATGAACTAGTTTTAAGTTGTTTTATGTTGAAGAACCAATTTGAGATTATTTTGATGATTGATTTATTTGAAGTTGTTTAATAGTTGAAACATGTTGATCCGCTGCGTTGTTTTTCGAAGTTATTATATTATTAAAGTTGTTATTTGATTTTAGAAGTTGGAAAATGTGATATCCCATGTTTGTTGATGAAATTTTATAATTCTGATTTTAATTTATAAAGACAGGTAGAAATGGGGTGTTACAGGTTTCTTTGGGCATGTCATATGGTCGGGTGTAAGAGCTAAGCATTCATTTAGACTTTTGTTCTTATAAGGTTCTTGCCAATTATCGTCTTCAAAGATCGGAGGGGATGAGATCTTCATTATCTCAGAATTGGTAGTCTCTTCTTTCTCCATTTCCCTTCTGCACTCGTCAATGACGTCTATAAGGTAACATGTCTCGTCTATGGTTGGAGCTTGGAGGAATTGGGTTAAAATGAATTCGACTTTCTCTTCTCTGCTTAGAATGTCAGCATGCCTTTCTTCACATCTATGATCGCTCCAGCGGTGGCTAAGAATGGTCTTCATAGTATGATAGGAGTCGTAGCATCTTCCTTGATGTCCATGATTATGAAATCAATTGGGATGTAGAATTGGCCTATTCGTATTGGAACATTCTCTAAAATACCAATCGGGAGTTTCACTGAGCGATCGGCTAGTTGAATTGACATCTTGGTCGGTCTTAGTTGTCCCATATCGAGCGTTTTACAAATCGATAACGGCATAACACTTATACTGACTCCTAAATCACATAGAGCTTTATCTATGACGAACTTTCCGATTACTCAAGGAATAGAGAAACTTCTTGGATCCATCAGTTTAGGAGGCATATTATTTTGGATAATAGCGCTACACTCAGCAATAAGGGTAACTGTTTCATTCTCCTCGATTTTATTTTTGTTGGATAACATCTCTTTTAAAAATTTAGCATATGAGGGAATCTGAGTAATAACTTCTGTAAAGGGTATCATAATGTTTAACTACTTCAGAAGCTCTACAAATTTCTTGAATTATCCCATAGTTTTAGAATTGGTTAACCGTTGGGGGTACAAAATTGGTGGTTTATATGGTGGCAAAGGTACATAATGTTTTTACTTTTCCTCGGCCTCTTGTTCATTGGCTTCCTTTTCCCGTGGTTTATCATTATTCTTAGTTAATTTTTCAGGCTTTTGGTACATGGTCGGGTTTTCGGTTCTAGGATCGGCAGGTCCGCCCAATTCTTTTCCACTTCTTAGTATAATTGCATTTGCACGACCTTTAGGATTTGGTTGTGGATGTCCAGGAAACGTTCCAGATGAGGCAACTGTGGATGCTTGTTATTGGGTGTCGCTCCCTGGATTTCCATCCTGGTACAAACGTGAAAGTGGTGCGGAAGAGGTGTAGAGTCGCCAGCTAGGAATTTTTATCCTGAAGGAACGAGAATGGTAATGCTGCACAAACCAGAGAATGAAAGGAAAGGACAATGGTCCTACAAACCAAAGAACTGGGTTCAGGAGTCGGTTACGACTTGGGAAGGTATTAGCACCCCAGATCGTCCGCCGTACCCGACGGGATCCACGCTTGCAAGGAAACTGTTTCAAAGGGTGAAGAAATGAAAGTTGTTGCAAAAAGAAAGACTGAAACTGGATAAGAAAAGAAAAGAAAGGGGAAAATGTAGGGAAAATAAAAGAGCGCTCGAACGGGCCCTACCCCGCTGCCTACGTACCTCATCTGGACATGAGGATCAGAGTCGCCGTAGTTCCCTTACCTAGGGGTGTAAAATTGCTTGTGTTTTAAAGCTGGAACTGCCTATGTCAATGCTCAGGTGTTGCAGGCTTATCTGACACGAGTGCTTTATTGTCTTGCAAAGTGACAAGTAGGAGCAAGTTCTTGCGTAATGCATGAAGGTGATGAGAAAATAAGTCTCGAATGAGAGACGTTTATTCTTAGTCTAGTGTTTTTTTATGAGTTTTTTATGAGTGTGGAACAAAAAAGTGAACTCAAACTCTTTTCTATGGAATGTGTACTTGCTACTACATTCCAAGATGGAATAATAGAACAAGCACACCAAGTAAGGAGAATTTATCCAAGACTTGGTTCCAAGTATTAGGGCCTAAGCTTACTAACTTGTTTAACTTATTAGATGTTTTTGTAACTTTTGTAAAGACATGTTTTTTATGATTTTCTCTATGTAAATAGTCTCATTATTAGACTTATACATCATGCTAGATAAGTGTACTATTCCAAGATGGAATTAATAAAAATTCCCCATGGCATAAGTCCTTACACATAAGACTATTTCAACCATTATTAAGTGTTTTTTTAGATTTTTTGTATGAAGATGAGAAAGAGAAGAAACCAAAGGAGAAAAGGTAAAACAACTAAGGGAGACTAATCAAGACCTAATTTTTTCATGCAAAGGAAGATCCTAGGTTAGTGAGGTATCACTTTATCCTAAAGAAGAGAAGGAAAGAGGAAAAGAAGAAGAAGAAGAAAGGAGGTAGAAAATCAAATTACTTCTCCTAAAGAAGTTAAGGTGTTTCCTAAGGGGTATGGAGAGAGTTGAATAAATGATGGAAAAGACACATCTCAAAGACAAATATGAAAGCATAAAATGAGGAGAGAAAATAGTTGGAGATGTGGAAATCTCCACACCTCTCACTTACCATAGCCCTGAAAATGCTAGAAGTAATCACTAATAATAGGAGAAATTCAAACAAGTACAAGACATAGAAGAAATAAGTTGTAAACATAATGAACTGTCAAAGTAAGAACTTAAAATTCAAAAAAGAACTCTAAGGTTAGTCATGCAATGTTCATAAAAAAGAAGTGGGAGAGAAGCACCAAACAGACAGACAAAGCATTAAAGGAGAAAAAAGATGAGGACATGAGATTAGAAACATAAAAAAAAATCACAAATGAACTACACACACCAAGGTCAGAACCTAAACATGATCATCAAATGCCTAAGACGGAGATTCAAACATCATAGGAGGCACACAAGTTCATACAAGATCAATAAAAAGAAGCATGGAGAAGTTTAAGGTATTGTGAAACATACATGTGCAAAAAAAACATTGAACAAGTAACCTAAAACAAAACAAGTCCAAGCATCCATATAAAATCCAGAGGCATATTAACCTATTAGAAAGCCTAAAAATGAACCCTAGGAGTTGGCACAAGTGCCCTCCTATCCTAACGAGCAAGCAATGATCACATAAGTATCAAAATAGGGCATTCTAATCATAAAATTCAAACAAATCAAGAGCATACCCTAAAAATTCCACCATTAATCACCAAGATACTCTAAACATGTGAGAACAAAATGCCAAAACCACATAACAAAAATCAAAAGAAAACTAGCTCAAACAATGACTCAAAAATCAATTAGGGTTTCATATACTTCTTCACAAAGCAATGCCTCAAAATAAATCCAAAAAAACCCTAAAATTTATGATAAAAATCCCTAACATGCTTCAACCAGTCAAGAGACCATACCAAAAATAATTACATTCATATCTATCATCAATTTCAAAATAGAAAATGAACAAGACAAATTATGCATTAAAAGCATTAAAATAAAAGAAATAAACTCAACAATTAATTCAAAAAAGAGAAATAATAAAAATGAAAAATAAAAACATGGAAAATTAAAGAAAATTAAAAAGAGTTTTCATGAATTTTCTCAACATTTTTTTTATTGTTTCTAACTATTTTTATAAAATAAAAATGAAACAATAAAAAAAGAAAAGAAAATAAAACAAAAGGACTAAGGGAGGTTTAATTAGCAGTCCAATTAAGTTATAAACAAGTGGATGGGCTCAGAGAGGGGTGTCATTAGAATTCCGGCCCACACTCCCTTCATCAACTCAGTCAAACTAAAAAAATTTGTGAATCCAAAGGCTCAGAAAGCAAGTCAACAAGGTCTATAGAATCAACGATCCACGCACAAGTCCCCCAAACCCTAAGTAATCACATCCTATGCTTCATATTAAAAAGAGAGAATCCCTTCAGATCCAATGGTATACGTTCAAGCTGCACACCGTGAACAACATAAGAAACACACACACACACACACACACACACACACACACCTGAACACAAGAGGCACGCGACTCCCACGCCATTCATTAATATGCTGGAAATACTATGACCACATGATAGATCTCATCGCACGACTAGGATATAACCTGGAATTAAATCATGAGCAAGAAGAGTTGCCGACCAAAGAAGCTCCGGTTTCCTTCTCCGGTTGGCTCTGATGAAGGTGCATGAACAAAATTTCCAGAAACGAGCATACCACATATCCCAATGAAGCTAGCACTACGTAGATCATGAATCCACTAATCAAAATCAATAAAATGCAACGTACAACTCAGATCGAACAAAAACAGATCAAGCAACAAAAACTGAAATCCACCATTAAGACACACACAAGCTACAAATCACTTCAATTAACTCATATTCACAGTTTACAAGTTAAAACGAACAAGATTGCTTACCAAAATGCATAGTTGAGTGTGAGGATGGCATATTCCTCTTTTGTGACCGAGGGCGTGTATTGTAAAGGTTTTTTTGCTGACTCTCTCTCTTAACCAATGAGACAAAAACATGTGCCCATCTTGTACCAATTTCTCTCACATAAAATCTCAACTCAAGGAAATGAAAACAAAAAGAAACTTCAGCCGTTTTTGGTCACGTGAACTTAGTAGGCTCTATTAGAAAAATTTGTGAAAAAATGATATATCATGTAGTACAAAAATCACCAATAATGGACCAATCACCATTTGACATGTATACACTTAAAAACCCTAAAATGCATTAGAACTTCAAAAATTCATATCTTGAGTTCTAGGAAGGCTATGAAAATGTTCTAATACTTTTTGGAAAGGGAAAATCATGATCTATAACTTTCATGTTCAAGGAAAAATTATCTGGAGCTTTTTTGCACATGAAATAATAGCTTGAAGGCTTAGGGAAAATAATTTCCAAAAATAGAAAATTGAATTCCAAATTTAGCAACTTTTGTAAACCTCTGTTTTTTTTGCCAATGGAGCTCATCCAAGCTATTCTTTGATCAAATATGGCTTCATAAGATTGATGAACATGAGAAAAACCCTAAAAATCTCCTGTGTGACTTTTGCCTGACACAATTGGCTTTCTTTCTTCATTCTCAAGTATCTGCTTCAATGATTGGCTTCCTCAATGAAATTTTTGCCTCAAACTTCATACATAAGCCTTGTATATTATCTGAGAGCCTTTGAACACACAGATTGGTCAAAGATGTAAGAATTCCTTGATCTGGAGCAAAACCATAGTTAAGGTTTGTCTGTGTAGGAGAAAATGGCACCTCTGAACTTCTGATGAAATTTCATCCTTCTGGGACTTTGAAGAGGACTTTGAACTTGTATAAGATGTGAGGGTACCTTGTGAGGTTCTTTCAAGATCACTTGGCCCTTGGCTTGACTTGGAAGATCATGAATTTCCAAATGATTGATCATATGCCTTATGCTTGTGATCATGGATGCTTATGCTTCATTTTTCTATGCCAAATGCTAGAGTATGCTAGTTACATGTTGTGCCTATGATATGCAAAATGATATGAAAAAGAGAGGGAAAATTTTGGGGTGTTACATTGGGCTACTTGAGAAATATGAGTTTCTAACATCTTGTTGTGAATAGCTAAAGCATCTACTTTTGTTAACAATTATTTGATCTGCTCACTAGTGTGGATGTTCTGGTTAAGGAATTCCTTGTTTGTTTGAGTCTGTGTGACTGTGAAGTTTTCCATCATCATTTCAAGGTTGGATTTCATAGGATCAGTTGGAGCGGGTGCAACAGCCTTTTGGTATCCTGGTGGTACAATTGGTGTTTGGTTAGGTGCATACAAGGTGTTATTGTCCTTATAAGAGAAATTTGGATGATTCTTCCATCCTAGGTTATAGGTATTAGAGTATGGATTTCCTTGAGTATAATTCACATGATCTGTGGTTAATCTGGCAAGAAGTTGACATTCGGGTGGTGCGTGTCTTGGGATTCTACAAATTTCACAATTAGGAGTTACGGCAGCCACAGTGGTTAGTGGTGTTATAGTGAAGCTATCAATCTTCTGGGCGATGGAATCCATCTTAGCGTTGACGCGACCTAAACTGCTCACCTCATACATTCTTCCCTTAGTTGAGTTATTCTCTATAGGTGTTCTTTAACCTCCCAATCGACAATGGTTTTGAGCCATGTTTTCAATGAGATTGTAGGCTTCTTCGTAAGGTTTATCCATAAGAGTGCCGCTCGCGGCAACGTCTATCGTCATCCTTGTGTTGTATAGAAGTCCATTGTAGAAGGTAATGATGGTCACCCAGGTTTCAAACCCATGGTGTGGACATAGTCTCATCAGATCCTTGTATCTCTCCCACGCTTCATAAAGTGATCCGTCATCTTTCTGTCGAAATACATTAATCTGAGCTCTCAACATAGCTGCCTTGCTTGGTGGGAAATAACGTGATAGGAAGACATTCTTCAGTTCTTCCCATGTTATAATAGAGTTGGCCGGTAGAGATTTTAACCATGCCCAAGCTCTATCTCTTAGAGAGAACGAAAAAAGTCTTAATCTTATTGCGTTTTAAGTTACACCATTTGCTTTCACGATGTCTGCGTATTGCAAAAACTTCGTCAGATGTTCGTTAGGGTCGTCCGTAGGATTTCTAGAAAACTGATTTTGTTGTACAGCTTGCAGCAGTGAAGGTTTTAATTCAAAATTGTTTCGGGTAATGGCCAATGCAACAATAGTGTTGTGCGGTTCTTGTTGAGTTGGATTCGCATAGGACTTGAGTGGACGTTGATGTGGTCCTCCATTTTCGGCCATGATCAGTTCTTCAACTGGTTCATGTATAATTTCTTCAGGTAACAGGGTTTCGTTAGTTTCGGTTCAGCGTCTCAAACTTAAGAAACGCTCAACTTCGTCGATTTGTGGTTCTAAGTTTTCACCTTGGGAGAGATTACTGGGCATACAATCGACAAATAGTAAATCTTGTTGCCTTAGTGTAGACGACGCAACAAACGAATTGCATTATTGAATAAATCTAAGTCCCCGATAACAACGCCAAAAACTTGATCGCGACTTTCCGAGTCTAAATATTCTAACTGGAAGTATACAACCTAACCGCGTAGTAATAAAAGATATCGATCCCATAGAGACTCGATAATAAACCTAGTGCTATCAGGATGTTACTATGTTTAACTAAGGCGAGTGATATTTTAGTTTTTAGGGGAGAGAAAGTAAGAATTTTATATTAAATTAAATTATAATAAGGATATCGGTATGTAATTGGTACACCTCAGTGAATTCAATAAAAGGTCGGCTTATTAA